>CM026571.1:3677500-6077500 GCA_015143295.1 Tetracentron sinense | reverse complement strand
TTTATTTTAAGAGTCGCCACCTACTTAGGGGAAGTAGGATCCCGAGATAATCCAAATAAGGAGGTCTACGGTCCAGAGTAGTTTAGGCAAGAGATCCCTTTAGGTCCTGGGGAAGGAGTTAGGCACCCCAGGACCTCCATCCAATGATGGTAACCTACTCATTAGATCCAAGTCAAACATTTAAAATCACTTAAAATTTCCTAAATGATTATTTATTTTGCTAATCAAACACAAATCAATATGGGGTAAAAAATTTTATTTTTGGTTGGGGTCGAACCCTGGTTTGGGCTGCCTACTTATCCGGTTAGTCGGAATCAGACTCTCATAGTAGTTCGGGGTCCGTGACTGTTTTTATACTCGTTTCGGAGTGTGGTCACTTCCAACTCGTGTTTGAGTTGGGGGGGTGTGGAATTGAGATTTATGAATCTCATTCCGAGAGATAGTTGCGTAGCTAGGTGCTCGTGGGGGAGCTCTAGGGGGCGTTCACTTATTAAGGTAGATTTCTTTTAGATCTTTTGAATGTTTTTGTTATTTTGTATTTTTTGATTTTTTTGTATTTTTTAATTTTGGCAAGTTTTAACTAGTCAAAAACTAAACTAAAGCCCAAGGTAGGCAAAAAGGAAAATAAAGCCTAACTGACTTAATTAACTTAAAGGCAAAGAGCAGGGCGGATCGAGCGGCCTTAAACCAAAAGAGGCTGTGGTTTAAATACGGACCCTGCTCTAGGTCCCAAGGGAGGATAGACCAGTACCTTTAATTTATTTTAATCTTTTTATATTTTTTGTTGTTTCTTTTTTTTGTAAGACTAACTAACGGGGTGGGCCAATTATTTAGGGTTAAAAAAAAGAAAAACTACCTAAGTGCCCAATGTAGGCAAAATCGGAAAATAAATCGCGGCCTAACCCTATTACACATACATGGATAATACATATATACCTGACAAAATAAATGGGCCCAAAGAGAAAGTTAATGGGCCAAGGCCCATTGACCACTAACGGTCAATTGGCTTTGGTCCGCTATCTTTCTAAGGCCTCGAGGAATAGGCCCAATAATTTTAAAATGATTCTAGGGGCTTTCAATTCTCTTGCCCAAGCTTTGAACTATCCAAAGAAATATTATACTACAATAAATGAAAGGTATTAAATAAAAATAGGGGTAGAGATATACCTGCGAGGGCTGTTAGGAGAGTTGATGACGGTTGAGAAGTAGAAGGACCACTCTATATCTCAAAAAAAGGAAAAATCCACAGAACAATGGATACCAAAAATATTTTAAAAGAAACAAAAAACAAACAAAAAAATGAGAGATAAGAGCACTGGAATGGAGTTGCTTCTCCTGCACAGATCAAGAACATGAGCTATTAATAATAATAAAAACTAAATAAATTAAAATCGCTAAAAATTTCTAAATGTATAAATCCAGATCCGGGGAGCCAGAAGAGCCGTGGAAGTAAAGGGTGGTAACTCGAAATTATCGATCATGCAGCTTTAACAAAATAAAAAATAAAATGGTTCACCTGAGACCGCACTTGGCCGGATTTTGGTGGAGCTGGTTTGGTCAGGACTTAATGTAACGAAAATGGATCAACTGAGATCAACAAACCGTTGGCCAAAACAGAAGATGGTGATTGATACTGGAATAAATGAATGGATCGCAAGTGAGGAACTCTGGAATTTCCAGATCTAAAGCAAATATATTAAACAAAATGAAGTAAAACCAGAGGTGGAATGGGGGTTTGACATGAAGGTAGCCATGCAAAACAGGGAGCTCACCGGAAGGGAAGGAATCTCGCCGGATAGAGAAAACCACCGGACTGGTATAGAAGTTACCGGAAGTCTGGTTTGATCAGAGGAAAAAAATCGCAACCAAATAAATGAATAATAAAAATAAAATAAATCTAAATCTAAATCTACAACAAACGAGGAGATGGATGCGAGAAACCACCTGTTCGACGAAGGCCGGAGCTGATAGAGGATTGACCGGAATATGTCGATCCACTAGATTAATGCTGAACTCGCCGGGGAAGATGGACGACTCGAGGATGAGGCTTGTCACCGGAGATGGGGATTGCCACCGCAAATGGATTCCTGCGATCTGCAAATGGGTTCCGGCGATCTAGATCTGAGCAAGAGGATTGAGATGAAAAGCGAAATTAAAGAGAAAAGAAAACCTGGATCTAGAAACTTCAGATCTAAGGCTTAGATCTAGAAATTTCAGATCTAGAGGGACTGAAAACAAGAAAACTGATGAAATTACCTGAGAGAAACGATCGGTGAGCTGTAGACGCTGGATAAGAGCCAGTGATGATCGGCGTAGATGAGCTATTGAGATGAGAGAGTGGATTAGATCTGGAATTTCTAGAAACTAAATGAGGGAGAGTGAGGGTTAGATGATTACCCGATAGATGCTAGCCTACAACTCGCCCGAAGAATGGATCGCCGGAGATGAGGCGTTGGTCGGAGGGGACTAAAAACCGGTGATGGTGCTTCAGACGAGGAACGAAACGCCGAATCCAGAGGAGAGAGTATGCCGGACGTTGTTGATTTTGTTGGACTGCGAACACCGGAGATAATTTCGCCGCCGAGATGGATAAAGGGAAGAGATGGGAGAGCGAGAACTCTCTGCTGCCGAAAATGAGGGGAGAAGAGAAAATGAGGTCATCTGACCTCATACAGGGGTATTTATAGAGTAAGATAGGGTTGGGAATTAGGGTTCTTTAAATGGGCTTGGGCTTTGGACACTGAAGAATGGATCAGGCTTGGCTGTGTCTAAGCATTGGCTTCTCAAAAAATTTTGTTTAAATGATGGACTTTAGCCATTGGGGCTAGCTACAGCCTTTGGATTTGGCATGAGGACTTGGATCGCAGGTTTTGCAATTGGGTTATGGATCATGTGGAGTTTGAACATGGGGTTCCTCTTCTCTCTCTCTCTCGGAGACCAAAATAACACCCAAAATAATAGTAAATAAATAAAAATAAATAAATAAATAAAGAAATGAAAAAATAAAAAAATAAAAAAAAATAAAAAAATAAAAAAATAAAAAAAAATAATCAATAATATTAAATTTGTAAGGAGGATTTTCAAGGGTGTAAAAATAGGGTGTTCACAAGTATCAAACTAGGAACCATAGGTTTGACTGTGTGTGTTTAGGTGTTATCTTACCTCTTACCAAAAAAACATTAAAAAAAAAAAACTAAATCTGCTCTAGCGACTCGGTGTTACCATCCCTCTTAGTCCCAACTCGGTTGGGTACTAGACTTTGTAGGGGTGTATATGGGCCCAACAATCCTCTATTAGTCAGGCCCTTTTGGAGTGATTGATTGAGTTTATCATTATAGCACCTTAATAGTAACCTTACGTCTGACTGTGTGTGTGTTTAGATGCTATCTTACCTCCTTACCCAAAAAAAAAAAAAAACTCACATGGCTCAATGTCATTATCCAATTAGGAGAAGTTGTTCCACCAAAATGAATATTATGTCAATCCTATAATTTCCTAATTTTCAAACTATTGAAAATTTTCACATTCTGTAATATGTACTTAGTTTAAAATTTTAAACAACATTAATTTCCTTTTTTTTCTTTTGTTTTTTTTAGGGTGAACTTGGTATTAAACTGATCCAACCAAGCAGTAAACTTGAAGAAGTAAGAGAAAATGTTAGCGGTAATTGTCTACTGTGGGAATTGCCGAGAGATAGTGTATCCCTCCCCCCCCCCCCCCCCCCCTCTCACTAAGAGGGAGGTCCCGAGATCAATCCGTGGGAGAGAGGTGACCATAGTTGTTATTAAAGAGTTAGCAAAAATTCAGGATTCGGGAGATGCCCAATCAGAGAAAGATTTGGAGAAATCCTTGCCACCAACATTAGAGAATGAGTGGGATTCTAGTTATCACAAATGGCAGGATTCCAATCACCACAAGAAGAATCCAACAGCCTGTACTCGATTAAGCCTAACAATAATTGGGAAAAAAGTCAAGCCAGAATCAAAGCATTCCATTATTTTGAACCAGTGCTACTAATGAAGAAAGAGTCGAAAGATAATTACCAAACTCGGTTGAAGCTATCTTGATTGAAAAGGAAAGAGTCCTCCCGAGGAGCTTGCTTGAGCCCATATAGGGCCCGGTTGAGTCGGCAAACATGATTAGGCCAGATGGGATCAATAAGGCCCGGTGGTTGTTCCATAAACACTAGTTCTTTGAGAGACTCATGCAAAAATGGGTTCTTTACATCCAATTGCTTGAGTGGTCACAGTCCAGTTGTGGTTTGACAACTGGATTGAATGTTTCGCCAAAGTCCACATCGGAAACTTGGTCGAATCCTTTTGCAACAAGACGAGCTTTTAGCCGTTCTAATGTACCATTGGATTTTAGCTTGGCTTTCAGTGCAACATACATGATTCCTCCTTGTTTACCCTCCACAACCACCAATGAGTGATTCTCTTGTTATTGTATGTCGATGATATCATCCTTACAGGGAGCAATCAATCATCACTCAACTCCTTTATTCATTGCCTTGTATAGGAATTTGCTATGAAAGACTTGGGGAATCTGCATTATTTTTTGGGCATTGAAGTCTCTCCTACCATTACTGGCCTTTTATTATCTCAAGGGAAATATGCTCGGCAAATCATTACTCGAGCTCAAATGGGTGATTGCAAAGCTATCTCTACTCCACTTGCTACCAAATTTGACCGTGCTCCACCTTCCCTTACATTTCACAATCCAAAACTTTATCACAGTCTAGTGGGTGCCTTGCACTATCTTACTCTCACACGCCCTGATTTGTGCTACGCAGTGAATCTAATTAGCCAATATATGCATCTTCCCACTACTGCTCACATGCAGCTTGTGAAGCGCATTCTGCACTATGTGTGTGGTACCATGGATCACGGAATCCATATTCACCGTCATAATTTACCACATTTGTATGCCTTCTTTGATGCTAATTGGGTCGGATGCCCTATTACTCGACGGTCTACTACTGGCTATTGCGTCTTCCTCGAGTCTACTTTCATTTTATAGACTGCAAAGAAACAACTTATGGTGGCCCGGTCTAGTGCCGAGGCTGAATATAGGTCTATGGCTATGGCTACAACCGAGCTTACATGATTATCCTTCCTACTTAAGGTCATTGGCATACCTCTCTCCAAGCCTCCTACGCTGTTCTGTGATAATATCAACGCCTTATACATGTCCATAAATCATGTATTTCATACTCGTACAAAACCCATTGAGCTCGATTATCACTTTATCTGTGAGAATGTGGCCCTTGGCCTACTTAATACTCGATTTGTCCGATCTCACCTTCAACTTGCTAATATCATGACTAAACCGCTCCCGCGTGATGTGTTTAGCATTCTCCGTTTCAAGCTCAGCATTCATCCTTCCCTCCTTCACTTGAGGGGAAGTAAAGAGTTACCAAAAATTCTGGATTCGGGAGATGCCCAATCAGAGAAAGATTTGGAGAAATCTTTGCTACCAACATTAGAGAATGAGTAGGACTCTAGTTACCAAAAACGATAGGATTCCAATCACTACAAGAGGAATCCAACAGCCTGTGCTCGATTAGGCCTTATAGTAATTGGGAAAGAAGCCAAGCTAGAATCAAAGCATTCCATTATTTTGAACCAGTGCTACTAATGAAGAAAGACTTGAAAGACAATTACCAAACTCGGCTGAAGCTATCTTGATTAAAAAGGAAAGAGTCCTACTAGGATTAGGATCATTTCTAATCCCATATTTTGAGAGATATTTTCTCAGAAAATTTCTCTGTAAAACCTACTGTAATCGTGTTGTAACTCTTTTTATAAATATCAATAATATCCCAAGTCATCTCTCACGGTTGAGAGAGAGATTAAATCTGCAAGAGCATTGAGTTCTTTAGAACTCTTTAGTTATCTCCACCTGGAACAGATACTAACCCCTACAAACCCAAAATGTGCAAAAAAAAAGATTTGTCTATACAATAAATTATTGGTTTTCATGTCATGGGTGTGTGTCCCGTGAGTGAGAGTTATTGTGAAAAATGCCAAAAAAAAAAAAAATCCCGCATTAGTAAGGGATGTAAGTGTATACACTTAAAGTCCCACATTCCCTTCAAAGGTTGGTTTCATTTTGTGAAGTGTAGCGAGGGTGTGGCCTTGCGTGTCATAGGTGTGTATCCCATGTGTGTGAGTTATTTTAAATAATATTAAGAAATTGTTGACAAGACAAAAAATAAAAAAGATTTGTGCTAGTCCTATTCTCAAGCGTTTTTTACGTCAACCAAAAATCAACACACGTCCTTGTTTTGAGCCAAAAACCAACACATGTCCTTACTTAGTTTTTCCTTTAAGTCAAAAATCAACATTTGTCCTTGCTTTAACAGATGTTGGTTTTTTTGTGAGAGTAGGGAATGTGTGAGAGTAGGGCCCGTACGCCTCAATTAAAAAAACAAAATTAATACCCGATTCCGACTATACCTTAAAGACAAAAAAGTAAGAGGAGTGTTGGGCGACAATCACCCATAAAACAACCACTCTTCATAAAACAAATTTATTTTTGGGTAAATTACATTGACCTCCCCTAAAATTTGATGAAATTGCATAAAGCTCCCCTCTTATATCTGAAATGACCTCCCTTTAGGTTTGGTGAAATTGAAGAAACCTAGCTCCCTCTAGCTTGGATATTACATTGTCCTTCCTTCTACTTTTATTGTTGGTAAAAGATCCCCCCATCCACTAGTATGTCGTTACTGAAATGGATGGATTTTGATTATATCGTGATTTAAACCTTTTTAAAATACCTAAATTATCCTTTTTGAAGTCAATCAACTTGGTTATATGACATTGTTTCCTCTAGTAAATAAATGGCCGGTAAAATCATAAAAGAGCATCCTCCATTAACGTCGTTGATTTGACAAACTTGGTAGGGAAAGATAGTGTAATTTCAAAAACAAAAGGAGAGGTTTTTGCAATTTTGTCAAACCTCTTATAAGGATAGTGTAATTTCATAAACAAGAGGGGAGGTTTCTGTAATTTCTTCAAACCTCAGGGGAGAGCAAAGTAATTTTAGAAACAAGATGAAGGTTTCTGCAATATCACCTAACCTTACGAGAGGTCAGTGTAATTACCCTTTGATTTTCTTTGGTTCCACGAACAAACGATAACATTTTACGGCTACCATTCTCCGCAACCTCATGAATAATAGACATAAGGTAAAAGGAAAACGATTGAGATAACATAATAATCTCACAAATAGAAATTAAAAAGGGGGAGGGGCTGGGGGGGGGGGGGGGGGGGAGGATCAGGCCTCCTATGATTCAAACTGAATAATACCCTAACCAACCTTTGTATTAATACTAATTTCCTAATTATGAATAATCCAAAATTATTTGGATCAACTCTATAATAGAGCTAACTTGAGAGTTGAGGTTAATAACCGCACAACTCTCAATTTGTTAGTTTTGAGTTGTCTCACAAGATCACTCCCATAAAGGAAAAAATAACAACACTATCTCGATTAGGAAATAAGCTAAAAGGTGGCTAGCTAGCTTAGCTTATCACCTGAACAACGTAAGAAAATTTGCAATTTCTATTATGCTCAAATTCATCAATCACAAAATCTAGTCTATTGTTGTTTGTTGGGGTCATTTATGAATAAAATCTTGTCAATGTTTTATTTTAGGCCAATTTTATTTTAAAATGGACCAGATGTCATGCGAAATTTGTACACGCATACTGAGTCTCACAAATAAAGTTGGAGGTCATATTCCGCATTAAATATTACACTATAAGAGCAATCTAGTACTGTGTAGATAGGTTGCGTTCCGTGCCTAACCACCTTGTAAGTTGTTGTGTATGACTTAAATTCAACATATGGGTTAGTTGGGAAGTTTTCATGAATCTTATCCAGATTCTTGATTACTGAAAGTTGACCCCACCTGTTTTGGTATTTGACCTGTTTTGTTTCTTATATTGTAATCCTATGTATATAAGGAGTTTTCTTTGAAGTTGTGATTAAGGGGTTTTTCGGGGTCTCTAAGTGAGGGTTTTGAGAGAGCTTGTTCCTACTGTAATCTCCCTTGTTCTTAGTGGATTTTCTCACTGGTTTCGCTTGTGGACGTAAGTATCTTGTCGAACCACGGATATTGTTGTTTCTATTGTGTGATTGCTTGCATTCTCTTTTCCTATTTATTTAGATTTGTCGAATTGGTTTCAATATAAATACCCTATCAAGGCTGCACGAAAAAAAAAGAAGTCTTGTAGTTGGTAATCTCATCCTTAATTTATGCATATCAAAAGAAACCGGATAAATTACATCCTTATGTATTTAAATCATTTTAATATTATTCTGACAAATTTTCAAAGAAGAGGGAGAAAGAGGTGTACATCCTTCTATATTCAAATCATTCTAGGATTATCCTAAACAAATTTTCAAAGAGGAGAGGTAAAGAGGTGTACATCATATATATTTAAATCATTCTAGTACTATCCCGGACAAATTTTCAAAGAAGTAAAAAAGAGGTGTACATTAATTTTTCAAAGATGTGAAAATGTAACGTGACATTTACATTTCTTACTGCAAAATGATTATCTCTACTATTATAATGAGAGAAGTGGAAGTAAGTGACGTTGATTAACTTTTTTATTGTGACCAAAAAATCAAATGTCCTATTGCTATTTGGTGAATACATATTTAAGGATATGAAAGTCATTTTAGAGTATTAACTTCAATCCTCATAAATATGACTACTTCTCTCAACTATCTATTCCTATTTTCTCTCTCCCAATCTATATGTGTTTTCAACCACAACTCACCTTTCTATCACATTTACTCTCTCCCATGTCTTCCCTCTAACAAATGTTCATTAGTTGGGTCTCACTAAGGTCCCTCTTTCTACTCTCTCTTCTCTTCCCTTCCCTTCCCTCTCTTACGTGCATCACACGCACAATCCAATAGTTGATGATAATCTCAAAAACATCCCCAAATGGTCAAACAATAGAAATAAAGAAGCCTTGAATGATTAAAACTGTCCAACAAAAAACTGAAATCCCAACATCAATTGATTGAATTCAAAACATTTGAAAAATCTCATTATTAAACTTTTCTATCTTTAAACTTCTCGTATCTTTTAAAAGAAAGATGTATGCCGACAAATGCTTGATAATGTGAAATAAGTGTGGCAAATAGAGAAGGAGTCAATTAGTGAATTAAAATAATGTTAGTTGTAGAAGTTGATGAAGATGGTGATTACTTGTTAGGGCTAGGGTGCACCAAACACATATAAGAAGATGAGAATTTTTTTTTTAAATATATTTTTTAATAAGGTATTTTCATCAAATGTCCGGGTGCACCTGACTAGTGGTGTTAACGGGCCGGGCTTGAACCAGGCCACCTAAGAAAGAAGAAGAAAAAATATACTATTTTTGGGGTTTAATAATAGGGCTAGCCAAGACCAAACCTGATAGAACCCTGTTATGCTCCCAAGCCCGCCCAATTATGTAATCGGGTTGGCCTTAGAGCGGGCCGGGTCGAACCACACCCTAAATCCTGACACCTGACACAACCAATAAATTAATTAATTTTTTTTTGGTAATTAATAAATTAATTATTCAAAGTAGTAAATTTATATTATTTGTCATCAGTCTAGTGGTCATTGATGATCGCAGTCCACAAAGTCATCATCGCGGGTGTTGACTTGTTGAGGCTAATGGGTAAGGGAGGGCTATTTTGGGTATATAAAAGCAATAAAATAAGGACTCAAATCCTCTACAGTGATAACTGGATTTGGCAAATCCGGTTATCACCCCTAGAGGTCGCCACGTGTCTCCTTTGACACCCTTTAACCGTGGGTAAGATTCACCCACCCCTAGGGTTCACCCACTCATCTTTGTTTTTTTTCTTTTAATATTAATTTTTTTTTAAAATTAAAAAACTGTTTTTAGAGTTTTTTTTAATATTAAAAACAGTTTTTTAATTTTAAAAAAAGAATTAATATTTAAAAAAAAAACAAGGATGAGTAGGTGAACCCTAGGGGTGGGTGAACCTTACCCACGGTTAAGGAGTGTCAAAGGAGACACGTGGCGACCTAAAGGGGTGATAACCGGATTTGCCAAATCCGGTTATCACCGTAGATGATTTGGCTCCATAAAATAAGGGTGGTTTAGGTACAAAGAAAGCATAAATACGTGGTGAAGGAATATGAAATTGTGTTCATACAAACAGGAAAGAAGGATTGGGGTTGGGGGAAGAAAGCAAGAGAGGAGAAAGAAAGGGGATTTGGCTTTGGCGTATTGGAAAAGGAATGTGTGGAAGGAAACAACCGTGAAGAATCCATCACCATCGTCGATGATCCAAACCCTATAAGAAAGAACATCAAGAACAAGCAAATCCAATCTCATCGTTTTGAAGATTTTTCTCTTTTGATTCTCTCCTCGTCTGAAGTAAATCAATCGAAGGTTTCCATCCATCGCTGCCGTTTCCGAACGATCGATTTCAGGTATTCAAAACCCTAGCTCTTGATTTCTATGTCTCTATGATTGTTTTTGCTTCGATTGAGGAAAAATGGGAATGCTTGGACTTGTATCCTCCCGATTACACCTTGGATTGCTAGTTCTGCTTGGTCAAGGGTGATTGATCATCGTCGCAGGATTCGCCGGGTTTTTTTTTAGTTCAGAGGAAGACATCATACAAATTGAAGAACAGAATAATAAGGTTTAGGGTTTTTGAAGAATGGAGGATGAGGTCGAACAAAGAAAGAAAGCTTAAGCTTGTTTAGAGAAGCTTTTCCGGGTACTTCCCTAGATCTATCTGTAGGATTCTACGGGCTGAGCTAAGGGAGCTATAATCCGAAAGCGAGCAGCGATCGTCTTCGTTCTCCATGATTCGGCTCACAGAGTCTCCATTCGCGCCCTCATTGAAGAAACGCCTTCGTCCTGGATCTGGTTTCTGCGTTTTCTTGGACTGTATACCCAAAATAGTTTGTCCTTGATTCCCTCTAGGAGTAAGTAATTCTTTTCACGCACCATGACGCTTGGGGCATCCTAATCTGCTCGACCGAGAAGTATTCACGTTGTTTCCTTGGCACGCTTCTACCAATACAACCTAGAAAAATGTTAGATTTTGTTGCAGGAGCCGTAATGGCTGTTAAAGGTTCTGATTCCTATTCTAAAACAGAGGTCAACTGGATATTTTTTCTGTTGTTCATACGCTTGGATCTACAGGTTATTGCTGTGAATTTGTTCTTCCAGAAGTCCTATCTTCGTCTTTTCTTACCTTACATTCCCTGAATCAGACTTTCTGTGTGGTTCAGAAGAGAGACAGATTATTTACTTCATTTGTATTTTTGGAAACCTTGAGAAAATCAGGGCTTTGGGAGTTTCCACTGATAGGAAAGGAGATTTTGAAATGGAAAAGTTGTTACTCTTGGACAAATCAAACACAGATCATCATCCACTTTCTTGAATTTACAGGCTTGTTGATCTGTAATGCTTGATGCGGGCTATAGAAGGTTTTATTCGAAGCTTTTCTATATCTAGAGATGAGTTCCTTCTGTATCAGTGGTTATTGTTTTGGGTGTGCTTTGGGTCCTGGAAGATTGGGACAAGTTGATTGACTTGTTTTGAACTAGCTATATAGATAGCTTGGCTGCCTTCTTTGGCATATTTGAACTAAAACAATATTTCTCTTACTCAGATAGCAATGCGGTGAAAATTCTCATTTTTGGGTTTCAATAACAGCTATTGAAGAGATGAAGTTATGGCCTTTGTTATCATTGTCTATTTTACTTTTAATAAGTCCATTATTCCTGTTTAATTGGTAGTGAAGCACCCTTCATTCCACCTATTTAAATGGTTTTGAAGAATCCTTAATACGAAATTTAGGATTCGGCCATGTCCAAAGCCACAATGTGAACTGAGGGAGTTGTTTGCAGGCCTTCAAAGCTGGTTTGCGCCATCTGTGTCACGGTAATGGCCTATGGAGGCATATACTGGCTGTCTTGTCTTCCGCTTTAGGGCTCAATGTGGTTATTGATTTGGTGAAGAACTGTTTTTAATATTGAGTTTCTTGTGTTTTGTTTTGTTTTGGTACTGATGCTGATCTAAACCTTGTGCACTTCACAGGTGAGGTGGTCCCCGTCAGTTTGGATCCCGCTGTGGCAATCAGGAAGGGATCTGGTCCATTGCCTTTTTTGAACGTGCAACAATGAAGTTTCCTAATCAATGGTGGGGCTTGAGGATTCCTTATTGTCATTACTTGATACCATGTTATGATATGCTCAGATGCAGATGCAGATGCAGATACTCAGAATATTTCAATCATGATCATGCATGCAAATTTTGTCTTCTATATGTCTAAATGAGGATACGTGTATTACTTTTCCAGATTCGCTTGTGCACTTGCACCGTTTGCTCAGTCTCTACTCTTGAGCTAAATACAAAACGTGCAGCAACTACATCAAGACTTGTGGTGGCAAGCCAGTAATTGATGGGAGAGGGCCTCTATCAGATAGCATGCAGAGCACAGTGGGGCTGGGACTTACGAGCCTTGTCAATTCTGATTTGACTTGGAAGACGGGTTCAAAAGGTAATAGGAGGGCATCGAGGCGGGCTAGGAAACGAGTTACGAGGAGTTTTATAGGGAGTGGGGAGCTAATCGATAAGGACCCCAAAAGGGTGGAGGACATGCCAGTTTCTGAATCTGAGAAGGTTAATACATGTTAGAAGGCTCAGTTATTCTTTGAAATAAAATGCTTAAAAGTACCCATTTTGGGGCCATAACATTTGAACTTTTTTTCCTTTTAAATATTTTGCAGCTTGGGGTAACCATTCTTGGGCGCCGCTTCAGTGACAAAGTAGAGCCTGTACCAATTAAGAAAAGGAGATTGTTGTTCCGATCTCCATCACCACCACCTCGGATTCCTTCTCCATGCCCTGAGGAGACTGAGTGGCTTATAAATAGCCAACTTGCTTCAAGTCAGAAGGAATCTTATCCGAATTCAATTGCCAAACAACAACTTAAAGCAATTGATGCTGCTGTTGTGACCAAGTCAGGTCAAGTTGATGCTGAAAAGAACTTGGAAGAGATAAATGAAAAGCTTGATGACAATGAAGACTTCTCAGGCATTTCAATACTGGCTGCAGCTGCATGCAGTAACAGTATGGGAGGTGTTGGCAATCATGTTAAGAAGAGTTCAGTAGTCGAAGAATCTTCTGCGCAGGAAGGCTATCCTGAAGTTCTGGCAAATAATGAATCGTGTTCTGTGGCTAAGGGATTGTCCAAGGAACATCTTCTAGATTGTGCTGAAATTTCAAATGAAGGAACTTACTCCTGTATTTCCGCAATTCCTGTGGAAGAAACTACTGCCTCCTTGGTAACAGCCAAGTCCTCCCCAAAAGATCTGGCATATGGAAATAATATTGAGGGTCCTTTCTTTCCAGACAAATCTGCGGTTGTACCACAAAGTCTTTCAAGCAGCAAAGATGATGGAACAGCGAGAAGGATCGAGTCTTCTTTGCGGGATGACAGGTCATACTGGGACTTAAATATTGTGATGGACTCGTGGGAACGCCCCTGTGATGCTCTGGTTGTGGATTCCGAGACAAATGTTGCAGAAGATATCTCTGAGGATGTTATACACAGTGAAAAGCTAGGGAACTTGTTAGGATGTGCGACACAGAGGGAACCTGTAGATACCCAGCATGATAATGAAAAGACACTGCAGCCTATGGTTGGAATTGTAGTTTCTGGTGATGTACATGGCCCTGGGGACATCTATGGAGTTGCAGACTCAAGAAACTTGGCTCTTGGGACTCGGGAATCAAGCAGAGAGGATCATAAAATTGAATCACACACCAGCCCCGAAGGAATTACCTGCTTCCAAGAAAAGGTTCTTTCTTCTGACATTGATACTGCTCCAAAGAGTGTGATGGATCTGGCTGAAGAAACAAAACCCTTGCATATTCAAGAAAGAATCAGCTCCAGTGTTGAATCTGTTGTTTCTGCTTCAGTTCAACATGCTTTGGAACCCTCATCTAAAGCTGTTGCAGATGAAAACTCTTCTACCCAGTGTATAAGCTTTGTCTATACCGGAAATAGGGAAAGCCTATCTTCTCATCAGGTTGTCAGCATGGATGCATGCTCAGAGTGTTCTCCCTGCCCTGGATCCAATCATATTACAAGCACATTAGTATATGAGGAAAGAAATGCAGCATCTATAGATGCTATTGGTATGCAGAGCAAAGATGACTGTGGTTTTGATGCACAAGTGGCCAAAACTACTTGCTTGAGTGTTCAGGCTGAGAAGCATGATGTTACTCTTCCTCATGCTGAAATCCTAAGCAAGGCTACCTGTGAGATTAACAGTGTAAATGAGGATGCTGACCGAAGTTCTAATTTGTTTGATGATGGGAATGCCTATAAGAAGACGATGAGCACGGATGACTTTCAACCACTTGGGTCTGGGCCTCTTGATGATGTGATGGAAAATGCTGCCAGTAAGTCAGATGAAATGGATGTTTCCCAATCTTCACCTAACTTTCAAGAGTTGTCCACACCAGGAGGATCTGTTGGAAAAGGTCGACCTGTGGTATCTGTGGATACAAAGGTACAAGATGGCAAAGTTTCTGTGGCTGATACTTCTGAACATGATTCTCCAGTGCACATGGACTCGGAGGAACTCGTACATAACTCATCGGGACAGTCTAAAGCGATTTTGGGTGCACCAGTTGGTTTCAACTCTCACGAGGCATCCAAAAGCTATGGTGATGACCCTGTTAATAACTCTGCTCAGGTTGCTTTAGAAGAAGATCCTTCTGATGACAGCTCCTTTTCAGATGTTTCTCAAGATGATCCTGGTCAAGTAATTGGGATTGAAAAGGTGAGTGAGCTTCAAGCAAGTTATGATTCTCAGTATGAGGATGGAGAGCTCAGGGAGTCCTTTGTACATAGCTGGGAAGAAAATGCAGGTGAGGATGGGGAAGCTGAACACGTGGACTATGGGTCAGACAACAGAGACGCATATGGCTTTGATGCTGATGATTACCCTGTCTCCATGTCAGTACAAGTTGAGGAGGGTGCAGAATACAAGAAAGAGAGATCTGCTGGCGCCAATCATTTTGGTTGTGAAAATGACCAAGTCATAGGGAAGAATATTCAAGAAACCAATTCTCAACCTTGTTTAGGAGGCTCGTCGACAACAAATGTTACAGAAGTAGGACCCTGTAAGAAACGAGCAGAGAAGGTTGTGAAAACACACATGAAGGCTCAGTTTGCAAGAAAAGAAGACACTGAGAAGTTTGGGATGGATGTCAAAGTTGACAGAGATTTGAGTGCAGATGCTGATAAGGTGATGGGAGATTACGAGCTTCGTGCAAGAGGAGACGCAGTGAAGGAATCAACAAACTCAGCAGGTTTGAGGATGAAAATGTCTGGATGGGATCAGTTGCCTGAGGGTTGTAAAAGTTCTGCAGATACAGTTATGAAAGTCAGAGATGACAGCCCTAGAAAGAATCATACCAGTGAGCGTATAGATGGGCTCAATGCTGAGGATTCTAAAACAAGGGTGGTTGAGTCGAGGACATACAGAAGGGGGTTGCTATCACGTATTGAAGGACCAACATCCTCCGATATGTTACTTAGGAAGGACAGAGTATTTATACAGGGAAGCAGGTAACTTCTCTAACTTCATTATCAAAATTTTCTACATGCTTTCTTCTTCGTCAGTAGATATTGCTCTGCACAGAATGCAATGACGAAAGAAGACTTATGCACCTGGCCCACATAGTTGGAATAAGGCTTGGATGACAATGATGATCCTTCCTCCATCTAAATCTGTCATTGTTCATCTAATTGATCGATTGGTAATTTTCTTATGTTTTCAGATCCAACAATCTGGATGATTCAAATCCTAGAGCTGAAAGAGACACTAGCTCTGGTAGATCCATTGGAAGGGGTGGATCCTCTTTGCAAATGCATGGTAGAGGCTGGGGAGTTAATCGTCGGTTTAATTCTTCAGAGTGCCATTGGGGTGATAAACGCCATCATTCACCTAGTTATCATGGCCCTGCTGGTCTTCGCCCCCCTGGGCCAAAAGATGCTGCTGCAAAGGTAGAGAATAGTGGCTTTGCCGTTGCTTCAGATGGTTCAATTGTAAAAGCAGGTGGTATGGGACCTCATGGCAGTGTCCACAGACAATCTATAAATGCGCCCTCACAAGGTGTGCATCGGTCTCTTCCCAGAAGGCGATCGCCAGTCAACAGGGATGATGCTATTGGTAATATGGGAATTGGACAAATGGGAGAGATGAGCCCCGATAGGTGCATAACTGTTGGCAGGGGCAGGTCTGGAAGATTTGGTCCACGAGTGTTTGGCAGGGGCCCCAGGGAGAGATACCTCGGGCCCCAGCGTGATGGCTGCATTGAATCTTCCTTGCGTGTGCCACATCCTTCAGCTAGGAGAGAACGAAGCTTTTCTCCCATTCAAAGAAGAGGGGCTCGTCTTCTATCTCGATCCCACACTAGGTCTCCGTCAAGATCCAGAACTGGGTCTCCTAATGTGTGGCCATCTCCAAGGGGAAGAAGTGGGGCTGGGATTGGCAGTGGTCCAGGTTTAAGGCATCGCAGTAGGTCTCCTCCAAATTTCAGAGTTGAGGCCAGAACGGAGAGAATGAGGTCGCCTCATCAACGACCTGGATTTGCAGTGGATCATATAGCAGGTTTTATGTCAGCACCAAGAAGTCGCTCCTCACAATATACTACCAGATGGATTGATGATCGAAAGGATGCACAGGATCATTTTAGGGAGCATGGCTGCAAGCAGCAGTTAGACAGGAGATCACCTGAGAGAAATTTCCCACGGAGCCATAGATTTGATATGGTGGATTCCCCAGGACGATTGAAGCCGGATCAGTTCTATAGACCCTCGCATCCTGGAAGGTTTCCTGAGATGGCTGGAGCTGGCAAAGGACCTAGGTATGGAGGGAGTGATGATGATAGAAGGAAGCATGTGGAAAGATATGGGATGGTTCATTCCGTAAGGCGTTATGATATGGATGGTGTCGTGAAGCAGTTCCGTTATGACGCAGAAGAAGGTTTTGCACCACATAACTCTCACAGAAAGGATTCAACAGAGTTCCATGTTAGAGGGAGTCCTAAGGACTATGATAAGGGTATTGACAGTAGGCTCGGGGATGCACCTAGGAGAGCTAGAGAAGAGAAAGACCATTTCAGATATGGTCGAGATGGGAAGTATAATGCCAACTCTAAGTCTTTTTCGTTGCGAGAATGTGATGAGGATGTAGCACCTAGAAGAAGACGACATTCATGATCTTTGTACTCAGCCTTATTTTTTCCATCGGGTGCATTTACGGGTGGATAGGGAGATGTTGAACCTGGTGAACCTTTTTTCGCTTTTTTTTCAGCGGGAAACCATCTTGATCCTGCAGTTTTTCTTGTTATGCTTGGTGGAAAATACATTCACTCTACTCAAAATTTTGTCAGGGCATGGTGTTTGCTTCCCATACCTTTTTTTTTTGTTTTTGTTTACAAATTTTTTCTTCTCCTGGCCAGTTCTGGGTGATGTAACTTTAATACAAGGCCATTGAAAAAGCAGTGAAAATTCAATTAATGCTTCTCATGTTTGCATCCAAAGTGAATGTGATGATAACTTGTTTATGTGCTAAGCCTGCATTCATTCAAGAGTTCAGCAATACTCTGCGCTTTTGGCAGCGAGTAGTGTGCCCATGAACCCACACCAGACTTTGCCACACATTCTACCTTACTTGCTGTTGTTTATTGATGCCAACATTTACTTGTCCATGTGGAGGAATTTTGTACCTTGACACATTTACATTTCCCTTTAATAATTTCTGCAAGGATGTAATTTGATGAGCAATGAAGTCCTGGTAAATATTCAAGCTGCTGTATGTTCCACCAGGAACTGACTATTACTCTTGTGGTCCTGGTGTATAATTTTTTTTCTTCCTCAGTAGCTAGTTATTCAGGCCGAGAAAGGATATGATTATGTTCAGGCAGATCGAGGAATAGGACTCAGGAAAACTTGAACATTAATCACATAATTGTTTACTGTTATTTCTCTCTCTCTCTCTCTCTCTCTATATATATATATATATATTGATTTTTATTTACTTCTTTATTTGACTGTTAGGATATAACTTATAAGTACATGACCAGGCATGAGCAAATATGAATTTACCAAACAATGCTACTAAATATCATTCTATGCTTCGGTTTTGCAGCTTTGCCCCGTTTGCTGAATACATTTTGAAAGGGATCTGTTTGGATGTCACTTTGAAGACAACAAGCTGTAAAGTAACGCCTAAACATGGTACACCTCTTTCTTTTATCTTTACTATTATAATGAGAGAGGGAGGCGTAGCTTGACTTCTCCAAAATTCCCAAACTACCCTTATATAAAACAAAACTTTGATTAAATGTTTTACTTTAATGTGTTAATGATTTACTGTAATTCCCAAACTACCCCTTATCATATTTAAAGAATAGAATCACAGCCAATTGCGATTGAACTCGGGGAGAGTTCAATCGCACCCGCGGGTTAACACATGTCCCTTTTAACTCCTATTACTTGTGGACCTGTGGTTAACTCCTTCTCCTCGCTCTCATGTGCATCGCACGTGCCACCCGCTAGTACCCATGGAGATAATTTGTGAAGCAGCCTGAAATCTTTTCTTGCCTCGTCTTTTTGTCTGTCTATCTACCATGATAATGATTAGAAGGGATTTGTTAATATTATTGTTCTTAGATAATTATTGCCATGCAATGTAACAATTTGCAGAAATACAAAATTGTAACTATTACCTATTAGCTTAAAGAAATAAAGAATACTAAGGTTGTTAAACAAAAATCACGAATGTTCTTTAAGCCAATGAAGCATTGCTTGTTGGAAGAAATAACTGAGGCTATTCCTTGCATCGAAGGGTTTGGGACACCCTCTGTTACGCCAAAAAAAAAAAAAACGAGGGCAATCCCTTAGGTTTCACTTATTGAGAATCTAGGATCATGATCACACCAACTATTGGAAGATTTCATAGATCTTGTTTTAATAAGGAGATTGACATGCAGGTTACTGAGGAGATGTGACAGAACTCCTGTCAAGCCTAAGCATAAGGATGATATTAATATATTATGTTTCTGATAGAGTTTCAAACTCGTTGTTAGTATCAGAGGATTCTTGAATATAATCTCCAAACCAAGGATTATTATTTTTGTACACCTGTCAAGCTTAAGCATAAGGATGATATTATGTATTTGATAGGGTTTAAAACATGTTGTTAGTATCAGTGGAGTGTTGAATAGAATCCCCAAACTAGGGATATTTTTTTATGTACATCAAGACTATGCATAAGCATAATTTAATGTATTTGGTAGGGTTTCAAACATGTTCTTAGTATTGGTGTATTCTTGAATAGAATTTCCGAAATAAAACAAGAAGGAACTAGAAATGTGAAGTTTCTCACATCTCTGTCAAAAAAAAGGAAATGGCAATGCATCTGGGAATCAATGATTGATCTCTATCATCAGACCTGCTAAAGACCCAAACCATAGAGTTAACACAGGTGCCATGGGGAGATTTGCCACAACACCCATAGCCCCCATGCCCAGTGTTACCAAGGCACTTCAGTTTTCCCAAATTTTGCCGTGCCGACATTGAAACGACACGACACTCCTTGGTACCTGCCTTTACCATGTCATGGTAACATCAAATTTATGATTAGGCATGTGGTGCTTCAAGTATGTTGTGCCATTTTAAAATTACAATTGCAAGGAACTTTGTGTCAAATTGTGTTGCTTTTTTGGAAGAGAGAAGCGACAAAAACGATCAATATATACGTCTCTTGTTGCTCATTTCTACTTCCTGTATGAGTATTTTTTATAACTTAGGTATATAATTTTTAAAAAAATTGGGGACTGGTGATCTCCCTCTTTTAATTATTATTGTTATTTAAAAATTATATATATATATGTTTAATCATTTAAAAAAATGTGTACGTTCGTGCCGCCGTATTGGGATTTCAGAACTTGCCATGTCGAACACCCCTAGACACTTGGACACTTGGCTCCCGTACCACGTGCCTAGGTAACACTGCCCATGCCTGTTAAGTAGATCATTCCACACCTCTAAAAATTCTATTGCCTCGGCTTTCCAAGCTAGAGTCTCAGTAGCCCCAATGGCATTTTAGGAGCTTCTCAGGTTGTTGCCAAGTCAAGCACATGATATGCTATTTACTTGATTTTAGGGGATGAATTTCTGCCATTTCATCCTTACTGATACCATCCCTTCCAAAAAAATTGATGATGCCAAACTATGATGGCTAACATGTCTCGCCTGTTGTCTTGTCTTACTTGTCCGAAATACAATTTTTTTTTAGTAATCGTGAGTTGATGGTTGACTGATTGAGCATTGAACCAGATTACCACAGGATGAGCAATTTCCTATTGCAATTATGGAATACTTTTCCAAATTGGGTAATTTTTGGTGGATAATCATAAAACATGTGTTTAAGAGGTAGACATTCCAATGACGGGATTCTGTCCTCATGGTGTGCCTGAATCTTAGAAAAAGGAAAGAAAAAGCATTCTCCCATTTCACCCTTGTAAGCTATGGTGCAGGTCTCTTCTTTCACATGATAAGCGAATTCATATGATCATGTTATTACACATTTTCATTTTCTATTGCCTTGCACTCTTTTCCATTATTAGCTGCCTATAGAGATTTATGATTTTATTACTAGGACAATTTCAAACTGCATTTATCAAGTTCATGGCAGGATCAAGTCAATATAACAATTAGGTTCAGCTCAAGGATTCCATTCTTTGGTAATACACTGGTTAAAAAGATGCATTCCATTTACTTGCTTTTGTTGTCTTCACCATCTAAGTGGGTAAAATTTGACCTCCCATACATCAAACAATCATAATTCAGTTCCCTCCCAGTCTTGCAGTTTTTTGTTGCCTGATTTAGAAATCCAAAAACACCCCTTTGCTTTATTTAGGCTTTTTTTATTTTGGGTAGTCTATATCATTTACCGACGTCAGTAGAGTCAGCCGGTCAGAAGTTAGCATGGGCAGTGGAGCTCTTGCTGCTCGTACCCGGGGGGATTGAATCCCCGACCTTCCCCTTGGTAGGGGTGTGGCCTTCCAAGGGGAAGGTCGGGGATTCAATCCCCCCGGGTACGAGCAGCAAGAGCTCCACTGCCCATGCTAACTTCTGACCGGCTGACTCTACTGACGTAGGTAAATGATATCCACTACCAAAAAAAAAAACAAAGGGGTGAGATTATGTTGATTTACCATAAGGGTGAAATTAGTAAACTATGAAGATAGTTAGACAAGACCATAATCTGGTACCAGTCTTGATCCATCGACTTCATCTGTCAAGCCAGAACTCTCTTAGCTCTTCTGGAGTGTGATGCACCAGTAAGCTGTAACTGTTGATGAGATAGATATGAGAGGGGGATGATGTCAACTTGTTTTTTTATACACCATACAGTATCTATACTAAACTCTGAAGTGCAAACTATCGAAAAAGAAATCAGTAAAAGGATGAGTTGCAACAAGTTGTATGAATCAAAGGCTGTGCTTGTTGGGAAACTAACATAGAACCCCATCTTCAAGTCATTGGGGATCCCAAACAAGTTAAAGAATGTCTTTTAGCCATTGTATCACTTTGACTCTTATTTTTTGCCTTTTTGCTTGACTTTCCCTTGGTTTACTATTTGTGATCCCTGCTATGTATGCTCCCCCCTTCTTTTATTATATATATGATGCTGATTTTACTGATCTAAAAAAAAAGGTTAAAGAATGACCCAATCTCTTTGTTCAGACATTTGTGGGCAGGTGAATTGCTCGAAGGTATGACAATTGATGGGTACCTTCTTGGATATTCATTACAACCCTAAAATCTATAGTTTTTTTTTTCATGGTCAACTCTATTCTATAGTTAGGTATGATGGTTTTGCTGGAGTCTCTTTATAGTCTACCTGTCTCAATAAGCCAAACCTACTATATCAGTGCATCAAGGTCCATGTAAAAGGTGTTCTATTATTGCTAAAATCATTACAAGGTGCTCCAGAGCTTACACTGAGAACTTCAAGTAATCTGGCTACCAATTTATTTATATCCTGGTGAGCATTGACCTTCTAGGACAGTCTTTGGCTGCTTCTTTGGAGTGCTACCAGTCACCATTGGTACTAGTATAATGGATTTTAAGAATCAATTTTGGGTTGCCTGCAATCCATCCGGACCTGTGAAATTTGCGCGGGGGGCATTAATCGTAGCAGGTAATCCTTTTGCTTACCAGGCATATATATGTGGTCTAAAGGCAGTTTTCCCAACATAAACACTCAAGGGACTATATTGATATACCCATGTTGCCAATGCTTTTGAATTACACACTTGAAGCAGAAATAAACAATAGGCTGAGCTAAATATGTTCAATGCAAAGCAGGTTGTTGTCTCTCTCTCCATTTCAACAATATCTAAAAAAAGCAAATGAGTTCAGATGCTTGCCTACACATCTATCTAAGATGATCCAAGTATAGTCCCTCAAGTGTCCTAATAAAGAGTATATAAAGAACTGAATTATTGGGAACATAGGAAAGGTGAAATTGTAGAACATGAAGCATTATATGAATCTCAGTCACCATACAGACTTGGTAATAACGGAAGAATAATTTTTTTTGTTTTAAAAAAATTCCTATCTCGTCAGATCCCTGTGGTTCCAAGTAGGCTTTTGTTGTATGTTCTCCTTCCTAAAAGCTCTGAATACGAAATTCTACTAGAGTATTTGAATTCAGTGATGACTTTATTCAGAGTTATAAACCACCATGTTAGATGTGAATCTTTGAAGCTGACAAATAACATGGACATGTATTGTTCCTGGTAGAAGTGATGTATGTTAAGAGAGTTTTCTTGGTAGATGGGGACAGATATTCTGTATTTCTGCAGATGTTTATTACGTAATTAAGTATATATAAAGAGAGATAACATGGTTAGTGAGGGCTATGATTATGTAAACATTCACAAATGACGCTGAAGCTGATAGGAATACAGTTGGCTTCAAGGCACTCAATATGTATAATATATCTGATAATTGATTAACTCATTTACCTTAGAATACTGCCTCTCACTGTGGAAATTGTTGGGATACATAGCTAAACATATTCAGCTGTTCCTTTTTTCCTTTCATGACTTACTACACTTGCATAATTTAGCCAGGGTGTATAATATGGTTCTTATGGTACATATCTCCACAATAGAAAAGAGAAGGAAGCATAACTATTATGCAATTGCAAACAGAATCTAGTTAAGGTGGTTGTTTTCTTTTTCTAACTGATATAGATTTATTGTGGTATAGGTATCTTGTGCAGTACAATGGGAAGTCAAATAAGTGATCCCTAAATTTATTTCGATTGGTTTGGACATTTAATTGTTTGATCCCAAGACACTAAAAGTTGACATTGTATATGCAGGAATTCATAAAGTAAACTATTTCGATTGTCTTATGAGTGAACCGTATTCATGTTCAGGTTTCATTGACCAGGTTGCTGGAAGCGTCCAATGTTGATGCATTCTGTGAGGATGTCCCTGACAATTGCAGTAACATTTTTTTTTTCATACCAATTGTCTGAATTTTCAGATTCCCATTTCACTGCTGATTCCATTTCCATCGAGTTTGAAACCCTTCACCCTAATGAAATAGAATGGTTAAAAGGGCTGATGACGACAACCAGAAATTGCCCATTAACCAGTTAATGATGTACTAAACAGTAGCAGTGAAATATATGTATGTATATTTCACTTTCTGTATTTACTGTTATTCTATGATAAACACTAGCATCAGATCCCCATTAGTAAAGCCATAAAAGAAACACTCAATATGAACATGCTGCTTTCTCGCTCTCTTTCATGAAAATTTTCTTTTTACAAACAGATATAGTCTGATTATATCTGATTTTCCTTACCAGTGTTGAGACATTTTAGAAAATGAGGACATGCTGAATTGTAGAGCAATTTTTTTTTTGGTATAGGTCGAGCGATCACAGAGTTGGAAAGAAATAAAAAGGAATGGCTTGAATTATTGATTCAGTTATGAACAATACCCTCTAGGGATTGGTGCAGTTGGCTAGTGTCCTGGTTTTGCTCCCTGTGCTTGTGTGTTCAATTCACACTCCTTGACTTATTCGAAGTGGGTTGGAAGGGACAAGTCCTTGGCTCGAAGCCTTTGGGGCACCCTCCGATTACCAAAAAAAAAAAAGACTAATTGTAGCACTGCTTGATAATTGGAGAAAAAGGGAATATCAATTGGGTGCAACACAAGTTGCTTCAATGGTCGTGCTGCAATTAGATTCATGTCATGAAATTGATTGTTCCTGTTCAGAACCTGACTTCATCGTCTATTCTTCTGGTAATGCGTAATGGGATTTTTGTTAGCTAATAATGCTTGTGGGAAAAAAAAATTCTAGATCATTCTATATATGTTTTCTGGTCAATCTAAACACAAGGATTGCCTTGACATGGGATCTAAAGAAAAATATCCAAAATACTAAAATCTTGCTCTCTTAAACAAGGATCCTCTCTCTCCTAGAAATTTTCGTATTCCTCTGTGGCTGTAACTCCATGATGCTGTTCGCATCTTTAAAAAGAAACTGATCTAGCCCTCATCCCACAAGTTAACATTTGCCACTTACATTTTTTAACTATGGTTAAGATTCACTAACCATTAGGGTTCAACCATGTAACCTTGGTTCTTAGGAAAAAAATTTAACCACAGTGGTTAAAATTTCTTAACAAGGGCTAAAAGGGTAGTTAAAGGAGCTTTATGAGTAGGCCAGACGGGTTTGGTCTGGGCCAGACCAAATCCGATCCCAACATTTTGCCTCTTTACAAAATCTCAGTCATATAATCTTGTGTTGTGGTTATGTGTAGGGGGTGTATTCGAGCTCGGCTTGAGCTTGATTCAAGCTCGAGTGTTTAGGCTTGAGCTTGACTTGATCAAGCTTATCAGCTTGAGCTCCATTCAGGCTCAAACTTTATTCATGCGAAGCTGAGGTTGAGTTGGCTCAAGCTTGATTCACATAATTATTTTGTTTAATTTTACATAATTTTAATAAATATATTTATAAATAAATTATAATACAAGAAACTACAAAAAAAAAATTAATACTCATGTACGAAAATAAGAATTGAGAGTGGTCCTTCAATTCAAAGAGTAAAGAGTTAGTGAAGAGTTTTTGCTATTAACTTCTTAATGTCATTATTATCGCTTATACTTATTTATTAAAAATTATTATAATTCATAATAAAGAAAAGTTTAAAATATTTTTTTGTATTAATATAAATAAAATAATCAAAAAAATTATTGTGTATATATATTTTTCAAGCCGAGTCGAGCTCAAGCTGAACCAAACTTTAAACAAGCCAAACTTTGAGCTAAGCCGAATCAAATAGGGTCTAGCAACTTGGCTTGTTTAAACATTCAAGCTCAAATAAATGCCAACTTGAGCTTAGCTCAAAAGTTGACCCGTCGAGCTAACTTCTTGGGTGCAGTCCTAGTTGGCTAGTTATGTGTTCTTTAGTCTTTTAGTCATATAATCTTATGTCGTGGTTATGTGTTTTTTGCCTGTTATTTTTGGTTTTCACGTACATCATTGGATGGCATATACTGGAATTTATTACAAGTACTATGTATCAAATTTGGATTGGAGGAGAAAAGAAATAGGTGAGAGATTCAAATTCAAATTTTTTTTCTCCACCAATCCATATGTGACACATAAGCAATTGAACTATCTTGAGTTCAATTGCAATTGGCTGTGATCCTATCTCAGTACTAACCCATTCTGTCAGAATATGGAGAGTAACATTAGCTACATTATCAATTGTTATGGGTTTCAGAAGTTTGATTATTCATTTAAGAATATTGTTGGAGTCCATATAAAAACCAAAAGAGGAAACAAGCACAAAAGTTAAAGAAATTCCAAAGCAGTCGAAAGAGAAAAATGGTTGCTGAAGCTTCTTATTTTAGGCGTTCGTCGTTTGTATTAACTCTAGTCCTATAGCTGCTTTTTCTATTTTTATTTGTGTGCTGTTTTGACGGGGGATCTCTTCTTGCATGTATTAGCTATCATCCATTATGTTTTTTTGTGGCCGAGGATTACGCGTCATATATTTTATCTATGGTTAGTTGTTAGTATTGATGGAATTGAACAGGCTACACATCACCTAAGAGAAATTTCTATCTATCTGTTGAGAATTTCAACCATTTATTAAATCCAACATTTTGAAATGTTACACGCTTCATACCATTCTATTTATTAAGAAAGAAAATATTTATTAAGAATTATGAAAGGACAAAGACGACTTGAGTTCTTTTGACCTTCATGCCATGTCACCAAAGAAAAACTTAATAATAGTATATTTAGATTTCCTATTGTTTAAGGATTTATAATACACCCCGCCCTCTTGTGCCAGAGGTTGGGGTGTGGCTTCTAGATGTGGGAGGTCAGGGGATTGAATCCCCTCAGGTATGAATTGTTAGAATTCTCCTGTTCAATGCTAACTCCTAACAACCTTATGATTCACTAACGTAGGTTGCATGATAACTCCAACAAAAATATATAATAAAAAAAACCCTGAATTTGTAGTGTTTAAATAAGGGTAGTGTTAGGCGCACCCAATATTTGATGACTACATTTCATTTTTTAAAATTACAATCTACATACCATTAGTTTCATAAAATTATAAGTGCACATCAAATGAAAACAAAAATATTTATAAGATTAAATACAACAAAATTCAAACTTATTAATTATACGAGTAAATCATGCAATCACCATCTGGAATATTGACTAAAGGCCTAAAATTTTCTCATTAACAATATTTATGAGTCTAGTATCATTTAAGAGGTGAGCCATTTAATATACTGTGCAAGCCCAATGGGATGGTGCACACTATTGTTACCAATATATAAGAAGTGCATTTTTATCTATTAAATGTTATATGTAAAATATTACGTTCACATGTTCTTTTTAATTATGGTTAAGTGTGAGAAAATTAAAGTTGATTTTTTTTTTTCTTTTTAAGATTCAAGGTTAGATGGCTCAATTTTAGGAGCAAGTGAATCTCAACTACAATCGATGAGTATTAATAAGAGGCATGGACCAACGAGGACCGGCCATTTGACTACGTAGTCAAATGCGGCAGTATGTTAAACATTTCCCTAACTTCTAATTCTTATCGGTTTGTAAACATAGACTTTTAGTGGCATGGAGATGGAGATAAGATGGAAAGGCATTGTTGTTGTTGAGAGGGATTTGCTAATGCCACGACGAGCCCATCCTGCCAAGAGTCCGGGATTTGCGTGATTACATAGGGCTCACGTGGTATTTTTTTCTATTCTCACTCCACATTTAGTATTCCTTTGCAAAAACAAACAAGGAAGTAAATCTTGGAGCGCCCTAAGACATCCGTCATTTATTTATTCGCTATTTAAATAAAAAATTCAAGGGATAAACTTTTTTTTTTGTAATGGATGGTGTTCTAAAGTGGCCTTTGAGCATTTCACCAAAAGAAAAAAAAAAAAGTGGCCTTTGAGCCAAAGTACTAGTCCCTTCATATATTCGCATCGATTCACTCATATTCTTTCATGATTTTCTCTAATTGAATACACGGCTATAGAAAACAAACCCGAGATGCTAACTAACTGCTCCAACCCCTAGTGGGGTTGGGGTACGTAGTAATAACTTTGTTTGAAACAATATTACTTAGAATCATTGAAATATTATAATTTGTAAAAGTAACTTGATTTAAGTTAAATAATTTAACAAAGTTTATACCGGATAAATAAGGCTCGTTTGGTTGCACTTTCATTTTCTGTTTTTTGTTTTTAAAAACAAAATTTTGAAAATTTTTACACAAAACATATTTGGTAAACATATTTCTACTTTTTGTTTTTAAAAATTAGTAACAAAATTTTTGAAAATCAAGAAAACAAAAATTTTCTCATACCTCTATTTTTGAAAACAAAAAACAAAAATAGAAAACACAAACCCACAATCACCACCCATCACCACCACCACCATTAACGACCACCATAATACTACCACCATCCACCACCACCACTACTCCCCACCCACCATCACCTCCATCGCCACCACCACTCACCACCACAATACAACCACCACCACCGCCACCATCACCACCACCATCGCCACCACCACCACACCACCGCCACCATCACCAACACTCACCACCACACTACCCCACCGCCATCACTCGCCACACACCACCACCAACACCACCACACTACCACCACCACCAGTACCGCCACACACCACCACCACCACCACCACCACCACCACCGCCACCATCACCACCACCACCACCACCACCACCACCACCGCCACCATCACCACCACCACCATCGCCACCACCACTATCACCACACCACCGCCACCGCCACCACCACTGCCACCACCACCACCACCACCACCGCCACCACCACTGCCACCACCACCGCCACCACCGCCACCACCGCTACTACTACCACCGCCACCACCACCACCACCACACCACCGCCACCATTACCAACACTCACTACCACACCAGGGCCGGCCCATCCATTAGGCCATCAAAGCCTTTGCTTTAGGCCCCATTAAAAAAAATAATAATAAAAATATTAAAAAGGCCCCATTAGAATATTTTAAAAAAAATAAAAGGCCATTTAGAATATTAAAAAGGCCCCATTTATAGTTAATCTTTTTTTAATAATATTAAAAAATTAAAAATAAAACTATTTGGAATTTTCGCTTTAGGCCTCCAAATGGCTTAGGCCGGCCCTGTACCACACTACACCCACCGTCATCACTCACTACTACCACCATCATGAATTGAAATTATTTAATCATATTTACCGAACGTGATTTTTTGTTTTTCTTTTTTTAAAATAAGTAATGGTTACTAATACCAAAAGTGTTTCCTATTTTAAAAAATTGAAAACAAAAAGTTGTTTCTAATTTTTAAAAACAAAAATTAAAAACAGAAAAAATGTATCCAAACGCCCCTATGTTAAGAATACTACTTAAGGCATCCCAAGTTTTTTATGTTTTAGTATACCACTGTCCTAATGTCCCCTCACCATATGGTCTCAGTAGCTTTTTATCATTTTATATGATCACTCAATAGGATTTTCTAAAAGGCAAAATTGTTCTTTAAAAGTGATTTCCTTTAAAGGTGATTTCCTCAAAACACGGAAGGAGGCAAAATCTAGGGTTGCACTAAGCATAGCTAGCTCGACGGTTTGACTTGGCTCCACTTTGAGCCAAACTCAAACTGACATATTTCTGACTCAAATGAATCAAGCTAAACTTTTATTTAAACTCAAATGTTTAAACAAGTCAATCTCAATCTAGATAGGGATGACAAAAGGCCTGATTAATCAGGAAACCCGCTCCACCCCTATTGGGACAAATTTGGGGTGCTCTTAAACGGGATAAGGACGAGTTTGGGAATAAAAGATTAAATCCGACTCGGGTTCAAGATGCCCCGCCCCGTCCCGTCCCATCCCGTCCCGACCTGTTTATTATGTTAAAGTACTACTATACCGTTAAATAAATCATAAAATCACCTTAATATATTACTTATAATATCAAATATCTCTCTGACCCGTCCCGACTAGTGCTTAATAAGATAGGGCGGGAGGGGGATGAGATTAAGAAGACTTGAAAAATTGGAACCAACCCACCCTGATTTGAATTTGGGACGGGAATGAGGTAGGAGTCTTCCCATTAAGGGCAGAGTAGTGTTGGGGGCGCCTGACCCAAACCCGATCCATTACCATCCCTAAAGTCAGACCCTGTTTGATTTGGCTCGGTTGAACCGGACTCGACTCGATATATATATATATATATATATATATATATATATATATATATATATATATAATATTTTTTTGATAATACTATTTATTTTAATACAAAAATAATAATTTAAACTTTTCTTTATAATAGATTGTAATATTTTTAATTTATAATAAACAAGTTTAAGCGATAATAATGACAAAAAATGTTAAGAAATTAAAAACAGAAACTCTGATCTAACTCTCTTCTTTGGATCAAAGGACCACTTCCGAATCTTATTTTTTAATATGATTGCATTAATTTTTTGTATTACAATTTATTAATAAATACTTTTATTAAAATTAAACAAAATGATTCTGTGAATCAAACATGAGCTATTCCGAGCTTGGCTCGGCTTGAATAAAGCTCAAGTTCAAACGGAGCTCGAGCTAATAATCAATTTAAAGAGGGAAACTCTATGATTGTATTAGTATATTTTATAAAATATATTTTAGTAATTAAATTTAAAATTTCTTATATAAATTTAAATTTAATAAGAATTACTAATAGCTAGATCATTCATAGGTCTCATTTATAAATGTAGAAAAAACAAGGACTCTTTTTAATAAAGTCTTTATTAATTGTGAGTACTTATAATCAATTTAAAAGAGGTATTTGAAATTTTAATTAGGAGAATCTATAGGTTGGTCCTATTAATAAGACTCACTTTCATTTCATGGATAAATATGGGATGATATATTATCTTTACTATTATAATGGGAGAGGCAGGCGTAGCCTGATTTTTCCAAAATTCCCAAACAACCCTCGTATAAAACAAAATTTTGATTTCATGATTTATTTTAATTCCCAAACTACCCCTTGCTTATCTATCCATTTAAAGAATAGAATCACAGTCAATCGCAATTGAACTCGGGGAGAGTTAAATTGCACCTACGAGTTAACACGTGTCTTTTTTAAATCCTATTAACTGTGGTTAATTCATTCCCCTCGCTCTCACGTGCATCGCACGTGCCACCCGCTAGTTCCTATAATTACAATTCACTTATATTTATCAACAATAAAGTATGAGAAATAATTATTACACCTTTATAAAGTTTGGTAAACCTTTGGTGTTGGGATGAGAGCACACGAAATCCGTGTACTCACTTGTACACAAGAAATGGGCTCTCATTTGCCAAGTACTAAGGACTTGGGATCCATGTTTGAAACAGCTTATGTCCTCCGATCAAAATTAAAATTTCAAAAATTTTGATATTTCGTCAAATTTTGAAATATTATTTTTAATATTTACTTAAAATTAAATATTTATTTCACAAAATTTTGGAATATTTCATTTTTAGTAAAATTTAATATATTTCTATAATTTTATTATTTTTAAAAATAAAATTTCAATTTTTTTGAAATATTTTAGAATATTTCAAAATTTATTTAAAAAATAAGTAAAAAGTATTGAAAATAAATTTCTAAAATTTTGGCAAAAATTCACAAATTTCACCCGAAATCTGTAAAAATGACATTCAAAGAATTTCAATTTTGTGGGTGGGTCGGAATGAAACCGGAATTTCACGAAATTTCAATGGAATTTTCGAACCATACTTGGGATGAAATCTTGTTCTCGATATCACTGAGCAAAAGAGACGTCGAAAAAAAAAATCTAAAAGGAGTGCTAGCCCTACTCTATGGCCTTTCCTACTCTCAACAAGAGCCAACCACCTGTCCATTCCTACCAACCATGCTTGGTTCTTGCCGGACCCATACAGTACCTGGGTCAACCAGAGGAGGATCGTAATACCAATACGTCGTCATGCATGTTAGCGATCAGGTGAAGATGAAGCAAACAAGCTTCCCCCAGCTTCGCAGTGTTGGCAGGACACGCGCGATTTGAATGCGGTTGCCGACAAGGACAAACAGCCGGGACGATGACGTATGTTCCTAAAGCATGAAACTTATGTAGTCCCCACCATCAAACGGATCGACGGTCACTATCTCTTCTGCTGTTGCAATTTATCTCTTTGATTGGAGGCTGGTAGTGGTGGGACCATAACCCTAATAGACATGGGAATATATGCTCCTTGGCTTGGCTTGGCTTTGTGCACGGGCCCAACACATGGTTGCAACTTGCATAGGCATTCCCAATGAGGTGAATCAAACCACAGCCAATCGCGATTCATTTGGGGAGAGTTCAATCGCACGCACAGGTGAACACATGTCCATTTTAATTCTTATTAACTGTGGTTAAGATTCACTAACCTTTAGGATTCAACAATCGAATTTGGTTTTATATATTTTCTTAAAAACCCTAGGGTTAAAGAGTTCAATCGCACGCACAGGCGAACACGTGTTCCTTTTAATTTTTATTAACTGTGATTAAGATTCACTAACCCTTAGGATTCAACAATCGAACTTGGTTTTTATATATTTTTAAAAAAAGGAATTAACCCTAGGGTTAAATTTGTTTCCTTAAAACCAAGGTTAGACTGTTGAATTCTAAGGATTAATGAATCTTAATCACGGTTAATAAGAATTAAAAGGGACACATGTTGACATGTTGGTGTGATTTAACTCTCCCCAAGTAGTTCAATTGCAATTGATTGTGATTCAATCTCCAATAGGTGGGGACATGCACATGGCCAGAGCAGAGATCGAATGATAGCCAATTATAATTGAATTCAGGGAGAGTTCAATCACTCCCACATGTCAATATGTGTCCCCTTTAATCCTTATTAACCATGGTTAAGATTCTCTAACCCTTAGTGTTTAATAATCTAACCTCAATTTTTTTAAAAAACTTTTAAAAAATATTTAATTATGGTTAAAAAATTTTAATTCTTAAGATTAATATTTTTTTGATATGTTTTTCAAAAAAACTAAGGTGAGATTATTGAACAATAAGGGTTAGGGACACAATTAATAGGCCTTAAAGTCCCTGAATTCAATCGCCTCGGAAGAGCAAGGATTTTATTGATTGATAATATATTAATATTAGTAATTATTAGAATGTAAATATGAGTGATTGATAATATTAGTAATTAACCTCTGAGGGTGTAGCCCAGTGGTCACCTGGACGAATAGTAAACCCGGAGGTCTCGAGTTCGATTCACTGACTCCCCTCAATAACAACTGCATGGGGTGGGGGTATTCCTCATGTTAGTACGTGGGATGGGGTGGGCGGTATTCCTTATGTTAGTACGTGGGATTAGTCTCAGTTTTCAAGACTCAGGATATCCACCGTATCAAAAAAAATAAAAATAAATAAATAAGTAAATGATATTTGTAACAATTTAAATATATAGAGGTCCGCATCCGCCTGAAACTTAAACCCTTATTTGGAGTTCAAATATATTAATACCAAACCTAGCTCCTCCTTTCGTAAAAGAAAGTGATTAAAAATACTCTATAGCACCTATTATCAAGAATTCCTCGAGATTAGTGTGTTTGAGCGTTAGATTTAATCCTCGAGAGTAGTGCTGACTTGATTGAAAGAAAAGTAAAGTCTCCAGGTTGCTCTTTCTCTCAAATAACCCTAGCCACATATGTCGGCTCTAGGGTGTTGCAAAAATCTCTCCTCTTCAGGAACCAAGTGAAGACCAGAACAATTGTGTTTGAACTCTTATCAATTGTGTGCCTTTTAACCCATATTAGTTATGGCTAAGATTTTGTTAAATATTAGGATTAAAAAATTTAACCTTATTTATAACGGATTCGGGGAGTCCTGTTACGCCCCTAAGGTCACCACGTATCCCTTTTGACATGCCTTTAATTGTGGTTAAGATTCACCCCCTCCTCGGGTTCACCCACCTATCCTTGATTTTAGGAAAAAAAAATATTTTGAAATTTTTTTACAAAGGTTAGAAATTTTGTGTAAAATTTTTTTAATATTTTTTTTTGTCTAAAACCCAGGAACAGGTGGGTGAACCCTAAGGACGAGTGAATTTTAACCAGAGTTAAGGCATATTAAAAGGGACAAGTGACGACCTCAAGGGCCTAATGGGACTCTCTCGAGTCCCGCTATAATTGTTGAGGGTTTCATTTTTATTAAAAAAACATTAATTTTAAGGATTAAAAATTCTTAACTAAAGTTATTTCTAAATATGTATCGACAATCAAGGTTAGATTGTGTTGATTCCTAAAAATTAATAAATCTTAACCACTGTCAATATGAATTAGACGGTAACCCATGTTGACATATGGATGAAGACCGGATCAATTGTGATTGAACTCTTCGTTAACCAGTAAAGACCGATTCAATTATGAATTGAAATCTTCACAAACAAAGAGGAGAGAGGAGGGGAATAGAGGAGGCTAGTTGCAACACCAGCCGACTTATTTGAGAGGAAGGAAACAACCTGAGACTTTACTTTTGTTTCTGTCAGTCAACACTAATCTCGAGGACAAAATATAACGCTCGATAGTAGGTATTATAGATTGTTTTTAATCACTTTCCTTGAAGAAATAGTGGCTTGGAGCGTAGCTCCCCTTTTATAATACAACTGAGGTAGTTTTGTAATTGTGAAAACAAAATTATACTACAAAACTGCAACTCTATTTTTGTGTAATTATATAACTAGTGCCATAAGTTTGCATTGAAGTTGGGAGCTTTGCTTCAACATGGAGCTTTGGCCCACATTTAAATTTTAATACTTATTGATGGTTTTGTAAAGAATGATTAGGCGTATATGAAAATATTCTTAGCCTAGTGATGTAGGGGTTTGTGACGTAGCCTCTCATATTTTTTTTAGGGCAAAGTTTATGGGCTATCTCATCCATTTGTATCCGCGTGGAAAGTTTTTTTTTTTTTTTTTTTAAAATTAGGAGGGCAACTACCCCTTTGCCCTTGACAATGCCTCTTAAATTAAATAATATAACATAAAAAAAATTTAGTTTTTTTTTCAAAAATTCGGGGCAGTTGCCCCTTGCTAGCCCATACCTATGCCATCTTAAATCAAACTAAATAATATGAAGTTAGCTTTTTTTCCTTTATCACTCAACTAGCGAAGTTGTGCCATCATTTGTGGGAGAGAGCCGTACTCTCGGGCATTCTTTGCTCTCAGCCAGATTGCTTGAGAGTAGTAGTCTTTGGGTTCCAGAAGATCCGGGTTTAAAGAGGACGTTAAATCAGCTAACAATCCTTGCTTTAGCCAAAACCCAACACCTATTGTTTTTACTGGGAGTATAGGGCTGACATGTCTCTTGTGGGTGGTCTTGAGATCAAGTCTCACCTTGCATACACACCTCTATATTTTTTTTTTGTAAGGGTAAGTCTCACTTTGTATAAAGACCTCTATTGTTTTAAGGGTCTCCAACTCTTTTCTTTAGGAGAAATGCATCATGAGGGATCTATGCAACTTATAATTCTTTATATCACTAAATCAATTAAGGAAGGTTGTTTGATACTATTCAACATATAATTCTTTATATCACTGAATCAATTAAGGAAGGTTGTTTGATACTATTGCTTCTCCAATATAATTGCATATTGATGAGTTGATTAGTCTAGTAGTGTCAACTTTAATTGTATATAAAATCATTTCCATTTGGAATCTCAAACATCAAAGCGCCATCGATCCACAAATTCATTATCTTCCTGTGTCGTTAAAGAGGCTTTCAATGGAATAATAAATTTGTTTGTGATGATTTAAAAGGAGCCTATTCAGCCCATAAATTGTCGACTCTAACAACTGCTTGAGTAATGGACTAGTTAACATGAGACATGTAAAAATTTAAATTGAATTTTTGTAGATGGTATATTGAATTTACATATTATTTTTTAAGATAGGAAATTATCTCTTCAAACGACTCAAGTGTATTACATGCCATAGCTGATTGTACAATGGTCAATGTACCTTTTTTAAAATATATAAATGGCAATGTACTTTAATAAGTGGATTTTAATTAATATTAATTGGGCCACTATTTAGTTGGGCTACACATTGGGCCAGGCTAGCTAGAGCTAGTTCAGCCCAGTCTGCCCAACCCAACCCAAATAAATTTATATGAGTACGAGCGGAGCAGAGCCTAGTGTGGTGTGGAAATTATGCAATTTTGGAAATCAAAGATAGTATGACAAACAAAACACAAGCACAAGACAAGAAAAACGTGGTTCACCCACCATAGGGCTTTGTCCAGATCAAAAAACGATCCAAAATCTTCACTATAATGAGAACGATTACAATAGAGAAGAGTAACTAAGGATACAACTCAAAAAAGCTCTCACATAGCTCCTGAATGGTTCTCACTCAACTCAAAAATTCTTTTTCTCTCTCACAAACAAACTTAAATCGAATATGTTTAGGAAATACTGAAACATAGAATAAATCCAAAAACTCGTCATAGCTAGCTTGAGCAAAACATAATCTCACTCACGCAAGATTGCGAAAAATAGAATACAAATCCTCTAAAGCGTAAGGATGCCAACCTAAATCATTTGAGGTGTAAGGATAACAACTCTCAAATACTGAGAGTCCTAAGATAAGCTGTGAGCATGCTCTTCTTCACAAGAGTTAAAAGTAGGACTCTTCATGAGAGCAATCCGACTTTTCTTAAAAATCTAAAACTCAATTCTCAACAACTCATACTTAATAAGCCAACACTCTAGACATATTTATAAACATAATCATTTCCTAAAACAAAAAATTTACACAAAATAGAATTCTAAGCAAATCCTAGCACCTAGATAAACCCGAGCGATCCACGCCTGTACTCAAGTGAAAGAAAATGCTTAGGCTCATTGACATTGAAATGACATGTAATAATGAAATGATTGAATGACCCCGGTTAACAATCAAATTTATTGAATAACTTGGATGGTTACAATGACTCCTCATTAAAGATTATATAAAGATTACATGAGTCTCAGGATAAAAATATTATTACATCATAATCAAATCAAATATTTAATATTATTCTATTTGTGATGAGATACACCAATAATGATGTAATATATCTCATTTCCTTTATTACAATAAAACATTACCTAATAGCACTAACCATTTGAGTCAATTGCATTGGCCAATGAAGTTATGAAAAGTCTTTTAAAGAGCTCAGACAATTTTATGGTCAAGGGCACCAAATTACTACAAAATTTCAGTCTATGGTCCATCCAACAAGTGTTCATCAATTAAATGGTCTAGCATCACTGGATTGATGGGAATGTGGGATTGTCTGGATCACAGTTCATCACTCGATTTAAGAACTAGGGAAACTTTTGAGAATAGACCCACGTATGGTATCAAGATACGACATGTCTTTGACAGCTGCTAAAGGATTTTCCACGTGAAGATAAGGGCTGCACTGTGAGGGTGTTGAGAGAGACTAATTCCTTAGTTGTGTTTCATTGAATTTTCCTTTCGTTTCTCTCTTTTCGCTTATTTTCTTAACAACCAAACTATAGGGTATAGGATTTTACATTTTTTACTTTTACGGTTTCTATCCTTAGATTTACTTATATTGTACGATCTTAAGCTGAGTATTAATCCATTTATACTCAAATGTATATATGTTACGGTCGGGTCGAGTCCCTGGGTTGGACCAAGGTTGGCCCGAACTCAACTCGAACTCAACTTCAGGCCCAAACATTAACCCGAACCCAGCCCAGTCGGTTAGAATCTCAACCCAACCCACCCTTAACTCGGCTTGGGTCCGATGAGCCTCGGGTCAGTCTGACTCAATGTGCAGCCCTACCATTTCGGATTAATTGGGCTTAATCAATAATGGAGTCCAATTAAGTACAATAGTTACCCAACTCTTAAATTACCTATTTTGAATCATCTTAAAAGATTATTCTCTTTCTTAAGATAAAATCCTAATCTCATTGCCTCAATCACTGATTGCCTCAATCACTGATTGCCTCAATCACTGATCACCTTCTAAATAGAAAAGTCAAATACCTTTTAGACGTGGGGCCTACTAAGAAGTGTTTTTATCTAATTTTATTGGGTTACTCAAAACTGGTACTAGCATTTCCCTTTAAGATTGGGATCTATGAAAATGTGAATTGAGTTTTTAGTTCTCTCTCTAATAGACATTGCTTACAGACCATGCCAAAAAGTGGGACAAACATTTGGTATTTTTTGTTCTTCCTCATTTCCAGCCATCTGATCTCTTACTTTTGGATGGTCAACAAAATATTGGAAAATCGTCAACAAAAAAAGGTTCATAGATTGAATGGTCAGGATTACCAATCAAATTAGTTTTTTTTTACATTGAAGATCGCCTAAAGGAACCTCACCTCCCTAAAATGCCAATGATATGAGAGGGGGACCATATAGAAATAGATCTCTACAAAGAGTACTTTATTATTCACTTGCCCTGTAAATGCCATTTTCTTTTCCGTTTTGTCAATTGGGATTGATCCAATTTTCTTTAACTTTTCATTTTTGGCTCTGAAGCTTTATGGGGAATCCCTTTTCTGGGCCTTCTTTGGGTAATGCCACTTTGGAATTCCATTGAGAATGGGTAACACAATAGTTGTACTTTTTAGACTTTAATCACTACTGTATGGACCCAACCACGCAATAACCTGCTTGAATGGTAGGGTCTACGCCAAGGTTGCCAAGTGCGTTACATGCTACAGAGAACCGAGTGAATCCAAACTAGTTCGTGGTTTGGTTTGGATTTGCTCGTGAAATTTAGCAAATCACACAGTGGTTTCAAAACAATCTTGGTCTGTCAAAATTTTTTTATTCAAATTAACTAATATCAGGTTTGATAAATTTATACTTTGAGTTCACAAACCATTCATAATAGATGTTTTTTTTTTTAAAAAAAAAAGTATTTATGATATATTATTTACATGCTTAAAAGATATATGCTTTTATAATATAAATAAAATATATTTTTTATTTTACATGCTTAAGTAGCGAACCAAGCAAAAGAAACTAAGCGAACCGAAAAACGAATTATCTCATCATATACCTAGCGAACCGGGTTCACCTAGAGAGGTGAACTGTGAACCGCGAACCGGAAGTCAAACTGAACGAACCAGGTAACATTGGTCTACGCTACTTGTGTTTAATTACTTTTGTTTCTCTCTTTTAAGTCTTTATTTGTAGTCCAATTACACATAAGGTGGCTAGTTAGCCCACTTGATTATAAGTTATAATCAACTCCACGTTAGTTGAGGGATATGTGACTTGTTTTTTGAATTTGACCGTTAGATATCAATGTGGTTCCTCTAAAACAAGTGACAAAAGATTAGCCTGATGAAATGTGTCTAAACTATCAAATTAGACGTCCAAAATCAATGACTTTTATAACTTAGGTAGGGCCTAAAGTACTCTAGCTAGAGTAATTTTTTAGAGAAGCCACTCAGAGACGGAAGAGGGAGGGGCACATAAACATTACATCATAAATAAACCAACTAGCATCTTATATTAGAGACATACGATCTATTAATAAAAACCAAATTGCTAGTTTTTTGGAAGAAGTTTTTTTTTTTGATGAGAGAAATCTTCCCCCAACCCAAACAACTTTCACTGGTTCGTTCCATCTCAGCCGTGATAGGAGCCTCCGACATTCCCTATCCGAAAAGGATATACACGTAAATTCATTCCTCAATCCCTGTCGAAGATCAGCTGCGGCAAGACGATGAGTTAAAGCATTGGTTTAGCGTTGGGAGTAAAGTAGGCTCAACAAAGGAAACTGACGCATAAGGTTGATATCATGATAAATTTTATTACGATTAATTATCCAAGCATCCTTAAACAGGATGTTGGCCACCTGATTATTTTCTTAAAACGAATGAACAAATAAAAAACCACTTATCTCTTAGCTGCAAAATAGTCTTTGACTCATACCAGATAATCCACAGTTAATGTTGACCAATTAGGCTATTTTTTTGTCACATGTCTATCGAATGGCGTAACTTGGAATTAGACAGTTGGATTCCAAACATTCCACATATCCTTTAAACAATAGTGAAAATAACTATAACTTATAGTAAGGTGGGATGTCCTACTACCTCTTTATTATGGGATAAGTTTCAAATAATACACAACAGTAAAACAATTTTTTGTATAAATTAAGTAGTTTTGGCACCAGACCCATCGTTTCATTTTCATTTTCGATGATTATTTTTTGTCTCTTAATTGCTTGGAAGTTATGTTCTAAATGTTCAACAAGATGATCCAGATAGTTCATTTGTACTTCTTGGGTTGATTATAGGCTAAGAAATAGCATTAATCTTGACAGTCCACTCAGAAAACTATATGGTAAAAGAAACCGATTTATTAGAATGGTCAAGAGACGAGTTTACTCATCTTTTTGTCGGGGTAAGGTTTAAGTCGCCCCCAATTTAATTTAATTTTTAATAAGTAGGTAGGGATCTGCCTAACCCCCCACCCAAACTGGTGACTCAAAAAAAAACCAAATTAACGAGTGGTCTATACCAATTTTCATTTAGGGTGGAATCAGCGACTTCACGATTGCAGCCGAGAACGTCAAGTAGCTACGGGCTCGATCCTACTACATGTAAAGACTTCTGTTTCCTATTGCGTAGATTTTTGGGAAAGGGAAATGATTTTGAGACGGCATAAGGGCCAAGACTACCAAGACAATGCATGGATGCAAGGGATTTCAGGTGGGGCCTCCCATGTGAATGTGGGCCCATCTGAAATCCGGTCTCGGTGGTCACGGCCCTTTTGCGGTATCAGTAGTAAAGTCCTAGATTTTTATCATTGTTGTAAGGAATAATGGCAAAGATGCTCTCACAATCCCTATTCACACCATTTTCACATAATAAAACAACTTAGTTTGTGTTTGCGTGGGAGCACAAGTATTTGTTTAAGAGCAATGCTAGGTCTATTTTCCGATTGTCCACTCTCTAATAATTTTTACTATTTGTATAAGACAAAATAAATATAATAACTCATAAAAAAAGTCATACTATTTTATCTTCTTGAATGAAAATAGGAGAAAGTGGACCTAACATTGTTCATTTTTTTTATTATCCGAAAAAGGGCGGGAGTGAGGATTATTAGAGTATACTTAGCATTTCTCGCAAGGAAGTCTTAGCGTTTGATTGGAATCAAAGGTAGCCCACCAATAAAACAAAACAGTCCCAATGATGATCTGGTAGGGGGGTGGCTATAGGATGGTCCGTGGAGGATGATGGACCACACTATATGTCCCAAAATGTAAACTGCTGTAACACTTACATCCACTGCACTGCAGTTTTTACCCCGCCTTTCAGGGAGAACCTGAATTCTTTCAAAAGAACTGTAGTTTCTGCTGTTCTTAATGCACTCCTTACATACACCAACGACAAACTAAAATAGTTGGCTAATAGTAATGTTACGTAAGTAATGATTTGGGAGAGTTCAATCACCCCCCCCCCCCAAAAAGCAACACGTGTTAAATTTTTTATTTATTTTAAAAAAAAACCCACCCGGTGAAGAAGGAGGGTTAGGCAAGAGTACCCCTATTTGTCTATTAAAGCACCAATTTCATCAAAGGGGACATGAAGCCTTACCCTTAAACAAGTCATGAAACACTATAAAACTGCTCATTAAACTGATTATGTTTCTTAACCTCCATCTTCAGTTTTTCTTAGGAATAATTAATAGTTAATGTGTTGTCAGCTTTACATTTTTTTTTCTTCTCATTTCTTTTAAGAGATTAATTTTCATCCCGAGCTCCGCTTCACGGTGATGAAGTGGAGCACCCTTTTTTATACTAAGTCCATGGCATGTTTGTAATTATTGAAAGTTATAGGGGTAATTTTGCAACACACGTAATTACATGATTGCCATTGAGATAGTGTAAAAAGGGGCAGAGGTGGGGAGGGGCCATGGCCCCCAATTTTTTTGTAAATCCTTTTATGTTTTAGTATGAATTAGTGGCCCCTCAATTTTTTTAAAAATATTTTTAGTAGACTTGCCCCCCCCCCCCCCCCCCCCCCAACCCAATAGTGGCCCCTCCCAATTTTTTTGTCATATATATAGTGGCCCCCCAATGGAGTCCAGTCATGCCCTAGGGTTTGAAAAAAAAATTTGATATGTATATTTAAAATCAAATGATAAGTGGGTGAATCTTAACCACAGTTAAGGGGTATTAATAGAGACACCACATGGCGACCTCAAGGATATTATCGGAAAAAATTCTCAAAATAAAAAAATTACCTCCAAAAAATTTCCTCGGGGGCTATGCCCCAAACACCCAAGTTTCATACCATGAAATCCTTTAATTTTTTTATACGTGTATTTCGGCCCCCCAATGAAAATTTCTGGCTCCACTTGATCAACACGGTGAAGTAGAACTCCTATTTGTATTTAAACCATTTTTTTAACTCGCTTTAAATGTGAATATGATTTATGAACTATTAAGTGATATATTTGACCTTGGTTTTTAGAATAATTTTTTTTAGAAAAATACTGACCCTAAGTGTTAAATTTATTAGGATAATGCTAGCATCCTTTTTTTTTTAAGACTCCTTTTCTTTTTTATTAGAGAGAATGCGAGTGAGTGTCTTTTTTTAATTTAATGGAAGACAATAATACATGTTTGATCCATAAAGAAAGTGAATTTTAAGGCAAGTAATGCCCAAAATTTTAACCCTAAGGATTAAAAGTAAAAGGCTCTGTTGGACAGGGTCTCGAGTCTAGACTCGTAAGTAATAGGCGACAACCCCTTCTTCACGTAGTAATGTAGGCATTGGCGCGTATTGTTCCTCACGAAAAACACCAGCAAGAAGCGCCAAAGCCAATGGCGTCAGCGTATAGCAGGGATGATGATGAAGATTTTGCTAGTTTCACTCTCTTCCTCTTGGGAAAATAAAACAAAAAGTCGTGTTAGCCCTACTATCAACATTCCATACTCATTGAAGCAAGGAGTCATCAAATTGTCTCTCGCATGTTCTAGAAAAATTGTCTTGGGCATCACACATCATCCAACATGTGGCGATAAAATAAAGAGATGTATCAAGGGCGGAGAAATCAAAAACATGAGAGAAAATGAAATGATTTATCTCTTTTTTTTATTGCCACATGTCGAATGATGTGTGGTTGATGGGACAATTTTTTGGCATCTACTAGAGATAATCCAATGAAAAGCTAACATTTACCATTGCTTTAACTTTAACATATGTGGGTTTTTGGCTGAGAATAAAGAACGCATGAGTATGCATTAATTCTTAGGTTAATGCTAACTACACCAGCCGATCAAGTTACATAGGAGATGGAGTGTTTATTTTATTCCCCGGAGTAAAACTAGCAGTCCCCATGGTGTTAACAGGGAAGGGTAAGAGAATGGTGGGGAGAAAGCGAAGGGACCACATTCTTTATATATAAAAAAAAGTACTGATGCGGTCCCATGCAAGAGAGTCCTTTAATGGATGTTTTAATTGGAATTAGTTGGAAACACAGGACGGGACCACCTCATCTCATCTCTTCTACAGTCTCTATTTTTGGAATTTTTGTATTAGCATCTATTCTCTCGCTCTCTCTCTCTCAAAAACTTCACAAAAACTGTTGTTTGATCAGAAGAAAACTGATTCAACAGTCCCAAACAGAAGAGACTCAGAAACCCATCTGAAAAGCCTGAGAAAATTTTCACTTGATATAACTTATGGGGATTCGTGTTCACCAAAGATCTGTAAATTTCTTTTTGGATTTTTTCTTGAATCTGTATGAGTTGGGGTTGGGGATTGAGTTCATGCAAGTAAAAGGCACTAAGTCATGTGGCGGCTTGTAGTTTGTGTACAGGCGAAGGACAAATGATTTCTTCTGCTAATTCCAGTTTCTGTATCAATACTTGGAAAAGCAGGGGAGATTTTTTTAATATTGATTTTCTTATTAGGTTTTGATTTTTATAGGTTTTAATAGATTATCATTTGTTGGTTATGAAATAATTGAAGGGATTTAATTTCTGGAAGATCTAGTTAGCTGTATTTATATCATGGAGCATTGACCCACTTGGGCTAAAGAGAGAGAAAATAAATGATCATGGCTTTGTAGTCGTCATCAGCTCTATCTGCTCTATTATTTCAGAGAATGTAATTGATCTTTCATCTGAGGTTGGTTTTCATGATAGGATATACTATGTTGGGTAATTAAGAGAAGTTTGAGAAGGAGGCTTAGTGCACACCTCCTCTTCCACCACCACCATCATCCTGCAAAAAATTTGTAGGATTGACGATCCAGATCATCGAGACGAGACGACCGTGGATGATCCCAGTCTTGCTGGTTGGTAACAAGATCCTCTCCTTAGAACAGACTGAAAAAGAGAAAAAAAATTGAAGCTTTTTCTGATTTTCTTTGAGCAAAAAGGGAACTTGGGATTTTATAAATATTGTTTCGTGTTCTTCGATTATGTTTTAATGGTGGGGTTGTGGGTTTGCTCTTGGAGTGGGTTTTAATAGAATTTCAGGTGCAGAATCGGCACATCACCATCAACGACAATCATCAGCAGATGCAAGAGCAGTATAAACAGCAGCAAGAACAAGAAGAATCGTGCTACATGGCTCGTGAATCTCGAGAAGATAAATTCAGAAACATGGTTTCTTCTAATGAGTTTTATTACTCAGATGTCTCGTCTAACAACCCAAATATCCAGACCCATCTCGTGAACCATATGCAAAGCTTCGAATCTAATCCGGAGCTTTTCAACTTGACTACTAGCAAGGAGATGTTAGGGTCTTCTTCGAAGAATCTACAGCACAAAGATATTGGTAACTCAGTTGTGTGGAAAGAGTTCTTCGGCAAATCTGGAAACCAGGGTTCGTGTTCTTCCAAGTCGATTAACGAAACCACGATCGATTTCTATCAACCTGAGTTCAACAAAACCGATTTCTCGGCCGGCTTTTCTGAAACGACAAGCGAGAATCTGATGGTTGCACCCGATTCGGCATGGCAGGAGAACAGATTGCTCGTCGATGATTCTTCTCTAAGGTGTGTCTTTCCCTGTGAAGGAAGCGAGCGACCGAGTCAAGGACTCTCACTCTCTCTGTGTTCAAAAAAGCCTTCTAATATTGGATTACAGTCGTTCGAGCTGAGAGAGACAAGCCATCATCATCAACATCAACAACAAGATGATATCAAGTTTGTTTCATCGAATTCAAGAGATGGGATCTTCGGAAAATCCGGTAATCTTCAACAGCAACAAGAACAGCATATACTCCAAGATGGGTATTTTGGAAAAACATCAAATCTTCATCAAACCCACTTCCAGCTCAAGAACTCAAAGTACTTAGCTCCTGCTCAAGAGCTTCTGAACGAGTTCTGCAACCTCGGAACAAAGCAAAATGACCCACCAAAGCAGAAGCACCAGAAGACCAATCAATGGGAGGGCGAAAATGGTAGTTGTTCTTCAGGAAAGCAATCCCCGTACGCTCTAGATCTCCTCGAATTACAGAAACGAAAAGCAAAGTTGCTCTCCATGCTCGAAGAGGTATCTTTGACTTCATGATTTTCTTTTACTCCATTAAAGCTCTTTATTTCCTTTTTCCCCCCACTTTTTACTATTCAAACTACAGAGAAGAAACTTCTTTTTAAACTGAAATAATGGAAACCAAGCTCCTCTTTTACTGGGTAGTTGGTTGATTGAATCTTGAACTAATTGAGCGACTGCGGGCCTTCGCCATTAATGGATACATGACGGCAATTGGAGACTTTTATTTAATTTCAGAAACCTCTATTCTATTTCTTTTAATGGCATCTCACTCTACCATATCTTCCATGCTGTAATTCTCAGTTTTGAGTAGAAAATTTTTGTAACTTCCTTCTCTTTTTGTTTTTTTAGGTGGATAGAAGATACAGGCACTACTGTAATCAGATGAAGGCCGTAGTATCATCGTTTGAAGCTGTGGCCGGCAACAACGCTGCAACGGTCTATTCGGCGTTAGCTTCAAAGGCCATGTCAAGGCATTTCAGATGTTTAAGAGATGGAATTGTGGGTCAGATTCAGGCCACCAAGAAGGCAATGGGGGAGAAGGACGACCCAGTTGCACCAGGGACGGCTAAAGGCGAGACGCCGAGGCTCAAGCTTCTCGACCAAACTCTCAGAAATCAAAGGGCTTTTCAACAGATGAGCATGATAGAAACTCATCCATGGAGACCCCAAAGAGGTCTCCCAGAACGATCTGTGTCTGTTCTTCGAGCTTGGCTGTTCGAACACTTCCTTCACCCGTAAATCTCTATTCACTTTCTTCTCAAATTACATGAAATTAAATATGGTAATGAGAATCAAAACTTTCTGCAGACAAAGGAAAACAACACTGCAATCTAGTACTGAAGTTCTTCTATGTAATTAGTGAAAGGAACTTGATATTTTGGTAGTTTCTGCCTATCATCATTCAAATATCAAGATTTTTTTCTGATATAGTAGAGGACCCATCTCTCTCTCTCTCTCTCTCTCTTACCATACAAGTTCTTTTGATCTTCTTATAAGTAGTAGTAAAACTAAATAACTACTGATTACTGTGCCCATTACAACCTCGCAGGTATCCAAGCGATGTAGATAAACACATCCTAGCCCGCCAAGCTGGGCTGTCGAGAAGCCAGGCACGTCTCCATCTCTTCCATATATTTTTATTTTTTGTCCATGAATTTATATTCTCAATGGAGTCTCTAAGCTTAAGATCCCACCACAATATATATATATAAATATAAATTGTTTTAACCCTAATTTGTGGTGACATGGAGAAACAAACGATGTATACATATGCTTCTACAGGTATCCAATTGGTTTATTAATGCAAGGGTTAGGCTATGGAAACCCATGGTGGAGGAGATGTACTTAGAAGAAACAAAGGAGCAAGACAACATAGCCTCTTCAGATGTGGTTACAGGCCTAGACGACAATGGCCGGCCGAATCAAAATCACAGCCCTAATCAAGATCCTCAGTCGCACTCCAACGATCAGAAACCATCACCGGAGCAGCTTGTCCGCATCGACTCTGAGTGTCTCTCTTCCATCATCAACCACCCTGAGAAAAATGATACCAAGAATATTAGAAACCATCAAAATTACTACTACCACCACCACCAACAACAACAATCACAGCAGCATCAACAACAGTTTGGGGGAGTTGCAGAGATGCTTGGTGTAATAGACTTGGATTTCTCAACTTACAACCACCAAATTCCCAGCACTCTCTCTTACACTAATGGTGGTGTCCATCAGAATTTCGGCAGCAATGTTTCTCTAACGTTGGGTCTGCAACAGCATGGTGGGAGTGGTGTGAGCCTAGCATTTTCGCCCCCGTCCCAGCACTCTCTCTTTCCTAGAGACCACATTGAAGATTGCCAACCAGTTCATGAGTACTCGATTTTAGACGGGGATCAGGTGCAGAATCTGCCTTACAGGAATTTGATGGGAGCACAGTTGCTCCATGACTTGGCCGGATAAGGAAAAGCTCCGTCGGGATTAGCGGTATTTGCCGGAGTTCTTATCAGAGGATGGTGATGGTAGATAAATACAGGTATATTGATACATACTCCATACATACATAAAGGCATAGGTAGAAAATACTATAAACACTACTTTCCACTTGTAAGTTTGCATCCTATGTTGATGGGTAGAATATGTATACTAAAGTATGGTGCTTGTTCGCGGGTGAGTTTACTTGATATTCGATAAGCTGGATTCAGATTGCCATTGATTGCTGCAAGAATTTACAGATACATCGTATCTCTTTTGGATATAAATCTGTAATTGAATCTGTAACCTTTTCTTATTTGGGTAGGTAGGCCTCTCTCTCTAACCATTCTACATCTCAAGCTAGCTGAGTGATCAAATTACTTGTGTGGCTCTAGTTTGATCCAGAATTCTATTTTTTTTCTGGGGCTGGTCCAGATTTTTTTTTTGGGACCATTGAAATCACGAGATCATGGTCTTCTTACAACCGTGGTCCTATATCTATAATCCTGAGCAGATATTTCATGCCTAAGAGAATTACCTGCATTTTGTTTTAGCCAACCTTGGGCTAGTTTAGCTTACAGCTTTTGCCAATCAAATGGTGCCCTAGTTCAAATGTGTTGTTTAGATGGTAGAAGAAATTGAGATTGTTTTAGGAGTGTTCATGCCTTGAAGGAGCAACTCAATTGAGACGTGCCTGCAAAAGTCTAAATAGATTGTTTGAGTCATTGGCCTCATTTGCAGCTGTTCACTTCTCAATTAAAACGAATACAGTGAAGCATATAGGGCTTGGGTTATTATCATCTGTTACAAAGAGGTCGATCTCCACCTATCCCTGTGATAAACAAAGCTGTTACACCGTAGCTGAAAATCAGCACACAGTTCTTACTGTTAATTAATTAAGCAAGTTTTTCATTAATAAAAAAGTTTTAATTTACAAGAATTTACGACAAACGACGAGAGAGCTCCAAATGTAGAAGGTAAAGTATGTTCGAGCAAATTGAATCTGTGGCATCCAGCCACTAAACCATAAGATACTGGTAAATCTAGGCGGTGACTTGAATTGAAAGAATAGATGATAACTTCTCTTTTCAAATGGAAATGTTCTAGCTACTAAGGAACCGTCTCAGTCGAATTATGACAGTTGAGTGATGGAGGGTATCTAGTTTGAGGCCATGCTTGCATAAATGCTTAGCCTGGTACCCATGAACCTTCTCCATTGTGGGCATATCACACTGAGGATATTAATTAAGTGGCGCCCTGTCGTTGAATTATATCTTCTATTGTTAGTTTTGGCTCAAATTTTGTATGTGGGTTTTGTTGGGAAGTTGGTATGGATCTTACCCTGATCCTTGATGACCCGGTGTGTGACCCGAGTGACCCGATTAATAGGCAATGCGTGGGGTTCACCCGTATGTTGACCCGTTTTATCTTCTCGTTGTAACCTTAGATATATAAAGGGTTTTTCGAGGGTTTCAGATGAGGGTTTTAGAAAGAGCTTGTGTACACTGTTTTTCTCCTGTGTTCTTAGTGGATTTCTTGCCGTTTTCTCCCGTGGATGTAGGCACCTTACCGAATCACGTATATTTTGTCTCTTTTGTACGAATGCTTGGTTTCTTGTTTTCTTATTTCTCTAGATTTGTCGAACTAGTTATAACATCTATCTAAGGTGAAGCCATGAACATCTCACTTGTACAACTTCTGCAAGAATTGAGTAGATATTAAGTGGCAGTTGAATTGAGCGAGGAATTTCAAAAGCTTTGAGATAATTTATTTGGCAATTGATTAATTTGACACTTAAGTAACTAAGTTTATACGCGGTTCGGACATCAGTGCAATGCTTGCAAATTTGCTGAGCCAAAGGTTGCCACTACAACTATAAAGCAATGACTATTTCTTCTCAATACGTTTTACCAATCTCTTGATTTCATTTTGTTTGTGGTTCTGCCAATATGTAGCAGTAAATAAATATGAATTTAGGACAGTCTTATTCTCTACTATTCTTTATTCCAACCACCTAGGTCAGCAACACAAATCATCTTATGTCACCTCCTCCTCCTCCTGATGTTGCGGTATTGGTGGCAGACTTGCTCGATTTTCAGGCGGATTTCTCGATCTGGAAATTTGTTTCGTTCTAGGGGCTTTAAACCATCTAGCTCTTTGGATGACTTCCTTAGCTCGATCTAGATCGTGGTTTTCTCGGGGAAGCAGGTGCGGAGCCACATGGGGCCCAACGGGGGCTTCAGCACCCCCCCCCCCCCCCCCCTTAATTTTACAAAAAAAAAAAACCTATAGTATTCATAGGAATATGGCCTGGGAGAGGGGTGGAGCCAAGGGGGCGGAGACTCTAGGCCCCCCTAAACTTCTGAAAGAATATATATTCTTTATAAACATACACAAAAAGATGCAATGACCCATGAACTTGGTCTCAAAAAAATTTTCCCCGGGGCTATGCCCCCGAACCCCCATTATTAGCCCCCTCCCCCCTTCAAGAGAATCCTGGCTCCATCACCTGCATGGAAGGGGCTTTGTTGGCCCTTCTTTTTTTTAATCGATAATTAAGAAATATATTATAAAAGAGAACAAGTGATGCAAGAGCATGAAAGTTGTAACCATGCCAAGAGTTTACAAGTATAAGCTCAAAAGACACAAACAAGAAATAGCCTCCAAGCCCCCTAGCTAGGCCTGTCAAAAAAGCTCTAGTCAAAGGGTACCCGGTCCGACCCGGCCCTTCTTCGGCCCTTGGGCTGGGCAGGGCCCAAAACCAAGAAGCCCTTCTTCAATAGAGCCGAGCTAGGGCTGACCCCTGCCCTTCCAGGCCCGGCCCGCCCTTCCCTTTTTAAGAATACTTACTTTAAGTTCTAAAATTACTAATATAGCCCCCATTAATGATATTAACATGGGGTATATTCATAAATTCATAACCAAACCTCTTTATATACCAATTTTTCTTGAAAGTCATCACAAATTTTTTCACGAGGTCAATATATTATATGATTGTATTACCTATTTGAATGATTTTCTTGAACAAAATCTCGCTCTCTTCTAGCCCTTGGCTCGGCCCAGCTCGGCCCTAGTCCTTGAGGGCAGGGCTAGGGCCTTACTCTTATAGGGAAGGGTAGGGCTAGGGTTGACCTCGGCCCTGCCCCTACCCAGCCCTTTGACAGCCCTACCCCCAACCCAACTACCCCAACCAAGCAATATCAGGCCAACAACTCCCTTAAATCCTCTCCACCCGATCGACGCCTTGCCCACTCCAAAGCCACCATGCGAATACAGGCACAAATGCAAGAGGAGGGAGAGGACGTATCCTCAAAGACTCTACGATTACGTTTTTTCCATATCATCCATGATATGGCTCTTGGAAGTAGATTGTGACTTGTGAGCGACGCAAGAATCTTTCTGGTGTTTTCCGTCTCCTCTTGTGTTCTATCTTTTGTCAGAGCTTTTTGGTTTTGAAGGTTATCATTTAACACCATAAACACACATAGAGCCAGACCTAAGGTAACCCTTAAGGTGTCACAAGGATAAATCAACACACTCACTTTGAAAGGGCCTGACTTAAGGAGCGGAGGCCCCTTATACACCCTTGTTGCGAAGGCTAGCTAGTATCCAACCGACGTGAGACTAAAGGTGTCCTGCAAGGTGCAAATTTGCTCTTTTGTCAGAGTTAGAGCATGTTTTATCACACATTTTCTTATTATTTTGATCATGTCCTTTTTACCTTCACCGACAATGGATTATCACACCAGAAAGAGATGAGAACCTTCTCTATTGGTACTACATGAACATCTTTAGATAGATGGAGGGATATTATGTTGTAGTTGAACCACTCATACATTAAGGATGATTGCTATCATCATTTACCTCCTAATGAGGGGCACACCATCACCATCTTAACTAGAGGGGTGGTTGGTAGAGGAGTGCTATCCCTACTCTCACTTTGAGCCACTTTAACATTAAAAATGAACTGGTAGTTAGCCCGGGTTGAGAGTAGAAAAGGCCTTGGTTGGTATGATGGTGATGGACATCTACTTACATCCATAATATTCCAATAAAGGAGGCAAGGGCTATCAACAATCCGAGCAAGCTTGAATTGGCTTGAAAATGAGCTGAGCAGCAGGATAAATTAGTTCGTAGAGTCGAGTTGAGCTCGACCAAGAGGTAGTTTGACTCGGCTCGGCATGACTCAATTACCCTTAACAATATACATTTTCACAATTTTAATGAGGCATTTGGATTGGATTTTATTAACCAAAAATCAATTGTGATAAAATCGATTGTGTAGAAATTAATTGTCAAATATTCACTTTTACGAATAATAGTGTTTAGAATTCCCCAAACATTATTATTTTGACAATTAATTTCTACACAATCGATTTGATCACAATTGATTTTTGGTTAATAAAAACCAATCCAAACGCCACCTAACTAAGCTGAACACAAGTCAACTGCTAAGTCGAGCTTTGAGCTCTTTTGTGAGGACTTTTTTTTGGTAACGAGGGTTATGGGCCTCTTAAAGCACCCTACTAAGTCCCCTGAATTGTGCAAACCACCTCACTCTACACAGCCAAGAAAGTCGGGATAAATCCCCAAGAGTGGCCAACAAGGGGAAGGGACTCGAACTCAAAACCTCTGCTTCCTAGGCATAATCTTGACCAGCAGCCCAACCCTTCGTTAGTTTTGCGAGTTGGACTTGATTTGTTAGCTAGGTCAACTCAAGCTTAATCACTTGTGGTCCTGTGGACGAGTCAAGCTCAAGGTAGCCTTATAAAGCTCTCAATCTGAGCTCGAGCCATCTTAAACATTAAATGAACCGAGCTCGATCAGGCCCCCAGCTCGGCTCGTTTTTTTTTTTTTGGGTATATATAATTGAAAAGAGAACAAGAAGAGAAAACATGAAAACAGATAAAGGAAAATACAATAATAAAACCAACGCAAGAGCTGAACTCGAACACTAGAGACCCCCTCCACCTTCAGAAATACCAGGGTTAAAGGAAATTTTTGTTCACTAAGATCATCCCACATTGAATTCGCCAGGAATAAGGAAGATCGAACACACCTGACCACCTGTTGAGCAAGATTATGAGCTACTGTATTTTCCTGACGACGAATGAATACAACCCTCACCTGAGAGAGAAAGTTAAGCAACGAGAGAATATCCTCAAAAATTGGACGAACCTCTTGAATTAAATAAGAGGAACCATCGTTTATGGCTTGGACTAATTTGAGAATCTGATTCAATTGAACAATGAACCCAACCCTAATTAAGTGCCATTTCTAAACTTCCACGAATAGCAGACGCTTATTTTTGATACTTGAAAAATGACTACTGCGTTATGATTGTGGACTATAATACCAATCCCTACCGCTCCGTTGATGTCATTAAAAGCTCCATTACACAGTTAATTTTTAAACAACCCGCTCCATCGGCTCGTGGACACCCTTAGTTTAGGCATGCTTGAATGTGCATTTTTGACGCGTTTTGTGCAAAACACTCTTTCCATAGATAATGTGGGCGGGACATGAATAACGGGTTTTTGGAAAAAAAAAAGCGTTATACTAATGGAAAAAAAAAATGCGTCATAAAAAACGAGCCTGGTTCTTCAGATTCACCCAAGAGGGTTGTTTCTCTCCCTAATTGAAATGCTCTTCACCTCTTCTGGACTCCTATTTCTCTCAGATCTCTCTCTATCTCTAAATCACAGTAATCGAAGATGTATATGGCGTACGGATGGCCTCAGGTCATCCCTCTTGAAGCTGGTTTATGCCCGGCTTCCGAGCAGATCGTCTACCTTAAAGTCATCAATCGCTTGTTACTCGTTGTGGCTCCTTCTCATATAGAGCTCTGGAGCTCCTCTCAGGTTACAATTTTGAATTTTTTTTTTTCTTTTCAAAATCCTTCTGGTTCGGCGTAGATTCGTTCTGGTTTTTGTGATTTTGTTGTTTTTGGATATCAATTTATTACTAACATTTGGATTTGGAATCAGAACAAGGTGAGATTAGGCAAGTACAAGAGAGATTCGGATTCAATTCAAAGGGAGGGCGAGAATTTGCAGGCGGTGTGGAGTCCCGACACCAAAATGATCGCTGTTCTTGTAAGTGCGAGATCAATTCGTCACGAAATATTAGTTATTTTTATGTTTAATTTGATTCTTGTTTAATTACAGTTTCTGAGACTTGCTTTAGCGATAGTTCTTGTAATACTGAAGATTCTATGCCTCCTAAATGTCAGATACATCAAGAAAGTTACTGTTTTTAATGTATAAATCAGTGAATTCTACACAGCGAAGATGCTACATTGCAAGAATTGAGGAAGAAGTGTAATTACTTTTTGTTTGATTGTCATTAGTGTAATCATCATCTTATAAACTCCGGTGGCCACTTCCTCGGATCTCAAGGATGTGGGCACTCTTGTGGGTCATTTGTGAGTTGTGCATTTGTGACATTTGATGAGACATAGGAGTTGATACCATTAGCAGGACACTGATAATTCTCCTACTAGTATACTTGGCTTCTATGTGTTCTTCCTACTGTAAGTTTGTTAGGAGCGGACAGGATAATCATACTGTCCCGGATGGTAATATTGTTGATGAAGCGCATGAAAAATGATTTCAAGTAGTGTTTGGAAGTTTTGGAAGTGATTGTACTCCTTCCCTCTCTTTTTCTTCCATTTTTAGCTCTCATACAGTATTTAATTTTGAATTATAATATTTGTCTTTCTTGCAGACATCTTCATTCTTTCTTCATATTTTTAAAGTCCAGAGTACAGGAAAAGAACTAAAAGTAGGAGGGAAGCAACCATCTGGATTGTTTCTTGCGACTATATCTCTACTTCTTAGTGAGCAGGTTCCCTTTTCAGATAAGAATTTGACAATGTAAGTACTCTTTCCAATTATGAGGCTTGATTTGAAGGATAAAATATTTTTTTTTTAAATTTGAAAACTATGGAAATTTTATATGAAACAGGCATTCATGTAATTATATCACCGGCTGGGGTAGTGCCAAACATACCTTCTTTGCAATTTAGAATCCATTTCTTGTGGGCCTCATTTGTCTGCTAATGATTGAAAAATATTTGTGATTTGATTTCTCATTTCATGTCTATTTCATTACTACTTAATCTTTAGTTATTTACATCCAATATATATATTTGAAATTATATATCTGATATGTTTTATTTATTAGTAAAAATTATTCTAATCAATTTCTAGGTTGGGCTTTGCTTACCAAACCACCAATGTACAATAAATCAAAGCATTGGAATTGAGGGCGAAACAGAAAACGGGTTTTCCTCACAATTTGAGATATTTGGCATAAACTTAGTTTTAAATTGAAATGTGTCATAGGTGTGTAGAGCTAATGCATTTTCACCCCAAATCGTAACTCTAGGCTATGTTTACCAGAAAATTAAAACTTATAGACAAGAAATCAAAATGTACCTAGCTTATAAATCTTCCAAAATTTTGGGCCCTGATCTTCATCCACAACTTGTATAATAGGTTTTGATTTCCAATATGCACTTTCCTTGGTCGCTTTTGAGTAATAAATTAAAAGGAAAAAAAAAGAAAAAGAGCTGAGAGACAGAGGGAGAGAGAGCGAGAGAGAGAGGGGAGGAGAAAAAGAGCTCGGGGTTGATGGTGGGAGCAGTGGTAACTTGTTCGTTATGGAAGGAAAGGAACTCCAGGGTGTTTGAGGGAGTCCCATTTCCTCCTGCCAGAGTTTGTTATAGGATTGACCAGCTACTGTTGCACTAGTGTTCTATCCGAGAGGGGTTTGATGTAGCAGTCTTGTACATCTTTCTGTAATCTCCTGGGTCTTGTAGAGTTGATTTTCTGTCTGTTTGTTGTGGCGAAGTTCTGGCCTCATCTTCTTGTGACCCAAGCCCGTGTCTTTGTGTGTAAACTTTATTCCTTATTAATATAGCCTGCACATGCATTACTGATCAAAAAATAAAGAACGATTTTTCATTGTTCGGGGTAATCATTAGCAATATCTGCCGCATTAGATAGATCCTAGTTATTGTTTTCATGAAGGGGGGTTGCCCTGCTTGCATGATTCCCGGGTCAATGCTAGCTAAGACAGGGGGGGGGGGGGGGGGCCACTGTTCCCCGGGGGGGGGTAATGAAGCATCTTTGAAGAAACCACCCACCATGGTTTAGGGGAAAGCATGGAGGCAGTAACAGAGGAAGGAGGGAACTATCAACATCTCTGAACCCAAATCCAAAAAAATTCTGCCAAAAGGAGAGCACCTGAGGAGGAGTTACAATGAGACTTTATTTGTGCCAATTTGGGAATGGATACTGCATCTTGAAGATCAATGGTCCAATAGATTTGTGGAGTTGGATCTGGGAGTGTTCGAAGGGAGAAGAGCTTTCTTGAAGTTTCCTCTCTGATATTCCACCCGTCCCAACAAAACTTTGGCTTCCTTCTGCTCAAACAAATCAAAATGAACCTTTTAAAAAAAGCAGGTAAAATGAACTATTGTGAACCCAATGGTCCAACTGTCCAAGTGATTGGCCATAAGGTCCATAACGTTCTTCCTTTTATATTAATGTTGCATATAATGCTGAGTTTCATGGAAGTCGACATACGTCGACTTCTAATTCCATGCATGATTATCATTTATTAGTCATTGGAGAATGCTTTTAATGGTTTTCTAGTTTTTCATTCTTGCCAGGAGCAATATTGTATGCGACAACAGACATATGCTCCTTGGACTTTCTGATGGTTCTTTGCATCTTGTATCCTGGAAGGGAGAGGTATAAATGAATTTGATTGTCAAAGGAAATTTTCACACAATTTGTTTGATGCACTCAATCTAAAACATCATCTGTGTTTTACATTATTACGCATGGAACTCTTTTTAATAAAAGCAAGACTTGCTAATAATGGTTTTCTTCTAGTTTATTCTTTTCCTATTTACAATAGTACTATTTTGTTTCGTACAGTTCTCAGGGACCTTTGAACTTGATTCCCATCCGTGTGACGGCAATAAAGTTACTGAATCACCACGTTCTTTGGACAATGGGCTTTCTTCTAGAGGGGATTTAAGAGTCTTGACGTCCACTCGTAATTCTTCCAGAAGTTATGCTGTTATCCAGCTGGAGCTTTCCTTGCCATTGAGGTTGCTAGTTGTATTATATTCTGATGGACAACTTGCTTTATGTTCAATAAGTAAGAAAGGGTTAAAGCAAACTGAATCTATTAAAGCTGAAAGGTGGTTGGGTTCTGGTGATGCGATGTGTGCTTCAGTAGCGTCAGACCAACAAATCCTTGCAGTTGGTAGCAGAAGAGGTGTTGTCGAGCTATATGACCTGGCAGAATCTGCATTACTTCTTCGTACTGTATCTTTGTATGACTGGGGGTAAGCCTTGCGAATTATTACTAAAGCCAGTGAACTGGCGGCAAGATTTGTTAGTCCATTAAATTTACTAGTCATTTCTGTTATGTTTTTCTTTTTGAGGAATTTATGTATGAAAAGGGAGCGGTTGGTTACAAAATTAAGCTTTGAGTTCCCTTCCACAACAAATCTCTATAAACACTATTCTTATTACAGAGTGAGTCCACTAATTGGTTTTACTGTAGCAAGTTATTTGCAAACTACAATATTTTGCACACCATTGGTGAGCTACCAGCAAAAGAAAGTGTCCACTGTTGCCCGGGTTTCACAATTTGTGGACACTGACTGAGGTACTGTGTAAATCTGAAAACTTACTTTTTTTTTTTTTTTATAATTCTCGATGTCACTTTCTTCATTTTTATAGGTGTTACTAAGATTACTGACTCATTAGCTAGAGCAGAGACCTCTTAGCGGTTAGGATGTGAAAATCTCTATACTGCATGCAATAGTATTTTGTGTTTCTTGTTTTCCTCTTTGTCCGTGGATATTCTTTATTTATTTATACTAATAAGTAAAAATCTTGGTTTATCCAACTGAAACATAGGATGCTGCTTGGAATAGTCTGTGAGTGTTGATACCACAGACGGGCTCAGCACTTGTCTTCATGTGCTAATGTACAAACTCCTCGCCCCCGCACACATGCATCATGCCAAGAAAAAAAATGAACATAGACTACTGGATGACCTACTAATTACCCCTGCTTTCCAGCACCCCCTTCCAATTACATAGGCGCACACCAAAAGAAAAAATGAATGCTGATCCCGTGATTCGATATCTTTTAAGTTATGGAATTCAGATAGTGCTCCACTTTGCCATTTAATCTTTTGTTTGAATGATTGTTCCTCGAACAGCAGTGATTATTTCTTGCTTACTTTTGCATTAATGGTTTGTGAATTTCTTCTTTGAGTACTAGTTATTGATGCCATTTTCTGTAAATTCCATTAATCTGCCTGGTACTGCAATAACCATTATTGACCATTCGATGATTATGAAGTTGAGTGTGGTTCAGTTAGCTCTTGTTTTAATGCCTGCCATTCTTATTTGTTATTTTACATTTGGATTATGAAATTCTATCATGAATTATTTATTGACTTATGATTCCTGTGCAGATATACAATGGAAGATACCGGTTCTGTCAGTTGCATAGCATGGACACCTGACAATTCTGCTTTTGCAGTTGGGTGGAAGTTGAGAGGACTTACAGTTTGGTCCGTATCTGGGTGTCGTTTGATGTGCACAATCCGTCAAATTGGTTTAAGTTCTGTCTCTTCTCCAATGGTAAAGCAAACCCAGGATTTTAAATATGAACCTATGATGGGCGGCACCTCACTGATGCAATGGGATGAATATGGATATAGGCTTTATGCTGTTGAGGAAGGGTCTTCAGAGCGGATTCTGGCATTCTCTTTTGGGAAATGTTGCCTTAACAGAGGAGTTTCAGGCACAACATATGTTCGTCAAGTTATTTATGGTGAAGATCGATTGCTTGTCGTGCAATCTGAAGATACTGATGAACTAAAAATACTTCATGTCAATCTTCCAGTTACGTGTTTAAGTTACATACCTGTTGCTTGATTGCCATACTTCTCATTGATTTATAAAAGATAGATGTTCCGGTTATAATTGTGTTTTTCGGCCAGGTATCTTATATATCCCAAAATTGGCCAGTTCTACATGTAGCAGCTAGCAAGGATGGGATGTACTTAGCTGTTGCTGGTCTTCATGGGCTGATCTTATATGATATACGTTCCAAGAAGTGGCGTGTGTTTGGAGATATCACCCAAGAACAAAAGATCCAGTGCAAAGGCTTGTTATGGCTGGGGAGAATTGTTGTTGTTTGCAACTACCATGATTCTTCTAACACGTGAGAAATTCATCCTCAGTTATATGTTTCTTGGAATTCAATCTCCAAGTGCCCAGAGTTAAACTGTCACAAATATTGATATTAGTCAAAAGTACGTTAGTATATAATTTATCCATACTGTCTCAATGATACGCTGGATTCCTGAGCATATTATTTATAAGGAAAAAGGTGCAATTTTTATCTCTGTTTTTTGTAAGAGTTGTTAAGGTTTTGTATGTTGGTGGGTCTGTTAAAACTTTTCGAAGTCCAAGGAAATTTGCATGTCCTCACAGTCCAGTTGGCTAATATTTACTTCCGATCTATGTAACAAGGACATTACCCCTTCTGAAATTTTGCCCCTGGTAGACTTCTTGTTTAGACAAATGTTAACTTATAAATTATCTTGTCCTAAGCTAATAATTATTACTTTTCATGTTAGTCAACTTTTCTAAATACATCAAATGTTTGTTGTACTTGCATGAACTAATTTATTTATAATATTTCTTGTGAGGATACACATGCATAGTTCCAGTACTACTTTTTTTTACAATAGTATGTGGTCTCTTCCACATTTATAGAAATTCTATACTTTACTAGTTTAATTCTTTAATGCACAGTTTCGCCCAGAATGGTAAAATTATTTGATGCTTGCAGGTATGAGTTGCTCTTTTATCCAAGATATCACCTTGATCAGAGCTCTTTACTTTGTCAAAAACAGTTGCTTGGCAAACCAATGGTCATGGATGTGTTTCAAGATTATATACTTGTTACATATCGTCCATTTGATGTTCATATTTTCCATGTAAAAATATCCGGTGAATTATCACCTTCAAGCACTCCGTTTTTACAGGTAGAGGAATTTATCTCAGTCAGTTTTGCTTTTTTTATTTTATTAGAGTTTTTTGGACTGTTTTTGTTTATTAGAAGTTGCTAGTTGTTGAGTGTTCTTGTTGCACTCTGAATGTGAATGCTTTAGTGCAATATTATTCTTCATTGCATTTGTAAGTAATAAAATGACAAACAGCTTTCTACAGTACGTGAGCTTTCAATCATGACTGTGAAGAGTCATCCTGCAGCGATGCGTTTTATCCCTGACCAGATTTCAAGAGAGTGTATCTCGAAGAACAAATTTTCATTTTCATCGGATTCGCTAGTCAGACAACCTGCTAGGTATTTGCATTTGTCTTTCCAAATGATAATTGAACTTCCAGTGCACCACAAGCAGCTAAATGGGCGGTATACTGTGCCAGATGTTTGATATTGAGAACAAATGGGGAGCTTTCACTGCTCGATTTGGATGATGGGCGTGAACGAGAGCTCACTGACTCGGTTGAACTGTTTTGGGTTACCTGTGGTCAATCAGAGGAGAAAGCAAACCTCATTGAGGAAGTTTCATGGTTAGATTATGGGCACAGAGGAATGCAGGTAGAAGAACATATGTCTCTCTATAGGTTTTCAAGATTCTTAAAAAGTTAGTTGTAAATTCCTCACCTCTATTTTCTGTCCTGTATTACTCGTCTGATATAGATTGTGCTTGGAAACTTATCATTGCAGGTCTGGTATCCATCTCCTGGTGTTGACCCCTTTAAGCAGGAGGATTTCTTGCAGGTATTTATATTTCCATGGTTACATCAATTTATTGTTTAGATGCTTGGCATATCCTAGTTACCAGCATGTGCGAGTAATAGTATATTTCTGTATTTCATTTATTAATTTGTTTGCTTTTGTTTCTCTTATCTGATGCATTTTTATCAGGTAGAAACATTTTAGAGTTTCTTTAGGAAGTGATCAATTTGAACTAAGGCTTGTTTGAGAGTAAAATAGAAGAAGGAACTGGTTGACATATATTTAGATGCATTTAAAAGACAAAACTGTTAATTGGGTTTCTTTGATACCATTTGAAAATTCATGGTCTCCACATCTTTAAGATGGTGGACTGAGTTAGTTTTCTTCCACCTTCTGCTTTACAATTGATGTAATGTATATGTTATCTTCACCATTTAAAATGTATATTTTTATTTGGGAAGATGTGGGTGAAGTCTTGGGCTGAAGGCTTTTTTTATACATTTTATCCCTCTGGGAGACTCTCATTGCTAGCTCTCTGTTTTTCGCTTTTGCTTTTCCTCGAGTTTACATTCTTGTAAACTCCATCTTGATGTACTGTTTCGCCTTGTTTTATATTTTATCGATTGGCTATTTTTTAAGATATTATTAGCCATTAGTACATCGTCTTATGGATATTTTGGCCCTGGTTTGCTTGAGTAAGCAATTAGTTTAGCATTAGAGCTAGGAAGCACGGATACGGATACGGGTACGATACGATACGGGTACGACGATACGACATAACCTAAAAAAACAGGATACTGGTACGGCTAAGATATGTCTGTAATTTTTTTTAAAATAATAATAATACTATATTTTGTATTATAATTATAAAATAACCATTGGTTCAGTTCTGTTTATGCATAAAAAAGACCATGTCCATGCAAAAGGAAAAGAAATAGGGTCATCTCATCATCCACTAAGCAAAAAAGAAAGTCATCCTATCATCCACTAAGCAAAATATAAAGAAGACCATGCCCATGCAAAAACAAAAGAGATAGGGTCACACCCCCGGGTCTCCAAAAAAAAAAAAATCATGTCCGTATCCATGCCGTATCGGAGCCGTATCCTTGCCGTATCCGAAATAAAAAAACTGTTTTAAATTAATCGGATACGTCTAAGCCGTATCCCGTACGTCTCCCGCTGTATCGGAAGCATATCCGTATCCGATACGTATCCGATACGGGTACGAGGACCTATTTGGAGTATCCGTGCTTTCTAGGGTAAGAGCATCTCCAACGGCTTGCTATTTGGTGTTCCAATGCTATATTATAGCATTGAAACACCAAAAGTGGTCTCCAACGGTTAGAAATGGGTGTGCCAAATTATGGCAAATGCCATAATTTGGCACACCCTTTGACCAGATGACTTTTGTTGGGAATTTACCTTTTTGCCCTCCAATGGCTATTTTTTTTTTATCATTTTACCCTCCAACGGTCATATTTGCTTTTTTACTATTTTGCCCTCACATGGTTATATTTTTGTTTTACCATTTTATCCTCCTATCCTTGGTTTTTAGAAAAAAAATATTAATTCTATTTTTAAATATTAAAAAAATATTTTTAGGGATGGGTGAACCGTAGAGGTGGGTGAATCTTAACCACAGTTAAGGGGTGTCAAAAGAGACACGTGGCGACCTCAAGGGTTGTGATTGTGAAAAAAATGGAATTGGCACTACCAATTTGGCACAGACCATTGGAGCAGCCTGTGCCAAATATTATGACATTTTGACACTGTAGCTGTGCCAAATTTGGAATTGGCACAACCAATATAGAATTCACCGTTGGAGATGCTCTAACTGTCTCAATTTGGGTTTGAATGTTATGTTTCTATATTTGGTTAAGTGAAGCTGTTGAAATAAAGTCTTCTTATCCTGTTATTATGGTCATGTTTAACTTTGAGATGGTTATGTTACCTGACATTAATTCTTTTGACGTGTTTTCCATTGTTTAGTTGGATCCTGAACTGGAATTCGATCGAGAGGTTTATCCCCTGGGGCTTCTTCCGAATGCTGGGGTCGTAGTTGGTGTTTCCCAGAGATTGTCATTTTCAGCATGCACAGAGTTTCCATGTTTTGAGTCTTCTCCTCAAGCTCAAACTATATTGCATTGTCTACTTAGACATCTTCTTCAGGTACTACTTGATCCATGGTTTTCTTTCCTATCATCAGCCATTTTTGACTTAATGTGTAAACTAGACCATGTTTAACTACTGCATGGGAATGGAAGTTTTGCTGAATAAGATTTAATTGAGTTCATACTTTCTGCTTCTCATTGATAGTTGTGAACTCCATTGGTGTATATCTATCATTGGGCAATTACTGGCCTCGGCTCATAACCAATAATGTTCTTGGAGATGATGAAATTGAGGTTTTGTGTCATGAGGTATGCTTGGTCCATCCATTTGTGAACATATGCAAAGATTCCATGCTGTGCGACTGATGTATTCTGGAATTTGATAGTGAAAGAGAAAAATTACAGATATCTTTAACTTGATTATACCATAGTTGCAGGGAAGCTATCTACAGGGTGGGAAACTCGTCTCTCAGGAAGCTCGTTTCCCAAACTAGTTTCCTCGAACAGACTCGCTTCCTAGGAAACTCGCTTCTTCAGACAGACTCGCTTCTTAGGAAGCTCACTTCCATCATATCTCATCTAATAATCAAAGGGAGCTGTATGTGTGAAATGATGTGATAGACCACAGTTTTTAGCCTAAGGTGTAGACTCTAAGCAAGTATCGTTGGTTTGAAACCTAAGACACCTACTTTTCCTCAAAAATCTCATGTAAGATAAAATCAAAGGTATAGCTACCCATAAATGACATAATGGGAATGAGGAACCTATATCTCATTTCTCTTACTTTCGCTTTGCTTCTCGTTTCCGCTTCTCGCTCTGGTAACTATGGATTATACTATCCTATGCACATTTTCAGATTTCATCTATCTGCACCAATATTGTTTGTACTCCAAGTGTGTTGATCTTCTGAAAAGCCTTTCTCAGTGGTAGACGTGTGATGTGTTTCATAGCAGATTTCATACATTTTATGTAATTGTTTCCATTAACACATGAGTTATTGATGTAGGGTCTAGTGCTGTACATACTTTGGCATGTTGAGTGTTTTCTTATAGTCATTTTATGGGTCTCCTCAAACCGAAAATACAGTACGAACCATATATAAAATTATTTAAGCACTTAACCATTGGCTGCAGCATGTATGATGACATCAAGTAGTTCTTGCTGTGTTAATTCTCCTGTCAGTCGATGTCATATTTCTTTCTGGTTTTGATTCTCTTATTAATTTATAAGTTCTTTTGAACCCTAATTTCTAAAGTGATGCCTCTTTCTTTTTCCCCAAGCTCAAGGATTGCATATTACAAATATCAAGGAATATATTATTGTTGTTTTAAGTTAGGTTTTCCTATATGAGTACCACACTTATTCTGAAATCATGTAATGATTTCCACAGTAGACTTGGTCTCAACCACGGTTGTTAAATTCTTGCGATTTACGATTCAAATCCTACGATTCTATTTGAATCTCAAGCAAAACGATTCAAATCGGAGGTAAAAATCTTAATTGGGTAAATCTCATTTGAATTGCGATTCAGATCACGATTTGCGATTCAAATCATACGATTCATGCTATTCAGGCGGTTCGATCACGAAACCCCTTTTACAGACTAATACTTAAAAAATATTTTTTATTCTTTTGATTTTCTAAAGGTACTTTATGTCTTTCAAGAAAAGAGAAGAAATAGAAAAACCCTTGTTACAGACATGCCAAAACCCCTATTTGGGTTTTCTCTCTGTTGCTAACATGCTGTGAAACTGGATAAAAAAGAAAAAAAAAAAGAAAAAGGAAGAAGAAAGATGAAGTTGGATTTTTGGGAATGTTAGCCTTTTTAATTGTACAAGTCTTTTGATACTTGATCTTATATAACATGATTATATGAGTTTACTTTATTACTTTCTTATTTTATGGAGTTCATTCGCGTTTTTTATAGTGTATGCAATAAAATGTTCATTATTTTCTTTTATTAATAGATATAAATGATATCTTTTGGATCATAGATTATTCTGTTTTTTTTTTTTTTAAATTGTACTTTTTAAACAATTTTTTTTTAAAAAATGAATTGAATCTTACGATTTACGATTTGAATCCCGATTTGAATCGAATAGGTCCTAAAACGATTTTACGATTTGATTACGATTTAACAACCACTCTCAACCTACTTTGCCTCTTGACAACTCTTAATTGCTACACAAATTTCAATTCGCAAGTTTCAAGGTTATCTTTTAAGAACGTGATACTGATATTTTTTGTTGTGGCTTAGTCTTTAGCATTACAAGAAGGAAATGATGAACTATTCTACGAGTATGCCAAATTTGTTGTAAGAATTTCCGTAAATGTTATGCGATAGCAGTATTAATTTGAAGCCGAAGAAGAAAGGTCTCATCAAATAGTTACCTCTCATAATTGAATTTTAGTGGTTCTCTAATTCTTCATCACCATTGTCATTCAAGCCTTGTCCTAAATATCTGGGGTCATACACAAATCCTATTCCATAATTCTATCCTATCTAAGGGTATATCCTCTGTTAATGTGTAGGCCATCAAATCATTTGGAAGATTCTTAATCTGGGTTCTTTTGGCCTTCCCCTTCTCTTCATAATAGAGTCTTCAACCTGCACCAACTCACTACTTAGAAGTGTTGTCCATCGCGTTAGTTGGACATGATCAAACCATCTCCTTTGACTCTACTGTCAGTCCATGTCGTATGCACATGTTTTCTATTCTGCCTTCGACCTGTTTATTCCAGGTCAGGTTTGGCATTTGCTGACTGAGTCTGGAGTCAAACTGATCAGCCTGATGCATTGTCACACCCAGTTGAGTGTTTTATGACCAATTGATTACCGAGTGTAATGATTTATGTTAATGCATATTCACAACAAATGTGACAAACCTTTGAATTAAGTTTTTGGCATTTACATGATGCGTACACAGTATATTTGTTTCTATTTTAGAATTCGATATCACGTCTTCTAGAAAATTTCTAATTCCGTGTCTGTTTGTGTTCACCAGAGGGACAAAATTGAGGAAGCTTTACGATTAGCACAATTATCAGCAGAAAAGATTCATTTTTCCCACTGTTTGGAGTGGCTCCTTTTTACTGTGTTCGATGCTGAAATATCCAGGTATTCTGTGTATCAAATTTGTTGGATGTTGAAGCATATCAACAAAGGTTTGATGAAATTATTGTGATTTTCATCCAGAAAGCCATTGCTTTTGCTACTTTAGTTAACAACTGAAACTCGTGCAACGATTAATGACTTAATGCAAAGGAAAATGACAAAAACAGAAGAGTGCTTTATCAAAGAAGAGAAATTGCATAAAACCAAACAACATGACCTCAATTGTCATTCCTGTTTAAGTTGGTTGAAAGAAAGAAGTCCCAATGGTAGTAGGGAAAGCAATTCGTAAGAGATAATTGGGACCACTGCAATTCGTAAGAGATACATTGGGACTACCATGGGAATTGCTGTAAATTAGCATTTGATGCCTATATGAAGATGCTTTTAGTGCATATAGTTACTAGGTTGACTCAATGACCCTCTTTAAACCGGATGTGTTGATGATATCTGTGATTTTTGTGTGTTTTGATAGACGTCATATGTAATTGACTGCGTAATTAGTTGTGAGCATTTCACTGTTCAACATAATTACTTCGTATATGCGAACTAACATCTATATACCATCAGTGTATAGACTAATGTGCAGTTAAAATTTGGGGATGGAGTTGAGCCTTGCCCTCCGCCTGGTATGGTTGTTGAATGAAATTCCAAAGTCCCAGTGCCAGCATGAAACTTAATTTGCAAGAGCTACATTGGGACCACCCATGGTAATGGGAATTAATTGTAAATGAGAGTGATGCCTACTTGGAGAAACTTATAGTGCATACGGTTATTAGGTTGACACGATGACCCCCTTTAAACAGCATGTGTTGATGATATCGTGTTAAGCATTTCGTGTGTTTTATTAATGGACATGATATTGTGTTTTATTCACTACCAATTTTGGTTGCCGATCAAAAAAAATTTCACTACCAATTTTGGTTGTGAGAGGTTTCACCTTTTAACATTATAATTCCATATAAGGGAACTTATTTTTATATTACCATCATTGTAAGATTGACTAAAATTTGGGGGTGGAGGTGGGGCGGGGTTGGTTATATATGCTTGTGATTCTGCTTGAATTTCAAATGCATCATTCATGCCTATTTTTTTGCCCTTAGGGCTTTGGTAGAAATTACTAATACCTTCTGTAGTTTTGATTTGCATTATTTTATATTCTAAAATATGGCAATTACTTCCGTGTAGGCAAAGTGCAAACAAAAACCAGCTCCCAGTCCCTAAAAATGCTACCAGCTTCTCTCTTCTGGAGAAGACCTGTGATTTGATCAGAAATTTTCCTGAATATCTCGATGTGGTTGTAAGTGTCGCAAGAAAAACTGATGGGCGACATTGGGCAGATTTGTTCACTGCTGCTGGAAGATCAACAGAGTGTGTTTTTACTCCTTTTATCTTGAAATTTGCCTTTATGTGAAGTATAATGTCAAAATATATTCTTAATAACATAGTATTGCTTATCTCCTCTTGGACTATACATCTTTTGTTGACACAATAGCTATGCTAAATTTTTTAATCCTCTGGATTCTTGTTTCTAAAATGGTCTGTCTACCAACCAAAATAAAAAAATGTATGTCAGCATTTTTCTATGTTTTTTCCAATTAATGCTGTTCCATTTTGTTCAGTCATGTTAGCTTTGTTGTGTGTTTCTTTTCTAATCATTGAAAGTGACTCGAGAAATTTCAAAGCTTAAGCTACTCAGATTAAGGGTCTTAGTGTAGGTTGTGATATTTTGTATGGTCACACACATAGAAGTGCCAATAAAGATGTTGATTCATGACAAAAAGTGTTTACTGTTTGCAGTGGGCATTGAATTCCTGTTTATGGGAGCTTCCCCTGTTTCATGAAATTTCTTTCCTTTAAAAATGAAATATGCTCAAATCATTGTATGGAAGGGACAGAGGATATGTCATTGGATCAAGAAGCTGAACATGGCTTCATCCTTTCTATGGCCGTCGATTCCTCATTATTTGTGGTATTATGAGGTTGTTGAATACAGATCTTTTCCTGCCAGTTCATTTCGTCGCCGAACCAAGTCCACCAAATCTACAAGTGTCTTTAGAAAGCAAAGCTGAACTAAATTTTGGGTACTAAGATGGAAAGTTGATACCACATTATCTAAAAGTGGGTCATGCATAGGGATGGCCATGGGCTTAATCGGTTAACCTGCCCTGCCCCTATTGGGACAGGTTTGGGGAGTTTTTAACTGGGGTAGGGGCAGGTTTGGGAATGGAGGGTTAAACCCGAGTCAGGTTCAGGCTGGGGATGGATTTAAGCCGCCCCAATTCGCCCCATTTATAATATAAAATTACTATTTTACCCTTTAATAAATCCTAAAATTACCTCAATATATCACATAATATAAAATATCGAACCGCCTTACCAGTGCTTAAAGGGACGGGGCAGGATGGGTTTAAGAAGGGTTTTGATAAATCGGAACGGCCCCGACCTGGGTTTGGGACAGGAACGGAGTAGGAGTCTTGCCATTAGGGGCGGGGTAGGGTTGGGGGCGCCCCGGCCCAAACCTGGCTCGTTGCCATCCCTACCTAGTCATGCAATTACCAAACAATTTACAAGGCAGAAAGTGAGTCACCCCTTGGATATTTGGTACTGGACCCTGCTGCCCTGTACTCCTGAATTGTCCCATACTGCAAATTAAATCTTGTTATATAACCTTCGGAATGCTACTTGGGAAGACTTATGTTTACATTATTGCTCTAGTTTATGGTTATGTGGCATTTGATTACTGGAGTCGATCATCTCATAGCAATAAATTTAGTTAGCTTTTCTATGAAGCAAGGAATCCAATTTCTTTTCACAAAATTCACTCTTAAAGACAAGTACGTTTGATTTTCTAGTATGCTAAAGTGGAAGTAAAATTATATTGTTAATTTATTATTGTTGTTATTTTCATCATAATGATTACTGCTACTTTTATATGTTTCCACTTTCTAGATTGTTTGAGGAATGCTTCCAACGGAGATGGTACAGGACTGCAGCTTGTTATATACTAGTAAGATCTGCACACTCATCTCATGTAATTTCTTGTTTGCTCTTGGGGCATGATGAATTTCATGGATTCTAGAATCTATTTTTTTGATATATATATATATATATATTCAACTAATCAACTTGGACTCTAACCTAGATCTAGTTGGAATTGTTCTTGAGTTTATTTATCTTTCATTACGTTCATAATAAGCAAGAACTAAATTCACTGATCATAAGGACTAGGACATAGATGCAACAGCCCGGGAATTACCATTTTGACATGATGGCCAGAGAGGCTATTACTTCAAGAAAAAATTTGGTGCCAATTGAAATACTCTAACCTATCATAGGATGTAGAATAAACATGTTTCACTTCCATACTATCTCATTAAATATTTTTTCACCTTGTCTCGTTGTAATTCATATAAGATTCATATCATGTATAGGTGAGTAAATATGAGAAATACCATGCACCATATTCAATCGAAAGCATGAGAAAGTTTGAATCTAACACTCTCTCCTCTCTCTCTCTATACACACACACACACACACACATATGAATCATTGCATATATGATATACAATATGCCACATGCATCTAGTCATGTTGTGGTTACAAGATTTTGCATAAGATTATTTCTTTTTTCTTTTTTATTGCATAACAAAACTGATATTGAGAAACGACTCTTGCTATAGTGGAGGAAGTTGCTGTGGCTACTTATATCATACATTTGGACTAGCTGTCATGCCGAATTGTCTATCATATTTTCTCTGCCTTGATGAATGCAACAGGTGATAGCTAAACTTGAAGGTCCTGCTGTGAGTCAGTACTGTGCTTTGCGTTTATTGCAGGTAAGCACGGGCTAGTATCTCATTCATTTCTAATCCTTTTCTTTTTCTTTTTTTTTATTATTACCAAGTTATATCATTGACAAGACGTTCAACACTTTGCAGGCAACACTTGATGAATCTTTATATGAACTTGCTGGGGAACTGGTAAGAGTTAGAATAATAGTTATATGCATGTTTTACTTCGAAGAAATGATGCACTTCAGCAGGTGATAACATTTTTTGTTTGGTTCTCAGGTGAGGTTCTTGCTGAGATCTGGAAGGGAATATGAACATGCAACGGCAGATTCTGACAAACTGTCTCCAACATTCCTTGGTTATTTTCTGTTCGGTTCTAGTTTTAAGAGACAATCTTTTGACTCAAAAAGGTAAATCTTTCTTCCATAATATATTTTGCATGCCTCATCATTCCTTCACTATTTTGACCTCCTAAGTGATAAGTGTTCTTATGAGGCATTTTTATGTTGGAGCAGTACCTCGATTAAAGAGCAGAATGCACATGTTGCTTCTGTTAAGAACATCCTAGAAAGCCATGCTAGCTATCTAATGTCGGGAAAAGAACTTTCCAAGCTCGTTGCATTTGTAAAGGGCACTCAATTTGATCTAGTGGTGAGAGAATCTTACATTTCTTGTTCAGAATACTTGTATTCAACTATTTAGACACTAGAAGTTAATTGCTTCTAACTAATTGCAGGAATATCTTCAGCGGGAGAGATCTGGGTGTGCTCGCTTGGAGAATTTTGCTTTAGGTCTTGAACTAATTGGGCAAAAGGTATCAACACCAGAGTAGTTTCTTGCTTTATGAATGATATGTGGAACATCTTGGTCTTTATTCAAGATCTTACAATCAATTCGGAGCTGGTGGATTATGATTCTTTTAACATGCGTGTATTGTAACTTCTTCAACAATTAAAGCTGCAAAAAAACCAAACTTGGTTCTCCTATTGCTTTCTTGGCTTTGTTCCGTAATTGCATAAAAATCAGAAGTGTACAAAGGAAAGGGACCAGAAGATAATGAACCCGAATAGCAACACAAATAAGATGTTGAATTTGTGCCCATGATGTTGTTAGCCAGGAAAAACAGAGTTTAAATCTTAAATTCAGTTGGATATAAGCGGGGAAATATCCCGACCACTGTATTGTAATGTTTTTACAGAAACTTATAGCAGAACCTCAAAAAAAATAAAAAAAATAAAAAACCTGTGTCCTTAATCAGAAGAAAAACATCATGTAGAGGAAAAAACTTACAACTTGACGTCGATTGGGTCTTTCCCCGTTCCTTCCAAGGCTTCTTATCTTGTTGGCATTTGGCCTCCTTGGGAGCCTAGTTGGATCCCTTGTGGGCCCTCCTTCCATGAGCCTTATATTGGTCTATCTAGAATGAGAGGAACATGCGCATTTTTTTGGATCCTTTGTTGTCACTTGAGAAAATCTGCAGCTGGAGGCATACAGTGTTGAGAGATTGTGTCTCCATCAAGGTGGAGGGGGTTGCTAATCATCAGTGTAGTCAAGGCGTCTAGGCGATGCCTAGGCGATTAGCCCCGGCTAGGCGAGGCGTTGCCTAGGCAATAAATTTAATATAAATATATATATATATATATATATATATCACGTATATATATTATTATATATAACATCCAAAAGACCAAAACACCACACCCACATTCCACAAAAACATAAAATAAAAAGTCTATTACAATCATTCATCTCATAACCAAAGACATGTTGACATAGTGGAGTATTAAACACTTTAAAATCTGGACCAAATACCTAAATTCATGTCACTGTCCGTGTATAATATTAGACAAAGCCCCCCATGTATAATTTAGTGAAAAAACGATTTAGAATCTTGTTACTTCTTCATTACATGTTTTTTTTATATTTTTTTCTTATTTATTGGGATTTTTTTAAAGCAAAAAAAAAAAAAAAAATTTACTGGATTCGACCGCCTAGAGGGGCGCCTAGGCGGTTGAGGCCCAAAATCACCTAGGCGATGCCTTGACTACACTGCTAATCATTTGGCATGGGGTGGGCTGTGCTATTGGTTAGATGGTTTACATGTTAGAAAGCTAGAATCTTTTGCCCGTAGTTTATCTTGTTTATGTTTGGATTCACTTTTTGTGACTCTACATGCTTTTGTAGTCTTCTCATTTATAAAATTGTTTTATGGATAAAAAAATAAAAAATAAAGATCGAAGGTGAAGGGAGGGAGAGGGAGATAAGGGTGCCTACATGCGGTAGTGTTGTGGGCTGACAGCTGGTCAAATGGGACTGATGAAAGAGTTGGAGCATGTTGGAGATGGGAGATAGTTCTTAACTATTATGGCGCCGAACCAGGGAGGAAGATGAAACAACTCAAAAAAAGAAATTTGGGTGTTAGGGAGAATTGGTTGGAAACCCCTAGAAATCACGAGAGACGATTGCCGTTGCAGTCACTGGAAATGCAGCTAACAAGGTGTTAAAATTCGACTCAATTCGGTAAACTTTGGCCGAATTGAGTCGACTTCGGTGGTGATCGAAGCAAAACTCTCATGTATTTTAAAAATACAAGAATTCCTAACCCAATTCGGTAGACTTCGGTGGAATTCGGTGGACTTCGTTCGAAATGAAAATTTTTAGTAGAAAAAATACTCAACTTTGGTAGAAGTCCACCAAAGTTGACGGAAGTGTAAACAAAAAAAATTAAAGCTACAGAAATGTAAGAAATGCAAATTTCAGAGTTAAATCAGGCCAAATCTACCATTACAGTGCAAACAATCTTTGAGTTAGAAGAAAAAAAAGGAAAAAAGATAGAGAGAAGAGAAAATGGAAGAATAAGGATTAGGGTACATACATGGGAAGAGCTTTGCCGTCGCCGTTACGGTCGCCGTTGCCGTTCTCAGTCGCCGTCGTCAATTGCAAAAAACCCTAAAAGCAAAGGTCCTCCTTCTCTCTTCTTTCTCCGTCGAGCTCTGCCGCTGAGTATTGAGTTGTAGTCGTGTTTTTTTTTTTTTTGATGGAGACTTAACTCTTAAGTCTTAAGAAGCATCGAGAAGCCTCAATGTGTAATGAGATTGAATCATAGCCAATTGCGATTGAACTCGGGTAGAGTTCAATCGCACCTATTGGTCAACACGTCTCCCTTAAGGCTTTAAACTCTTATTATGCCCTTAACAGATTTCATAACCTCACTAAGTCACTTTAACTGCTCTTGAACCATGGTTAATTAGTTTTAACTCCTATTATTTAATTATTTTTTTCTAAAAACCAAGGATAGATATTTTAACCTTAAAGATTATTGAATCTTAACCATAGTTAAAAGCGAACATATTAATTTTTTTTTTAAAAATTCAAAATACGAAGGTTAGATGCGTTAGTGAATCTTAATCATAGTTAAAAGGGGACACATTAATTTTTTTTTTTTCTAAAAACCAAGGTTAGCTGCTTTAACCCTAAGGATTAGTAAATCTTAGCCACAATTAAAGGGAGTTAAAAGGGGGCACCTTAATTTTTGTTTATTTCCTAAACTTCTTTAATTTTTACATAACTTCCTTGGACTTCCTTAAACTTCCACGAATTGAGTCAACTTCCTTAGCAACCGAAGTTTATACCGAATCCGAAGTTTAATACCTTGGCAGCTAATGGATCGGGGGATAAAGGCAAGGGAGAGGAGTGGAGGAGAAGGGAAGGGAGAGAGGAAAAAAAGTACCGGGCTCCATTCCTAATGAAAAGTCTCACCCACTTAGAGACTTGAAGTCCCTCACTTTTTCGTGGGGTTTGTGGGTTTTCAAGTCACGTGAGACTTGAAATCGCGGGACTTTAGCAAAAAGAACACCTCTAAATATAAATTCCCAGCTACAAGTCTGCAAAAAGAATAAGGCTTAAGTGGAAAGTGGATAAAGCTGAGGAGATTGATGATGGTTATAAACTATAGTACTCAAGAAAGGGTGAAATTAGGCATGGTAATTGGTATAGGGATACTAGTTGTTAAGGACATCAAGGATAATATTGTAGGGGTTAAGAAAGTACATGTTGTCAATCAACTTAGTGTTAAGTGAGGTGAGAACATGGTAATGAAAATTGCTGAAATTGATACGTATCAGTAGGGTCCTGTATGTTTTTTAATTTTATTTTATAGTGTTATGTTATTTATTCAGGGTTTGTAGAACTCGTCTGAAACCAATATGTATCAGACGAGTCTTAACGATACGTATCGGTTTCAAATATAAGACTCATTCGATGCTATACCTTTATATGGGTAACCTTCCTAACCATAAATACTTTCATATTTCTCTCATTCCCTTCCTATTCTACACCCCAAAACTCAAATTCTTTTTTAGTTTTTGTGATTAAAAACTTGATTTGGAGTTTGAATTAACGAATTGAAGAATTCAACATTAAGTTCTTCAATTCCCCAAAACCTCACTTGAATCGCTCAATCGGGTAATTTTTCTCTTTTCTTTTTGTGAAAATCGTGTTTATTATATAACAATTTGGTAAATGGTGGTGTGTTTCATGGATTTCAATTGAAATCCATGAACATTAGTTGCTTTAGTTTATTAGGGTTTTCTCTTTTGTAAGTTTTCTCCATTTTATTTATATCTAAATAACTGTTTCTAATTATTATTTTTATTTTATACGGTTTTCTTCATATTACTTGATTGTTTTAACGTTTGATACTTTGATATTGATATTTTAAGTAATATTCCTTACAACAATAATTTTTTTATATATGTAGATTTAACTTTTAGGTAAACTAATTTATCTTATTTGATTGTCTTATGTTTGTTTTAATGTTTGATATTTATGTAGTATAAATATATTATACTCACTGCAGTCAGCCACCGATTACATCATCTCCTACTGTAGGGACTAGAGGCAGAAAAAGAAACACCAGTCGTTGAGGAAGGTAAAGAATCAGAGGGAGATGGACATCGGCTCTCCTTATCAAGTTGTAGTAATAGTGGTCCTAGTGGAACAAAAGGTGGAGGTTCTGAGGGATTTTGGAGATAGGAATGAGATGGGAGATGCAATTCTTATGTTAGCAATGGCATATGATCTTGCAATATCGAACACATACTCAAAAATAGATGACAATTAGTAACTTTCGAGAAAAGATCAAAATGGTGCTAGAATTTACCTTTCTTCACTTCAGAAGAAAGAGGTATCAACATGCAAAGAGGGTAAGGTCCAAAAGGGAGTAACATAGGCTGATGATTATGGTTGTGTACATTAAGAGTTAAAAAAAAAGGAATGAAAACAAAAAGGGCCTACGAATTGGGTGGTGGAACCTACTAAGGGAAACAATGGTTGCTTTTTAGATAGGGCCGGAGCTAGGATTTTCTAGTAGGGAGATGGGAGTTAGGGGGCGTAGCCCTACGCCCCGATTTTATTTTATTTTTATGACCAAGTTCGTGGGCTATTTCATACATATCTTATGAGTATGGTTTATCCTTATTTATAGAGCAACTGCCCCCTTGCCCCCTGACTATGCCCAGTTAAATAATTAAATAACATGGTATACAAGATATATTTTGTTTTCAAAAGTTTAGGGAACAGTTTCCCTCTTGCCTCATGGCTATGCCTTATTAAATAATATAATATAATTTGTATAGAGGCAACTACCCCCTTGTCCCATGATTATGCCCAATTAAATAGCTTAGCATAAAGGATACTTTTTTTTTTAAGTTCAGGGGGCCGCTGCCCCTATTACGCATATCTAGGCCCTAAAAAGTCTTATTTTTCAAAAGTTCAAGGGGGGCAAATGCCCTGGCTCCACCCCTGCTTTTTGAGATAAATTGAAATGGATTTTAGAAGTAGAAACTATAGAATTGTGGGGATAAAGTGGCCAACTGTATTATAAGGATGGGAAAGAGGTGTGGCGGGATTAATGACGGGAAATGTTAGATGCATAAAAAAAACATGGTGATTAAGTTATGAAGTTCAAATAGCCGTTAGAGAAAAGGGTTCCTAAAATAAGAATTTTCAAGGGAGTAAAAACGAGGAAAACCTCGAAAGATACAAAAATGGTTGAAAATGAATCTATAAAGTAATAAGTAAGGCCAAACATAAGGCATATTATTACCAATACAATAAGTTTGGTACAAGAAAGGGTGAGAACATTTTCAATAATATTTCAAGAACTAAAGTAAGAAAAACTAGAGACTCAATCATATTAGATGCTTTTAAGAGCAACAAATAAACTAATGAAGATTGCCTACAGAGCTGATGGATACACTAACTCTAGGTAGACTAGAGGATATTATTATTTCATCTCATTAGAGTAACTGAGTAACTAAAGTGAAAAAAATAGGCTTTGACTTGGATGAAAATGGGAAATTGTGTAGATCAAATGATGTCCAAATTAGAGTGTGGACTAGACTGATGATTCGTGTTGATGACCTGAAATAGTTTAGATAAGCCACAGATGAAGACGAACAAGAAGATGAAGTAGATAACTAAGAAAAAGGAGGTAATTATGTCGGAGCTTGCTTGCTAGAGAAATTGAAAGAGGTCCATATTTCACCTTCAGTGTTGATTCTAGAATTTGGTCTCTTGATTCGAGTGTTTCTTTCTCAACCAAGTAGTTCTTTAAAGATATGTTTTTCCATTTCCCCTGCCCCCCTAAGATTAAAGCCTTTGTGTAGGTGATGGCTCTTGGTTAGGTGAAATCAACACCTGTGATCTGCTCCTTCAAGAGGAAACGAACAAGTCTTTATCTCCTCGCATGTGCACGACATGCAAAAGGAATGGTCAAACTTATTCAGTACAATCCTAAATCTTTTGGAGCTTTCTTGGATCTTCCCACTAAACATACTTGACTTGATTTCCTATTGGAGTTTTCTCCCCTTTGGGTGATGGGGTAGGTTGCTTTGGATGTGTTCTTTGCATGCCATTTATCCATTTATGAGGTCTTGGGGAAGAAAAGGATAATTTGAGCTCGATTGGAAGCATGGTGTTAAAAATTGACTCAATTCCGCTGAAGTTGACGAATTGAGTCGATTTCGGTGGTGTCCGAAGCGAAATGCACTTGTATTTTAAAAATATTAGACTTCCTGGTAAACTTCAGTGAACTTCGGTAAACTTTTTTTTTTTTTGGGTAAAACTTTGACTGAAACCTAAAAAAGATGTGGAGAAAACACAAAAGTTCGGTAGAAGTTAACCGAAGTGTACAAAAAGAGTCGGTAAATTGAAGGGCTTTTAAGTTCTAATTTAAAAGGGTAATGCTACTTCCACTCGCTTTAAACTTAATTTCTTCACAAGGAAATACGTGTCCCTAGTAATATTTTTTTGATCAGTGACATGTTTCCCTAGTATTAACCATATTATATATATAATTAGCTTTAAAAGAGAGTGTTGCTTGCTTTAACCTTATTATAAACTATAATTTTATTATTAGAGTGTGGTTAACATTAACCTTATTATAAATTATAATTTTATTATTCTAATAATTGTTATTAGTATATTATGCTCATTAGGGCTTTTTAGTAATATTAAATAATTTCCTAATAGTATTTCATAAATTAAAAGTTATTTAATTACCAATCTCCTCTTCTTTACATATTGTTTCAGTCCTGTAAAAACATTGAGCTCATCAATTGCAGATTGAAATAGGCTTAGAAACTAAGTTGAATTTCAATTATTTAACAACTTTAATATGCATTCATAAGTTTTTCAGGTTTCTAAAACAATTAATATGGATAATCATTAAAAATAAATAAAGAGAATATATATCCCCCTTCCTGAAAATATAGAAAAATATCAAGAAGAAATTCCAGCTCAAACAAGCAGACGATGCATGTCACTTTACATGATTCTCACATTTGAGGAATTCTAGATGTGTATTTATTTATACTTAAATATTGAATTTTTAAAGTTTCATCTTAGATTTCCAATGTTTCCTTAAAGTTTCCTAAACTTCTTTAACTTTTCCATGACTTCCTTAAACTTCATGAAAACATGTCAACTTCTTTAGCCACCGAAGTTTAATACCTTGATTGAAAGTATCAAGGGGTGTTTGGGGGGGGGGGGGGGGGGGGGGGGGGATTTTCATTGGGTTGTTGTCTTAGAGGACTTCAATTCTGTTATCTTTTTGGTGTTATGAGGGATTGGAGAGAGGTGGCATGGTCCTCTCGCTCCTTTTAGTCCCTTCATATTGAGTAGCGCCCTTGGATTGAGGGTGAGATCAGACTCAGCTTTAATGGTTGTTATCTTGTGAGCCTGGGTCCTTCCTGCTTCTGGGATCATCATTGAAGAGAAACTTATGCTTTCTTCGGCCCCTCAGAATGTATGGTTCGAACAAGGTTGAAGCCTTAGCTCTAGTCCAAGGTATGCACTAAGTTGGGGAAGGAAACAGACTTTTGGAGATGCTTCCATGTTCTTAAAGAAATTAGGGACTTGGCACCCTCCAGAAGTGGTGGTTTGGTCTGATAAATTTGACTTCTTCCAATAAGAAATTGATTGTGTTGAGTATGCCCACATGTACTATAGTAAGACCTCTGCAATCTGGAATAATTCTTTTAACAAATAATAGTCGGCTAATATGCTTACACAGGTGCAGAAAAGCATGAGGATAGCTCTATGGTTCATTATGAGTACTACCTACAGAAAAGGAAAACATATATTTATGTTTGGGTATCTGATAAGGTATCAGACCCCATGCTCTTAGGGAAAATTTGTGTTTATTGTGCATAATGAAATACCTATAGAAGAGAAAAACATTATTATGTTTGGATCTTTGATGAAATATTTAATCACAAAACTTATAAAAAAAAAGTGTCTAAACTTCAAGGGTAAGAGATAACCCCAAATACATAGCTTCCAGTTCGAGGCATGATAGTCCTTTTCCTAATGAGATATGATCATATGATGAATGTTGATAAAATTTTGGAGTCTTTAAGATTAAAATATCTATATTTTTTTTTTGTCAGAAGGTAAATATGTCTAAATGATTTTTTTTCCTTAGTCTGATTGTTTTGTCTATCCTACATTTTTCAGCTTCATATGGGTACTTTGCAGAGCCGATTGGATGCCGAATTCCTTTTGGCGCATATGTGCTCTGTCAAGTTTAAAGAGTGGATTGTTGTCTTGGCTACTCTTTTAAGACGATCAGAGGTATCAATTATCATTGGCTTTTCTTTATCCCATACAACTCTGGTATCTAATATTGTCGCATGTTTATGTCAGTAGTCACTGGTATTACTTCACCCCAATTCTGCCTTCAATTTCATCTCGTGCAAGGAGCGTATATAAAACTTGTCTCGTGTACAATTATTTTACTAAGATTCTTTAATTCTAGCAGACTTAATCCTTTGGAAAATGCATGTGTTGTTATTTATACCATATTTAAAAAGTGTTAAAGACATTATATGAATATTCAATCTTTATATTTAAATATAACATAATATAGGACAAAATGACATAACAAGATTCGTCTTGCTGTCAAGACCCCAAATATTTAGGATAAGGCATTGATGATGGTGATGATTAATGTTTTAATTACAAAATCTTATAGAATTGTATGATTCTCTCATATAAATGTTGGTTATATAACTAAAAATGTAAAGACAAGATATACATAGATATGCATTGACTTGGTATGTAGATTCCCAAAAAAAAAAAAAGGTAAAATAAAAATAAAATGAAGTTTACACTTCTCATACCCCATGTCGGATATGAAATGTTTTGAAAATGTTTTCCTTTATCAAATTGTCTGCTTATTAAAAACCTGAAAGTTCCTTTATTATGTGATTACCTTATATTTTTCTTCTGGGATTTTGCCTAGGTTCTTTTTGATCTTTTCCGATATGATATGCGTTTATGGAAAGCGTACAGCATCACTCTCCAGGTACATCTCCCCTCATAGAGTTTTCTTGATATTATTATTATTCACGTGCAAATCCCACCCCTAATGTGTCTGTTTCGCATTGTTTTTCCAGTCACAACCTGCATTTGCTGAATACCATGATCTGCTTCAAGTCTTGGAAGAGCAACTTTCATCCGTCTCATGCGAGGAAGAGAAATAGGGAGAGATTTGGATTTTCAATCCTATGTTCAGTTTCAACAACTGGACTGGCTGCTATTGATTTAATTATCTCGGCAGAACATCTCCTCATCTAAGTAACAAGTGCGAATATTTGATGAAGGGTGGATCTTACGGAGTTACCACAAGAGGATCATAGATCCATATTCTAGAAAGAACCAAAATTTTCAAATATGTAAATAGCCACAAATGAATGCACAGCTATGTGTTTTAGACTGGGAAGATGGGCTCCTCTTGTCTCTCTGCATGAGAGTTTTTCACATCATTGAAGCTTGGGGCTGCGGGGGGCTATACAGTGCTGGCCTCTTCAGATATGCTGAATTGTTTGGGAAATATGTAACTACTTTGGTCGGGAGTCCTATCAAGAGTTACCTGGTTCAGAGTTTTCATGCAGTTGCTGGATTTTTTTTTTTTCTTTTTTTGAGAACAAAAATAAATTTAATTTATTTATGTATTTTGGTAGATCAAGAGAAAAAAAATTGCCAAATTTGGCCACTTATATAAGTTTTTACAGTTTGTGGGTTTCTTCATAAACATGCTTACTGTGCTCACACTGACTTGTACAATGTAGTGCCATTGAGAAGGGCTCTTGGCGCAGCACTGCTTGCAGCCACAAACTGAACCAAGTCATCTATAAACCTGTTGATGAATAATTTTTTACAGTGTCCCAAAGAATGGTGAGTTGCCATTTTTGGTCTGTGAGACCTCCCTAAGGTGAAACTAATTGAATGGAGGGTTCAAGTGGCTGTGAATTGAACCGATACTACGCCGACCTGCCTGCTTCTTGATGTGTACAGGATCTTCTTCCTTTTTCATATCCTGCTTGTGAGGCCTATGGTTTGTGTTTTATAAACTCTTTCCACAAACGCCTCAAGTTTGGGCCATCAAGGGTTGCAAATGTTCTGGGTTGATCCAATGGCTACTGAGACTGCTAATGCATTATTTGGATCTGGCCATTTCCGCCATTTGATTAAATTAGAAACTGGTTGCAGAGTTAATTTGTTTATTTACTTGGAGGCACTGTAATTGCCCTCGTCGTAAAGCGGTATCTTTTTCTTCCATTGTTGATGACTCCATTCTTCATCTTTATTACACCTTTTGTTGTCAAACCATATTGAAGGTTTCTAATAAACTAAAGAACTGGCCTCCGTGGCAGCTTCATCACTGTACGAATTGGGTTCAAGCTTTCCCCAGCCCCCTTCTCATCAATGGACTCGTACGTATACGAAGGAGTGGAGTGTGGTTTGTTCAATAAATTCCTATCTCTATATCTATCTAAGAGATGTTTGGATTTTTCAAAAACTCCATGGTGGACATGCAGACGAGAAATGCTATCCCCGCTCGAACCAAGACATAACTTTTAATTCTGGAATAGATATGAAATTGATATTACATTACATATTTAAACAAGGAAGGATAGTCTTCCAGGTTTATTTACATTGATCTTATGAACCCAACGTTTTAACTGCACTTTGTTACACACCAATTAAACAAACATCAAAATACAGCCCCTCTTCTTCCAGACGAGATTGGCAGATCACCAGCTAAAGCTAATGGACTCAAAATATAAATTATCTGCCAAACCAGATGAACAAATGTTTGCAACCTCATGTCGCATCTTCCTCGGGCCGCAAACAAGAACTCCAACGCTCGATCCTTGGCACTCAAATAGCATTTCTGCAAGGAAACAAAAACGTCTCAGCTACTTAAACAAACTAGATGTTGTCCACAAATCCTTGAGGTTTTAGTCTAGACATGGTATCGGAAGGAGAAGATGAATAACTTACTCTTTAGATCAGGTCTTTTTCCGAAGTGAACCTTGGTAGCTTGGACAAGAGACTGGTGGGGGAGGCTTTCCAATTCCCGATCGGCATTGTAGAACCATGAGCCCGGCGACGTCATTGGTGTTGGTGCATCCATGTTCTGAATTTGCTTTGCTTCCATGGCATTTTGTTTCTTGTTCCGAAGGAAAACCAAACTAGCTGTCATGGCTATGCAAATGCATATGAATAACATGTTTAGAACAGCCCTCGACGAGTATGAGTAGATCTTATTGGTGTTGTGGTCAATAGGGAATATGTAGTAACGAGTGAGAATGCCCATGAGGATGAGGAAAATCACAAAAGAAGAGGAGATTATCGCGCCGAGCCAGAGCCAACTATTTGGTCCCAGAATGGAAGATATGGGTGCATCAGATGCATTGGGTTTGAACCATACGGTCCGGAGGAGCTTCTGGTTATCTGTTGTAGCCTCTTTATCTCTTGTTATATAGGCCTCAATTTCTAGTTCCAGATGGGAAATGTCAGGGGCGCCAGAGACTGGGAGGAGGAGGTCTAGCATGGTGAGATCCGCAGAATTCTTAAAGGCGCAAATGAGGAGAACCCGTGGGGTCTTACAGCTCAATGTGGTGCTCCTAAAGATGAGTTCTCGAATTATAGAGATGAAAGGAGTAATGCCGCTACCTCCACTCACCATCACTAGTGTGTCATGCCTGCACGGATCATACTCAGTGTTAAAATCAATTTATGAAGCATGTTTATAAAAAAATGTTACACCCCCATGAAAGTGCCCTCATGTATCTGTTTTCTTATATTGTGCAAACCTTAGAAAATGTGTTGATGCAGGTCCATAGGGTCCTTCAACAGAGACATCAAGACGATCCAAAGACGAGGGCGATGAAAGTGTCTGGTAAAGCTTTTGGGACCAACTTCCTTCAGTTTTGATGACGACGCTTAGCTTTTCCGTGTCCAAATTGCTGTTGGAGCTAATAGTGAAAGGGTGCCATTGCAGCTTGGAAATGCTAGGCACATTAATGAAAATGGTGCTAGTCGGAGTATAGCTCAACCCTGGTTTTAGAAAAGGAAAAATTCAAGAGCACAAAATGATTACTACTTACTACTACATAGAAAGATCAAGTAAATTAATGAGCTGAGATGTGGTTTTAGGATCATGGCCTCACCTGGGTTCTTGGAGAAATTCAGCTCAACTGTTTCACAAGGTAAAAGGCGGGCAGAAACCAAGCGAACTCTTTGCCGCGATTGTAAGAAGCGCAAGTAACGATCGATCACAAAGAGGTAGAAACCAGGAAGCATGATGCAGGAATAAGATATCCCCACATGCAATATAAAGAAGAGGAGGAATAGGACATAGAGGTTATGGGTGTAGAAGAAGAGCTCGAACATCTTTCGCCTTATGCGAGGGAAGCTCGTCGCCCACATGGCTAATCCAAAGAGCAAAGCCAACTCTCCAGCCACATTTGATACCCCAATTTTATCCCATTTTAACATCTGCATTGCAACAAAAATTGCCCAAAAGTTTTAAACTCACTCATCTCTCAGGAAGTGAACTTCTTTTGAGAAATAACCCAATAACTAAAACATATATACTTAGAGAATGTTATATATGGTTCATATGGGAACAAGAAAACTACCCATTAGCGACAAAAATTTAGTGACGGAATAAATTCTGTCTCTAGCTAATACATATTTAGCATTAGAAACGGAAATCCTCCCTTGCTAATCAGTAGTTTTCTTGTAGTGAACTTGTAGCTAGAAAGTGCAACATACTTTCATGGTGGTACTGTTCTAATTCACAATTCTCCCAAGTTACGACCTTAGAAAATTATGTTTCTTATGGGAACTAGTTGATAGTAATTTAGTGCAATACTTGCAGAGTGATTTGGTCATCTTCATATGCTCTTATTTACAGGATTAGTCACCTTAAATTCCATTTGTCAGTAACCAGATGCTTGGCATCAACCTTACCCGATTATCGATCGGGTGGATGTTTGCCAACCCTAACTGCAAGTGGGTCGGGTCAAATATTTTCGGGCCATATTTAAAATTGATGATGATTACAGGCAACTATCCAATAATATTTAGACCTTGTCTTCTAGATTTCAACATACCAAAAGAATGGGTGGTTGAGATTCTTTGATTTTGTTAAGTTTTGACATAATAAATCTCTTGGGTGGGATCCACTTAATGGGTATCCTGATACTGTTCTATAGTCTATAGAGATTCTTCTCCCATGCACTTGGCACAAGCTGAGGAGTATTGGTTAATCTCACTACTGAGATGGGTCCCATAAGGGATCTCCAAGACCCAATGTCAACTAGTTTGATGACCGTCCCACTCCCATCTGAAGCCTAATTAGGTTGACTTAGGTCTTAGAAGATTATCATGGTGGACCCATGGAAACTTAGGCAGCCAAACAAAGGCCCAGTTCCCATTTTTGAAATAGATAAAAGGAGAAAATACATTTACACCCTCTAAGGTTTCACGATAAATCCTTAAGTTTTCAAAAAATACATTAAGTATCCCTATTTTTTTAAATAATGGCACCTCTATCAGTTGACCGATAGTCAACTCATAGAAATGCTGATGTATGCTGATGTCATGTAATGAAGTATGTAAAATTCAAAAATTACCCCTCTAATCAGAAAACACTATTCTTGCTTCAAAACACTATTTATTTAATATTTAAAAATCTGGTTCTCACCCATGGGTCACCATGTGTCCCTTTTGACACCCCTAAACCGTGGTTAAGATTCACCTACCCATCCTTGGTTTTTTTTTAAAAATATTAATTCTTTTTTGAAAGTTAAAAAAAAATTAGAGTTTTTTTAATATTAAAAACAGTTTTTTAATATCACCCCATGAGGTCACCACGTGTCTCTTTTGACACCCCTTAACCGTGGTTAAGACTCACCCACCGATCCTTGGCTTTTTAAAAAAAATATTATTTATTTTTGAAAATTAAAAAAAAAAAGAATTAGAGTATTTTTAATATTAAAAACAGTTTTTTAATATCACCACTTGAGGTGCCCCGTGTCCCTTTTGACACCCCTTAATCACCCCTTGAGGTGGCCACGTGTCCCTTTTGACATCCCTTAACCGTGGTTAAGATTCATCCCTTAATTTTCAAAAAAAAATTAATATTTAAAAAAAAAAAAACAAGGATGGGTGGATGAATCTTAACCACGGTTAAGGGGTGTCAAAAGGGACACGTGGTGACCTCAAGGGTGATATTAAAAAACTGTTTTTAATATTAAAAAAACTCTATTTTTTTAATTTTCAAAAAAAATTAATTTGTAAAAAAAAACAAGGATAAGTGGGTGAATCTTAACCACGATTAAGGAGTGTCAAAAGGGACACGTGACGACCTCAAGTGGTGATATTAAAAAACTTTATTTTTTTTTTCATTTTCAAAAATGAATTAATATTTAAAAAAAAAGTCAAGGATGGTTGGGTGAATCTTAACCACGGTTAAGGGGTGTCAAAAGGGACACGTGGCGACCTCAGGGGGTGGTATTAAAAAACTGTTTTTAATATTAAAAAAACTCTAATTTTTTTTAATTTTCAAAAAAGAATTAATATTTAAAAAAAACAAGGATGGGTGGGTGAATCTTAACCACGGTTTAAGGTTGTCTAAAGGGACACGTGGTGACTTCAAAGGGTGATATTAAAAATCTGTTTTTAATATTAAAAAAACTCTAATTTTTTTTTTTAATTTTCAAAAAAGAATTAATATTTAAAAAAAACCAATGATGGGTGGGTGAATCTTAACCACGGTTAAGGGGTGTCAAAAGGGACACGTGGTGACCTCATGGGTGAGAACCGGATTTTTAAATATTAAATAAATAATGTTTTGGGGTAAGAATAGGGTTTTCTAAAAATTAAAGGGACATTTTTAAAAATTTATATACTTCATCACATGACAGTAGCATGTATCAGCATTTCTATGAGTTTGCCATTATTTGAAAAGATAAGGATACTTAATGTATTTTTGAAAATTGGGAGAGTATATGTGTAAGTCAAACCTCAGGGGTGTAAATGTATTTTCTCTTGATAGATACCCAACTCAGAGCCTCCGCCTTACACGTGGCCTCATAAAAGAACTTGGGGCCACCACTACTAAATGGGTCTGGGTCCCTACAAGAATATTCATGGGCCAGAATTCAACCCGGACGATTCTAACCGTTCAATCCACATACTATTTCCTCTGAACTACATGCCAAAAGAATACACTCCTATCCTTATAGAAAAAACGTGATAAAAGCTTAAACAGCCATGACGAAAACTATAACCAATACAGCATCGCTTTCTCATCCTTTCCTTTTCTTTCTAAAAGAAAAGGCACCACACTATCGTCAACAGCAACAAACAACAGCTATCTTCTGCAAACAACGACATCACCATGATCGAATAACCCTATTCGTAAGTTTTTTTGTGTACTTTTTTTCTAGACCGTTAACTGTTAGGGAAATAAATGTAAGATGAGATACAGTACTGTATCATCACAATCACAATCTTGTAAAGATACAATTCCAAGATTATGATTGTGATTGTGATTGTGATGAGATACACTTATGATACAGTGTATCTCATTTTTACATTTATTTCCCTAATATTAGCAAGGTTTAAATCGACTGCGGTTGCAATCTATCACCTGACTTTCTTTCAAATATTTCACCAAAGACCAACAGAGTTGAGCATCCTCTCACCACAAACAAATGCAATTATGGGATCATGATAATTGTAAATCATGATAAACATAAAGTTACTGTCATGTACCTCCGAGATCTGATCGGTTGAAGCCCAAAAAATGATGTAACATAGGCCATGTGTGGTGAAAAGGGTCATGACGATATGTCCAAGCCATATATGATACTTGATGCTAGCCTCTGAGGTGAGCCCGACAAGCGGCAACACCGATGATCCTCGAGTTACAGGGAAGAATAGAAAGGCAAGACATATGTTCCCAACAAGGCCTAGCCTTAGAGCTGCACTATCCAACTTTGCTTCCCACCTGCCAGAATTACCACCCCACTCCTCATATTAGGGTCTAATCTTAGATTCTTTGTATGACACATTAAAAGGGTAAAAACATAGAACCAAGTTCTTACACTTTCTCCCCACTCTTTTCGGCTGACTGTGGAGTGATATTCGCAAAGCTGACATGTATATAAGTGGCGAAAGACCAAACCAAGAGTGCTATAAACATTATAAAGAAGGATAGCTCAATCCCAGAAACAATCCCAAGAGGCCCTTTCACAAGCACCGGTCGTTTCCACATCGCCAAGTGATGATTATCACTGTTGGTACTAATGAGAAACCATTAAAAACATTCATTCAATCAATCTTTCTATCCCATGGTTGAAGGAATATATATATATATATATATATAGTGAAAAATGACAAGAACAAGCCTTTACCACAAACCTTCTAGTGATACTGTAACCAGATTTCTTTCCCAAATGAAGATATACACACCCCAAAGCAGCAATGAATAGGATGGGAAATGTGTACACCAGAATTGTTGGACCTGTAATATACAAAAGATGTTTAAAAGAAATCAGTACTCCTAGATTATGGGCCAAAAAAGATAAACAAATCATTGGTTTTTGATGCATTAATCCAACACTAAAATATGAAGAATTAATACCTTGTACGCCAAAATACGTCGAATTGGCCTTCGCTCGGACATCGGGCAACCATATCTGCCTATATGTATTAGTGGGCATCATGATCCATATCATGATATACCCTAGAAAGACCACAATGAGAAGAATCCTTATGGCTGCTCGAGCAGTCTTTATTCCTTCATTAGGAGGAGATCCATTCACTGCAGAATCCATCTCTCTTCTTCCTATTGGATCTCTAGAGCTCATGTGTTCTCAAAAGGAAGCTCTTGTTGAAGGGAATGTATGATTCATTCTCCTATATATAGACACCAATAAAGAAAGAAAGTTTTTAGAAGAGGTAAGTACTGATTAGTCACCCTAAATAAAAAAAATATCACCTAAAAGGATATGGTTTAAAAAGTTTTACCAAATAGGGTATGTACTCCAGTATTATTAGCCTTACCCTTATCCGTGTTTGGGTTTTATATGTGTAGCTAAGGGGTTAATATGTCAAAAGCATACCCTATTAGGTAATAAAAATACAAAGTATGCCTTTTTTTGGTAAATATGTTAAAAGCATGCCTTTTTAAGTAATAAAAATACAAAGCATGACCTTTTAGGTGAATCGCCCTTTTTAGAATAGAGTATATGGAAGGCACGAGCATGCTTCACGTCCAGCTACAGTGTTTTCGAGTGTAAATTCCATTTGCACGCCAGATTACGTATCAACTATCATATGGGTATGTGCAAGTTGACATTTATTTTGAAGTCAACGAAATGGTCACTAGGGCACACTGAGATGGCTAATGGCTTTGCTTCTTACCAAATTCTAAGGCAAGGATCATGCAACAGTTGCTGATGGGTTGATTGACCTCATTTGGTGGGCCTCGGATTCTTCCCTCTCTTTTCGAGAATTATTTAATTAATAGAATAGCTATGAACAACAGCTCCGTTGAAGAGCCGACCGGAGAAACCCAAAAATATGCCTTAACATTGGCAGATATAAATATTACACCATCTTAAAATAGAAATTCTATCAAATCAAATCTTAATAGAATTCTGTTTTTTTTTTTTAATCTTAATAGAATCTTACCTAATTTAAATAAAACAAATCCAAATCTACCTAGTTACGCTAGATTCTCTAAAATTATTTCCAATAGCTTAGAAATATTTTCTTTGTAATGTTATTTCTAAACTAACCCTACCATAAACATATTTTTGGGCTGCTAACGTTGGTTCGTAGTTTTAAACAAAAAGAAAAAATAAAAATAATAGGACCACAAAAAAGTGTTATACTATTTTGTCTTGAGCAGTGCTTAGCAGACCCGTGGGCCCGTTTCATATCTTACCTCGTGTTCTTGTGTCCCTTTTAACATCCCTTTAACCCTAGTTAAGCTTAACTAAATTAAAACTAAGATTTTGTTTTTTTTTTTTTTAACATGGTGGGATTTCTTAACCTTAGGTTGAGTGTATCTTAACCACAGTATGTGAGTATTTAAAATTGGACTTTGCTACTAAGACCTCATTAGGGTCGAGACCACCGAGACCATGATCTAAGAGCATGGGATAGGTGGGGCCCATTTCACATGGTAGGCCCCACCTGAAATCTCATGCTCTTAGAGCACGCCATTCCGTTATAAAATGGGAACCATGGGTACGTTAACTTTTTGACTCATATTCTTCTCCAGTCGTAACCAGTTTTGCCAAAACCGGTTAAGCCCCTAAGGTTGTCTCTTTTGACACCTTTTAACTGTAGTTAAGAATCACTCATCCTTAGGGTTCACCCACCTATCCTTGGTTTTTTTTTAAAAAAAAATTTAAAATCATTAACCATGGTTAAAATTTACTAACTCCTAGGGTTAATTTTTTTTTTTATAAAACCAAAGATAGGTGGGTGAACTCTAAGAGCAGGTGAATCTTAAGCATAGTTAAGGGGTGTAAAAAGGGACACATGGTGACCACAGGGGTGTAACCAGTTTCGCTAAAAACTGGTTACAACTAGAGAAGATTGATTACGAGTCTAACTATTTTCCTTTTGTCTTCTTATATAAAAAATAGAAAAATGCTAGTGAGACCGCAAAGGGCCGAGACCATGCATGTAATGCACATATCTCAAATTTTCAAAAACAGATTTAATGAAATTTTGAGATCCGTGCATCACAAGCGCGGTCTCGGTGTGGTCTCTATCATTTGTGGTCTCAGTAGCAAAGTCCTAAAACATAAGGGAGAATGGACAATCGGAACGAATTTAGCATTGCTCTTTGAGTATACCCTAACTTTTCCCATGGGGTGGGGGTGGTGGGGTTTGATCCTTCCACTGTTGCTGCTGAGTGTTGATTTAAATTTGATGAAAGTGTGGGGGCTTGTGTTTTTGTGTAGTGCGAGTGTGTTGGATGCGTGTCTGCGGGTTGATGTCGATTTCCTTGCGCGTGTAGGTCAAGTTCACTCTACGTAGACGAGCCGACTCAAATCCAGTTAGCTCCTTTTATTGTATGGCTTATGAGAACTTGATTCGAGCTCAAGTACTTAATAAAAATTAAACTCTAAACATAGAGTTTAAATATGAACAAGAGCTTCGATTTAACTGGAAATTTTGGTGCTAAGGGAACCTCAATCAGTGCATGAGACTCTCGTAGTGTAATTGTTATATATATTCCAAAATAAAATAGGAACTCCCCAAAGTATGCCTGTGATTTAAACTCCTAAACATCTACTATTTCTTCTTTACTATTATAATGCTATTATAATGCGAGAGCCTTGCGTAGATGAATTTTCTAAAATTCCCAAACTATCCTTATATAAAAACAAAACATTGATTTAATATTTTACTTTAATTCCCAACTTCCCCTTGCCTTTGATTTAATGTTTTACTTTAATTCCCAAACTAACCCTTGCTCATCTATCTATTTAGAATCACAGTCAATCGCGATTGAATTCGGGGAGAGTTCAATCGCACCCGCTGGTTAACAAGTGTTCCTTTTAACTCATATTAACTGTGATTAACTCCTTCCCCTTGCGCTCACGTGCACCGCACGTGCCACTAGCGAGTTCAATCGCACCCGCAGGTTAACACGTGTTCCTTTTAACTCCTATTAACTGTGGTTAACTCCTTCCCCTCACTCTCATGTGCATCACACATGCCACCCGCTAGTATACTATAAATAAATAAGACTTTCTTTGTTTGCTCTACAAACTCTCATCCCTTCAATCCTATAAGTTCTATTTTAGAGATGACACGTGACTTTTCTCTTTAATCCTCACTATTCAGGTTCTATTTTAGAGATGACACGTGACTTTTCTCTTTAATCCCCAATGTTTAGGTTTGAGACCCACTATCTCATCCTAGAGTCCTCTCTATCTCCACTATTGTAGAGTCCTCTCTTATCTCCAATCTTGCAAGTAGGTTTAGGACCCACTATCTCATCCTAGAGTCCTCTTTATCTCCACTATTGTAGAGTCCTCTCTTATCTCCAATTCTTAGGTGTATTAATTTAAGTTTAGTATTAAGAGACTTATGGTTTTCTATTAAATATTATTAAAATAATAATAAATTTTGATTATAAAATCAGTTAATTAATATAATAATGTTTATCAAATAAAAATAAAATTATATTATTAAAATAAAATTTTATTAAATATTCTTAAAATATATTACTTAATATTTAAATAAATAAATAATATTATTTAATTTTAGATATTCTTATATTATTACCCATGCATTGCACGGGGTCTCTATTAGTATAGCAATATAATAATAAATATTAAAATAGTTTAATTATAAAGTCTCAGCTCTGGTTGAAGAGATAATCGAACTCTCTAAAATAAGCGGGTATTTTAGGAATTATGTAACAAGCGTACTCATCATTCTACTAATAAAAGTATAAGGAGTATACCAAACTTTATGTAGTTGTAATTTACCTTTCACCTTATTTTATATATATATCAATCAGTGTTTACCTTTCACCTTATTTTGTATATAAAAAATAGAGCAGTGATAGCAAGCCCTAGGGTTTCGTCTCTTACCCCGTGTCCCTTAATACTCCTTTAACCTTGGTTAAGCTTAAATAAATTAAAGTTAAGATTTTGATTTCTTTTTTTTTTTTGAAAAACTAAGGTTGGATTGCTTAATCCAAGGGGTGAGTGAATCTTAATCACAATTGATGAGTATTTAAAATTGGGGCATGAACCAATGAGAGAGAACCGGTCATTTCGTTAAGTATTTTCCAAAAAAATAGAAGACCCATGAAACCCACTATTATGCATATAGTTAGCAAATTTACTGAACCAAAAAAATATAAGACCCATGAAACTCACTATTACGTATATAGTTAGCAAATTTGCTTTAGGTGAACTTTTTAAAGTCTAATCTATTACGTGAGTATGTAATTAGAAGTTTTGTTTTAGGTAAATTTCTTAAAGTCTATCCATTTAGTTATCTTAATGGGACGCATTCATAATAATCTTTAGTACTTACAATACATTAAGACTCTACATACCTAATTATAATCCTTAGTCTTTACTATACATTAAAACTCTACATATTGATATTTTAACAACCAATACCCATTTATCATCAACCAAATCCTTAGCAAGTTTTTTGTTGGACGTTGTCTCCTCATCGGATCTTGACAGAAACACAGTGACCTGCACATGAAAAGGGTGACTCAATCTGCCTGTGGTCCTTCAGTTGCCAGAATATGAGAGGCGTGGCATTTGTTTTAAAGATGAACCCTCACAGATCAATTGGAAACTGCATATTGACCTCTCTTCATAAGTTGTTCCCTCTTATCATATTGATCTAGATCAGTTAGAAACTGTATAAAGCAGCATGCCATGTTATAATGTTAAGATCAAGTTTGTTTAGATATAATTATCATCAATACATGCAAGAGAACCACATGGAAAAGATTCCTGAACATACTTCATTCAAAAAAACTACTAGAAAATTAACTACTTATAGATTTTTCCCACCACCTCATACTATCAATGAGAAGAATTATTAGCAAGTTCCATTGCTAGTTTTAATTTCTACTAAAGCACTATTTATTCTAATTAAAAAATAAATTTAAAGATATTATTTATCAATTTAAAAATTATATAGATAATTACTGTAGGAAAAGTATATAATTAAAAGTTTAACATAAGTAAACTACTTATAACCATTCATTTAACATTTTTATTATAATTATGTACTACTAATTATGTATCTTATTGAAGTTATAAAACTATAATTAATAATAATATTATTTTTTACTTTTATTTTAATATATTTTCTAATAAAAAAAATTAATACGTGCTTTACTAGTAAACATAAATGTCGGTATTTTATTTTGTAATTCTTATAATAGCCCTATCAAGCCATATTTTAGAGAGCTCGAGTAATCTCTTCCACCGGTGAGATCCAATGTAAATCCAATTTTCTATTCACTTGTGGGATCTGGGCGGTTCAGGGAATCACTATGGCTCCTATCTTCTCGAGAATTCATACATCCCTTATTAGTGTATGGACAGAAATTTTCGAGCACAGGTTTAGGTTCGACCTCAATGGAAGCTCATGTTCATATTTAATACTCATATTAAAAATCAATACTAGAATCAAGCCAGTTGTGATAGCTAGCCTCGGATCAGCAGGCCCTTTAGTACTGTGCTTAAGCTACGCATGAATTAAACTTGGCAGCTGAAAGGGAAAAATCTCGTACAAGCCACACATCTGTAGCTGCTTTGCTGGTAGAGGAATAATAGCAAAACTCCACCTGTAAATGAGTCTGAGGGGGCGGGTGTGCACCCTGAAATAAGCTCCGATGATAAAGTCAGTATAAGGCACAAGCACATGAACATATGAACATAATAGTATAGAGATACTTATCGTGAGGTCACTAGGTATATGCGCTTGAGGACGAGCTCTGGTGTTATGCTCTGGAGATTGTAACTCAGGAGGCACAAAGAATATGGCTCAGACAACATAGCTCGGATAAGGCACATACAATGTAGCTCGGATAAGGCACAGACAACGTAGCTCGGACAACGTAGCTCTGACAACGCAGCTCGGATAAGGCACAAACAGCGTAGCTCTGACAAGGCACAGACAACGTAGCTCTGACAACGTAGCTCGGATAAGGCACAAACAGCATAGCTCTGACAACGTAGCTCGGATAAGGCACAGACAACGTAGCTCTGACAACGCAGCTCGGATAAGGCACAAACAGCGTAGCTCTGACAACGTAACTCTGACAACGTAGCTCGGATAAGGCACAGACAACGTATACGTTGTGCATCAGACAACGGGTACCTTGTGCAACTCACAACGGACAACGAGCTCAGCACTATTCACAGCACAACGTGACAACGGATTCGGCACTATTCACAGCACAACGTAACAACGGATTCAGCACTATTCATGGCCTATTTGAGAGAATCCGGTGACCATAATAGACTGTGAGGCCATAAAGAACATCAAGTAGCCGGATAACACCAAAAGAAAATGAGAGAATCAGGTGAGTGGCCGCCTGCATAGCCCTTCAGGGTAGGGGTGTGAATGACTCAAGCTTCTCAGATCTCCTTCTTCCTCTTCTTCTTCTGCCCTTTATTTCCTCTCTTACCTTCCACACCATCCTCTATTCTTTCTGGTGATTCTTACTTATTTATAGGCATTTGGAGTCATCATGACTTGTGTAGTCATGATGAGGTCACCTGTCAGACAACACTCAAGAGAGCCAGCACATAGCCCAAGTAGGCTTATGTTGGCTAAATTGTTAGAATTTGTTAGTATGAAAAATTTCTATTTTACCCCTTCTTTTTATTCTTTTTTACGAATTTTATCCCTTACAGCAACAATTACGCAACAAACCAATGGATTGATTGTTGAAGCATCAAAAAATGTGGAGTGAAGCTTGGCGACAACAAAGGACCTCCAAGTAGTTGGCTCATCAAAAAAATTGTCAGATATAGTATTATAAATAATAAAAAGTAGTTGTAAGTTGTGACATTTTTTTTTGTCGGCAGCTTGTTACCTTTTGTAGCCCTAGCTTCAAAGACCATTGCTTAATTTCACTTTAAAAAATGTGTCAGTGCAAAATTTTGATGTGTCAGTATTTCATTGATTGATTAGTAGTTAGGTGCAATGACCATTACTGACGAATTTTCCTTGCAGTAGTATCCTTGTTTGTTATTCAAACAACTTTGTAGGGGCCTGCATGCAAAGAAGCAATACTGAAAGAAGAGATGCAAGTGATAAAATTCAAATGCTCAATGTGTGGTGGAAGGGTGAGATATCAATCAGATGATGGATGAGTGCAAATGCAATATTGATGAATAATGGTAGTCACATGAGGTGTTGACTAAGAGGCGTAGAGGATGAGAGAATCTGGTCATTTACTGGACCATGATCGCACCATGTAAAGAAGACTGAAAGAAGCACAGATATGGGTATACTTTTGGTTGAAATAGGCTTTGGCATGGTTACTGAAAGTGGTAGCCGCAGTAACATTGTTGAGAAGTGCTAGCCCTATTCGATTAAAGGAGAAACTTTCTGTCAATTCTGGTTAAAGTAGACACTTTCTCTGGTGTCTCTGCTTGACATGTTGCTTTTGGACAATTAGATGGTGGAGGCTGAGAGTAGGGTTAGCATTCCTCCAGGAACATAGACATATGGGGCCTTGAAATTTTGAAAAACAAATTACTATAGTATTAATTGTCTGGGGAGGGGTGGAGCCGGGGGATGGGGGGCTCTAGTCCCTCCTAAATTTTTGAGGAAAATATATTTTTTTTACAAACGGACACAAATAGACACGATTGTTAATAATTAATTAATGGTTCCAATTTGTCATCAATTTCGGCTTCTTCGCCTGAAATCCATTTTTTTCCAATAGAAAAGAGAATATGTCCCATGAACTCCCTAATTTTAGGCAATACAGTTGAGGCAGGGCAACAAGATCTGTAACTTCTTATGCTTTCATATATAATTTTCAATACTTAAAATTAACTATGGTTATAACGGGATTCTTTGGAGTCCAGTTAAGTCCCACAGGTCAACACGTGTTCTTTTTAATGCTTGTTAACTGTGATTAAGATTCACTAGTCCTTAGGATTCAAACATCTAATTACCTTGATTTTTAGAGAGAAAAAATATTAACTCTAAAGGTTTTGAAGTTGTTAACTAGAGTTAAAAAAACACTTAAAAAAGGCTTTTGTGTTGTAGTGGACTTTTGTTATAATTGTAGAGGATTCCAAGTCAAGTTTCAATTATTTAATTTGCAATATCACTTATGAATAGAAAATCATCACTTGACATAGATTAATGAATATTCTATATTTCTTTTGTCTACATACTAACATTATGAGATCAGATTATTAACCTATTTCTGTAGAAAGAATGGAAAAAGAATGTTATCAAGTACAGGTTAGTGAAATTTAGTACTATAGGGCTGACATTGGTTGTGAATATATGCTCACTTTGACTTTTGAAGTTTGAACGGCTAATTCCCTAGCTCAATTATTTATTATCTCAACGAAAAGCACTGCTTGCAAAAGATTAATGAAGATTCTATATTTCCTATTGTTTGATCTAAGAACTTAGTGAGGAATGTGCCTAGAAACTACGGAGACGGTAGACCGACCACCATAAGGTTTGGAAATATTTCCTCTCTCGTCTAGGACTCGGCTGGGCATTCTTCTTTATCTTCACGGACTTCTTATCTTGTAAGTTCTTGATGATTCTGGGGAAAATGATTTTGAAGAGGGTCCAATACTACTCGCATCGGTAGCCTGGTCTATTTGGAAGGAACAGAACTTCAAAGTTTTTAACGACTCCTGCTCACCATTCACCATAACTTGCCTAAGGGCGAGGCATTACCTTCGTTAGTGGTTCTCCGCTCGGGAGAATTTTGATCTAGTTATTCGTCATAATGTAGCATTATCACATATGGTTCTTGTAGATGTTTTTGTCTTTTAGCTTAAGTTCTCTTTTGACTGGGTTTAATCACTTGTGAACCCTGCCTCCATATTGTACATCCTTTCACTTATATATATACATATATTTATTACCCATAAAATAAAAATTAGTTAGGAATGTGAAGAAGACGAAGATGGGATGAGGAAGAAGACGAAGATGATGGGATAGAGTGTTGTGGGGCCAGTCATCGTTGGGTATGAGGGATTTTCTCAACGACCTTTGATTAGGGTTATTGCACACTTATAAAATCATTATGGTTCTAGTCTATTTGTTAGTGTTTTCATAACCGGACTGGTGGGTGGTTAGTTCCCGATTTGACTAGTTCCGATTCGATTAGTCCGGTTTGACTGTGTCATTTCTTATTTGAAAAAATAATCTTTTATTTTTACCCGGTTCTGACCGGTTTTTAATGTAGTTCGAATTTGGGGGGTTTTGCAAACTGGTTCCCGATTGACCGGTTGGTCTGGTCTGATTCTGATAACACTGCTATTTATAGACACATTAAAGCGATTGGATGTATATTCTCATTCCGGAGAAGCATCGCTCTATCAAGGGGTGACATCTGCAACTAAGAGAAGCAAGAGTTGGTAACAAATGCAAGGTTTCATGATGACTTTAATATATACCGTCCCATCTTTTTCTGAAATTACATTGTCTTCCCATCTACTTCAGTTGTCAATAACATATTCCTTCTGTTAGTATGTCGTTACTGACATTGATGGATTTTAATTATGTCATAATTTACATATTTTAAAATACCCGAATTACCTTTTTTGAAGTAGTCAACTTGATTAATGTTATTTAAGTGAAATGAATATTAAATAAATTAAAAATTCATGAGGGTATGAACTTACTTTTATGCACTTACTTATCCTTATCTTATGTAAACACGATATAAGAGTTTTTTTGGTCACAATGAAAAATTCAATCAATATTTTGAACTCTTATTTTTTCATTATAATAATAGTGATGTGGTAAAATCATTTTTTTTTTTAAATCCACACTAACCACTCCTAGGTTTGGTGAAATTTAAGAGACCTCCCCTCTTGTTTCTAAAATTACACTGCCCTCTCATGCCAAGCTTATGAGCTTCAAACCGTTAACAAATGATACACTGCCCTCTCTTGTTTCTTTGCTTTTGCTTGATTTGAAAACTCCAAACACTACCATGTTTATCAAGCGAGTGCAAATTCTTTAGTAAGAATGTTCCAAACCGACTCTCATAATCTCAGTCGGTTTGAAAAAACACAAAAGTTTCGACTTTGACGTGTGCAACTGAGATCATGTTTTTCTCTACTTCAACATTCTTTAATCGTGGTTAAGTTTCACTCACCCATAAGTAATTTAATTTGTTTTAAAAAGCAATCAACACCCTTTAACTGTGGTTAAGATTCACTAACCTGAGATGGTAAAAAATTATTTTTTCTACAAACCAAAGTTAAATGAGTTAACACTAAGGGTGAGTGAAACTTAACCACAGTTCAAGGGTGTTAAAATGGGGAGAGACATTGGGTTATTGAATCTTGACCACAGTTAATGGATCTAAAAAAATTGAATTTATTTCTTAAAATCAAGATTAAATGGCTTAATCCTAAGGGTGGGTGAAACTTAACCACATTTAAGAGTGTTAAAATGGGGAGAGACATTGGATTATTGAATCTTGACCACAGTTAAAGGGTGCTAAAAATTTTAATTTTTTTTCTTAAAATCAAGGTTAAATGGCTTAATCCTAAGGGAGGGTGAAATTTAACCATAGTTAAAGGGTGTTAAAATGGGGAGAGACATTGGGTTAGTGAATCTCTAGGATTTTTTGAAAAAATAACTAAAAATATTAACCTTAGGTTTATTATGTTTAATTATAGTTAAAGGGGCTCTACAAGCTGCCACGTGTTCCTTTTAACACCCACTAACTTTAGTTAAGATTTTTTTTTTGTTAAACACAATCATACCACAAGGCAATGACTGAAGGCAAAGACAAGGGAATACTCACACCACCCAAGCAAACACATACACACACACCACACACATGCAGCCCATGTAAGCTTCACCCTAGAGCTCCTCAAAACGTGTACCAACCGTTTGAGGCGCCGAGGAACTTATATGGGACAACATGCTCGGGTAGGAACCCGATGTAGGACTAAACACTCACCCCTAAAGGTGTTCTGGTGTTTTTTGGTAAACTCAATCATACCACAAGGCAATGACTGAAGGCAAAGACAAGGGAATACTCACACCACCCAAGCAAACACACACACACACCACATGCAAACTCTCACACACACACACACACCACACACATGCAGCCCATGTAAGCTTCACCCTAGAGCTCCTCAAAACGGGTACCAACCGTTTGAGGCGCCAAGGAACTTATATGATTTTTACTCACTGCTAGAGTTCATCCATCTAACATTGGTTTTTACGTTTTTAGAAAAAATAACCTTAGGTTGATTATGCTTAACTACAATTAAAGGGGGCTCTACAAGCCGTCATGTGTCCCTTTTAAAACCCACTAATTGTGGTTAAGATTCACTCACCCCTAGGATTCATCCATCTAAGCTTGGTTTTAAGAAAACAAATAAAAAAATATTAACCTTAGATTAATTATGCTTAACCACATTAAAGGGTCCCTTTTCATACCTACTAACTATGTTAAAATTCTTTTTTCATTTTTTTTGGTAGTCCTCCAATCATTAGCTAACTATGTCAAAGGTTAGAGGGTTAGGCGGTTAGAAATTCAAGGGTGGGCATCAACAGCAACACCACAACTCGAACTCGAGTCACCACTCCCCAAAGGGAGATACACTACCACTGGGACCAACCCCTGGCGTGTACTATGTTAAAATTCACTCACCCGTATATGACCACCGTCTAACCTTGCTTTTTAGAAAAAATATATTTACTTAAGTTGATACTATTGATCTTGGTTTCAAAAATATATATTAACCTTAAGTATAAACTTACCAAGCCCAATCATCATTTATTTTAGTGTATTAGCTTAAGAAAGGTAATTTAGATATTTTAAAATATTTAAATAATGACATCAGCAAAGTCCATTCATAACAAATTTAACGGAAAGGGGGAAAGAGGTATGTGTTACAAACAACTGAAGTTGAGAGGATGGTAGTATAATTTCAGAAATTAGAAAGGAGGTTTCTGAAATTTTACCAAACCTCAGGAGAGGTTAGTGTAATTTACCCTAAAAAATATATATATTCTCAATTAATGAGGTCAACTTGACGGGCCTAATAGGGTAGGATAGTGTAATTCCAAAAACAAGATTAAAGGATTTTTTTTTGCAATTTTATCCAACCTTGTAGGTAGGGGTGATATCGAGCCGAGCCGAGTAGTAGTTCAAGCTTGTTCGTTTATTAAACGAGCTCGGAAATCATGTTCAAACTTGACTCGTTTATTAAATAAACGAGCTCAAGTAGTTCAAGAGTAGCTTGTTTTATTGGATATAGTTATTTATATTAGGTAAAAAAATTACTTTATTATCCTAAGCAAAGAAATCACGGTGTTAACTAAAATTTTAGTATAAGATTATAATTATATAAATGATATTCTTATCATATAAAATACATTATATACTATTAATATTTATTAGTATATAATACATATACTTAATTTTAATATTTAAATGAAATAAGTATATTTTAAATATTTTAGTAAGTTAATATGTATCTATAATCGAACCGAGCAAGAGGTGTGTTCAAATTCAGCTCGTTTATTAAACGAGTTCGAAAACAGTGTTCAAGCTTGGCTCATTTACTAAAAAAACGAATGATATTTAACGAGTTGAGCCCAAGTAGTTTACGAACATTTTGTTCAATAACCACCCCTACTTAGAGGTCAGTACAATTTACCATTAAAAAATAAAATTTTGGTCGCCCTTGGGCCCAGTAATGAGTTGGAGCAGGTTTGACTTCGTTACTGGCCGATATTTGAAGTGGACCTCTTCATCACATTAGTGGAGTGGGGTGAGATTTTAATCATTGGGCTTGGCCTGATCTTTTGAAAACGGGTTCGTTCCACGGGCTAAACTGATATATTAGCTGGGCCACAAACTCGACCATGGATTGATCTTGGACTTTGTTTGAAGAGCTGCTTGATGAATGCTGTGCTGAGTACATCACTGTTTACAACTTGATGAATGCTGTCATTGAGAGCTATATAAGCAAGATTGAGTGCGTGCCGAATAGTTTGCAGCTCGACCGACAAACAAAATTTTCACCTCCCTACAGCTGTGCTGAGAGTTTGGATGTTTGTTATGATAATGAGGATTTCCCATGGTCCTTTGACCTTTCATTCAGTTAAAAAAAAACTCTGGTTCAATCGAACCAAACTCATTAGAGTTCTTGTGAGAGATAGAGATAACTGTATGGATGATATTGATTTAAGATTGATTTGCCAACCATATTAACCAAACCAACCCATGTCCGTTACGGGAGTCTATCACATATAGGCTAAACTTCATTTGTTACGCAAAAGTGTAGTAAGACAATGAAACGATTCCAAGAACAGCAAAACGAAACAAATAACACACTACAAGAAAAACACAAAAAAATTTATGGTTCGATAAGATACCTATATTTATGGGCAGCAATCATTAATCACTAAATCAATAAGAAGATTTTACAAAACCCTCACAAATTCTATTTCCTTTTACATCCAATTTACCTTCCTTCTTACCTTTCGAATAAACCTTAAAATTTCTTATATACTTAAGATTACAACATAAGAGACAAAACATGATAAAATATCTAAAATGAGTCGGTCATAATCTCGGGTGCAGTTCATCGATTGAACAAACGGCAATGACCGTGCTAAGAAGAACAATCCTAATCCTCTGATACAAATTTAGAATTTGGAAAAAGTGATGGTAGTGGGAGACATGTGGGGTTGATAAAAATCACCTGACTCGCTGAGGCACAAAAAGATGATCTGAGAATTTAATTAAACACCATAAGAAAAAAAAAAAAAAAAAAAAAATTAATATGCATCACATTTTGTGGAACAATTTGGTAATTCCTTGAAAAATCTAAATGGATCCAGTTATGACTTAAGAGGTCTGGCGATTTGGGGCGGTGGGATTTAGGTAAGCAAAGTTCGGATAAACGACAAATTCAAGCTTCACAACTCTGGTATCTGGGGGCATTGACCTTCTGCTTCTTATATGATGAGAATAAATTAAAGTAAGTAATACACGAGAAAGAGAATTATATATATATATATATATAAATTCTATGGTTTTGAATTGCGAAAGAATGATTATCAAAAAAAAAAAGGCGAAAGAATACCAAAATTGAACAAAAACAGTAAGTTTGAGTTGATATCTACTTTAGAAGAAAGGGGGAATGTAGATTAAAACATAGATCTTCCCAGACGAAATGAAAAATTGCTGCTCAGAGACTAAGAATAAAGCAAGCAAAGCTCTAAGCATTTTCAAATAATATCCAATTTTTTTCAGAGTGGGTTAAGGAGGCATTTCGAGTAAACACGCACGTCGGGATCGTCGGTGTGGCGGTGGCATCAATGGCCTTGAGGAGGAAGTCGGTGGCTTTAATGAATAACACATGACTTTTAACTTTTTTGTTTTTTTTACATACCTAATACTAACACACACTATATATATGGATTGCGTACACACAAACCAACGTACACACACGCCCCAAGCTACATATATTGAGTACGTACACACACCCACACGCCCCAAGCAATTTTTCTTTTTAATACTGTACAGTATTAAATATTTTAATTTTTTTTTACTTTTATCTTTATATATAGGATTTTGCTAGCTCCAATCGTAAATCTTCCAAATACGCAATTAGGTGGCTACAAATGTTAATGATAACTCTGACTTTTGCTTTTTTAAACTGTTAAAATAGAAAAAATCTCTACGTGTTAGCCCCATTCTAGTGTCTTTGGAAAATTTCGGAGTAAATGCCATTGGGGCAAGCACTCCTCTTATATATATAGTGGCCCCCCAAACCAACTCTAGTTAGTTGATTATATGAGAAGTTTGGCCCTTCCAAAAATTTGTAATTGTTTTTATGTATAATATAAAAATTAAAATTAGAATTAATTTTATTTGAAACAGTAATTAATTTTATTTAGTACAGTGATTAGTGGACTGCTCATTTTATTTGGATAGATAGTCGAAGAATGACATTCTACGCCTCCCTTTTAACACTCATTAAACTTAATTAAATTAAGGTTAATAATTTTAAAAAAAAAACTATGATTGAATGGGTGAACCTTAGGGTGAGTAAATCTTAACCATAGTTGGCAGGGGTTAAAAAGGGGTCGAGGACCAATGAGAACAAATATCCAACCACATAGCCAAAAGCACAGTCCGTGAAACCAAACAAAAAAAAATACAGTCGCATTCGACTATTGTGGAATGTGCATTCCTCATTATTCCATGCCTTCTTTTTTAAACTCATAACATGCAGTTAAGATTAACTCACCCTTAGTATTAAATAATCTAACTTTAATTTTTAGAAAGGACAGAAAAATATTAAGCTTAATTTTTAAGCTTATTCATAGTTAAAGGGGGAGTTAAAAGGGTCATGAGGGATTTTCTCAACGACCGACTTGCTAGATTATGAAATTAGATGATCAAGCAAATTTGTTTTCTATCTTTTGGTTGGAATCAAGCCAATTCTTTGACCAGATTTTGAACTCACGACCACGTTAATTAACTGTAGAAATAATGAAAAAAGAATTCCACTAAGTATATGTTCAAACCATTTCAGTCGCACCTTGCCGCTTGCTCCATTGATAGGGTGTGACCTCTCTTAAGAGAAGTGGTGAGTTCTATTCCTTATGGGTGTGATTTATAAGTGGTCCACTAAGTAAGTAATATGCACAGGAAATATATTATTGGAAAATAGTTAACGTACTCGTAGTTCGCATTTTATAACGGAATGGCCGGTACTCATTGATCCATGCCCCAATTTTAAATACTCACTTATTGTGGTTAGGATTTACTCACCACTAAGGGTTAAGCAATCCAACAACAGTTTTTCAAAAATAAAAATAAAAAATCTTAGTTTTAATTTAGTTAAAACTTAATCAGGGTTAAAGAGGTGTTAAAAGAGGCACGAGGGCACATGGGGTAAGATATGAAACAGACCCATGGCTCTGCTAAGCACTGCTCTTTGTCAATGTTATTTGGAATATTTCAATGACCAGACCCCCGACAGTCATAGCAAAAATTCATAGGTTGATTTTGATTTGAGTCCCACAAACATGAAGAAGTTTCAGGCAAAAGCGAAGAGCCTTAAACAAACAAAATAGAGCAGTGATTAGCGGACCTGGGGAGACATGATAAAATCTTACTTCTTGTTGTTGTGTCCTTTTTAACACCCTTTAACCTTAGTTAAGCGTAACTAATTAAAGTTCAAATTTTGGTTTCTATTTTCATTTTTGAAAAACCAAAGTTGGATTGCTTAACCCTAGGGTGAGTGAATCTTAACCATAATTGATGAGTATTAAAAATTGGGGAATGGACCAATGATGACTAGCCATTTCGATGCAAAATAGAAACCACAAGTACATTAAGTATTTTCCAAGCTATAAACTCAATCAACACATGATTGACACTTTTTATAAAAAAAAATTTAACCCTAAGAGTTAGTTAATTTTAAATAGGGTTAAATTTCCTTTTAAATATTTTTTCTAAAAATCAAGGATTAGTGGATGAATCTTAATCATAGTTAAGAGGTGTCAAAAGGGACACATGGTAGCATCAATGGCGTAACTGGACTCACCCAAGTTCAGTTACAACTAGAGATGATTACGAGTCGTCTGGAAACCCATATCGGTCCGTTTTGAGGTTAAAAATAGGGTTGGGGCCAACTGGCCAAGTGTGTCTTTAAACTAACATGAGTGCACAAAATTGATATAGGGCCTAGGGGCTAAAACTTGGCGTGTGGAGTGATCACAGCCACAGGAGTGATACCATAAAGTAAAGAAAGGTTAACATGCTTGCTCAATTCCTAAGGTTGCATGTGGAATATCTTTAAAACCCTTCGCCGACAGAGCATATATCTAAGGACAAAATAATGTTAATTACATTAATAAATAAGTTTAAAAAAATAGACAAGTGGTATGTCTTGAAAAAATCTGATCCCTTGATTTCAAGATGGGCTCATGGGGAGACACATGGCTAAAAATTAGCATAAACAGACTTTTTTTTTGAAAGACTTTTTTTTTGGAAGATATAAACAGGCATTTTTAAACTATACAATTAGATCATAATTTATAAGCATTAAACTCCTAGAAGTAACTAGACCCTATCAAGATTATAGAGTTTTTTTCAACCTTCATACATAGGGTCTACAAAAATTGACTTATTTTTTTAATCACATGTCCTCCAACCTACCTTGACATCCAACTATTAGATTCGAAAAACTTGTAACATGTCAAACTTTTCAATTTTAGGGTAGGGAACACTTTTTTTTTATTTTTTTTTGGTTGTAGTAGGGTACACTCACTTAGAGGTTCTTGTAACCACCGATAAAAGGTCTAACATAAAATGTCAAGCTTTGAGCTTTTAGGATAGGGACACTCACTAGAGGTTCTGGTGACCATCCGATAAAAGGTCTAACAAAAATATATATAGATATATATAGAGGGAGACCATCATTGACCTTTCACTTTGTTTTTCACTTTGTGTTTTTTTTTGTAGGTAAGGCGTTTTATATTTTTTCCTTAGATAAGCTCACTTGGTGAAGGTTTTTGAATGTATTAAAACATAGCATATGACCTAATGATATGACAATGAATATATATATTTATGAGACCGAGTAGTATATGCAATCTTCACCGTCTTTAACACGCGACATTCTTTTGAGATTTTAAAATATCCATGAGAGATCTCTCTTTCTTAATTCGTGGTAAAAAATTTAAAGATTGGGTCACATTAACTTAATTGTTAATGATGACAAAGATTAGTGTCAAACATTTTTACCATGAGGAGTGCTAGCCCTACTCTCAGGGTTTTTCTACTCTCACAATCAATCAATCACCGTACATAAAGTGTGTATTTAACCATGAGAGTGTGCTTTATGCTGTTGCATTTTCACTTTATAGACAGATGGTTGGCTGATTGTGGGAGTAGGAAAGCCCAAAAAGTATGGCTAGCACTCCTCTTTTACCATTTAGTTGGATAAGAATTATGTAATAAGTGTTTTTAAATGAAGCTCTAAAAATTAAGAATTATTTAAAATGATAGAATGGGGCGAAAATATTAACCCTTGTCTGCATAAGTAAAATAATCTCTTTTTCCGAAAGTATTTTTTTTGATTGCTTATTGAACAAGTGATAAAATTACATTTTGTTAAAATATATCTAGAGATCACTAAAATATTATCCAACAGTCTTATTACCTTATTACTAAGGTGACATTTGGTAACATGTCTACATCTTTTTTATGTAGGGGTGGTATTACCTCTAAAGTAACAAGTAGTATTTTTTAAAGTAGAAGTTTTTACCTCTAAAATCTCTACTTCAAAAAGATGTAGACACACCATTAACCTTCAACTTAACAATCTAAAGTTCAACTAAACACGATTTTCAAAAAAACACTATCTAGTTAGATTAGTGTTATCAAACACCACCTAAATAAGAGCTTAATTTAATAGATAAATCAATTAACTCTTATTTTTAATTAACCTTCAACTTAACAATCTAAAATCCAATTAAACACAATTTTCAAATAAACTCTTATCTACTTAGATTAGTATCACCAAACGCCACCTAAATAAGAGCTTAATTTAATAGATAAATCAATGAACTCTTATTTTAATTTTTATCAAACACCTCTGAAGATTTTATTTAACTGGGTTTTTGTCCAGCATCTTTAGAAATTTTTAGTACAACGTGTGCCACATTAGACAAAGTTGCCTACTCCCGGATTTACTTACATATTCATTATCATTCATATACATATACATATATATATATATATATATATATATATATATACACACACACATATATGTATATATATATCTTTACTATTATAATGGGAGAGGCAAGCGTAGCCTAAATTTTTAGAAATTCCTAAACTACCCTTATATTAAATAAAACTTTAATTTAATATTTTATTTTAATTCCCAAACTATCTAGAATCACAGTCAATCATGATTGAACTTAGGGAGAGTTCAATCGCACCCACAGGTTAACACATGTCTCTTTGACCTCCTATTAACTGTGGTTAACTCATTCCCTTCTCTCATGTGCATCGCACGGGCCACCCGTTAGTGTATATATATGGAAGAGGAGTGCTAGCCCTACTCTCAGCATAGACCAACCACATGTCCAAGTCCATACTTTTTCAATGATTGTAATGTTTTACGTGAGAATTTTTTGGACAGGTGGTTGGTCCAAGTTGAGAGTAGAAAATATATGAGAGTACGGTAGCATTCCTCATATATAGAAATGCCTTCTGTCGGTGGTCAGACACACCCCGGAAAAACCGATTTGTTTTAAGTGGGGTTAATATCTAAGTATCAACCTTGCTTTGAAACTGCACAGTTTTATATATTTTATTATTGAAAAGATAAAAGATAAAATGAGAGGACACAGTTTTCACTTTACGTGATTAGATTACCCACACAGCTTGGCTAGTTTTAAAAGTAATTACCACCTTTTTAAAGTCCTATGTTGTTGTTCCCTAGTATTTTTCTTTTTTCCCTTGTCTGAAGCTAGTTTTGGCACTCCATGAAAACGAATCGTGGAAGAACAAATAAACTTAATAAGAATCAGAATACAAAGAAGAAGCAGAGAATACTCTTTCTTTCCTGAATACTTTACTATATCTCACTGATCTCACCTTCACTACATACACCCACATCAATCGACATACTCCCCTTCTTCTTTGAAGGCCTTACCCGGCAACAATTCCTCCTTGGAGACTGCCCAAAATTACAATTCATTATACTTTATACTGATTAGGCAATTATTAATAATACCACCAGCACAAAAAATAAATTTAAGCCACGGGATTATCTCAGTTGGTGCCCGCGAGTAAACTCTCAGCACACACTCCGAAGGCTCCCACCACATATCCGTGCATGTCAATCCAGGCATTGGTTTGTGAGCATGATACTTTGATGGGCACATGGGTACGTGGCACCAATGGAGTGGTGCCGACAATAGCACCAATCTCAAGTCAAAAGTTAAGACGGGGGGATCATCTCCGGTTAGGAAACCGCAACACCCACTCCAAAGGAGTCACATATCTATGCATTATCCATGCATGTCAATATTAGTTTGCATGACCAATACTTTCATAGGCATGCAAGGAGTAAGTAGCACCCTTAGAGCCTACACAGACTTTGGAGACGATCCTAAGTCAAAAATTAACCCAAGGATCATCTCTAGTTCGTGCCGCCTCGCCAGCACCAACTCCGAAGGAGCAACACATCCATGCTGCGTGCTAGCGAATGGAAAACAAACACTTAGATTGGCATGCACAGAGTATGTGGTGGCACCTTCGGAGCGTCTCCTTGCTAGCGTCAATAGGAGATGATCACAATTCACAAGTCAATAATTGAAGGCCTTGAAGTGCTTACCTTGTGCCATAGAAATGGGTCGGGTCTCTTGTAAACCTCCACTCTGTCAATACTCGAAGGATCTGCCATCTTCCACCTACATTCTGGATGCGGTACTCGATGCCGATCATACTCGCTGACCGTCTGCTTCATCGAATAATTGTATCTCGCAGTCGCCAAGTAAAACACAAATGGCTTTTGGCACGGGTTCCTGGTCACAGGCCGAGTGTTGAAGGCATAGGCAGTGTAGTCGGCCCTCCTGTACCAATTCAGGAACGTTCTAGACGGCATTTCCATCTCCCGGGGCGAGAAGATGCCCCGGAATATCTGAACAGCGAATCCCCACGACACCGATACAGTCCAGCTCTTTGCTTTATCATAGCAGATTGACTGTTGCATGAGACTCGCTGAGTCCAGCTTCATTGGCACTGTTAGCCGTTGCAGGGCTTCAACTCGAGTCACATTGGGGAAGATGGGCTCGACCACGTCCAAGTGGTGCAGCGACACCAGCGGCGTCACCGGGTGCGCCGCTAGGAGCCCAAACAGGTTCCCATACACGTCGTACTGATCACAATCCATAAACACCACAACGTTAGAACACAAAAAATTTCTGACATCAAAGTTTTTGACATTTTGACTAGAACGCTGATTGGCTGTTGCTAATCTATGCAGGGGAATGGACCGGCGAGCGACCCACAATGATTGTACGCGGAGTGCTAGCCCTACTCGGAGACCCGTCCAACAATGGGCCCCGCTCCGAGTCAAGGCAATCTTTTCTATGTGTCGGTTCACCTAACCCATACGGATACGATAGACAGTGACCCGGGGCCCATTTTGTAACCACAATTTCCGGTGAAACACTTAAATGGGCCATACCAACTCTCATTGGATTCCAAATTTTTTCGAATGACTAGACAAAAGAGAACTGGTCTTTTGTAGACCTGACTCATGATCTAAGAAACTTAGACCATACATCATTTCGCAGAACGTTCACCAAACAGTCTCCGTGGTTCATTAACACAAAAAAAGATCCGAATTAATTTCCGGTAATAAATCTAACTTATCCGATAAGTATGGGTGGGTTTAATAATATTTCCCGACAAATCGGCGATATTGAAAGCCGATACAGAAACGACACGGAACGAAAAACCCAACAGAGATGGAGAGAGAGAGAGAGAGAGAGAAACAGAGAGGCGAACCTGGTGGAAGCCGAGTTCTTTGGTGAGTGGAACACCGAGTTCTGCCATGCAAGCTTGCATTCGATCATCGGAGCCGTACAAACCAGGGTATCTCTGAATACACCTATCTTGCATTTTCTCAAGAGCTTTCGCTAATGGGTAGCTAATGGCGAAACCTCCACCACCATAAGCCATTCCATAGGAGAAGTAAATGTTCTGTAAATGGCTCTCTGATAAACTCCCAATGTAGTAATATTGATTGTGATCGTATTTCGACAAAACCCTAATCAGATTTTCTGCAACAAACACCGTATCATCGTCTCCCATCACGAACCACCTCACATCCTTCATACCCAATCTCACGGTTTCCGATACGATCCGCGAGATCCTAATCGCAGACCGGTGGCCTTGCCGGTTCTTGTAAGCGAATCGGGACGTATTTCTTGAGATCTTCAACTGGGGAAGCCCTTCGTCTCGGCGAGTCTTAACGGCTTTATCTAACCAAACGATTCCTCTCATTTCTTTGGGTCTCCACCATAGCTTGATGTAGTTTTTCCTCTGTTCCCATAGCCGAGCTGATGCTGCGATGCCGAAGACAATGTGCTGGAGCCCTGTTTGTTGGGGGTTTTGAGGACTCTTTTCTTCGCGAAGAACAAGGGCCACCTGGTTTTGATTCTGCGAAGCTGGGACGATTGTGATGTTGGAGATTAGAGATGACGATTGTGTGAAATGGCGATGAGCGTTGAAAGGGTCTTCACTACAGGGGTGAGAAGAAGAAACGATTTTTAATGTGTAAACGAGGTAAGTTACAGAGACGAAGATGATGAGAAAAGCCATGAGCTTTGATAGAGCACGAGTTGGAGCAGAAGAGACGGAAATGGGGTTTCCTGAGGGGCTTCTCATCTGATCCCAGATTAACTTCTCTGAATCCTTCTGGGTCCCTTTCATGGTCTAGGGTTTCTGGGTTTTTCTTCTGTGCTAAAATTACAGAAATAAAATACAAGAACCACCCAGAGAAAAATCAGAACCTCAGCATTGTCGAAGGCGCGTTTTTTTTTTGAAGAATCTGCTGCTTTACAATACCAGGTTTCATAACCCCAGATCCCTGTAAATAATATGAATTAATCTAATGAAAAAAAACAAATCTATATTCTATAGCAGGAGATGAAGATCTATGCTAAGAACTCATATAAGAACAAAAAAGAGAAAGATCAGATGAGCGTGGAGAGGTGTTTCCAAGAACAGAAGAGCATGCATTGCTGCCAGGTTGCTTGCACACCCTCCCCGGATTGAGTTTGTGCAGAAAAGCCCTTTTATTCTTATTTTTCTTATTTTGATTTTCATATTTTATTATTAAATTATTAAAATGACGAAATTACCCATGCTTTTCATATGTTGTAATACTATTTCTCAATCAAGTCACCAAAAAAAAAACAAAAAAAAAACTATTTCACATTCTCCAGAGGAACAACACTTACGACCAACTGCAAAAACTACTATGATTAGTGATGATATAGTGTTCCTCTCTTAGAGAAAGTGGAGAAGAGAGAAACCAGAGTCCACGTTCTCTTGTTTTATTATTGAAAATTGGTGAGAGTAGGAATTGTGAGATTAGGCTTAACGTTCATAATGCTATTTTTACAATAAGATACTAGGTCTCACTAGTGTTGGTGTTGGTCAAGAGACGGCTAATACCCCCACTCCGGCTAAAGTTTATGCACGATTAATTAAGGTGTTGGTTTGCGTGCACATAACATTGGTGTATGTGGCACCCTCTGATTAGTGCTAACAATTTCATTGGCCAACACCGATCGGAGAAGACCAAGTCTTATGAAAACAGTTAATCCGTTGAATGTCAAAAGGAGTCCTAAGAGAAACACTTGAATAAAATCAGGCAAATGATTTTTGCAATGTACCTTAGTTTCATATTTAACCCAGGGTTCTTTTAACCTTAGATTATAAAAATATTGACCTTCAATCTAGTGGCCTAGATTAACACACTTTTTTTTTTTTTTTTTTATCACAGGACTCTCAATGGCTAAATTTAAAAATAACCAGCTACCAGCCTTTTTCTATAGGGCCACTCGCTACAAAATAGATATTCTAGGAGCAGAGCCCACTAAGAAAGGCACCACCTATTCTATACATGTAATGGAGGATGTAGACGTCTCTTGAATAGTTGAATGCCTTTACCGCATGAGTTGGTTGATAATGTTGTGAACATCGAAATTAATGATTACGTGCACCCTTCCATGTCCATTAGCATCAAACGAAAGAAAGAATGCAACCCAAAAAACAAAAGAGTGCATTGGATATACTCTGGTGGGCTCGCCGGGCGTCCATTAATTACTGGGCAGCTGACGATAAAAATGGGAGAAATCATTTCATTTTCTTCTCATGATCTTGACTGCTCCATATCTCTCCTATTTTTATCACCAGCTGCCGGATGATGAATGGCCAATGGTGTGACCGGGGCGTTTACTAGAGTAAATCCATTAAAAAAAAAAAAAAAAGGGGTGTCAAATCAGTAGAAGCTCCTTGCTTCAAGCGAATGAACCTAGTAGGAGTGCTAGTTGCAAACTCTTTATGCATTTGTATCAATGGAGGAAAGAAGGCTTAAATAAAATTATGAGACCAAATCCTCTACGGCAAAATCTGTTTATCATCTCGGAGGTCACCACGTGTCTTTGTGACACCTCTTAACTGTGGTTAAGATTCACCTGCTCCTAGGGTTCATCCATCCATCTTTGGTTTTGTTTTTAATATTAAATTTTTAAAAAAATATTTTAATAATAAAAACCCTAAAAAAAAATTACTACTAAAAATAGAATTAATATTTTTTCTAAAAACTATAGGTGAGTAAATTTCAACCACAATTAAATGAGTCAAAAGGGACACGTGGTCACGGGTGATAACTAGATTTGTCAAATCCGATTATTAGAGTAGGGAATTTGGTTTCAAAAATTATATGTGCCCTTTTGAGCCAATGGACATTGGGGGAGAGTATAACTAAGCACAATTTATAATCTCTTTATCCACAATATATCCTATTTTTATTGGGTGTGACTCGGGTTATATAACCTGCCATTAGATTCTCTAGTGCACACCCGAGGCTTGACCTCGAGCGTCCACTCATCACCTACCATGTGGTGATAAAAAGGGGGAGAGACCCCTTTAGCGCCACACGTCGGACACCAGAGGTAATCTGATGGCATATAACCTCGATTTCTCTAACAATACACTAGACCTTCATGATCATAGTGCCTAATTTCAAATGACGCAGGATTATCTCCGGTTCAAGCTGGTTTGAGCTCGCCAGCATTAACACTAGAGTTGCTGACTACCCTTTTTGCATGAAAATTTTACTTCTGTTTTTTTTTTGGTCACTGCATGAAGCATTTACTTGGGGAAGTGTAAAACAGGGAGACTTGGTTAAGTTCAGGTTACGTGTTGAATACCCCTTAATGCTGGTGGGCTCCTCTGTCAGCATTTATGTCAGCAATTACCCATACATGCATTGTTTGTTTGGTGGGATAGAAAGAGAATTATTTTCTGCTCATTTTGAAACATTCCAAACAAAAAAATATAATTTTTATCCTAAAAAAATTTTGTGCACTTATTTGAAATTGAATCACAGCAATCATTCAATCACTCCTACAGGTCAACACGTGTCCCATTTAACTCTTATTAATCATTGTTAAGATCTTTTAATCCTTAGTGCTCAATAATCTAACATAGTTTTTTAAAACAATATTTAATTCTAGTAAAAAAATTTTAACTCTTAGGATTAATATTTTTTTTCAAAAAACTAAGGTTAGATTATTAAATACTAAGGGTTAGAGAATTTTAACCACGGTTAATAAGGGTTAAAAAGGACATGTGTTGACCTGTGGAAGCGACTGAACTCTCCCTAAATTCAATCGCGATTGGCTTTGATTTTATTTTCCCTTTGAACAAATGCAGTCATATAAAATTTTTTGGATTTTTGGGTTAGTTGCACCCCAATATTTGATAAGTTGACCCTATTACTAATTTTTATTGTATTTTAAAATTTCTCACCTTTGTATATGTGCTTCAACGGACTTCTTCTTTCATTTGCTATTACATCTTCAGTCTCTAGTCACAATTCCTCCATTCAGGAACATTTTCTCAATTCTCAATTGTTAGTTTGATAACTTTTTTTTATTTAAAAAATTATTCATTTTATTTAAAAAATAATATGATTACTCATGTGCCTTTACTTTTTTCTTTTTTTTTATCAATATGTATTAGGAATTCAATTATTTGTTTGACAATTTTTTTATTATTTAAAGTTTTTTCATTCTATTAAGCTAACAAAACTAATAAAAATCAGGAAAAAATTAATGGTATTGAAATTTCTACACACCCCCCATTAAGTCTGCAATGCACATGAATGGCTCACGCTCACATTAGTCCATAAGTATAATTAATGAGATAATATAACCCTTTAATCAAACAATTCGTGATTACATAATTTACTCATATAGTTAATACGTTTAATGTTTAATGTGTAATAATAAATCATATAAATAATTTTAAAATTTTGGTGTGTACTTAGAATTATATAAATTAATTGTATGTAATAAGTAATTTTTAAAAGGATTCTGCTAGCCCCAGTTGCAAATCTTCCAAAGACGCATTGGGGCGCTACAAATGTCCAACATTCTCTGACTTTTACTTTATAAACGGTTAAAATAATGAAACATCTCCACATGTTAGCCCCATCTTGCGTTTATGGAAAAATTTGGAGTAAATGCGGTTAGGGCTAGCACTCCTCTTTTAAAATGTGACGTGTTAATCAAATATTTAGATGCACTTAACACCATCCTAAATTTTTATTCATATATTGATAGGAGTGACTGGTAAGGATGGCAAATATCTCTACTATAATGAGAGAAGCCTCCCAAATGATGGAAATTTCCAAACTTCCCCATAGCTTAATTTTTGTCAATTCCCAAACTACCCTTATATACAAACCTTACAAATTTTCCTTCATTTAATGTTTTACTTAATTTTCAAACTACCCCTTTCTCATCTATAAACTATTTAAAGTTATAAATTCTCAAACTACCCTTAAGATAAAACCTTGATTTAATGTTTTACTTAATTCTCAAACTACCATTTTCTCATCTATATTTTTTGACACTCTTTAACAGTGGTTAACATTCACTTACCTCAAACTATCTCTTTCTCATTAATTGCACCCACAGGTTAGCACGTGTCCTTTTTGACACTCTTTAACTTTTTGACACTCTTTAACTGTGGTTAAAATTCACTCACTTCTAGGGTTTCCCAATCGCTCTCCCCTACCCCTCTCTCATGTGCATGGGACTGTAGACACGTGCATGCCTTCCGCTAGTGATAAATAAAGGTAAAGGAAAAGTTGGTTGTATGATTTGTTGAGGTGTGACAAAAGTTTGTGCAGACAGCTGCAGTGAGTGATCTAGCACTTGTTGAAGCTTTCTTGTGACCCTTTTCTCCAATCAATGTTAAATACGATTGAGGAAGCCGAGGATTGGATAATGATCAGATCCAATAGCCTATCGGTAGAAATCCATAAGTTTCATGGATCCCCTCTCTCCATTCGGTGTTACACGGAGGATTCCATAAAATGCTTCGGGTTTGACAATTTTGACCCAACCTTTTCAAGCTGTGGAGCTCATGTTGGGCTATTTGGTCTTCTCGGGTCATCATACTCAATATATTTGTTACATAGATTCGGGTCATCATATTGGGTCTTCGTACGTTTTCTTCGTACGTTTTCTATATATCTTACAGGTATTATTTTCATTGTTTAGGGGCAGCTGCCCCTTCTCCATGCCTAAGCCTTGTTAAATATATAATTCAATTTCGTATTATATAAGAATTTTTTTAAAAAGAGTTTAGGGTGGGTTGTTGCCTTGAGCTATGATCTGTTAAAAATTTTAAACAACATTGTATTTTTTTTTTCAAAACAACATTCTATTTTTTTTTTCAAAAGTTCAAGTGCGACAACTATCCCATCATCCTCCCCGCCTCGCTTGTCTCCCCAGCCAAACCTAAACCTACATGTAAGGTTAAAATGGGATTGAATCCGTTAAGAGTATCGAGCTAACTAGCAGAGCTGCTTTTATCGAACATATAAATATTCCAAGATATTCAAGCTTGACTTGGCCAAACTTAACTTGAGCTTTTAACTAGCTTAGTTAAAATAAGATTAGTAAAAATATACATATAATATATGATTAATTTACAAAATAAACCTTTAATGGGATGAGATCATTTAAATATTGGAAAATAATCACCTCCTCGGTCGATGATGTGAAGAGGGGCATCTCGGCTCCCTTTCATTGCCACATGTCCCCCTTTTAACGCTCTTTAACCATGGTTCAGATTCAATCACCCTTAAGGTTCACCTATCTATCCTTGATTTTTTATTTTAAACAAATTAACCATAGTGTTAAAAAAAATTAACTTGAGTTCACTACAGTTAAAGGGTCAACTTTGTGAGAGCGAAGAGTGAACTATTGCTCTTAAAATATTTATGTGAAGTAACCTAACACAACAAGCTTGAAGGCTGAAAGTTTCTTATTTCTTCCATTTAAGTACTTAACATAAATTTTTAATAATTCAAAAATATTTTTAAGTATATATATATATAATCGAGTAACGAGCCGAATAAGAGTGTGTTCAGGCTCAACTCAATAAACAAACGAGTTTAAAATCAAGCTCGAGCTTGGCTTGATACTAAATAAATAAATGAGCTCAAAGTTTTAACAAGCCAAACTAACCACCAAGTGTAAGAATTATCAATCCGCCCTTATTTATTATTACCGAGTTTTTTTCTTTACTTTAGGCGAGACTCTTAATAAGTTAAGAGTCTAACCACACCGATGGGAATTGATCCCAATCCCACCAAAGTGGGAGACTTTCACATTGCCACCAAGTCCAACGAGTGGATCTCCCTTTATTACCGGTTGAAAAGCAAATTTCTGATCACTCAATCAAACTTGTATTAGGCACTTTTGGTGAGATGTGTTAAGCTCAATATCAGGTGCTTCAGCTGTGTGTTGGCTTGTGTATGTAAGGACTGATCACAGTCAATCTCGATTGAACTCGAAGAGAGTCCAATTACACCCACAAGTCAACCCATGTCCCTTTTTAACTCTTATTAACAAAAAAAAAAACTTATCATGTGGTTCAACTGTGTGTTGGCTTGTGTATGTAAGGACGGATCACAGTCAATCTCGATTGAACTCGAAGATTACACCCACAAGTCAACCCATGTCCCTTTTTAACTCTTATTAACAAAAAAAAAAAAACTTATCAACGGTGGTTAAGATTCCCTAACTCTTAGGGTTCAACAATCTAACATTAGTCTTAGAATAAAATATTAAAAAATAACCTTAAGATTATAAAAATTTTAACCCTAAGGTTAGAATATATTCAATTTTTTTTTCTAAAATCCTTGGTTAGATTGTTGAACCCGAAGGGATAATGAATCTTAACCATAGTTAGTAGGGATTAAAAAGAATATGTGTTGACCTGTGGGTGCGATTGAACTCTCCCTAAGTTCAATCGCGATTGGTTGTGACCCAATCTCTTTGTATGTTGTCTTACCGCTTACCAAAAAAAAGAGGGGATCGAATCCCGTCGGGTATGAGTTGCAAGAACTCTCCTGCCCAATGCTAACCCCTAACAACCTAACTGATTCAAGATTACTATTGTAGATACATGATAACTCTAGCAAAACAAAAAAAAAATCTCCTGTTATAAAAGTCAAGGATAGGTGAGTGAACCCTAAGGGACCGGGTGAATCTTAACCATAATTAAGGGGTGTGAAAAGGGACACATGACGACCTCAAGGGCATAATTGGACTCGGGGAATCAAGTTATAACCATAGAGGATTATGTCTAAGAAAAATCCAAAGTTCTTACCTTTTTTTTTGGTAAGATAGATTCATACTTCATTCTGAAAGAAAAAAAAAAGTGTAACGTACCAATGGTTTCCATTATGTAATGAAATGGCCGGTTTTCATTGGCCCATTGGCCCATGCCGCGCTCTTAAACACTCACCAACTGTGGTTAAGATTCACTCATCTTTAGGGTCAAACAATCTAATCTTAGGTTTTAGAAAAAAATTAAAATTTTAACTTTAATTTAATTAAGCTTAATCAATATTAAATGGGTGTTAAGAGGGACACAAAGACACGGAATTAGAGGTGTATTCAAACTGAGCTTGGCCCTGCTCTGCTCGGTTTGAAGTTTTTTCATCTATGCTCGAGTTCGGATTGATATATAGTTCGCAAAGCTTGGCTCGAATTTGCTCAGCTAGGCTCGAGCCCAGCTTGGCTTGAGCTCGGATTGAATTTTGAAAAAAATATTTTTTAATAAACATAATAATATTTTTATTATATATATATATATATATATATATAATATATTAATTATATTATTTATACATATAATAATGATATATATATAATTTTTTTATATAATATTTAAGTCAAGCCAAACCAAACCTCAATTAGGTTGAGCCAAGTCGAGTCGAATCATACAGGCCTTGGCTCGAGCTCGACTTGAATACATTTTCAAACTCAAAAAATTGTTCGGCTCAGATGGAGCTTATTTTTCGAGCTCAAGCCAGACTTGATCGAGCGAGCCAAACTTCGAGCTAGCCCAATTTAGATAGACTTTTATCTTTACTATTATAATGTGAGAGGTAGGCGTAGCCTGATTTTTCCGAAATTCTCAAATCACCCTTATATAAAACAAAACTTTGATTTAATGTTTTACTTTAATTTCCAAACTAACCTTTTGCTCATCTATCTATTTAAAGAATAGAATCATAGCCAATCGCGATTGAACTCGGGAGAGTTTAATCACACTTGTGGGTTAACATGTGTCCCTTTTAACTCTTATTAACTGTGATTAACTCCTTTCCCTTGCTCTCACGTGCATCACACGTGCCACCCGTTAGTATGGAATAAAATAAGTTGGTTGCTCCGCTAATCACTCCTCAGAAACGAAAAACCAAAGACCGAAACTTGTGAAAAAGTCGGTCGGGCTAGAAAAAGCTTCGTACACGTGAGAACACTCATGTGGTGGGTACTGATGGTCTGCTGGAAATAACCGGATCTATAGAGACAGGAAAGGCGGCGTGTAGATTAGAAATAGGGCCAATGGAAAACGGACCCAGGGTCAGCTTAAGCTGACAGCTGACCCGTGTTCTCCGCACCCTCGTTTTTACCGCCAGTAGTTAGGATTCACTCACCCTTGGATTAAGCAATCTAATCATAGTTTTTAGAAAAATAAAAATATTAATTTAAATTTAGTTAAACTTAAACATGATTAAAAAAGTATTAAAATGGACATGTGACACTACGGTCGGCTTAGAAGAGGACCTCAAGACTCTACGTTAATATTTTTGTTCGTTTTTCTCTAAAAACTATTGTTAAATTGCTTAGTCCTACAGGTGAGTAAATCTTAATTATAACTGATAGATGGTAAAAAAGGGGCGAGGACAAATGAGATCATCAATGAGCTTCTAAGCTGACCTTGCGGTCAAATAATGAGGCGTCTCATTTATTCTATCTAATCTTCGTTTTTGAAAAAAAATATTAATATTAAATTAATTAAGCTTAATTATAGTTAAAGGTGACTATTTGTAGAGAGAGAATCACGGCCCCTTATTTATTTACTTATCATCTACTATTCGTAGAAGACTTTGCTACTGAGACTGCAAAGGGCCGAGTCCACATCAAGACCGCTCATGGACGAGTGGATCTCAAAATTTTCATAAATCTGATTTTATTTTTTTGAAATCTGTTCATCACTTGCACGGTATCGATAAGGTTTGACCCTTTGCGGTCTCAATAGCATTTTCCATTCGTAAATTAGGAATTAGAATAGTAGTGTTTCAACAGTCACACCTCAAAGGATAAACATCATATTCACTTCCAAAAGATACACCGGAGCAAGGTTTGAAATCCCAATTTCGTCTTAACACCAACGATATAGACTAAGGATTTTGGAGAATATGATTTTGGTTGAGATTTCGAAAATTTCTGGTGATATCTTGGAATTCCAAACTTCAAAATAGTTTCTGTATAATTTTTTTTTTTTTAGTTCCGAAATATATCGATATTTTTATCAAAAATTTGAAATTTATATATTTATTTTAAAAGTAAAATAATAATATTTATATAAATATATTAAATTTAAATAAACATTACTTTTTAACATAGTATATGTTTAATAAAATATTAATAAATCCAAAATCTCAGCGAAATAACCAAAGTTTTCGAAATTTCGATTCCATAATTTCAGGATTTCAAACCTTGCACCGGAGCTATTAGGGAGGGGTTTCACAATGTTAACTGGTTAGTTATTAGCAATTAAAATCTCAACTTTTTTTTTTTTTTTTTGGAAGGTAGTTAAAATCTCAACTTAGAGTTTAAGGAAAGAAAAATGTTAGCACGAATTTCTTGCGTTGGCTCTCCTCTTCTGAGAAGGATCACTTCCATAGTAATTGGTAGGGAGATTTTGGCTGTGTGGAATCCCTCTTTCGCCCCTAGTATCCCGCAAGTTAACATTTGAAAAAAAAAAACTATAAAAGAAAATTTTGAAAACAGATTTTTAAAAATGAGTTAGGACACGTGGCATAAGGCTGTCAGAAATTGAGAAGTCTCTCAAGTTAGAACGAGAGTGGATACATTCTCAAAAGTATTTGTTCTCTTCTCAAAAATATCTTGAATCTTCTCTTGTAGTTGGAGAGAGACATCCAGCACATCGAATGAAACCACGTACCCTTGTTGCGTGTACAGCGTTTTAGGGCGCTTTGCATATGGGATACGTCATACGTGTACATTTTTATTGGCATTGGTCTCCTGCCAGCTACAACCCGAGAAGATCCAAAGTATAAAAAACAGCATTAGAATTATTCCCCCTTTATTTTTGGGTAACTCGGGTTGTCTCTAATCTTCCATAGGCAAAACTAATCCCAAGGATGCAATGAGAGCTCACAACCCGCCACAGTAGGAAAGTTCGAGTAAATCTCGTGTGGGATTAGCCTCAAAGGGGAGTGAAAAGTTGAACCTAAGACTTCGCTTAATGAGTCGTAAGTCCTGAGAACCATTGGTCCACCTCTTTGCTCTTAAAAACCCTTTAAAGTTTGGTTATTTTGGTGGAACTTTTAAAAGTCTGTAACGGATAAAATTCGTAAAATGGAGCAAAAAGAAGGGGTAAAATAGTGATTTTTCATGCTCAGAAATTCTGACATTTTAGCCGTCATAAGCCCACTTGGGCCATGTGCTGGATCACTTGAGTGTTATCTGACAGGTGATCTTATCATGACTGCACAAGTCATGATGACTCAAAATGCCTGTAAATAAGCAAGAATCACCAGAGAGAAGAGATGGATGATGCGCAAGAGAGATGGATGGTGCGAAAGGTAAGAGAGGAGAAAAATGGCAGAAGAAGAAGAGAAAGAGGATGGTGCGAAAGGCAAGGAGGATGGTGTGAAAGGCGAGAGATGAAAGAAAGAAAAGAAGAGCAAGAGGAAGAGCAAGAGCAAGAGGAAGAGGAAGAGGTAGAGGAAGAGGAAGAGGAAGAGGGAGAGGGAGATCTGAGAAGCTTGAGTCATTCACACCCCTCCCCCAAAGTGCTTTGTAGATGGCCACTCACCCGATTCTCTCATCTTCCTTTGGTGTTATCCGGCCACTTGATGCTCTTTGTGGCCTCACAAGCGTTTATGGTCGTCAGATTCTCTCAAATAGGCCTTGTCTGCCTGATGTTCTCCATGAATGGTCACACTGCCACTTGCACGGCCTTGCAGTTGATCATCTGATGAGTGCCATCACACTTGAACTTGTGCCTGACGCTGTGAATAGTGCCCAATACGTTGTGCTGTGAATAGTGCCCAATACGTTGTGCTATGAATAGTGCCCAATACGTTGTGCTGTGAATAGTGCCCAATACGTTGTCCCGTTGTATTGTGCATAGTCCCGAGTTCATTGCCCGTTGGCTGATGTACAACGTATCCGTCGTGAGCTGTACAACGTATACGTTGTGCCGTACAACGTACACGTTGTCTGCTGTACAACGTACCCGTTGTCTGTTGTACAACGTACCCGTTGTCTGATGCACAACGGATGCACAACGTATAAGTTATCAGTGCCTTGTCTGAACTATGTGATCAGAGCTACGAGGTCAGTGCCCTATACGAGTTACGTTGTCTGATCCCGAGCTACGTTGTCTGAGCCCGAGCTACGTTGTATGTGCCTTATCCGAGCTGAGTCCTTTAGGTCATCCAAGCTGAATCCCTTGGGCCATCCTAGCTGAGTTCTTTGTGCCTTCTGAGCTATATCCTTTGTGCCTCCTGAGCTACAATCTCCAGAGTATAACACCAGAGCTCGTCCTCAAGTGCATATGCCCAGTGCCCTCACGATAAGTATCTGCATACCATACTGTGCCTTATGTTCATGTGCTTGTGCCTTGTGCCTTATGTTCATGTGCTTGTGTCTTGTGCCTTATGTTCATGTACTTGTGCTTGTGCTTGTGCCTCGTGCCTTGTGCCTTATACTGTGCTTGTGCCTTGTGCCTTATGTTCATGTGCTTGTGCCTTATACTGTACTATGTGCCTTATACTGACTTTATCATCGGAGCTTATTTCAGGGTGCACGCCTGTCCCCTCAGACTCATTCACAGGTGGAGTTGTGCTATCATTCCTCTACCAGCTGAGCAGCTACAGACGCGTGGCATGTACGAGATTTTTCCCCTTTCAAAGTCCAAAACATCAATGTTTTTTGGAACAAGTGACAAAAGTGTGGGAAGAGAGGGAAGATAAGGTTTTTAACCTTTTTAGTTGATGGTATCTCAAATTTATGAGTTCAATTTAGTTAGAAGTTCTACATTTATGGAACTTAAAAAATCCAAATGTTTTGGTTGAACTTAAAAGTTTCATATTTGTAGAACTTTTGTATTATATGGAATATTATAGTTATAGACATAAAGTAAAATTGAAACAATGAAAATTCTAAACTTTAAAAGTTCTACCAAAAGAATGAAGCCTTAATGCTGAAACTATGGGTGACAAATTTTAACTTCTGTAAAAATTTGTTTATTTTTTTAAATCAAGATTAGTTGTTATTACCTTAAGGGTTAATAATCATAACCTAAAAGAGATGGTAAACGGTAAACCACCTCCTCGGTGATTATTTTCCTTGAAAAAAAAAAATTTCAGCCTGGATTCGTACAACCACTCCTTACGTTTTTCCATGCGCGTGGAAATGGAGTCTCAAAGACTCAAACACCACACATGACAGTTGGCACCACCCTCCATATCTTTATAGGAGGTCCCGAGATTGACTCTCATCAAAGGAACACGTCCTATCACCATAGGATTAATTGGATCATAAGTTGTTTTTGGTAGTTCAACAACCCCAATTAGTGTTGATTAATGGGTGACAGAGTCAACCGCCTTAATATACAATGCCATTGACACAAGTCAGCCAGAGTGGTTCAAAAGTTTCTAACACACATTGAAGGCTTCGGATTCTCTCTGGCCACCACATTGAAGTGATAAGTGGAGGGAGAAGTCATTTCATTTCTCCCCTCATTTTTGACTTCTCCCCATTTGATATATCCCTTCCTTTATCTCACTATTTTCTCACCATGTGTCAAATGAAGGGGGGAGAAGTCAAAATCATGGGCCCCATGAAATGACTTCTCCCTCCACTTGTCGCTTCATTTGTGGTGGCCCGAGAGATGCTCTCTGGCACGGCCAGAGAGAATCCAAAGCCCACATTGAAAGATTGAAAGATTGTATTGGGTTAAAAATAATAATAACTAGTACATAACCCGTACATGGAAAAATTAAAATAAAGATAAGTACTAATATGAAAGAACTTAAATAAAATAATTCTTAATAATTAAAAAATGTAAAAATATAATATACTTTAAAATTTTGAAATTCCCCCAAAAAGGGTGTGATTTATAGGCATATATTCTTGTATTTGACTAATCTAACTTGTATTAAAAAAATAGTCAATGATTTTTAATTGTAATACATCTTAATCTAGCACATACATTTGATTAGTCTTCTTTATTTAAATCTTAGACCTTATTTTTTGTGTAGTAATTTTTTAGCTAAACTAATGAAAATTAGTATGGTTCTCAATCACAATTATGAGAGAAATGACAAGTGAAGTCCTACTTTGTATGCCCCCACAGCTCATGAACCCGGGGCCATGTAGTGCATTAGATATCAATGACCCTTCGCATTCTGATCACGAAATACATGAACTTTGCATTAGATACCAAATTGAGTATAAAACATTTATTATATTCTTAAAGTATTTATTATATTCCTTGGGCTGTAATGTTTACCTCTTTCATTTGTTTAATTAATTAGTATCTCAATTTTCTGTTATTCAGCTTCAAAAGAAAATTAGGGTTGCCGGAGAAGAGGTTATATCTAAGGACCATGGGACTTAGAATAGAACTGTCTACCTCATCCGAAGAAGATGCTGCCTCAGCAGCAAGAGATTGAAAAACCATAACACCTAGATTCCCTAATCTCCAGAGCTTCCATATCGCATTCACATAACTCCAGTATCAAATTCACATAACGATTAGAGAGATGTTTGAGAGAGAGGAATTGATGATGAAACCGAGCATAAGGTATATGCTCACATAATTTGAGATGGGTTTTTAAGAGATGGAGAGAGATGCTCTCATTAAAGAAAGAGATTTTATTATTAACGAGAGGGGTTTTACTAAGAAAAAGAGGAAGGAATGTTTAGAAACACTATAAAACTGACATTAAAGATAAGCTTTTTAGATAGCGAAAACAGAAGTCTAAAAAACATTATAAATCTGACACATGTCCACAATCCATCTCTTTGGCCAACACATGTCCACCCACATGCTTGAGTATTATGGTAAGTAATAATAATTTCAACTCGATCAACCTTAATTCCATTGAGTTGGATCGTAATTAGGGCTGCACTCAAGTCAAGCTTAGCTCATTAGCTTGATTCAGCTCGGCTCGTTTGAGCCAAGTTCAAGTTGATATTTCAGGTTTGAGTGAATCAAGCCAAGTTATTATTTGAGCTCAAATGTTTAGACAAACTAAGCTCAAGCTAGATTCTATTTGATTTGGCTATGCCCAAAGCTCAGCTTTTTGTTCAGGTTGGCTTGAGCTCAGCTCGGCCCAATGTATTATATATATATATATATATATATATAAAATATCTTTTTGGTATTGTTAATTTTCTTTTAAAAGAGATTGTAATAATTTTTAATAAATAAGTTTAAGATATAATAATAAAATAAAAGCTAAAAAGTTAAAACAAAAAATTTTGATCTAATTCTCTACTCTTTAGACCAAAGATGTCGCACCCCCTCCCAAAAAAAAAAATCTCATTGTTGGTCAAATGAGACTTTGGACTTATAACACTGCATATCCATCTTAACTTAACAATATGCAAGACAACATAAATATGAGTTTGAAAATTTCATCAATAGTATAAACCTTAATAATATAATAATTTGAATAATTCAACATTTATGAACAACCTGAAACATAAATAATCTGATCACTCATTGTGATCTCAATTCTTAAATTTGAACCTAAGCAATATCAAACTTAAATTTTGTCTTATTACATCTCTCTCAAAACTGAAATAAAATAACTAATTAGAAGATTAATAATATGGATAGTGATCTAAGTCAATCTTTGCCTGTTAATAAGTGCTTAATTTTGCTTAATTATCCTCATTTAAATAAGCATTATCATACTTCTTTGGTTTATATCTTCATTTTTACACGTAAAGTGGTGTATTCTCTTCTTACCATTGTGTTGTCCTCTTTCTCTTAATTTTCATGATACATTTGCATGTATTCATACATGTCTTGGAAGGTCGCATGCAAAATATTTTTAAGAGAGACTTATTACGTGTATTTATTTTTTGTAGGAATCCTAACCCCAGATTACTCTCGGGATTCAAGAAGTCCAAAGTTTCAAATAACCCATGTTCAACTCAAAGATCTAAAGGAGTTAGAGCCCAAAGTGCAAAGCCCAAGCCAAAAGTCCAAGAAGCCAAGTCTCAAGTCAAAGAGTCAAAGCCCAAGAGCAAAGCCCAAGACCAAGTATAGAAAGATTCTACATGGCTGGAGAATCTTAGGAAGATATAGATTCATATGATTTTGGCATAAAAATAGTGGAACTCTCTTGAATTAGAAAGAAGAAGTGTGCTATATTGATGTTTCTATTTCAGAAAAAAAAAAAAAAAAAGGTCTATTTTGGTCACAAGAACTCTCTATTTTGGGTGGATTTTGGAATTCAAGTAAGGAGCTTAATGGAGGTCAACTAAATCTACAAGAAAGGCAAGAAATTTCGTGGATGGCTAGAGGAGTGCTATTATTTAGCAACCAATCTCAAACAAAGAAGGAGGATTTCCCGGATTCCCGCCTAATCTAGACAGTACTTACTAATTTGGACATAACTTTTGACTCAAAATTCAGATTAAGGCAAGGTTTGATGTTTTGGAAAGAAGACTTAAAGGCGAACAAAATTGTATTTCACAAAGATCCCTTAGTTCGGACGTTTAAGAGGCCAAAATACGTCATTAAGTGAAGGGAAGTGTAATTTTGGTTGAAATTTTGGACTTAGAAGTTTCTCTTTTGCTTTTTTTCCCTTCTCTTTTCCCTTTAGTCTATATAAACCTAAAGTGAGAGTCTTTTGGGGCTCTCTCTGATCTTTTCTCATTCTCTTTTCTCTCTTCTTCTTTTAGTTTTTTTTGGAGTTATTTTATTGTAGTGTTTGGAAAACCATTAAGGAGGATGAAAACTCCAAACATGGTTGGCTAAACACCCTTCTAAGGTTAGGGATTTGAAACCTTTTTCCAATTTATGTGGACGATGTGGATGATTTGATTATTTATTTTAATTGAATAATTTTCTTAGTTTGGTTAATTATTCCTCTCTATATGTTCTTTGATTTCGTATGATCTAATGATATATGGAATGCTTGGATCCCCTGTGAGTTGGATACAAAGTGATTTTTATATTTCTCTAATTATTCAATTGAATTTAATAGTCAGTGGTTTTATCGTATAATTTTCCATCTAGATTAAATCTTTATTTAATTCTAGATGTGTTTTCATCCAAATCTAAGCATAAGGGGGGATAGGTGGATTTTCCTGAAACCTTAGATCTCTTTTTCATTGCTTTACAGTTATCAGTAATTTTTGCTCCATTCTCATTGAGTGGAAAACTGATTTTAAATCTCTCTTTTCTCTAGATTTCGTTTCCTTAATTCTTGTTGCACAATAGTCAATCCCTGTGGATTCGACCCTGTGCTCACCAGATACATCAACTGTGTCACTTGTGCACTTGCAAGTATATTATTTTTACTCTTGATTTTATGTCCATTAATTTGGATTAAATTAAGTTGTAACACTCCTGATAGTCACTTTCCTGTTCTTTTAGGTACTCTTCCTCAATCCAAGGTCCTGGAGCGTAGATGTCAAATCCTCCTGAACCTGTCAATAGTAATAATTCAGTTAAGCATTAAAAACGCTCAGTGTATATAAAGTCTAGCTAACAATATTATATCATATAATCATGATCATGTTTTATCATAAATAAATTTATCTTATATTCATAGTGTGGAAACATGTAAACACATAATCATCATTCAAATATGTTGAGACTCGTGACTTGTGTAGACTTGTGAGCCATGTACGTGTTCATATGAATCCTTGTAACCGTGTAATAATTCATGTAAGATGTTTCGATAACTCATGTAACATGGTATTCTCATAATCTGATATTTCCAATGACATTTAACATGATATCCTTCAATTCAATGACATGTAACATGATGTTATTTAATGACATACAACATGATAATCGTATGCTTATGTTTGTGCTTGTGAGGCATGTGTCAATGCATGGAGTCATGATAGTGCTTGTGTCCATGAGACACGTACATATAAGATTTATAATGCGGTGAAATGTGTGCTCAAGTGTCATGGTCAACTTTCATTTAGGTTATCATTTAGATTCCGATATCACACCATCGAAACTCCATCAAAGTGCCCACAAAATAACGATTAGAGAATTTGGGGTAATTGATATCATTCTTTAAATATTGACATATCCGAAATTCAACCAATAATACATGCATAATTACATATTAATTAGATGGAAGGTCGTACAATAATAATTTATATTATATGGAAGATATTCACAATTATAATCATGTCGGGACAATCATGAGATCATCATTACACTTCAGATTATAACCTTGAATTACAGATTCATTCTCCATTAACCACAAATATATTCCTTCACATTCATTCATATACAACACATCATCCCTTTATTCAATTCCAATCATATATACACGAAATTCTAAAAAACCATTATAATATCAAGCATAAATCAATAATATAATCTTCAACTCATCATCATAAAATTAGTAATATATCAAATCTCATATCTCTTATCTCATTCACAATCATCAATATCAAACCCTCTTGAAAACAAACAAACTCTACCCTTAACATAATGCTTAAAACATAACATGTAAACAAGTACTTATCTCATATATATTATTATGTTAGAATAATATATAATACCTCACAATATCGTTTCCCTACGATCGAATCGCTTGCGAAACGTCTTAGATGCGATCTCCAAGTTTTTCGTTCTTCTCCTTGCAAAGCTCTTCGCAAAATCTCTTTGAAACTCTCTTTGAGATTTTTAAAACTCTTAGGATGTTTGTAACCCTAAAACCCACGAGTTAGTGATTTATTTAAATATCCAAGAGTCCTAGGCAACTTCCAATTCTTGAAATTTCAAAAAATTATAAAGTTTTTTGGCACAATTTATGAGTGGTCGACCGGTGTGAAGGGGCGCTCGATCGGTCCTAGGTCAGCCATCGACGCTGGTATGTGATCTCTCTGCTCAAAAACTCCATACATTTTTTTGAGACTTTTTGCATTGGGGGTCGACCACTATGGAGAGGGGTTGACCGTTAGGGTTGGTTTTTGTGTGTTTTGATCGCTTTTTTCTTCATTTAACACTTAACAATTTGGTCATTCAACATGTTTAAACATAATACAACATAAAATATCATTAAATGCAATATTTTGACATAAAATTCAAAGCCTCTATTTAATTTGCACAAGATTCAAAACAACCCAATTTGTGGTCTCTACAAGACGACAAAGGACTACCCCAAATTTTAGTTTTATACATAAATGCATTAATTTTATGTAGTTATTGTAGTACACTTTATTAATAAACGCTTTTACTTAGAATCGTATAAAATTCAACAAAATAACATTTTGAATCAAACTTGAGCCAACCTGAGTTCGGCTTAATATAGTTCAAGCACTAACAGAGCTTGAGTTTGCTCAAGCCTAAACATTCGAGCTTGAATCAAGCTCAAGCATGTTCAAACCAAGCTCAAACTTATCAAGCTCAGCTCAATTCAACTCAAATACACCATAATCGCAATAAAGCCCAGCTCAATTCAACTCAAATTCACCATAATTGCAATAAAATTTATCGTTTAAGATGCAGGATCCTTTTTATATAATAGTATCGCCACACATCCAGTTAGGAGTTGGGTCACAGACAATTGTGTTCAACCGCACCCACAGGTCAACACGTGTCCTTTTTAATCCAATTAATTGTGGTTAAGATTTTTTTTTTCTCTAGGTATACGGTTAGGCTACAACCCCAATTAGTTTGTTAGTATCTATTTGAGTAAATAGTGGGGAGTGGAGTGCTTACTCATCACCTGGTAGGATTAGATCCCGAGATCTCTCGCCAAGGAGAGGCTACACCCTACCATTGGAGCAAGTGACGGGTTGTAATTGTGGTTAAGATTCACCAACTCTTAGAGTTCAACAATCTAACCCTAATTTTTTTTAAAAAAATATTAGTCTTGGGGTAAATGGCAGATAAATTTGTGATTGTGATAACTCGGGGTCCAGACTCTCCAATCAGTAGCCCGCTCATCCAATTTCTAATTGTAGGAGACCGCCAGCATCTAGTGGGAAGGCATCACATAGGCTTGTGCACACTTATCAAAGTGTTGGTTTGCGTTCAATAGTGTGCATAGGCCTATGTGGCACGTTCTCATTGGGTGCTAGTGGTCTCTTCATCAGCACGAACGGGAGAAGATCCTATGTCAACAATTAATGGTATCAACGACTCCACAAATGGGCCACCTATTAAAAGAAAGAAATCAGCACACCCGAGGGAGTTTGGTTCATCTTGACGTCCAAATGTTAGTGGATGACCTTCAGCACTTGGTCCCATCTTCTGTAGTTTTTGCTATGCCCAAAGAGAACAAAATAAGCTTGCACATTGGTTGGCCACGATCACTCTTGGCCTTTCTCGATCGAAGTCGTTCAGGATCGATTGCCCCTCTTGAGAGAATCAGTAGAAGCAGAGAATGCTAAGGATGTAGCTCACCTACATACTATGTAATTGTGCTTGTATCTCGACTTTGGCTAGTAATGCAGTTGACAACCAAAAAAAAAAATGTAACAATAAGGGTGTTTCTATAATTTGGCTTAGAATGAGACTGATGTAGTCATAAACCATAGGCAGCTTTCTCTTTCTTGAGAGGGTGTGTTTTTTGAGAAGGAGTGTGGGTGCACTTAAGGTTGGGTGTGTGTTGGTTGGGCCTTGGGCCCAGGTGTGCGAGAGTGTGTGCATGCTGGTGTGAGTTAATTTTTGCTCTAGAGTCTCACTATGAGACTCTCACGTAGGACTTAAATGTATTGGCAGATATCCCTCTTAAGGGACCCGACCCGGGCTCAATTTTCGAGTGCACATGCAGTGGTCGATAATAGCTCACTCAAATTGATAGGTTGGTGTAACGGCCGAGGACGCACCCATGGGCCACCAAAAAAATAAGAGGAAAATACGGATTTGGGCCCCGTATTATGAAAAAACCCGTATATGGGCTCCGGGTTTGAAAACTTATTTTTGTAGGCTCCCACGCGTGGGAGCCAAGTGCACGTGCTGCCCCTTCGCATTTTCTCCCCAAAATACCCCTGGCTTGCTTACCTAGCTTTCTTCCCAAGCTGAAGCTCGGTTACGAACCCTTGTCATTGCTGTCTTCCCCAACTGAAGCCCTCGGTTATCCTGTGATCCGAAATCTTTCAAGGCGCAAATTTGAAACCTGCAAATCCTTCCCCAAAGTAAAACCCTTGGGTACCCAGTACATCCGGAACTCTACGGGCTTCGTAATATCGTATTGAAGAAGAAGAAGCCAAAAAAGAAGAAGAAGAAGAAGCCAAAGAAGAAGAAGAAGAACAACCCTGAAGAAGAAGAACAACGCTGTAAGTTTTAGCGGTTTTTAATAAAATTTCAAACCTAAAAATGGGCCCCACAGTTAACGACTTCATTTTCGATGCTTTCAAGTAACCATTTTCGATGGTTATGACAGTGGTTTTTCGGTATTATTATTGATTTTTGCTCATTTTTCGTGATTTTCAATGGTGAAGTTAAAGTGCATTTTCGACCATTTTGAGTTTATTTTCGACAAAAATACATTGCAATTTCGATGGTTCTTACGATCATTTTCGGTGTTTTTTACTTATTTTCGGTATTTTCAGTTGTCAATGCTTATTTTCAGTCTATTTATGTTTTTGCTTATTTTCGGTATTATTCAATTATGACATTGTTTTTTCGGTATTATTGTTGATGTTGAGCCCAATTTCGGGATTTTCAATGGTTATGTTATAATGCATTTTCTATGGTTTTGTGCTTAATTTCGGCAAAAATACAGCAATTTCGATATTTCGGTATTTTTGTGTCCTGGCAGAATAAATTTTCGGTATTTTGCTTTCATGACAGTGCCTATTTTCGATGTTTTTGTGTCCTGACAGTGCCTATTTTCGGTGTTTTTCTACCTAGCAGTGCATATTTTCGGTATTTTTCTGTGATGACAGTGTCTATTTTCGGTATTTTTTTGTTATCCCAGTGCCTATTTTCGGTATTTTTCTGTTATCCCAGTGCTTTTTTTGGTATCAGGCTATTTCGGTATTTTTGCTATGACTGGTTATTGTCAGTACTTTCGATGGTTATTGTTATGATAGTGCTTATTGTTTTTCAATTTTGCAGCGACAAGATGCCTCGTATAAAGAGAAAAGCCGGTAGGGAAAAGAAAAGGAGAAAAGATAAAGAAGATAAATATTTTCCTTCGATTAAATGCTCCCAAAGGATATGGTTTGACGAGATAAAACCATTATTAGAGGCCAATCCAGAGAGAGAAAAGAATTTGGATGGAGAGCTGCTTTGCTCACCTTTACAACATACCTAAAATACCACTGTGTGGCCAAGCAATCCACCATTTTCTACAGAGGCGTAAAGGAGGGTTACGCTTCGAAGTATGCGGGAAGAGTGTAGAGTTCACAGTGTTGGACTTTACTCTGATCATGGGCCTTAATGCCCAAGTGTCTAAGGCTCCGGTCCTTAAACATGAAGCGCCACCAACCTCTCTTAAGTATTGAAAGTTTCAAAAGTTGGCGGTGATTAAAAAGGCAAGGCTTCTTGAGGAGTTGAAGGGATGTGATGATCATATGGATGCGGTGAAGCTATCACTGGTTCTCTTTATTGAGTTATTGCTCGTAGGCACCGGCACGCATGTGGGTGTTAACACAGGCCATTTGTGCATAGTGAATGATTGGGAGGCCTTCAACAAATACCCATGTGGGACTTTGGGTTTTGAATTGTGCAAGGTTGGCCTAGAAACTGCTCTTTATACGAAGAAGCAGTACAATATAAACGGATGTGTTCTTGCCTTCCAGGTAAACATATGACTACCTAAATTTTGTAAATTTTCCGTGTTAGCTAATTTGTGTTTACTTGTACTTGAACTAATAGTAAAATTTATGACTGATGTCAGATTTGGGCTTATGAGTACATCCCAGCACTTGGGAGGCTATGTTCTCGTAATGCACCCCTAGGTGCGATAACATTCTCACGGGTTCTGCGGTGGGTGAATACATCCTATCTCAGCTACAAGTCACTTGCAAATGCCATATTCAATTTAAGTAAAGTATGTAATTGGACTTGTTGTTTTACAATATTCAACTTGCAATATCCTTTGTTATTTTATAGATCATTTGTTATTTTATAACATATCCTTTGTTGTTTTACTGATCAAGCTGAGCAATATAAAGCCTACTCCTGCAGAGAAGGAGCAGCAGGTTGTGAAGGATGTATTCGCACGATTGAGTGCTGAGGGTGATGATGATGAGGAGGGGGAGGAGGATGATGATGAGGAGGGGGAGGAGGAGGATGATGATGATGGTGATGGTGATGGTGATAGTGATGGTGGTGATGGTGGTGATAGTGACGGTGGTGGTAGCGATGGGGGTGATGGTGATGATGATGTCAGTCCAGCCCCATCTCCGGCGAAGAAGAGAAGGTTCGAGCAGAGGTCAAAAACGGTACAAATATTGATTGTGATTATTTTTTATGATTTTCGACATTTTGACATATAAATTGTCTAATTTTCGGGATTTTTACTTACTAGTTGTTTGATGTTCAATATTTTCAGGTTCATGATATCAATTCCTCCGTTGAGCGGGCAATGGAGAGAGTTTTAGACCGTTATTTTGACCGAGTTGTTGATCGAGTTGTTGACCAAGTTGTCGACCGAGTTGTTGAGCGAGTATCCCCGCAAATAAAGAGCTTGTTTGAGCAATGGGCAGCACAACAAAAAAAAGATGAAAAAACTTCTGGTGATGAAAAATCTTTCAGTGATAAGATGTCTCCCATATTGAATCCCGAAGCAGCGCCGACACAGGGACATTCTTTCGTTGATGAGAAGATGGATCCCATCTTCACTCCCGAAGCAGCGCCGACACAGGGACATTCTTTCGTTGATGAGAAGATGGATCTCATCTTCACTCCCGAAACAGCGCCGACACAGGGACATTCTTTCATTGATGAGAAGATGGATCCCATCATTGAGTTGACTCCCGTAGATTCGAAGGGGGGTGCAGATTCGAAGGGGGTTGAAGACCTTCTAGAGGTGTGTGTTTACATTCCTAAGACGTGTAATGAGAGTCTGTGAAATGGGTTTTCATCAAGCCGGAACTTATATTTGGCAATATATGCAGGTGTCAAAGAGACCAGTAGTGAAGTCTCAATATCTGCGATCCCCTTTCATTCAAATGAAATGAAGGAAAATGACAATTGGAGCTGCTAACCCCAAAAACCCTTTATCAAAAGAGGAGTCGAAGCAACTGCGCGATTTCATAAAGTCGGGAGCAACTTCAATTTTGATTGAAAAGGTGATGGTCACAACGGATATTGTGGGAGGGATTTCTAGCTCAACTACGTGGATTGATTCAATGGTAAACCCAGTACTTTTATTGATGAATCCAGTAGCTATTTTCGGTATTTCAGTTTCATTATCGGTATTTCAGTTTCATTTTCGGTATTTCAGTGGTTTTAATGATGAATCCAGTAGTCATTTTCGGAATGTCAGTGGTTTTAATGATGAATCCAGTAGCCATTTTCGGTATTTCTGTATAATTTTCGGTATTTCAGTGGTTTTAATGATAAATTTAGTAGCCATTTTCGGTATTTCTGTGTAATTTTTGGTATTTTAGTGATTTTAATGATAAATCCAGTAGCCATTTTCGGTATTTCAGTGTAATTTTCGGTATTTATGTGGTTTAATTGATGAATCCAGTAGCCATTTTCGGTATTTCGGTGTAATTTTCGGTATTTCTGTGGTTTAATTGATGAATCCAATAGCCATTTTCGGTATTTCAGAGCCATTTTCGGTATTTGTCTGTGTAATTTTCGGTACTTCAGTAGTTTTAAGAATGAATCCAGTACCCATTTTCGCCATTACAGTACCCATTTTCGGTATTTAATTCTCATTTGTACATCCATTTTCAGTAGTTGAGGACCATTTTCGGTAGTACTATCACTATCCATTATCGTTATTTTCGGTATTCTTTTGTGATATTATCTAACATTGGATAAATATGACAGCAAATTGACATGTATACGGAGTTATTGGCTCAAAGAAAGGAGCAATACTCCTCGAAATACAATCAAGTCTGCGCTTTTGGCAAAACTTGGTTCACGGTAACTCATAATACTTTTGTTATGTTTTAGTTTATCCAATATATACATTTATCCAATGTATATCCGCAATTTCTAAGTAACAATAATGTTCATTATGTTTCAGTATTCGTTATTCAAGGAGTGTCACTTTTTGGACACCTACCATTCAACTTTGAATTCCAAGAAGCTGACTGAGGACATGACTAGTCGGGTGGGGCCAGATATGAAGGCCGCTATCATGGGGGTTCGAGGAGGGACCCCCATGTGGAAATGTGAAAGGATATACTTCCCTGTGAACCCCGCTAGTCACTGGCTATTGGTTGTGCTTGAACCCCCCACAAGGCGTATCCTCCTCTTCGACTCATTATTCACACACCCGGCATTACAACATGGAGATCATATCTCAGCTATCACAGTGAGGATGCCTGCACTGTTTCACATGTGTGGTGACAACTCAACCTTCATAGGTCAAAAATGGGAGGTCGTAGAAGTCAAAAATATACCAAAACAGAAGAATACGCAAGTCTTTCTAAAACATTTAATCTTATATTTACCAATACACTAACATGACTCATCCTAAGCAACTGTAACTGTTTGTTTTGCATATTCAGTCGGGACTGTGGAGTATTCGTTATGGAATATATTGACTTCTTATGCGCTGACTTACCCATTACGTTCACTCAGATATTTGTACTCACATTGGTAAATATCATCAATCATTTGTAGCATACTGACTTTTTCTAACTATTTTTGTAGGACGATATATCTTCAATGCGGAAGCGAATAGCTTTCGATGTTATGACGGGGTCAGTGAAGGCGTGATGGGCTGTGATAACGTCCCAATGTTGGATGCTGAGGTCCCATGATGAAGAGGAGGGAGAAGATAGGCCGGGGTGCAGTTTATTGATAGACTATTATGGATGGATTGTGATGGACTATTATGGATTGTTGTGATGATGTTGTAATGTTGTAATATTGACTTCTTATGGACTATTTGTGTACAGTCCTGTAATATTGTGTATTTAGAGATGATTTTCGTCATTTATTACAATATCCAGTGTGGATTTTTGGTTTTTTCGTCATATTACAGATTATTTTCAGTTTTACAAGGCTCCATTTCGGCATTTTACAGTGTCCCAGTAGCCATTTTCGGCATAACAGGATTCAATTTCGGCATTTTTGCCATTTCCAGTAGCCATTTTCGGCTTAACATGGCTGATTTTCGGCATTTTACACTATCTAGTAGCCATTTTCGGCATAACAGGAGCAATTTTCGGTATTACAGTCTCATTTTCGGTATTCTGCAGTACTGTATTTTCGGCATTTTTGCCATTTCCAGTAGCCATTTTTAGCCAATTTCGGTATTTTTCTGTTAAATTCGGCATTTTTGCCATTTTCAATAGCCATTTTCGGCATTTTTAGCCAATTTCGGTATTTTTCTGTCAATTTCGGCATTTTTCTGTTGAATTCCAACAGTCATTTTCAGCATTTTTGCCATTTCCAGTAGCCATTTTCGGCATTTTTCGATTTTTTCCTGTCAATTTCGGCATTTTTCTGTTGCAATCCAGTAGCCATTTTCGCCATTTTATTGCAATTTTCGGTATTTTCCTGTCACTTTCGGCATTTTATTGCCATTTTCTGTCTTTTTCCATCTTTTTTGAGATTCTATAATATTGGATAAATAATAAAGAACCTTGAAACCAACCATTCATTAAGCATTACATGTTTTTCATTACATTCAACATTAGACACTACACTCAACCACCATGGGGAACAAGATTATTACATGTTTGCCTATTGTGCCCAGTTTGTTTACATCTTCCACATCTTACAGTGGACCTTTCCTCACCCTGTGAGAGAATTCTATTCTTCTTCGGCCTTCCTGAACGTCTTCTTCCCACCGGTGGTTTAATCATCTCCATCTCTACCATGATTTCAGGTGGGAGGTCCCATGATTTTTTGTCAAGCAGTGGATATATTGACTCTTGGTAGGTGGCTTGGTACGTTAGTGATGTGTAGAATGGCGAACAATAGTTGTATGGATCTACCCGATACTTTCTACATCCAGCCAAGGCATGTTCACAAGGCAACCCTATTTTATAGAATTTCCCACAAGTGCAATTCTCATCCAGAAGCTTCACAGTATCTCGATTGTTTTTCTCAACCACATAATACTGATACATAGCAATTCCATGAGAATCTAAATAACGTGCCTGTGATTGTCCCTTTTGTATTTGCTCTTCGGCCCATGTTGTTAGCCTGCCATTCATTTGCATAGCACTGATTTTTCGGTTGTAGAACATATTTTGTACCTTCAGTCGCACATTCTCCAAAAGCATAGTGACTGGATATTCTCTTGCTTCTTTCAGCAAACTATTCAAACTCTCGGTTATGTTCGTAGTCAGCACATTATACCTCTTCGCACTATAAAAGGCTCGGGCCCATTTCTCTTTTGGTATTACATCCAACCATTGCACAACGAGAGGGTTTGCAGCTGCGAGTTCTGCCATTATCTCATGAAACTCGCTTTCTCTACATGTCTTCACGGCCTTCCAGAAATACGGAAACAATTGCTTATCCTTGAATGTTGCATACATATTTTGGCTAATGTGGAATGCGCAGTAGCCATGAATTGCATGTGGGAATACAACAGGGACTTAGCTTATCAAACTAACATGTCGATCTGTTACAATCACTAGATCATCTATGTGTCCAAGTGCTCTTGATAATTGAGTTAAGAAAAAATTGTAAGTAACATTATTCTCCGACTCCGCTATTCCAAGGGCAACTGGAAATATGTAATTGTCTCAGTCTAGAGCTGTTGCAGCAATTAGTATTCCTTTGTACTTTCCCTTTAAATGTGTCCCATCAATGGCTACCACTTTCCGTAAAGTCGTCTGAAAACTTCGAATACACGGTCCAAGAGCCATAAAACATCTTTCAAATGCCCCATTTTCAGAGTCAGCCACTATTGCTGTTACTGTGCCCGGATTAGTCCTTTTAAGTTCATGAAAATAGACAGGGAGTTCAACATAAGAGTGGTCGTATGAACCTCTAACTGTTTCAATGGCAATCTCCTTAGCTTTCCAAGCTTTCTTGTAACTCATTCTAACCCCATATTCTTCCCACACATCATGAATAATCTCTTTGGGCTTATACGAGACATTTGCCTCAATACGTCCCACAACCATGTCACTCACAACTAAACTGGTTGCTTGTCGATGATCGGTACCACCTAAGGGATATCCATAAGAGTGATGTGAATTATAAGTCTTTATTTTGAAAACACCAACCTCATTCACTTTCGATGCACGCAACCTCCAGGTGCAACTATCTTTAAGACATCTAACTGTGTACTTTTGTTGATTTGAATCTATAACCTTGAATTGAAAATTGTTTCGCATCGCATATCTAGACAGTACATTTTGTAGACGTCTTTTGTCCTTAAATAATTTCTCAAGCGATATTTCACCAGCTTCCACTCCAGTTTCAAACTCTGATGCTTCCCAATTTACATAGTCATCTACATAGTCATTTAGTTGCATCACATTTACCAGTGATTGTACTGGAGCTTGTGGTGATGATGGAGCTTGTGCTGACGGTTCTGGATGAGCTTGTGGTGATGCTTCTGGATGAGCTTCTGTATCTACTTGTCTTACTCGACGAAAAACAGACGCTGAAGAACTAGGAATATCAGCATGCGGGGTATGAGAGTGTATAGTCCTTGTGTCCCACTCTGTTGTTGCCTCCCTATGTAAAAAGTCTTCAAGCTTATCGCAGACACCGTATGTTGCTACATCTTCATCTTGATTAAAATCACTATAAAAATCATGTTCATCTTCATTAGTTGAGCTTGAGTCTATACTTTTTAAACATTCATCACCGTTATCATTTTCAGCCTCCTGAATATGAATCCCCTTATAGAAAGGAATGACAGTCTCCTGAATATGAGGATCAACAACCTACTGAACAAGCTGATATTCACAACTCGCATCATTCAAACCAAACTGTGGTTGTGGTACAGATTTCCTCACCTTCGATATATATAATGGCGGCAAGTATTTATTTTCTACTTTCCTGACATGTGAAAGAAATGCCCGCAACTCTTCATCGTCTGTAATATCACTGGGAGGGATTGGCGCTGGTGTAGGAATCAAACACCTCACTATAATCTCATACTCTTCCAGTCGAGTGTTAGTCAATTGATAAACTTTATCCAATAGTTTGTCATATGTCATTTTCGAAGATAATTGCAACAACTTTGATTTTCCACCACTGTACACGTACCCTCGAACACGGTCATCAATGTTCCACTCACCGTCATAACAACAAACTACTGATATCGGCATTATCTGCAATATCGGGAAAACACTCAATCCGTTAAAGTAATCTGAAAAATTTTGAAAATGAGCGTTGTAACCATTGAAAATGCACTGTAATAACCCAAACCGCCGAAGATCACAAAATCATCGAAATAGCACTGTCATATCAAAATTGCAATAACAGAAAACCCCCGAAAATGGGCATTGTATCCATTGAAAAGCTGTGTCAAAACAGAAAACCACCGAAAATGACAATCAAAGCATCGAAACAGAACTGTAATAACAGAAAACCACCGAAAATGAGCATAAAATCATCGAAAATACACTGTAATATCGAAAATGCAATAACAGAAAACCACCGAAAATGACCACAAAACCGCCGCAATAGCACTGTAATAACAGAAAACCACCGAAAATGTGCATAAAATCATCGAAAATGCACTGTTATACTGGAAAACCACTGAAAATGGGCATAAAATCATCGAAAAAGCACTGTTATACTAGAAAACCACCGAAAATAGGCATAAAATCATTGAAAAGTACTGTAAAAGAGAAAATGCAATAACATCAAACCCCCGAAAATGACCACAAAACCGCCGAAAATAAGCTCAAAACCATCGAAAATGAGAACTGTAATATTGAAAATGCACTGTAATCACAGATAACCACCGAAAATGAGCAAAAAAAAAATCAAACTTTATCACTACAACCATCGAAAATGAACTCTAATAACAGAAAATGACGAAAATGAGCACATAACCCTAACAAATACCGAATATGATCACTGTAACCATCGCAAAATGGATCAAAAACATATAAACACTTACCCTATGTTCTTGTTCTTCTACTTCTTCTTCTTCTTCTTCACAAGGGTTTAGCTCAGTTGCAATGAAGGAGAAAGCTTCAACGAAAAGAAAAACTTAAGTCTAGCTCGTTGCAACGAAAGGGAAAGCTTGGGTTTCGGATGAACGCTTCGTTGAAGGGGAAAGCTTGAGCTCAGTCGCACGGTGTTTAAGGGTTCTCTAACAGGGATGGGGGGCATCTTGGAGAATTTTTTTTTTGAGGAAACCACGTGCTCCACTAAAATCACTGTAGAAGCCTACAGAAATAAATATTTCAAACCGGAGCCCATATATGGGTTTTTTCATAATACGGGGCCCAAATCCGTATTTTCCTCAAAAAATAATCAGAATTAATTATATTGAAATTCAGTTGATATTTTTAAATTCATCCAAGATTGGTTTTAATTTAAATTATTATATTGAAATTCAGTTGATATTTTTAAATTCATCCAAGATTGGTTTTAATTTAAATTGTAAGAAGCCCGTCCGATGCACGGAACATAGTAAAGTGTTATTCGGTAAGTCCAGGGCGGCCCGAGTCATTTAGAGGCCTAAAGTGAGAATTCAAAATAAAGTTTTTTTTTTAATTAGACTCATTATAAAATAAGGTGTTTTTTTTTTTTTTATTCTTTTTTTTATGGAGCCTTTTTTAGTATTTCTTTTCACTAAATTAGGTTCATAAAGCCATCAAAGCATTGGGGTCTAAAGCGCGGACTTTGATGACTTAATGGATAGACCAGCCGGTCGGTAACCGTTCGATCATCTGATTCAAAGATACAGAAGAATACGTGGTGTTTTGAAAGAGAAGGAATGATTTGCGAATCCGTCGACGAGCATGCAATTCAAGTACATAATACTTTTACCAAAACAAGAAAAAAAAAATTGAACTACATAATCATCTTCTCTCATGAGCATAATCTGGTCTCCTCTTTCTTTGGGAGCTAGTTCTCACGAGCACGGCCCGAGCATCATCGGATCGCCTGTCACCACCTCCGTTAGAGGTTCTCTCTGGCCCATATGCCTCTGTTTCTTGCTTTCTCTCCCTCCTTCATATCCCAGATTCAGTTATCGTCTGTTCTACATAGTTGTATCAGAGGATGCTGTTTGCAAGTCTATATCTCAAGAACAGTTTCTTGATTTTCTTCATAGGTGCTGTGAATATACTTTAAAAATTGTTTCAGTCTTCCGTTCTCTTCTTTTATTTTCTCCTCCTAATTCTATCATTTTGTTTTCTTAGATTTACTTACTCTATCATCACTTGGTTTATGATTAGTCCATGTATTCATGGGCTTTATCATCTGTTGCTTTTCTATATGCAGAATTGAAGATAAGATTGGTAAAACGGTGCAAGGCCAAGAAATCGCAGTTGAGAAGAATATAAGACATGTACTCTATTGTAACTATAAGGGTTTTACAGATTTCTTGGAAAATCTCAACTTCCACTATTTGTCCTGATACAAGCTTGAGAAAAAAATTTCATTTAATCAGAAAGTTGATTGAACAGTAAATACATTTCATACTCAAGATCTGATCAAAGCCAACACGTGTCCCTTTTAACCATAACTGTGGTTAAGATTCACTAACTCTTGGGTCTCTTAGGTGGTTTTTCATTTTTAAGAAAAAATATTTAAAATATGGGATTTATTTTCATGGGGAGCTCTGCATCTTGCGGAGCTCCTTTTTACACTACCGGGTGGCAAAAGTGTAATTATGCACCCGGTAGTGTAAAAAGGAGCTCCGCATGCATAATTACACTTTTGCCACCCGATAGTGTAAAAAGGAGCTTCACATGATGCAGAGCTTTGCATGATATTTAAATTGTAAAAATATTTAACACATTATATAAAAGTCTAGATGGGGTGTGTCCTTGTTAGGAAGGTCTAATCCCTTAGGTATGGGTCTCAAGAGCTCCAATTCCCAAGGTAACCACTAGCTCTACTAATGTAGGGAAGCAAAATATATATATATATATCATTCTACTAATAAAAGTACAAGGAGTATACAAAACTTTATTTTGACATAAATACCCTTTAATTAAAAATATTAACTTCTTGACATATGGTTTCTAATAAAATATTAATACAAGTATGATTTGTTTATAATTCTTAGATATTAAGTGATTGATAACAATTCTTAAAACGAGAGTTTGGACTCTTGAAGAATTCGAGTTGGATAAGAGTTCTACATTGTTTGGACTCTTGAAGACAATTCTTCATTGTAACATAGGGGTCTTCCCTAGCTTACGATTGTAATAGATATTGTTTTACTTAGAGTTTTGTTATAGATAAAACTTTCCTAACACACGTCTCTCAATACCAAACCAAAGTCCAGGCACCCCCCACATACCAAAACTCACGCCCTTCCCTTTCACTTCAATCTTCTGCAATCTCATCATTTCTCCGACTCTCTCTAATAGAAGGTATGTAAAACGGGATTTCTTTGGAATGCCACAACACAACAAAGACCTTCAAGGCATGTTTTCTTCTCCTCTTTCTAATTTTTTATCTATTTATGTGCAACTTTTCTCAACCACCAAATGCTCTCTGTGAATTTGAAGATGGAAGATGAAATGAGTTGCTAATTTTGGTTTCCGTCTAGATCTTCCCTATTACTGGTAAATATTTGAGATGTTTTGGTGGGGATGTTAGAAGTTAATGACTAAAAAATTAGTTTTGATGAACAAATCCTGCAGCCACTTGAAGGTGGGTCCGAAAATATTTTATCAATGTGTATGATGTGAAGTTGTATAATGTATATTCTTCTTGTAGTATTGTTATTTCCTAATACTATGTATGATATGATGTACAACTTTTCTAGGCTAGATGGGAGCATGTTGTCCTTGGTAAGGTTATTGAAGGTATGGACAATGCATATGCAATAGAAGGTAGAGCTGGGACCTAAAAATGGACAGACTTTGCTATTGAGACCTTAAAGGGCAAAGATCATACTGAGACCGTGCTTGTGATGCACGGATCTCAAAATTTTATTAAATCCATTTTTGAATTTTTGAGATCCATGCATCACATGCATGGTCTAGGCGTGGTCTCGGCCCTTTACGGTCTCACTAGCATTTTCCCAAATTGAAAGCCCAGGAAGAAGATTGTTATCGTTGACTCGGGAGAGATACCCATGAGCAAGTGGGGTGAAAAAAGCTGAACCACCTCATCAATTGGTCTTGAACATCAACAACAACAATTATACAGTATGAGATTAGCCATTGTGTTTTAGATAAATGTTTACTTCTCTTTTAACACTTCAATCTATTACTTTGTGTTCTCCTTTTTGTTGATGCTTAAATAAGGTGACATTAGAAAACTTAGATAGAGAGAATTGAATGTAGGTATCTATGGGTTAGTTGATTCTCTTTAACTCATCTTAGCCATTGATTTGAAATTTGAATCTTTCTTTACTTTCATTGTTTCATATGTTTTAGAAATTTGAAGATTTAGAACATTTTTGAAAAGTGTGATTATCGCCTTAAAGAATTGGTAACGACTTTCTTTGGGTTGGTGCCTATATAAGGTATGCACATCTCTTCTTCCATATATATGTAGCAAAAGGAAAGCTATATATATATATATATATATATAGAGAGAGAGAGAGAGAGCAATGGTTCGCTCCACAAGCCAGGACCGAACTATTGCTCCTCGCTCTTACAAACTTGTTGAATCCTGGAGGTGGATGCTGACAATCCGATAGCACATTGTACAACTTGTGGGGGCAGGAATCACCTTGGATCTTTAATTCTAGACTTGTTGGACGGGCTACATCTTCTACATGGTGTTACATATCTAGAACGAGTATTTGAAATTTTGCTTGTATAATTTGTATGTTTAAAGACATATCTTGTTGCTTAATTTACCACACATAAAAAAAACCTTGTTGGTTGTTTTAATAAGAAGTTATTACACAAGTAGCCCATTTCTTACTTAGACATGTGGCCCAACAACCTTCGACATTCAGCTAGCATGGTCCGCTAATCAGTGCTTTTTACAAATGTAATATTTTAATGATTATGAAAAATATGTGTATGACATATTTTTTAAATTTATTAGAACCTTAAATAGTTGTACTAATTCTAATTGAGTATTTTAAATAATTTTACAAATTATCTAAAGTAATCTTTTCTAAAATTTATTAAACACAAATTAATTAAATCTTTAATAGATAAATTATTTACGTGCAACGCACTTACACTTTTACTAGTATATATATATGTATAACATTTTATGTGTTTATATGAATTTTTTAATCTTGACCCGAATTATTTGTGTTCCCTATTTTTGACATTTTGTGTTTTTTCGCTGAATTTTTGAACAAATTATATACGAATAATTTCCATGCCAAAATTTTGTCATATTGTGGATTATGTGCCATCGTGTTATGTGCACAACTAAAGGGAAATGCCCATAACTGGTGGATGAAAAAACCGGAGAGACTGAGGTCGGCTTAAGCTGTTGGTCAAACCATGCTGAGCGAGATCATGAGCCATCGTGTTAGCTTCACGATTCAAAAATTGAAACGACACCATTTTACATGACGCAATAAAGAGAATAAATCCTCGAAAATCGAGTGAACTTCCGAAAAAAAAATGAGGACCTTTTAACTACCACCCTATTAAGAGACTCCATCAAGTTTCCTTCTAAACCTCCATTTATTTTTTGTCATGTGCACAAGAAAAAAGCAAAAAGGGCAAAAAAAAAAAGGTGTTTTTATTACAAAAAGAAAAAATATGAAGTAATAAAAATTTACTCCACATCTTTTGCTACATATGTAAATGAAAGAGGCTAAGATCACATGGACATGTCAGCCTCCAAAATTGCAATGCCCATGCTCCATATAGCTCTCCGGCCCAAGCATTTTGTTAAGATAACGTGCTGCATAAAATGATTAAAGTGATATACCATTAATAAACCCCTTGATTTTTGATGCCACTGATCTCCATTTTGTGGACTCAGTAAGTATTTGCAGCATAATCCTGCAGTGTCTTAGAATGTAGTAAGTTCTCATCTTCTTATATCATTGGGACAGCGTTGAGGATGATCAATTTGGATGACATCCTTTTCATTTTTGCATGAACGTTATTGCTCAAAAATAAGATGCTTCACAACTCCCAACTCCTTTTTTTTTTTATAATAGCATGACTATCATAGCATTGTAGGGCACAAAGGTTTTTTCCTGGACTCTATATGATTTAACTTCTTGATTTTGAATAATTGATAAATAATTAGTCATAATAATCATAGCAATTAATATCTATATATCGAAAAGTTTAACGAATAAAAAAGAGTAATAAGTACATCTTATAGGTCGATATACATTTCATGTGCATCCGTGCACAGTGGGTAACTCGAATATACCATATTGGATAAGGAGGTTAACAGTACAATCATAGTATATATAAGAGGAATCTAAAAGTTGGAGCTGAAGAAAAAGAATGATAAAAGTGTAAGAGTATGATATTGCAATGGAAATTTAGGAATGACACTACTTTGTACTACAACATTAACTTACATTTATTTCTAATTATTGTCCAACCATGCAAAATTCATTCCTCAAATAATTTTTAATTCAGATAGTAATCCTCAGAATAACAGCCCTGCCACAGAGGCTGGTTTAGCTCATATTTGAGACAAACTATTTTTTATTCGAAGTGCATACTGCATTCGTAGATGTTGTTATGTCCAGGAATATTTGTGCAAGTGGTCATCCAACAATAAGTACATCCTATAGGATGATACATCATGTGTGTAAGGCCTATTGCTTAAGTTCACAATAGGTAAGTTGAATATATGATATATGATAAGATCTTTCAGTAGCTTGGTTCTCGTGAAACTAAAAGTCAGGTGTTAAGGCCTCTAAAATCAAAGGTGGGCTTAACGGGGCAGGACACCTTAACTTATCAAACGGGGTTGGCTTGAAGGCTTGAGAACTTTATTTGATTGGCAGGGTTACTGCACTTCTTCTTGTAGATAGCTCTGCTTAGTGAATGTTTCCCCATAGTTAATAATATTTTCCTTCCACCGGTTTTTTTTATTTACTGATTCAGATGCTGATTCATCCATTTCAGCATGATACCCATTTTGTCCCTCCACATTAGAACATCTCCTAGATTCTGACGAAGATAGTAGAGAGTAAAGGAATATGGTAAAAGAAGATGTATTAGGGACATCAGAAGGAACCTCCAAATCCCCATCTATAATTGACTCTTGTTGACTTATTTTTAATACCATCATATCCTCCTAACAAAGAAAATGACTACAAACGTTAAAACACGGTACATGGAACCCAACATGTAATTACGTGTGCTTGTTATGCTCTCGCACTTTCAAAATTACGGCTTATCTGCTATGCTTTGGGCAAATATGATACAGAGAAATGTGGTTCCAAATTAAATCAAAAGTAAAGAGTATATATAAAATAAATATATAGAAATTTGCATTTTCTTATTTGAGTTTTATATCACTTTTCGAGGATGTAATAAGCTTTTAACACTCTAGTTTTAGCTATGATTACTAATCAACGAAGCAAAATTTTAATACTGAATTGAATTAGTCTGCAAAATAAAGGCATCCTCCATTCCTCTTAAATTAACTAACCAAGAACAAAACCCAAGCCATTATATAAAGTAAGCATGCCCACAAGTAATAACTCTATCAGCAAACACCAAACAACCAGTATTGAACTTCAAAATATCTAAAAAAAACAGAATACCCATTTTAGAAAATCTGGATACTGACTCTGGATCCTTAAATTTATAGTGGGTCTTCAACAAATTATCAAAAGGCATAAACTTGACAAATAAAATCATCAACATTTCAACATACAACGTAGCTTACAAATAAGATGAGGGGAAAAGAAAGCAACCAACTTACATGAGGCTTTGAGGGTTCATCCGAGATTGGGTTGAGGAGGATAGTAGTCAGATCAGAGATGATGTGGGCTGCTTGACTACAAAGTGAGGGTCCACAACCTATAACTGGAATCCCGACAACATGTGAAGGAGTGGGCTGCATAAGCCCAAATGAGGATCAACACAAAGTTATAATAAATTTAAGAGTTTAAGGAAAATAAAGTTCTCTATCAGCCTCTAATCTAGCCCAGTTGAAGGAAATTAAAGTTCTCTTTCTATCAAGACTTTTATCTAGCTAGCAAAACCCACAATTACCAAATATATGTAGAAAAAAACTGCATTGTTCTTTCACAGGCAAATATATTGAATGAGCATGAACCTATCTAAGAAAGATAATCTAATGTTGGGGCAGTATTCAAATGCCAATAAGTATAGCCCGGAAGATTAACAAATAAACAAACCAAATCAGAATCCCGAGTGGAGATTTCATCCCTTTCAGCAAATCGTGTATCCCCATCAATCTCCAATACCTTCAGGCAATCATTGCAAGAAATTAAACAGGATCAAGATAATACTCTAGAAAAAAATGATACTTAATCAAATATCAATATTAAAAAATTGAATTGAAAAAGAGAATAATATCTACCTTCATGAAGTGTTTTGTATCAAAAATAGCTATGTCTTGGTACTCAGCATGCCCTTTTCTTTAATTTTTTTTTTAATAATTAGTACTTCTATAAGGAAAAAAATCTAGTTATATATGTCCTACTTTATTTATTATTATGCCCTTTTCTTTACTTTTTTTTAATAATTAGTACTTCTATAAGTAAAAAAATCAAGTTATATATGTCCTACTTTATTTATTATTATGCCCTTTTCTTTAATTTTCTTTAATAATTAGTACTTCTATAACTTAAAAATTCCAGTTATATGTCCTATTTTATTTATTATTATGTAATCAGTCGCCCATCTTCATTTGAACCAAATTAAGGACCCAGACCGTTCTATCAGTTGGCCACTTGGGATTGTTGTAGCTAATTAAGTCTATAACTGAAGTAAATCATAACTTTAAAGTACGGCTAGATATGGAAGGACGAAAATGTGTATTAAGGGATAGGGAAAAATATACTATATAACATGGAATAAGAATATCATTCAGTAGATCATGTTGGGGGTTGTCTCTCTATTGAACCAAGCCATCTAAACCAGCTATTTTGTTCTCACACATGCTGGGATAACATGAATGAATTGAAAATTTAAATATTTCTAATCATCCAATAACAGTATGCATCTATAAACAAATTTCAAAATTTAATGCTTTTTACTTGTTAAAACTAATGTAACTTCTCTACAGGTATACTTTATGCTTGAAACTGGGTTTCGAAAATAAATCATGGATCCTCAGTACCCAAAATTCCTACTGAGCAAATCAAGAAAAATAACCATGCATGTGGTATAGAGTTAAAAATATGGACCAACTAATCTTTGTTTAAGGTACATATATGATTAATTTACCGGATCAATTTTCCATATAGAACCCATGCTTTGAATATATAATTCATCATTCCCGTAAAGGCATTAACAGTAAAATATATGATATGATATGTTTTGTTTTTTTTTTTCTTTGAGAACTTGAGATGGGGTTTTAGTTCCACCCCAATAACCAAGAAACATGAAGTAATGAACACATGCCTGCCGGGTAACACAAAGATCAGCAATGGCAATGCAGAGAAAACAATATGACTAATAGCAATGAAAAAATCTAACTGAAAGGCAATTACGTTATATCATTGAACAAATTAGAACTCGTATAAAACAGAACAGTCCATAGATAATAAGCGGAGTTGTAGTCAACACAATAATTCAGTGTGCAAGATAAAATTATATTCATCATTCGCCACCATTTCACAAGGAATATGATTCTATCAAAATCAAATGGTTCATATCAATGCATAGGATATAAAATCAGAGGGTTGGATCTGCGGAAAACAATTGAATCAAGCAAAAGAAAACAAAGCCCTAATATTCGAGGCAACTGAAAGAGACAATCCAAGAGACTTACATTAGTGTGGATTCTTCCCCATTTGTGCCCGACTCCATTTTCGATCAACCAAACCTGCAAAAACAATAAAAGCTTATCAAACCAAGTATTTTGTTTTGGGGGTTTTGGAATCGAAATACTTTACTGAAATTTAGCATGAAAGTTACATATAACCTCAAATTTTTTTCATGGAGGAGGTTGCGGCAAGGAGTGATACCACAGAAGTGGGTTCTTCCTTACTTGTGACCGACACCATTTTCAATCAACAAAGACTGCAAAATCAACAAAAATTTATCAGACCAAGAATTTTGTCTTGGGGGTTTTGAAATTAAATTAATGTACTGAAATTTAGCATGAAAGTTACATGAAACCTCTTATTTTTTTCATGGAGGAGCTTGCGTTCAGGTGTTTGGACGGGTATTGGGAGAAGGAGATGAAAGGGGGTATTTTAAAGGATTTTTAACAAAAAATTAGATGTATCTCCCTTACCGAATAGGCATATGGGGGATCGGGAGGGACGTTTCAAGAGGCGATGACCGATGAGTCGACACAAAGAAGAAGAAGGTGAGGAAACGAATCAATTTCTTGATGGTGACGCTCAAACCCTAGCAGCAAGCTTCCACTTGAACAAAGTCGATCTTGTGAAAGACACTGCAAAATCGATCTTCGCCCAAACCTTGCCTGAAAATTAAGATGAATTGGAGGATGTGTCCTTAAAGAGAACGACTGCAACTTTAGGGCATGGCAAAGAAGAATAGAGGGATGAAAGAAGTTGGAACAAATGAGGGAATCGAAATAGGTGAGAAGAGAATATATGACTTTAGAGGGTGAGAGGTTTTAATTTTGATGGAATCAATGAAGGAGACCAAAAGGTTTGAACTGAAGGAGATGAAATGGAGGAGAAATGAGGGAGGAACCAACCTTGTGATGCTTCGAATCTTGCGAAGAGAGAGAGAGAGAGAAAGAGAAGGGCGCTATGGAAGAACTGGCAGAGTTAAAGAGGGGTGAGGATTCAAGATGCTCAGCGGTTGGGCATATATAGTGGGGGTGTTTTTGGGGGGAGACCAGCAGGAGAGAAGAAAATTAACAAATAGATATGGGTGGGTCCACATGTCAACATTTATTAGAGATAACACGTGGTAATAACTTGAAGCCAAAATAGGGGATTCTGAAGGTATCCACGTGGATACCAATAGCTATATAGTAGTAGTAAGATGTGCAGTGCATATATTAGTTCTTCACTACGTGCCTCACTTTATATATGAATCCTTCTTTTATTGTACGATATTAGGGGTATAAATAGATTGATTTGATCAGGCTACAAAAATCTCTTGTATGCGGGGTGTATAATAGAGTATGCATGGTTATGGTATGTCTGAGATATATCATCATCATCATCATAATTGGAAAGATTTAAATTTAGATTGAGATTGGATTAAGATTTGATTAGCATTAGAATAAGAATAAGAATAGTTTGATTTGGTTTCTATATTTATCATTATTGTTATCTATTTAAACCTTACATGGGTGTCTCTATAATCATCTTGAGAGTTCAATAAAATCAGTTTCTCTATCTTGGTATTAGAGAGTGTCGATCCAACTCTGCTTTTGTTTTTTTGTTTTGGTTTCTATCTTGTTGAATAGCCCTTCCGGGGGGCTGCACTCTGCCGCCCATCGGGTCTGAATTTTTTTCTCATTATTTTTTAATTTTCTTTTAGCATTTAAGGTAGCCACAGTGTTACCCGTCCATCTTATAGCCGTCCTCCTTGGAATACAATCTTCTGGCCATGCTGCATCCCGTTACAATGTTCTTCACGGATCACTGATGTGGATCTTAACTCCCTTGATCCAAAATGATTAGGAGTTGTTGTCCACCTCATCATATTAGATGTTATGCTTCCAAACACTTCCAATGGACTAATTATGAAAGTGTTGTTTGGGGGAATGATTGGCTGCAACAACAACCATGGGATCAGTATTGATGTGCTATTGGACAAGACCTATGACCCTTTTGGCGAGACTATAGGCAAGATCACGGATGTCGAATTTGGCCCAAAGAGGCCCATTTCATTGCCCAAGAGGTAATTCAGTCCATTGAGGCCTTGACCTTTTGAGATCCACTCATTTCATTGATCGACCGCGGTCTAGTCCATTGAAGCTCATATTATTCTCTCTTCATTCAACACATCAACAACGGTGACATTGACAACTCTCATTTGCAATGACATTTGAATGACTAACAAGCTACCGTACTTGATCGAGTATCAAACTCAAACATATTTTCAAATCTACGTGAGTTTGAGGGGGAGTAATGGTGTATGTATAGTTATGGTATGCGTGAGATACACCATATCATCACCATCATCACAATTGGAAAGATTTAAGGTTTGATTAGCATTAGAATAGGAATAGTTTAATTTGGTTTCTATATTTATCGTTATTGTTATCTATTTAGACCCACATGGGTGTCTCTGTGTATTAATGTTTTTTTTTTTTTTTGGTGTAGATACCATTTATCTATGTTAGTAGGTGAGAGATTAGTATTAGTTAGTTGGTTAAACGATGAACTTCTCAACCGCCATATTTAGGGGTGATACTAGTGTTGTCAAAACCAGATTGGACCAACTATAGTCAAATCGGTGGAACCGGAAACCGGCCCCCTCGCCGATTCTCAAAACTCTTTAAGAACCGGCCAATAGTCAGAACTAGGAAAAATTAGGAAAAAATGAAGAAAAAATGATTTTTTTTTTTGTAAATAGTACACGGTCAAACCGGCCACTACCGGTTCAATGTTCGGTCTGGTTCTAACAACACTGGGTGATACTCGAGCTGAGCTTAACAAGTCGAGCTTTTATTGAGCCGAGGATTTTTAGGAATGTTCAGGCTCGGCTCATTTGCAAATAAAGGAATCGAGATCGAGCTTTTAATGAACTTAATTAACTATGATTAAATTCAAAAAAACTTGTAATTTTTTTATTATAAAAAATGTTCTTTAATAAAAGTATTTTTAATATATATTAGCTATATTTTTAATATATATAGTACATATGTTATTAATTTTTATATTTTTAATATACATATATATTATAATTTTATATATATAAACTATCCAAGCATTTAACAAGCTGAGTACAAAGGTGCTTGAGCTCAGCTCATTTATTAAACAAGCCTTAAAACAGTGTTCAAATTTGTTTGGTAAGGAAGCTAAGCATTTACTGAGCTGAGTTGGGGCAAACAGCTCACAACCATCCCTAGCCATCACAGAAATTGATCCCGGTTCACTAAAGTAGGGGGCACACATTGCCATTGATACCAATGGGCAAGTGTGGGCTGGCTAATATATAAAAGTAATAAATATGCAGTACAAGCCCAACTCATTGACACCCTATCTATATCTCTTTATCTATCTATCTATACTAATACTATATGCCGGTTGGTTCCACGTGGCATATCTCATTGGCCTTTATTCTGGTTCATGTCATATATCTTTTAATTGATTCAATAATAAGACGACACGTCACCCTTAATTATTGTTTTTCCTTCATAATTAAGTGATGAGTTAAATGCTCACCTTTACTCACTCACATTCAATTTTTAATTACAATTAATTAAATTGTAACATTAATAATTTATTTTTTCTTCTAATTCTACTATTTAATTACAACTAATTAGGTTGTAACATTTAAATTATTAAAAATAAGAAGCATAAAGGTCTTTTTTTCTTCCATTCACATTCTCATCCTTTAATTACAATTTATTAAAATTGTAATATCTACTATCCTTAAATTTTCTAAATCTTGGTCTACCTTTTCCTTAATTCCCTATAAATAATAGATAAATCCACAAGATATTTTTCATTCTCAAATATGTAAGGATTTGACATGTTGTGCATTTTAGTTAGTATCACCAGGAAGGTTTTCCTAAACATTGGTGCATCTAGAGTAAAAATCTTAAGAGATTTGTTTTCACGATAATTATTGGGAAGTTCTTGAGTCTGAATGCATTATGATATGAGTGCATTTTCAGGTACTATATTTTGGTTAATTCGATGTTATTGGAAGCTGTTATGTCTTGGTTCTGGCATTATTTACCTTTATATTTATGAGTATCTACATGGAGCTTTGATTAGATATTAGTATATTTTAAGCATTATTTTGGGTCTTCTATATTGCCCTTGCAGTAACGGTTTGAAATAACATAAATACTTTTCACTTAAATTAATGATATTCGTGCTATTATTGATATTAAGAGTAATAATATAAAATTCAAATTATTCTTGATATTCATTGGTGTTAAAGTGTCAAATGGTTTTCTCTAAAATCTTTTATTTCTCAATTAATTATAAAAAAAAATTAACAATAATAAACGAAGGAAAAAGATGTTTCCTAAAATAATGGTCCACTTTTAATCTCTTCTTATATATATATAATTTTTTATATATATATATATAATTAATCTCTTCTTATATATATATATATATATATATAATTTTTTTTTTTGATTTACTTAGGTTATATTTAATTATATTAACTCTCTAATTAGTAAATACTTTATAAGAAATTGAGTTTCTTGACATGATATTTCTATTTGATTTTTATTTTATATTTTGTTATATTATGTAAAACAGTGATAGTATTAAAATGGGTCTCGCTAGAAAAAATTTAATTAGATTTTGTTTCGGGCTGAAGAACATGAAAAGACTAACATTTTCTTTTCTATATAAACTTTTCTTTCTAAAAACTAATTATTTAAATAACTTATTTATTTACTAGAAATATAATTATCTCTAAAACTTTTAAATAATTTTAACACATTGAGTTTGTGGATAAGATGAGATAATTTTTTTTTTTATATAATAAAACAAACTTATTTTATTGAAGTTATATAATAATGAGATAAAAATTTATAAATAATATAAAATTATGAATTTTTAAATAATTATATTAATTATTTTTAATAAGATATTTATAAAAAATATCATAAGATGATTAAACTATCATTACTTTTTTTTAAAATAATTTCTTATTGTATATTTTTAATTTTTATAACATATTTTTCGTTCATTTATTTTCTTTGACTTTGAACACCCATGCATTTGTACGGATTTTTTCTAGATCGATATAAATGAGAGGGTATTATCGTCGTCGGTAACGAAAAAACATAAGCTGTCAGTTAATGGATGCTTCCCGTTCAGGACCTTGTCTTTCGCACAAGGCAGTTTCCTTGTGATGACATTTTCGTAATTCGTCCTTAAAACCACGGCCTCTTTCACAACTCTGTGATTTTTCCCCCAGCAAATCTCCATTACAGCGCCCGTACATATCCAGGTGGTCTGAAACAAGAATGAGTGTAACCGCACATTAATCACTCGCCGAAACAGCGAAGAAGAAGAAGAAGAAAGAAAGAGACGGCGAAGATTTTGATTTAGGGTTTGTGAATATATCGAGGAGAAAGGGTTTGAAGATGGCGGAGGTGATCCTCCATATATACGACGTCACGAACAGTGATTCCGCAAAGACGAACAACACCATTGTTCAGATCAACAAAATCTTCAAGGACGGTATCGGATTGGGTGGAATTTTCCACAGCGCTGTTCAGGTCTGTCTCAATTTCTCTTCCTCTTCTTTTCCTTACTTTTGTTAATTGATTGGAGCGTAATCTAGGGTTTCCTTTTGGGGAATTTAGGGTTTCCTTTGAGTTTCTGCGATGTTAGTTTATCCGACGAGATCTAGGGTATTTATTGGGGTGTTTTTAACAGTTTCTTCTCCTTTGGAGTTTTTGACTCTCAATTTGCTGAACTTCTGTAGATTATGACACTATGCAATTCGTAGAAAAAAAAAAATTAGAGATATTTATGTTTTCGAAAGAATAAAACGAATTAAACTGCATTTGAATGTTAGGAATTCCTTGCTTCCTGTGGAGTTTTGTTTGGAATTCGTAATTGAGAAATTTGCTTTTGTATATGTTGTGTGTAATCTTCTGGATAAGTATGTCTGCTAACAGATGGCCTCTCCTTAAAGCTGTTCCAAAGTGTAAAGAAGACAAGTATGGTTTCTGCTTGTGCAAGCCATGTGTTGAAGTTTTAATCCTCAACTCTTTTGGGGCGTTTAGATTTTTTCAAATAATAGTGTTTGGAAAATACGTAGGTGAGTCTCTCAACTTCATATTCTCCTAACACTATTATTTGAAAAAATGATTATTTGATCATGAATTTCTACACAATCAATTTTATCCGAATTGATTTTTGACCAAAAAAATCCAATCCAAATGCCACCTATTGTGAAATTATTTAGTTTTTGAAAATCATGAGTAGACTAATTGGGTGTGATTGGAATCTGAGGTTGACAAAGATTCATGAGTGCTGATATAAATTATTTCTGAAGTTCAATTGAGGAGGTAGTGTTCGTTGGTAACTTCCCCCCTTTGGAGGTATACTTTTTTCCTGCCAAAGTGGTTTTCTAATTCATTGGAAAAAATGGTGCAATAACAACATTCCTTTTACATTGTGGTATTCCATAGCTTGTAACTTAAGAATAGAAACCAAAAGCTAAATGTTTCCATTGACATATGGTCCACAATAATACATCCCTTCCTATATATTTTACGATAAAGTTGAAACTGTTATTATACAATAAGACATGTATGATCATCATCTATTCATCACAGTTCAGAATTCTACTGTTACTTAGAAAAAGACATAGTAACCAAGAATCAATAGATTACTAGAATGGAAGTGTGGTAGTGTAATGGCTCTTCAGCCTAAAGTCTGAAATGCATAACATAATTGAGGGATACAAGGATCCTTTGGTAGCTGGGAAATGCTCAAACATATGTATTAACTTCCTAAATATACTTATTCTTTTAATTAAAATTAGTAAAGGATCATATTTTCTGGGTTAGCGGTTAAATATAACGTAATTTTATGGATATAAGGATCCTTTGGTGGCTGGAAAATGCTCAAATGTATGTATGAACTCCGTAAATATATTTACTCCTACATTGCCCTGTTGCGATTGACCTCTAGAACTATTTCATGATTCAACTTTTTTTTTTAATCGATAATCAAGCAGATAAATATATTAAAAGATAAAAATGAAGCTATAAGGCATAGGGCATACAATAGTTCACAAGGCCGTGAACCAAAAGACAAGAAAGACGAAAGAAAAGTAAACCAAACCCTGGTTGCCCCTGAAATCATGCCCATGGCCACTATACTCCATCATCCTAATTCAACTTGGAGTTGCATAGGTCTTTTCCTGCACCTTTCAGGGCTCTTTATCTTGCTGGGATTCAGGGTTGTTGGGAACCCAGTTTGATATTCATTGGGCTCTTCTTTCAGAGCCATATCTTGGTCCATTTGGAAAAAAAGAAATAAACGCATCTTTGAGGGCTCCTCCCTGTCCCCAAGGTTTAGTACGACAATGGGCAAAGTAGTCTACTGCTAGACTGGGTCTCAATCAGGGGTGACTTTGGAGCTTGGGCTACTTTCTTTAGATTTCTTGTTGTTTGTTACTTCTCTTTCTCATTTGGTTTACTATTGGTGAATCTGTGTGCTTCCTTGTTTCTATCTTTGCTCAATTTAATGAAAGATTGTTTACCAATCAATTATATATATACTCCTTTGATTAAGGTGAATACAACCTAATTAATTATCTTTGTTGTGCCTTAGAGACAAGAACACCTTCAATTCAATGTGAAATATGCATTCTTGTATGGGGATTTGAAAGAAGTATGTATGTATGTCCAACTGTCATAAGGTTCTCCCCTGTCAAGAAGACTATCATTAGTCTCAAATAATTACCTAGGGAATGATTTGGTAGTGCCATGATACAAATTGTCTATTTGAGGTAACGCTCTGTTTTTGTCAAGGGAAGGAAAGAGGCCAACATGATTGTTCCTTGTGTATGTGGTTGATATCGTTCAGATTTGGGGTTGACAGTTGACACTATTCTTCTATCAAACTCAGTGGACAATTTGGCAAAGTGTGCTACAACAACAATATCAGCCCCTTAGAAGTTAGTTTTCTTGGAGTCGAGGTAGCTTGTTCTGAAAGAGTTGATTTTCAAAGTATGTGTCCTTGATCTTTTGGAGGAAACCTTGACCTTAGTTGCCAAGCCTATTGATTCTACTCTAAAGCCAAATTCGTCTTAAGACTAACTTAGCAATAGCTTATTTATGTTCTGAGATCCTACTAACAACTTGTCAAGGAATTGATTAATTTGACTAATCTAGATTAAGCTTAAATATGCAAGTAGGACCTATTTGAATGCAGAGGCTGACTAACAGGGTTATGCTAATACTAGGAGGATGAGATTTGTAACAAATAAGCTTCCATCTATCTCATCTCCACGAGAGGAAAAACCGAAAAAGCATAGAGGGTGATTGCCCATTTTGTTTGGAAAAAAGGGTGAGCGTGAATGAGGTTATCATTTTCTAAAATTGAAGGATCTGGTGCCAATGTTCTTGGCAAAGGCCTTGGACAGATCAAGTTAGATATCATATTGGGGTAAACTAGTCGGAACCTGCTTGAGTGGGAGTATTGGAGTTACTGGGGATAGATTAGATATTTTTTTTATGTAATTGTTTTACTCCCTTGCCTTCTCTAGGAGCACCTTGATTGTGTGTAATTATATGGTTTAATAATGAATTAAGTGTGTGTAGAGTAGCATGTTATGCATCATTTTCTTGCTCAATTCTCTTTCTTTTCTCCTCATTTTTCTTTGTTTGTCATCTCTGCATTTGGTTACTGGATCTTGGTTGATTTCCCTTAAATGTTTTGGTTCGCTTTGTTTCAAAAGTCATTGATTCAGACACAGAATGAGTGGCTCATTCTGCTTGTTATTTCACAAAAAACACCCCGATCGGACATCTTTACGTCGTCCTATTGGACAACCTATGGTCATCTGATCAGGCTGATTTTTTTTTGTGATGAGATGCAAATGGGGGACTTTCATGTCGGGTTTTTGTGGACCCAAAGACAGGCCACATATCCTCAAAACGCGTGACACATGAGGTTGCCAATGTGTCAAGCGCGCGCACACACACACACTGCTCATGAAGTGCAATTTTATTTTCTTGTATATGGGATTGATAATTGTATGACATTTGTATCCCCGGATAGTATTCTTCACATGGTTAGTGGTAACCGCTGTTGCATGCGAGAAATCAGTAATTTTAGGAAAACATTCTAAAACTAAATTTCAAATTGTTACTCAAAATGAAGAAAAGAGAACTGCTTAAAATTGTTTCTGAAGATTTGCAAAAGCAATTCCTGATTATCATAAAACTTCACCTATATTTAGGAATCATATTGTCGCGATGTTTGCAGGCTTTCCTTGTATGTTTCTGAACAACTTCCGTGGCTTCTTTGTTTCACAGATTATAGCTCATTGTACTTGTGATTTCTTTTTTTGTCACTTACGTTGTGCAAACCATTTTCTTTATTACCACATATTTCCATTTTTGGATAGGCCATGCCTTGCACTTTTGTGTCCTATTTCCTCATTTCGTTTCTCAGTGCAACCTTGATTTTCTAATTCCTATAAATGATTTTTTTATTTTCCTAATGTTATTTACCACCTTACCGGTCAAAAAAAAGTAATAATAATAATAAATCCCTAATGTTATGCTGAATGGCATTGCACATAGAGATTAGAGTCATGTTGTGAAGCCTATTGTTTACTTTTTGGTCAACTTGGTTACGATACTGTGCTATACTCAATTTGGCAGGTTTATGGAGACGAAGAATGGTCATTTGGGTTCTGTGATCAAGGGACAGGAGTTTTCAGTTGTCCTCCCAGTAAGAATCCGATGTATACATATCGTGAATGCATTGTCCTTGGGAAAACAAACTTTCCAATCTTCAAGGTAAATCAAATTCTGAGGGAGCTTAGCAGAGAGTGGCCCGGAGACTCCTATGACCTGTTATCAAAAAATTGCAACCACTTCTGTGATGAATTTTGTGAAATGCTTGGTGTACCCAAACTTCCAGGTAACTTGCATTTTCATTTTTCTTTTTTATCAATCTTATATGGGTACTTTGTGTTAGTTGTTCCAATTGACAATGTATGTGATTCATATCTATTTCCCTTCAAACAGTTGAGAACTTTTACATTCCTAGATATGCCAGTACAAAAGCAAGATGGACAAAGTTAGCAGGGAATCTCCTGTTGTGATCAGCAACTGAGACAATGGGTATCTTTAGAGATAGGTTTAGACGAGTTAACAACTTACTGAGGTGGACGTGCCATTTTGGATGGAATACCTGTGTCCAACATATTCCGGGTACTGGTAATTGCACCACCGTGTCCATGCAATACCCAATCTGAAAGGACCACACCTCCCAATTGCTAAATAATTTTGATTAGGACGCTCCATATTTTGTGTCCTACAGGCTACAACTCATGAAGTGTAGGGGACTTGACAAGATCCCTTTTATAGTATTTTTTCCCCTTAAAATTAAAGTAAGACTAAATAGCCTTATTTAAATACAAAGGACCCACGTATAGTTGTTTATTGATCATTACTTCTTATTTTACATTAGAGAAATAGGGTTTTCTCCTCAAGACACCCTACCTAGTTTAAATTATATAATCATTAAATATTTGCCAATAAAAATTAAAACGCTAGCCCAAAAATCTTTGATTTCTTCGCATCTAACACTTCAAATCACATTAGAATTTATCCGAAAGCATTCTATGAACCAAATCCATCATGTGGGGTAGTGTTACAAATCTCATTCTATGAACCAAATCTTTATGAATCTGATTATCTTACAATTTCGGACACCGTAACGGACACCGCCGAAACCGTTACGTAACGCCGTTACGTAACGGTTTCGGCCTTTACGGAGTTTTTTTTTTTGGCTTAAAAATTCAAAAAAATCACAATAAATAAAAATAAATAAATAAAATATGTAGGTGTAATGTAACGGTAACGGGTAACGGTGTTCACCGAAACCGTTACGTAACGGGCGTTACGTAACGGTTTCGGCGTTTTTTAAAACCATGCCCCTAACCATTTTACGATCCGATTTGATTTTAACGACACTGTATATAAATATTGAACATGGCATAGAAAATGCATAAATACAGTTCTACCTACATGACTACATACCACTTTATCTGGTTCGTCAAATATCAGTTCACAATCCTTTGTGAAATTGCTCAAGCAACTCAGATGTATATATATATATATATATATATATATATATATATAGATAGAGAGAGAGAGAGAGTAGCGTTCCTATTAGCATAGCTTACTAGAGCTTACTAGAGTCTCTAGTAAGCTATGCATTTGTAGCCACCCGATTTAGATGTCTTTTTAGATCTAATGGGTAGAATCAAGACAACATTTTTTTAGTTAAAAACCACCAAAATCAGAATCATAAGTGCGTATGTTTCTCTCTCTCATTTTATTCTCTCTCCCAAATTCCCTCTCTCATTCTCTCTCCCGAACTTCCATTGAAAGAGAGACATCAGTGAATTGCTTGTGTTTTAGTGAGTGTTATACCAGGGGAAAAGCAGAGTTCCACAGGTGGTGGCCATCGATAACTATGGCGCCTATCCCAAGTTTCTCAAGAGAGTTGCGAATCTGTGCAGGAGGTTAATTAGATGCCATTTATCGGCAAACTCAAGACACTTTGGATGGATTTCTTCCTCCCATGTTCAGGTTGAAGTTTCGGGTCAATCTAAGTTTGAAATCAATCAGTGTTACAGTGATGATACTTCTTCTACCCGTGAAGATCGTGATAAGTTAACAAGTTAATGGGAGAAACGAAAATTTTCATTTGCAGTAAAGTGGAGGATTCTCCCAATGCTATTATAAAACCTTGAATGGTCTAGTTCATAACTGAGATACATAACCCTCACAGCAAACCAAGAACCTCTCATGACCCATCTAGTCCATCTCAAATGTCAGACAATCTCACCATCTTATTGTAGAGTATGCCGTTATCCTTTCTTGTGTTGGTTCTCTAGTAGTGCATTTTGCACAAGTTCTTGATACAGAAAAACCACTAGTCACAACCTACCTCAAATTCAAGGCAAAAGCCAGAAAGAAAACACTCGGGAGAGAGAGAACAAGACGAGGAGAGAGATTTTGGGAGAGAGAACGAGAGTATAGGATTTCAGGAGAGAGAAAGAGAGAAGGAAAGGATTTCGGGAGAGAGGAGAGAGGAGAGAGGATTTCGGGAGAGAGAGAGAGAGAGAGAGAGAGAGAGAGGAGAGGAGAGATGAAAAGTTTTTTTTTAACTTTCATTAAGTGGTTTTCTATCATAAAGGTTGTTTTGATTCTATCCATTAGATTTAAAAGACTTCTAAATCGGGTGGCTACAAATACATAGCTTACTAGAGTCTAGTAAGCTATGCTAATAGGAACCCTACTCTATATATATATATATATATATATACATATATTTCACTATGAACTTTTTTTGCTCATTGGGTTTAAACCCTTTCAACAGTCTTGAAGATATGCAAATCCCTGAATATGAGTAGTGTCTTCACATCTATCTTTACATAGCTTATGGTCATAAGCAGAAACTATAGCAAGAAGAATTCAAGCATGAAAATAAAATTTGCCAAAACCGATGCGAAACAGGCGATACTATAGGTATTGGTAGCCCCTTGTATGATATTTCTAATGATATAAACGGGTGATGTGTATCGTTTATTAGTTATTTATGTTTTAATTAATTGCGTAATTGTAATGGTCTTTGCTTCGTTGTCTTTGAATTGCTTCCTGTGACTTTATATTTAGTAAATTTGGTTCCTACAACTCTTTTGATTTTTTTTAATTTAATTTATTTTTTTTGTAAAAATTATATGTATCGTCCAAAATCGATACCGAAACTGATACGTATAGGGTCGGTTAGACTGTTACAAATCTCCCGAGAAATACTGAGAAAAACATTTGAAGTTTAAAACTCCGTTTTTATCATGGTATTTTAAAAGTCTCGTGAGAAATAAAATTCTCTTTTATCAGGTAAATATCCCGAGATATAGCTGATATTTTAAAAACATCGCGAAAATTACCCAATATCAATGGTTTGATGAATGTATAATTTGATGATATTTATTACTATTTTTTACAATTTTAATTATTATTTTAATCATTGTCGAGATTTAGGTGAAAACTACCCCAAAAAAACTTCATATTTGAAAATCTTTTGAGAAAAACTTCGGTCGATAAAAATCCGAGAATGAGATTTGTAACACCGGTTAGTTGAAACCGTATTTTTAATCTTTGAATTCAAGTGAGTGAAACCATGATTTAAAACCCGAAAACTCGACTCGACCCGAAAGTTAGCCGAGTTGAGTAACTCGAAAAACTCGAAAACAATTCAACTCGGTCCAACTTGGAATATATGTAATAACTTGAAAAACCTGGGTTAAAAGAACTCTTTGATTTTATAGTCTTAAACCTAAAAATTAGGTTTAACAGAACACATAGTAGATTGCCTTTGTAGACCGAAAAAAATATGACGCACAAACAGTGTGACATTCGAGTTTAGGTTTGAAAAAATGGTAAAAACATTATGACTCGAACTAGTTTGGAGAGTCGAAAAACTCGGCTTGAATTGACCGACTCACCCGAGTAACTCGCTAAATAGTGTCTCATTCGAGTTTTGAGTCGACTCGATTCGAAATTCAGTTGAGTCGGATAATTTGATCGAGTTACTCGGGTGACTCGTCGAGTTTTCGAACTATGAGGGAAACAACTCACTCAATGCACTAGCACATAATTAAAATCTTCAATGTATGCTTACATGTGTTCAACCATGGTATCAAAAATCAACTTAATTCCGTCGAAGTTGACCGAATTGTGTCGACTTACGTGGAGTCCGAAGTGAAATACACTAGTATTTTAAAAATACTGGACTTCCTGGTAAACTTCCGTAAACTTCGACCAAAACAAAAAAAAAATTGTTAAGAAAATGTAGAACTTCAGTGGAAGTTAACCGAAGTGTATAGAAAATATCTGTAAATTGAAGAATTTCAGGTTTTAACTTAAAAAGATAATGCTAGTTTCACTCGTTTTAAACTTACTTTCTTCATAAGGAAAGACATGTGTACCTAACATTAACCTTATTATAAATATAATTAACTTTAAAAGAAAGTGTGTTAGTATTAACCTTATTATAAATTATAATTTTATTATTAGATTGTGGTTAGCATTATCCTTATTATAAATTATAATTTTATTATTCTAATAATCTTGTTATTAGTATATTATGCCCATAATGACTTTTTAGTAATATTAAAAAAATCAAATAATTTCCTAATAGTATTTTATAAATTCAAAATTATTTAACTACCCATCTCCTCCTCTTCACATATTGATTCAGCATTGTAAAAACATTGAGCTCATCCACTGTAGAATGAAATAGGTTTAGAAGCTAAATTGAATTTCAATTATTTATTGACTTCAATGTGCATTCATAAGGTTTTTAGGTTTCCAAAACAATTAATATGGATAATCATTGAAAAATAAAGAGAATACATACCCCTTCACTTGACAAAGATGATGAAATATGATTTAAAAAAATTAACAATCCAGAGAAATACCAAGAAAAAATTACAGTTCAGACAAGTAGACAACGCATGTCACTTAATATGATTCTCACATTTGAGTACTACATGCTTGCATCAGTAATATAATGAATTCTAGATGTGTATTTATGCTTAAGTATTGAATTTCTAAAGTTTCATCTTAGATTTCCAATGTTTCCTTAAAGTTTCTTAGACTTCTTTAATTTTTACATAACTTCCTTGGACTTCCTTAAACTTCCTTGAAACGTATCAACTTCCTCAGCGACCAAAGTTTATACCGAAACCGAAGTTTAATACCTTATATATATATATATATATATATATTTCATCGGTAACCCCTATGCAACTATATTGCGTTAGTGGAATATAAATATAAAAATGATGGTGCTAGTAGTGGTGATGTGGCATATCAGTTGCGGTGTGATGCAATTGTAAGATTTTGGGAACATGATTTTTCATTTTATTATTGTACTTTTGAGTTCTTCAGTAACACTGTAGCACATTATATTTTTAGACTGTTTGTTAAGAGAGTACTTGGAAACTGTTATCTATATAACAATTACGACCGGAGCATGTCTACTATTGTTTCTTAGTTAATTTAATTGTAGCAATCTTCTGTTTTTGGTCTTCTCTTCTTTTTTATTTTCTTCCTTTAATTGGAACTTATCTTTAGATTGTTCATTGTAGAGAATAAGATATTTTAGTTGCAGTCACTCAATTGAGCATGTTCTTATTACTTCCATTAATTACAGCTTGGGTTAACCGGCTTGCAAATGCTGGTGATACTGCCATGGAAGTAGCTGGAAGCACGGCATTACGAGTGAGATGCTCTTCCTTCTCTTTGTTGGTCAATGGATTTTGTGCTTGAATCTATGGGAAAATTTACCTCTTTCTGTCTAATGACTTATACACTTCTAACAAAGATAAGCCAAATGATGTCCAGAAAAGCATGGTTCTCTGGTTAATTGGTCGAGAGAAAGGAGATCATGCTCATCTCTTTGAAGAATTTGTTACAACCATGATCTAGACATTTATCCCATTTCTTGACCTTCCAAGACTTGGGGCTCAAAATTTCTACTTGATGCAGTTTTGTAAGACCATTATCATTCAACCTCAATGGTAAACCCCGTTAGGGTGTTCTTGATGTTATGTCAGGAAGTTTCTGCTGGCATAATCATTAACCATACTCTAATAAAGGCAATTTATCTCTCCGACATAACTAACACAATTAGAAGAAATCCACCATTAATATGCTTATTTGAAATGGACAATAAACTCTGCTTGGACAGACAAGATTTGGGCCTGTCTTTTTGGACTTGTAGCTGGTGCACATTAATCAAAGTTCAGTCATACTATCAGATTCTTATCAATATTATTCCTAACATTCTTAGAATGCCACTATTATATCAAATTCAAAAACCACTAGAAGTGCCTACATGTTTACGTTGGAGTTGAAGGAAAGGTGACAGAAAGAAGAATGGGTCATTAGAATGATTACAATTTGTATAGTTGAGTACGGGTATGGAGCATGATTAAAAATTATGTGATCCTGATGCACGGCTAAAAGTTCTGAAATCAAAGTGTGTTGAAAATGGCAGAGAAGAATTCGCAGGGTTACCCAAGTCTTTTACTTTCAAACGAGTTGGGTGATTGAACTCTTATCTCTTATAGATTGAGTACTATATCTGACTCATTTTAATCTTTATGTACCAAATGTGGTGCTTGGCTTGTGCAATTAAACTTTATGCTGCTTCCTGGTGTGCTTTTGCAGTTTAGACAAGCTAAGACAGAGATTGTATCTGCCAGCAAAGTGGCATATCAATTCCTTGTGGGTGTTACCTCCAACTCGATGTTCAGTACAGAGTCCCCAAACAATTCAAATAGAGGAACCCCTAGATTTGAAGCTGCTTGGTTCAAAAACCTTATTTCTGTTGGTGCCAAACCATCAAGTAGTTCAGAACTCGAAAATCAGGATGCAGATGCCCTTCAACAGCAGCAGCAGCAACATGCAGGACTGCACCAGAATTCACGACATGATATTTGAGAAAGTAGCTTCTGTATTAGCATTGAGATATGTACTATGCATGAAAACTATGCACAGAGATTGCCAATTTATTCATTCTGGATACTGTAAATTTTTTTATTTCCTGTTCAACTGACATCTACACATTTAAGAACTGAAATGTTTGAAAAGATTATATACATCAAGAAAGTCATTCATTATGCAGTGTTTCATAAGAATCAACGGTTTCTTATGTTGTTGGTGTCACTCAAATAGGATTACATTTTGGAATGCGAGCATTGTGGAGTGGCTCTAGAGAGCAGGGAGACAATGAATTGGAATGTTGTGGAGTGGCTCTAGAGAGCAGGGAGACAATGAATTGGAATAAATTGGCTCGTATTCTTGACTTTATCTGCCCTGTCTTTGGTGTAGGCCTTCTGCTCGTATCCTGGACTTTATCTGCCCTGTCTTTGGTATAGGCCTTCTGCCCCTGAAGCCACTTTTGCCGAATGCTGCATTGGGAACAGCCCGGACCTTGTTGCTCAACTGGGAATCAAACACCTTTCTTGAAATTCTTCTGATAAATTTGGAGGTACTTTGTATGCACAACAGTGGCTCATTGTAATTGTAACGCCGGGGGGCTTGATGAGGGAGAGTGGAGGAAACTTAAACCGGGGTTCCTGGAATTGTCTTGCTGTACAAATATTCCTTTGAGCCGAAAGTAGTTGGATGTTGAATTCATGGGTGATTCGGTGACTTGTTTGATTAAATAAAGGATCCACGGTCTCTGACAGTGCAATTTCAGGGCCTCCAGAATGCAACTGGTAGAACTTGGGTCTGGTTTATGGGTTTCTGTAGTAGGTAATGTGGATGATGACTGGGGGTTGATGAGTTCATATAATTTGTAAAATGGGAGGGTTTATTATTGCATATTTAAACAGATAGATTTATTAGTTTAAGTGGAATTGGTCTGGGTTGAGGGAGCCGTGCTATCCATGTTTCCAGGGAAACCTCCTCGAGAATTGACAAATGGCGAGCATCGAAATTTCACTTTCAGTTACCCAATTGGTGGACACTTCCCCCCTAAACTTTAATTTTGGCTCATTAAGCCATTTAAAGATCAGTAGCTGATTAAGCCATTTAAATATCAGTAGCCTATTCACACCCTCCCTTCTAGCTAGGATGGTAAATGTGCCATGTGAGCCCACAACCTGCCACACCAGGTAAGTCCGGGTAAACTCCTTTTGAGTGATTAGTTCGAATATAATACGGTCTTCGCTAAAATAAAACACAGGTCACAAGAACCATGTGTATTGCAATTTTAGAAAGACTTGAGAAAATGTCACTGCAACATCGTTCAACAAGGAAGCAAGACTGCAAGACCCCAGTCTAACAAACAATGAGAGAACACTCTCGCCATTATTAGAAACTCGACCTTGAAGCAGGTTAATAAAACTGCTCAACTTACCCCTCTCAACATGCCATTGACGACAATGTCTCCAGATGCATCTTCCACAATTTGAAGTGATGAAACAGCCTGAGCCGCGATAAGCTCTGCCGAGATTTCGGCAGACACTTGACTTTTTCCGTCAAAATATGGTGCACGGAGATCACGTCCAATAACCCCAGGTGGAAATGACCAGCCGCTGACCGCACCATCATTCCACTTGCATCCCGATACATAAGCATCAGGTACCCACCCAAATCCTTTGAGGGAACACTTTGTAAAGCACTTATGAGGAGGTCCGGATCTCCATCCTCCCATGAAGAAGCCAACATTGCTAGCACAATCCGACGGGTTGAGCCCTTCATCCTTTTTCAATACAATCTTGCACGAATCATCTGAGTCTTCACCAAGGAGGACATGCAGAGCTACTGCCTCAGCTATTGCTGCACCCTCTTCATCAAGCTGCTGCTGCTGTTCTTCCTTCTTTTTCTGTTTCTTCTTTTCTAGCTCAGACCTGATGGCAGCAGAAGTGGCGAGTGCTTTCTCTAGGCGCCTCCTTTTCTTCTCAGCCTGTTTGAGACGATCCAGCTCATCCTTTGCTTGCTTTTTCTTCTCTTTCCTAACCGGTTGCACTTGAGCACATGCCATATTATCTAGGAATACTAGTAGTTTCTCAAACTAACCAATCCCGTTTGCTCAACTTCTTCTTCAAGAGAACTCCACTAAGACCTGTAAATATTTTCTATAACGATTTTCTTGATACTGAACACTAAACCTTTTGTAAATATCTAACTCTAGAAAAAAGTGAGGAAATTAGTATAAAGTCAACCTTCCCGTACCTACATCCACTCTGGTCTGAAGGAATATCTCCTCTTACGAACAATGCAATCCCAAACAGAAACAACAGGAGATAACAGAAGAGAGAAATGGTAAGCACTAGCATACACGTCCCTTGGCACCATTCTCCCCAATTTACCACAGCCCTTGCATTTACCCATATTGGAATTAGAAGAGAGCCAATAATAAAATCGAAATTGAAGAAATGAAAATCACACCCTGCTAAAACAGCTCACATGGCCTCCCCTACCGCAATTGAAGTGAAAATATTAGATATGTGAGTCCCCATAATGCAAAACATATCAAACCACGAATACACACAAACTCACATACGCGATAAACTGCAAATCCTAAAGCCAACATTTACAATCGCTAGCATCATCAATGCATTATCTCAAAACACTTCGGGGTAGGCAACACGAAACCTACCCCACCATTCCTCTCTAATAAAAGGCCATAACTTGGGTTAAATCGTGTACTATCAAATCTTTTTTCACTATTTCTTTTCACACAATTTTTGGACTTCTCCTCACCTTTTAGAGCCTGAACTCATTTATTCACTAATTCTCACAAACCATTAGTAGAAAAGCTAATCGATACAATCCTACACCATAATTGGCAGCTTCAAGCAACAAAAAAAAAAAAAAAAAAACTCAACGAGTGGATGATTACTGAACCTCAATAGAAAAATCCCACAATATTACACATCAGATTGATAATCAAAAAGATACAACCACAACGGTTGTCCCCAAGAAAGTACTGAGATGATAACTCCACTTACCCTCAATTGGTAATTTGAGCACAAAATCCTGAATTTGAAAACACATTAAAACTGAAAATTGCAGCAAAAATTTATGAGGCGTGAACCAATGAGGTTCAGCCTTAGCTTTGCAAATGGATTTCCCAGGTACGTTAACTATTTTCCAAAATTTACCCCCAAGACTAGATTTTTTCGAAATTTAATTGATCGCCCAAACCCCAATATCTTCCAAAATTTGTGTTTCTTGCTTGAGATCTGGGAGTAAAACATAATGCTGGACACCCTAATTGAAACCAAATCCGTAATCCTAAAAACCTAGATTTCTGCCATGAGATTCGTCGAAACACAAGACTCTCTTAACTTATATCAAGCCCTAGATTTTATGAATTCTTGATTTCTACCATGTTATAAGGAACAGACAAAGAGAATAAATTCGATCCCCCCGAAACAGATACGATAACATCAAATCCCAATCTAAATAACAATTGTTCTACTAAAATATTACGATTAGCAGATCGAATTACCCAAAAGAAGGCCAAAAACAAACAATACGAAAGAAAAGAAAAGGATTGAATTCGTTCCGTAATCACAGAAAATTAGAGAAATTATACCTGATAGAAATGGAGAATTGGGGAGAAGGATTCGAAATTTGGGATAGGCAAAATTAGGGTTTATGTGAGATGTATTCAGATCTGCAACTGACCAAATTTCTGGATAGAGAAGGGGTTCGTGAGCGATGACGAAGGGAAGCTGGAAATGGAAGGGTATTTATGTCATTTAACAAAATTGTAAGGACGCGTGTCATTTACTGATATGGTAGCCGTAAAGGACGAATCTCTAATTATTTGGGTAGCTGTAAATCTAGAATCTCTGGCTTTTGTGTTAGCCGGCAGGTGACCCATTCTTTGGTTGAGTCAATCAATGTACACACCGTGGGGCTAGCCAGTGGTCTCGCTCTGACTTCTGAGGGAGGTTCCGGTTGGATCCCGATGGGTGCGTTGTCACCGTTACCAAACTTCAATGGCTAAGCATTAACTCACTTATCTAGGGCAGATACTAACCTCAAAGTTGAGATGAACTAAAAAAAAGAAAAAAAAAGGGTTTTTGATTCAAAATCCGACCCTTTAATTCAATAATTATTTAAATTAAATGGTTAAAATCCGGAGTATATTTGACAGTACTTTAACAGTACACGACTGATTCTCTTTATTGAGGTACCTCATAACTAAATATAGATTAAATATGAATAGAACTAAATAGAGATTAAATATGAATAGAGCTCTCATCAATGAGGAGAGAATTGGACTGCCCAAAGTAGGAATATTTCTTCCCAAAGTAGGGTAGTATGAAAATTACAAATATAAAGTAGGAATATTTCTTCCCAAAATCATACACAGATTTCGAGGCATAATCTATACTCCCAATGAGCTAAGGAAATGTACAGGATTTTAAAAATAAAAAAAAATTTGTAAAAAAAAACTATCTTTTCCACAATTTGTAAATACCCTTGTGTTTTATGATTTTGTATTATGCCTCACTAATTTGTAAAACTTTTGTAAACCTATTCTTTCATCTAAAAGTTAGTTAACTAATTTTAAAATTTTTAAGAAATGACCTTTTAAAATTTTTTCAATTTTAAGGAGATTTGAAAAATCTTTTTAAAAGAGAAATGTTTGGAACCCACTAATTGTGGTCATGATTCACTAATATTAATTTTAAGTTGATTATGCTTAACCAAAGTTAAATGGGGCTCTACAAATTGCCACATGTCCCTTTTAACACTCAATTGTTAAGATTCATTTGCCCCTAGGATTATTGCATATAACTTTGGTTGAAGAAAAAGATATTAACCTTAAATTGATTATGCATAATAATAGAGGCTCTACAAGCCGTCATCTGTCTCATTTAACATCCACTAACAGTCATTAATATTCACTCACCCCTAAAGTTCATGCATCTAACCTTGGATTTTAGAAAAAAGAAATATTAAAAAATATTAATATTAGATTGATAATGCTTAACCACAGTTAAAGGGGCACTCTATAAGCCGCCATGAGTCCCTTTTGACACTCAATAACTGTAGTTAAGATTCACTCACTCTTAGGTTTCATTCATCTAACCTTGATTTTTAATTTTTAAAAAAAATATTAACTAAAGGTCGATTAAACTTAACCCCAATTACATGGGGATAAATGAGACATGTGGTGACTTATAAATAGGGATTTTTACAAATTGTTGAAAAGATAGGGATTTTTTTTTTACAAAAAAACCTAAATGTAAATCATTATAGTGAAAGACTGAATTTAATAGACATTTAAGCTGTAATTACTTTTATTTAATAAGACATTGTCACCTTTTTTAAGCGTATACATCCAAGCTCTAAATAAAACATATGATCATTAGAACATGTACTCTTCTTATGTCTAGAACAATGATTAATTGGTGGTATTAAAAAGTTTCGAATCTCATGTCCAACACAGATTTCAATCTAGATAATGTAAAATGGTTTGCTTTTCTTATTATTTTAAAATTATAAACTCTTATTCTAAAGTTCTGAAAATAGAACCATTGAACAGATTCAGATGTCAACTTTTTTTTATAAAAAAATCCAAAATACTTTGTAAAGGCGTATTTGGGGCTCCTCCGAATATCTCTTCAATGGGAGCTCCTATTCATAGTTAATCCCTAACTAATAACAACTTTTCTATTAAATTTTTTTTATTCAATTATGGAATTTAGAAAAATAATCAATATTTTATATCATAATTTTTGTGTTTTATAGAAAGGAAATGATTCTTAATGCGTTAGCGTTTCGGGTGCAGAACATGGATGCTTCTACATCGCGTCATGTGTCCCTTTTAATTCTATTTGGGGTTAGGATAAAAAATATCTAACCTTGGTTTTTAGGAGAAAAATTAAGGTTAGATTCTTTAACCTAAGGGATAATGAATCTTAACCATAATTTAAAAAAGTAAAAGGAACATGTGGCCTATTGCAGAAGCGTCTGCGTTCCGCAGTAAAGAATAACTACCCATTATAAAAATAAAAATAAAGGAAAATGTTATATAATTAGAGGGAATAATCTAATATTAAAGTTGATAACAGGTACTCAATAGATTTGCTTTTGCCAACAGCTTTTGCCGACAGAATGAAGAATTATTATCTTTAACTGAGATCGGATCACAGTCGGGAGGGGTTCAATCGCACCTACTAGTCAACATGTGTCCCTTTTAATCTCTATTAATCGTGGTTAAGATTCGCTAAACCTTAGAGTTCAACAAATCTAATCTTAGTTTTTATATTAAAAAAATTAACTCTTGAGATTAAAAATTCTTAACCCTAGGATTAATTTTTTTAAAAAACAGCATCGGATTAAAAAGAAAAATTCGAATTCCTAACTGACACAAGGTCTCGCGGTACCCTCGGCCCCCTCGGCCCTAGACAATCTCAATAGCAAAATCCTTAAATTTTAGAAGACACATTCTATCGTTGCCCAATTTATTCTCACTTCCCTTTTTTTTGTACCCCCCCTCTCCCAAATCACTTTTGCATTTTTTTTTTATCCGGCTTTCTTCACAACACTGAATACCTACAGGAATAAAGACCAATAAGGATTTTGCTAACCCCACTCTCCTATTACACTCTCCTCCTTTCCGGCAGATAAAGATTTTGATTTTTTGTGGTGGGCCAACAACCATCTTAACAACACCTGACCATTGGTCTTAATAATAGTGTGTCCCTTAACAAAGTAAATTAGAATCGATTCTTGTGAGTTAGGAGTGAAAAGAGCGTTAGGAGTGAAAAGAGCGCTAAAACTTCCTTAAGAAAGAGTTGCCTGGACTGCCACCTACCTACCTAAGGGACAAAAAGGTCTCAAGCAAAGTGCCTACAGGATGACATGCGGGCAGGGTAGAGCTTAGCAGAGGGTTCGAGAATAGGGTGAGAAAATTAAAAAGTCTACCATTTGAGCTAACAGATACTATCTTCTTAGGCAGTAATTAATGGACTACGCATTTGAATATGTAGTCTAATGTCATGGCCATGTGTCCCTTTTAACACTCTTTTAACTATGGTTAAGCTTAAGAAAATTAAAGTTAATATTTTTGTTAAAAATAAAATAAAACCAAGGTTAGATTACTTAACTCTTAACCTTTACTTAACCCTAAGAGTGAGTGAATCTTAACTACAGTTGATGTGTGGTAAAAAGAGGGGCCATGGACTAATTAGGACTACGCATTAGACTAATGCGGTCGTAAGTTAAAGCAATTCCCAACTTCTTACCTTTACAGACAAAAAAAAAAAAAGTCTGACATAAAACCCTAGTTTTCTTGCCCTTAAAAGGGAAAAGTGTAATAGGGGGAGAATAGGACTAGCACTCCCCATACGAAGAAGAAAAAAAAAAAACCAGCTAATGCTAGAAGGCTTAATGTTCAGTACAAAATCCTGAATGTTAAGAACAATACTAATTCATGAAATTTTACCACATTTCATTACATATATTTTTCACATCAATTGACGAGATTGGGGCATTCCCATACAAGTCCTCAGACACTTGCCCATTTTGGGCCAAGGCAAGTAAAATTTTATCCTTTATGCATCACTAACCTCTCGATCCCTACAACTATAGAAGCTCCAATGGCCCCAACCATACAAACTACTTCAGAAAACTACACATTCCATTGAACCATTAGCCTTTTGTGGTTTTACATTTGGCCCCTCAGCTCGAATACACACATACATACAAACATTTTGCTAAACGTTTCATAGATCTTCATAAAAAAAAGGGCAGTGTAAGTGAACTACATGTTTACTATGGTAAAACATAAGCCGTCGAGGGAAGGGACTCACATCACCTAACAATCTTCATTGCTCTCACCATTCGATCCCATTTCTAACAAGGAGAGAACAACAAGAGGCCCGAGGAGAGGTGGGAGCGGCGGCTTGCTGAAGGCAACAATAGGCTCAGCCTTGTCATCCATTATGGGACCTTTCGCTTCTCCAAAATCATTGTTCCCTTGCTTCTTCGGAGCTGAAGTTGCCATTTCCCCTGATTTATAGGGTTATGTTATAATCAGGTAAATGAGATATTAATAGATATAAAAGGACTTCAAAGACCAGAGTGGGTGTTACCACATGATCCTCTCAAAGGGTGGATTTGTTTGAGAATGTTCCTTGCAGATGATAATGCAATTGTTTTACGCATGTAGACTGCAGCTATTTAGTATTTACTTCCCCTTTACAAAGTAGAACTTAGAAAGTAAGAAACTAGAGATCCAGCAGCCTGGAAGACATGCATCGAAAAATTTGTCATCATATGGGAAAGCGTGTTAATGGAAGATTGTGAAAGCAATTACAAGTCTTCACACTTGAATGCAGATGAATAAATAACTTCTACGCATCCAAGTCACATGCAGATACCCAATCAGAATAAACCCAATGATCTTAACCACATCAAATGAATGAATAAATAACTTCTACGCATCCAAGTCACATGCAGATACCCAATCAGAATAAACGCAATGATCTTAACCACATCAAATGAAGCAAGACAAGCATTTTGGCAAGTTTTAAACTAATTTTCAAAGGACGTGAACACCTCTCATGGTACAACTAGCTTGTAAGTAGTACAGCAACCTTCAGCATAGCAGTATAGCATTCAAGTTGAACTCAGAAAAAAAAATAACAATCATATCAAAGAACTAATAATACCAATATTAGAAAATCAAAAGAAGAAAATTACTTTATTGGCATGCAGTAAGTAAACGACTTCAGCTAGGCAATTTTGTTAGCAATCCAATACAGGTGGAAACATTACCATTAAAATTCTAATAATGATCTGACTTGATGCAGTTATATAAAGAGAGTGTTAATATAGCATCACGCAACGCTTAAAACTTTGAGTGACCATTATACCTATATCCCCCTACTCTTCTTTTGTAGTCATCCATTATAAGTTCTAGATCAAATATGCAATATTAGTTCACATTTTGGAACAAACCATGCTATAATGAGTGCTGCGTTGAGCATATAACCTTATAGTGTCTCGAGCCTCATGGCACATTTATTAGTGCTAGACTCCAAATCCATCCCACAAATCTTGAACTATGACAGAGACCACTACTGCATTACCACCACACCACAGATCAATAAATCTATTAAAGTATATTAACATCCTGTCGATTTCCATCTTGCCAGCCATGTAATAGTTAAACATATATAGGCAAGAAGGCATATCCTTATCCATAGAGAAAGCAATCTGCTGCTGACAAATTCACTCATCAATGTATAAATGGTAACAACATTTTCATTACCTATCATGTAAATTCCATTCCAAGGGACACAGGAATCAACAGAAAACTCACAACTTAGTAATGTTGCGTATTTTAAAAATAAAATTGTGTTTATTTAATTAATAATCCCTAATCAATTATGGAGTACCGATTAAGCCTATAATTTAATTTCTATTAAAGCCTTTTATGATTTGGATCATTCTCTTTATATTCCAAACATTTTTTGAATTTATATAGAGTTATTTCTTTTTCGTTAGGGTCTTAAAGACCATTTGTCTCTTCCTATAAGAAAGGCGTTCCTTTTGGAAGGAGGGGAAAACCTTATTTCTTTGAGATGTAGAGAAAAAAGATACATATTTTTGGATGTTCTCTTTTACAACTATTGTATTGGCTTTTCTAAGTTTTGATTATCAATACTGTCTGTGACCGCCGGTTTGTGAGTGCTCTGCCGATGGATTGAGACGGTTGTATCCTGGGGTGCCTTGGTCTCCATGTTGGTAAGTGTTTTACCCTTCTTTTCCGATTAATATACTCAATGAATTCGAGTATTTTTCTGTATATTTTTTATTTGAATTATCAAAATTTTCCAACAAGTAATTCTCCCATAGTCAGGTTCACCTATCAAGCAACCAACCACAGCATATAAAAATTCAACTATCTCTTCTGGGATCACAACAGAACAGAAAAACCCAACACACCCACTTAGTATTCCATATAAAGAAGCTTAACCCACCAGTTTAGAACACACACAAATATCAAATTAATGGAAAAGAGATAAAAGGGGCCATCAAAATATCTCTCCAGTGTCGAACACAAGATTGATCTTAAAGGGGTTTAAATTCGAAAACTAAAATTCATACACTCCTACCTCGCAAATCAAGACGAGATTCAAAAATCTGGTTTGCTGATCTATCTAGAAAAAAAATAAAAAATAAAAAGAATAATAATAATATTACTCAGAGGGTAAGTTAAGGAGAATTTCCATACCTTCGACAATTCTTCTGCAGCAAACGATAGAGATTACCAACGAATTGAGTAGACGGAGAAGAAGGTTCCTGAAGCTTTCATGTCTCCTCTTTAAAAGGCATTTTTTTTGTTTTCTTCATACCAAGTGGCAGACATGCAGAGGTACTTTTTCCTGGCATATAATTTGTTTGTAGTTTTCTTATTTCGATTCCTGGATTGAAATGTTACTACCCTTAATATAGATGGACCACCCTGCCTATAACGAAAGTCCAGCCCGTATACTTAGTTTTGGGCCTGGTTTCTCTCAGTCCTGTGATGGGCCTTGTTATTGGGCCTAGACTAGGGTCATTAGAGCTCGGATTGGACTGCATGTGGTCCATTAGGAGAACTGATTACCACAGCTCCTGTGAACACAAACCCGGTTTTTCGCTTGCAAAACCATACAAAGGACACAGATCAGGTGGCCTTTCTCCATCCATTGACAGAGGGAGGTTCTAATCCTTAGAATTACATGATCAGCATAGTCATGAGATCCTTGCACAGGAAAAGAGCACAACATAACAATTTAACAGTGCCAAGGGGTCTGGATCCATCATCCAGCATCAAATATCAGGCCTTTCCGCTGTACAGGGCTCCACTGATGCCTGAGATGCAACGACTCCAACGACATTCTTGACATATAGGCACACATGTGCTCTAGTAGTTATATTCAGAGCCTGGATTTTTTTTTTTTTTTGTAAATCAGATCTAGACTGCGAAAATGTTTTATGTAAATAACGTGGCAAGAACACTTTATCACATGGGTACATATAGTAGAAAACATGAAAGCCCACAAACCAAACTGGGTCATGATATATAACTCTTTTTTTTGGAAGGCATGATATTTAACTCAGTACAGTAAAAGTTGAGGAGAAATGTGTTTCATGGTGGGGAAGTAGCAGAAAATGGGAAGCTTCAGGCTTTTACATGCTTATTCATCCTCAACTTTCTGCCGGGAGATGTTTCAATACTCTCTATGCAAATTCTTCAAAAGCTGGCCTGTGTACAGATAATCCTGACATGCCCAATTCCAGCAATTCTTGTCAGTCTCAAGATCCTAACCATCTGTGGTCTTCACAAATGAGCAATCCCATATGCGGGAATAATCCCAGCTCTGCCACGATATATCAACGGCAACCTGCTTCCATGACAGCAGTTAGAAACTGCAGCCCTCATCTACCCCCTTTACTTGTCCACAGATGTCTTTAAACCAAGACACAATGTCTTTCTCTGACACATCAATGCTTCGAATCACCAAATTTGAATTATTTGTAGAGCTGGGGTTAGCAGCTGCAGCTGCAGCTGCAGCTGAAGCTACAAGATAGAGTATGCTAAGAGGCTGCTTTTTCTGATCTCTGTTGCAAAGCACAGAGCAGCTTTGGGCCTACAGTTGTAATATCACCTGATCATCCGAACAATAGCAACAGACAGGAGACAATCAGTTTATATTCTTTGAGGAATTAAACAAATTTGGCATCCCATGAGAAGAAAGTCAATTTATACAGCCAACACCATGAAACCTGAATACCTGCGCCAAGTGTTAAGACAACAGTTTCTCGGTCAGGGTCCATGGATATCTCAAGTGCCAACTTATCTACCACATCCTCCTAACAAGCCATCGTAGTAATATATCAGACAGCAAAAACTTGAAACATAAGATTGCATATGCAAACAAGAAATTATATTGTCAGTGTGAGTTGTTGGTACATCTAGAATTACTGTTTTCCCTGCAGAGAAAATACATTGTGTCACTATTGTCAAAACAACTCATCCCTTCGACAAACTTCTACCATTCTTTGAAAAACCTCTTTGGGAGCACAACAACTAAGACACATGGAGGAATTTCCTAAGCATCGAAATGAACAATCGAATAATTGATCACACGCTTGTGGACAATAAGAAAAGTTCTGAAAGAAGAAATCTACAATCTTCGCATACCAGACAAGGGATATATTCAGCTGTCGGGCCAATGATAGAAGTAGCTAGATCTCTTCCACTAACATTCCAAACATTTATTTCTCTAGCAGCATAAATCTGGCATCATGGGTCAAAGTTAAAAATTAGTGGGGCCCTAGCTGCTAGGAAGTGAGAAGATGAAGGGCCTAAAAATACTTACCGCCGTAACAACTACTTGATTTGCATCACCAAATGCAGTTGCAAAGTCATTCATCAATGCAGCTAGACGGCTGCAAAAGTTACAAATATTGCAGTTGTCATAAAAAATATGCAATACATCAAGTAATGCTAGTCACAATAGATGAATGAATTGTATTGAAAATTGAAATAAAATCTGCCCTTCCATTTTATTTCAGAGTGAAAACCTGAAAGTATGCGGCTGAAATACCACCAATAGAGCCTTAAATGGGAACCTTTGGCGTGCTGCTTGAAGAACTGCACGAACCTCCGTTGGATGGTGAGCATAGTCATCGTATATATGGCATCCATGAATCCTACCAATCATCTCAAATCGTCTCGAAACACCAATGAAATTGTTCAAGTGTAACTTCATAGAGTTGATTGCTTCATAAGGTTGTTTTCGATCATTAACCAGTGCTGTCACTATGGCGATAACCTGCAATTCAGACCAATAAATAAAAGTTTAAATACAAAAAAAAATCTTGACTGAAAGAAAGCAGATATCATTAAAGAAACTGTCTTACCTGCAGCAATTACTACTGCTACTACCACTACTACAACTTACAAGGAATAGACCCTAGTGGGATAAGTATGTAAATTCATATCTTTGATCCATGAAGAAGTATATAGTTCATACTCTGTGTGGGCCCAATCAATCTCTGAAGGCCGTAATGTGCATGTGACTGAATGCGAAGACAGTGGCTATAAGGATTGGGAGGACATCTGTACCCAACTAAATTACTTAGGACTAAGTGATCCAAAAATTAGTCTATAGATGATACAATCGATAAACCTGGAGAACATGAATATTATTTTTGTAAATATAAAATCATGAAGCTTGGGAAAGTACTTTCACTCACTGCTAACGAATTGAGGACATTATGAACTCCTGGTATTTGTAGGCTGATGTCTGCCACCGGACACCCACTATGATACTGCAGGTAATTGATAATTGTTTAGATTTGGTAAGTTTGTTGTCTTTGTACTTTATAGACGTAGCATCAAAAAGTAGAAAATGCAAATAATAAATATAATTAAGCAGATGTTCCAATGTTAGAATCTGTGTGGACAACACAAGTAAAAAGAAATAAACAAGGATTCATAAGTAAAAAAACACAACAACATATCATTGCAGTTGACCATAGTCAACAAGTTTGTGCACAATATTTTTTTTTCCCGTTTTTGGGAAATGCATCGTTTCATTATCCCTACTCATCCTTTTGGGGTTTTCCTCCCATGGCTTAGTGAGAAATGTTATAAGAATTCCCAGCAAGGGAAAGAAAATAAAATAAGGCAGCAGCCGCAGCACTCATACCAGCGAAAATAAATAAAATAGAACAGCTGAAATGGGTGCAAAGAAAGTCTTAGTAATAATAATAATAATAACCAATTCCAGCACAATGAGGATGCTGCAGAAGCATAGGAAAAAAGGAAATGGTAATATGTAAATTCGATCACCGGCACTATCATAAAAACCTCTTAAACCATGGGAATTGCTTTTTTTTTAATAACTAGTATTGGGAAATAGATAATTTTTAATTACTTTCATCATCATCCTCAAGCCTTATCCCAACTATTGATATCAATGTACAAGTATTAGGGAAAAGCTAAATCACCATGATAGCAAGTCCACTAATACCTTTATAACGATTAAAAAAAATGAAAAGGCCTGGTAATTTGAATAGAATCAAGCCACCAAATATTGACAAAATGATTAACAACAAAATTGTTTGTTTATCAACCCAAGTAACAAAATTCACCGAGTTTTGGAAAAAAAAAAGAAGCAAATTTTAGGTGTGCCAAATTATTTGCCACATTATTCCTGAATCAACTCATTTAGTTCGGCGAATAAACTACTTATTTTGTATATTATCTAATCAAATTGTTAGATATATTTTTATAATTATTAATTAATTAAATTTACTTTTCCCAAATTATCCCCAAACCCTGACTTTGTTACTATGGTTTATACACTATTTACAACCATATATATATATATATATATATATTCGAAAAACGGAACAAGAAATTATTTGACACAAAACAAAAAAAGGTACTTACCAGTACATAATCACTACCACCTTGTGAGTTTGGAAGAACTGATGATGCATGCCATTCATTAAAATTTGAAATTCCATAAGTTGTTAATCTGTAGCCATCACTGGATAGTGTTGAACTCTGAAACCTCATGTGGTCTGAATTGTCTGATACAGTTCCTTGTATTGTGTGACTCAGCAAACTACATGCACCTTCACTGTGTTGCCACTTCCAAAAAATTCCCGAATTAGTACCTAATGAGATGTCCAATATTTCTGAACCTTTTCTATTGAAACTGATAGCAGCATCCTAAGATAACACAAAAGATATAATAGTGGAGAAAGTCCTCTCTGAGGAGAGAAGGGTCAGGTGTTGTCCCCTTAACGGTTTGGGGGATTTTTTCCTCCACGTGGGGGGACATGTGGTGGCCTCTTATTTGAATGAACTCACACTAGTCTCTTGACATGCGAGTTTAATCATGACTTGCCATGAAGAAATGTGTATGAGGTGCATCAATGTTGTGGGCTTGTAGCACCTTAGGGGCGGATGCCCATAAGACTTTCATTGCCAATGCCCAACGGCCCCTCAATATTGTTCCAAACAAAGTAAAGGCAGCTGTTGTGCTCAGCCATTTCCATAGCATTCGTATATCCTAACAATTGGACAATTAGATCTAAAAGGGATGGAATCGGTAGCTCAATCCAGTCAGGCATTTAGTAATAAAATTGTAACAGAGATTATATCCAATAGAACTAAGGGCTGATGAAACAAATGAAACCAATACTGAACCTTATGTTTACAAGGAGCTAAATGACTTTCCATCTTAATTATAGATAAAACCAAGGCACAGGATAATGCAGCTACAGTAGAGAAAAGGATTCCTCCATCTCTACCAAAACCAAAAAAATAAGAACCCAAATTCAGTGGATGAAAACTATTCTGTTTCAGCATCCATATAATTCGGAAACTAAATGCAGGTCATATGCTGCTTATGACCTGTGGTGCGAAAATACTAGGTCACACTCCTTTCCTAGAAAAGTTATTTGATACATAAAAAAAATGTGTATGTAGTCTGCTAAGGGAATAAATGAGCAATGTATACCTATCACCACATAAAATGAGATGTCCGCCGACCCTGATCTGCTTCAGAAACCTCCTGAACATATTTTTAACTGACTCCTAATGGAAAAGAAAACAACACATAAGTATAAACCAGGGATGAACAGTCCAGCAATATAAATTTTGCTATCAAAGCATCTCATCAATTACCAAACCTCATCTTGAAAGATATCAACGTGCTCCCAGTCCACATTCGTTACCACAGCAATATAAGGTGACAATCCAAGGAAGCAGCCATCATATTCATCAGCCTACCTTGAGGATAAAGTATATAAGTGTACAGATTCCGTCAGTACCTTGGCATCCAAATGCAATCTTTTTAGAATATTAATATTTAACAATCACTTAAAGGAATGTATAATGTTGTTTAAGAAATTAAAATCATCTTTAATAACTATTAACAAAGGGTGACAAGAAGGGAGCAGTAACTACCATAAGAACATTTGGCAATGAGAAAAACGAGTACCTTGTGACAACAATCTATATCTTTTTGTATTGGTTGTCGATGAATTAACGGCTCATATTCCTTGGTAAATTTTATTTTCAGATGACGAGATATTAAATGATGAACCTAAAGATAGGGTGAATAAAAAACTAGAATTGTGGAGGGATACAGAATGTAGCTTGAGTAAGAACACGAATAAGGTAGAGGTGGTAGTTAACATAGACAACCAAGAGATACCCCAAAGCAACCAGTCCCAATATCTCAACACAATTATTCTTAAGGATTGAAAGATTAAGGATAATTTTGCTCATAGAACTAGAGCTGGTGGCTAAAGTGGAGATGTGCTTCCAGAGTGCTATACAACTAAATGCATACTTATCAAACTAAAAAGAAAATTTTATGTGAAATTGTAGGTAAAGTAATCAATATATAGGTATGAGTAAAAGTATGCACATGAGATGATTCATGGAACTATAAATTGCTAAGAAGAGAAACAATAAACAAAGGTTACAAATACTCATAGTCACGAGAGATGTGAATTAAATAATCTGTCAAGAGAAACATAATCCTCAATTCCTCATGAATCGCACCTAACTTGCAAGTTCCCAAAATGAACTTTCTGATCTTCTTCTCTAGAGTCAAAGTGCTGTCAAATACCCTCATATTCTGCCCCTCCCAAACACACCAACATAAGGCTTCTGGTAGCAATTTCCACACGACACAAGTCTAAAGGGACCTAGCTAAAAATAAAGTCACAAAATGATGCAGGTAACACCCACTGGATACCTAAAAGAGACAAGAAATTGTCCTACATGATACATCCATCTAACTAGAGGACAACTAGGCAACAAACGGCCCATCATTTCCTCCTCAACCAAGCACATATAACATTTATTAGCCTTTCTCTACCCTCTGCTCTACAAATGATTGATAGTGACGATTTTGTCCAAGAAAGCGGTCCAACGGAAGAATGCAATCTTCAAATGAATTTCAGGATTCCAAAAGAACAAAACAAAAAAAATTAAGATAGTGATAAAACCAGGTATGCTTTATAGAGCAAAATGTTGGACTACTAAGAAGCAACATATTAATAAAATTAATGTAGACGAGATGAAAATGCTGAGATGGATGACAAGGAAAGATAAGATCAGAAATAAATGCATTCATTGGAATCTGGAGTCGCTCCAATAAGTGACAAAATAAGGGAGTCGATTGAGATTGTTTGGACACGTTCAACAAACACCACTAACGACTCTAGTATCTTGGAGTTGAACTAGTGCAAGTTGAAGGCTTTACCAGGGCGAGGGGAAGGCCAAAAATGACATTGATGAAGATAGGGAGGAATGATTTGATAACACCCAATTCAACTGAAGGTATGCTTTGAATGGAACGAAATAGTAAAACATAATTTGTGTTGCCAACCCCAATATATTTGGTATAAGGCATTGACGATGATGAACAAAGGGTCACAAGAACTACTAAATTTTCAAGAACTTGGTGTACAATAAAGAACGTGAAACAAGTCCTACAAATAATGAAATATGTATTGTAATCGCTATACAACCATAAGCATGATTCTCAACTCTTTTAAAACATAAATGTAATTTTAGGTAGTCTTTTTTATCAATATAATATTATATCATTGAAATCTACCTTCATTTTATGCAAATGGAAATTTAGCAAAATACATTCATATTATTCTATAACTATACAATGAATCAAAATTAGACAGCTATTGAGAGGCGCAACTTTGTGCTTGTATGTCTTTTTTGGTGGTTTTTGGCTCATCAAAAAGATCTTTTCAAGATCTATGGTTTCTATTCTACAATTTTGTTGAGATTTTGTCATTTTAGGCCTCCAAAAGTTGTCTAACAGTCAGTGAAGGAAATAGTGACAAATATTAGGGTTTAGGTCATTAATTAGGCTAAATTAGTTATTAGAAAGTCTTTTCTTGTTAGACAATAAAGTGAGAGATACTAAATATTGTAATCCATATTACTTTAGTAGTTTTAGTAATAGAGGTTCTTTATTTTGAGCTATCATAAAATTTCTTATTTGTTGTAGAAGTATGAGTCACGGTTACTTTTTCAGATGTATAATCCTCATAACTATTTACTTTTATGTCAAAACTCTTATAAATAAGGGTTGTGATCTGTAAACATAGAGATCTGAAGAGCTTATTACTTTTTCTTCTTATTCTTTGTGCGAGATTGCTCGAGTTTTAGGGGTGGAGCCCCCCCCCCCCCTAAACTTTTGGGAAAAAAAAGTTTTTTTTTTAATATAGCGTATGGGCATGGAGGTGGATGAAGATCCAATCACAGCCAATTGCAATTAAACTAGGGGAGAGTTCAATCAGACACACATGCCAATACATGTCACTTTTGACCCCTATTAACTATGGTTAAGATTCACTAATTTTTGGGGTTCAACAATATAACTTTACCTTTTTTAAAAAATATATTAAAAAACAGTTAAAAATCCTTAACTAGAGTTCACTAATTTTCTAAAAACTAAGGTTATATTGTTGATCCCCAAGGTTTAGTAAATCTTAACCACAGTTAATAGGGGTTAAAGGGACATGTGTTGGCCTATGGGTGTGTTTGAACTCTCCCCGAATTCAATCGTGATCGGCTAGATTTGATCTAAGGTGGGTCATGGGTGCCCCTTAGCTTTTGAAATTTTTTTTTAAAAAATAGTTTACTAAGGATTTAGAATCCTTATAACCGGACTCCTTGAGTTGGTTACGACCCACATGTCAATACATGTCCCTTTTAATACATCTTGATTGGGATTAAGATTCACTAACTCTTAGGGTTCTACCACTTAACCTTGGTTTCTCGAAGAAGAAAATTAACTCTAAAGGTTAAAATTGTTAACTAGAGTTAAAACTTTTGTGTTGTAACCAAACTCCTGGTAGTTTGGATATAACAGTAAAAGATCAGTATATGGGGCAGTTGTCCCATGGAATTATCAAAAAATATATCTTTTAACTATTTTGTTTAATTATTTAATAGGGCATAGTCATTGGAAAGGGGGGCAACTGCTCCCTAAACTTTTAAAAAAACATTATATTATATTATTTAATAGGGCATAGTCATCGGGCAAGGGGACAATTGCTCCCGTAAACAAGGAGAAACAATTCATGTAACCTGTAGGATATGTACAAAATGGATGAATGAAATGACCCATAAAATTAGTCGCCAAAAAAAAATTTACAACAAATTCTTGGCTCCACCCCTGTAGAGTTTAGTGTTCTAAGGGTAACCAATCCCTAGATTGTTGGCAGTATTATAAGGGTAACAACCCCCTATTCTAACTCTTCTGAACATTTTAAAGAAGCTTTTCGGGTGCTGTTCTATCCTGTATGCCGAGAATATTGACTTGCAGCAGCAGCAAGTTCTATTCTCCACATGACAAAATGCAAGTACACAATATAAAGCAATATTAATCCTTAACTATGTAACTACAAAGGTTAATCCAATTTGTACTGCAAATTCAATTCTATTGAAGAAAAGCAATCAAAGACATACCTCCAACACAAAATTGTCACCGCCTCCCAAAATAATATTTCCATCTAGAAACTGCAAAACAAAAATTCAATACCAAACATTTCCATGTTCTATTGATAGATACTAATACTTCCTTCTACTAAATAAACACATCAAACAAAGTTACATTTTCTAATTGCAATCAATTAGTTCATCGACTAACAAGCAACTGTGAAAGCAATCAAAGTCAAATAACAATACTCATCCAACAAAGTGACACAATTGATTCAATATTAAACATATTAAGAAATACACTTTATTGGCACAATGCTATAAAGTATAGGATACCTGTGGCACATGTGACCCAACTATAGCAGTAAGATCATCTCCCATTGCGCTCAAAACATATGCAAGCATACTAGCGGTTGTACTCTTCCCTGCAAATATTTATCATAAAAATGAATAACTAGAGAGAAGAGATATTATACAAAGTAATTTTATTCCCTTCAATTAAAAATAATGATCCAAATCATCTTAATCATAATGGACATAAGTCGGAAGTGAACATATGAGCTATTAGTGTTGAGATCACGCACAACAACCCACAACGATGAACGGATAAATAGAAAAGATAAAACAAAAATGAGATGCATAAACAAAAACACAAGATATACGTGGTTCGACTAACGATGCCAACGTCCATGGATCCACACTAGTTCCACATGCTCAAAGGCAAAAACAAACAAGCAATTACAGAGTTCTCTCAATCTCTCTGGAAACTTTCTGAGTAATAGGAGTGATAAGAAACCCAAAAGTATATTATATACTAGGGTTCAAAGAATCAAAAAAATCAGAGTTACTATTCTGATCCTGCAGCACTCACTTGAGCCAACCCATTCTCGCTTGAGCGAGTTAGCTACGGGTTTGCCTCAATTGCTTAGACTAAATTTCCATTTGCATATTCACTCGAGCGAAGCCATACTCGCTTGAGCCAACTCTGGCATGCTCAAGCCAACCAAAAATTTGATCTGGGGGATCCTCCCCTGAGCCCCTGGGCAAGGGGGCATGCTGCCCCCCAGCGAGCTAACTGCGTAGCTCAACATGCGACTACCTGCTATAGCGCAAACCTACTAGGCTTGGTGCAATCAGGCTCCATACATAACAATTAAGACGTCGAGCTAAGTGGAGTAGGTGTATTTGAAAAAAACTAGATTCATTGACTTAGATCAACAAACAAACACATCGAGAATAACATATTGATTGACCAAAAGTGTACTGGCTAAACAAAGCTAATGCGTCACATTACATATGGAGCACATGTACAGATGGTGAAGGATAAAGAGTGAAACTTAAGCTTGAGCAAAAATTTATTACCATGGGTTCCACTAACAGCGATTAGCTTGTAGTTCTCTGTTACCTTTCCCAGCCAATAATCTCTTTTGTATCTGTATACGGGAAAATGATAAACTAAATCACCAATGTAATATGTTTATAACAAAGTGAAAATGTACCAATAGAATATACCTTGGTACTGAAATGAACAGTAATGCAATCTAGTCGTAGTGAGCATAGTCATTTCATATAGAAGAAAAGACTCACACAGGGACTCCCACAGATTTCGCATACAAAATCTCCACATTGTCTTGGGGAATGGCACTTGAAACAACAATTGCATCAGGTAGTCTTGACCCATTGTTCATTTGCATATTTGATATCGAATGACCTAAATGCAATTGTGCCCCAGCTTCTTGTAATCCACCCATAAAGCTGCTCCATACAATATCCGAGCCGCTAACCTCAAAACCCTAACACGAATTCAAATAATCAAAAACAAAGATAAAAAAAGGCTATGCATTTAGTTTGATCTGAACATTTTTATGATGCTTTTGGCCATTGCTAGCTTAATGAATTGAAATAATTCAAATTAGATGGGGAAAATCTCTACATTCTCACTCAGTACTCCTCTTATAATCTACATGATATTTAATTGTGAGGAAGAACTTCAATTGAGTTAGGGCTTACTTGTTTGAGCGCGAGCATGGCGAGAGCTGACAGACCACAGCCTCCAACGCCGACGAAGTGAATCCAACTCTGCTTCTGCTCCTTCTTCTTCTCGTTTTGATTCTCTGGATCGAAAGAAGCTTGGTTTCTGATTTCTGTACAGTTAGCGGACACTGAGATCCTCTTCTTCTCTTTCAATGTCGAAGCAAATGCGTGGATGCAATCGATTTCGCAAGGAAAACACATCTGATTATGGAGATTCAGAGCGTCTGATTTAGGTTTCCGGCGAGACATTACCGGCAGGTGCAGTGAGGAATTAGCCGCTGAAATCGTCGGAAACTCCATTACTGATGAGTGATGACGGTGAGTATTTTCCCGGCTAATTACAGTCAAAATCAATCATGGTCGGATCTCGGAGTCGGTTCGCATGCGACCCGGCCAGATGGTCTTTTTGGTCTGGCCCACTACGACCGGCCCACTTCCATGGGCCAGCATACTGAGAGTGGTCCCGTATAGAAGCTTTAGGCCCATTTTTCCCCCAGTGGATCCTTTAGCCCAGTCTATGAGAATCAAATTCATAGAAAAGCTGAGAGAAGAATCATTGGAGAGTACTGGCGGTCACCGCCCACAATTTAAGTCAACCCAATAGCACAACGCGTGTAATTTTTTTGTTTTTTGATTAAAAGATAGGAATTTTATTACTAAAAAGAAAACAAAGATTTACAAAAAAACCATAGTCATGGACAAATCTAAATCTACTGCATTCTGAAAAAGAAAACAAATCAAAGACTATCAATTGAGAATCTAGACAATTCTATTATCCATTATCCCTGTTGTGATTGAGTTGAAATTTTCGGGAGGGAGATGTCGAACCATTGCTAACCCTTGGAAATCTTCTAAAAGAGCTTTAGCTTTTTGGACAATTTGAGTTGGGTGGAGTTGGTAATTGTCAAAAAGTCTCTTGTTGCGCGAGTCCCATATAGCCCAAGCTATAATTATCCCCAATTCTAAATTCTTTTTTAAAGACTGAGATTCAAGATCTAACATGATATAAATAAAATCCAAATCCTCTGATATAGTCATTTTCTAGACTCTCCCCTTCAATAACACTCAAGTATTTCGAGCCAATGGACAAGCCCACAATGCATGGGTCACAGATTCCAAATGATATAAACAAATGCGACATGATTTTTTCGTTGGAATTCCTCGTCTAACTAGATTTGCCATTGTTGGAAGAGAATATGTAATTCAAATTAAGTCAATAGCTTAACGTATGAATTTGATTTAGTTATTTGTACAACCGGATAGAACAATTTATTTTACCACTTATATAAGTAACTGGCAGTGTTGTTAGAACCGGACCGGCATCGAACCAATAAAGTAGTCGGTTTCCGATTCCACCGATTCGATTGGTTTCAATCGGTCTGGTTTGACCGTATATTTTTTGTAAAAAAATATTTTTTTTTTCTTAATTTTTCACAGTTTTGACTGGTTCCACCAGGTTCTACCGGTTTTGACCGATCAAGCCGATTCTCAAATAGTTCCGATTTTGAGGGTTTTGGGAACCGGCGAGGGGGTTGGTTCTCGATACCATTAGTTTGACCGGCCGGTCCGGTTCGGTTTTGACAACACTGGTAACTTGTTAAAACAAAACACACGCAACCTCCTTCAATATCTGAAACAATGACTAGGGCTGTCAATTGGGCCTAATCGACTCAATCGTAAATGGGTTTATATATAGGCCTGAGCCCACTCAAATTTTGTTTGGGCTGGTCCATCTCTTTCCAAAATATATTTTTAAGGAAAATAATCACCTCCCGGTCAGAGGAGGTGATTTAGGGCTTTCCCTGCTATTTTGTCACATGTCTCCTTTTTCACTCCCTTTAACTATGCTTAAGATTCAATAACCCTTAGGGTGCATTTGGTTGGCGAGAAATTTTCTCGCAAAATAACCATCAAAAGGTAGAGGAAGTTTGTTACAATTGAGAAAGTGCAAGAAAATGAAAGTGTGTTTCTTACAAATCAAGCACAAGAAACATACAAGAAAACACATTTTTCTTTTTTTTTTCCCTCATTTTCTTGCCAAACGAACACATTAAGGTGAAAACATCTAACTTTAATTTTTAGAAGAAACAAATTAACCACAAGAGTTAAAAATGGTTAACCATATATCAAAGGGACTTTGTGAGAGTATGGAGGGGACATTGCTCATATTTTAATAGCCTGAAATGTGATTACTTGAGAGCACTTAGCCTGAAATGTTTATCCTGTACTATTTGGGGCTATTCAAATGGGATTGGAATATCTGTTATTCTATTATATCTATTGCAAATTGACATTTATATATGCCCTAGAAACCCAGCATATGAATGCCATTAGATATAGTAGAATCCCTAATATGGAGTGATAATACATGATGTGGGTTCCACCCAAAAATGAAAGGCATGCCTTTGATGTAGAAGTGGGGATCATGTGGAATGCACTATAGAGATTTCGATCCAACCACGAAGCCCACTACACGAAACAGATGGAGGGGAAGTCTATTCTACTATTTTCTATCATGCAACATTAAAAATGGTCTCGTGAATGGTTCTAGGGTTCACTTTTAGATGAAGTTTGAGTGGAGACAAAGACCTGTGAATCGTGTTTTGTCTTAGACCTCTAGGGTTTCGTGGGTGGGACCCACAAAGGGTCATGTGCATTAAAGGAGGCCACCACAAGACTAGAACTAAAAGTGATTCCGAAGATAAGTTAACCAATAGAAGTTATTGTTGTGTAGCATGTGAGCACTTTTGCAGCCCCACTTAAGCTTCTCCCGTGAAGAGTCGGCCACGGTGCGAATAGAGATGTTCACGGGATGGCATAACACTCTGCAAACTGCCGGCTGTTGGACCCCACCAACTATATTCCAAGCATAATCAGCCAAAATGTGACCATCTTCCAAGATCATCACCTTTTCTCTCTCTCTCTAACGTTGTCACAAGACTCGTTGCCATGATGAGAATTCACTTTTGGGTAACTCTAGAATGCTAATCATGTGTACTTGAAAACCTCTACCATGATCAGGGGCGGAGTTAGAATTTTTTCTTTTTAACTGGTTGATTGATAATATTAATAGTTAACTGGCTATTGAAAAATTTGTGAAGAAGGATTAAATGGATACATAATATTTTAAGTTGAAGAGATGTTGGGCGTCCTAAGGAAATTCTTTTATGCCCAAGTTCATGAGCTATTTAGTACATTATTTTTAAAGATACCCATTATTATGAGTCATAAAATAATTAAATAATATAATATAAAAATATTTTTTTCTCCCAAAAGTTGGGGCAGCTATCTCCTCGCTCTGCCCCCATACCATGATCAAATTAAATGTTCTCTTGACCAAGGATTGGACGATCGAGAGATGTGGAGCCACCTACATTAGATCATGGATATAAATGGTCAATATCACATGAGCATACTTCATGGAAGCTCATGATATGATATTGAAAACTGAAACTACCCATTATAGTTCATGGAGATTCTTACTTTATATTGACTGGCTAGGCTACCTAGAACTAGAAGAATATGAGTAATCATCACAAAAGAGAGGGTTGAAGATTGAGCTACATACATAAATAACAGAGGAATAGTTGGAATGCTTTTTACATAAATAACCCCGATTTTAGAACTTCAATAAATGTTCATATGACTCTTTTCTTTTCTATTTCTAAATGTTTCTTTTTCTCTAGTGTTCTTAAATAGCTCTCTAGATCTATCATAGAAACCTAAAAGCCCAAGTTTAATTTTGTATTTGAGAAAATAATCCTTAAATAGCAATTATGTTTGAAATTTATATGGGTTATTGTTTAACTTAACTGAGGTGATTAAATTGCTCTGGTTGATTAAATCATTTTCCCGCTAGAGTAAAACATGTATTAGTACATAAATAATTACTTAAAGAACTTATTTATTGAAAGAAATAACATCATTTTTAAAACTGTTAAATATTTTTGACATATTGAATTTTTAGATGAGATGATATAAAAAAATTTATAATGATGCAAGCCTCTTTTCTTGAAGTTATTTAATGATGAGATATAAAAATTTATATAATAATAAAATTATTAATTTTTAAATAATTACATTCGCTATTTTTCAATAGGATGCATGTAAAAAATCACATGGTGAATAATTATCAACATTTTTATTCAGTTGTTTTATTTTTATTCTTTACTTATTGTCTATTTCTGATTTTTCATCATATTGTCTTATCATTTTTTAATTCATTGTCACCGACACCCATGCATTTGCACGGGGTTTTTGCTAGTAGATTTATATGTGGGTTTTGAGTTTTGACACAGATTAAAAATATGTACATATATCTAAGCCTATTTTTGATATATGTAATACGGCCTGCCATGCTAGCTCAAATGGGAAAAAAATTACTGACAGCCTAAACGTAGTATAGTACTGGTTCTAAGGTTAATAGTTAGATGCATAGCATCTTTATGATCAATAAGACATCAAGAACTACTATACCTCATAGGACTTAATCCCGATCCTCGCACTGAGAGGATACTTTACCTCTCATTAGATTGAATGAAAAGTGTTAGAGGCATGCTAGTCCTACTCTCTCAGCCATAAACTAACACCTATCCTTGCAAGGATAAGTGTTGGATTTTGGTTAAGACTAGAGAATGTCTAACAGCAGGGTAGCATTGCTCTAAGTCTTACTGAATAAGATAATCTAAATAAAAAAAAAGGGGGCCTTGATGGATAAATCTTTAATGCTATTCAGAATTAATTTCATCAAAAGTGAATTAAGTCCATAATCAATACTTATAATATTGTTAGAGTTACTAATTCTGTTTGTCTATTTCTTTTGACTCCTTTGACTGTAATCTTTTATTCTGTTATTGATCACAAAAACATCTTTAGAGGAATGCTATTTTTTTAAAAAATAATAAATTAAACAACTTTGACAAAATCATTTATTTTATTATCTAAAAAAGGTGTGCTACTTTTCTAACCTTACTATCATACTAGCCTTACTCAGCCAAAAAAACAACACTTATACCAAGGATAGGTGTTTGATTTTTGGCTGATCAAAATAAGACATTTGTTGGTTTTTGGAAGAGAGTTAGGGCTGCTTGACTCTATCTAAAAAGTGTGAGATTGAGTTATAAGTAGCATTCATCATATTCTTAAAGCCTCATTTATATAGAAATTATGATAGTGAAATTTTGAGGCGAAACTTTACTTCATTGCGAAAAAGTTAAGCTTGCCTTTTTGTAGTGTAGATCAGTGATACTTTTATAATTATGATGAGAGACATAATTTTACAAAGCACATTCTCTCCTATAATTATAAGATGTTTTACACTATGAAGGAGAGCTCCGCTTTTCTGCTATGATGTAGGGCTCTACTTTATATTTAAACTCGAGAAAAAAGATATGAAATTTCATATTGTTGATGTATATATTTCTCCTAGGTAATTCTTATGGGTAGTCTATGGGTACTCCGAATCATAATAGTCTATGACTACCCTTAAGGGTTAGGATTACTTGGGAGTATCACTCAATTCTTATTAGTTGTTTTTTTTAAAAAAACTTAATAGTTGGTTGGTCCAACTCATGTTACCATCCGTTTGGTATACCGTCAAGAACCACACATCTCATTGCCTAACTATTAAATACTAAGAAGGCATTTGATAAAACTTAAAAAAAGAGCTAGAGGGAATTTGGTAACCCTAAATTAATTAAGTAGAGCATATTTAGACTTTAGATTGTATAGTTAAAGTTTAGTTGGATGTCTAAATCTTTTTGAAGTTGAGATTTTATCTTTAAAGAAAAAAGTAGCTCATGTCTCCTTCTTACTTTAGAGATAAAACCTCTATTTTAAAAAGATTTAAACATCCAATTAAATTTTAACTTAACAATCTAAAGACTAAATAAGCTCAATTTTCAAATAAGCTTAAACTCTTATTTTAAGTTTTATCAAACGCTACCTAACTATTTTTTTTTAGGATTTTGCTTCTTGATTGTCCAAGGGTGTAGACCGCCTTGTGACTGTTCATAAAATGCATGGCACAATAATAATAAAAAAGCATGGATTTAAAGAGAATAACTAATCAGGAAGGGGTTTTTATGGAAAAATTCTAGTGTTAACAAATACCTTTTTTTTTTTTTTTTTAAATTCGTAATTACCAAACTAAAACTTCCTAAGTCAATTCTGTTCAACCAGAGCTCCTATTGATAATTGATAGTTAATTTTAAAAAAAAAAAAATTTGAATCTTGTAGGATTCAATTTTTAGAGTTACTTTAGAGGTGGGATTCAAATTTTATATTAAAAAAATCCTTTTGAAAAAAAATGGAAAACGGATCACAGGGTCCTCTTCCAAACGAACCACCTAATTGCATATTGACACGTGGTAGTGAAATTATTATTTTATTTTTAATTCTATTCTCTTTCCCAATGTGTAGAAATTTGATTGGTGAGGTCAGCTTGGACGAGGACCTTGCGGTCCTTTAATCAGAAATCGTTTTATTCATTATGTAATTTCCTTTAATCAGAAATCGTTTTATCTTTTTATTTAAAATTAGTAAAGAAAAAGACAACGGGAAAGTGGACGTTGCATTCGTTAGCAGAACATTCTAGTCTAAGTTTCTCTCTTCTTAACTTTCGGTGTCCTCGGTCCTCACTTTTTCCGGCTCCACAGCCGGCTAAAATTAAGGATCAGGGGAGGGAGAACCGGAGAGGGGTTAAAAGCTCAAGCTTTAACCGTAAAAACAGTCGGAAAAGTAAGGACACGTGTGATAGAAAAGTGGGAATAGAGAAACTGAGGTAGCATTTCCTATGACTTTTTTTGTCACCTTTTCATTCTTCTTTTAATTGTCTCTGTTTTATCGTCTCAGGGGTAAACATGGCATAATCTCAGTCTATAAATACTCCATTAGCCTCTGCAACAAAACAAAGCTAAACTGCATTCCCGAATATGGAGTTGTTGAGAAGTCTCAGAAGAACTCAAGTAAACCCTCTTTTCTTTTAAACCTTTTTTTTTAATCCTTCTCAAAGGCTCTCTTCTAGAGGCCATTTTTCTTTTATTTGAACTGGTTTACTGTAAGAGCATGATTTGTTTAGTTGTTCTGTTATGTGGGGTTCCTGATTTTTTGCGTTGGTTTCTGGTTTTTTGATGCATTTCTTCTGGAACCTTGTCTTTTGATGTATTTCTTCTTAAACCATGGATTTAATCAGGAGTTCATCCTTTTGTTATTTCAGTACAAAAATGAGTTCTTAATTTCATTAATCTAACTGGGTTCTCTCTTCTATAAACCATTAAAAACCATGCCTTTCCATTTCTTTCTTTCTTCTTCTTCTGGTATATATATATTTCTTCTCTATTTCTTTTAATGGGTTTTTTTTTTCTCGTTTGTTCCTTGAATCTTACAGGTAATTGAGATAATTTCAGTAATTGGAGTGCTGGCTTTACTGAGCTTAAGAGGAGCCGAGTGCCGAAAAGGTAGGATTTTGGATGAATTTGAATACACTGCTATAAGCTGCAGAGAACACAGCGCGTCGTTGACGGATTTCGGAGGAGTAGGCGACGGAGTGACGTTAAATACTAAGGCTTTCAAGGCGGCGATCGATAATCTGAGCCAGTTTGCATCGGCCGGTGGTGCTCAGCTTTTCATTCCTGCCGGAAAATGGTTGACAGGGAGCTTCAACCTCACCAGTCATTTCACTCTCTATCTCCACAAAGATGCAGTTCTTCTCGCTTCTCAGGTCTGATTTTGATATTCTAGGATTTTCAACCGTTACGATATGTTAATACGTATCGGCCGATATACTAAATCTGCACACTATACAGACTACAGTGTATACATCATACAGGGCTTGTTTGGACATTCCAAAACAAAGGTTAAAATGCATATTGACTATTGAATCTGACGGATGGAGTCTTATATAGGAAAAAGGATCTTATTTAGACCGTTGAGATCTTTCACAAGTTTGATCTTTCGTTTATAGCCAATCCAAGATGGAGTCTAGCATTTGGCTGTTGATCGAGTTAGTGGGGTGCCTGCCCTTCCTGCCTGCAATCCCCAAACCTTGCAGCCAATCAGGATCTTTAGGTCCCAATGTCGAGTTTATTCTTACCCGTGTCCAAACATGAAATGGTGCATACCAGGGCTTTGTCCCAATGGTACTGTATCCCTTGCTTTGGGGGGAGATACCGGGTTCCAATCCCGAGAGGGTGAGAGTTTGCATATACTTTCCACCTACCCACTAACTGAACATATACTAATACCTAATCGGCGTTGCAGCCTAAACTTATATCTCGAACCAAAAAAAAACTTTGAGCTTGATTTGGAATTAACTCAGCTCGAAGTGATATTCACACGTTTATTTTTCAAGTGTTTATATGCATACAGCCCACAACTTGGGTTAGCTTGAAGTCAGCCCGATCTTAATCGAACCAGCCCACGAGCTGTCCAACCCGAACCTAGCCAAACCCTGCCCATAAAGCCCTCCAGCTGAACTCAGATTGAACTCAGCTCGAACTCAACCTATATGATGTTCAACTCTGGCCAACCCGAAAAAACCCGATGTTATGTTGTGAGCCGAGCTTGGACTTGGTCTCGGATTTTAAACTTTGGGCTGAGCTCCCACTAACCCCAGCCTAGCGCACTCCACCTGCTACCACTACCCCTAGTGAATATTTAGTCCACCACTTGCACTAATTTCATACCTTACGCTTCAAAGTAGTGAGATGCTCCCATACTTGCAAACCCCTTGGGCTGAGCTCCCACTAACCCCAGCGTAGCGCACTCCACCTGCTACCACTACCCCCAGTGAATATTTAGGCCACCACGTGCATTAATTTCATACCTTACGCTTCGAAGTAGTGAGATGCTCCCATACTTACAACCACCCCCCCCCCCCTCGCGTGAGTGGTAGGGGTGTAACCTTCAGTGGAGGGAGCCCCCGGGCATGAGTTGCAAGAGCCCCAATGCCCAAAGCTAACATCCGACCCTACTATTATAGGTAAATGATGCCGACACCGAAAAAAAAAAAAGTAGTGAGATGCTCCCACTTAGAAATAATAAAGCACAACTATCTTCCTGATTCAACTTAGCTCGGAATGAACCCGGTTCTCCTTAGAGATTTACTTTATTTGTTAAAATAAAAATAAATGAATGTCGTGGATCATTTGCCATTATAAACACCTACATCGCGTATGCTCACTATTTCCTACATTGGCTCGCTCAACTGGGTTAGGATGTGACCGAATGGCCAGTGGTTGCACCCTTACCATCGTACGGTCGAGGAAGGGATGCAGCAGGTGGAAGGTACGTCAGTCTCATCTTTGGAACAAACCTCACTGACGTCATAGTTACAGGTACTTCCATTCTTTCAACTACCATTTATGCTAATAATAATTAGCTTAAACTGATTACTTAGCGTAATTGTGGACTGTTGGATTTCAGGGGACAATGGCACGATCGACGGCCAGGGTGCTCTCTGGTGGCAGAAATTCCACAAGGGTCAGCTAAAATACACCCGGCCTTACTTGATTGAGATCATGCACTCTGAAAATATCCAAATATCCAATCTTACTTTCCTTAACTCTCCCTCATGGAACGTTCATCCCGTTTACAGCAGGTATATTCCATACTGCAGCACTGTATGAAACATCATTCTTCTTAATCCAAATGTGTCTCTGATGAAATTTTGAATCTCAAAATGCAGCAATATTCTTGTTCAAAGCGTTACAATCATCGCTCCCTTCACGTCTCCGAACACCGATGGGATAAATCCAGGTTAGTTCTGGCCGCAAATCCCGATCAGATGATCGTATTCAGGGGTAGAGCCATGGAAGGAGGCAATTGGCCTCTATCTTTTGAAGAAAAAAAAAAATCTTTAATATTATAATGTTTAATTATTTAACAAGGCATAGCCATAAGGCAAAGAACAGCTACAAAGGGCAGAGCCAAGGATAGCTACCCCTGAACTTTTAAAGAAAAAAAATTATAATATATTATTTAATTTAATTTTATATTATGTTATTTAATTATTTGCTTAATTATAGGGCAAGCGACAACTACCCTATAAACAAGAGAAACAATACCCATAAGATATATACCAACTTACGAATGAGATGACACAACACACGAACTTGGTCTTCAAAAGAAATTTTGAGGGGCTACTTTCCCGTACTCTTACCCATTAGACCTAGAATATTTTCGTACCTACCTAATCATTTTCCACAAATCTACTGCTATATTCATTCATGTGATCTGTCGAGTTCTTCTTTGAACTGTATATTCTGTTGCCTGTTTGATGTGCAGACTCATGCTCAAACGTCCGGATTGAGGACTGTTACATTGTGTCTGGAGATGACTGTGTAGCCGTTAAGAGCGGCTGGGACGAGTATGGGATTGCCTTTGGAATGCCAACAAAACAGTTAGTCATCAGAAGGCTCACCTGCATTTCCCCCTTCAGCGCCGTGATTGCGTTGGGCAGCGAGATGTCCGGTGGGATCGAGGACGTGAGGGCTGAAGACATACTAGCCATCAATACAGAATCTGGGGTAAGGATCAAAACTGCTGTAGGAAGAGGAGGATACGTGAAAGACATATATGTGAGAGGAATGACCATGAAAACCATGAAATGGGCCTTCTGGATGACTGGTAATTACGGGTCCCATCCTGATAATCACTTCGATCCCAACGCATTTCCTGTGATTCAAGGGATTAACTACCGTGACATGGTTGCTGAAAATGTCTCAATGGCTGCCAGATTGGAGGGAATTTCTGGTGATCCGTTCACCGGAATATGCATTTCTAATGTCACAATTCGGATGGCAGTGAAGGCAAAGAAAGTGCCATGGACTTGCACCGATATTGAGGGGATTACGAGTGGCGTGACTCCTCCGCCTTGTGGTTTATTGCCTGATCAGGGACCGGAGAAAATTACGACATGCGCTTTTCCAGCCGAGAGCCTGCCCATTGATACTGTTGAAGTTAAAAGGTGCACTTACAGGAAATATCTATAAGACAGATCTGTATTTAATTTCTCTATTGAATACTGTGAGCTTGTCTACTTATCTGTAATACTAGCAAAGAGGCGTATATGAAGGGGATGCTATATTCAAATCGCACATCTGTAATGCTTTTACTGGTTTATGCAATATTTTTAGATTTTAGTTTTAAACGGATTGCACAAAACATGTGTTTTGAGAAGTGATTGTTGCATAAATTGATTGCACAAAAAACTCGGTCGCACAAGCAACAGATATAGGCAACTACTTGAATATAGCGTGATTACAGCTAGCATTCCCATGATAAGAAAGCAATCAAGTAAATCTAATGTAATAAATACATTGAAGAAATTTTACAAATTGAATTTTTTTTACAAATTGTAACATATTTTTATGAAAAGTGAGAAGAAAAATGTTATGACTTCGTGTGTCTTACAACTTTATACACAACACCCCACCCTCTTGCGCTAGTGGTTGGGGTGTGGCCTCTAGGTCAGCGGATCGAATCCCCTCGGGTATGAATTGCAAGAACTCCCCTGCCCAATTCTAACCCCTAACAGCCTAACCGATTCAAGATTACTAACGTAGGTACATGATAACTCCAGCAAAAAAAAAAAAAACTTATAAACAATCTCTTCACTAGAGATGTATAGCTCCTAATTCGACCTTGTAAAAAATACACTCAGCAATTTAGTTTCTATATCTAAACCAAAAACAACTAGTTGGAGGTTTAGATCTGAAAATAAGGACCTGCACCAACATATATTTGGTGTTCTGTTAATATTCTGGTGACTCGGAATCCATTGTGTAAAGTTCTGCTTTAGTGCTTCTGCGGCTGCCATTGCTATAACAAAAAACGACAAAATTTCCTCATACAAGAGTTTCAGATTACAAGCTTCAATTGATAGTTGATAAATAAAATTGACAGACACATGTATATATATGAGAGTAGCAAAAACCACGTGCAGTGCACCATTGCACTGGTGTGAAGAAAATAGCAGGCTAGTTTAGTACATTTCCATTTCCATCAACTTTAAACGATATACTTAAATATTATTATAATATTTATAATCATATAGGTAAATGTGGGTTATCTAGAGTCACTATCCCTACCCCTTCCACCGCAAGAGGCTTTCTTTTTTGTATAAGAGTTGCATATTACAGGCTTCAATGGATAAGTCAATAAAAGTTGAAAGAGATCAAACGATAAATTTTAAATCTCTCAACATCTCATGCAGTTTTTATATTGTTCTCGGAGGTTCATCACGATGAGACACTACATTCCACTCTAGGAACTGATATTTCCAATATCTTTTAACAATATATGTAACACGTACTATCACATTTTCCTAATGTGTTGGGTCTGGATTGTACTTCACGGATTCCCTCCAGATGAGCTCCTTGATGTTTTCTTCAGTGAATGATGGTTGCTCGAAATCAAAACTGAAAGGCCTTGGGCAAACGGGCTCAACATTGATATCATGAAGAGATGACATGTATGGGTGGCACAATGCCTCCTCAACTGCAAACACACCAGAGAGAAAATGACGCAAAATGAACAAAATATACTCCAATAACAGTCCTATCCTTAGAGAGCTTGTGCTTGAAAGTAAATGCTGTTTCACTATACCAGTAATGCGCTTGTTTGGATCGAAGACAAGCATTTTCTCTAGCAAATCAACAGCACCAGGAGACATATTCGGGAATCTAACTGAGAATTGTTGCTTTGGGTACTGTGGAAGTTGTCGCACATATCTTCGGGCATTATCGCTTCGGAGGAACCCAAGGCTGGAATCGTCAGGTGAACCTAGTAACTTTGGAAAAAATGCAAAAATTGTCATACTCAAATTCAACCTAATGAGAAAAAATACTGCAGCTTTGCGTTAGAAGAATGCCTTTTCCTCCATTTCACAGTAAGGTAGCCTTAAACATTAGCTGGCACAGAAAACCAAAGGAAATAAGTATGAAAGATTATTAAAAGAAAAAGGATACTGGTCATTCAAGAATCTTTGGTTCACTCCACTCTTGAAAAAATCCAGGACAGTGAGGCATTAAAATAATGTACTAAATGTCTCGCCCACTCAAGGTAATGATATTTTTTGATTCTAGGAAATCAGGAGCAACTAAAAATATCTTGGGTATATGGTCTGCTACAACCCAAAAGATTTGCCTCTCAAAGTTTTGATGCCTTTGTATTGGAATTCGAGGTGATGCCAATTTTTCCATTTGATAATAGAAGGAACAGCTATGGGTATAGAAACCATAGGCACTAAACCTAGGACAAATTCATACTCTTGTTACCAGCAAATCAGGAAGAAGTTAGCACAGGACTGAGAGGTAGCAGAAAAATATAAAGGAACTACTCTTAATTCTTAAGGGTCAAACACCTCGGAATGACCAAGATCCCAAAGAAGGGAGCGGCTCCTGAAAGTGGCAGATTCCTGAGACTACACTGAGCTAATTGATAAGCAGTAATTTATCAAAATCCATGAGCGGATTTCGGATATCTAGGATCATGGAAGAGCAGCAGCAAGAATTCTCCAGCATAGATTCATTGAACACTAAGAAAGTCCAAATAAAAATACCTCTGTGATAAGCCTCAGCTGATGAACATAATCTTTGCCGGGGAACAAGGGTTCTCTGATCATGATTTCACCAAGTATGCAACCCACTGACCAAATATCGATTGCAGCAGTGTACTCTGAACAATTAAGGAGCAACTCCGGTGCCCGGTACCAACGAGTGACAACATACTCAGTCATGAAATCTGTTTCAGATGTTGTCCTTGCCAATCCAAAGTCTCCAATCTTAAGGTCACAATTTGCATTTAGGAGCAAATTGCTGGGCTTAAGATCACGGTGCAAGACATTTGCTGAGTGTACATATTTCAGTCCTCGCAACAACTGATACAGAAAGTACTGCAAAGTGCAAAGGTTGCATCGAACTATTAATCTCATGTACCAAGTTGACCCCCAAGCAAGTTGATGACATGAGACTATGAAGGTCATATCAGAAACACATTGGAATATTTTGCTTATGAAATGCAACAGATAAATGCTCAGTCCCGAAATTTAAAATAGAAAAAGAAAAAGAAATAAAACCAAATAGAATCAAAAATAGAAAAATCTTGGAGGTGGCAATCCAACTTCAGAATGCATGATCCTATTCTTCTCTTAATGCACTGATATAAACCAAAGGGAATTTTAGTATATACCACATCTCCTACCTCCTCTCGCCTGCACCGTTTCTCATTTTGATTGGTAGACTGAGATAAAGCCTGCAACCTCAAGGAAAGAGTATCATCCAATGGATTTGCAGTCTTATAATAGCAAAAGTTTTGTAACCTCTGCTGTTACAGTAGATAAAAGTTACTTTGAAAGTTGTTCAAAAAAATTTATATTCTCATGGCATGGCTAAGTTTAGTTACATGTTTTTTGTTGTGTGCATGACTGTAGTTTATCCAATACTCTTATTGAAATGGTCGATGGAGTCACATTTTTGGTCCCTATTCTTTGATTTGATGAATTTATCATCATGCTAAAGCCTATTCGTCACAGTCCTAGTTCCTTCCCACGACTCAGACCGTGTGGCACTCGATCCTACAACCCCTCGTGGATGAATAAGCCCGATTCCCAAGAGCTTACCTAAGCAACTTGAGCACAAAAGAGTGAAGATAGCACAAGAGAATACTAAGAAGCTTTCAAGAAAGAACACATTGTATTGCACCAAAGAATGCTTACAAGTTGTGAAGTGTGTTACAAATGAGGGGATTACCCCTTCATATAGACATAGCAAGAACGTTCTAGATTTCTAGAATATTCCCCTATATGTACCTAGATATTTCTATAAAGTTTCTCTATAGAATATCCAAGCCTCCAAGGAATATTCATAGAGTTGTCTTATTACATCCCATTTCTATATAATTCCAGAATATTCCGGAGTCTTCTACTCTTTTCTACAATCTTCCAAAGTAATCTAGATTTCTCTAGATCTACTTCTATATAAAATCAACTTTACCGGACAGTAGTTACAGTTAGCAACCCCCTGTCTTAGCCGTGCTGTCCGAATTATATCAATCCGGATCCTTTGACAGAGTAATTAACAACACATTCGTGGTATTGATCCCAAAAAAGGAAGGTGCAGTGGATATGAAGGAGTTTCGCCCAATTAGTCTGGTTGGTAGTGTCTATTAAATTCTATCCAAAGTTTTAGCAGGTCGTCTCAAGATGGTAATGAGTTCCATCATTTCGACGGAACAAAGTGCATATGTGGGCTGCAGGCAGATCATAGATGGGATTCTGATAGCCAACGAATGCATAGATGAACGAATCCGGTCGAAACTCCCTGGCATTTTATGCAAAGTAGATCTAGAAAAGGCATACGATCACGTCAATTGGGCGTTCTTAGATTATGTGCTCGGGAGGATGGGCTTTGGCCTTAAATGGCGATATTGGATGAAATCATGCATCTCCACGGTGTCTTTTTCGATACTCATCAACGGCAGCCCGGAGGGCTACTTTCCAAGTTCTCGTGGATTATGACAAGGAAACCCCCTTTCTCCATTTTTGTTTGTGATTGTCTCTGAGGCTTTGAGTCAAATGCTCACCAGAGCCGACGGCCCCATATTTGATGGTTTCAAAATCGGTCAGGAGCAAAAGCGCATATCCCATCTTCAATTTGCAGATGACACTCTAATCTTCTGCAGCGCTTCGTGTCAAAATTTGTTAGCCCTTAGATGCTTATTCCGCTGTTTTGAAGCTGTATCTGGGTTGAGGGTAAACCTAGCCAAATCAGAAATCATAGGTGTGGGTCATGTGGGGATCGTTTCAATGTTAGCGTCATGCCTAGGTTGTAAAGTGGGATCTCTACCATCAGTTTATTTGGGTATGCCACTGGGTGCGGGGTTCAAGTCCAAGTCGGTCTGGGACCCGGTGGTGGACAGGTTCGCCCATCGCTTATCGGGTTGGAAAGCCCAATGCCTATCCAAAGTAGGAAAGCAAACCTTGATTCAGAGTGTTCTGAATAGCTTACCCACATATTTCATGTCCACTTTCACCATTCCTCGGTCGGTTGCTACTATCCTTGAAAAGCGTCAACGAGATTTTTTGTGGCATGGGATAGACGACAGTTTTAGGTACCACTTAGTTGCATGGGACAAAGTTTGTCGTGCTAAGAGTAGTGGAGGTCTGAACCTGAGGCCCTTAAGCGTTAACAATAAGGCCCTGTTAGGTAAATGGATTTGGAGGTTTGGCGAGGATCGAGGAAGCTTATGGCGGTCGATCATAGTGGCCAAATATGGCGAGGAATCTTGCTGGATTCCGCGGGGTGGCCATGCCACTCACGGGGTAGGATTGTGGAAGAGCATCATGGGGGTTGCTAGATTGGTTGTGCCGTATTTTCGATATCAGGTAGGTAGAGGTTCAGAGGTTAGATTTTGGAAAGACATTTGGTGTGGTCCCACTCGACTGAAGGACGATTTCGGTACCATTTTCTCTTTAACAGCTGATAGGAATGCTCTAGTGCGGGATTGTTTCGAGTCGGAGGGTACGGAGGTGGTATGGTGTCCATCGTTGAGGAGGGACCTCAACGATTGGGAGGTGGACGATCTGTGTCGTCTTCTTCAGCGCCTTGGTTCTGTTCTTGTGAGTCCTTAGATTAGAGATATTAGAATGTGGTCCAATGGCAACAATGGCCGATTCTCAGTTGGGTCACTAGTCAAGTCCTTAGAGGCACGCCCTTCTACATCTTTCCCCCATAGGATTGTGTGGAATCCAGGAATTCCCTCTAAGGTATCTTTCTTCCTATGGACTGCGGCATTGAATAAAATTATTACTTGTGATCACCTAAAATCTAGAGGTTGGAGGTTGGCCAACCGTTGTTATTTGTGCCTTCTCGCGGAAGAGACGGTGGACCACTTGCTCTTGCATTGCCCTATGGTGGGGGCGGTATGGGGATACTTTCTATCCCGCGTTGGGGTGGATTGGGTCTTTCCTTCGTCCTTTCAAAGCTTCTTATCTTGTTGGGTATTGATGAGTGAGGATAGTGCTCGGAAGGCGCTTTGGGCTATTCTCCCGGGGGCCATTTCATGGGTGATATGGAAAGAGCGCAACAAGAGAGTTTTCGAGAACTCTCAATCGTCCCTTACCCGTATATGCTCACGCACACGATTATTGGTCCTAGAGTGGGCAAGCATTCACCACGCGGAAGAAGATGTGCAATCCATCTTAGAGGATCCCTAAAACATTTTCATTTTGCTCTTTTGGTTTTTCCCTATGCTCGGTTTGTATATTTTTGTGTTCTCTCGGGTTTACATTCTTGTAAACTTTGTATCTCTTCTTTGATTAATATAAGTCTCTTATTGATCAAAAAAAAATACTATATGTTGTGGTGTTGTTTATTGCCTCTGCTCCCGGGTGCTGCGTATCGCGCCCCATTTGTCCCATGACCCTCTTATATTCATTGTTACTACTCTCTCTATCAGATCGGTCTTTTGGAGTAATTGGTTGTTAACATGGTATCAGAGCGTTGGTTGAGATTTGGTCACGGGTTCGATTCTTTCCACCCTTTGGGTGAGGGGGAGTGTGGAGTGTTATTTATCGCCTCTACTCCCGGGTGCCGCATATCACGCCCCATTTGTCCCATGACCTTCTTATATTCATTGTTACTACTCTCTCTATCAGATCGGTCCTTTGGAGTAGTTGATTGTTAACATATATAATGCCCAAGTGTTCGGGGAAATGTCCAGGTTAGGCAATCCGTGATACTTTTCCCAGAATACTAATGTAAGGATTGAGTAATAACATCAACACATCAATCCATGCATATATATCAATACAATGAAGGATGTGATGCTCAAATGACAAGATGATCATAATGCTTTGCAATGTGCAACAATTTGTGTGTAAAATATAGGATGCTAATTAACTTTAGTGAGAAAGTTCTTGTTACTTGTCCTCCTTTTGAAAATTGATCTTTTCAATTAGATTAGATTTAGTCTTCACTGGTCAATGTTACTACTACAGTAACCAACTATTCGCTACATTACTTGTGTTTACTTCTTCGGTTTCATCTTTACCTTTACCACGGAGGATACATCCATTAGAATAAGAAATAAAGGCCAAATACCACAAACAGTTCAACAGACTGATTGTGATTTGGACACAATAACAACCAAAACCGTTACAGTATAATAAATGTAAAATTTACACTCTTAAGGAGTTACCCTATTCCCAAATTCAACTTTCTGGTCTAACCATCTAAGTTAGGAAAAACAATCTGTAACAATTATGTGCTATGATCATTTAAACTACATAGTTAAAGTGGGTATGGCAAATGTGAAGTCCTAAATGTCAAGGGAAAATGTCGGTGTCGTACCTGACAATGTTCATCTGTCAACGGTTGGCTGGAACGTATTATATGATAAAGATCAGTTTCCATTAATTCGTAAACAATGTACACATCATTAAAGTTCTCCCTCTGTGGAGGCCGTATGATGTCTTTGATGGCAATAACCTGCAGCAGGGAAGAACTGAGCAGTAAGGCCATGCTTGTGCCAAAACAGAAAGCAAAAACCATTCTAGTATTCCTACCAAATGAACAAAACCAAGGTAAACCGTCACCAAAAAGGTTTCAAAAGATTTATTATGCCAAACGTTTCTGTTGGAGTTCCCCTATTGTTAAAGGCAACAGATTCTACAAATTTCAATGTTCCAAGAATGAAAAAAGCCAAAGGAGATGATAAAGATATAGCCCATGCATGGCAGTAGGGAGTTTAAGGTATGCTCAAATTTGTACTCATCAATATTTAGCTTTTGGCGGATAAAAGAGTGATCCATCTATGGATCACTAGAAAGAAGCTAAAAAGGTTAGGTAGTATTTACTATTTAAAAGACTACAAAATTTGATCACTTTGAATTAACCGGATATTCGAATTCAAACTAGGCTGGTTGCATTGACAATAAGAAGTCTCTTTATTGGTTTGTGAAGACATTTTATGGAAGAGTGGGAAGCGAATCCTTACAATTTCAACCACTATGCATGCAGAATTTGTGGCTTGTTATGAATGCTCATGCGTATGGGCTGTGCAGTTTTATTTCAAGGCTTCGAGTTATGGGTGCAATTTCTAGGTCACTAGGGATTTTTTGTGACAATAAAGCTGTGGTTTTCCTCTCCAAGAACAACAAGAGTTCAGACAGCTCTAAGCATATAGACATGAAAGTATCTTCTTGTCAAGGAGAATATGCAAGATTATCAAGTGTATAAAGCATATTAGCATGAAACTGATGATTGCTGATCTCATGACCAAGGTTTTGAGTCCTAAGATTTTTCAGGAACATGCTACTCATATGGGAGTCTCAGTTTACTTGGTTAGTAGGATTATATATTCGCTCTTATTAGGGTTATGACAATTGTTTCATATAGTACAAGCATTGGTGCATCATATAATTTGTTGTTCCATTTTTATGTATAAACAGGTTTTAAATGTAGGGTCTTGGTTTGACTTTTCAAACAAATTTCAATAATAACCAATAAGCATGCCTGATCGCCATTCAGTTTTATGTTGATTCCAGATTACACAAATTATGCTAAGAAAGTGACTTGGAAAGAAGACGCTACTAGGCATTGGAAGTTTGGAACTGTTGAACAATCTTATGTCAATGTGATGATGTAATGACTTCCATGATACTTTGTTTAACAAAATCTTTGGACTAAGTTTAGGTTGATAAGGATGTTTTCTTAGTATTAACAATATATTTAGAGTGGCCACTCGTCAGTTGAACTTGTGAACCAGACGTCTTTTTTAAAGAGAAAAAAAAGTTGTGAAATCTGTATTCGTGATCATTGCAAACTGAGTGCAAGAAAGTTAAATTTTCTATTTCGGTGTAAAATAATAATAATAATTTGTATAAACTAAAAATCTTATTGTATGTTCCTTGATTACTTAGAGCATGCAGGATGACGTTCAAATAAAGTGTGGTAATCACCAAGTAGGGGTGGAGCCAAGATTCTCTTGTGGGGGGGCTAACAATGGGGGTTTGGGGGCATAGCTCCTAGAAAAAAAATTGAAGGCCAAGTTCATGGACCATCGCGTTTGTTTGTGTCCATTTGTAAAGAATATTTTTTTCTCCGAAGGTTCCGGGTGGGGGGAGGGGCAAGAGCCCCCCGTCCCTAGGCTCTGCCCATGGTGTCAAAAAGCGACTCAATTCCACTGAAGTTGACCGAATTGAGTCGACTTCCATGGTGTCTGAAGCAAAATGCACTTGTATTTTAAAAAAACTGGACTTCATGGTAAACTTCGGTGAACTTCGACCAAAACAGGGAAAAAAAAAAGTATCGAGAAAATACAAAACTTCAGTGGAAGTTAACCGAAGTGTACAGAAAAAGTGTCAATTGAAGGGCTTTTAAGTTTCAACTTAAAAATGTAACGCTAGTTCCATTTGCTTTAAATTTACTTTCTTCATAAGGAAAGAAAACATTAACCTTATTATAAATATAATTAACTTTAAAAGAGAGTGTTGCTAACATTAACCTTATTATAAATTATAATTTTATTATTCTAGTAATTTTGTTATTAATATATTATACCCATAAAGGCTTTTTAATAGTGATAAAAGAAATTAAATAATTTCCTAGTAGCATTTCATAAATTAAAATTTATTTAACTACCTATCTCCTCTTCACATATTGATTCAGTCCTGTGAAAACATTGAGCTCATCAATTACAGATTGAAATAGGTTCACAAACTAAATTGAATTTCAATTGTTTATCAACTTTAATGTGTATTCATAAGTTTTTCAGGTTTCTAAATTAATTAATATGGATAATAATGAAACAATAAAGAGAATACATTTCTCATTCACTTGACAAAGAGGATAAAATATAGTTAAATTTTTTGATAATATTGAAAAATATCAAGAAGAAATTACAGCCCAGACAAGCAGATTACGCATGACACTTAACATGATTTTCACATTTGAGTACTACATGCTTGCTTCAGTAATATAGTGAATTCTAAATGTGTATTTATACTTAAGTATTGATTTTTTAAAGTTTCATCTTAAATTTCTAATGTTTCCTACACTTCTTTAATTTTTACATAACTTCCTTGGACTTCCTTAAACTTCCTCGAAACGTGTCAACTTCTTTAGCAACTGAAGTTTATACCGAAATCGAAGTTTAATACATTGGGTATAATACCTTTGGTGAACTTCGACCAAAACAGAAAATAAAAGTATTGAGAAAATACAAAACTTCAGTAGAAATTAATCGAAGTGTACAAAAATTTTGTAAATTGAAGGACTTTTAAGTTTTAACTTAAAAGGGTAACGCTAGTTCTACTTGCTTTAAACTTACTTCTTCTTAAGGAAAGACATATGTCCGCAGCATTAACTTTAATATAAATATAATTAGCTTTAAAAGAGAGTGTTGCTAGCATTAACCTTATTATAAATTATTAATTTATTATTCGAGTGTAGTTAGCATCAACCTTATTATAAATTATAATTTTATTATTCTAATAATTTTGTTATTAGTATATTATGCCCATAAGGGGTTTTTAATAATATTAAATAATTAAATAATTTTCTAATAGTATTTCATAAATTAAAAATTATTTAACTACTCGTCTCCTCCTCTTCACATATTGATTCAGTCTTGTAAAAACATTGAGCTCATCAATTGCAACTTGAAATAGGTTTAAAAACTAAATTAAATTTATCAACTTTAAAGTGCATTCATAAGTTTTTCAGGTTTCTAAAATAATTAACATGAATAATATTTGAAAAATAAAGATTACATATTCCCTTCACTTGACAAAGAGGATAAAATATAATTAAAAAATGTGACAATATAGAGAAATATCAAGAAGAAATTACAGCTCAGACAAACAAACAACACATGTCACTTAACATGATTCTCATATTTGAGTACTACATGATTGTATCGGTAATATAATGAATTCTAGATGTGTATTCATGCTTTAATAATGAATTTCTAAATTTAATCTTAGATTTTAATGTTTCCTTAAAATTTCCTACACTTCTTTAATTTTTACATTACTTCCTTGGACTTCCTTAAACTTGAATTCTAGATGTGTATTCATACTTTAATAATGAATTTCTAAAATTTCATCTTAGATTTTAATGTTTCCTTAAAATTTCCTACACTTCTTTAATTTTTACATAATTTTCTTGGACTTCCTTGAAACGTGTCAACTTCCTTAACGACCGAAGTTTATACCGAAATCGAAGTTTAATACCTTGGATATAAATAAGGTCAACTTTCCCAAAGAAGAGCATGAGAAAGCTTCCCATCAAGCTGCTAGAGAGGAGGGAGCTAAAGGTCAAGCAACGAAAAGAGGAAGCCATCAACTCAACGAAGAGTTCTCCATCACAAAGGCAGGTATGAAGAGTTCTCCATCACAAAGGAAGTTTAATACCTTACTTCTGTTTTTCTTTAACTTTAATGAACTAGAAGTAAGATCCAGTGCTGTTTAGGCTGCAGAGCCATCCATTGGGTTTCACCTAAAGTTTTATGATTCTATCACTTTACACCAAACACAAAAAGGAAGAGATGACCAAAAACACCGTTTTGTTCAGAATTAACTATATGTCTAATTTTGCCTAGACAACAAGTGATAAGTCAAACATCCCCCATCTAAACATAAATAATCATAACAACAAACTAAAACATAGTCATTTTTTATCTATGTATCAAGGAAACTCCAATTTTGAAAGAAATAAGAAAAAATAAATTTCCATGTTGCACAAGAGTATCTGAGACACGTCATACAAACACCAACACTCAGGAGAATCCTATCTTCTTTTTCTTATTTTTGCTAATATTGATATAAAAATAAAATACCATCTACATGAATTTAATATAGAAATACTCAACTTGATACCTATTTGATAATAAATCTAATGAGTAATAAAAGACAGATTGTCAAGGTATTAGGTTTCTTAAGGTCAGTCTTCCCAACATCTCCTATTCATGTTTGACAATGAGGCATGTGTTTGTGTTTAAGTTACATAGTTTCTGGTGCATTAAAAAGAACATGGGATCAACTAAATAGAATTTATCAGAAATGGAACATCGATAGATTGCGATAAGTCATCCTCCCAACTCCTTGATTTAATATTGTTGCAATATATAACCCCAAATTTTCATTTGTTAAATCATTCTCTTACAACCATAGTGACAAAGTCAGGGTTCGGGAATAATTCGGCAAGCGTCAAGTTCAGAAAAATTCGGAAACAATTCAGGGAAAAAATAAAAATTATAAAAAGATATTCGAAAATTCGGTTAGATAATATACAAAATAAGTAGTTTCATTTATCGAACTTTACGAATTATTGCAAAATTCATGAATAATTTGGGAATAATTCATGAATCGGGAATAATTCGCAAAATCCACGAATAATTTGAGTATAATTCGGCAAACCAAAAGTTCGCAAATAATTCGGCACACCTAAAATAAAATTCGCGAATAATTCGTGATTTTTTCAAAAATTCGGAGAATTTTGTTACTATGCCTACAACAACACTATTTCCTTGTTATTGAGATTAACGGTAAACTGGATGCAATATTCAGTCAGAGAATAGCATGGTTGGATGTAGAATTCTTCATTGCATGCCATACTTTCTGGACTAATTGCCAACATGTTGAATAATGTGTAATTGTTGATACAAGGAAGAATTAGTTCTGAGCATCAGCATAGGATGCTTACTGATGTAACATTTCATCAACACGGGTCATCACAGGTACCTAATCTGCTGCTGTATACTCATTGCAGTGGCTGTAATTGTATATTTGTATGCTCTATTCAGATAGTCTTGGATCACTCTGGAATATTATGTCTGTGGTAAAGATGTGTAAACACCCTTCATGATCAATGTATTGAAAATTTCCAGCCCCCTCAGAATAGTTTGCTTACAACAAGAATTTTTTTTAAAAAAAGGAAAATATGGTTTAAGAGAAAAAATAATTTATTAGGACAAAGCACAACAGTCCAGTCGTACATGAACACTGAAAGCAATCAAATTCGTGGCAGAAAAAAATGCAGGAGAACCAGTAAATATCAAAAGAGAGTTAAAATTAAAGATTTTAAGAGTTATTAAGGGAACTAAACTTACATTATCATGATCCATATGACGGAGAAGCTTAATTTCTCGTAATGTCCTTTTGGCATCTATTCTGTTGTCAAATGCATTACCAATCTTTTTAATGGCAACCCCCTCACGTGTCTCTGAGTTCACAGCAGCGCTGGAGGAAAAGAAAATAATCCCAATTATCCTCACTCTCTCAATTTGCAAACACAATCTAAATATGTTAATCATGCTCAAATTAAGCATATCAAGGTTTTTTTACTACTAAATCACGGGATGGTTAATCTGTAAATGAAATCAAACATCTGCATCATTAAAGGATCAAAGCACCAACATAGTATGAACAAAGTAAACCCCAATAACAATCTTAATGTCTCTGTGAAAATTGCTCAAGGAACCAGTGACAGCTCTTAGCTTTAATAAAGTGCTTTAGAGAGAAAGATTGCATCTCCTTTAGTTGGTAATTATTATTCATTTCATATAAAAACGATTAGTATCATTACCCTAAATTCGTACCTATGCATTGGAACAAATTCATCTGACCTCAATTAGGGCAACACATGAACTTAAATTTGCAAGACTTCAACATCCATAAAGCTTTCACTCTCTAATTACAGTTTTATGTTTCTCCTACAGACCAACTCAAACATGTTTACCCGACTATGGATTCGTCACCATCGAAAGAGAACCCAGTAATGAAACTAGATTTTCAACAAATTCTCTAAACGATCTTTAGAATCTCCCAAAACCCAGTAGAAATCTAAGAAAAATGTACCAACAAAAGCCCACACTTCTCTGCAAAACTGCAATAGCCATCAAGCTTCCACTCTCAAATTTCATTATTCTCATTTTTTTCCAGCGGATCAACTCAAACAAGTCCACTGGACTATAGATTCGTAACAAGAGAACCCAGTAGCAAAACCAGATTTTTCAACAAATTCTCAACACGATCTTTAAAACCCCCCCAAACCCAATTGAAATATAACGAAATTGTACCCAAAAAAAGAGCTTAAACGAGAAGATGAAAACCAAATACATGTCACGAATAAAAGAAAACAGAGAATCAGAAAACCACAGAAAATTCGAACTGATCAGCAAACAAAGAAGCTTAAAATCTTTAAAAGATCATACCACACAATCCCATAAGCACCTCTACCAACTGGCCGTATCGGAGGAACGTACTTAGCAGAGACCTCGAAGAGGTTTCCGTACACATTGTACTGAACATATCGACCGCCATGAGTGAGAACTCCCTTGATATTACTGTCACCTGAACCAGTACTCGACTCCACAGACATGTTTAACCGCAAGAAGAAACTCTGAAACCGGAAACCCAGAAGCGGATTTGGGAAGAAATGCAGAATCACAAAGACGGATTTTTCTCTAACTCTAAATTTGGCCGAAACAAGTTTCTTTCTTTCCTTACTTTAAACCGTGTGAGCGTTAATGACTTAATTCATACTTTTGATCTGAAATGCGTAGAAAATCCGTGGCCCTGGTGTGCTTTTTTTTCTCACTTTCTAACCATACATTTGGACATTATATGGTGCATCCGGGTGAATTGAGGACGATGCTCCCTCAACCCCACACCACAGATCTGCTCACCATTCCTCTTTAGATTAACACTCCAAAAATTGAGATCCATATAGCCTAATTTGTCGGGTTAATTTTTTTTTTTTAAAAAACCAGTCAATAATATTATAATGTGTGTCCACTGGTATACTAATAATGTGAATTGTGAGAAATTTTAAGCACTGAACGAATTGTCATACATTGACCATTGTATTGAATAAAGATTGCAAAGACCTTCTGGGACTAGAGTTAACCAACGAGGGTTGGGCTAGTGGCCAAGACCACGCCTCAAGAAGTTCTTGAGGTCTTGAGTTCGAGTCCCTTCCCTTATTTGCTACCCTTTGGGATTTATCCTGACTTTCCTAGTTGCGTAGTGTAAGGGGATTTGCATGATTGGAGGGACTTAGTCCGGTGCTCTAAGAGACACATACCCTCGTTTCAAAAAAAAACTTAAAAACACGATTTTGAACTTAGCAATAGTCCGCTCCGCCTGGGCTTGTTCCCCCTTCTCACCAAGTATCCTTTTTAATCATGGTTAGTTTCTTTTAACTATAGTTCTTATTTTTAAGCATGATTTTTCAAAAAACTGAATATTAAGGATTAGTGAATCGTAACCACAGTTAAAAGAAATTAATTGGAGACATGGCTTATGCCGATGAAGGGATTATTTTCCTTCGAAATTATAAACCCTGAATCCTTTTACGCCCTATAATGAAAGGTTTTTAGACAAAGGTCTTGATTGACCAGAGGATCCATACAGTCCCAAAAGCTTTATTCTAATTCAATAGGGAGATGTGGGCCCTGTAGAAGACTCTTCTTCATGCGGCCCACATGACAACCAATGATCCTCGTGAGAGGAGCACATCTCGCCATCTATAGCTTAGAGATTAAACACAATATATACAGAGAGAGGTGTAATATTCTACTTATGATGAACATCCAAAGCTACATGAATCTTCAATTCCTCTTATATTTAGTATCTTAAATGCTTTATTTATTTATTTTTGCTGGGGTCATTTACCTAAGGTTAGTACGAATGGTTAGGGGTTAGCAGAGAGAGGGGAATGCCCAGACCTCTCTCAAGAGAGGCGACACCCCACCACTGGAGCAAGAGGCAGTGTGTCTATAATGCTTGTACTGGCAAGACTTCGCCTTTAGTACTGCCATTTTCAAGGTCATTGATGATTGCCTCCATGGTATCCACGTCCATACCAAGGGTCCCCTAAACTCCCAAACAAGGAAATCAAGGCAATATCAATTTAGCTGCAGCCATTTCTGCTTGATTTAATATCCCAATGGATGATGGCTCTGTAAAGCTTTTGAGCTATATATAGTGGAGGTTCTGTTGATCCATTCACTCTCTATTCTACCAATTTGTAACCAAATTGAGAAAGCAACAGTGTGGTCGTGCAAAGTAACACAATCCCGTTTCTTCTCACTAGAAAAGCTGGAATCATGACCTGCTTGTGATGGCCAAATTGCTTTTGTAAGGCCTTTGGGGCGTCCAAGATTTGGATGTATGCAGATTCCAAGTGGGTGGGTGGTTGATTGTTTGAATGGCATTCTTTAGGCTCCGCGGCGATGGAGGGCTTACTTAAGGCTTACTCATGAGTTGATCCTAGATTTCGAGGAATGTATTTTCCGTCATGTGTAGTGGGAATCGAATCGAGCGGCTGACTCTCTCTCTCTCTCTCTCTCTCTCTCTCTCTCTCGTCAATGTGTCGATATTTCTCGAGTAGATTTCCCCCCCTTCTCCTCTTCCTTTGGTGACCCAGTCTATTTGTGAAGATGGGGCTGAAAAAAAGTACTGGCGAATGTAAGTCCTTGTAATTCTAATATATCTGATCAGGGTCTGCCTAACCCCAGCATACCATCCCAAAAAAAAAAAAAAAAAACATTTCTTCTTCAAATGGATTTATAAGAAGCTTTAGAAACAAAAAGACCTGCAACCGAATTGGCAACTTTCTGATTGTTGATTCATGTTAGCTCCTTTATTATTTCTTTGTAGCTTTTCAATCTTCTCCAATCTCCTGCAATTGCTTTTGATTGCAGCAGCCAGCCACAAAGAGCTGGGGTAATGAGGTGATCAGGTAACCCACGGCTGCAAACACCCTGATTGAAAATTTGTTAATAGAGCAGTCAAGAGGGGGGAAATCAAAAATTGCAAACAGTACAAACCCATTTTAATATTTCATTAAAGCTACATAAGAGAAAATACATATATTGAGCTATAATACCAATACCATGCATATTACAATCTTCACTGCCCAACATTGATGTACATTCAGCAGCCCATACTAGATTGTGTATTTTCATCACTTAGCTTCTTGGAGAGGTTCTTGGCGACACTACTGCATTATTCTCCTGCCTTGGCTCAGAGTCTGCAAAACACACTCTTAGATTACAAAGTAAAGCATCACGCCCGGTTAAAACAATATGGAAGAACCCATCCACGTCCTTCGAAAGAAGATCTAATCCTTGTGAAAGCCTCTCTGCACCCTTTCCCAAATCCGAAATGGAATTCTGCATTACTTCCGCTTCTGTAGGACCAACTCCCTCACTGATCATGGGATACAGCTTCTTGATGATTACATCAACTGCTTCCAGCTCTTTCAACACTGTAACATTTCCATTAGAAAACAAACGTTTTAATTCTCCATTTACATCAGCCTGCAAGTCAGTAAAAGCTTTTGCCCACAAGTGTTCCTCAGGAACATGCAAGTCCGTTAATGTCTTTGTGGAACCCAAGAGAGCTCCGGCAAACACACTACAAACAAATACAGTTTCCACCTTAACACCATACATAGCACGCATCAAAACCTTCCCTTTTGCCGAGTTCTTAATCTTAGGCAAGTGAAGAGATTCAACAAGCCCATTTAAGATGGAACAACTGTTCTCAAGTTTGTGGTTCCTCGAACCGATATGTTTATTCCAATCATCAAGAGAAGATCGGGCCCGCACAAGCCGGTCCGACGATGGGGAAGCACTGGTAGCATCCAAAACATGTAAGACATATTGTATCAAGACTTGGGCTTGGTTGAGCCGGGAGAGCTCGGAGCTAAAAGCATTGCAAATATCCAGCAACTTCACGCTGTTGTCCAAATAAACATCCATCCATTTCTCATCCCAATCCGAGACAGGGAACTGAAGCTCAGTAATGAGTGTTTTGATGTCTGTATGAGTTTGAGAAAGTGACTCCATTGCTAGTTTCATCCACGATAAGCTAAGGACATCACCTCTGTCTCTTGGCTTGAGATTTTTCAACCTCTCCGCCAAGGCTTGCTCAAAGGTATTCAACAGTCCAAGAAGCCTTGGAGAGAGAGAAGACCCCTTAGGTAATATCTTCCGGAAAGGGTTTCCAATTGGGAAGAAAGGCCGGTGACCATCATGCGGACGACTCATTTTGACGAATAACTGGTCAGAAATAAATATTCACAGAAACACTTAAAGATCAATGATAAATTCAGATCACATAGATATAAAAGACAATTTATTACTGTCAACCACAAAAATATTAAGAGAATACCAGGCATTGAATCTAGTTTAGGATAAAATGTTTAACCACTCTATCCAAAGTCCAAACCTGAAATGCTTGAATCAGCCTTAAAAATGGTCAAATTGCACTTTAATCCTAGAAACCCATGCCTACTTCATTCTGATTTGATGGCAATATGATTATTTACAAGGGTGCTCCATCAGATCCCAAAAAAACAGATCAATCTATGATCATTTGCTAGGAAAAAAAATGAGTTTTTCCAACCATTATGCAGCCCTCGGCTCATAAACTAACAAAGAAAATTTGAATAAACATAAGAGGATTAAGGTCTCTTAAATTAAATTAACAAAGAAAATTTGAATAAACATAGAGGATTAAGGTCTCTTAAAAGACTCAGTAGCTTCTTACCCAAAAAAATATCAATAGACGAATCTCTTTTGTCTCGTTTCAGTTATCAATTCTGTCATTGAATATTTATATATTTCTCATGCCAAAACAACTAGATCTAAACACAGTTCATTTTCCTTTCTATAATTTAATCACTTCGATTTCCCAAGCCAATACAGCCAAATCTACAACAGATCTAATTACAAACACACAGATCTGGACCAAAATTGAAAAAGCTCAACAGATTCAACACTAGATCATCAAATACACAGCAAATAAATTACATTCCCATCAAGATCTGACCCAAATGTTACATCTTTTCAGTATATAACGGAAAAAATCATCAACGAGGCAAATCGGGAGTAGATCCAACAAAATCTCCACCGATCTTTAATAGAAGATCATCAAATGGAAAGAAACATGAATCAAACCCGAAAAAATCAAATATTATCTGCAAAACCCTAATTTCAATCTGAAAAGGAGAACTTTTTCACAGATTCAAGCAAGTAGACAGATCAGTAGATAAGAGATATAGAGAGATAGAGAGCTTCGTACCTGAACAGTACAAACGGAGAGAAATTCTGGAAGAAAGCTTCAAACGCGTAAAACACCTTTTCTTCGGCAAAACCTACAACACAACTCTTGAAGATGAAGCTATGCGCGTTGACGGTATCTCGAATACACAAAAGTAAAGCGTGTATACGCTTAATGTCCAACGGCAAGTTAAGATCCACCGAGCGATTAGAATTTTGAGAGTCCTAAGTGATTTTCAAAGCTAAAGCCCGCACATCAAGTCGCCATTATCAACGGTCCAGATTGATGAAACGGAGTGTCCATGTAGACAGCTATGAGTGAGAGCATAAGACACGTTTCTCATTATTATTTTATATTTATTTAGTGAAAGCCAACAAACGTTCAAAGTCTTCGTAATTATAGGTGGGAAGAATGCCTCTTCTAGGCTCCTTCCTCCTTACACGTGGCAAAGTTAGAAGAGAGGATAAGGATGAATGAGTTTAGGGTGTTCTAGACTTGGGCTTTTTTACGGGCCTCCGGATTTTTTTAAGGGCCCCTTCTCTTATGGATGGTAGTTGAGATTGAAACGTTGAAGAAAAGTAGAGGAGGAGAGGAGGCCGCCGAATGTTGAAGATGAAACATGAAGGGTTTGTTTGTAGATTAGGGTTTTATCTAAAAGATATAATTACTTTCTTAGCCTTAGCCTTAGCCTTAGCCTTAGCCTTGTGTGTTTATAGAAATTACAATATTACCGTATTAACTTTAAAGAATAAGAAGGGTATTGTTGGTATCTAAAATTATATATAGAGGAGTGATTAGCAGATGGGCTCCTCTATTTAAGTCACTGTCCTTGTGTCCCTTTTAACATTCATTTGACCATGGTTAAGCTTAACTAAATTAAAGTTAAGCTTTCTAATTTTTTTTCCTTCTAAAACCAAAGGTTGAATTGCTTAATCCTAAAAGTGAGTGAATCTTAACCACAATTGGTGAGTGTTAAAAATTAGGGCATGGACCAATGACTACCTGTCATTTCATTACATAATGGTAACCTCTGGTAAGTTAAGCATTTCCCTTATATATATTCTTATAAACAGTCGGATAATTATGGGATTAGATAGGGTACTATCCATATCCGCTTTATTTATTAACGGATAGACAATAAGATATCTGAATCCGGTCAGTTGGATACCTATTCGGATAATTATCTGCTTAATCGGATTCAGATCATAATAAGCGGATAGCTGACAACCCTAATTGTGAACTCCATCATGGGTGGTAGTCGGGCCAGACTGGGTTAGGTTGGGTAGCTTGAGCTCAGCCCAAAGTATGAAACCCATTTAGAACCCCGGAAGTTAGTGCACATTGCTTGTGAATAGTATTATGAATAGTGTCAAGGCATAGGGCATGTAAAGGCCAAGTGTCTCGGTGTAATGATATGCTTGTGTAATGAATGATAATGAGAGTTTTGTATGAACTTTTATCCGTATGAGTATATGTTTCTATTTGGGGTGTTAAACAAAAGAGTATGAAAATACTCTTAAGTGACAAAAATGGGAAAAACAAGGCAGACCGGTCAACCGCTCAGACGACCGATCGATCGCTCCAAGGACCAGTCGACCGCTAATCACACTTTTTTGTATGGGGAAAAATTCCAGTGGGGTGTTTTGAGACCGATCGACCGCTCGACACCACCAATCAACCGCTCCTATGTCTTTTTGCATGTAGCCGACCTACTATTGCTTTTGGGGATATTTTAGGGTTGTTTTGGGAATTTGGCAAATCCCCAAACTCTATAAATAAGCCCATTTCGTGGGCTTAGGGTTACAAACCCTCTAAGACAACTTAAAAGAGTTTTTTAGAGAGAAAGAGAGAGAGAAAGCTAGGGCTTTCAAGGGTTTGTGCTTAAATCAAAAGAGAAGTCTGATTTCTTCTTCTCAACTCGTTCTGAAAGCATTAGACCGCAGGGATTCGGTCATTAAAAGGTAGATACACTCTACTATCTACCATGGTTATGATTTCTTAAGTAAAGTAAGATGAAAAACATGTTTACTTAGTGAATTCGATGTATAAAGCTTATGTACTCACAAGTTATTGCTATGAATGAAATTTCATGGTATGTTTTGATGTTTAAGGGTTTTTTTATGTCCACCTTGATGCTCACAAGCACTCTATGAACACAAATGTCTTGTATGATCGAGGTTTTCTCATAAGTTTTGAAAGTTCATAAGTAAACCGGAAAGCTCACAAGCTCATAAGCTTTGATAAAGCAAAATTGAGGGTTGGTCAAGGATAGAGTATATCCAAGGATATGTCATATCCGGGTCAAAGCAATCTCATAAAAAAAGTTAATAATGTCAACGGGAAGGTTGGTCAAGGATATTGTCACCCTACTTCTATGTATTCGATGAATGATATTTATATATCTGGCTCTAAGTCTTTTCACATGTGCTAATGTCTGGCTCTAAGTATGATCTCAAAAGCTCATAAGAAAACTCATTAGGCTCATAAGGAACTCGTAAACTCATAAGGATCTCATAAAGCTCATAAGAACTCTAAGATCTCGTAAGAACTCATAAGTTTGATTCTCATAAGCTCAAAGATCTTATAAGAACCTTGATTCTCACAAGAACTCATAAGTTAAGTTTTGACTTCTCATAAGACTCATAAGGTTTTGGTTTCTATGAAAGCTCATAAGGCAAAGGTTTTGAAAGCTATCCACATTTTAAGATAAGACTTGGAAGTATGAATTCTACGTTTGGATTTGCTTATACGATGAACTGTTATACCTCTACATATTAACATGTGATTAACAATATTAGCTAGTAGTTTGTATATGTTGAGTATTCTACGCTCAACCAAAATGTTATCTTCGGCAGGTCAGGGATTTGATATATATGCTCTGGAACCATGGGTCGAGGAGGAGTATGTTGAGGAGGATCCTGCGGGCGATCATCTAGTAAAGGATAGGGGTCTTGATAGGTGGCCTTACGAAGCTTATTATTGAGAAACAAGAGAGAGAAGCTGTATATATGCATTTTGTTGAGTGAAAGTGTTCACTCTTTACTTTTGCTATTATAATAATCACTTGGAATACTGTTATGTTCACTTGGAATACTGTTATGGGTCAAGGAGGAGTATGTTGAGGAGGATCCTGCGGGCGATCATTTGGTAAAGGATAGGGGTCTTGATAGGTGACCTTACAAAGCTTATTATTGAGAAACGAGAAGGAGATGTTGTATATATGCATTTTGTCGAGTGAAGGTGTTCACTCTTTACTTTTGCTATTATAATCACTTGGAATACTATTATGTATGAAAAAAAACATTTAGCTTCCGTTAGTGTGTCTTGTATATTTTATACAGATGATTTGATATGATAAGTCACGAGCCAAAGTCTCATAACTCTTAGGTGGGATTTTGGATTGCGACAACTCAAGCCCAATCTCAACCTGAAACCACTCAACTCAAGCTCGACTCACAACAGAATATTCGGCTTCGAGCTGAGTTTGGGCTGGCCTTAGTTGAAAATATGTGGTATGAATTTGAGCTGAGTTCGGGTATAATTTGGGTTGAATGAGTTGTGGTTGGCTAAGTTCGGGCCGACTTCGGATATGCTTCAAGCTAGCCCAATATGAACATTTGTAACACTGCCATTAAAATTTTATTAGAAACATTTTAAATTTGAGGAAAACATCTCATTTGATTATCAACCACGAGGAACCTATCAAATTATAAAGTTTATATTAAAAACATGTAGAATCGTAATTCATTAATGACTACACTTTTTTTTAAAAAAAATTGTGACTGAGATGTATACAAACTAGTAAATAAAAGACCTCCAAATATGGTACATACTTCAGGCCGGGCTAAGGTTACGCTGAGCTAAGGGCAGCCCAAAATTTACTCCAAGCCTAAATTTCAGCCCAAGCTCAGCACCTTCCAAAGTAAAGCAAGCTCAACCCTTCCAAACTTCGGCCACACAATTATGTATGGTAGCACCAACCAAGGTTTTAAATTTCGAAATTTCGGTGGATTTCGGAAGGGTATCTCGAAACGAGATTTTTCGAAATTTCGGAATTTCGGGCGACATCCGGCCGAAATCTTATTTAATAATAAGATAATATTCCGAAATATTATTCGAAATTTCGTCCAAAATTTGAATTTTTTTTTTTAATATTTTCTAATTTTTTTTATATAGTCTGAAATATATTTTTATATATTTAAAATTTAAAAAACGTAAAATATTAGTATATTACTATTTTTTTTAAATTAGACTTTATACTTTACAAACTATATTTTATAAAGTATAGGATATTATTATACTTTATAAAGATTAAAGAGTATATAAACTATTAAACTATAGTTTATAACTATATTATATGTTCATATATTATGATGTATTATAAAGAAAGTATTATAAAGTATACTTTATAATACATATTTTTAAGTTTTAACTTTTAAGTAATTAAAGATTTATATATTCCATATTTTTATATTCATTATATAGTATATAATAAATTATTCATTATCTACAAAATGATGATTATAAAGAATCTCCAACACTTTTATTGATAAAATAAAACAAAGATTACATGATAAAATTTCAACAATCATAAACTCTAGAGTCCAGATTTCAGACTCACTTTTATGATATTTGTTCTTTCATTTTTCACATACAATACATACAAATAGTAAATGTCAGTAAAAATTAGATACATGAAATGAAATATATAAATGATAAATTAAGTACTGTGCTTAGCTTTTTACGGGTAAATTGGGTCAAATAAATAACGATTTCTTTCTCTATAAAGCCTTGCAAAGTGCAATCATAATAATCTATCTATTGACAAATAACATAAATTTTATATAATATTAAACATTCACCGAATTAAAGATAATTAGCTTCACTACTAATAATAAAGAAATATCATCATTCATCATCAGTTTACCACATAAAATATAAAGTATTCTTCCTAACCATTGGGAATACCACACCACATCATCATCACTATCAAATTAAACATAAAGTATTCTCCCTAACCATAAGGATGACCATACCACATCATCATCACCGTCAAATTAAAATTAAAGTATTTTTCCTAACCATAGCGGGAAGTACCGCCTTGATAATACAGAGTGTCATTGTCATCGATAGACCACTGATTAAAATTAAAATTATAGTGATCTTCAGACAATATCTCTTCTTCACCAGGTACAACATCTCCCCATGCACACGGATTTGCTTCACCGAATTGAACCTCTTCTGACGCATTAAGCAAATTATCAATATCTTCTTCTGCCCATTCCTTAGTCCTATAAAGGGATAATTTAATTAATAGCTAATAAAATAAAATAAAAAAGTAATATTATGAACATAACAAAATATAAAAATGATTATACCTGAATATCTCAGATACGTCTTCTTCATTTAATTCTCCATATTCCTCGTCACATAGCCACTCATCAAAAGGATCTGATAACAGGTAGTTATCAACACGAAGAAGATCTGTGGTCTTCAACATCCTATTGTTCTTTTCATTTCGGTGTTGCAAACGCATGTTATAGTGCACATAAACCAAATCATTCAACCTTTTTGTCTGTAAGCGATTTCTTCGCTTTGTATGAATTTGGTCAAATGTGCTCCAATCGCATTCGCATCCTGATGAAGTTGTTGTTTAACTCATAATGCGAAGTGCAAGCTTCTGCAACGCCGGAAGTTGACCACCAAAGGATACCCACCACTTATCTGTAAATTAGAGATAATATAACTTAGTATTATCAAAGTTTATTAAGAAAAACAATCTAAAATTAAATAATATTGGGGTCAGTTAATAGTTCATACCAGGTGAGCCTTTTTGAGCAGTTGTTATTGAAAAATCACTCCCGAGAATTCCTTCCAAATTTTCGAATGACGCATATTGTTTCATAAAAAATTAATTGTCATAAAAAAAATTTTAATTAATTTAAATTAAATTTACCTGCATCATTGCTGCTGAAGCCTCTTCTGAAGTGAGCGACATTTTTTGGATAACTCGCAAGAGACTCATGTGAATTTCAGCTGGGGAATCAGTTCCAAATTCATAGATAAACCCGAAGCACTGGTTCACAACGTATTCTGGATTCAGTCTAACAGAGGCCCGATGTAGATCAGTGACTAGTTGGGTACTCCATCGTCGGTCGATAATTTTCCAAACTGCTTCATAATCTTATCACGATGCGTAACTGCTAAAATTTGTTTAAGCTTTGCAACAGCTTCACAAAGGTGACCCATTGTAAGTAAGTCACCATCTACAAAGCGAATCAATTTAAGCAAAGGTTCACCCAATAGTAGTGAACTCTTCATCCTCTTTGGAAACGTCAGATCACTAACGATACCAATAATGGTTTGCCTCTGCCTTGTTTTGGAAGAAGCATGGGCTTTGAATTCACTGTCAATAATTAGTTGTTGAATCGCAGAGAAACTGTCATAGATGCTCCGGATTGCAAGAAAACTCGTGGCAAAACGAGTTGCTGCTGGCCTTATCAAGTCTTTTCCGTTAGAGATACAACGGAATCGGGCAAGTACCCAAGCACTGCCATATATAAATTTAGAGATTTTTTCTCGCCTCTTGTATTGTTTGACTCACAAAGTCAAACTTTTCAATGTCATGATAAACGAGGTCAAAAACGTGTGCGGCGCAGGCACTTCAATACAAGTGAGGATATTTAATCATTAATAATGCTCCAGCTGATTTGAAGCCTGCTTCTTGATCCGTAATCACTTGAACCACGTTATAAGGCCCGATTTCATCAATCACTTTAGAGAGTACATGACATAGATACTCTCCAGTCATTTTCTCATCTCCAACAGAAATAGACTTAATGAAAACAATTTTACCAAGGCAAGATACCAGAAAATTGATTAACTTGTTACCTCTACTATCCCTCCAACCATCAGCCATAATGGTGCATCCATTTTTCTCCCACAATCTTTTATACTTACCCACAATTCCTTTTTCTAACTTCTCTACCTCATTTTTTAAGAGTTTACCGGAAATTTCAAATGCAGTAAGAGGCTTATACGTCCGGCCATAATTAGCAACAGCATTAATCGCCTCCCCATATGCAGGCGAGTTGGCAACATTAAATGTCAAACCATTTTCAAAAAAGAATCTCCCTACACACCCATCTACAAACCCCTTATCTTGTGGAGCAAGGGTCTGTTCCACTGTGCGTTGTGTGGCTTCATGCATCGATGACATAGGGGGAGGGCCACCTGTTGCTTTTCTACCAAAGATATGACCGCCACTGGTCGATCCTCTTCCACTTGAAGAGATATGTTGAGGTTCCGTGTATTCCTCATCGGAATTCCATAGTCATCCTCGCTGAAATGTCTATAGTTAATGTTTTGAGTAGAGCTAGTTTTAGCTCTTTTCTCAGCAGTCCTTTGTTCAATTTCTGATTTAATTATAGCTCTTACCTCAGGCGGAACATCTGGACATGGCCGACTATCATCTCTAATCCCGCCTAGATGTTGGCGCATTCGGGTGATCCCTCCATTTTTCACCTTGTTACAGTAGTTGCATTGGAGTTGTTGTTTTGATTTCCCCGTCCTATCAGCATTGGTGCAATGTTGCCATGTTGGATCTGTGGTTGTTGCGGTCCACTGAGAATAAGCTTCGCTCTCTACCTCTTGCTCCTGGTCCTCCTCCATTTTATTTTTAACTACAACAAACCGACAAAGTTAAAAAAATATTTAATTCAAAAGAACATATATAAAAAAAAAAAAATGCATGAAATAAATATAATCAACATGAAAATAAAAATAAACAAATAATATATCTCTTTAGAAAAAACTCAAAAGACTGAGAAAAATAAAATATAAACTAAGAACTACTGAAGATTAAATACTAACTTATAAGTTGTAACTATAAAATAATATACATGAAATAAATATAATCAACATGAAAATAAAAATAAACAAAATAATATACCTTTGGTTGACAATTTCTTTTCAGCACCGATCCACTGATAGCTTTTCGCCACCTTTAAAAAAGTGTCAAAAGATTGAGAAAAATAAAATCTAAACTAAGAACTACTGAAGATTAAATATTAATTAACTTGTAAGTTGTAACTACAAATTACAAAATAATATACATGAAATAAATATAATCAACATGAAAATAAAAATAAACAAAATAATATACCTTTGATTGACTCTTTCTCTTTAGCCCCGGTCCACTGTTAGTGTTTCACCATCTTTAGCAAAGAGTCAAAAGACTGAGAAAAATAAAATCTAAATTCTAAATTAAGAGTCTAAGAAGTAAGAACTACAGAAGATTAAAAACTTGTAACTAAATAACAAACTACTAACTACTAAGTAAGAAGAGAAGAAGAAAAAAATTGGTGAGAAATATGGTAGAGGGGGGGGGGTATTTATAGGTAAATAGAGGAGGGTATTTTTGGAATTTTTTTTATTTTTTATTTTTTAAAATTATTTAATCATTAGTAGGCTTAGAATATTCCAAGAATATTCTGAATTTATCCCGAAAATTTCAGGCGAAATTTCGTTAATTTCGATTTATTTCGGAAAAATATCGGCAATTTCGTTGATTTCGGTCAATCTCGGCCGAAATCAAATTGTGGTAGGTGAGGATTTCGTCCAAAATCCCGAAATTTCGATATTTCGAAATATCGTCTCCCATCTCGCGAAATCTCAACGAAATCCGACGGTGGTAGGTGAATATTTCGGACGAAATCAAGAGATATCGGAAAAACGAAATTTCGTCCGAAATTGCCGAAATTTCACCCGAAATCTGCTCACCCGAAATTCTACCCGTTTCGATGTCGGGTGCTCTTGTCGAGACCGAAATTTCACGAAATTCCAACAAAATTTAATACCTTGACACCAACACAAGACTACACGAGTGGGGGAAAGCTCTCCCTTCCTGGTTCTCATGTAACTGGATCCGCAATCACAAGAATCCTTTATTAGAATTAGAATGGTTTCGTGATTAAATTACGAGTGACTCAAAACTTAAGGGGTGTTTGGAAGTTGACGGCATCTACTCAAATCGGATGTAGTATATCCGGGCGTTAATATGAGATGCTTCCAAGCACCCCAAACATCCCTTAATGTGCTTCAGCTATGAATAGGATAATGAAGAGGTTCCATGTCCAGGCATTCCTAGTGAAACCAAGACTCGTAATCTCCACTTGCAGTCTACAACATGGCTGCCCAGCTAGGTGGTCCAACCAAGACAACAACAGTAATCACCCAGTTCATGGTGGTAAGTGGCTCCAATTCCAATAACTATCCAACTGAGAATTGACAGTGATGGTGATGAACTTGTACTTGAAATTGAATATAATGGATCCAGACCAATAACCAGAAAGCTCATTATGTCAAAAAGCATCTCAATTTGAAGTAGGGCTGATCCTAAGCTGAAATATATATAAGGAAGGAATGCATATAACTATGTACTTGAAAAGGAAAGAATATATACAGAAAATTGATTAAATGAACTCCAAAAACTGCACAAATTTGAACTCTGAGTCACCTAATCTATCCCTCGACAACATCCTCGCTTGCTGGTGTTTGTTACTTTTCACTCTATCTTGCCTAATTCTTGCGTGGACAGGAAGTCTCTCGAGCAATACGACGTACCTGCAAAATGGAGATAGTGAAATATAAGTGTGTTTGAAGTCCAAAAGAGCAGATCAAGTTCATGTATATATATTTTTTTCTTTTTGAATTTTCAAATTGATTAATTATTTGGACATGAGTTTGGTTCTTTCAAGTAAAAATTGGCTCATACCTCACGGAATAGTAAGTCTTCCCCTTCGAGCATATTGACCACATTTCCCATTTTAGGTCTTTTTGTTGCATCCGGATCGACACATCGGAGAGCAACCAAAATAACTCGTTTAAGTGCCTTTGAAGAAGGAATTTCTGGCAGCTTAGGATCCACTACTTGCTCGGATCTTCGGTTTCCAACCATGGTCTTCAACCAATCCACCAAATTTACCTGCAATTAATGGTTCATTTCCAACAATTTACTTAGAAAAAATGTGGAACCTAATGTAACATAAATGGGGTTATGAAGACACAGTATCTATATAATTTAAAGCTTAATAACCTCTCCTGGGCGTCGATTGTAATCTACAGGGGTCCTCCCAGAAATTATCTCCATCATAAGTATCCCAAAGCTATAGACATCACTCATCTCATTCAATTTACCAGTGCAAGCATACTCCGGTGCTACGTAACTACAAAGACAATGGAAAATTACTTAGTAGGAGACTCACAGGACTACATTGCTAATCACATGTTTGGGAGAGAATAAAAGGCATCAAATTGTTATAAGATAAAAGATCGGAAACGAACTAACCCAAGTGTTCCCATTACACGAGTACTGACATAAGTCCTCTCAGAACCCAAGAACTTAGCAAGTCCGAAATCGGAGACCTTAGGATTCCATTGTTGATCAAGTAGTATGTTGCTAGATTTTACGTCTCGATGAACAACCTTTGGTTCGAGACCTTCATGAAGGTACCCCAAGCTGCAGAAACATATTCTCTTTGAGCTACATATGCATAAATAGCTGTAAAAAAATGGGGGATACAGATTTATTTATGAAGGATAGGATTTTTGTACCATTTTGCCGTTCCGAGTATAATTTTCATCCGAATATCCCATGTTAGAGGGCTTTCTTGCCCTACATTACCATAGAGCCACTGTTCTAGATTGCCATTGTCTAAATACTCATAAACAAGCATCCTAATCAACAAAACCAGATGAAATTAAGATCACAACTCTTTGTTGAAAATCAAAGCAATAAAAAGATAATCAAAGTACACCAGTACACAACAAATTTACGTAGTTCGGCATTGTGCCTATGTCCACGGATGAGCCATGCGATTCACTATTCTCCAAAGAAAAGTATTAGGCAACCACATCCCTGATCTCCCTCTTGTATGGCTGTATAGTTTCCCAAACCGGCCAATGTAACTTCCTTACTTGTTATGTGCATCCCTACGGATGAGGGGTTGCACCTTGTTCTCTATTTAATGTAATATACCATCGTACGCATGTATTGAAAAAAAAAAGCTTCTCTCGATTAATTGTCTTCTGCAATTGCATTATTCCTAGTATGCAATTTATCAAAAAGAATACAATCTGTTACAACGTTTTCTCCTTGCATAACCCTAATTTCATTCTAACTGATAATATATATCTCATACACCTTATTCAGGTCGGGTCCCATACAACTCTTTGTTGGAAATCAAATAACACAAATACGCAAACGATTTACGTGGTTCTGCGTTGTGCCAATGTCCAAGGAAGAGCCTTTCTATTCACTATTCTCCAAAGAAAAGAAAACAATGTGTTACAACGATTTCTCCTTGTGTAACCCTAATGCTATTCTAACAGGGAATATATATCCCATACACCCTATTCAGGTTGAGTCCTCGGATAGGGTCTCATGCATACAAATTACAAATCGATTCGAGGGCACAACGCCCCCCATAGCAAGCACCCGTCGTGGTGTGTCAATAGTACTTCCCCAGCATTGTTATGTATAATACTAGACACCTATCACTAGTACTCTTAAATCTCTAAATCCTCAAATCAAATCATACACCCAATTCAGCATAGAATCTAAATAAAATTACTGATACCTGTAAGCACCATCGATGCAGTAACCAAGCAGGCTGACCAGATTCTTGTGTCTAACACGCCCATTCGCTTCCACCTCTACTTGAAAATCTCTCTCAGCTTGACCCCTTATCATTAATCAATAGGAAGATATAAGGATACACAGCTAAGCAGGAAACTAGAATTTGAGGACACTGAAAGAATTGAAAGAACTCTCGAATTCGTTACCAGAGACGTGTGTATTCTCATTCATATATAACAAAAGTCGCTACAAGAGATAAGAGAAGAGTTTATGTGTTTGTTACAAGAGATAAGAATTACAAGAGATTTCAATACAAGTTTAAATGATAACTGCCAAACATCACGCCAAGCCGTAATGTCGTCTGCAAGCTATCTAGTTTGAACAGGATGATCCTTATCCTTATCAGACACATTTCAATTTAAACTTAACGCAAACATATTCTCAATCGAGAAAGAGAGGATAAGTGACACAATTACTAGAAGAAAAGAAATTAAGCAGAAAATCTTATTACGCATGAAAACATGAACAGATAAATTTTCCCAAGAAAATCTTGATTTGAGTATCTATTACACTTCAAGTTTCCATCATCGATCTGCATTGCATGTGAAAAAAAAAAAAAAATTTGTCTAGTGTGGCTATAACAGTGCAAGAACAACCAAAATTACCAATTGGGTTTCTGTAATTTAACAAAACTAATTAAATTCTCCTGCTAAAAATCAAGAACATGGCACTGGGTACGTACCTGTCATTGAGCAAGTCCTTAACCGCCACGAGCGTCTTATTCCGCAAGACGCCGTGATAAACAATCCCATATCCTCCTTTCTCAATCACATTCTCTTCAGCAAATCCATTCGTTGCCGCTTCAAGCTCCTTCAGAGTATACCAATGGCCCCACCCCTCGTTCGACACATCTGGGGGTCTCCTAGCCGTACGCTTTGAAGTTGATACGCTTGGACCCGTCCATCGAGTCTTTCCACTCGCCTGAGACGACCACCGGTCAGAGACCATCGCCGGAGGCTCTGGCGTAGCCGGAGAATATTGCGGGACCGGCTGGTGATCCGGCACGGAGATATGGATCGTGTCTTGGACATTGTTGGAGAGGGAAGGAGTGGGGTCTGATCTGGGCACGAGTTTCTCGAGACGGACGAAGGACGCTGGGGATTTCCGGCGGCGACGACGAACGATGATGCAGAGAAAGATGGTGAAGAGAAGGAGGAGGATGAGTAGTCCAACGACCAAGATTACAATCAGGATCCATAAAGGGAGGCCAAAGATTGAGGTCCGCCTCAAGAGCTCATGGTTCCGAAACGGTCCGTCGAAGACAGACATCTTAGAGAGATGGGTTTCAGGGTTTTCGAGGTTGATTCAAATGGGTTTTTTCTGAGTTTTCTAGCATTGTTTTTCACCGGAAAAAGAGAGAGAAAGATTTGGAATTGGAGTTGCAGAGAAGTGAATGAGTCTGAGGCCGAGAGGGAGACGTTGAGTAGGACTCTACGACCTACGTAGGATTTGTGAAAGGAGTCAAATGCTCTACGGTGATAACCGGATTTGGCAAATCCGGTTATCACCCCTAGAGGTCACCGCGTGTCTCCTTTGACACCCCTTAACCGTGGGTAAGATTCACCCAACCCTAGGGTTCACCCACCCATCCTTGGTTTTTTTTTAAAATATTATTTCTTTTTTTAAAATTAAAAAACTGTTTTTAGAGATTCTTTTAATAATAAAAATAATTTTTTTAAAAGAATTAATATTTTTTTTAAAAAAACCACGGATGGGTGGATGAACCCTAGGGGTGGGTGAACCTTACCCACGGTTAAGGGGTGTCCTCTAGGGGTGATAACCGGATTTGGCCGTAAAGGATTTGGCTCCTTTGTGAAATCTGGTTATAACCGCAGAGGGTTGGGTTTTTGCAAAAAAACCCCTAATTTTTCAAGTATTTGTAAATATCCCTTGTGTTTTATGATTTTGCATTATAATTCATTAATTTTTAAATCTTTTTGCAAATACACCATTCCATCAGTAAGTGGGTTAACAGATCTTATATTTTTCATGAAATGACCTTTTTAACCTTATTTTGATTTTAATGAGATTTGTAAAAACTTTTCACAAGAGAAGTGTTTGGATCGCACTAACTATGGTTAAGATTCACTCACTCCTAGGATTCATCAACTTAACTTTGGTTTTTGGAAAAAAAAATATCAACGTTAGGTTTATTATGCTTAACCACGGTTAAAGTGGGCTCTACAATCTGCCATGTGTCCCTTTTAAGACTCTTAATTGTGGTTGAGATTCATTCACCCTTACGATTCATGCATCTAACCTTGGTTTTTAGAATAAAAATATTAACCTTAGATTGGTTATGCTTAATCACAATTAAAAGAGGCTCTACAAGTCGTCATGTATCCCTTTAAATACTCATTAACTATGATTAAAATTCATTCGCCCCTAGAGTTCATACATCTAACCTTGGTTTCTAGAAGAAAAAACTATTAACCTTAAATTGATTCTGCTTATTTACAATTAAAGGAGGATCTACATGCCGCCATGTGTCCCTTTTAATACTCACTAATAGTGGTTAATATTCACTCACCCTAGGGTTAATGCATCTAACCTTGGATTTTAGATATTATTCTTACCCACATTTAAAGGGGGCTCTACAAACCGTCACATGTCCTTTTTAACGCCCACTAAATGTGGTTAAGATTCACTCACCCCTTGGGTTATTGCATCTAATCATGGTTTTTAGAAGAAAAAAATATTAATCTTAGATTGATTATGCTTAACCACAATTAAAGAAGGCTTTACAAGCTGCCACATGTCCCATTTAACACCTACTAACTGTGGTTAAGATTCACTCATCCTCTTGGGTTCATGCATCTAACCTTGGTTTTTAGTAGAAAAAAATATTAACCTTAGATTGATTATACTTAACCACAGTTAAAGAAGGCTCTATAGGCCGCCACGTGTCCTATTTTAACACCCACTATCAGTGGTTAATATTTACTCAGCCCTAGGGTTCATGCATCTAACCTTGGATTTTAGAAGAAAAACACATTAACGTTAGGTTGAATATGCTTAACCACAGTTAAAGAGAACTCTACAAGCCACCATGTGTCCCTTTTAACACTTACTAACTATAGTTAAGAATCATTCACCCATAGGGTTCATCCATCTAACCTTGGTTTTTAGATTTTTTTTTAAATATTAACCCTAGGTCGATTAAGCTTAACCTCAATTAAAGGAGGATAAATGGAGCACATGGTGACTTATATAGGCATACGTTCCATCCAAGTTATTGAAAGAAGGTTAAAAAGGTCATTTCACAAAAAATTTAACAACCGTTAACTAGCTTTTGGATGGAAGGGTGGATTTGCAAAAGTTTGAAAAGTTAGTGAGGCGTAATACAAAATCACAAAACATAAGCGGGTCTTTACAAATAACTTAAAAGTTAGGGGGGTTTTTGCAAACAAACCTATTTGATTTTTATTCGGGAATGAGACCAAATCCGATATGGTGATAACCGGATTTGGCAAATCCGGTTATGACCCTTAGGTCACCACGTGTCACTTTTGAAAACCCTTAACTGTGGTTAAGATTAGGGCTGTATTCGGACCGGGCTTGGCCAAGCCCGGCTCGGCTTGAAGTAGGATGCTTGAGGCCCGAAGCCCGGCTCGGCCCGAAAAAAAGGTTCGATTGTGTGGCCCGAAGCTCGGCCCAAAATTTTTTTTTGGCTTGAAGCCCGGCTCGGCCCGAATTGATTCAAGCTCAAGCCGGGCTTGGCTTAGCTCGAGCTCGGCTTGAATCCCTTTTTTTTTTAAAATAAAATTTTATATTATTTATATATATAATAATGATATATATAAATAATATATATATATATTTTTATTTTTTTAAATAATTTTCGAGCCGAGCCGAGCCGAACCTCAATCGAGCCGGGCTTCGAGTAGGGCCGAGCCACACAGGGGTGGGCTTGAGCTTGGCTTGAATTAGCTTTCAGGATTTTTTTAGGCTTGGCTTGGCTTGTTCGAGCCCAAAATTTCGGGCCGATCACGGGCCGTTCCGAGCCGCACCAACGGGCCAATTGGGCTTTGTGCAGCCCTAGTTCAGATCCATCCACCCTTAGGGTTCACCCACTACTGAGAGGCTTGGCTTCTAGTCGCACCAAAAGCCACCATGTGTGCTTTTTAACCCCTATTAACAGTGGTTAAAATTCCTTAACACATAGGGTTTAACGTTTTTTTAAAGGGTAAATTACACTCACCTCCCTTGAGGTTTAGTGAAATTTTAGAAACCTCCCCTCTAGTTTCTGAAATTACATTGCCCTCCCCTCAACTTTGATTGTTTGTAACAAATAACCCTACCGTTACTTTATGGATGGACTTTGATGATTTCATCATTTGAACATTTTAAAATGTTTAAATTACCCTTTTTTCAACACAAGATTAGTTAATTCAATAAGATAGATGATAATTAGTTTTAACCAAGGTTAATAATATCAACTTATATTTCCAAAATCAAGTATATATATATTTTTTCTAAAAACCTATGTTAGATAGATGAACTCTAGGGTGAGTGAATCTTAACCATAGTTAGTGGGTATTAAAAGGGACACATGGCGACTCATAGAGATCCTTTAATTGTGGTTAAATATAATTAACCTAAGGTTAATATTTTTATTTTTTTTCTTAAAAGCAAGGTTAGATGGATTAATCTTAGGGGTGAATGAATCTTAAGCACAATTATTGGGTATTAAAGGGGACACTTGACGGCTTGTAGAGCCCCCTTTAATCGTGGTTAAGCATAATCAACCTAAGGTTTTTTCTTCTTCTAAAATCAAGGTTAAAAAGATGAAACCTAGGGGTGAGTGAATTTTAACCATAGTTAGTGGGCGTTAAAGGGGACACGTGGTGGCTTGTAGAGCTCCCTTTAATTGTGGTTAAGCATAAGCAATCTAAGGTTGTTTTTTCTAAAAACCAAGGTTTGATGGATGAAGCCTAGGGGTGAGTGAGTTTTAACCATAGTTAGTATGTGTTAAAAGAGAGACGTGGCTGCTTATAGAGATCCTTTAATTGAGGTTAAACATAATTAACCTAAGATTAATATTTTATTTTATTTCTTATAACCAAGTTTAGATTAATGAATCCTAAGGATGAATAAATCTTAACCACGGTTAGTGGGTGTTAAAAGGGACACATGACGGCTTAAGCATAACCAACCTAAGGTTATTTTTCCCTAAAACTAAGGTTAGATGGATAAACCTTAGGGGTGAGTAAATCTTAATCATAGTTAGTGGGTATTAAACGGCTTGGGAATTTATGTTTTTCTTTGGTTGAGCTTTCAAATGGTAACAATCAAGTAATAGGGGTAAAATGGGAAACTGATAACTTTAGTTAACAGTGTTAATATTAAGAGTCTGACAGGGGAGGGCAATGTAATTTCAGAAACTAGAGCGGAGGTTTCTAAAATTTCACCAAACCTCAGTGGAGGTGAGTGTAATTTATCATTTTTTAAAAACAAACAACCTTAGGGTTAATTTTTTAAAAAAAAAACAAAATTTCTAAAAAACCAAATTTAGATTATTGAACCCTAAGGGTTAGTGAATCTTAACCATGGTTAATAAGGGTTGAAAAAGTTGACTTGTGGGTGAGATTGAACTCTCCCCTAGTTCAATCACGATTAGCTGTGATTCGATCTCTAGCTTCATGGCCATGCAACTTACGGTAATATTGGTGTAACGCACGTGGCTTAAAGTAAGTGGCCACAAATAGTGAGGGGTGACTCTTTTTTTTTGGGTAATCAGCTAAATCATTAAACCAAAGAAGCAAAATACAACGAGGGGGTCAGGGAACATGGACATTCCGAATGACCCCCGGATCAAAAGGGTAGGAGCAATCTGGGCAAAAAAGTGGCCCTGGAATCCCCTTGAGATGCTAGGAGAGGGCCCGTCTAGCCAGGAAATGGGCCTCAGTATTTGCGCTTCTTCGGATGGCTTGAGCTTTGGCTAGAGGAAATTTCCTCCAAAGGATTTTGATGTCGGCCATGAGAGTATGCACGTCCCAGTGTATGGAGTCTAACTGGCCTAAGAGGAAGGAGATAAGTTCCCTTGCATCCCCTTCTAGAACAAAATGGGTCCATTCATGTTGGCCCGCGATGCTAAGGCATAGAAACATGACCTTAGCTTCTGCAACCCAGGCACTACTAGCTTCCACTAGGAAGGAATTTCCAAAGATAGTGTATCCTTTGTGGTCTCGGATAGTGATACCAGCTCCTGCTTTGTTGGTGTTGATATCCAAAGAGCCGTCGAAATTCAGTTTGAGCCATCCGGGGGGGGGGGGGGGGACCAGATAGAAGGTTGAATAGTGGGGGCCACCATGGGATTAGCTATCGAGATATTTTGTATAGCCTTGATCTCCTTGGATAGGGAGCCATCTGAGTGAAGACTTGTAATGGGGAATGACTGAATGCCGTAAAAAACTCGAGCGTTTCGCGCCTGCCAAATTGCCCAGAGTAAGGCAATAACTTGTATGGTAATGGCATAGTTATCTGATCCGAAATCTGGTTGAGTAGTCCAAGCAGTCCAACAAACACGAAAAGAGGAGGGGGAGAGATTTGGAAGACGCCAAGTCAAGGGTGAATCAAACCATATGCTTTTAGCGAACAAGCATTGGAAGAAAAGGTGGGTAATTGTTTCGGTTGGGGAACCACAAAGCAAATAGTGCCGATCGATAGGAATATGTATAAAGTGAAGGACTTCTGCCACCGCAAGGGACCCCTTGCAACAGCGCCATAGGAAGGTTTGAATTTTCGGAGGAATAGATATTTCCTAGATTTTGTTCCAAATTAGATCAGAGGGGGTAAGAGGCTGAAAAACTAGGTTGGTGGATGTTGGGGGGGGGGGGGGGGGGAGTGGAATTGTGGGCCAGGTGGTAAGCAGATCTGACTTGGAATTTTCCATTCGTGGTATAGTGCCAAATTAATTTATCCGCTTGATCCGTCTTTGCTTGGATCTAGATTGGTGATGGCTTGGACTTCTACAGGTTGAAAGAGTTGGTTTAAAAGGGGCAGATTCCAATTACCGCAAGGTGCCACCACTAGTTGAGAGACGTGGGTAATATAGGGGTGGCCGCCATGGTGTGAGAGAGATCTAAATCGAGGAAGGGATGGCACTCACGCATCTTCTCATATATGAATGGCCTTGCCTGAGTCGAGATTCCATCGTTGGCCTTCAGCAAGAAGATCTCTACCAAATAAAATGCTACGTTAGCCCCATGAGGGGCGGTTACCCACTAGCGCCTTCAGCAAGGAAGACCGGGGGAAGTGAATTCCCTTTAGGACCTGAGTCCAAAGACCCTGGGGTTCTTGCACCAATCTTCAGGCTTGCTTGGCCAGTAATGCTTGGTTGAAGAGGAAGATGTTACGGAATCCCATTCCTCCTGTACCCTTGGACGCGCAAAGGCTATCCCAGCTATGCCAATGGATCTTGCGCTCTTCGGTTCTTTGGTCACACCAAAAATTTGTGAGGGTTGAGTTGATAACTCGTGACCACCCAATGGGAAGTTTATAGCAGCTCATGGCGCAAGATGGGAGCGCTTGAGCTACACTTTTTGACTAGGATTCCTTGCCCAGCTTGGGTTAGTAAAGAACTTTTCCACCCCTGAAGTTTGTGCAAGATGCGAGTCTTTAGGTAGTTAAAGGCTTGGGCTTTTGATCCGGTAAGCTCGGAAGGGAGGTTGAGATAATGCTTGGGGACTGAGAGGTGGCGAATATGCATAGCCTTTGCGATGAGTCTCCCAAATTTCTATGGAGTGTTGGCACTAAATGATATCCCTGATTTTTGGAAATTGACCATTTGGTCGGACGCCTTACAAAATTTTTCTAGCAACTGCACCAAGCTATCAGTCTCATGGAGGTTGGCCTTGATGAAGATCAAGCTATCATCTGCAAAAAAGAGGTGAGAGATAGTCGAGGTCGTTTGGACTAGCCTGATTCCGCTGATACACTGAGAAGAGTTAGCTTGATGGAGCATGAAAGATAATGCTTCAGAACACAACAAAAAGTCGTAGGGGATAAGGGATCATCCAGCCGGAGGCCCCTTGTGGGCTTTATGTGACCATGAGGTTCACCATTAATCAAAATCGAGTATGAAATCATGCTTACGCACTGCATGATAAGGTGACACCATTTTGAACTAAAACTCAGTGGTTACATTACCTTTAGCAGGAAGCTCCATTCAATACGGTCATAGGCTTTACTTATGTCTAGCTTTATCGTCGCACTGAAATACTTACTCTGTCTAGATTTTTTAAGGAAAAGGAAAACCTCGTGCGCAATAAAAATGTTATCCGTGATTTGTCGACCCGATACAAAGGCAGTTTGTTCTGGGGAGATGATTGCCGACAGGATGTTCTTGAGTCGGTTGGCCATAGCCTACCATGATTTTGAAGATGACATTGCAGAAGCTGATGGTACGAAATTGGGTGATGTTCTGGGGCTGTTTAGTTTTTGGAATAAGGGTGATGAAAGTGTGGTTGAATTTTTTTAAGAGGAAACCATCATTGAGGAAGCTTAGGGTTGCTGAACAAACTTATAGACCAATGATATCCTAGTTAGTTTGATAGAAATGGCCTGAAAAGCCGTCCGGTCCTAAAGCTTTTAAGGCACCGAGTTAGAAGGCGGCTGTTTGGATCTCAAGGGGTGAAAAAGAGCGATTGAGGGATTCGTTCATGGCTTCCGTGACACGGGATGGCATGTTGTGAAGAAGATCATCGGCTGGGGTGGGATTAGAAGAGGTAAAAAGGTCTTGAAAATGTTAGATGATGTGGTTCTGGAGATGGGTGTGCTCTTGGATCCAATCACCAGTTTGATCCTGAAGACGAGTGATACGGTTAGATCTGCGGCATTGGAGGGTAGATTGATGGAAGAAGGCTGTATTCTTGTCCCCCATCCAGAACCATTTAGTTCTAGCTTTCTAAGCCCAGAAATCTTCTTCTTGTACGCTAGCCAAATCCAACTTGGCTAGGAGCTGGTTTTCTTAGAAAAGGTTTACTTGGCGATCAGAGAAACTTTGTATAACACGGAGATCATGTTGAAGCTGTTTAATCTGGCTTTGAAGATTTCCGAAAACCTTCTGATTCCAAGATTTGAGGACTTTCTTACAATGGAGGATTCGGTGATGGAGAGAGAACATGGCGGATCCATAGTGAGGGGTAGCCCATGCATTCGCAATAGTAGGCTTGAAAGATTTGTGGGTAGCCCACATAGCTTCATACTTCAAGGGCCTTCTTTTGGGGGCACTGATCATATCGGTTGCCACGAGGATTGGTCGGTGATCTGAGCCTATATCCTCAATGTTGAGAACCATGGTATTGGGGAACTGTGAACACCACTTCGAGTTAGTGAAAGCTCTGTCAAGTCGAGCCTGGATGAACTCGCCATCTGTGCGTCTATTGCACCAAGTATAGGGAGGTCCCTGGGACAGGAGATCGATCAAACGGGGCTTGCAATACCATATTCTAGAAATGGATCATCTGATGAGGTTCACGAATCCGACCACCTTCCTTTTCTTGAACATTCAAAATATCGTTGAAATCCCCCATCATTAGCCATGGAGAGTGAGTCCGAGCTTCCATCGCGGCCATCTGGTTCCACATAAGGTGCCGATGACGATAATTTGTTGAACTGTATATGAAAGACCCTTTCCATGGAGAGGTTCCGTCCTCAGGGCGGATAGATGCTTCAATTCGGTTAGAAGGATGTCTACCTTTATGTCATCCTTCCACATAACATCCAGACCCTTGCTAGACCAACGAGGTCGACTGTGTAGAGATTTTCCATATGGAGTTTCCTCCTTATTTGATCGATATATCGAGGTTGCCTTTTCGTTTCCATTAAGAAGAGAAGAGAGGGGTTGTGTTGGCGGGTGAGATCCCGAAGGTGACGAACTTCTGCTCCCGCCCTGGACCTTGATAGTTCCAACACAGAATTTTCATTTATCCTCAGATAGCTGCCCCTTCGCAACAGCCAAATCAGTCGAAAAGGAGGGGAGAGTGGAGAGGAGTAGGTGGTTTTCTCCCTCAGAGGACATTGGTTATTTCCTTCTTGAGGGAAGGATGGCGGGAGCTTCGAATGAGAGCCCTTTTAGGGTGTAGGATATAGAGTAAATCTTGAGGAGGGGTATTCTTTCCAATTTTCAGTGTAGATGTGCATGGGATCTTGCTGACTTGGTGTGTAGGTCTGGGTCTCGGAGATGGAGTAGGGGGTTGGCCCAGGATCCGGCTTTAAGAAAGTAGAAGAAATGACAGGTTGGTTTATGGCTAGGATACAAGGTGTTGGCTCGAAAGGATAGGGTGGTTTACAACAGTAACCTTTTTATCTAATTGATTGGCCGAGTGACTATCAGGTACAAGGACAATTGGCTCGATTAACAAAGTCGATGGGTCAACCTTTGTATCAGCTTTTCCAGCTGTTGGGGTGACCCTGGATGTCAAAAACTGGGTTTTGTCAGGGGTGGGTGGGATTGGAGATGATTGATTTGGGGAAAAAGTCTGGTCTGAGACGAGGTGTGATGTGAGACATCTTTTGGCAGGTGGTGAAGGGCCTCTGGTGGTGTCTGGATTATCTCTGACTAGGGAAGATTTCATGTAAACCTCGGGCGATGTAGCAGGTGGCAGGTGGGCATGCGCTGCCCACTCCATTTCTTGGGATCCGGGCAGGTCGAGAGTGTTGGACATGGTCGACGACGACCTAGAGGAGTGGCTCCGATCAGAGGTTCCGGTGGGCTCTTTCCGTGGACTTGGTTGAGGTGCGGTGAGCCGCTGTACTAGCGGGGATGAGCTGGGACCATTGACATTCCAAACTCTTTGAGGGCTCCCCTCCGTCCTAAGGTGAGGGCCGAAATTCTCCTCCGTAGGATTATCATCTTGCCGGTGTTGATCAATATCAGTAACTGGACAATGCCAGAGGTCGTGACCTATGACTCCGTACTGATAGCAAAAGTTTGGAAACCTTTCGTATTTGAGGTGAAGATGGAGGAGATCATGATTTCTTAGTTGGAGGAGGAGATGGGATCGTAGGGGTTGGTGGAACTGGAGGATGATCCTGACTCGAAGGAACTTTCCCCAAGAGACACCAGAATGGGGGTCTACTTCCACGACCTCACCCAGATCGCGAGCAAGTCTTTGACCAACATGCTGAGTCATGTATTCAAGGGGTAGTCCATGTATATGGACCCAAACTAGAAGCTTGTCAAGAACCATATCCATGGGCAGGGTATCCGAGCACCACCGCTGGAGGATAAAGACGTGGCCACTGAAGGCCCATGGTTGGTTGAGGAGGGTGCATCGGAGATCCAGTTCTTGTTGGCATTTGAAAAGGAAGAGATCCTCTGGTAGGTCAAGAATCTGGACATGATATTGGGTATTCCATGCTTTGAGAAGAATGGACTTGGTCGCGGGTCGGTCACTGATTATTTTTCCGATGAGACTTAGCTCACACTCTTTGGTACTATCAACCAGTCATTCCTCGTCCACCTTTATCGGTTGGGTAGATGGGGGTTTTAGATGGTGTTGAAGACTAGTTGTGAGGGAGGCCACTTCGTCCTCAGTCGTGTGCCCCTGGTGATCAATGGAAGCCATGCTGACCAATGAAGATAGGTCAAAGGAGGGAGGGAGGGAGGTAGTAAGGAGGTTAATGAGACGAAACAGGGATGAGAGGAAAGGAGCTAGACAGAAGTAAGGATGTAAGGTAAAATCTAGAAGGAGGGAAAGACACTAAGGTCTGAGGGAAGAGCTCTACAGGAGAGCAGGCCATGCAAAGAGGAAAGTTAAAGGCTAAAGCATATTCTCAGAGTTCAAAAGGGTTCTCAATTGCAACGGAGGGTTACGTGTCCGCGTAGGGGTTTGAGGTTTTGCTTTATCCTTTGCAGGCAATAGGATCTTATCATGAGAGTGGACAGTGACAGAGGTAGCTGAAGAGTCGTGGGAGTATAGATTAGTAGGAGGGATTTTAGATGCAAAGAGGAAAGCTAAAGGCTAAAGCATATTCTCAGAGTTCAAAAGGGTTCTCAATTGCAACAAAAGATTACGTGTCTACGTAGGGGTTTGAGGCTTTGCTTTATCCTTTGCAAGCATTAGGATCTTATCATGAGAGTGGACAGTGACAGAAGTAGCTGAAGGGTCGGGTCTTATGAAGTGAGTCCCAGAAGTATTTAAGGTTAAAATTTTTAACCCTTGTGGTTAATTCCCTAAGGCTGTGTTCGTTTCACTGGATTTGGGAGGGGGGGGGGGGTTAAAGTAAGAGAAAACTCCGGTTTCTCTTACCTTTTGGGTGTTTGGGATGCAAGAGATGCACAAATTCCAATGCCAACTTTTTTGAACAGTGCAACCTTTTGTTTTACTTCCATAGTTTTTCATTCCACCTAAACCACGGAATATTGAGAGAAAAGAAACTTAAGTCTTTTCTTATACTTTACTTTTACCTTGTTTCTTTTCTTTCGTGTATCTTCACCCCAACCGAACACATCCCAAGGGATACACACCCTAAGGGATAGGCCCCACGGCGGAGCTAGGATTCTGTTTTGGGGGGCTAACAATGGGGGTTCGAGGGTGTAGCCCCCAAATTATTTTTTTTTAGGGCCAAGTTCATGAATCATTGCATTTGCTTGTGTCCTTGTTTGTAAAGAATTTTTTTTTTTCTCCAAAAAAAAATTTTGGGCTAAGTTCTTAGGCCATTGCATTTGTCTGTCTTTGTTTGTAAAGAATTTTTTTTTTTTTCTCAAAAATTTAGGGGGGCACGAGCCCCCGTCCCCCTCCCCCGCTCTGTTCCTCTCAAAGGCTACACCGCTAGTAATACTACTACAGTTTTTTATTTCTTTTTCAGGTGATCATTTTCCATAAGCACATCGGACTGCACTCAAGCCAAGCTAGCTCAACAGCTCCACTTGTTTGAGCCAATCTTAATCTAACATTTCAAGCTTGAACGAGAAACCAAGTCAAGCATTTATTTGAGCTAACATTTTAGTTTCAAGCTTCAATGAGCCAAGTCAAACTGAGCTCGAATGTTTAAACAAGCCAAGCTGAAGCCAAACAAGCCTATTTGAGCTCAATGCTTTAATCCAAACTAATGAAACGGTTTGACGGATCCCGTCAGATATTGCCATCCCAGCTGTCCTTCCAGATCTGTGTCATGTTGCACACACCATACGGACTCGGTGGGTTATCCTGGCGATTTGGATCTGGAATAAGTTTTGATTCCGAGCTGGCTGTCATAATAAGTGATTTATTAATGAAATATAAAATCATATTCATTATATAATTATTAAATCTTATATTTACGCCTAAATGGTATTATAATTCAAATTCAATAATTCAACTAATTGAATTATTAAACAGGTTAGGCAGGTCGTTTTGGGTTAAGCAGTCCCTAATATATGGGTTCAGGTTTTTCAACACGTTCGGAACAGGGTAAGTACAGGCTGAGGATTTTCTCACCTTCCCCGTTAACTGCCCCTACCAATTGGATAATGAAACTTCAGCCATTGGACTGAACATTTTCTTGGGACGATTAAGATACATGCAGATGGATCTGTCACCAAGGAGACCCCTTAGATATAATGTTATCAGAAGAAGTGCAGTTAAACACACAGCTACTTGTATTGCAATTCGGCCAAAACTCAAAAAACTTAAGTTCCATATAAGCTTTGATATTTTCTTTCTCACCATTTCCTATGGTAAGCTCAGCAGGGATATACATCTTTAACAAGTATCAAGTACTGTAACTGAATCTTGCTCCACAGCATTAGAGCTTTAGTAATGGTATAACAGAAATGTAAGGTTTTAACTCAGTTCATATTGAAAATAACATAAGGATGACTAGTGTTTAAGCTTGCAATGATCTGCATCGATTGGAAAATGAATTTATCTTAAAAGAGTAGCAAGAAAGACAATTTTGTGCTCATTCACCTTCAATACATTGGACAGATCCTACGTTTCTGTCAGTCTGCTTTTTTATCCGATTCATCAATCGCAGCCAATCTTTCAACGAGTGGCGGATGAGAATAATGATAAGCGGAGTACCATGGATCTGTATTCATTGACGACAGATTTTCTTCCTGAAAAGCATTACACCTCTGATCAGTAATGTGTAACATATACATGATATGATCAAGACCTTAGGCCCCTGATGAACAGACTTTATGTTCTATCCTTCTCATGATAAACCATACATATGGCTCACCCACAAATCAATACAGAGTTTAATTGGTGGGTGACCTCCTGGACAATGGCAGCCCATGAAGCATGTTAATTGGGCGTTCAAAATGTTCGGTTTCCATTCAAGGGAAAAAAAGTAGAGAGACTTTAACACAGCTGAATCAAAACGATTTAACAATCAAAGACAAAACCACAATATTAGAAGTTTATGAGCCTTTAAAGGCATTGGTTGGCACAACTTGGCACTTGGCAGCACCAACTCTACCGGAGTTGAATAGTTTCAGAGCACATAAGGGTTAACCATCTTCTTTTGGACACGGCACTTATCCCACACAGAGAAAAAGAAGAGCTGCTATCGGGCTGGCAAAGCCAGGTGCCCAGTGCATTCTATCTACACCAGACCAGAATCCAGCCCAATCAAACTTGATTGAGTTGGGGCTGAGCCCAGACTTGGTAAGTCAAAACCCAGACTAAAATATATTATATACACGTAGATAGATTAAGTCCAAAATCAACTTCAGAACCCACTTAAAATTAAGCCCAAACCAGCCGAGCCACTGCAAACCCTAAGCTTTTGTCCCCTGTAGATTAAAACCCGTTGGATGTGGGTTTAGACCCCAGAGCTCCAAAAGTGAGGAATTGTATATAGCATTTCATCTTCATCGCTGTTTTTCAGCGCATCCTCAAGAGTGCAGACTAACAGGAAGAAGTACAGAATATGGTAATGAAAGATAATTACCTGCAGTTTCACAAGACCTGCTCTCAGAGCTTTCGCATACCCCAGCTTGCTTGCAAAAGCATCAGCCTGGGTAAGAAAGAAAAAGAAAATGTCAGTCAGATGGGTTCAAGTATCTAAACAACTTTTAGGGAGTGGCAGACATGGAGACCCACAAAATTGGGTGACATTGCAATAATAAAACTTACCTGAAATTCAAAAGATCTGCTTACGAGATTCATACCGAAGCTTACAAGGTGCTGGAGGGGTATTATAATGTGCTTCAAACAAGGAAAAATCATGTCAAGAGTATACAAAAGGCATACCTTACAACAAAGAAGGCACATAATAATCTCAATTCCAATGCGACCAAAATTAAACGCTGAGTCAACAACAACTCTTCATCTCAATGTTCTAACTGAAACTCTTTACACTGGAAGGTGAAACATTCTTATTCTGAAGGTAACAATGCAGCTGATGCTTTTCTAAAGCAAAGAATACGAATTTTGGATTCATACTGTATGCAGACCTTTGTTGCACAGATTCACAAGGAGGAAATCCATCTAGACAAAAATAAAATGGGAGGAATAATCAATCCCTATAACAAAAAAAAAGGGAGGGAAGAAGGGAGGAATAGGAGTGTCAACGGGCTGAACTCGCATCGTAAGAACTTGTTTAAATTTAATTAACTTTGATCTTAGTATTAACATTTACAATTAATATCATGTTTCTAAAACTCGGTCGAGTCGACTTGACTCAACCAGGTTTCGAGCCGACTCACCCTAAAAACTCGGAAATGCCACTTAAAAGCGAGTTTTTCGATCTACTCGGGCGAGTCGGCCAAAGTGAAGTAACCTGTTTTTTTTAATTGAAAAAAAAAACACCCCCAGGTATTCTGCGTGTGGACTATCCTGCAATTTTTTTATCAGTCTGTACACTGTAGAGAATTATATGTCTCATTTTAGGCATGCTTTATGATTAATTTTGAATTAAAACCATATATATATATAGTATTAGAAAAATATTATATATGTTCGAATTTTAGGAGTCAAAACTTGGTCGAGTCAAGACCCAAGTTTTCAATTGACTCTACTTGGCAAGGTTTTGAGTCGAGTTTTCAGGTTTTAAAACACTAATTAATATATATTCATTACTTAAGTAGGTCATTACTCACTAGTTTATTTTCTAAATCATGTCTTAATTATATTTTTTGCTTAATTGTAGTTTGTAATACATTACTTAGTGTTGTTTGCAATAATTTTGCTTTCATATTTAATTTGTTTTTTTTAGCTTACATTGCATTATTCATATAATATTATAGTATTATAATTTTTAAAATTAAAATATCATGCTGCATCCCCGATTCTTTTTCTTTTGGGTTAGCCGAGTCCGACAATGACACCGGTGTGTCTGTGCAACATAGTGCAGACATTCACAAAATAATCAAATGCGTTATAAAAATGTTGTGTACACGCATTCCGAGAATTCTAAAACTGGACTCTTCTCATACTTATACTTAGTTAAAAGTTAATAACTGGAAGTGATAATCCAACTTGGCATGCAGACCTCCACTGTGCTGGTTGATTGCCTTAGGTTCACCAGCATATAAGTTTCACTTCAAGGGGGTGTCTTAACTTAGTGAACCAATACATCATTGATAGCTACAGTCATCCTGTGGAATGTCCCCAAGCAAGAGTAAAGTCACAATACAACACGAACATTCAACTATGGATCTGAAGTTCCTAATATTTGCAGGATGACTGTAACGACCCGGAATTTTAATATAATAAAATTATGTGTTTATGGGTCCTTAATGAAGGTTAATTAGTTAATTAATTGTTAAATTAATAAGAAGGGGATTTTGCTCAGGGTTGAAGTGCACCGAGGAAATCTCAGTATCATTTGGCAAAAATTCGCACACAGTGTGCCGGTCGACTGCCGGGACACACCCCTACCGTATCGGTTCCGTCAAGTATCATTTCGCGGGACCGCGGGGCCATTATGTGTGATAAAATTGAGAGAAACGGGAAATTTCCATGTTTCCAGAAATTAAGTGGGACCCAATATCTGTTGGAGATCCTAATAGAAATCCGTGCGGTTAGCACTAATGCGTGTCGGTCGGCCGTGGGGACTAATGTCTGTCGTCACGGCAGTTAGTTATCTCAAACGAAGAAACGGCGGCCTGTTTTGTGTTCGAAATCAGGAAATTAGTGGGTTTTGCAATTTTCTTCCGGACTAAAGTGTAGCTGTCAAAACTCAGTATTTTTCCCCGAAATTTTTACAGTAGGTGTCGGACTGCCCCAAGTTCGGTCACCTAAAGTTTCGTCAAAATCGGATGTCTTTAAGTAGGACCACGAAGGCCGTATAAATAAGAGAAAAAAAAAAATAGTCAAATGGGTCAACCGTTGACTTGGTCAACGGGACCATTAATTATGGTCATGTGCTATGCACATGACCTTATCTATATATAAGGGAGGCCAGCCTTCCCTTTACTTACGTTCTGTAAACAGTGGGAAAATTCTGCTACAGCATATTGTAGAGAGAGAGTGAGGAGAGAGAAAGGAAGAGAGAGAAAGAGGAGAGAGAAAGGAAGAGAGAGAAAGGGAAAGGGAGGGCTCCTTGAGGTTTTTCGACGTCCCCGACGCATTGGAGGCGTCTGATTTTCTCTCCGGCGTCTCGTTTTGCGTGTAGAGAGAGAAAGAGAAAAAGGTAGAGAGAGAAAGTTGCATGCGCTCTACCTTGGGGTTGATCATCCTTCCGAGCGCGTTGGCGGTGTCCGTTTCGACTCTAGTCGCCTCGAAACGCGTGAAGCAGGTAAAACCCCTATCTTTTCTTCTCCTTTTTCCGCTTATTTTGTTATATTATTTCATGTGATGTATATGCATGTCTTTTGACGTGAATGAAAAAGGGGCGGAACCCCTATATGATGTTGTGATTTTATGTGGTCCCTCGGGGAGCCCAGATCGGGTCCCGGGTAAATTGTATCGCCACCCTAGGGTGACGAAAAGTTGTTTTGCATGTCTTGTAAGGCTATGGAGACATCTATTAGCCTGGAAACGCTCCCTAACGGGACGGTGTCTTACCGGAGTTGGTTCACGGGCGCGAGACCCAAGTATTTCAGTTAATCAAGCGAGGCTTGGGTTAACTGGGGTTAACCTGTGGTTAGAAAATCTAACCAGTGTTAAGTATAGTCTGTGGTTCCTCTTTGACTAGGTCAGGAGAGACGGTGTCCAGTAAGGCCCGGGGTTCCTCCGTGACTGATGTTGGTCTAGGTCGTCCGTGGTGCCTCTTGGACTAGGTCAGGAGTGGCGGTGTCCTGCATGGCCCGTGGTTTCTCCGTGACTGATAGTCAGGAGATGTCGGAGTCCTAGGGAGTTTAAAGTGGCTGAACATCAGATAGTGTATAGTCCAGGGTTCCTCTCTGGGTGGGTCAGAAGATGTCGGCCGTGTCTATCGGGGTCCCTTCTTGGTGGAACGTCAGGAGATGTCGGCATTGGTATAGATGTCGGGGTTCCTCCTTAGACTAGCCAGAAGATGACGGTAGGCAGGTTGGTCGGGATTCCTTCTTGACTGATATCCAGGGAGATGGCGGCGAATACACGGTAGATGTGGTCAGTCAATTGAATGGAAAAGTATGTCCTTATTGGGCAAATGCCCATGTTGTGTGTGTAAGCTTCGGATATGAAGTGGTCTGAGTTGGTATACTCAGAGTTGGTGTATTTGTTTGAGTTGGTGGACTCATAGTTCGGTATGGAATCATCGGATTCCAGGTGAGTTGGGTTGGTATACCCAAGGTTTTGTTATGTTCGGGTGAAAGTCGGAACAGCGTGTGCGAGTCTAAATGACTCAATGTACTATGGTTATGATTTAGAGACTTTAAGCTAAACATTTGTGGGCTGTGGCCAATTAGTAGAGTCTTAGGACTCGAAATGAAACATGATCGATGATCGAAACGATAATTTGGTAATATAATACATTCATAACTGAACCTCATAATTAGAAAGTAATGTGAGGTCGGGAACCTCTGTTAGGGTGACGTAACCCTAAGTGACCTTGGGTCACAATTTATTATATACTGTTCTATTTTACTGTAACATGCAAATTGAACTGCTTATTATATCATTATTGATGAGTGTTATTATGTGGAAAATAGTTTAGAAGGATTGTGGTTTTATTGGGCTTCATAGCTCACTGACTTTTTGTGTCAGGAGATCTTGGAGCTGCTGACCAGTAAGTGAAAAGTCTATCTGGATATTTTGGAAGCTTGTACAAGTTGTACCTGGCGTGATAGAGACGCCTACTTTTGTAAAACAAACTTGATGTAAATAATACAGGTATATGGTTTGTATGATGATTATTGTGATGACAGGTGTTATTTGCTTTTTGGAAGCATTTGATAAATGTTTAAATTTCCGCATTTTCGCGGGTAAAGTCTTCCGCTTGCATGATTTGACGAACGGACACGTCTCGGAACTTGATTCCCTAGGCGCGGGTTCGGGGCGTCACAATGACAGCAATTCATATCAAGACACAAAGAAAAGAAAAGCAGTGGAAGATAATGCTTATAAGCATATCAGATGAAAATCCATGCATTTTCATGTTACAAACAAATACCTGAAAAATGATGAGTCCAATGAGTATTGGCTGCGTATCAAACCCAAAACTTTTGAACAGATCACTTGAGTTCCTCACAAGAGTATACCCTCCAAATTGCAAAAACGCTAGAACCTGCATTCATGTAGAAGAGCAGTGAAGCTGAGTAAGATCAGAATAAAGCTCTGCTACAAATTCAAGAATATGAATGTGATCAAGTGGACTAGCTACTTAGTCAGACAAAATTATAAAATATTAATATGGTTGCACATGGCACACATAGCAATGAATAGAGGCCCCAGCCCCCAGATGACTCCAATGTTACATAACAAGGATACTCAATTTTCTAGGAAGATTTCCAAATCCTATGCATGTCCAACATACATGTGAAAACATGCTGATACTCTTATTAGGACAAATCTTGATTTATCAATAGTGAATGCTCACACTTGTGTGCTATGTGACTGTATGTAACAAGGATGCTCCATTTTCAAAAAGAATGCCATATCCTACATGTCTGACGTACATGTGAACCCATGCCGACACTCATATTAGGACAAATCTTGAGCTATTAAATAGTGTTGTATGAGCAAGGGATTAAACTTCAGTTTCGGTATAAACTTCCGTTGCTAAGGAAGTTGACATGACACGTTTCGAGGAAATTTAAGGAAGTCCAAGGAAGTTATGTAAAAATAAAATAAGTCCAGGAAACATTGGAAATTTAAAATGAAACTTTAGAAATTCAATATTTAAGCATAAATACACATTTCGAATTCATTATATTACTGAAGCAAGCATGTAGTAGTCAAATGTGAGAATTATGTTAAGTGACATGTATTGTCTGTGAGCAGTAATTTCTTCTTGATATTTCTCTATATTGTCAAATTTTCTTAACTATATTATCTTCTTTGTCAAGTGAAAGGGATATGTATTCTCTTTATTTTTCAATGATTATCCATGTTAACTGTTTTAGAAACCTGAAAAACTTATAAATGCACATTAATATTGATAAATAATTAAAATTCAATTTACTTTTTAGACCTATTTCAATCTGCAATTAATGGGTTCAATATTTTCACAGGACTGAATCAATATGTGAAGAGGAGATGGGTAGTTAAATAATTTTTAATTTTATGAATTACTGTTAGAAATTTATTTCATTTTTTAATTTTTACTAAAAATCCTTTATGGGAATAATATACTAATAACAAAATTATTAGAATAATAAAATTATAATTTATATAATAAGGTTAATGCTAGCCACACTCTAATAATAAAATTATAATTTCTAATAAGGTCAATACTAGCACCACTCTCTTTTAAAGCTAATTATATTTATAATAAGGTTAATGCTAGAGACACATGTCTTTCCTTGTGAAGAAAGTAAGTTTAAAGCAAGTGAAACTAGCATTACCTTTTAAGTTAAAATTTAAAAGCCCTTCAATTTACCGACTTTTTCTATTTGCTTCGGTTAACTTCCACCAAAGTACTATATTTTCTCAACTTTTTTTTCCTATTTCAGTTGAAGTTTACCGAAGTTCACCAAAGTTTACCATTAAGTCCAGTTTTTTTAAAAATAAAAGTGCATTTCTCTTCGGACCACGTAAGTCGACACAATTCGGTCAAATTTGGTGGAATTGAGTCGACTTTTGACACCATGTGTATGAGGACACTCATATGCTACGCATCTGCACATAAACATGGTACCGGTTTTCGAGGATAAATTTGTCTGAGGTCAGATTACCTGTCCTTGCCTGTTACATAGCGTACACGCAGGATTTATAAACCACCAGCAAATATATACTTTATGTGCACACTCACCACTAGTCACTACAGGTTCAAGATAGTTCACATGTATGCTAACTTATCATTTCTAAAAGTATTTTGAAATGAATCGAGACTGCTAATATAGTTTTGGAGAAATCTGGTCATTGAACTCCAATACTTAAAGTTATATACTTATCTCATTTGAAAAAAAAATTAGATGTAGTATTACTAGGGGATTTTAGGAAACATTCCTGTCTCTCGGAGAACAACTATAACATACCTGCACAGCGATGAATGAATATAATGTATGACTAAGTTTCCAATGCCCCAGTTCATGGGCAATAACAGCAACAACTTCCTCCTCGTTTTTGCACTGCAAAATGCCACTTACTTAGCCATATCAAACAATTTCAGCATAAAAATAAATAAATAAAACATTACTATACAACTTTGCATATATTTAATCACAAATTCAGTATTATAACACAAAAAAAAAATGTTCTTTTATTGGTAACAGAGTAAATCTTATTTTAAAAGAAAGATGGATACAAAGAAGGAGCATGGCTCAACAGTACAGCTGTACAGAAACTACAATGGAAATACTTTGCTAGTAAGACCATCCCTAACAACCACTTCCCTTGCTAAAAAATCAGCCAAATCCTTCGCCAATCTAGGGATCCAAGAGAACGAGGTGTTCTGTTGAGTCACCAAATTGTGAATCTCTTTAAAAGCATCAGCATGTCTCGATGGACCACGATCATATCCCGCTTCCCATCAAATAGCATTCCTTGAATTCATTGGGAGTAGAAAGTGTAGAGGTGTTTCTGGAATGCTACATGACCAACGAATTCAAATTAAACTAATGGATCAATTAAACTAATGGAATTTGAGAGAGAAGAAATCCAGGATCTTTGGCAGGAATATTTCCTTCTTACCCAAGCTCTTTGCCTCTCTTGAGGATTTTGCGGAAGTTCATAGTTCAGATTTTATATATTGACGCCTTGACGAAGACAGTTGACTTTCGAGACTCCTAACTCTTTTTTTTTCTCTTTTTCTTTGGTGGGTATTTAACTCATGACCTTTATAAATTCCTTTCTTCTTAATACAATTCTCACTATTCATCAAAAAAGAACAAAAAATAAATAAATAAACAGGGTGGCTAATTAGTTCTTCATCTTGAGAGAACATAATGCATATATGGAACAAGAGATAGCTATTCTTCCTTCTTGAAGCATTCACACATATTAATCTATTTTTATACGCAAGTGTCCAATCAAACATTTTAACCTTTGTGTGTGCATGCAGGGGGGAATTGGAGTTCATATAATGTTAGGGAAAAAGCAACCTATTCAGAGTGAGTGTCGACGTGTCACCATGAGGATGTTGAGATGGATGAAAGAATGAGTGGAAAGACTAGGCAACTAAGATGATTTTTTAAAAATAAGCATATTTGAGAGAATTTAGATAGCTCCAGAACCGGTAGAGTGGCCGGTTCCCTGTTCGACCGTGTACTTTCTGCAAAAAAAAAAAATTTCATTTTTTTCCCGGTTTTGACTGGTTCCGGCCAGTTCTGACCAGTTCCCAACCAGTTCTGCCACCGGTTCTACCAGTTTTGGCCAATTCTGGCCGGTTCTCAAATAGTTCCAGTTTTAAGGGTTTTGGGAACCGGCGAGGGGGCCGGTTCCCGGTTCCACCAGTTTGACCGGCCGATCCGGTCTGATCCTAACAACACTGGTTTGGACATGCTCAACAAAGACCAATGACGGCATCGAGTGAGTTAATGCAAGTTGAAAAGTCTAAAAGAATGAGAGGAATGACAAATAGGATGTGAATGAAGATGGTAAGAAAAGATTTAATAGCACACGATTCGACCGAACTTATTAATTTCAATTTGAATACAATGGAGGAATAGGATTCATGTTGTCAACCCCAAATAGTTGGGATAAAGCATTGATAATGATGATATATGCATCCATGCACATAGTCGTTGATGTTTTGTAGATGTTTTCTATTATGCTGCATGGATAAAGATGGAAGGTTTATACAAGTCCATCATCCAGTACTATTACATATCATTGTCAATAGTTGATTAATACAATCACAATTAATTATAGCCCTGGTTAATCATTCAATTGAATGAAATCACATGAGACGTGAATGAATCTACTGAGCATTGTCTTTTTCTCTAGTCTTATGTTGCAATGTAATACAAGAATTATCCATATTGCAAATCACTTTATCATAAATTAAAATAATATACTGGTAGGAGAAAGTGATTGTAAAATCCAAATCCTAATGCACGTGATTTAAACTTAGGGGAGAAAAATGAAATGAAAATGAATTTTGCCCAGTAAGAAATATTTCCAAACCTGCTGAATCAATGTGTCATAAAGAACGATACGCTTGTTCTTGAGAAATCCATACATATATGCCTGCCAGGTACCGATAAGATGAATGAGAACGCAACAAAGAATCATTGATTTAACAAATAAATGCAACATACCATAAACATGCACACAAACGCATTCACGCGTGCGCACAAGATGAAAAAAAACAAGAAGTTCTTATCAGTTGTCACCCATTTCTCTAGAACATACGTTAAAGAGTTAATGTCATAAGTTGGTTGAAAGTACATGAAGATTTTCAAACTTATTTGGCTTTCTTCTTGTTGGATAATGCTTATCAACTAAAAGGAAAATTCACATTCACTCATTTTAAGCACATTCTCAAGATAATCCCATTAGTTTTCTCTACTACATTCTATGGAGCTTCAATGCCATGGCCTATCCTTTAAAGCTGAGAAGTTGAGGGACCCAAATCCCTCTGCTCGAAAGTGTGATTGGTGAGGGTTTAAGCTCTACACTTTGCCTTTTTATCTTCAAACTGGTGTGACAGAAGCAATAGCTCTGCCTACCAGGATTCTTTATAGGGGTGGAAATCGGGCTGAATTTGGGCTTCAAAGTCTTTGTAAACATGTCGCGTTTTGGGCTGGGCCTATTCCAAAATCAAAAAAATTCAAGCCCAAACCCAACCCATTGCCACCCCTAATTATTTACAGCATAACTATTATTAATGGACTAGGTGACCTCCCACTGACATTCAATTGCTAACCTCTCCTCTTCATAGCCTGTAGAACTCATTTTACAAGATTGTTTATCTATGTTCTGCTAGGTGTCACATGAGAGGAGGGAGGGAATTTTAATTCACATGCTGATTGCTCATGGAATAGACTTGTCTCTGGGGATAGTTCTGACTGGTATTTTATTCTCTTTTTTTCATTCATGATTTTCTTTTCTATTTTATTTTTCTTTTTGTATGTGCAGGTATGTGTTGTTAGGAAACCATTTGTTTCTTCTCTGAAACATATCTTGTCAATAAAAAGTTTAAAAGATGCTGACATAGTTTTCATCTCACATTTCTACCTCACGCTTTTCTCTTATATCTTTTTTTTTTTTTCACTTTTCTCTTGTATCTAAATAGATCTCATGATGTTTGAAACATAGCAAACTTATACAAAGTAAATAAATAGATGCCATAACTCTAGGGGTAAAAGCAAACAAGAGAAAAGGCATAACAAACAGCACTGGAAAGTAAAAGATGACAGTACAGAGTTGAATCCTTACATTGCTATGGCTTGACCTTGTAGATCCATCAACAACGAAGAGCTTCTTCAAAGGAAACTTGAGGGAGGAAGCAAGGTTCTCAATTTTCTCTCTGAGCTGTCCATCAGGAAGCTGTTCACAGCAGCAGCATAATCAAGGGGGAGAAAGAAGGAACCATAAGTCAACTAAACATGCTCCTGAATGGATCTCTTCAGGTGAAATCACATTGAAAAAAAAACAAATCGGAACAAGCATGTTATCTGATTACCGGGGTGAACTTGTTGAAAAGTGGAGCTATAAGAATAGGATACAGCGTCATCATCACAATAGACAGAACAAACATAAATCCCCAGAGATAGATAGCCAAGTAAGGACCTCCTTTCTGCAGCAATGCAGATTAGTTAAGTTTAATCCCCAAGGGGCACTCCCCAGGAATTTCAATGTAGAGAATGAAGGGACATGTAATTCTTAAAAAAAAACTCCAACTTTGAAGTTACAATGAACACTTTCTGCAATATTAAGAACCTTTTGACTTCGAAAACATGGAATCAGTGAATCATCTACCCCAGAACTCAATTCTGTGCAATTATTTTGTAGCTGTGTCAACACCAGCAAATAGTGAATACCTGTACTATTACAATGATTGCAGTCACAATTGGCGGTGCAAGTAAGATAGAAAGAGCAATTCCTTTGAACATGTCCCAAAAGTATAGCCCTACTGTTTGCTGCAAAGAAAGATAAATATAATTTTAGAGAGATTTTTCACCAAGATAATGAGAAACAAAATGTAACATGAAGTCAGAAATGAGAAATTCAACTAAAACATAGCTAGAAAAGTAGTCGATACTTCAAAATGCAGATACAGTGTGCCAGAAAAGTGTGGCAACATATAAATCTGACATTGAAGATTCAAGAATACAAACTTTATTGAAACCGTGGCGAGCTTCAATCACGAAAGTTGAGTATAAAGAGAATGGCAACTCAGTAATCTGCACCAAAATTTGAAAAAACAAATTGTCATTTTCAATTGCTTATAATATTTGGCATCTAAAATGGGCTTCGAGAATTCAAATTTGAAAAAAAAAAAAAAAGTCAACAACTTATATACGCTCATAATTCTTAAAAACATCTACTGCTAATCACACCTTGTACATAATAGGGGGTATGACTTAAGAGAACTGGAAATTTTTAGAAAAAGAAACTTGATTAATTACTTTTACAACTTTAGTAAATACACAAATAGGGTTGATATAGTTGTTACGGTAGATGACCAAGAGATACCCCCAAGCAAGCAGTTCCGATATCATGCCTTGATTATTCATAATGATGAAGAGATTGAAGAAGATGTTGCTCATAAAATTAGAATTGGATGTCATCTATGCTTTATGGAGTAGAATGTTAGCTACTAAGAAGAAATATATTAAAATAATTAGTATAGTCTAGATGAAACTTTTGAGAAGGTTGTGTAAACAGACAAAGAAAGATAAGATAAAAAAATGACGCATATAAGAGAATCTAGGAGTAGCTCTGATAGGTGATAAAATAAGGAAAATTCAATAGGGATGATTTGGACCATAATTGCATAAAAGCCATGCAGGGTGGACTATTGCTTCCTAGACTCCGCTTTCTAGGAAACTCGCTTCCATCACATCCCATTGAGGGGTCAAAGGGGGCGGCTATGTATGTGGGGAGTGATGAGATAGACCCGAGTTTACAACCTAGGGTGTAGACCCTAAGTAAGTATCATTGATTTGGAACCCAAAACACCTACTTCTCCACAAATATCTCATGTAAGATGGTTATGGATGCTCATACCAATATAATAAGATAAAATGTCTATCTCATTTCTCGCTTCTCGTTTCCTAAGGATTTTTGAGCCTCACTTCTTGTTTCTCGCTTTGGTAACTATGGTTTAGACACGTTCATTAGGCGACTACCTCAAGCGTCAATGAGGTATGCGGCCTTAGATCGCCTTGACAACCATGGTAGCTATATGAATGGCAGGAGAAACTCATATACTAAGCAGCAGTTGGCACTTGGCAGGGGTGGAAAAATCATAATATCCAACAACATACACATGTAAAAGACACTTGAGAGAGAGAGATAGAGAGACTTGTGGATGTCCTAAGTCCACAACTGATTTAGCAAATGAGCGAATTTCCAAAGGAAGAGTAGAGTTTATATCCACACCTGTGACCAAATCAGAACACCGGCTAAGAATGCAAGGGTGTGAAGTATTTCATTCTCCACGTTGAGTCCGACATACACCAGAAAGTCCCCCGATCTCTGAAGCAAAAAAAAAAAAATAAATAAATAAATAAGAAGCTCGAATGAATACATCACCAGAAAACAAGTATATGGCATGATACCCACTGAGTTACTGACTCACCTTCCATGACCAAGGCAATAGCCCAAAACATAATATGGCACAGTCCAATAGCATGGTTAGAGCTTTTAGAACAAAGTGAAAGCGGCTGAAATAAATAGATTATAAATCAGCAAAGATCAAGAACTAAGGTGGTGTTTGGTAACACTAGTCTAAAAAGAAGCGCTTATTTGAAAATTATGCTTAATTAGACTTTAGATTGTTAAGTTGAAGGTTAATTGCATCTCTACATTTTAAAGATTTTAGGAGTAAAAATCTCTACTTTAAGAAAGTAACTCCATAGCTACTTTCCAAATAAGCACTTAACAATCTAATATATATAAAATGTAGACATACAATAAACTTTGTAACTTAACAATCTAAAGTCCAACTAAGCATAATTTTCTAATAAGCACTTCTTTTTAGACTAGTGTTACCAAACGCCACCTAATTTAACCATTGAAACAGATCAAATATACAAGTCAAAGAAAAGGATTAGCCAAACCTCTTGTCGAGACTATAAGCTCGAGATTTTTCAAATTTTTCTTGACTGACGACTCCTTCCAAAGTTTTAGGAAGCTTTGGCAGCTTGAGAGCAGCATGTTGCCGCATATCCAGGTAGGTCTCAAAGATGTACACCAGGATCATAAAGCCTGTAAAAACAAGGCCCCAGTTAACCCAAAATTATAAAGTTCAGAACAGAACTCCAATCACAAACCATGAAGCAAAATTCAAAGGAAAAAATAAAATCCCAATTCCATGACATGAAATGAGGGTTACACGATTCGAGACATTTCATAGTTAACCTATCTGCATATCCAAAAAAAAATTCCAATCCACAGCAAAAAAAGCAAAACCCCAGTATCGACATCAATAACACGAATATTCAACATTCTAATCAAACAACAGAACAAAACCAGTTGAGAACAATAAAAAAGCCCAAGAGGAAGATCAAAGAGAGCAGATTAATCAAGAAAAATACACAAAATGAACAGATTAAAAGAGAGTGAGAAACCAGTAAAGTGGAGAGAAACCCTACCTACAACAGCTTCCATGTACGGAAACCCCATTGCAGGTTCAGAAGTGCAGAGAGAGAGAGAAAGAGAGAGAGGGGGGGTTTTGTTTGGGCGTTTTGATCACAAGTGTATCTACTAGGAAATTATGTGGGTAGTTAATAATAATTATTTAGTGACCAAAACAAAATTGTTATTATTATTATTTGAGGTAAATTACACTGACCTTAAGTTTGGCAGAATTTGGAATTTCCTCTCTTGTTTCTAAAATTACACTGATCTCCCTGTGTTTCACATAATGGTAATAGATTCCTCTTTAGGGTGTGTTCGGTTGAGGGGTAAATGGGTGGGAGAAAGTAAAGTAAAGTGAAAGAATTGTATAACTTCTCTTGTGTGTTTGGTTTGGGAGAAAAGTTTAGGGGAAAATATAATTTTTTTCAAAATTATCCTTTGCTCTATTTAGGAATAGGATTCAACAAAATAGTAGATTTGGAATTTGAAGTTTTTACTTTACTTTCTTTCACAATTCCAATTTTTTGGTGAAATAATGTTTGAGTGAAAGTGAGTTTTACTCTATTGAGAAAGTTCAAGTTTTACTTTACCTCAAAATCCCTCAAACCAAAGAGGGTGAAAGTGGGAGGTTTCTCCTACTTGCACCCACTTTCCTTCATATTCCTCTCAACCGAACACACCCTTAATACGTTATTACTAACATGGACGGAATTTGATGGTGTCATGGTTTAAATGTTTTAAAATGCTTGAATTACCCCTAAAATACTAATTACACAAAAAATGTTTTTAATTCACTTGTTTTTAATAAAAACACTTCAACATCAACGGAAGCAAGGGATGTTAGACTTTTATGTTTCGATGTAAAATAGGGGAAAACAAATCAAATCCATAAAAATGTCAATTATGTGTGTTGATTTGCTCGTAAAATCTTTTGTAAGTTTCAAATACTCATAAGTCATTTTCCCGTAAAATCGATATCTCTTAAAATATGTTTTAAATTTTACAAAATTACTCATATTCACTAAACAAAAATTATTTTTTTTTTTATACTTTTATATTTTTATAAATTTAACTTTTTAAATTTTTTTTGAAAAATATTTCGTCTCATTTTTAAAGAATACAACCAAACAACAAAAATTGGTAAAAAAAATTATATTTTACCATAAAAGTTTTTCATTTGTAAATGGTTTACGTCGTAAAACAATTTACGTGCAAACAAATGGAGCCTTAGTGACGCTATAGGAGTACGTCAATATTCTTTATTTTGATCAAAAACTTAATTTTGATCCAAAAATAAACACTAATTAACAAACACATGAATTAAGTTTTTTTTATCAACTATTCACATATACACAAATGTCTTTCAAACATCACATTCATCCTGGTTAAAATTCACTAACTTTTAGGGTTATTTTTTTCCCTAAAAACCAAGGATTAGTGGGTGAACCCTAAGGAAAGGTGAATCTTAACCATAGTTAAGGAATATATAATCTTAGAGAATTCCAAGTATAGATGAATAAGGGATAGTATGCAAAGTAAGCAATCATTTAATGAAATTTTTATCTTATATACATATTATGATAAGGGCAATTTGAGAATTTAGAAAATTAGGCTACGTTTTCAAAGGTAGCATTCTCATTAATAGAGTACTAGTTAGATAGAAGAAGTCAAATGACATTTTTAAAATTAACACAAATATCAATCGACGTTTGAAACATAGGATTCCTCCTCATATTAGTAGAGATATATTAATTATATAGGTATATCTATTTTATACCGACCCATTTTAATCCGGGCCAATAATCAAAATTCTAAAAACCAAGAATAAGTGGGTGAACTCTAGGAAAAGATGAATCTTAACCACAGTTAAGGGGTGTCAAAAGAGATATATGGAACCCCTAGGGTTCACCCACTTAGAGCATCTCCAACGCACTCTTTATAGGAGCTCTCTTCTCTAAAGTAGAGAGGCATACCCTATTTTCGGCACTCCAATGCACTCCCTATATGCCCTCCTTATTGTAGGGGAGGAGATTTAGCTCCTTACTAATAGGGAGCCAAATCCCCTCCTCAAATATTATTATATTATTTTTAATATGAAGTAGGGTTGGAATTAAAAAAAAAATTAGTATTTTATAGAAATAGGGAAGAAGTAGGGAGTGGGGTTGGAGTTACAAGGAGAAAAGGTGGTCCCCAATTTTAAGGAAGCTCTCCACTTTAGAACAAAAGTGGGGAAATTTTAGAAATAGGGTTGGAGATACTCTTATTATTGGTTTATAGAAAAAACATTAATTTTCTTAAACCCTGGTTAAAATTCACTAACTCTTAGGGTTAAATTTTTTTTTGGGAAATAGTTAACGTACCTGGGAAAATTGTCCAGCCTTAGGTTTGTAAATAGTTTTCCCTGGTACGCCTATCACTACTCTTTTTTTTTTCATATTTTTTTTCTAAAAACCAAGGATAGGTGGGTGAACCTTAAGGGTTGGTGAATCTTAACCATAGTCATTGGTCCAGCCTTAGGTTTGTAAATAGTTTTCCCTGGTACGCCTATCACTACTCTTTTTTTTTCATATTTTTTTTCTAAAAACCAAGGATAGGTGGGTGAACCTTAAGGGTTGGTGAATCTTAACCATAGTTAAGGGGTGTCAAAAGAGACACATGGCAACCTCATGGGCATAACCGGACTTCAATTATGGTTAAGATTCATTCACTCCTAAATTTCACCCACTGATCCTTGGTTTTTAGAAAAAAAAATTAATTTTTTAAAACCCTAATTAAAATTCAATAACTTCTAGGGTTAATTTTTTTAATATATATATTCTTTTTCTGAAAACTAAGGATAAATGGATGAACTTTTGGGATAGGTGGATCTTAACTATAGTTAAGGAGTGTTAAAAGGGACAAATGGCTATCTTAGTGGCATAACGAGACTCTTCGCTCTCTTGGCAAAACGCTCTAAAAGAAGAACGTCTCGCCAAAGCCCCATTGGCCCCCTTTCTTTGTTATACCCTCTCAAAATGTTCCTACATCATATTTATATAAACAACAGGTCACTCACAATTTTTCATATGAGATATCCAAAATGTCCCTCAAGTTTCTATACCTAAATTATTTTTTAATTTTTTTTTTCAAATGTCTTCGCTAGGGTCTCTCTTTCCGGTCTCTCCCCCCTTTCCATCTCTTTCACGTGCATCACACATGCTGCACACTAGTTTATTATTAACATTTATTTTATTGTTCCAGGTTCCGGTAGTTTCCCTATTAGGCTGTTTGGGTTGACCTTTCTGTTTGTACACGGATCAAGCACGTGTTGGTGCTATTTTATCTAACCAAAACCCGATTCGACAACACCCAATCCATTGCCCCCATGATCTTTTTGGCAGCATTTTGTTAGCTTTATGAGGTACCTTTGGCCTTCCATAAACGCTCCCTCCCTGCCTTTCCTTATTGGGTAATTCCTTTCCCACTACACCATCTAAAGAAAAAAAAAAAATTAGGGAATGCTAGCCCCATACTCTCATTCTTTACCAACCACATCTCCACTTTTTTTGTGAAAAAGTGCTTTAATCACAATAAAGTGGAGAGGTGTTTGGTGGAAGATGAGAGTAGAGGTTGGCTGAGAGTAGGGCTAGCACTCCTCAAAAAAAAAAAAATCTAAGAGGAATGCAAAGAAATGTGACAAACAGTACTCCTATCCTTCCACGACAAGCTTAGAACTGACCTATGTTTTCTTTACATAGATTCATTCCACAAAGAAGACTGAGAAACAAGTGAAAAGAAACTAAGGTAAAGTAAAGTAAAAGAAAATGATTAACTTTCTTTTCTCTCACTATTCCATTGTTTAGGTGGAATGAGAAACAAGTGAAAGTAAAAGAAAATTCACCACCGTTGAGAAAGTTGTCATTGGGGTTTGTGCATTTCTTGCATCCCAAACACCCAAAAAAGTAAGAGAAAATGAGGGTTTTTTCTAACTTTACCACATTCTCCCGTGAAACGAACACAGCCTAGGGGAAGTGACAAGAAGCCTTGTTCAATTGTGCTAAGTAACACTAACAACTAACTATAAGTAAATTAATATTGACGTCATGTAATGGATCGCCAAAAAACAAAAAATTTCCACCATTATTTCATGTGTCATGCAAGAAAATGGGATGTATGTACTTGTCACACATCTCAAATGTGTGTTACTCTATTAATCCCCGAGTCGAATTACTGATCCCATGTGTCTTATGCTGACAAGCAACGGGTGATATATGGTAATTATTTTATTATAATTTTGTGTTAGGCTTTTGAAAAAGTTGAATGGGTAATTAACAGTCATTGTTAATACAATATATTAGTTTTATCGCATATATCTAAATAATGTGGAAATTGTAATTTTGATGTGTATCTATTTAATTAATGTAGATGCCGATTTTTAAGCGCAAATCTATCTAAAAATCTAAATTAGTGCTTTTAAAGATTTGCTATTGAAATACTATTTTGGCGCTAGGTTGTAGGTCCTCAACAACCTCAGCACACTGATGCAACCAATGATTAAAAATATGGTTTCGGGATATGTATCAGTCTTAACCAAAACTTATACATATAGAGGTTTCAATGTCATTTTCGGGATGATGAATATGATTTTGTTCTTTTAAAAAATTAAGTTTTTTTTTAAAAAAATTTAATGAGTTATAAAAATCAAATTTACCAAATGTATAAGTCATGAAGAGCGACTCCAAATAAAGTAAAAAACACAATTACTATGAATAAAAAGATAAATAACTAATAAACGACATGTATCGACTGTTTCGTATCAATATAAATCTCATATAGGGGCTACCAAAACTCATACGCATCACCTGTTTCGTATTGGTTTCGACAATTTTTAATTCCATTGGTGTCATAGTAATGTGATTGATTTTGTGCCAATGTAAGTAATAGAGCTACAAGGTAATGGAAACCAATATGTTGTGCTAGCATTAGGGTGGTATTCACCAATATGTTTTGCGAGCTGGTTGGTGTGTGTGTGTGTGTTTGCTTGGGTGGTGTGAGTATTCCCTTGTCTTTGCCTTCAGTCATTGCCTTGTGGTATGATTGAGTTTACCAAAAAGAAAACAAAAAAGTTGTTCATAGTGTATAGTTCAAACTAACTATCAACCAGAATGCAAGGCAAAAATATCACTACTTGACCTTATCTAGTTGCATGTCAAAAAATCCGAGTCACAACATAAAGATGTAAGTAGGTTTCCATGGAAGAGAGGTTAGATTTACAATTTCAATGAATTATAGATAAATGGATCTAGAATTTTGAAAGAAAAAAAATCTATATAGACTTTGGGAACTTCGTAAGAGATCAAGGGTTTTGGGATTATGGAGATGTTAATATCAAAACATAACTTAATCAATAAATTCTCTGCTAATCGAATACCCAGATCTTACATAAGGGACATACAAAAATAAATATAATTTATAATCCATGAATTCTCAATCCAATGAATACTCAGAACTTACATCAAATGCTAAGAATATGAAAAATAAGTGTTGTACCTGGCATGGTTGTAAGGTGCACTAACTTAGATGTCTTCTTTGGGCTACTTGATCTTCAATCGTCCTTCCACTCTCTAATTCAATGAAGTTTTTTCAGTTTTTATCCTAAGTTGAGACAAAAAACCATATTTATAAACATAGTGAATCTTAACCCATCAAAGATTCTGAGTCTTCCAAAAGTAAATTTTGACTATGTTTCTTCACTATGGATCTAGAGTGCACAAATTTTAATATGCAATAATGATCACCACGCTTATTTTGGATTAATCATGCAGGGTCAATTTAGTTTGGGAGACATAACCCATGTTGTAGGAAAATAAAAGGTGATTATTCCTAGACCACAAGGAAATCTCGAACATTCTCCCAATTTGTTTGCAATAATTAAATAAAGATTTCAAAAATCCTTTATCTTAGAAATATCTCTTGAGGATCAAATATCTCTAAAAAGACACGATGAGTGTCATCTATAGACAAAATTATTTATCTTATTGGTCAATAACAAGCAAACACGCTTATTAACCTAGACTTACCCCAAACAAAACTATTGACACCAAATAATGAGAGTAGTTACATCTTTATCGGTATAAGACCATTTCAAAGTTATAACGCTAGTACCATCTTATTTCTTTATAATTAAACAACATATTCTTTAACATGGAATCACCATAAATTGTATGATAATTTAGTCGTACTTATCCAATATTCATCATTTCTCCAAAATTCGTTCCAACCATATGGACCCATAAATGTTGGACACAAGTAATAGGATGCATCAATAATATATAACATAAGTGTCGTGACCGGAAAAAGCAGCGAATGCTACATCACTTTCTTTCAAACTCACTTTCTTTATGGACCAAACATGTGTTATTGTCTTTTATTAAAAGAATGACACATATTTTCGACTAACTCTCTCTCCAATCAAAAAGAGAGTGAGTCTTAAAAGAAAGAAAATGATGCTAGCATAATCCGGAGCATCGAATATCCATACTATGATCACTTTCGATAATTTTAAGTGTTCAGACAACAAAAGTCATATCTAAAAAGGAGTATAGACTCAAGCATACATTAAACTCACTACTTTCGATACATATGAAATATCTTTCATCTTTACTCGTTTTATGTGAGATGTGAGGGAACTAAAATTACTATATATGTCAGCTTTAGCAATAGGTACTACACCAAGGAGAAGACCATATAATTTATCATAATGAATTTCAATCATGATCATGAAAGACGCATCATTCATGTCCTTCATTTCAATTTTTTTTTCTAAATAGTTCTTTGCCTGACAAAATAGTCATATATTATTGCTAACAAGCACAAACTAAAAGAAGACGAAATTGCTCCTACTAATTTTTAGACATAAAGTAAGTTGCGATGCCAAATCCGGAAAATTTATTCACATAGAGTGAGCTGTGAGGTCAAGTTTATATGCAATGGATAGACTTGGGCTGAACTTTTTGAGTTTTGGTTGGGCTAGGGCTGAAAATTTTTTAGAAGTATGATTAGGTTTACGGTGAGGCCTTGAACAATTCGACGCATATACCAAGAAGTTGATCTACAAGGGTTGGTGCACTTGGCTGGCATCCCGGGTTTGCTCCATTTGGTTTTGTGTTCAACTCCCACTCCTCGACTTACCTTGGTGTCCGTAGGGAAAATTCCGAGTGAGTCGGTGCGGACACCCGAAGGTACTTGGCCTTGTCTTGTAGGGTTTGGGACACCCACCGTTACAAAAAAAAAAAAAAACAAAAAAAAAAAAAAATATATATATATATATATATATATATATATATATATATATCTAGTTTTGGTCTGAAGAGAGCTAACATATTGATTGTTTTACGGTCTCCATAGTTTCTCTGCAGCATTCTATTGGATGCAGTCGGTTAGTCTTCATGGCCTCTTTTTATGATCTTCAATCCCATTCATAGTACAAATTATTAGTAATTGGAGAACTTGTGAGACTTCTGAATCAATAAATCAATGAACAAAATGTAGATGGATGTATATATCTATCAAATTTCCTGTCTTGTGTTTCTCGCTTCTAAAAAAGGGTTACAAAAAAAGCTAGGAGTGTATGCATACAAGTTCCTCTATGGACTGCCAAACGTGTTGTATTTTTCCTATGGTTTAATTTATACATTGATTAAGGGTTAAAAGGTTCTTGCAGTATAATAAAACTTTTACGAATGCCTTTTAAATTTTTTTTATATATTTTTCTTTCTTATTATGATCCTTATAAGTCACATGAGTAAGATTTAATGACTTTGTTTAGATATTATTCATTAAATCCAAGTTGTGACATGTTTATTTCTGACTCTTTCAACTAAAAAAACTTAAAGATTGAATCTAATATAACCCATGTATAATTTTTAAAAATATGCAACGGGTCGATCGTCATTATATAGGAATGGAAAAAACAATTAGAACTAGGGTTTAAAGAGGACGATGGACTTGGAGGAAAAACTTAAGTATAATAATTTTGAGTTGTCTTATTAATTCTTTTCCGATAAGCCTTCTAAAACTCGAGATTCCGACTTACTAAGTTTTTGACTCAGATACCTTTAAATAATCAACTTAGTAAAACTATTTATTTGACAAAATATTCATCTTTTAATCGATATTAGAATTACTTATTATTTCTTTTATTTTACATAATTTTATCACATTCATTGGTGTCCTTTTTTCGATTTCATCACCCGAGGTTGTCCTGATCATTACAAACTAAGCCAATCAACATTCTATAATACCAATTACCATGAATAACACATTGTTCTTTTTCCTTACAATAAAGGTCTAAGGCATTACATTATCTACTGTACGTACTTAGGTTTAGTATAAATGGTGAGTAGACTCATACTTGTTAATTGTCACCGGGGAAAATTTCCCTCCCTTTTGGACTCTTGGACCACCCTCGTGAAAGGGGCACACCTCGGCATTTTAAAGTTGGTAGGGAGCAACTTTGTCAGGGGGGTGCGCAAATTGAACTTGTGTTGATCAGGGATGGCGACGGACGAAAACCATCCGGTGATGGAGATGGAAGAAACATGTGCGATAAAAAGGGGGGAAGATATCAAATGGAGAGAAGTTAAAAAAACAGAGGGACTTCTCTTTTTTATCACCACGTGTCGGACAAAAGCCATCGCCGGATGATTTTCCTCTGGCTATCTCCAGATGAAATCACATCCCGTTGATCAGAGTAGACTCCTACTTGTCATGTCACCAAAGAAAAGCTCCTCTCCCTAAATCTTGATCTTAGGGTAGGGCCCTAGAACTTTTTCTTATAAATCCAGAATATTCTCAAAATCCCTGGGCACGTCCTTTAATTTTCTTTAAACATGATAAAAGATACAAAGATGTGAGCAAAATGCTGCAATAAAAAATAAAAGATAATTAATTCTGTTATTTGGAAGGCTAACTTTATCAAACAGCAAAAAAAAAACCTTTTGTCTCACGACTCACGAGGGAGGCTACGAATTTCAGGCCCCTAAACTTTCTAATTTCTAGTTCAACATACAATATGCAGTAGCTAGGGTTATTCTGGTCTTAGGAGGCCTCTCTCTCCGTATAAATTGAACCAAGTACCTCATCCAAATGAGAGGCACACCTTGACCATCCTAACTACAGGGTAAGGTGTGGTATATAAATAGCTTGGGCCATTGATTTAGATTATTGCAGTTACAAGAGATTATGTTGATAAGTATCTATAAGCGTGCAAACTTCAAATTCTTTCAAGTTGTAACCGACTCCCAGAAGTCTGGTTATGCCTTGATGTTGTCATGTGTCCTTATTGACACCCCCTTAACTATGATTAAGATTTACCATCCCTTAGGTTCACCCACCTATCCATGGTTGTAAGAAAAAAATACCAATTTTTTTAAACCTTGGTTAAAATTTACTAACTCTTAGGATTAAAAATTTTCAAATTTTTTTTTTTTTAAAGTAAGAATAGTTGTGTGAATCCTAAGGGTGAGTGAATCTTAACAACGGTTAAGGGGTGTCATACGGATACGTGGCGACCTCAGGGGTTTAGAGAACCCTAGGAGTTTAGTGAATTTTAACTAGGGTTAAAAATAAATTTTAACATTTTTTCTAAAAACCAAGGGTGGATGAACCTAGGGATGGGTGAATCTTAACCACAACTAAGGAGTGCGAATAGGGACACGTGGCGACCTCATGGGCATAACCAGACTCCAGGAGTCCGGTTACCACTTGAGAGAATTTGAAGTTAATCTCGTTTGGTTGGTACTCTGAATATTTTGGTCATTTTATACCGTTATATACGGTTAAAAAATACCTTCCTTTCATCAAACACAGAGAGAGCCTTAACTCACAAGAATCAAAGCCAGACGTTCAAAAAAAAAGTGGATTAATTGTTTGTGATAAAAAACCAAAAAAATTCGATGAACATATGCGCAAAGAACATTCGAGATGGCTACAGCTGGAAGAACCTTCACGATTCCCACCCCGCGAAAAAAGCGAGAAAGAAAACCGTAGAACAGTCCAGAAGCGAGCGAGATTCCATCACCTTCCTCGCAAACTCACTTTTAGCTCTGATATATAAGAACCCTTTATCCTCCTCTCTTTTCCTCAGCTTAAGATCAAACGACCCTGCAATCACTAACCGAAGAAAACCCTGCTTTTTACCATCCAAACAAGCCTTCTCTGTGCTTGATTTCGTCTTTGTTTGATATTTCGAAGAAGGGTATAAGCAACAACAATGGCAGATGTTCAGATGAGAGACGCAGAGACCTTTGCTTTCCAGGCTGAGATCAACCAGCTTCTCAGTCTTATCATCAACACTTTCTACAGCAACAAGGAGATTTTCCTTAGAGAACTCATCAGCAATTCATCCGATGTAAGTTGAAATCTATGTTTGATTTTACTTTGATGAGTTTCTCTCTTGTTTCCATATGGGTTTTTTGAGATTTGAGTCTGAAAGTTCTTTTCTTGGTTTGTAGGCGTTGGATAAAATAAGGTTTGAGAGCTTGACAGACAAGAGCAAGCTTAATGCACAGCCAGAGCTTTTCATTAGGCTTGTTCCTGATAAGATTAACAAGACCCTCTCGGTCATTGACAGTGGCATCGGGATGACCAAAGCTGGTACGAAAAAGAAAATTCAGATTGAATTTTTTTCATTTTAGAAATCTTTTGAGTTAAATCTTTTTTTTCTTTTTTTTTGTAGATTTGGTGAATAACTTGGGGACAATTGCGAGGTCTGGAACCAAGGAATTCATGGAAGCATTGCAGGCTGGGGCAGATGTGAGCATGATTGGTCAATTTGGTGTCGGGTTTTACTCGGCTTACCTTGTCGCCGATAGGGTTATAGTGACAACAAAGCACAATGATGACGAACAGTACATCTGGGAGTCTCAAGCAGGTGGTTCTTTCACAGTTACCAGGGATGTTAATGGGGAGCAACTTGGTAGGGGTACCAAGATCACCCTCTTCCTCAAGGAGGATCAGGTAACACATTCATTCGTTTTGTGGTGAATTTTTAGATTTATTTGGGTTTTTTAAGTCTTTAATTTAAATCATTATTAGAACATCTACACTTTAGTTCTTTGAGATTTCATACCTCTCTATTCTTGCCTGAGCCTAAACTACTATGACCATTTTAAAAGTCCAAAATTTTAAAATAAAATCACAAAGTATACAAAAGACTTTTGATGTTTACTAGCTTGCTTTCCCGGTTGTTTATTTCCATTTTTTTTTTTTTTTTTTTCTGATCCCCATTTGACCCTTTCATTAGAAAATATGATTTTCTTTTCTCAGTTGCTATTTTTGATTTATAATTGTTATTGCATCTTTGTTGCTATTTTGATGACTTGCATACCAATTCCTGCCCATTTGTGTTCTTGGGAATTCCGTGTATGTTTGCCGAATTTGGCATTTGAAATGATGCTGTGCTGGTTGTGCAGTTGGAGTATTTGGAGGAGAGGAAATTGAAAGACCTTGTGAAGAAGCACTCTGAGTTCATTAGCTACCCCATTTATCTCTGGACCGAGAAAACTACAGAGAAAGAGGTCAGCGATGATGAAGATGAGGAAACCAAGAAGGAAGATGAGGGTGATGTCGAGGACTTGGATGAGGAGAAGGAGACCAAGTCCAAGAAGAAGAAGGTTAACGAGGTGTCCCATGAGTGGCAGCTCATCAACAAGCAGAAACCCATTTGGCTGCGAAAGCCCGAGGAGATCACGAAAGAGGAGTACGCCTCCTTCTACAAGAGTCTAACCAATGACTGGGAGGACCATCTTGCTGTCAAGCATTTCTCTGTTGAAGGTCAGCTTGAATTCAAGGCCATCCTCTTTGTCCCGAAGAGAGCCCCATTTGACCTCTTCGACACAAGGAAGAAAATGAACAACATTAAGCTCTATGTCCGGAGGGTCTTTATCATGGACAACTGTGAGGAGCTTATTCCCGAGTACCTTGGATTCGTGAAGGGTGTTGTAGACTCGGATGATCTCCCACTCAACATTTCACGAGAAATGCTCCAGCAGAACAAAATTCTCAAGGTTATCAGGAAGAACCTTGTGAAGAAGTGTATTGAGATGTTCACAGAGATCTCTGAGAACAAAGAAGACTATACCAAGTTCTATGAGGCCTTCTCTAAGAACTTGAAATTGGGTATTCATGAAGACAGCCAGAACAGAGCAAAGCTGGCTGAGCTGCTCAGATACCACTCCACAAAGAGTGGTGAGGAGATGACGAGCTTGAAGGACTATGTCACCAGGATGAAGGAAGGCCAGAAGGATATCTACTACATTACTGGTGAAAGCAAGAAAGCCGTTGAGAACTCGCCATTCCTGGAGCGGCTTAAGAAGAAAGGCTATGAGGTCCTCTTCATGATTGATGCCATTGATGAGTATGCTGTTGGACAACTGAAGGAGTATGATGGAAAGAAGCTCGTCTCAGCAACAAAAGAAGGGTTGAAGCTTGATGATGAGACAGAGGAAGAGAAGAAGAAAAAAGAGGAGAAGAAGAAGTCCTTTGAGAGTCTCTGCAAGACTATGAAGGATATTCTGGGAGACAAGGTGGAAAAGGTAGTTGTCTCTGACCGAATTGTGGATTCTCCCTGCTGCTTGGTTACTGGAGAATATGGATGGACTGCCAACATGGAGAGGATCATGAAGGCCCAGGCATTGAGAGATAGCAGCATGGGCTCTTACATGTCCAGCAAGAAGACTATGGAGATCAACCCGGACAATGGCATCATGGAAGAGTTGAGGAAGAGGGCCGAGTCTGACAAGAATGACAAGTCTGTGAAGGATCTGGTCCTGCTACTCTTCGAGACAGCCCTTTTGACTTCCGGATTCAGTCTTGAGGATCCAAACACCTTTGCGGCGAGAATCCACAGGATGCTGAAGTTGGGTCTGAGCATTGACGAGGATGATGCAGCTGGTGGTGATGACACCGAGATGCCGACACTGGAGGAGGAAGGAAATGAGGAGAGCAAGATGGAGGAGGTGGACTGAGATTAGTGCATTGTAGACTAGTTGAATCTTGTGGATAGCTAAATACTTGGTCTTGAAGCTGATGCAGGTATCAGTTAATAGAGGAATATAGTGCAAGGGAGGAAGCCTTCCCTTGGGTGTCCTAAATGGTCATGTGGTGCTGTGATGCCCTTTGATAGATTGTTATAGTCTTCTGAATGTAGTTATGAACCCTGCATTTTGATCCCTCAGCATCTTACTCTGATTATTCCAACTTCTGGATGTGTTAATTTTTTGGGCAAAACAAGGCTCCTCCTGTCTTGTGTTTATTCTTCTCCAATCATGTTATTTGGTACTTGTACATCTGAGAAAGGAATGACTGGCAAAACTCAGGATTCTACCCATAGAAACTGCAACTGTCTTCAAGCCTTTCCTTTACACAGACAAATTCGATCAGACGAGCTAAACAGGCAACATCTTACATTCATGCCAAGATTGGTAGCCCAGGGCCTCTGGGCTTTACCCCATCATCCTTGTTAATGCTAATGTTTGTCAAAAAGGCATGCATTTGGAAAATGCTTCAAAATTGTTCTATGCCTGAAGATTTCAATGATGTCCAGTTGCTGCCGAATGAAGCTTCCAAGTGGAGCAATATCAGTTTCACTCAGGGCATGAAAAGAAGGCAGGGTAGAAAGTGCAGAACGTCTTGGTTGACATGCCTTCAAGAGTTCTAGGGTTCTTGGAATTCAGCGATTGCAACATAGGAAGTAATATATATAGAACCTTCCAAATGCAGTTTCTGCAGAGCGGAATGAATTGGGAATCCATTCAGTGCAACTACATTTTTTAGTGCCGTTGAGTTTTCAACAGCAGACTGGAGCGGGCATATGCTCACATGGGGGAACTCTTGAAAGATTAAGTCAGAGGGTTCTATGGAGAACATGCCTTAAAGAACTGGTCGGACTGGGTGGGGAGATTCATTGGGAGCTTGTGGGCTCTTTACATCGTTGATGTTGTTGAGCGAGCTGCATATAAAATTGATTGTGTAGAAATTGATGGTCAAATAATTATTTTTTCAAATAATAGTGTTCGGGGAGAATTCGTAGGTGAGTTTCTCAACTTTGTATTCTCCGAACATTATTATTTGAAAAAATGATTATTTGATCATCAATTTCTACACAATCAATTTTATCAGAATTGATTTTTGGTCAAAAAAAATCCAATCCAAGCACCACCTAAGTCGCTCTCTTCTTTTCCCCTAGAGCAATTGCTGATAATTATGCTGGGGTTGGCAAATGAGAAGATGCAGCCTAGGTGAGAGCAGACCGGGGGGATTGAGAAAGGTGGGAAATCAGGAGACGAAGATGGGGATTAAAGGATGCAAGAATAATTTTCATCTTCTGTAATCACCTTGTATTGTAATATTTTGTTAACTCAAATGCAATCTAAGTCTAATTCATATGTAGAAAAATTATAACAATTAGTGGGAATAATACCAGAAGTTTGATTTGAGTATATTATACATCGTTCAAAAACCCAAAAACTCGACTTGACTTGAAAGTTAGCCGGGTTGAGTAACTCGGAAAACTCGAAAAAAAAATCGACTCGGTCCAACTCGGAATATATATGTAATAACTTAAAATTTTTGGGTTAAAAGAACTCAAAGTACGCTGGTTTACAACTTCAAACCTCAAAATTAGGTTTAATAAAACCCATTGCAAGTTATCTTTGTAGACCTTAAAAAATATGATACAAAAATAGTGTGACATTTTAGTTTAGGTTTTAAAAAATGATAAAAATACTCTTTTGTGACTTGACCTAGTCTGAAAAGTCGAAAAACTCGGCTAGACTTGATCGAGTCAACCGAGTAACTCGGCAAATAGTGTCGCATTCGAATTTTGAGGTGACTCGACTCGAAATTCAGCCGAGTCGAATAACTCAGCCGAGTTGCTCGGGTGACTCGCCGAGTTTTCGAACTATGATATTATCCTTCAAGCTGCGTACACAACTCCCAAGGGACACAAGTTCGTAGCAGTAACAGGTCCCATGTTTTAGAAAATGGCAGAAATCTTGTTTGAAATAAGGTTTGCATCAGTGGCAAATAGCAATTCTAAAATCCTGATGAATGACAATCCTGACATCCAGAGTAGAATGACAGAAAGTAGCACAACAACTAGGATAAAACCACAAACTTGATGTGCCAAGACTTAAGGTAAGGACATATTTCAATCTCTAAAAATGCGACAAATATTCAAGAACAAAATAAGACAGATAATACTAGAAAGTGGGTAATAGTTTGAGTTCCATTTCAACTGACAGCCAAACTGAAAATAGATCTCATTACAGACTAAACATATTACTCTAGAACTTGCTGATAAACCTATTGATTGAAATATTAAGTGCAACAAATTTAAGTCATTCTGCTTGGAATTCGAATTCAACTGCCAAAATTAAGAGACTTGAAGAACCAAGATCCACCTTATTCTAGATTTGAGCTAGTCGGTCCTGCACCAAAACCGCCACCTCCACGACCAAAGCCAGGCCTTCCACCAGGACCCTGCAAGTTCAAAAGTAGCCATTGAAGAAAAATTAATTTATTCCAGCAGAGCATGCTTTGAAGAAAGAGTTGGGAACTGTGATACTTTTTCGATGAATTCATAGTGCAATTCAAACCCATTACTAGCGTTGCACATTGAATGTGCATCCAATAAAGGATTAAAAATCTCCAAGGGTGCCAAGTCTCATCATATGAAGTCTCAGTTGTGAATTTTGTGGGGACTATAACACTTTATAGGACACTACCAAAGACAGTCACTAATTAAAAATTGTAAAATCGGAGCCACTATTGGTATCAACTATTTACAATCACTTCAAAACAAGTTACAAGATGTGGGGATTTTGGTCCTTGCTCCCCATGCAATTGAAAGACCTTGCGAATGAGCAAAGGACACCAGAATTGATCAGAAATGAAAATCTCATCTGTTTCAAAGTGGGATAAAGACACTGAAAAACTATATATCGGCTTTTCGAAGAGAACAAAAAAATTTCGAAAAGGAGAAACAGTGATGAATAAGTAAACAAACCAGTCCAAACAAAAATCGAAAAAACCATCTCGAATACAAATAGGGATGGCCATAATAACAACAGATGAAGGAAACTTAGTATCCCCGGCAAAAAATAAGAAACAATAGGTTGTTTTTTTTTATCGATAAGCAAGCACCATATATTAACCAAAAAAAAGGCGAAACAAGGCACAAAGAAAGGAAAAAAAAAAGGGGGGGAGGGGGGGGGGAAGAAGAGTTTACAGGTATATAAACTCAACCCCAAAAAACACCAAGCACCCAATGCAATCTCAATAACTAAACACCTCCCTTAGAGCCTCTACTTCAAAGTAAAGCCGCCCATTCCAAAACCACTATACGGATCCAAGCACAAAGACGCTCCACTGAGGAGGAGGAATCCTCAAATACTCTAAGGTTTCTCTCCTTCCAAATCATCCAGGATATAGCCCCCGGGAGCATAGCCCAAATCGTCTCCCTAGTGCCATCCCCATTCATCTTCGTTGAACAAGATAAGAAGTTGAGAAAGGAAGAAGAAAGACCCAGTCAACCTCCACCCGGGAAAGAAAGAAACCCCAAATCCCAAACACAATAGGACATTGAAATAACAGATTGTCCACGGTCTGTTCCGCTTAAAGGCATAAGAAATAACAGTTTGCCAACCTCTACCCTTTATTTTGTAAATGGCCACATGTTAGAATTTTATTCAACGCCGTATTTCACACGAAAAAAGATACATTTGAAGGGATGCCAGGATTCAAAACAATCCTATGAGGAAACGACCCCGAGGGGATAAGATACAATGAAATGTAACAGAGATCTTACCGAGAACCGACCATGGTTGTCTCTAGCCCAAATCATACTATCCCTAATTTTGGGACACGGGGAAATCGACGAGATACACTCTAAGAGGTGAGCCATATCCTCAACTTCCTAATCGTTCAAGTCTCGACGCAAACTTGGACACCACACCACCCCCTCCCCCAACCCCTCAGAAGACTCCCTACTGAGGCCATCCTATCATACGCTAACATGAACAAGTTGCTGAAGTCATCCTTCAACCTAGTGCCTCCACACCACACGTCCAACCAAAACTTGACCTCAGACCCCCTACCAACTCTAAACCTGAAATACGGAACCACTAGATTGGTGTTGGCCATAATGCCCTTCCACTGTTCCACAGACTCGGACCATGAGGACCTCTCACCTCTCTTAGAACCCAACACAACCGTTCCCCGTATTTGGCGGTGATCACAGCCCGCCACAAACTATCCCTCTCCTCCCCGTACCTCCAAACCCATTTCCCTAACAAAGCCTTATTAACTTGGGTTAGCGACTTGAGGTTTAAACCCCCACTCTCCTTGGCCCTACACATGAGATTCTCGTGTACATGATGGTATTTGAATTTGTGACCTTTCCCATTCCAGAGAAAATCTCGTTGGAGTGTCTTGAGAGCGACCGCCACTGAACGGGGGATGGTTAGAATGGGCATAAAATACTTTGGATAAGAGTCAATTTCACCCCTTTAGATAAACATGATGATCTCTACCTTGAGAGTCGGTTAGAATGGACATAAAATACTTTGGATAAGAGTCAATTTCCCCCCTTTAGATAAACATGATGATCTCCACCTTGAGAGTCTCTTTGCCACCCTATCTAGCACTGGGGTCCAAACAACTTTGGCTTTAAAGCTCGCACCTAAAGGCATAGCTAGGTAGACATATGGGAGAGACCCTTCAGAGCAACCAAGGCATCGAGCAAGAATATCTATATTTAGAACTGCTCCTATACCTATGATCTCTAATTTCCCCAAATTTACTCATAGGCCAGACACAACTTCGAAACAACGAAGGATGCATCTAAGATAGAGGAGATTGCCACTCAAAGCTCTATAGAAAATAAGGGTATCATTAGCAAACTGAAGATGGGAGATACATAACTGATCTACTCCAACTGAGAACCCTTCAAAAAACCTCCCCTCTGCCCTAAAATAACAAACGGCTAAGAGCATCTGAGACTCAAAAAAAGAAAGGGAGATAACAGGTCGCCTTGACGCAAACCCTTGGAGTTGGGGAAGAACCCCACCGGACTTCCGTTCAGAAGGATGGAGAAAGACACCGTTGACAAACAAAACCTCATCCACTGCTGCCACTTGGTCCCAAATCCCATCCTGCCTAGAACATACTTGAGGAAGTCTCAATTCATGTGATCATAGGCTTTTTCCATATCCACCTTACAAAGAAGACCCAAAATTTTGGATTTGGTGCAAGCATCAATGCTTTCATTAGAAATCAATATGCTATCGAGCATTTGACGCCCTCCCACAAACGCGCCCTGATGAGGGCTGATGATGGACATCATGACTACCTTTAGGCAGTCCGCCAATACCTTGGATATGATTTTGTACACATTGCTTGCCAAACTAATAAGCTGAAAATCTTTTAGATCATCAGCGCCTTCCTTCTTTGGAATCAAGACAAGGAAGGTACAATTCACCACTCTATCAAAGTAGCTCGAGTCATATAACTCCCTCGTGACATCCATAAAATCCCTCCCCACAATCTCCCAATACACCCGATAGAAACCTATGGAAAAGTCATCTAGCCCAAGCGCCTTATCCCCCGCTAAACCAAGAATAACTCTAAGAACCTCATCTACCTTGAAAGGAGCCTCCAAAGCCCCCTTTTGGGCAAGAGACAAGCTATCAAAGGCTAACTCACTAACATGAGGACGCCAAGATTCCCTTTCACGATATAAATCCCTGTAGAATGATATGACACTCTCTGCAATATCTTCCTTCGACTCCTTCCAATTCCCCCCACCCTTAACTTGGAGATAAATTTTCTTTTCTATTAAAGTTTGTTGATCTTTGGAAAACTTGGAGTTAACGGAACCCCTCTTTGAGCCACCGAATTCTGGCTTTTTGCTTCCAACTCATCTCTTCCATTTTGAGGAGAGACACGTATTCCAATCGCTTTGCCTCTTAAATAAGAAGCTCTGGGGGGACAGAGCTCTAGATTTAGCTAAGTCATCCATCTCTTCAATCTCCTGAAGTAACCTGGCTAATCGAACCTGGACATTCCCAAACACCTCTCTGTTACAAATTTCCAACCTGGCTTTGAGAGCCTTCAATTTCATGCCAAAGAGAGTGCTAGCCAATCCCCATCCTCTTTGGAAGTTCCACACCTCAGACGCTACAACTTTAGACCTCTTATCCTCCAACCACATTCTCAAAACGGAAAGGACTAGGACCCCCCAGAAAGACCCCAATTCTAACAAGATAGGCACATGATCAGAGATGGGCCTCGAGAGAGACGACTGAATAGAATTGGAAAAGTGATTCTCTCAATCAAGGACTACTAAAAATCTATCCAACCGACTCGCAGACAGGTTGGAGCCCGATTGGAACCAGATGAACTGGGCTCCCCTAAGTGGATAGCAATCAAGCCATGACGAAAGATGAATTCTCCAAAGCTTCTCATCTTAACCGAGATTGCACAACCCCCTTTCTTCTCGGCTGAAAATCAAATACTATTGAAATCACCGCCTAAGCACCACGGTGCACCCCAGCGCACACTAACATCATCCAATTTAGTCCAAAGATCCAACCTAGTAGAGCCCCCCTGAAGGCCTATACACCCCAGAAAAAACTCATTGGAAGTCCTCCCCCACCAATTGACAAGGAATAGATATTGAATAGGTTCCCACTTCTGAATCTAAAACCTTCACTTTAGACTTGTCCCAAAGTAATAAAATCCTCCCAGATGACCCTAAAGACAGTAATTCGATCTAGCCCGGCTGAGGACATCCCCAAAACTCCCTAATGTGAAACTCCTGGGTGACTACTAACTTTGTCTCCTAAATGCATAGAATTGATGGATTCTTAGCTCTCACAAAATGTTTTAGAGCCACCTGTTTCTCCAGCTGACCTAAACCCCAGATGTTTAAGGAGATAATGGAAAGACCTGTCATCTAAGAACTCGACGCTCCCTAACCGACCTCGGACTGCAAGATACACCTCTCGAGAGGACTTTGTCATAGTTGACACCCCACTCTAATTTCCTCATCTCTGAGGCTGAGGATCCACACTGTCTTCCCTTGCCTTTGGGTTTGGATATGACACCTCTCGAGAGGGCTTTGTCAATAGGTTCTAATGCACACAATGGTCGGAAAAAAAATGCACACAATGGTCGAGGTTACTACCATGTTGTCCTATGAAAATGATTCAAATCGAAGGTCATATGACTTTAAAAAACCCTTGAAGGGGTTGCATTCCCTACAGGCCACATATTCAAGAGAAATCCCTTCAACCACATCAGATATCGAAAGAACGGTCGGGTGGGTTTATGTCTTACCCAAGGATCTTGAGCAGTTAGAGCATAAGCGGTGAGCATGTGCACTTTGAAATTACGCCAAAAAATAAAAAATAAAAAATAAAAAACTACTTTAAACCAAGTGCCCTGCTACAAATGCTAAATAAAATATCCGCTACTTAACAAACAGTGCATAACTTTAACCCAAGAAAAATTTCTCATGATCCAAGTTAAGTGAGCATTAGAGGTGTTTCTGTGTATTTTGTCAGTCAATCAAAATCCAAACAAACAACATCAAGTTGACCAATAAAGGTATACCATACACCTCTTCCTAGGGGTGAATTAAGATGTACAGATATTAATTGAATGCTACAAATTAATGCATGAATCTACCGATATCCATGGCAGCATATGGCATGTCTAGTCCAACTTCTCTACAATCCAAAAAGTGATTCTTCAGCTCCATTGGTGGAGTCAATAAGCATGGCACCAAGTAGCCAGTTACAAAGTCTAACTCAATGCTTTTGTTGACGTAAAAATCTCAGGTTTCTGACAGGCAATGAATAGGTAACTTTCAACCTCTCATAGCTGTAAGAGAGGTTGAAAGTTAGCGAGCATCTCACTTCAAGAAAATAGTAACTCGTGGACAGCAAAGAGATAAAGAGCATTATATATAAGGTTGTCGATAAACCATCCTTGTCATATCTTATTAACACCATTCACTCCTCATAGAGGCAATTAGTGGTTTTTGTTAAACGTGTGCAAACCATCTCAATCGATTCTCCCTTATTTTCTCACCTATTAGAGTCAATCAAAAATCCTTTCAAATGAGATTTTTTTTATCTTATCTTTCCCTGCATTTCCATTCATATTCTGCACTATAAAGTATAGCTGGTCTAATCGATGTCCTATAAAATCTTTGTTTTAGTTTGATTGGAATGCGTAGATCATATATAGCACTCTAGATGCAGATCTACACTTTAGCCAAACATCCTCTTCAATCGCTCACATACTTGTGAAAAGCTTTTCATATAATCCGTATTGGTCATCTATGTCTATCTTAACCACCGCCTTTACCCTATCCATGTTCATGCTAAAAGTGAATTTTATATAATCTGTCTTGTTCTGATTTATTTTAAGTCCCTAGATTTCAAGGTATCCCTCCACATACTCTTGCACATCACTAGTTTTTTCAATAAATACCATGTCATCTACAAATAACATAAATCAAGAGACCTCCTCTTGATTATGAGCCGTCAATCCATCCATAACCGATGTAAAAAGATACGAATTTATAACCGATCCTTGACAGTTCACACGAAGGGACCTCCTCTAGATTACGAGCCGTCAATCTATCCATAATCAATGTAAAAAGAAATGAATTTATAACCGTATTGTCACTAGAAAATCTATTATCCGGTCGCCAATTGTTCTAAGTTCTAACAATAGTCACCGCTCTCTCGTAAATGTCATTAATTGTTTCAATATATTTTCTCGAAACTCCTTTCTTCCCAAACACCCATTGTGTTAGGACTCTTAATTGCTTTCTCTAAGTCAATAAATATCATATAAAAATCTTCACCCTAAATTCTCTATTAATTGTCTAGTTAAAAAGACAGCTTCACTAGTAGACCTCCCCAACATGAATCCAAATTTGTTGTGCACATAAAATGCCACAACAAAATAACACAAATGTGGCAAAATATGAAAAAGATAACTATGGTGATTTGGAAAACAATCATTATGCTTAATAATGCATAGAATCACTGCAACTTAGATTCCTAAATAAAAACTGAAAATTTTCAACTGTGGTGATCCATGAAACAATTGTATGCATCCCTTAGTCTTAAACTAGTTTCTAATTATCATTTACTGTCCAAACCAAACCAAACAACAACACATACATATATATTTCATATACACCCATTTAATCTATTCTTCCTCAACCTTACAATGTCTACAAGCTAAGCATATATGCAGCAACACTAAAACCAGTGATAAACATAAACATATATGAGTGCCCTTAATCAACTATATAAGATCAAATACAAAAATTAAAATTACCCTAAAAGAAGGCTGGTAGTCTGCTGGAGCTCCTCCCTTATCACCGAACTCACCCGGAGGGCCCCTAGGACCTCCACGGTACCCATCGCGGTCACCGAACCTGGGCCGATCTCCCTCAAAGCGAGGCGGACCACTACAATTTCAATTTTTAACAAAACCCAAGGCACATTACAATTAAATAAGGAACCCCAGTATTTAATTTTTTTTAAAAAAAAACTATAAAATCAAGAACCAATCTTAGATATTGAATTACCGGGGGCGATCACCGGGAGGTCCACCCATGGGCCTACCAACGGGCTTAATGGATTTCTTCAAAGTGGCGGGAACAATCTCAGATGGGAGATTGAGGTATGTTCGTAGGAATTCGATCCCATCATTGGTAAGGTACCAGTAATAGTGCATCCAAGCGAAGGTCTCGCGCACGTACTCCTTCGACTTGAAGCTCTGCATCAGCTTGATCACCTGTAAATTTGGGACATCGATGTCTGGATGCTTTGCCAGATTGTAATCCTTCTTCGCATAGCAAACTCCCTCTGTAGATCGATCCACGGAAGATTATAATAACAAATCGAAATCGAAATCGAAATCAAAATCAAAATACCCCAATAAAAAAAAGTAAGAAAAATCCAAAGAGGAACCTTGGAAGAGGTATTTGGAGATCTCTCTGCGGTTCTTCTCGGAGATTATCATCGTTGCGATGAGGAGACGAGACGACTGCGTTTGCAAGCGAAAACAAGCTCTCTTCTCTCTCTCTCTCTCTCTAGCTTTACCAGATAGCCCTAAACCCTAAAAATGTTCTTTTTATAGGCGGGTTTTGGGATTGGGCTTTTCTGGGCATGGTCTTATCTTCTTTGCTCATAAACGGCCCGGCCCGTTTAGATAAGGCCCAAGAAAATGGCCCAATAGATGGTCCTAGTCAGCTGATGAGTAATATTTTAATAGCCCTTAATATCAAATATTATTTGAAAAAACTCTTTCCCTCTCTCTCATCTATATCAATAAAATTCACAAGTTTAAGGGTGTGACACTTTAAAAAAAAAATTGACTAATCTATGAAGAGGTTCCTGTTTTGGGGGCTTGGGCTTGATCTCACGACTTCCTCCAAACTAGGGGCACACCTTCATCATTGAGCTATTAGGGGAAGGGCCTTGGTTTGCCCAAGCTCGTCCCTTGCTTATAAGGGTGAAGCCTTAGCCCAGTCCATTGTCATGATTATCCGTCAAACATTGTTTGCATGGCTTTGGTTGTGGAATTGTAAGTCATTATGATTATTATTATTATTATTTATTTTTTTTTTTTTCTTTTCTGAGGGCTAGTTTCATCCACAACATCAACCAACATTGATGCGAAAGCCTTGACTTTCCTACCTCCTAAAATTAGGAAAATCTTATCCAATTCTTCTTTTGAGAAAAAAAGAAGGATAAAAGTGAGAGAGTGCTGATGGAATTATTAACTAATCCTACCTTAGTTAGTGGAGGACTGGAGGTTGGTAGCAGGAGAGTGGACTACTTGCAAGTCATTAGTCTCACTCACGGGGAATAGATCTCACGACCTCCTTCATAAGAGAGACCACACCCTACACTGGGTAAAGCTGCGGGGTGTTATTTCTTTCATTCTAGCATTTTATTTATTTTCTTTTACCATTTCTCTTTTGATTTGTGTTTTTTGGATTCGGATTTCCTTAATGCTATGTTTGTTTGTCGAGAAAATAAGCAAAAATATGGAAAATGAAAGAAAATTTTAGATTTTTAATACAATTTTTAATTGTGTTTTGTCCATTTTCTTTTCTTTTCCATGTTTTACTTATTTTCTCAACAACCAAACATAGAGTAAGAGAAGGAAAAAGTCGGGAGGCACCTCTATGACTAGAATCCTTACTCATAAAATTTATACTTATCATAATTTTTAATTTTTTTTAAAATTTTAAATTTTTTTTTTTTTTTTAATGTTTCCATACATTCTCATTCCGTTCAATATCATGATCATGTAATCAGTTTCCCTTTTTCTTAGGTTTTGGGCTAAATTCACAAGAGGAGACTTAATAGTCTTCTTGAAATTTTAAGCCTACATATGTTCTCCTTCCCTCTAATTTTATTTGTTATTCTAGTTATAGATTGGTTATAGCCTTTTTTTTTATCCTACTGGAAGGACTGATATATATACTTTTTCTCTGGGTAGTTTTTTTCAATTTTTTTACTATCCTATTGAACATGGGAGTGGTTGCTTGGACTTTACCATTATTGCACCTGAGTGTGTTAGTTACATGGTAGCATTTCCACCCAAAAAAAATTAAACATAGGGAGGAATGGGTCACGTTTGGGCTTCCAAGTCTTTGTAAATGTGTTGAGTTTCGGAAGACTTATTAAAAAATCACTGATGCTATGTTTGGTTGTTGAGAAAATATGTGATAACATGGAAAAGAAAAGAAAATTCTGGATTTGTAATACGATTTTTAGTTGTGTTTTACCTAATTTTGTTTTCTTTTCCATGATTTCACTTAATTTAGCAACCAAACATAGGGTAAACTACAAGCCCATACCATGCTGATTGCCACCACTACAAGTAACTGCAACTGCCATGAATTCAATCCAAAAAAAAAAAGGTGACTGCCATAAATTGGACAATTATGACCATGAACGTCCTATGAAGTCAAATTTGATTCAATTTGGACATCATCACTCTCAAGATCCATCCAAAATAATCGGATAGTTACATAATTTTTGAAAATAAATAATTAAATGAAAATTTTGATATTAAGATATATATTGCTACAATAGTAGGGCTCACAATTCAATGGGTCCCGCCGACGATGGTCTGGATGAAAGGTCAATTACTTGATTGAATGATCACAACCGCCCGATTTATTGACTGATTGATTTTCTTGACACAAGTTCTCTTTCCCATTAAAATGAACCCTATAGACCAGATGATTGCCGGCATCCTTGTATCATGACTTATGGTAGATTCATGATCCTAGGGGATGTGAACCGCAGGTAGACCTTGGGAGCCTAAGACTACTGTGGTCCTCAGTATCACACTAACACTTTTTCTTTTTAGAAAATTTTCCTTCAACCTTAATTAGGGATTAAATCATCTCTAATTTTCCATTTGTTGACTTTTTAAGAGGCTGTATCTTGAAGATTTCATGAACACAAATATTTTTCAACATGCACTTTAATGGATCTATTGCTTCCAAAAGAGGGAAAACTCTCTATATCTCTTTCCCATAAACAGTAAAATTAACTAAAATAAAAATCAAACGCCTTATTTTTAATTTTATGACGAAGCTCACAAAGCAATCTAAAAAGAAGAAATTACAGGAAAGCGAAAAATTTACAATGGACTTAAGAGAATGCAATCTGAGAACAGTTAAATTGAACCTTAATTACTCTAGTCCCTGCTCGAGTTCGACCTTCATCAGTTGGAATTCGGACTAGACCTGTCGAAGAGGCCGGATGCGGCGGCCCCATTGATTAAATGGTCATGATCAATGAAGTTGGTGGTTTGTGTGTATTCTAGTGGGGGGATCCATTGAAGGGTCCTATATATATATATATATATATATATATTTATTGTTCTAAGCAAAGTATACGCATGGGAGCCTAAGATGGCTTGGTATTTATTTATTTATTTTTGGGTGTAGAAGATGGCTTGGTATTCAAAAGGCATATAAATAAGGAAGCAAAAGAATTATCTTTCAACACTATGACAAACATAGGGAAGGATCAAAGGGTATCTCATGATCATCAAACTTGGCTGTTGACTTGCTTTTATTCCTTTTTCTTCTGTTTCCAAAGACAGTGAAACAATAAACATTGCATGCATGCTTTCATTGCATTCCTCACACTGCAGATCTCTCCAAAAAAACCAAAAAAAAAAAGGAAAACAATCTGTTTTTAATTTATCATCCAAATATTTCAAAAAAGCCCTTTCCCTGAGAAGAGGGAGTGAGAAAGAGAGACAGGACCATGACCACATCATTATGGCCTTATAAAGATGAAGGATAAGAAGATAGCATAGTTTCCATATCTGATGAAGCTGGTGCAATTTCTTCCCCACCTAGCTGTCTTTCAACATTCTCCCAAATTAGAAAGCTTGGGCACAGCTGAGACTCAACCCATTCACTCAACTCCTGCCTCTGTAAGCACTCCATGGTTTTCTCTCCATCCTCATCCATACTACATGACTGCACCTGCATGGGCACCATGTTCTCCATGTTCTCAATCAACGGCGGCAAATAATTATTCGAATCCATGGCGGCTGTAAAAGACGGAGGAGGAGGAGGAAATGCTTGAACTTGGTGCTGGTTTAGATGCCAGGAGTCCGAATTTATGCCCGCCCCTTCGTGAAAATACTCCGTTTGTGCATTTCCGTCAACCAAACCAGTGTCGAACATGAAAATGGGAGAAGGGGAAGTAAATAGAGCTTCTTGAAAGGATGACTTTGTTGTGATCAAATCTTGATTCAATAGGTCTAATTCATTTGAACCAAAGCCCAGTTGAGCAAACTCAACACTGAGGGGAACTGTCGCCGGAGGTGCCGAAGGCTTTCGAATCTTTTTTTTAATCCATGAATTCCAATAATTCTTTATCTCATTGTCTGTTCTCCCAGGCAAGTGACTTGCTATGTGAGCCCACCTACAAACACCCCCATTCATGTTATTACTTAAAATCTCAAACAAAGATAAAATCAAAAATTAATTAGTAGAAGCATTAGTCACAGAAATCAAATTAATACCATTACCATTTATGAATGTGTGAATGTGAATGGGTATAGTATGTGGAAAAATGCATTAACATCTCATGAGTTCCGGATTAGAACACATCGATCTTGCTACCCATCCTTTAATTGGACATCCTTTAATTGGATATTCAAGTGAATGTGCAAGGAATAAGATTAATAGCCATGATCAAATGTAAACATTTGAGTATAATAGAATTTCTGACCATATATACATACATATACACATTTTTAGAGTGAATATACATATACATACATATACATATATGGGGATGTTAACGTTGACGCTGCTGCAAAGTGCAGTTGCATTCGTGTAATTTTGGAGAGAATGAGCTGCAGTTTTGCAACATAATTTCTCTCCATAATTACAAGAATTTCATCCTTAATTACAAAACTGCCACTCAAAAATGAGTGCGTGAAGATTGATAACGTCTTGCGTGAACGTTAACATCTCCCTATATATATATGTGTGTGTGTAAGTGTAATATTTTCTCTCCATAATTATAAGAATGTCATCCTTAATTACAAAACTGTCACTTAAAAAATGAGTGTGAAGATTGATAACATCTTGGTTTTGCTTGAATGTTAACCCCCCCCTATATATATGGAATCGAATCGATGATCAATTATAAGTTTATAACTCCAGCCCATTCCCATTTTGGGCGAAATAGGTTTACTAATTCTTTGATTCCAGTTAGTAAGAGGAGTCTTGAACTAAGAAATAGATCCTAAAAGCTAAAAAAAGGTATCCTGAGCAATTGCAATAATTGGGGTTATGGATATTCTTGGTATAGTATATGCTATCATATAGAGTGTTATACGTAGCCTCACTGATAAATGTTTATGTTGCACTCATCAAATGAATAAAAAACTCCTCATAATACAACAAACAACAGGAGAAATGGTGGAGAACCTGTTCCCTACAACACCATGAAGGCTGATAATCAACTTCTCTTCTTCTGGGGTAAACCTCCCTCGTCTAATGTCGGGTCTCAAGTAGTTGATCCATCTCAAGCGACAACTTTTACCACATCTTTGAAGCCCTGCACCAGAAAAAAAAAAAAAAACTTGCTAGAAAGAAAGATAGAAAGAGAGAGAGAGAGAGAGAGAGAAAGGTGACCTGCTTTCTCAGGGACTTCACTCCAACAACCATAGCCACGAGTGGTTATGTATCGAACGAGCTTTTCGTCCTCCTCAGGGGACCAAAGGCCTCTCTTAACCTTCTGTTGGTTGCAGCAAGAATGGTGACCCATCCCTTCTCTTTTGTTTTCTCTCGTTTCTATGGAATGGATTAGAATGGTGAGCAAGAACTCATTATCCTTCTCTAGCTAGCTACCTCTTTAAATGTGTAAGCAGCCCGACATTTCCCCCCCATGGGCCCAGCCCCTTAGGACCCAACTTTTCATCTAACCCTAAAACGACTTGGCATCGACTCATTTTAAGTCTCTTTCTGGTCGACTAAGACAGTACTATTGGTTTTATTTACTATCAAATCCCCACTTAGACATGGGTTCGTTTTCTGTGTGCTAAGTGCCACACCGATTTTGTGTCTCCCCTCTATTAAGGGTATGTCAGTAATTAAAGCACAAAGTTATTAACTATGAATTTTCATCCTTATATATATAAGGAAGCAAATCCTGCATGGCCCCTCCTTTGGTCTCCATGTTTAAACGTCAGGATCTCTTGTGTGCTTAAAAGGTCAGGATCTCAGGGGCGGAGCTAGGGGCCAGGGGTCATGGCCCTCCCAATTTTTTTTGTAATTTTTTAATGGGTTAGTATGAAATAGTGGGCCTCTCAAATTTTTTTATATAATTGCCCCCCCCCCTCCCCAATTTTTGTCTTATATAATATAATGCTGCCCAATCTTTTTGTTATATATATAGTGGGCCCCCAATGCAGTCCGGTTATCCCTTGAAGTTAGCACATGTCCCTATTAAAACCCCTTAACTATGATTAAATTCACCTAGGATTCACCTATTTATCCTTGTTTTTTAGAAAAAAATATATTAAAATTTTAAGAATTTGTGAATTTTAACTAGGGTTCAAAAAGAAATTTGACATTTTTAACAAAAAAACCCAAGGATAAGAGGGTGAATCTTAACCACAGTTAAAAGTGTATTAATAGGGACACGTGGCAACCTCAAGGGCATTACTGAGAAAAAAAGTTCTCAAAATAAAAAACTATCCCAATTTTTTTTTTCTTGGGGCTATGCCTCGAACCCCCAAAGTTCCATACCCTCAAAAATCCATTATTTTTTTATACATGTATTTCGGCCCCCAATGAAAATTTTCTGCTTCACACAAAATCATACATTAAACACTCAAGGCCACAGCAACCATAGAAGATTTTTTTTGTAAGGAAGATAACTTCATTGATGTAAAGGAGTATATACAACTGATGAGCTAGAATCATCTCTACCTTGGGGACGATCCGTGGTGGGAAGTAAAGGACGACACAGACTCATGTTCAAAGCTTGCTGAGCAAAGTTATGAGCGAAAGAGTTTGCTAATCGGTTAACATATTTTAATGGGATCATTCCACTCAATCGAAGTAAAAGAAATGTCCTCCACAACATAAATATCATCATGGACTTGCGCAACCTGTATAATTAGCTGTTTTTACCATAGGACAAACAGATTTGTGGACACACAAAAGGGACTCGTGCAAGTTGGCACATAGATCTTGTGTTGGATTGATTAAAGTGTGCCATGTACATTAATTATAGATATATCATATTATTAAAACTAATCAGTTTTCAACATACCTTAAGTCATAATCTTTTGAAGTGGTTGTGTGGGTTTACCTTATGCATTATGACAACCAAGCAGTTATCTTAAGTTTGATATGTGTTTTTAGATTACCTCTTTACCGGGAAAAAAAAATATATTATTGATACAAATTTGACCTTTATTATTTATTTGTACCTTTACCAACGGGGTAGTGTTGGGGACGCACCATCCTGACTTACACACAAAACGGACCCCTCAGACATGGACACGTGCCTTGCTCTAGTGAGTTCCACAAGAAATGCTTGTGGAATACTCGGACTCATTACAGTCTCAATTAGACTAGTATTACGTAACCAACTTCACGTACTGAACTCATGCCAAGTACTATTCACAAGCCCCAATACGACAATACCCCCCTCTTTCTCTCTGCCAATGGTCAATAGAGTGTAAAAATGGTCTATAAGAAACACTTTTCAATAGTCAATAGCGTGTAAAAATGGTCTATAAGAAACACTTTTTTGCATTACAAAATATTTTAGCAGATGGGGATGATTGGTTTTTGAGCAAGATCTAACTATCTAATAATTTGCGGACCCTAACCGCGTATCAGTCAGCCAAAAAATAATAATAATAATAATATTTTGCGGACCTAATCTATAGATTGTTAACTGCAACTGTCCTTGAAGACGGTCTAGCTTTTCCTTATTCTTAATTTTTTTTCAGTTTCTTATATCTACCAATGAACATTTGGAGCTGCTCTGGTGGATGCCATAGGAACTATTACAATGAATGATATAAGGTTCCAAAAGAGATCCTTTTCCCTCATAAATATACTTTGTTGTTTTACAAATTTGTTTTCTTAACCGGTTGAAAGGATATGACAAGTATCGCTACCACAATACGAGTTTAGAAGTTTGTGTGTCCGAGGTTATCAATCATCTTGGCAAAATAATCGCGTAGTTTTTTTTTTTTCTTATACCTGAAATAAGAAATGATATATTGAAAATATCAAAATAAACTACAAGGGGTTCACAAATAGTGAACCAAGGAAACAACTACAAAAACAAGAGATCACTAAAGAAGCACATGCTATCATTCACGAGGACTAGTGCACTTGTGCACTTGTTAACCTTTACAACTCTTTTTTACCCGCATATTTTCAATACTATTTTACTAAATATAAAGGTATTCAATTTGTTAAATAGGGGAAACAAAAAATATACAACAAAGGTCAAACTGTATTTATTCTCTCATGCATTTAATGATTTTTCATATAAAAAAGACTAACCTACCCTTTTTAGTGCATTTCATAATTAATACAATGATAAAAATGTTTTGACGAATGTTAACAAATTCTCCCACTGCGTGAACGTTAACAACACCCAAGTAGAAAGTCAGGAAAAGTAGATAGTAAGATTCGGATTTCAACAAGATTACCTGTCCAGGTAGATCCCCACTAAAAATTGAGAAGGCAAACCCTAGCTGAATTCTGGTTAAAGTGAGAGCCACGTTCTAATACAAACGCCTGTTCCTTTCCTTTAAAATAAACCCCACAAAATCATAGAGAATTTCTAAGCATCACATTTTCTTGTTGATTTTGTGATTAATTAATATGGAGACTACCAATACATCGCAATAACATAACTGTAGAATAATGGTGTTTTGAAAATGTCTATATACGTAGATTCGAGACTGAAAACGAGGGCGTCTGTCGATTGATGCAAATCATTCACCACATCGATGTGAAGATGAGGAGTGACTTTTGCTTAGATGGATCGCAAGCTAACTTTAGAAGTAATATACTAATCTTTTAAAAAATGACTCTTCTTAGGAGTGTTTAAAGGAAAAATGATTGTACTTAGCTTTAAGGAGGAGCAATGGAGTGACATTTGGACCTACCATGGCCATGGGTTCAATATTAGTGAGAAAAATAAAATTGAGCTTTGCCTTTAAAAGCATGGTTAGTTGAGTTATATAGTCATGGATGAAATGTCTCTACCTTGCCCCTTTTTCCTTAATTGTGGTCCTCATTGTTCTTACAGTTCTTCCCTTTCTTAGTATTTTGTGATAGCTTTAATCCCTCCTACCTGTAATCCACATATGGACCCCTTTCCTCTATCAGAAATTTCTCTCTCTCTAGACAGACAAAAACACACACAAACACATGGGGCTGGATTAATTATCCACCATGTTTGATTCAAAGGAAATTTCAGGGGAGGTAACAGTTTGGGATGGGATTTTGGAGGCTTCATTGACAAATTCCCTTATCCAAAAGGACTTGGTTTTGAAACCATTGATCCATCCATGAATAGTGTTTAAAGTGAATATTAATGACAAGCTCATTTTTTTGGGTGATAACTTACCTAATGTTTCCCAAAGTTCTAAGATTCCAAATTCATGGTTTAAGTTGTTTCAAGATAAATAGCTTCATATAGCTACTTCGGTTAGGATATTGTAGTATCAAAGTTTGAGTTTGCAATATGGTATATATCCTATATATTTTTTTAATATTATTAGTTTACTACATGTACAATACACATAATGTTTATACATTTTATTTGTTAAAATAATTGAGTAATATTACTACGTCCTAGAATAACGTGATAATGATCGTTAACGGGATTACAACGATCATTATATTTAGAACCGTAATTCATACTTTAACATAATACTACTTCTTGGATGTTACGGTTATAATGATCATTAACAGGATTACAATGATCGTTATATTTGCAACCGTAATTCATACTTTAACAAAAATATACTTATTGGATGTTACGATTATAATGACCATTATCGTGGTGACCTTGACGATTTTTTTTCTTTTTCCTACACCATGCTTTCTCTAGATAGCTTATTTTATGAGTTTAAATATGAGGTGGAGCTCTGCCTCAAGGGGTTTGAGCGGAGCTCCCTTTTAGAAAAATCTATACAAAATTGTCACTACCTCAATAATTAGAAGATTGCCACCATTTACACATTAAAAAAAGAAACTCCGCTCAAATGCCATGAAGCATAACTCCATCTCATATTTAAATTCTTATTTTATTGAAATTTGACAGCAAAAAAATTGGATCAAATCATTTTGAGCTTATGAGTTAGCCCTCTCCATAAGAGATCAAGAGATGGAAAATTTGCTCTAAATCAAGGGTATAGTGTTGGTGCTAGAAGTGGGAGCCAATCATTCTGGTCCATGTGATCTATATTTATTTGATGTGAAATCAAGTACAATGCAATGATTATCATTAAAGAAGGATATATCTTCCCATTAGTTGACGCTTATACCATTTGAAGAGAGGACATGAGTGGCACAAAAGAAAGGAGGACTTTGGATACAATGTTAGCTCTAGCCGATTAGACCTAAGTCTGTCAAAAAGGGCATCAACCTATTGTATATATCTAGAGAGTCAATGAGTTAGACACAGTTTAGGAATGGGATTTGGTCTGGCTCATCCCACAGGTTGATACGTATCTAAGTTGACACCCCTTAATTGTGGTTAAAATTCACTAACCCTTAGGGTTCAACCATGTAACCTTGATTTTTAGAAAAAAAAATGAAAAGAAATTTAACAACAGAAGTTTAAAAATATTAACGAATGATTAAAAGGGAAATTAAAGGGACTCTGTGAGTGAGGCCAGATGGCTTTGGTCTGGCCAGGGCCAAACCAAATATGTTCTCCACTGTTTGGCATCAATTGTGGTGATTATCTATTTTTGAAAACGAATCAATTCTCAAATCTCTAGATTCACAAGATCCATTACATGCTGAGAATCCATTTAAAAAATGTCAGTCAATCCATTTTGAAGAACACAAACAAAATCATATTTGGGTGAGAAAAAAACATCAAGATCATTTTAAACTATCCTTACTTGCTTACATGCTAAATTCTTCATCCAACCAATTTAAGAAGTCTCATAAATGACTTAAATTATACATGCCATGCTATAAGTATCCTACAAAGTGCCCAAAAATTATACAAGTCTCATAAAATTGTAATTTTGACATCCATCTCACAATTATAACTGCTCAATAAATAGTATAAGCCCATAAAAAAAATATTATATTAATACTGCAATAAGCTGGACAAATGAAGTCTCATTTGCGTTCATTGAGTAGTTGTCAAACCACATCCCTCTCAACCAAATGGCATTGTTCTCCATAGTTATCTATGGAAGCATATCATCTGTGTTATTTGGTGTGGTCATCCATGTGTTCTTGGTATTTAAAGGTCAGGATCTCATATACAGTTATCCGTACAAGGCAAGAGATCTTGGCCTTTGAACCCTCAAGAACACAGGTAAGGCCACACCAAATATCACAGAGGAATTGGTTCCGTTATGTACCAGATGAATGAGTTGTTGCGATGATCCTAAATTCCTAATCAAATTAACTAATGACTTGTAATACAATGACCTTTCATTCAAAACAAAATCAATATCATTATATACCTGCCATGCCAATGACCATAGTTCTTTTTTCGTTCTACCCATTATTCGCACGAGATGATGGGCATTCTAGTTCGAGCAGTGTTCTATTGTATATTGATTTTTGGCTACTCCCAAATAACTCCCCAATTCTATAATCTTAACCATTAATTATTTGAGTTAAAAGGTTAGAATTCGGGAGTACATTTGGGAGTGTACTTGGGAGTACCCATAGACTGAATCATGTAAATTTTCTTTTGGGCACAGTACTAGTCGATACTGATATTAGTGATATCATAGTCCCAGTGGTAAGTTCATGTATTACTGCCTGAATGTTGGTCGCTGGATGTGGAAACCCCGACATCATGTATCATTATCTCCATATCCAGAGACCAGCATTGAGGTAATATTGAATTAGCTTTCAGAACAGTGTGCTATAGAGAATCCTATAGCTTCAAAATTTAATTCTCTCCATGTGTGTAGCAAATTGCAGAGAAACCACTGCACGGAGGCAATATAAAACAAATGCTAGCTTAAGCATAATAATGAATTAGTTCCATTCAATCCTGCTGTTGATTTCATAGCTTACAAAAAACATACAAGATTAGTGTGGTTACTTCAAAGAATCACACTTTACCTCCGTCCCTTAGATTTCGAGTCAAAATGATGAGCCTTCTTCTTCTTCTTGCGCACCATTACTGTGGGACCTCCACCCTCTCTGAACGGCATTCCCATGAGAGCAAGCAGCTTTTGAGCTTCCTTATCTGTTTTGGCTGTGGTGGTTATGCAGACATCCATTCCTCTTGGCTTACCAAGGGCGTCGTACCTGATCTCCGGAAACACGCTTTGTTCACGCATTCCTATGCTGTAATTCCCATGCCCGTCAAAGCTATTGGGGTTTACACCTTGGAAATCCCTTGTCCTAGGAAGTCCCAAGTTTATGAGCCGGTCCATAAATGAATACATCATCTGTAATAAACATTCAATGATAAGCATACAGGCTTACAGCCTAAGAGACAACTGATCCTTGCTCTATGAAAGAACGGTATTCAGTTCCGAATATATAAATATGAAGGAAAATAATCACCTCCTCGGCCCAAGGAGGTGATTTACTGTCTCACCCCCTTTTTTGTGCCACTAGTCCATTTTTACTCCCTTTTACTGATGTTAAGATTCACTAACCCTTAGGGTTAAAGCATCTAACCTTTTTTTTTAAAAGATTTTTTTTAAATTAACCTTAGGGGTTAAAACTTGTTAACCATAGTTCAAAGGGATTTTGTGAGGGCAAGGAGGAATAGTCCCCTCCTTGGCCAAGGAGGGGACTATTGCTTAAATAAGAAATATCCATAGCAAGACATTGAAACACATGGTACACTTCAAAGGGCCAATACCCATCATTAGAGAAGTCCTACCCAGGCAATTTCCCAAGTTAATCAATACAATTTAATAATCATAACCATCTTATCTATTAGTCTTTTGTATGAACCAATCAGAAGATCTTCTCAAGCCTCAACCATTCAAAATACCGGAACAAGGGGAAATTGAGATTGCGCAAATTCAATTACACTTCTGAACTAGAAGATCTCTTACGTGGGAGTTGGGACCATGAATACTGAGCAACCCTTGAAAGTACCAACTCGATAAGTTGGAATCTTCACCCACTAGATAGTAACTTGTGTGATTACCAAAAAAAAAAAAAAGGAAAAAGAAAGAAAGAAAGAACAAAGCATGTCAATCCTGAACAAGTGCACCATGTATCCTGATTTCATGCTAATATATTAAGATTATCTGTTTATAGGACTCGAAGTCTCCGAATTTAACAAAAAAAGAGATAATTGTAGAAATCCCAACTAAATTGGCTGGTTCAGCAACAGCTTGATCAATCAAGCAATCAACAAAACAGAGAGAATGCATGACAAGCAATGGGAATTTGAATATTTTCTAAGTAAGTTAAAGCACCTTGTTTTTTTCCCCCTGATAAGTGAAATTCAAGCATTACAGGCAACAAAATGTGGTGAATCTTTGAATTCTGAGTTCAAGCATTATGAGCAACAGTTATTGTAAATCTTTTAGTTCCGAGTTTCGAGCAGTACAAACAAGGAACATTTTGAATCTTTTAATTCTAATTTCAAGCAATAACATTAATGGATTCGAATGCGAAACACAATTCTTCAGGGCAAAAAATACTCACTTTTCCTCTCAGAGTAATTGCAATCCCAACCGTTTGACCTTCCCTGAGCTTGAAGGTAGCAAGGGACACCCTCGCTTTAGTCTTCACGGGCCTCTGACCGGTAATGAGTGCCAAATCATTCAGTGCTGCTTCCAAACCCTTCGAATTCTGAGCAGCTTCTCCAATTCCACAGTTCACTACAATCTTTTCGACCTTTGGAACCTACCCAAATTCAACATTTCAAAAAAAAAAAAAAAATTTAGAAAACCCTTAAAATCTCGAACTTAGCAGAAAGGAAATGGCGGATGACTAAGTGAAGAACAACAGAAACCCAATAGCTAAATTCGAATTAGAGAAGAGGAAGAAACATTGAGCTACAGAAACCCTCACACTGATTTACAAACCCTAATGCTCTTCTCCCAGACATGTTTTAAAAAAAACTCGTTTTTAAGAGAAAACTCATAAAACGAAAACTAAAATCAAGTTTCAAAACCCTAGAATTATAGTACCTCGTGCATATTTTGGTATGAGAACTCTTCCTTGAGCAAGGGAACGATTTTCTCTAGATAGGTAGTTTTGAGGCGCTGAACCTTCTCTGCTTCAGATTTCTCCACCAAAACGACCCCCGTTGAAGCTTTCACTGAGAACCCGCATCGGTTTCTAGGGTTCTTGGCAAGAATTCGAGTAGAAATCGGAACTGAAACCCCCGCAAAACGTACGTGAAACGAAGAAGCAGAAGACTGTAAAATCGCAGTGGACGCCATGAGAGGATAGCTTTGTTCTTCCTCTCCTATATCCGAAACTGCATTCTCGGCTCCTCCGGAAGGGGTTTTTAAGATTCTGAGATAATTACGAAAGTGCCACTTACTTGATAACAATGTGATACCGTCACTAGCCTTTTGCGAGGTAAAATCGTAAATTTGAAGAGAGATTAGGTTTATTTATCCCTAGCCTGCGTAGCTTCTTTGTTTGTTGCTAAAGGATAAGGTGCTTAAAATCTTGTTTGGGCGTAGGAGTAGACTTGTTACAAATAGCGGTAACCTGGAAAAAAGCCATCTAATTATTACTACTAATGAAAGCTGGGGAGGGGAAGGCCTACGTGGCGGTTCGGGAGTGATTTTAGGGGATATGGAACCAAAGGATAAGGATAATAAAAAGGTCACAATATACAATACCCGTATAGCAAGAATCCTACCAAATTCCAAAACGGTGTGTCTCTCCACCTTGCGTCTCTCCACTTCTCTCCATTTCGGCTTCCCTCTTCTCATCGATAGTTTGATTTAGGTCATTAATATTCCTTTACTCTCCTTTTATATCCTCCTCTCTTCATATTAGCAATAGTCACCACCCCAACAGACACCACCTCAACAAACACCACTCTTTAGTCCATGGATAGGATACTTTTGCCTGGGGCTTTCAAACCACGCTCACATCTGCTACCAATCGGCAGCCCCCTCCCCTCCAACAAACGCGACTGTACCGTCCTGAGAGTGATTTTAGGATAACTTTTCCTTATAATAATCTTGGTTCGTTAAACATAAATTTTGGTTTTTTAAGTTTCTCGGGTAGGGACGCAACTCCTCATGCTAGATTACGCCTGTTTGGAAAGGGTGGGACGCATGTAACCGTTAAGGACTCGCATTGCTCTCTCTCTCCCTCTCAGTTATGGTTCATTCACCTTTCCACCCATTTAAAAAGTTGTCTTTTGGAAACACACCGGTTTTTCTTCCCTTAATTCAAGCGTTACAACGCTTGGATTTCATCTTTTGGAGGTTGCAACTCTTTATCTCCTATATAAAACCTTCTACATATTGTCCTCATTATCCAGATTTTCTGTGTCTGCACAGATTTGTTTTTTCTCCCGTAGTTGCACACCCTCTTACAGTTTCATTGTATTTTTTCAAGGGTTCATGTGGATGGCAATCGTAGATCATCTTCTGAAGCACATATTTTTTTTTTGGTGGCAAATCCTCTCCAGTTATAACCGGATGTGGCACATCCGGTTATAACCCCTAGAGGTCGCCACGTGTCTCCTTTGACACCCCTTAACCGTGGGTAAGGTTCACCCACCCCTAGGGTTCACCCACCTATTTTTGGTTTTTTTTTTTAAATATTAATTCTATTTTTAAAATTAAAAAATTGGTGGGTGAACCCTAGGGGTGGGTGAACCTTACCCACGGTTAAGAGGTGTCAAAAGAGACACGTGGCGACCTCTAGGGGTTATAACCGGATGTGCCACATCCGGTTATAACTGGAGAGGATTTGCACCCTTTTTTTTTGGGTTCCCGTGATTGCACACCCTCTTCTACTTTATTTTTATTTTTTCAAGGGTTCCTGTGCATGGTAGCCGTATATCATCTTTTGAAGGTTGTAATCATTTATGTTTTATTACAATCCTTCTACATAGCGTCCTCATTATCCCGTTTCTCACTGCCTGCACAAATTTTTATTTGTTCTGATGGTTGCCCAACCTCTTCACTAAAATCCAATGGTACCTGTTCCAGTTAATTACCTTTCTTATTATATGGTTATAGGGCGAACCAAGTTTTCATCTATTTGGGATTATAATGTGTGTCGGTCCTACGACAGCGCGGGCACTCAAGCCAGTGATTCAAGGGTTTTCTTTTCATCCTTCTGAAGAGTAATGAAAGTGCATGTATTTACTAATACATTATCTCTTTGAGGTGATTCATCTGATGAGTCGTGACTTATACCAATTGTGTTGTGTGACAGGTTGAATTCCTATACTTTGCAACTATACGGTACACTCTGTAATTATATATAGATTTGCAAATATATACCTGTAATTATTTACATATTTGCAAATATATAAAGACATGAGATAGTACAGTAAATGACTTTGTTTGTTCAACTATGTGCAAAACATTAATGTTTAGCACATTTCCTTTGAAAGGTTTAGCATCACAATATGCATCGTTAAGACAATTTTTTCTTAATTTAAATTTTACATAGATAGTGGGGAGCAGTAGACTTAAAATTGTCTCCTAAGAGCTTCTCTGTTAAGCCCACTTTAATTCTTGAATAATACGGCTACATGAATGAATGACACCTGCAGACTGGAGTTGTTGTTTGTTGTTTTGTTTATGGACTTTACTACTGAGACCCTCTTAGGACCAAGACCTTAGAGCAGGATTTCAGGTAGGCCCATTTCACATGGTGGGCTCCACCTGAAATTCTGCTCTCTTAGAGCATGGTTTCGGCCTTAAGAGGGTCTCAAAATCTTTATCCATTGTTTATTACCAAATGAGATATATAAAATGACAACCGGGGAAGCTGGCTTTCCAAAGAACTCTCTTACCCACCTCAATCTTCATCTTTAAAAAACCATTACAAAAATGAACTATTTGGGTTAGGCCAATCTAAAATTTTAATTAGGGTTGAACTATTGTGGTAGTTATTGTTATTTCCACTGTTTTTATTAGACAATGAAATCTCCATTCATTACACCTCACCTCACCTCACCTCACCTATGAAATCTCTTAGAATTTGACCTGATTAATTGATTGCAACCATTCAAACTTCATCACATTCACATTGCTTTAGTTGCCAGTATACATGAGCTTTCTTACAAAATATTTTGGACTAGATGGTCTACAATATCCCATTGGGCTTACAAAATTAAATTGGGTCAATACGTGGATCTGTTGAATGCTGGGATTACACAGATCACCTGTATGTTTATGTAAGTTAATATACACCTTATTGATGACCCATTAAATGGGGACCTTAGATCATCCTATTGTCATCATTTATTTTTGATGAGGTTTTGACAGTACAAATAAAAGTTTCAGGTGAACAATAGTTACAACTCCAGCATGGTATACAACATTAGGCCATAATCCCTTTAAATCTTATTCATTGGACACATCGGAGGAATTTGAACATATTTTATAACAATTAGTGGTTATGCACTGGATCATTGGAAATGGTGTACGAAGGGCGTACAAGAGATGTACGAAGGGCATACAAGAGATCAAGGGTGATATATTTACTTAGTTTGCATGCTCACGATTGGGGTACCCTTACCCGGTCTAACAAAGTTGTTGCACCTTCAAAATTTTGATATGAAGTGAGCACACCTAGCTAAGTAGTTGCACCCGATGCATTTATAACTTATTAACGAATAAATGTAACAACACATTCCTAAATTATTTTATTTTCATTTCTCCTTAAATCTATAATCTTTCCAGTATTTCAAGTTAAATAATTTAAAATTAATATATTACTTAAAATTAAAATTTAAATTTTCCATCCTAATGTTCCCGTGCATCGCACAGGTCACTTACTAGTCATACTACATGAAAGCCAGGGATGGGGAGGTCCACTTGGCATTCTGTGAGAGATTTTCGGGAGACATACCTTGGGAGGTCCACTTGGCTTCTCCATATTAATTTTCGGTCTACGTGGCAGATGTAAGGGGACGCACCTCTTCAGTTTTTTGGTAGGGGGACATGCGCTCTGTTAACCTCCACCGGGGGGAATTCCGATTCGCCTCCTCTCTTTCAACGAACACACATGTTCCGTCATCAATGGCATGCATAGAAACAACATCATCTCTCAACAGGTAAGGTCGTTCCCTTTTACTCCATTTTCTCTATTCTCTATTGCCCTCTCTTTGCTGAAACATCGCCACACAATGGTTCCAATTTCTATATCCACACAAAGCTAGGAGATTCTTGCTATCGATTTTAGAGTTAGGAGGGGACAAAACTCTTGATAGTGGACACGGGCAGTTACAGAGACTATATGTGTTCTCGATTTTGAGGTGTTGGTACCATGGGTAATTCAGTAGTTACAATCCTTTGGACCGATCTTTATCTTTAGAGTGTAAAGAGACGTATCCTTTCAGTAGAATACTGAGAAGGAAGAGTAAAGAGACGTGCTGGTTGGATGCATGAGTCGTCACAACCAAGACGCCTTTCAATGAGTCTCGAAGGGTTGCAACTATTGGAACTCTGATTTCCATAGTGATAAAGTGGGGAGTGGGGACCGATGCAACTCTTTTACTCAGTTATAAGAGAGATGGAGAGAGAGCCTAAAAAAAATGACCTCTTATTAAATTCATATTTTGGCTATATCTGGACTGGATTTCACTTAAGTTTTTGCTACTAACGTGTTTTCTCTTCCGTAATTGATTCTTCATCATCAATCCAAAAAGCTTGAAGGTACTCTGCTTTCGATCATGTTCTATATATGCCTCTTCCGCTATTTAATTCGTGTTTTTAATTGTTTATTAAATTTTCTGCTACTTCCCTGTTTTGTCCTACCTAATTCATTCTTCATTGTCACCAATCTGAAAAGCTTTAAGCTACTCTACATTTCACCGTGTCTAGGTGGGATCGTTACCGGTAATGTTGATCAGTCAGTTGAGGCCGAAATCAGAGATGTATGGATGGAGGTTTGCATCTAACAGAATGTTGGAGGGCTTAATATCTCCATGGACGTATTTTCGTGGACTGCATTCGAGGAGGTAGGCCATGCCACAGGACGTTCCCTTTTCAATTTTATCTAAGTCTGATGGTTGGCCGCGTCTCCCTGCACACTCGATGATGATTTCATGGATCCGTTTGTTTTGGTGCACTCTACGCCTCTAAAAATACCTGGTTCCCCCAAAGATTCCTGGGAAAATTATGAATAGTAATGTTTACGTAACCGAGCCTCAAAACTATTTTGAGGAGTGCTAGCCCCAATCACATTTACTTCAAATTTTTCCATAAACGCAAGATGGGCCTAACATTATTACTTTAATGGTTTACAAAGCAAAAGTCAAATATTGTTTGACATTTGTATGACCCAAGTTGTATCTTTAGAAGATTTGGGACACCCCCCCGGGGGTAAAATCCACTATTTTTCTATCTCTTCCTCCAATGTCATCTATTATTTGTCTTCATAGTTACTTGAAAATCGATTACATAAACTCATTCTAAATCAGATTACGACTAAGGGATGTAACAGGTCAAGTCACTGTCTAATTGTTTTGATCCATCCCTTGATCTCCATGGAATAAATAAATGGGCTTCATACACATTTCTTTATGTGGCTAGATCTTAAATCTATATTGCTATTTATTGATATCTGGTCTATAAATCGGCTATTGTATGGAACTCTCTATTAACCCTTTACGGTATGTACCAGTGGTTTGAGCAAGAACATCTCTTTTAGGCCCACCGGTATCTCATGTCAAATTAAGGGCATGGTCTGAAGAAATATAATGGGCCACCACTATTTATTTTAGAAAGGGAAAGAGAGATAAAGGCCACAACTATCATATTACAACTATTTTAGTTTTAACCATTCTTCCAACCGAGGCTACTATTTACATGATTGAATTAGATATTGAAAAAAAAAAAAAATTTATTTGAAGATACAGTAAATTTTTTTGTGCCAATTATTACTCTTTACATCTTGATTTCTCAATAGGATGTCTTCTAAAAAAAAATTGAATCTCCCAATGGCTGTGAGTGGTAATTCCTGAAAGACAGTATGATTTCTTTTGAACTCAAAACTTGATTATAACTGTTCCAGTGATTATAAATAACTTCATAGTAATTGATATAATTTCAAATTTATTTTAATCTTTTCAATATTTTCCTTCCTTATTTACATCCCGTGCATAGCACGGGGTCTACACTAGTGTTCTTGAACGCTTGAGATCGGATCAAAGCCAATCGCGATGAACTCACACCATCTGGTCAACACGTGTCCATTTTAATCCTTATTATTCATGGTTAAGATTAATTAACCTTTAGGGTACAACAATCTCAGCTTGATTTTTACAAGAAAAAAAATTACCTTGGGTTAGAAATTTTAGCCCCCCTGAAGGAAAACATCCAAGGTTATATACTTTTTATATAAATCATAACTTTGTTATTTATCAGGGGGGAAAAAACTGGTTATATACTCTTTTTTTTCTTTTTAATTCCGATCGAAATTTTATATAAATCATAACTTTTTACATATCAGGATAAAAACTGGTTATATATTTTTTTTCTTTTTAATTCTATTGAAATGCATGGTTTATATAACACTCCAAAAACATATCCTTGCTTTAGTTACTCAAGTTTAAATATATGCACACAATTTCCCTTTTAACATCTTTCACATCGCGTCAAATGATTTATACGTCTAGAAGTCTTTTTTTTTCTTGGTAAATGTGGGTATCCTGGCCTAAACTTAGACTAATCTCACATAATGCATAGGTAAATCCCCAAACCATACATCCGATATTGAAGGGAGCCAGAATCAACCTCGGGACCTCCAGGTTTAAGGTTCGTCATTCGGCCACTGGCTACACCCACAGGTGTTTACGTCTAGAAGTCTTCGAGATGGGGAATGTCACTCATTCATCCGCTTTGTTTCTGCAATAGGGATTAGGGAGAGACCCTTAGCTCTAGCAGTCTCTCCCTATAACACTGACCAATCGGAAAAGATAAAGAGGAAATGATCAAAACCCTTATTTAATTTCTCATAAGATGTCTAGTAATTCGCTATACGTTTCTCTGTTCAGGTACTTCTTCTTCTTCGGATCATATTGCACAGAATTACATATATTTCCCCCCTATTTCGGACTCAAAAAGGATTTTGAGATTGGTTGCAGAATTGAAGCATTTTTTTAATGATAATTCATCGTTTTAATTTGCAGAGAATGTGAAACTTAGATTGGGATATCCCCTTTTAGATCAGTGATTAAAAAAAAAAGTGTTTCGCTGTATATTAATGTGTTAGCATTTGTGTGTGTGTGTGTTATATAGCATCTTTAAATTGAATATTTTTGGTGCAAAACGTTTTGGTTACCATTGGTAGGGATCACTTGTGGGATTGAAGTGTTTAATGATCCAATGTTACCTAGTTCGTCGGTTCGCTTGGTATGAATTTGAGTTCGCAGTTTACCACTCTAAAGTGAACCTGGTTCGCTAAGTGTAGGATAAGATAATTCATTTATTGGTTCACTTAAATTTTTTAATTTAGTTCGCTAGCTTGGTTTGCTTACTTAAGCATGTAAAACAAATATATCTTTATAAAATATTCTAAAATAGATGTTTATTTATTTGTGTAAATAAATATATTATAATAATTATTTAGAAAACCCATAAAAATGTATTTTTATAAGTGGTTTTCTGAGCTCAAGAAAAAGTTTGTCAAACCCAAAATAAAAAATTTGGTGAACCAAAACTGTTTAAAACAATTGTGTGGTTTTGCTCAATTTCACGAACTAAGCCGAACCAAATTGGGAATTGATTCAGGTTCGCTCCAGTTTGCTATAGTAGGTTGAAGAAATTGGAACTTTGACATTCGAAATTTTAGACGCTGCTTAATTTATATGGGTTTGCCTTATTATAACTTAGGAGGGAAAACTGATACTGATGCTTTGTCTTTTAAGAAACACGCCTTGATAAGCTAGCTTAGCTAATGTCCAAATGGTGAATTCTTCCGATTATCCCAGAATGAGGTCAGAAGCTGCCTCTGACAAAATATTCAACAACATTAGACTGCAAGGATTGCTTTTTACTAGTGCAAGACAAGAGCTAGCTTGGGGGGGGGGGGGGTTCATACTTGACTAATGTAATCTTTTCCCTCGATACGAGCTCGGCAGGACACGACAGCTATCCTTCGACACGACGGCTATCCTTCTCCTCAGCAACTATAAACCTTTATAACCCTCAGTTCTTATACTAATGTTTCACGATTTCCTATTTGCTTTCCATTTATTGAAGACCTTTCCAACGAGGGTTTTTCTTTAAATCGTGGGTCGTACTTTATGTGATTTGGGAGAAAATCATGACAACCTGATCTAGTGGGTCACGGGCTCCGATAGACTCATAAAAATGAGAAGGATGCGATAAAGATGAACTTCACAAACTGACGAAGACCACCAAACATAATTGAATGTTCTAATTATTCATCAACAAATCAAGGAAGAACAAGGGTAAGGAGTACCCGACTTGTGACAAACCATGAAGATTTCAATCCTCATGTGTATGAGGAGTATCAGAGAATACTTTATTATTATAAATTGAATTAGATACACTATCATCATTGGTGTATCTCAATTCTTAACACAAATAGATTAGTATCAAATATTAGATTTGAATAAGATTAGATTTGATTATAGTGTGATAATGCTACTTATGTGATTTCTATATAATCCTTAATGAAGAGTCATTGTAATCATCTCAGATATTCAATAGAATCAGTTTCTTAACAAGTACAAGACTCGTAGGGTTCATTATTTGACAACCAATAAACCGGTAAACCGAATGGTTCATGGAGACAGTCTAAACCGACTGGTCTGGGCAAGTCAATCTTATAACACAAAATAGAGTTGCAGTAGACAAATTGGACCCACATGGGGTTCCGATTCCATTGAAAGGTCCAGCCTGGTTCTAAAACATTATTCCTGTATATTAAACTTCAACAGAAATCTTACAACACTTGCAGTCAAAACTCATTAATATAGACACACAGCTCTGTACAGGATCACCTTTAAACTTGAAGAGGCATGCAGCATTATACATATATGACACATGAAGATGGCGACAGTCTACAAACAAATTGTGCAGCTAACTGGTACTTTTGGAAGGCGATACATGCTTAAAAGCTAATAGACTATCTCGAAATTGCACTTGGTTGCAACTGAAGCTCAGTCATTCCTCTTTAATACTGTCATTTATCAGCTATAAGTCAGCGACGAGTCATACAAAAGTGTAATAAAAATGAAAGAACAATTACCATGCAGAAAATATATGAAGGTACTACTTCCTACCTGAATGGAGCATTCCCGGGCTCATCGGCATGGAGAGCATTACTTGCACAACCAGATTTAGACTTCTCAGAGTCAACATCATAGGATAAAAGCAGCCTTCTCTGCATCAATTTCAAGGAATTAGATTCACGCACACTAACCCTAGGTTTGGTTGCCGAGAAAATAAGTGAAAACATGGAAAAGAAAAGAAATTGGACAAAACACAACTTAAAATTGTATTAGAAATCTAAAATTTTCTTCTTTTCTATATTTTCACTTATTTTCTTGACAACCAAACATAGCATAAAAGAATCTTGCTGCTTCTGATTTTCAAATGTGTTTTTTTCCTAATGCTTGAACAGAGGAACTCCATATGTATGTAGCACATGCACCGCACATATACATAGGTAGACAGGTAGTTACTTAAGAGGTTTTACACATGTAGAAAGAAATATTTTACACACGGCCTTAATATGAATTGTCACGTAGATGAAGGAAAGAAATGATCCTAACCCTTGTATCTAGTTCAGGTGAGATGAATGGAGCATTTGATGTCCAGAAGTATTGCAAGAGATCACCAACTTTTTCCTGTGGGATTTCCCTTGGGTCCAAGGGATTGTGCACAAGGAGCAATCTGAAAAGAGAGATGAATATGGAGCATGGATGAAACTAGTCCCTTGTTCATTGGACACATTTTACAATTGCTAGATAAATCCAAAATTCAAAAAAAAAGGGAAGTGAAATTCAAAGTCCGACAAAAAAATTTTTCCAAAAAAAAGAAGAAGCAAAAATTCAAAATTGAAAAACAAAAATAAAAAAATGAAGTCAAAATTAAAAATCCAAAAAAAATTCATTATTCGAATCAATAAAAAATTCAAATTTCATGAAACAAAAATTCAAAAAAATCCAAAATTTGAAAGAAACAAAAATTCAATTAAATCAGAAATGCAAAATAATAAGTGAAAAAAAATCCAAATTGAAAAGAAACCAAAATTAAAAAAAAAAAAAAAATCCAAAATTCAAAAAAAATTAAAAGTTTAAAATCCAAAAAATTCTCATCATCATCGTGGCATTGTTCATCACTGCACATTCACAAGCTAGCATAACATTTTCACTGCATTGCCACAACATTTCCATATCACTGGTTGTCACGGCATTCGCTGTGATGCCACATCATTTTCATTGTACATTATCTATCACCTATAGTCACTGCACTTGCATTTCACGCCTTTTGGCATTTCACTACACCTACATTGCATGCCTCTTGGCATGCCTGCATTTCATCGTTGCATTGCACTGCACTTCATCATTGCCCTGTACTCACTTTAACACGGCACTGGCTAGGTTTAGTCAAGTCTCCCTCATGCATTATCTAGTTGGCAACACACTCAGAGTTAACACGGTCATAGAGTCGAGTTCCCAAAATTCTATCATTTGAAACATGTCCTAACCCTTAATTTGGTTATCTTATGTAGGAAGTTGTTTAAAAAATCATCCTTTTGAGTCTCATATAGCACTCCCTTCATTCATAATTCATTCATGCATACTCATGCATCCTCATATATCTTTTTTATTTCAATCCCCACATCAATCTGGTAGTGACTCGCTCTATGTTTTCATCACTGAGTGCTTGCCCAAGTAGTAGATCAAGAGCAGAAGAAATGGATCCTGGAGATATATCGAGTGACCAACAGATGATCATGACAACTCTCCTTAATCATGAGCAAGACATCAGAGAAATCAAATCTACCCTCAAAGATGTTACTCTCGCTCTCAACAAACTTCCAATGGCACAAGGGCAAACCCAGATTCGCCCATCAACCACTCAAGCCTCCACACTCACCCATCCTAAAGGCACATTCCCAGATGCCCCCTATCCAACTCGCCATTTCGAAACCATTTCCCACACCACCAAAAGTGAAGGCACCACTTAGACACTTCACCCCATTACCATGTACTTTGAGTCAACTCCTGACCTTTCTCGACCAAAAAGGACTTATTACTCCTAAGGGACCCACCCCTCCTTTGCCACCAAATAGGCAAGGCTGCAAGTATAATGCCAATCATTATTGTCCCTTCCATCAAGGCCCGGGTCATGTCACAGATGTGTGCCACAACCTTTAGTGTGCAATCCAAGACCTTTTGGACTAAGGCAAATGTGAGCTATCACCCGGTAATACCAGCATAACTCAAATTTTGCTCCCGCATCATTCAGACCCTACTAATTCTTTAAATTGGGAGGAGCCCGATACATGCTTGACAAAGCCCAATAGCTCGTTAGAGTCCGAAAACATCATCCAATTCTCTCACCAATTCCCAATTCCAGAAACCCTACCAGAATCCATTTCATCATAGCAAGCCACCCTTGTGCCACCTGGCAGCAGAGCCAAGCGTCTTCGAGGACTGCCAGGAAGAGGAGACCCAAGAGCAAGATGCTGAGTAGGATAAATCGAAATCAAGCCAAGTCTGAGTCAGTTTTAGTTAGGCTTTTTCTTTCCGTAAGAGTCGGCCATAGTGGCCCATGTACATACTCAGTTTGCAACATTTTCACTTTACTCTAATCGAGTCTTGTTCCAGTTTTCAAGTTAAAATGAAATCAGTTCCTCTTAAGAGTCATTTCCCTTTTGTGCTGAAGTTGGCTAATGAAGGCATGACCTAGCATTTCCCAAAGAGAAGCTAGTAATCTGAAGCCATCCAAAATTCAAAAATAACTTTTGCCAATAAAAGAATGCAAACTAAGCTTATTGGCTCAATAAGGAATCATCCAAACAAACAATCAAACCCGCAATTCTCAGGGGTAGAATATGATGAAGAGCAGAGAAGGATTTTCTTACAGGAAACCCCAATCTTATGCGAGTGTCACAAAGCAAAGCTGGGTAATGATCCTAAGTGTGTAAAAATTGGAATCTCGTTATGCCAGGGGCAAAGGGAAATTGAGAGCATGATCAAAAAAGAAAAGGAAAGGTAATATCGGGTTGTCCGTTGTAACCTTCAAGACAGATCTCAACGAAGAAATTGCAAACTCCAATTGTCCCAATTCTACAGTTTGCAAGCAGAGTATCTAACTGTGATAAGAATGATAGGATTCAAAATTTCTAGACTCATTCAAGTTTTGAAGCACATTCACTACTGGCACATGTGAAATCCTCTCCGAGAAAATGAAGGATCCTCAAGGTCACAATACAAGTAGGGGCATCATCACCGCAACATTGCCCTCATCAATACTTGGGGCAGGGGCAAGGCATTTGCTCAAAGTTTGGATTTAAACAACTCTACATACTAAAGAGCAATTACTAGGCAGACAAGCAAGAAAAGTGAGACTACTGCACAAACCAAGATTCGTCCATTGTTGGGGCAAAACCATTCTCCTTCAATTTCGAGACCAGCATTCCCATCAAGAGACGAACTTTCTCAAGTTTGCAAAGGTGTCAAGTCCCTCACAGAGCTATAGATTAACAAGTTGAAGCAAATCCTTCCTATTCTCAGAAGTATCATCAAACTATTTGGACACCAAGGGTAGTCTCAGTATGTGTATAAGAGCCAGTCATATATAAATAGTCAATGTATTATGCTTAAAGTCTTATCAAATAAATTCTTGCACTCTTAGTTTCTCCGGGAAAGGACAAGAAGCCATCCTTGGTATCTCGTTTCCCAAAATTAATGTAACACCTTCAGTATATCAATAAAATTCGCTAATTAGCCCCTTGAGCCTAACAACCTTTCTTTCAAAACCTTTCCACGGGACACCCCCGTAAAATTTTGATCCGCTCGAACTACGTCCATGACCTGATCCTATATAAGGGTACGTAGGCAGCCTGAGGTTCGATCATAACATTCAATCTATTGAGTAAAAAATCAGCCTCAATCAAAAGAAGAAATGAGCCCATCAATGGAGTATAATGACAAAATGTCAAGAAAAATAAAAAAAGAAAGGGCAACAAAAAGTCAAGAGGTGTTCAGTTATATGAATTGTCGATGGAATTTTTATCCCCGGCAAAAAGCAAAATCTCGTATGAGAAACAAAATGTTTCCCCCAAGCGGAAAATAATCTCTGAAGAAAAAGGGGTGTCCCAAAATTTCGGTTCTCCAGCCTACATTTCGTCCTATCTTAAGTCCATCTCAATCCCCTAGAGATTAAGAGTGCAAGCAAGTTATCAGAACAATACCCAAAGCAGAATACAAGCATCCAAAGCAATGACAGGAGCAAAACCCAACTTGAAACAAATCACGGGCATGAGTGAAAACCTGAAACAGCCTCATTGCGCAAAAATTACGTGAAAACCTCATCCTTAGTCTTGCGACTAGGGACAAAAAAATGAAATATAAAATTGATCAACTTTGCAAGCATGAGTGAAAACCGGCAACGACCTCATTGCGCAAAAATTATGTGACCCCATGACTTGGTCATTCGAAGGGTAAAAAAGGAAAAAGTTGAAAACATCAAGCATTCAACAACAGGTTCCTTGAGATTAGGTCGAAGAAACTTCGAGCACCAATTGAAGAATCTTATAGTCGAAACAGAATTATACCTCAAGAAAGTTGCGGGCATGAGTGAAAATCGGAAACGACCTCATTGCGCAAAAATTACACGAACCCCATACCTAGTCTTGCGATTAGGGGCAAAAAAGGGAAATATAAAAATTGAACAACTTCACAGGCATGAGTGAAAACCGGTAACGGCCTCATTGCGCAAAAATTATGCAAACCCCATAACTTGGTCATTCCAAGGGTAAAAAAGGGAAAAGTTGTAAACATCGAGCATTCAGCATAAACATCTTCGAGATCAAGATAAAGTACTTTCAAGTATCAGCTGAAAAATCTCATTGTTAGAACGGATCCAAAGTTCCTGGTCCCAGGCAAAGCCCGATTCAGTACACCAAGGATTAAAGCCCAGCTCTACCAATGTCATAACAAGGTGGGTAAAATTTGCTTAGTGTCATATTCTACCCTTGAGGAAAAAATTCAATCACCATGTGAGGGTGATCTACCTTTTAGATCCAATAAGCTGAGAAAGCATTTACATTCTGAAATATCCATTTAATTTCAATCCGATCATCAGGATCTTTGCACCAGTCAAGACCAATCGCATTCAACTTGTAGGATGTTTCCAAAAAATATCCAATTATTTTTTATGTGGTCATCAAGGTCTTAATGTTTGTCATTTCCTTTGGCTTGATTAAATCAATTTCATCTCAGCAATCGCTCAAGGTGCCAAGCAAGAAGCTAGAGCAAGGTTCAGAACCTCCAATCTTCGGCAAGCATAGGACTGGATGCTAAGAGTGAGTCATATACCCAACCAATCACCAATCAGCGTTCTCCTGTGAATACCACATTGGTTCAATAAAGGTCTTGCTGCGTCATCCGCGCATCTACATAAGTTGAGTCTTTCATTGTCTTGCATCTCATACATATTATACATGCACACCATCCAAATCCAGTCAATGCACATTCAACACACACTACACTCAAACTCTAGTTGACACAAATTGCATACACTCATTTGCTTAATCGAGACGCACACACATGATACCACACTTAATTGCATTCCATCACACAAATTTAATAAGTCGCACAGTGCACCCTAGTTACACTCAGTTGCAAACATTTAATTGAGTCGCACACATCGCACTTTTACTGCACTCAGTTGCACACATTCAGTCGAGTCACACATTTTGTACTATAGTGGTACTCATTTAGTCGAGTTAAAATTTAGCAACACTTCGTCACAGACACTGCATAACAATTACAGCACACACACTACACTGCACAATAGTTGCAGCACACATATCAAACTGCACAACAGATACATCACAGACACTACACTGCACAACAGTTGCACCCACACACTACACCGCACAACAGTTGCAACACACGTACTACACTGCACAACAGTTGCATCACATACACTACACTGCACAAAAGTTGCAGCACATGCACAACACAACATTTGCAGCACACACACTACCCTGCACAACAATTGCACCAGACATGTTACACTGAACAACAGTTGCACCACATACACAACACAAAGTATTCCTCATTGGGCTGACTACCCACCAATCATGTGATCAACATTTCTCATCGAGCTGACTACCCGCCAATCATGTCATCAGTGTTTCTCATTGGGCTGACTACCCACCAATCATGTCATCAGTATTCCTCATTGGGCTGACTACCCACCAATCATGTCATCAGCATTCCTCATCGGGCTGACTACCCACCAATCATGTCATCAGTGTTTCTCAGTGGGCTGACTACCCACCAATCATGTCATCAACATTCCTCATTGGGTTGACTATCCACTAATCATGTCATCAGCAATCCTCATCGGGCTGACTACCCACCAATCATGTCATCGGCATTTCTCATCAGGTTGACAACCACCCAATCCGATCATTATCAATTTTCAATCCGGCTGACATCATCAAATGATGTCACTCTTCCAATCAGGTTGACAACCACCCAATCCTATCATCATCAATTTTCAATCCGGCTAATATCATTAGATGATGTCACTCTTCCAATCAGGTTGACAACCACCCAATCCTGTCATCATCAATTTTCAATCTGGCTGATATCATCAGATGATGTCATCTGGCTGACACCATCAGATGATGTCACTCGTCCAATCAGGTTGACGACCACCCAATCATGTCATTATCAATTTTCAATCAGGCTGACATCATCAGATGATGTCACTCTTCCTATCATTATCAATTTTCAATCCGGCTGACATCATCAGATGATGTCACTCTTCCAGTCAGGTTGACAACCACCCAATCCTATCATTATCAATTTTCAACCCGGTTGGCATCATCAGATAATGTCACTCTTCCAATCAGGTTGACAACCACCCAATCCTGTCATTATCAATTTTCAATCCGGCTGGCATCATTAGATGATGTCACCCTTCCAATCAGGTTGACAACCATTCAATCTTAGTCATTATCAATTTTTAATCCGACTGACATCATCAGATGATGTCACCCTTCCAATCATGTCATCAGGCTGACTGCCCATAAATCATGTCGTCATCATCATCTGTTAGCAGGCCGATTACCCTCCAATCATGTCGTCATCAAGTACACTCCCCTCCAATCATGCCCCAACACATTTCTTTGGTTCACAACCTCATAATCCTTTCATCACTTAAGTTACCAATCAATCATGATGACATCATTAGATGATGCCCTCCCTCCCATCTCTTCACCAATCTAACTCATATCTTTTCCTCGAGGTGTTGCATCATGCTTCATGCAATAGTACCCTCACTCCGAACATTATATCAGTCTCCATGCAGTAGTGTTCGCGAGCTCCCTTCAGTCCATGTTTCATTTGCACCCATTTCCCCAGCAATCCTCCGTAATGAGGTTTTAAACTACTATACGTTCACTCCATCTTTTTGTTTTTGGCAAGTTTAGCTAGAGTTAGAATTTAGCTTCCCCTTCTTCTATCTTTGATTTTCACAAAACTTTCCCAGATTTTCATGTGCAAATATGACGATGTTTCAATCTTTGTCATTCAATTGTCCACACTCTCCGACAAAGAGGGGCAACTGTGAATACCCCATTTTTACACCCCTTAATTCTATTCTTTCTTTTTATTTTATTTTATTTTAATTTGATTCGGTTTAATTTAATTTTAAGTTTAATCTCTTTTATTTTATTTGGCGAGTGTCGAGGATTCTCCAAGAGAGAGATCAAATCCCATTTGTTTAGACCCATTCACTAAACCTCAAATCCAAATTCATGTCCAGATTATCCAACTATCCTATGCCCATTCACACCCTAAAACCCAGGACCCATTTTCAAAACCTTGTTTTAAAGTTCAAGCCCATTTCATACTTTAACTTGAACGTTAAGGCCCTAAGTTCTAAATCCATCACCCAAAGCCCATCACATTAAGCCCATAACCTCCAACCCTAAAATTCCTCTATTTATACCCAAGTGAGAGAAGGATTTTAAAAAATCCCTAATCTCAGTTGTTTAACCCCAGCCGTAGAGCTTTGTCTCTCTTTCCATCTCTCCCGATTTCCTCTTCCATTTTACAGTGAGAGCACCCTCTTGGCAGCAACCCTCCGTCACCCCTCTCAAGTCATCACCGCGCTTCCGACGAGCTTCACCATTCCGGCAGCAAGCGAGCACCATCTCCCTTTCTCTCTCCCTGTTTCTCTCCATCGCCAGCAGCAACACATCTTCTCCAGCGAGCTTCAGTTAGCTTCGGCCAGCAGCGGTAATATCGAGAACCACCTCCGCCCCAGCTCCATTTTCTACGATACCAACAAGGCTTCACTCCCTGCGAGTTCCATCTCCGGCTAGCAACTCTCATCCCTCCATCTTCACCGGCGACATCACCATCTCTCGATCCATATCATAGCCACCTCATTCTCACCACGGCCAATAGCTTCCTAGCTGCATCTCCAGCGAACAGTAAACGAATTCATCTCTGTTCTACAAGATCCGAAAAACTATCCTCATTTCTCATAAGCAAGTCTGCATTTTGGCTAGACCATCGCCGGAGTTTACCTCCGCCTCCTGCTTCTCAGATTCATGATCCGGGTAAATTCCGAGCCACGATCATCATCATCGACCAGTCTAATAACTTCTCAGATCGGCAATCCTTCCAGGCCAGAGACCTCAATTAGATCCAGTAGCATACGCCATTTCTCAGAGGAGAAGCCAGCGATATCTATGATCATCAAACCCACCTCCGATCTTCACTCTGACCAGTGGCTTATTCTATCTCATTTTTATTTTATTCTTCTTTTATTATTGTGTAATTAAATTTGAGAGTGAGATTTTCTTCTTCCCCAATCCGGAGCAATAAGCCATCTCCAACTTCCTTCACAACCAATTACCGGCAGGTATGCGTTCTCCCTTTCTTCTATTTTTATGGTTACCTTTATTTTTTAGTGGGGTTTGAGGATCCAACAATGGTTGGCTCTCCTGTAGTTTCTTCTTTGTTTTGTTTGGTTAAAACATGAAAATGATTTGGTTTCTGACTGAAACTGAGACCTATGATGGTTTGTTTGTTTCATTTAGTTCAACGGCCGGGGTCAGGGAGGTTTGGTTAGAAACCAGGTTGTTTGTTTCTGATCTGGTTGAATTTAAAAACCAGTGAGACTGTGGATAGAATTCAGTTTGTATAATTTGTGGACCAGTAGGTCAGGGGTATACTGGATTTAACCCCAAATTAGTCACTAAGCTAAAGTGGGCCGAAAACATAGACGGTTAGCTTTGGTCCAGTAACGAATATTTTTTAGGTCTCTGGATGTTATGTGATTAATGTTCAACTCGGATTTGCCCCCGTAATTAGTAATTAGCTGCAATTTAGCCCTTTAATTATTTGGTAATCATGGGTCTTGTAGTGTGTTATTGAGCCAAAGTCAATTGATCATTAGTGGTCAGTCGACTTTGGCCCATTAGCTTTATTTTGGCCTTGGGTGTTGTGGGCTATTTGTGGCTCTAACTAGCTTGTTTATAATTTACTCCATGTGTATGTGCAAATTATAGGATTACGCCGTAGCTTTTTTCCATTTTTGCCTACCTTGGGCATCTAGGTGGATCTTAACCCTAAGAAATTTGCCTACCCCGTTATTTAGTCTCTGAAATGAGGGTAAACTACCATTTAAAAAATACAAAAAAATTGAAAAATACAAAAACATTCAAATAAACAAAAAATCCAAAAAAGAATCAATCTACCTAATAAATGAACGACTAGCGCTCCCCCATGAGCACCTAGACACGATACCAAACTCCGGAATGAGATTTCATAATCTCAACTCCGCTTCCCTCAACTCAGGCATGAGTCATAACTACCGAACACTCCGAAACGAGTATAAGAACAGTCACAACCCCGAACTACTACTGGGTCTGATTCTGCTTAACCGGATAAGTAGGCAACCCGAGCGAGGGTTCGACCCCAACTTAGGATAGAATTTTTACCCCCCTTTTATGCTTCATTAGCAAATTAATAATTGTTTAGGAAATATATAGCGATTTACGATCTTTGGCTTCGACCTAATGAGTAGGTAACCATCCTAGGATGGGGGTCCCAAGGTGCCCAACCCTTTCCCCGGGACTTAAATGGATATCTTACCTAGATCTCATGAATTGTAGGCCCTTATCACTGGTCTAATTTGGGATCCTACTTCCTGTGTCAAAAAGTAGGTGGCAACTCTATTCTTTTTAAGCCATTTGAGCGAGTTCAGTGTCGTTCCTTTGCTCTCGGGCCCGACTCCAACATTTAGCGTCGAGGGGGAGGAAAGGCGGTGAATTTCCGTGCTCACAGCTCTAGCAACTCTACTAGGGACAAAACCTAAAAAGTTAGATCCAACCTGAAAGTTAGGTAAAAGCCAAACATCATTAAACCACTAATAATTTCCTAAATCAATTCTACTTTTGCTAATTCTTTTTATTTGTGGGTGTATTTTATTCTATTGTGTGCATACCATGTTCATTTCATAGTAGTGTAATTAACCCCTAAACCCATTAGTTTGACTTATTACACCTATAGCTGTTTAATAACTATCTACAGTGATGGTGCTTAACAATCTTGGTTTAGCTGTATTACCCCTATGGGATGATTATTCTCAGGAAGGGATGCGGACTAGCCCACTTGCACCAATCGTCCCATTTTGGGAGTCGCATATACAGTCAAGTGATCCCCCCACCTATAGGAACACCTTGCATATACTCGCATCAGCATATAGTATAGGCTGAGGTATAGTCTATAAGCAGTCCTCCAAGAAGGTTTTTCCAAAATTTTGCCTTGCTTATAGCCTATACTTACCCCATTTTTTGTTTGAACATAATGGTATCTATACCCTCATGATCATGCAAATGGGGTATTTGTGAGCAGTGTTTGGTTTGAATAAACTCCCAACCCATTTCCAAACTTTGCATATGGGGTCCAAAAACCAAGATTTTAAATGGATATTCATATCCATATTCTATCTTAAATCCAATGGGCCTTGCCCTCCAATAACCCAAGATAGTAGGATAGACCCCTGTCTACCTACCCCATCGATTTACATATGTCAAGTCGCACCCTTTTGCAACAAAATAATTGGTGAAAAATAAATAAAAAAATATAAAAATAATAACATTGTTTTTAGGTCGTTACATGTGAGGCCTAAAATCCAAATCTAAATGGATACCCATATCCATTTTGCATCTTAAATCTAATGGGCCTTGGTTTCCAATAACCCAAGTTAGTAGGTCGGATCCCTGTCCACCTACCCTATTGCTTTACATATGTTGTGTTACACCCTTGTGTAATAAAATAACCTAAAAATTTTTTTTTAAAAAAAAATCTAGAAAATCAAAATTAATAACAAATCATTAATTAAACAAAAAAACAAAAAAAATTCAAATTCAATAAAAAAAAAAATACAAGAAGAAAAAAAAGTCATTACTTCAAAATTCAAATAAAATCTAAAATTAAAACTTCAAAAGAATCAAAAAAAGAAAAAAAAAAAACATCATTAATTCAAAATTCAAATCAATAAATAAAAAATCCAAAAGAAACAAAAAATCAAAATTCCAAAGAAACAAAAATCAAAACGCCAAAAATTCAAAAAAAAAAAAAAAATTAAAACAAGGAAAAAAAATTCAATAATAAAAATTACAAAAAAAATAATAAGAATAAAAAAATTTCAAATTTCAAAAAAGAAAATCCATAAAAGATTGAAAACTCAAAATTTGAAAAAAAAGAAAATCAGATAAATCCAAAATTCAAAAAAAAAAAAAAAAAAAAAAAGAGAAGTGAAATTCAAAGTGAAAAAAAAATTCAAAAAATAAATAAATACATACATAAAATAAAAAAAAATTCAAAAACAAAAACAAAAATAAATAAATGAAGTCAATTAAAAATCCAAAAAAAATCAAAAAAAAAAAAAATTCATTATTCGAATCAATCAAAAATTCAAATTTCATGAAAAGAAAATTCAAAAAAAAAAAAATCCAAAATTTGAAAGAACCAAAAATTCAATAAATCGAAAATACAAAATATAAGTGAAAAAAAAATCAAAATTGAAAACAAACCAAAATTCCAAAAAAAAATATATCCAAATTTCAAAATTAGAAAAAAAATTGAAGTTTAAATCCAAAAAATTCTCATCATCATGACACTGATCATCCCTGCACATTCACATGTTAGCATAGCATTTTCACTACATTGCCACTACATTTCCACTATCACTGGTTTTCACAACATTCGTTGTGATGCCACATCATTTTCATTGTACATTATCTATCACTTCTAGTCACTACATTTGCATTTCACGCCTTTTGGTATTTCACTACACCTACATTGCATGCCCCTTGGCACGCCTGCATTTCATCGTTGCATTGCACTGCACTCACTTTATCACTGCACACTACTCACTTTAACACTGCACTGGCTAGGTTTAGTCAAGTCTCCCTCATGCATCATCTAGTTGGCAACACCCTCAAAGTTAACACAGTCATGGAGTCGAGTTCCCAGAATTCTATCATTTGAAACATGTCCTGACCCTTAATTTGCTTATCTCATGTAGGAAGTTGTTTAAAAAAACCATTCTTTTGAGTCTCATATAGCACTCACTTCATTCATAATTCATTCATGCATACTCATGCATCCTCATATATCTTTTTTATTTTAATCCCCACCTCAGTCTGGTAATGACTCGCTTTATGCTTTCATCACTAGGTGCTTGCCCAAGCAGTGGATCAAGAGCAGAAGAAATGGATCCTGGAGACATATCGAGTGACCAACAGATCATCATGACGACTCTCCTTAATCATAGCAAGACATCAGAGAAATCAAATCTACCCTCAAAGATGTTACTCTCACTCTCAACAAACTTCTAATGGCACAAGGGCAAACCTAGATTCACCCATCCACCACTCAAGCCTCCACTCGATCACATATCTAAAGGCACATCCCCAGATGCCCCCTATCCAACTCGCCATTTCGAAACCATTTCCCACACAACAAAAAGTGAAGGCACCACGTAGACACTTCACCCCATTACCATATACTCTGAGTCAACTCCTCACCTTTCTCGGCCAAAAAGGACTTCTTACTCCTAAGGGACCCACCCCTCCTCAACCAACAAATAGGCAAGGCCGCAATTATAATGTCAATCATTATTGTGCCTTCCATCAAGGCCCGGGCCATGCCACAGATGTGTGCCACAAACTTAGGTGTGCAATCCAAGACCTTTTGGACCAAGGCAAATGTGAGCTATCACCCGGTAATACCAGCATAACTCAGATTTTGCTCCCGCATCACTCAGACCCTACTAATTCTTTTAATTGGGAGGAGCCCGATACATGCTTGACAAAGCCCAATAGCTCGTTAGAGTCCGAAAACATCATCCAATCCTCTCCCCAATTCCCGATTCCAGAAACCCTACCAGCAGAGCCAAGCGTCTTCAAGGACCGCCAGGAAGAGGAGACCCAAGAGCAAGATGCTGATTAGGATAGATCGAAATCAAGCCAAGTCTGAGTCAATTTTAGTTAGGCTTTTTCTTTCCGTAAGAGTCGGCCATAGTGGCCCATGTACATACTCAGTTTGCAGCATTTTCATTTTACTCTAATCGAGTCTTGTTCCAGTTTTCAAGTTAAAATGAAATCAGTTCCTCTTAAGAGTCATTTCTCTTTTATGCTGAAGTTGGCTAATGAAGGCATGACCTAGCATTTCTCAAAGAGAAGCTAGTAATCTGAAGCCATCCAAAATTCAAAAATAACTTGTGCCAATAAAAGAATGCTAGCTAAACTTATTGGTTCAATAAAGAATCATCCAAACAAACAATCAAACCCGCAATTCTCAGGGGATGAATATGATGAGGAGCAGAGAATGATTTCCTTACAGGAAACCCCAAACCTAGGGTAATGATCCTAAGTGTGTAAAAATTGGAATCTCGTTATGCCAAGGGCAGAGGGAAATTGAGAGCATGATCAAAAAAGAAAAGGCAAGGTTATATCGGGTTGTCCATTGTAACCTTCAAGACAGATCTCAACGAAGAAACTGCATACTCCAATTGTGTCAATTCTACAGTTTGCAAGCAGAGTATCTGACTGTGATAAGAATGACCAGATTCAAAATTTCTAGACTCATTCAAGTTTTGAAGCACAGTCACTACTGGCACATGGGTGAAATCCGCTCCGAGAAAATGAAGGATCCTCAAGGTCATTTGCTCAAAGTTCGGATTTAAACAACTCTACATACTAAAGAGCAATTACCAGGCAGACAGGCAAGAAAAGTGAGACTACTGCACAAACCAAGATTCGTCCATTGTTGGGGTAAAACCATTCTCCTTCAATTTCGAGACCAGCATTCCCATCAAGAGACGAATCTCATCAAGTTTGCAAAGGTGTCAAGTCCCTCATAGAGCTATCTAGATTAACAAGCTGAAGCAAATTTTTCCTGTTCTCAGAAATATCATCAAACTGTTTGGACACCAAGGGCAGTCTTAGTATGTGTATAAGAGCCAGTCATATATGAATAGTCAATGTTTTATGTTTAAAGTCTTGTTAAATAAATGTTTGCACTCTTCCCTAGTTAGCCCCTCGAGCCTAACAACCTTTCTTCCAAAACCTTTCAACGGGAAACCCCCATAAAATTTTGATCCGCTCGAACCTCCATGACCTGATCCTATATAAGGGTACATAGGCAGCTTGGAAAATCAGGTTCGGTCATAACATTCAATCTATTGAGTAAAAAATCAGTCTCAATCAAAAGAAAAAATGAGCCCATCAAATGAGTAGAAAGACAAAATGTCGAAAAAATAAGAAAAAAAGAAAGGGCTAGAAAAAGTCAAGAGGTGTTCAGTTAGATGAATTGTCGATGGAAATTTCTTAACCCCAGCAAAAAGCAAAATCTCATTTGAGAAACAAAATGTTTCCCCCAAGCGGAAAATAATTTCTCAAGAAAAAGGGGTGTCCCAAACTTTTGGTTCTCCAGCCTACAATTCGTCCTATCTTAAGTCCACCTCGATCCCCTAGAGATTAATAGTGCAAGCAACTTATCAGAACAATACCCAAAGAAGAATACAAACATCCAAGGCAATGACGGGAGCAAAACCCAAATTGAAACAAATCATGGGCATGAGTGGAAACATGAAACGGCTTCATTGCGTAAAAATTACGCGAACACTAGCCCTAGTCTTGCGACTAGGGGCAAAAAAGGAAAATATAAAATTGATCAACTTCACATGCATGAGTAAAAACCGGCAACGACCTCATTGCGCAAAAATTATGCGATCCCATGACTTGGTCATTCGAAGGGTAAAAAAAGAAAAAGTTGAAAACATCAAGCGTTCAACAACAGGTTCCTTGAGATCAGGTCGAAGAAACTTCGAGCACCAATTGAAGAATCTTGTAGTTGAAACAGAATTATACCTCAAGAAAGTCGCGTGCATGAATGAAAATTGGAAACTGCCTCATTGCACAAAAATTACACGAACCCCAGGCCTAGTCTTGCAACTAGGGGCAAAAAAGGGAAATATAAAAATTGAACAACTTCACAGGCATGAGTGAAAACCGACAACGGCCTCATTGCGCAAAAATTATGTGAACCCCATAATTTGGTCATTCCAAGGGTAAAAAAGGGAAAAGTTGTAAACATCGAGCATTCAGCATAAACATCCTCGAGATCAAGATAAAGTACTTTCAAGTATCAGCTAAAAAAACTCATCGTTAGAACGGATCCAAATTTCCTGGTCCTAGGTAAAGCCTAATTCAGCATATGAAGGATTAAAGTCCAGCTCTACCAATGTCATAACAAGGTGGGAAAAATTGTTAAGCGTCATATTCTACCCTTTTAAAATTCAATCACCATGTGAGGGTGATCTACCTTTTAGATCCAATAAGCTAAGAAAGTATTCACGTTCTAAAATATCCATTTAATTTCAATTTGATCATCAGGATCTTTGCACAAGTCAGGACCAATCGCATTCAACTTGTAGGGTGTTTCCAAGAAATATCCAATTATTTTTTATCTGGTCATCAAGGTCTTAATGTTTGTCATTTCTTTTGGCTTGATTAGATCAATTTCATCTCAGCAATCGCTCAAGGTGCTAAGCACGAAGCTAGAGCAAGGTTTAGAACCTCCAATCTCCAGCCAGCATATGACTGGACGCTAAGAGTGAGTCATAATCACCAATTGGTGTTCTCCCGTGAATAGCACATTGGTTCAATCCAGGTCCAGCTGCGTCATCCGCGCATCTGCATAAGTTGAGTCTTGCATTGTCTTGCATCTTATACATATTATACATGCACACCATCCAAGTCCAGTCAATGCACATTCAACACACTTTACACTCTAGTTGACACAAGTTGCATACGTTCATTTGCTTATTCAAGACGCACATACTGCACTTAATTGTATTCCATCGCACACATTTAATAAGTCACACAGTGCACTCTTGTTGCACTCAGTTGCACACATTTAATTGAGTCGCACACATCGCACTTTTGCTGCACTCAGTTGCACTCATTCAGTCGAGTCACACTTCGCACTATAGTTGCACTCATTTAGTCGAGTTAAAATTTAGCAACACTCTGTTTGCACAACAGTTGCAGCACACACACTACACTGCACAACAGTTACAGCACACATATCACACTGCACAACAGATGCATCATACACATTACATTGCACAACAGTTGCACACACACACTACATTGCACAACATTTGCATCACACTACAATGCACAACAGTTGCATCACACACTACACTGCACAACAATTGCATCACACACACTACACTGCACAACAGTTGCACACACACTACACCACACAACAGTTGCAGCACATGCATTGCACAACAGTTGCAGCAGACATGCTGCACTGCACAATAATTGTATCAATTACAACACAAAGTCGCGTACATGCCAAGCTAGGTAAGATCGGGAGGTCTCTAGTGGAAGCCGTGCACTAAGCTATTGTCATCGGGCTGACTACCCACCAATCATGTTATCGGGCTAACTACCCACCAATCATGTCATTGGGCAGACTACCCAAAAATCACGTCATCAATATTTATCATCGGGCTAACTACCTACCAATCATGTCATCGGGCTAACTACCCACCAATCATGTCATCAACAATTATCATCGGGCTGACTACCCACCAATCATGTCATCAACATTTCTCATGGGCCTGACTACCCACCAATCATGTCATCAGTGTTTCTCATTGGGCTAACTACCCACCAATCATGTCATTAGCATTCCTCACCGGGCTGACTACCCACCAATCATGTCATCGGCATTTCTCATGAAGTTGACAACCACCCAATCCTGTCATTATCAATTTTCAACCTGGTTGACATCAGATGATGTCACTCTTCCAATCAGGTTGACAACTACCAAATCATGTCATTATCAATTTTCAATCCTGCTGACATCATCAGATGATGTCACTCTTCCAATCAAGTTGACAACCACCCAATCCTATCGTTATCAATTTTCAATCCGACTGACATCATCAGATGATGTCAATCTTCCAGTCAGGTTGACAACCACCCAATCCTGTCATCATCAATTTTCAATCCGGCTGGCATCATCAGATGATGTCACCCTTCCAATCAGGTTGATAGCCATTCAATCTTGTCATTATCAATTTTTAATCCGGCTAACATCATCAGATGATGTCACCCTTCCAATCATATCATCGGGCTGACTGCCCATCAATCATGTCATCATCATCTGTCAGCAGGCCGATTACCCTCCAATCATGTCATCAACAAGTAGACTCCCCTCCAATCATGCCACCAACACATCTCTTTGGTTGACATCCTCATAATCCTGTCATCACTTAAGTTACCAATCAATCCGGATGACATCATCAGATGATGCCTTCCCTCCATCTCTTCACCAATCTAACTCATATCTTTTCCTCGAGGTGTTGCATCATGCTTCATGCGACAGTACCCTCACTCCGAACATTATATCAGTCTCCATGCAGTAGTGTTCGCGAGCTCCCTTTAGTCCATGTTTCATTTGCACCCATTTCCCCAGTAATCCTCCGTAATGAGGTTTTAAACTACTATCCGTCACTCCATCTTTTTGTTTTTGGCAAGTTTAACTAGGGTTAGAATTTACCTTCCCCTTCTTCAATCTTTGATTTTCACGTAACTTTTCCGGATTTTCGTGTGCAAAAATGACGGTATTTCAATCTTTGTCGTTCAATTGTCCACTCTCTCCGACAAAGAGGGGCAAACTGTGAACACCCCATTTTTACACCCCTTAATTCTATTCTTTCTTTTCTTTTCTTTTCTTTTAATTTGATTTGGTTTAATTTAATTTTAGGTTTAATCTCTTTATTTTATTTGGCGAGTGTCGAGGAGTCTCCAAGAGAGAGAAAAGAGAGAGATCAAATCCCATTTGTTTAGACCCATTCACTAAACCTCATCCAAATTCATGTCCAGATTATCCAACTAACCTAAGCCCATTCCCACCCTAAAACCTAGGACCCATGTTCAAAACCTTGTTTTAAAGTTCAAGCCCATTTCATACTTTAACTTGAGCCTTAAGGCCCTAAGTTCTAAATCCATCACCCAAAGTCCATCACATTAAGCCCATAACCTCCAACACTAAAATCCCTCTATTTATACCTAAGTGAGAGAAGGATTTTAAAAAATCCCTAATCTCACTTGTTTAACCCCAGCCATAGAGCTTTGTCTCTCTTTCCATCTCTCCTGATTTCCTCTTCCATTTTACAGTGAGAGCACCCTCTCGGCAGCACACCTCTGTCACCCCTCTCAGGTCATCACTGCGCTTCCAGCAAGCTTCACCATTCCGGCAGCAAGCAAGCACCATCTCTCTTTCTCTCCCTCTGTTTCTCTCCATCGCCGGCGGCAGCACAACATCTTCTCCGGTGAACTTCAGTTAGCTTCAGCCAACAGCGGTAATACTGAGAACTACCTCCACCCCAGCTCCATTTTCTACGATACCAACAAGGCTTCACTCCCTGCGAGTTCCATCTCCGGCCAGCAACTCTCATCCCTCCATCTTCACAGGCGTCATCACCATCTCTCGATCCATATCATAGCCACCTCGTTCTCACCACGGCCAATAGCTTCCTGGCTGTATCTCCGGCGAACAGTAAACGAATTCATCTCTATTCTGCAAGATCCAAAAAACTATCCTCATTTCTCATAAGCAAGTCTGCATTTCTGCCAAACCATCGCCGGAGTTTACATCCACCTCCTGCTTCTCAGATTCATGATCCGGATAAATTCCGAGCCACGATCATCATCATCGACCAGTCTAATAACTTCTCAGATCGGCAATCCTTCTAGGCCACAGACCTCAATTAGATCCAGTAGCATACCCCATTTCTCAGAGGAGAAGCCAGCGATATCTATGATCATCAAACCCACCTCCGATCTTCACTCTAACCAGTGGCTTATTCTATCTCATTTATATTTTATTCTTCTTTTATTAATCTGTAATTAAATTTGAGAGTGTGAGATTTTCTTCTTCCCCGATCCGGAGCAATAACCCATCTCCATCATAGTTGTTAAAGGCGATGCCTCAGGTGCCTCAAGCGGTCGCCTAGGCGACCAGGCACTCTACTGGGCTCAGGCAACTGGCCGCCTAGGATGTCATTATTAATAATATGATATACGCAATATTATTATTGTTTAAAGGTTTAAAATTATATTTTATTTGAATATGAGATATTTGTCAACAAAAAAGCATGCTATTTTATATATTTCTTGGGTCTTCTACCATATAATATATTAGGGTTTTTATATCTTATAAAAAATAGGTTTGCAGATGAAATAAGAAAGAAAAGACAAACGGTGTCAAGTATGTTTCTCTCATGTTAACTTGTCATTTCTTTTGCTCAATGGGTGGACCAATTGGTCTCTTTCTCTCTCTGTTTGTGGGGCCTAGGCGACCAAGACATAGCTGAGATCAAGAAGGCCCAATAACAGAAAAGCCTTTAAATGCCTCAAATTTTTTTAGACCGCCAATGCTCTCATAAATCCTTCTTTAAAGGGGTTTTTAAACATTTAAATAAGTGTAGGCCCCATAATTATATATATTTTACTTATTATATGATTTTTATTATCTTTCTTTGATATAATCGAGAAGAAGAAGAAACAAAGAAAAAATAAGAGCAAGAAATATAACCTCTCCCTTTCTCTCCCTCTTATCTCTCTATCTCTTGTTCGATGGTCACATTGATGTCGGGCTATTTTTTATTTTTTATTCAGTCATGCACTCTCTATCTCTCTCTCTCTTGTTCACCTATCAATGATTCACTATAATTTTTTTCTATTTTTTATCCCTCACAGTCCCTCTCCCCCTTTCGATAGTCCTTGTAGACTGTTTTTTTATTCTATTTTTTATTCCCAACTATTGAAATCCCTCTTTCCTATTCATAGAATGCCTTCAAAAATGGTTCTATTAGAGTGCATCTTAACAATGGAAATTTTACAATTTATATGATTTACAAAGCCCTTTATTCAAGGAAATGCAACATACATGGATCTCATATTGGGGATAGAATTTTTGTTGCAAAGAGTTCATAAGGCGACGCCTCGAGCACCTTAGGCTACCGCCTCAAGCGTCGACGGGGTCTGTCGCCTCAAGTCGCCTAGTCGCCTTGACAACTATGATCTCCATCTTCCTTCACGACCAATTACAGGCAGGTATGCGTTCTTCCTTTCTTCTATTTTTATAGTTACCTTTATTTTTGAGTGGTGTTTGAGGATCCAAAAATGGTTGACTCTCCCGTAGTTTCTTCTTTGTTTTGCTTGGTTAAAACATGAAAATGATTTGATTTCTGACTGAAACTAAGACCTCTGATGGTCTGTTTGTTTCATTTAGTTCAATGGCCGAGGTCAGGGAGGTTTGGTTAGAAACCAGGTTGTTTGTTGTGATCTGGTTGAATTTAAAAACCAGTGAGACTGTGGATAGAATTCAGTTTGTATAATTTGTGGACCAGTAGGTCAGGGGTATACTGGATTTAACCCCAAATTAGTCACTAAGCTAAAGTAAGCCAACAACATAAACGATTAGCCTTGGTCCAGTAACTAATTTTTTTAGGTCCCTGGATGTTATGTGATTAATGTTCAACTCTGATTTGCCCCCGTAATCAGTAATTAGCTGCAATTTAGCCCTTTAATTATTTGGTAATCATGGGTCTTGTAGTGTGTTATTGAGCCAAAGTCAATTGATCATTAGTGGTCAATGGGCTTTGGCCGGCCCATTAGCTTTATTTTGGCCTTGGGTGTTTTGGGCTATTTGTGGCTCTGAATAGCTTGTTTATAATTTACTCCATGTGTATGTGCAAATTATAGGATTAGGCCGTAGCTTTTTTCCATTTTTGCCTACCTTGGGCATCTAGGTAAATCCTAACCATAAGAAACTTGCTTACCCCATTATTTAGTCTTTGAAGTGAGGGTAAACTACCATTTAAAAAATACAAAAAAAATTGAAAAATATAAAAATACAAAAACATTCAAATAAACAAAAAATCCAAAAAAGAATCAATCTACCCTAATAAATGAACGTCCCCTAGCGCTCCCCCATGAGCACCTAGACACGATACCAATCTCCATAATGAGATTTCATAATCTCAACTCCGCTTCCCTCAACTTAGGCATGAGTCATAACTGCCGAACACTCCGAAACAAATATAAAAACAATCACAACCCCGAACTACTACTGGGCCTAATTCTGCCTAATCGGATTAGTAAGCAACCCGAGCAAGGGTTCGACCCCAACTTAGGATAGAATTTTTACCCCCCTTTTATGCTTGATTAGCAAATTAATAATTGTTTAAGAAATATATAGCGATTTACGATGTTTGGCTTAGACCTAATGAGTAGGTAACCATCCTAGGATGGGGGTCCCAAGATGCCTAACCCCTTCCCTGGGACTTAAATGGATCTCTTACTTAGATCTCATGGACTGTAGACCCTTATCATTGGTTTAATATGGGATCCTACTTCCCATGTCAAAAAGTAGGTGACGACTCTTTTCTTTCTAAGCCATTTGAGCAAGTTCAGTGTCGTTCCTTTGCTCTCTGGCCCGACTCCAACATTTAGCGCCGAGGGGGAGGAAAGGCGATGAATTTTTGCGCTCACAGAGATCACCAACTTTTTCTCGTGGGATTTCCATTGGGTCCAAGGGATTGTGCACCAGGAGCAAACTGAAAACAGAGATGAATATGGAGCACGGATGAAACTAGTCCCTTGTTCATTGGACACATTCTACAATTGCTCGATAGAAAACGTGTTGTTTTGAGGATGGATAAGGACCCATGGTTCAAAATATCGGTATCGATCGCCGTATTGGTAAGTCCAAAATAGGATAAGTATCGGCGTATCAGTTGGATACGGCGGAAAAATTCAGGATACGCTAAAAAAAGCTTGGATATGCAAGGAAAAACTTGGATATCTTGCATAAAACCTCTTTTAATGCAAATATTAATTAAAAACAAACTAAATGAAGGCCTTCAACTACATTTATAATCATACATATGAGATTTTACAAATTTATAAGTTAAAAAAGGCGTGCCCGTTGATAAATATGTATGAAAATACAAACCATAGTTACTTAACCAAGTAATAGAAGCTCACTTGCATTCACAAATCAAAAATATGAAAATATATACTCTTGTATTCACAAATCAAATTACATACATGATAAAAGTTCAATACCACATCGTGCCGGCTCATACTCTATCATTGTGGGATCAGGAATTGAGTTGAGTGATACATTATAAGTGGTCCAGATATGATGACACCACTATATCCAAGTCATCATCGTGCGATACATGCCCAGATACATTTGTACATATGCCTGTTGTTGAGTCGTGATCTGTCCATAACTGTCAGTCAAAGACTGGTACTGAGCATCATAACCAGTGGCTCCTGATAAGTAAGGTTGGGCTGGGGCATCATAACCAGTGGCTCCTGATTAATAGGGTTGGGTTGGGGCATCATAACCAAGGTAATAACCTTATTTACATATTCATATCTAAAGTAAATGAAAGTAAAATCAAATTAAAATCATTTACTTAAATAATATAATATGTAAATAAGTTGTGTGTATCAGGTATTCAGGTCTGTATTGTGGGTCCTAGTGCAAATGGACGGAGAAAAAAAATTAACTGAAAAATCCCCGTATCGAGTGTATCGGGCTTGTATTGGCCCAATACAGTGGAGTTTTTTTTTATAGAGTATCCATGTATCGGGTAGCTCCAAATAGGATACGTATCGGCCCGTATCAATCGATACATATCGATATTTTAAACCATGTAAGGACCAAGGAACTACGATGACCTTCAGTTCATAGGATAGACAGATGTTAGGACCAGGAGCATCAGATAGAAAGTGTCTTTCCTAATCATGGGTTGCTCTATCAGTAGAGATGTATTTTGCACACAAGTAGGACGATTTGAGTTCAAAACAATGCCCAAAGGTCTTCTCAAATCTAGTACTACAGGCCTACCATAAGAATTTGAAACTTAAAAAAAAAAAAATACTGAAAGGCTCTCCGCTCTGCAATCAGCATGTTTCTTCATTCTGTTTGGTGTACAACATGATTGAAGGTCATCTCATTGAACCAACACAATATTATAATTCATCCATATTTCATCTGTAGCATTAGAAGGTTCAATGTGGGAAAATACTAATGGTGGGAAGCGCCAGTGCATTAACAAAAAATTATAACTTATACCTAGCCTGATAATCCAAACCAAAGGAAGAAAAAAAAAATTATTGACCAACAAAATAAATTTGAGAATGTAAATAAAGGTTACAAGAGATTGAAGTTTTGTTTACTTGCCACCAAGGCACCAAAGAGAATGGCAGACAATTAAAAAAAGGCTAATGGGAACAGACAGAGGACAAAGTATTAGGGGCCAAATGAACTAGAAAACTCCCATTTTTGCAGATGTACAATAAATCATACTTTGCAGCAACTTCCAAGATGTAAATCTGAATTCATGTCACCACAAATAGAAATAACAGGAAACATCCAATAGCCTTGCGAGCTACAATATCAAATGGTCATGTGGATTTTAGCATCATGTATCCCACATTCGTTTTTAAAATGTAAGCATAAACAACCGAAAGGTTTATTACTTATAACACATATTTCAAATACAGACAAATTGCTGGATGCAGTGCTAAAACCCACAAGACTGTTTAGCATGACAGTCTGCTAGCTATCAAATTGGGCCTGGAAGAAAACAGGACAGTGCAGAAACATTGGAAATGGTCTCCAGAGAACATGCTGCTACCTAAATTGAACCTTGAGCTGCATGCTACAAGACAGAGAACAAAAAGAGCTGCTACAAGACATGCTAAATAAATAGGATTCTTTTCCAATTAGAGTGATACAAGAATGAGTGCTATCAGAAGCATCATCCACACCATGAAGGAACAAGTAATGTCAAGAAACTGAAATGCAGGTGGTAAGTGAAAGAAAAAACTTACATGATCCTCAAAATCAGGGCTTGACAAATTGACGGAAAGGTTTCTCATCAACAGCAACACCTGAACAGGTACCAAATAGAATGAATTAATTTTTATTTTTGGTCAAGAATGCATTAATTACATCAGCTGCTACTGTAACAAACTTTGATCTGCCATAAAGCATGCATAAATTGCATCAGCTGTTTATGAAGCAAATGTAGATACATACCGTGGTGTGTGCATGTGTGTGTGTGTGTGTGTGTGTGTGTGTGTGTAAGAGAGAGAGAGAGAGACTCTTTATAAGCAGCACATTATAAGGTGGAAGCTCCTGCTGTTGTGTTGTCATATGTTCCTTATCCTCCTTAAGTGCCTTATTCGTAGTTTGTTGGTTGTGAATTCTGAGTGAAGTGTGTCAGAAACTCACTTGACCATCTCAATGTATTATTACACCATGCTTTTGTATTTCTGATTATGTTTGAGGGTGTATTGAGCTATCAGCCATAATGGACGGCAATCCTCATATGAACATCATTGTATAGAGGGGAAGTAATTGAGCATTTCCTAAATGAACCTGAAGCTTTGAATGGGCCCATTGGTCTCACCCTGAGTGATGAAATTCTGAAAATTTTACTGGAGATTCCTCATTTCATTCTAAGCATGTGAGATTAAACTTTGCTCAATTTGGACCTCTATAACCCAAGTTATGGTCTCTGCAAGTTTCGAGACATAATTTAATATCATACAACCAGAAGCACAATAGTAGGGATGAGGGCACTGTTTGGAACAGCGGCCAATAACCTCTGGTTGAAACGAGGGCCGCCTCCTCCTTTACTTGTTTTCTTACTGTCTCGAGCTTTTAACCAAAACCCATGGATACCCAGCAATCTGTTTTATAGAAATTCCCTCTGTTTTCTTATGTTTAGATTCTTTTTGGCATATTTAAAAGTTGCTTTTAGGATTTGTTAAGTCTAAGCTTGCGTAAATCCTCCATACTCCCACCTAACTTGCAAAGACAAAGAAAAAGTAAAAATAAATAAAAATGAAAACATATAAAAAAAACCATCTTTCCTTATTTAATGCATATCGGAACTACGTGTAAATTGGATCTATTACTGGATTAGGTAGAAACTCTAGGTTAGTTTCTGTTTTATTTTATTTCTTTTTCAGTGTGCTTATATTTTTGGTAGATTTCTTCTTTGCTGGTTTCTATTTTATATTTAAAAAGTTCCCTTGTTGTTTGTTTCTATTTTTAGATTCAGGAAGTTCCCTCCTCACTTATTTCTATTTTGGTTGCCTGCTTGCATATTTCTATTTTAGGTTGATTCGTGATTACCGTATCCTTAATAGCATAATCTAATTTAGCTTGTAAAGTTGTTTGTTTGGATGCATCTATATTATAGATTGATGCCATGTTTAGAATGTTTCCCTGATAGCATGCTCCCAATTTGAATCTGAACCTATGTTTCACATCTTTCCTTTCCCCAACTTTTGTCCCATTTTGCATGTTTCTATTTTACAGATAATTTTACAGTGTCCAAATAATCTAGTGGATAATTTTACAGTGTCCAAATAATCTAGGGAAGGTTTAAGGAGTAGGTAACTACTAACCACCTTTGGTGGATGTTTAGGGGTGCCTAACACCTTCCCTTAACATAACCGAATATCTTACCCGCTTCTCTTTATAGACCTTCTCTTACACCATTGGTTAGTTTTATGGTTTCTATTCTCCCTCACATAGGATAGGTGGCGAGTGGTGACTCCATTTATTTTGCGATTTCCACTATCCGGATTAGGGTTACTCTTGCCCAAATTTGGAATGGTGTACCACTTGAAAGTTAGATTGAAAACCATACTTACCGATTCAACATTAATGTAAAGCATTATTCACTAGCTGGACCAAGAAACTTTTAGGCATATGGGAAGATTGTGTTGGGCCATGAGGAAGCAAACGACATTTAACCTTGAAGAACACCATAATTACATTAATGAAGACACAAATTGTCTATAGAACTGGAGCGTGGAATAGGAGTCAAAACTAAGAAAACAACTCCCACATTACTATATTCTTTGAGACTTGACAATAGCATCTTACACTGACTAGTGAGCAGGTAGTCGTAGACTATTTGCCACACTAAGACAACTAAAGTGCAGTATTCCGAACCCTCCCAAGCAGCAGAAATGAAATTACCATAACCAATGTGATGGTTCTTTAGTCATGCATGCAACGGACCACGATTTTAATTTATTTTTTATTTATCAAGAACGTATTTATAAAGAATATAATATCTCATATTTATTAATTTTCTTGCCTACAGGTCTTCATACTGCACCACCAAAGAATTATATCAAGTGTTATGTTCACCTCATAATAATGTATGGTCCATATTAAACCAAGAAACTTTGCTACCAAGCATGATTGACTGCATAGAAAATGAATCAACTTCTCCACAAATATGTAACAAACAAAGCAGTATAGGTTTGGATGAAGACATACTGTTTCAACATCAATTGGATCCATCTTCTTTAGTTTCTGCAAGTGACCACTTGTGTTTGGATCGAAGACACTGCCGATAAAGCTGTATACTTGCACAAAGTCTGGCATAACTGTGTCACATTCAAAAAAAAAACAAACAAACTTTTTAAGCAGGAATAACGAGTATAAGAAGAATAATGTACAGATGACAAGTAGCATCAAAGGAAATTTCATGTTATATTGTATTACAAACAAGAGTTTGAAGCATAGACCAAAGAGGAAAGACCATATATGCAAGCAATTAGGCTCCATGAGTAAAGAAGAATAATGTACAGATGCAGGCAATGACAACTACTTATTAACATAATATGTGTACCTTATATGTATATATGATGCAGGACAATGCTAAGTGCTAACTAACCTAGGATGACATGATAGATGCAATTTAGAGATCAGAAATTGAAATTCCAGCAATAAAGAGAGGTTTAAAATACCTAGATTCCACAATTACAATAAAGACAAAAAGGAATTAGTAATACCCTAGGTCAAGTCAAAATCTCACAATAATCAATTTTCAAATTTGATTTGGGGTGATTATAATGGAAGTGTGAACTTCCACCAGCGTAGGAATTAAACCAATGAGCAAAGTGATTTCCTTATTCAATTGCGGATTTCAAAAGAATTATTTTAGGCTCAACAAGGTTATAAACTATAATATGCATGCTAAGTAGGGTTTCAATTGATGTTGAGTTGTAGCACTCAAAACCAGCAGCGATAGTAATCAAAAAATGCCAAATTAGGGTTATGGCTCCAATAAAGAATATGTCTAGGGTTGCTGGGATATCAAGAATGAGAGATACGAATTCCGAATAGTAGAACAGGAATGTATGGACTGGGACAGCAAAGCTGTTGGGTAAAAAGAGCAGTTGTAGGGCTGTCTGGACTGAGACAGTAGGGCTTTAGGATAGAAAGATCAGTTGCAGCCTGCAGGGGCTGTAGGATAGAGGGAAAGCAAGGGAAGTTACTGCAGAAAATGTGGCAGCAAAGTAAAGGGGCAGAGTTGGTACAGCAGTGCTAGGAAGGATGTAGGAGGACTGCAACCGCAAGGTAAAGGGCTGGGGTAGTGTATCACGCAAAGGGGAACAGGTGTATGGTGGTACAACAGCCTAGAATAGGCTGAAACAGGTGTAACAGCGAGGAAATAGGGCTGGGCATGGGTCTGCAGGCAGCTGGCAGCAAGAGAATAGATCTAGGGTTTGTTTTGATTATGGTTTTGCAAGAAAAAAAAAAGATAAAGAAAAGAGAAGAAAGAACAGGATAATAACCTGGCTTCACACCAAGGATAGATCTGGCTTCACACCATCCCTTCATAAGAGATTCCAAAAGCAAAAATGCTCTCATATTTCATTCACAAAAATTCTTTCAATTCTCTACTCCTAAAGGGAGTCTTTATAGAGAAAAGAAAGAAAACCTAATCCTAATAATTACAAAAAATCATTATTATAAGTTCTAACTAATTACTAAAACAAACTCAAATACTAATAAACTAAAACAAAACTAAATAAACTAAGATAACAAATAAGGGGGCCGGCCATCTATGATGGGCCATGCCATCCTAAGGACTAATCGTAGCCCTTGACTCCTCCCGCTCTGGATCTGACGACGGATCTCTCTCCACATCGCGATCTAACGGTAGGTCTCCATCACGGACATGATCCAACGGCGGATCTCCGTCGAAAACACGATTTAAGTCTCTGATGTTCGCATCAATTTATATGTCATTAAAGCATAAATATCGGAGGTGTTTGATTCCGTGGTATGAGTTTGGCTCTTTGTTGTCAGAGATCGAGAGGTCAAGTCGTAAATTGTCCTCCTAATTTACTTTGAGCACCGAAAAAGAGTATATGATTTCCTAATATAAGCATAAATAGGTCTACAATGGCTCAACCTGAGTCAACTCGACTCAATCTGTTGGGTTAGAGTTGAGAAAATGAGCCGTCAGACTGAACTCTGGTTTGGTTGGGCCACAGGCTCACTGACCGTGGGTTGGCCTTAGGAATGGGCAGACTGACTGCTCTTAGTGTTGGGCTTGGGTTGGCCCCTGACCCACCCAACCCGCAAGGATTGCACCACTATTGTGGAACGGATCTTCCTGAGGTGAGATGATGATTCATCATGGCAAAACTCCTAATAAAATCCAAGGAAACTTTGCATGCACGTTTCGCTGGTACTGCATGAATGTGTGATGAGAGGTGATAAGTTCAATGGATCCAATCTATTCCTTCCCAAAAAAAATTTATCTACTGAGAATTTAATTTAGAATAGCAGTATTTTGCAATATAAGAGATACTCACCTCTCAGTTGTGGGCTATCATTCCCTTGATCATTAGTTTCACCAGTTGGCCATGTCCTTGGAGTGCTTTCAGTGCTACTGCAACAACAATTATTTACCACAGTTGGCCCTGCAGATCCTATATCATCTGTGAAAGAACACATGATTAAAATATTATTTTGCACAAGGAGCCGCTGACATTCTGAAACAAGGAATGAGGTAAAGTTGGTCAAAGAAGAGCACATAATAACAAATAGAACCTTTCACCACATGTGATACACAGACTGGTGGAGCAGAATTATGAGCCCAGGGCGACATGGCTGCACTAGGAATAGGGTTCCCAAGAATCGAAGATGAATCTGGCCTGAGAACATATCCAGGTTCAGGTAGAGGAGGTGAAGATTGAAATGACCCCGCCACCTGTGAGAAAACTGGAGCTGCCATGTCTATAAAAGATGAAAGGGTTCGATTTAGATTTTCGTTATGAAAACTAAACATAGTAGAGTTGACTATATCTAACCATTTTTGGAGGCTTTCTGTGGATATGGATGAGCTGCTTTCCTCTTTGGCCGAGGGGGAGGTACATGTTCACTTGTCCCATTCTTCTGAACCTTCAGAAAGTACTTCTGTGCATGACTACGTATCTGCAAAGACTACCCTTTCACATTTAGGACATAGACACAACTTAAAAACTACAACAATTTATGATACTGAATTACTGATTCAGAAGTCAGCCTTCTTGCAGTGGTATGTGTGTCCAGAAAAAACATGAGCCACAACCACAAATAAAAACTTTAGGAGCTACCAAGATATTATACAGTTGAACACAATCCCCTGGATGCTCCAACACTAGTAATTTCATGAGACTCAGAACAGAAGTGAAGCACGCAAACTTAATGAAGCCAACAAATAGTCATGTAAATCATCTAAAAAGGTTGGTAATCATAAGAATATTTCTTCAATTTATCGCAAGACATAAAACATGACTAGTAACAAGTATCTTCGTCAGTAGAGTGGATAATACTTGAACTTGTGTCTTAATAATTAAGATAGCATTGATACAGCCTTCACCCGACAATGAACCATGAACATAACAAGTTATCTCATAGGTTATTTGAGTTAGAAGACATGATATAAGAAAGAAAAGTGAAAATGATTGTGAGAGACACGATATTCTCATCTCGGATTACCTTGCTTAGTAAGGCTGGATTATATCATTCTATTGGGAGTTCTAACCGTTTCTGTTAATCAGATGAGAATATGAGTTCAGCAAGTGTGCACGGATGATGCTGATGATTTGAACCAAGGACTTTATTGTCACAACAGCTTGAACTTAGTTTCAAAAGCATTCTTTCAACCTTCTTAAGCTATTTTGAGTCAGTTTTAGTATCTTAAAGCATAAAATGAAAAGTCCACATTATGTTTTTGTTGATGCCCGTGTCTAAGATATGACTGATATGTTCAGGGAACAATAGTAATGAATTTCCCTAGTTGGAAAGAATTCTAAAAATTAACTTCTTTTGTCATGGAGCAAAGTCAACCTTGAAGTGGAGTTTTTAACGATGAGATATATTGCATAAATAAGGGGAATACACAAAGGAACATACACAGAAAAAAAGAGGTCGTGGTAGATAGCAAAGCCAACTGGGACTCGAAAGACAAGGGAACAAAGAAACATAAAAGGAAACAAATACAAGAAAATAACTTCGCTAAACAGTTCCCTCCTCACAACCCGGTCTTTCGCCAACAAATTGGCCGACTCATTCACAAATCTGGAAACCCAAGAGAATGAAATATTCTCTTGGATTACCAAATCTCGAACCTCCATGATGACATTGGAAAATCTCCACAGACCAGACCTCCACCCATTGGATGGCATTCCGACCTTGGAATAGAGTTTTCATATTAAGAGTAGTGAAAAAACTAAGATAAAAGAGAGTGCCCATGCTAGGGATAGCAAGTTCAATATTATCCAGAACCAGATATTTTCCAGTTTACCACGATGCTATATAAAATATAAAAAAATTTTAAACAACTAAGACATGCAAGAACATGATACACTTCGTCCTACAATAACTGAAATTTTCTCTATCAATAAATAGCATAGAGTAGAGGTAAGATAAATCATTTTAGCAAGAAGGGAATGATGCATCTGAAATTACCTGGATAACTGTCTTTGAACCAACAAATGCTTCAATTTTCTTCCAGTCACGATCAAAGCTAAAAGAATCAAATGAACACAAGCAAAACCAGGAATAAGTATCATCATCTGCAATATGAAGAACAAAAATGAGAAAGTATGGTCCTGTTACAAGAGGAATAGTTAGATAACATCAACCTTAGATTAATCTCTCCAACACTGTCCTATCATTGCCCAATAATGAGCCCACTAGACACCACATACTCAGAAATCCTTAGAAGATTTGCAATAGCTTTCTAGTTTTTTAGGTCTGGGGGAAGGAAGGTAAGCTGGACTCCAACACACAACCTCTTTTAGCTTTATCATCATGCTGCTTGAATTTTTTTTTTGGAAGGTAAGCTGGGGTTAAGACAGACCCGATCATGCTGCTTGAATTATTCAATGGTCCCCACTCCCCTCAATGTTTTTTTTTTAAAAATAAAGAAAGTGAGGTTCCAAGGTAGTTTCGTATGCTTTGAACATGCAAGCAAGCTAAACTTGGCAGAAAAGCTCTCTTTTTCCCCTAAATCTAATTAAAGACTATCTCCCAAAATCTTACATTTCTCCACTTGTCAACTTTGTTCAACTCTCGATGTTGCTGACAGTAGTATTCATGGGGCGAAGAGCTCAATGGATAGCATAAAACTCATTCTTAAGAGGTATACTCACTCCTATGATCTTAATATCAGGAATATATGTCAAGGTACCACAATTTTACTTAAGTCTTAAAATATGCATCTTGGGGGGCTTTAGCACAGGCAGGGCAATTTGACCAATCAGTATAACAACAGCTATCTGAATCCCAGTGGTTTCCAAACTAATTATAACCTCTACTTCTATCAATTGGATTAATTTTAAAGCTGTGTCCCCCACAACACTCAAACATCACCAGAAAAACCCTAAACACACCCAAACTCAATCAATAAACAGACATGCATTTACCCAGAAAACCAATTGTCTCCAGAAGCTCTTCATCTCTCTACCCATTACTGACTCCCAATTCAGAACCCTGAATTCTTATACTGTGTACTACCCATTAACCATGCACAATTTCTCTCCCAGAATCACCCATCTAACAGTAATTTAGCAGAAAAGCTTTAAGAAAGGTATAATTTTTTTTTAAAATATGAAACCCCCCCAATTGAATTCTCAGCAACCCAACATTAAGAAACCAAATGAAATTGCAAAACCCCAGATGAAAAAAGGGGAAAAGAAGACTGCTTTAAATGCGTACAGTTGAAGAGCTTCGAGGAACTTATCGTGCTCTTGTTCAGTCCAGCTCTCTCGAGATTTGGTGATGATGTAGGGCTTTCGAATCTTCTTTGACAGATCTTCAGATGAAGATGTTGTAGTAGTAGTTGTTGCTGTTGTTGTTGCAGCTGCTAAGGAGCCCAGTCCAGGGAGAGCCATTCCCATGGGATCCAAGTAGAAACCTTCAGCTGGGTTTGGATTTACAGACACCATAGACGACTGTTTTCGAGACTTCGCTTCGCTTCTCTGCTTCAAAGTTCGAAGCTTTAGGTCCTTCCTGGTTGGTCAGATTTAGAGAGAGAAAATTGTGGATTACAGAGACCCCTCTCTAGTAGCCGACATTATATTAATGACCTCCCCAACTAATGAGTCAGCAACTTGGGAGGACGGGAAAGAAACTGTGCTTACCAAACAGGAGCCGTACACGTGGCAGATATGTAAGCGATCTGGGCCGGATGATCGTTGTACCAATCTTCTGTACAAACACGTGGCACAAGATGGGACCCGCCAGTATAGCCAGGGTGGGCAGTTCTTAGGCAAACCCAACATGAATGATGTCACTAACATACGACCTTGTACCTTGTACTGTTACGGTTGATTTAGTGGGGCCGCATAGCGTTAGTTGTATTAATTGGAGGATTATTAGCCGTCAATTTCAGATCTAAAACGTGGACGGCTATTGTAGAAAGACAACACAGATGGTAGTTAGGATTTTATGAGTTCATCATTTAGAATTTAAGGAAGAGCAGTGATCAACGGACCCAATGGTCCTTTCCATAAGTTACTGCCGTATCCTCGTGTCCCTTTTAACCTATATTTAATCATGATATTTTTTTTTGCTGGAAATGTTATCATGTAACTAACACATTCTCTAAATTCACACACGGTCAAACCTAAGGTAGCTGTTAAGGTGTCACAAGGGTAAATCCAAACAACCACTCCAAAACGACCTGACGGGAGAAGTTTAACTAAATTAAAATTAAGATTTTTGTTTTTAAAAACTTAGGTTGGATTGCTTAAACCTAGGGTGAGTAAATTTTAATCACAGTTGATGAGAATGAATTGCTGTGGGGATGGTTCAGACTGCAGAGTCCTAAGCAAACAGCTCGGTCTCCTTTGGACCCAAAAGAGAACTAATAATGCACGCCTGATTTCATTATCATGGACTTAATAATTTAGCTCGGATTTGAAAACTAAACTTCAAATTCGATCTCCTATGGACCCAAAAGAAAACTAATAATGCACACCTGGTTTCATTATCATGGACTAAATAATTTAGCTCAGACACGAAAACTAAACTTCAAATTTTATTTTATTTTTTTCTTTGGATATCATTTACCTACATTAGTACAGGGGTTAGTTAGTGGTTAGCTTGGGGATTAGAGCTCTTGCGACTCATCGCCTGAGGGATTGGATCACAAGACCCCTCTACTGAGAAAGGTCACACCCTACCACTAACCAAGGACCTTCCAAAGGTTTGATCGAACATCCTTAAGACATATTTGACTTAATCAATTTTTAGCAATATGATAACGGAGAGAGACCCATCATGATTTTTATTTTTTTATTTTCATAAATCCAGAGCCTCATGTAACTGAAACACGTGAACATAAACAGTTTCTATCTATCATGTTTATGCTACCTATTCTCACATTACATAAATGATATAAACAAGTCGAATAACTCAAGCTTAGGATGTTTTTCCCAAGCCAAGAACAAAGATTGTAAAGCTTGAGTAGAGCTTGATCACCTTTATAATTCGAACAACACTCAAGCTTACCCAAGCCAAGAACAAAGATTGTACAGCTTGATCACTATTCGGGTTCGAACACCCCACTATTCGGCGGCTCGGTTTGACTGACGCCTACACAAAGGCAGTCCACATACTAGCCCTAAAAGGTGCCTTTTTCCAGTGTAATGGTCCTTTTTAGGGTGACCCTAGAGTGGCAGTCCACATACTAGCCCTAAAAGTGTGTTTTTCCAGTGTAATGGTCCCTCTTAAGGACAATCCCAGAGCTTAATTAGGGCAACAGCCAACAGGTCCATGTACCGGCCTCAAACGCGTCCTTTTCAGTGCAATGGCATCCTTTTAGGGAGCCCCTATGGTTTAAGTAGGGCAAAACTAAAGGAGTGCCGTTACACAGAAAAGGGTGCCATTAGGGCTGGTTTGTGCTCTCAAGGTGTGGAATACATGTATGTCCTTACCTTCAGCAGTTTCATGGGCTAGCCCTGGCTCAAGTCTCTTGGCCTGTGAGGGCCAGATTGAACTTGGTCGAGGGATTAGATCTCGCTCTAAGCTTGGATCTGGGCAGACTTTGGCTCCATCGAAATCCAGCAAGCATACCTGGAGTCACAAATCCTTTGATTTAAGAAGAGAGTGATACAATGGAGCTCCTGTGAGGACTGAGCTGGAAGCAAGAAACCATTAATATTGACCACACCATGACAGAGTCAGGTTCAAGAAATATGATACTTTCAACTTGCTATCTAGAGAGCAAAAGAACACACAACGCCAAAACTCGTGTACAATGCTGCCACTTTAGATCCACCCTTTCTAACAACTAAAAATTGAGTGGTTACAAGTTGATCAAGTGGATTACACACCCCAAGAACGAAGAAATGGGCAAGGGATAATAAGTTAGGCTTCTCAATCTCCCATCTCCACCCTAATTGATCCAGCGAACAACTCCGTCATCTTCGCCTACAGCTGCAAGAATCTCAATGTGTACATCCAAAAAAGCCTGCATTTTGGATTAACAGGGATAGTTAAGAATCTGACAACAATTGATCAGCCCTTTTGTGAGCCCATTCATGCATCAAATATTAATAAATGCAATAAATAGAGGAAATGATAATAGTAGATGCGTACAACAGAACAGCACACAATAATAGCCAATATATCCAAGTCATGCATTAAAATATAGAAAAGTTAGGTATTTAAAATGTCCACACTGAAACATTTCCACCGATCCCAAAAAAAAAAATATTTCAGGAAGATAAGTTTATGATTCCTGATCAATGTAGGTAAAACTCTAGTTTATTACCTCTTTTCAGGAAGAAAAGGCCTACCCTGCATATTCTAAAGCGAGCATGTGGATAAGCATGAATATGACATGTTTTATGGAGAAAGCCGGAAGGCATTTACATGTACCACATGGAATTTTCGTTCTGTTAAGGTTATTCTACAAGAATGGGTAAATTGAAGTGCCGCTGAGAAATGAGAGAGAGTGTACGCCCCTCCATTTTGTTATCAATGCTTCTACAAAACCACCTACACCATAATGGGCAGCATGGCATTCTTTGTAATATCTTGTCCACTCTTGAAATGAAAGCAATAGGTGTGAGCATGTAACCCTTGGCGCATCTGGTGGGAAAAGTATTCCTCAAACATCCCCTAGCCTCACCATGCCACTAGAACTTTATACAATAAAAAATTAGCATTAGACAACTTTAAAATGCTATGGCATGCATCTGGCTTTCCTAAACGTACTGGCAGGCACCAGAAACATGTCAACATAGGATTTCCATACAAAACGGTTAGTCCGAGTAGCATACTCAGTTGTCCAAATAAGAGTATTTTATTTCCCCTTATAAAAAAATAATATTTTCTTTTTTGATCATTCTTTTAGGCTTTTAGCTATTTATATTTAATAGGTTACTCTATGTAAATGACCAAAATTTCCCAAGTGTACAACCTCATATTACTGAGCATAAAGGCCAAACTGTGTCAGACTGATTACCTACTTTTTAAAAAAAAAAAAATTATTTATAAGAGGTAATCTTGTTGCAAGAAACAAAAAATTTGGGGAGAGAGTCCCCTATGTACGAAGTTGTCAATACGCACCATCATTAGCCAACGAGATAGGAAACTTTTACATTATGAGTTCCAATGGAGTACAAAAAGATATTCCTTTAAAGAAACCTGCAATCATCAATTTGCCACCGCTCTTGATTGAACTTGTCCCTTATTTAGTCATAATCGATATATTAACTCCTCTATTAATACTGCCTATGCCCTAGAGTGTACAACCTCATTTTACAAGAAGTTTAACAAACAGCCCAAGGATGGTTTTCAATTCATATGTCCCAGATATCTCATGTTAAAAAAATCCCAACCCTTGTTGGCAAGGGTTTTGAACTAAGGTCTTCTGGTACTCTACAATCATAGAATTACCAAGTAAGCAAGCGTCAGTTGGTAAAATTATCCTCTCACTGTTACTTGTTGCTTATTATTACTGAAGGTTCATAATTAGCTTCAATTTTAATTAGTTCACTTTCCATGTTAGAGAAATTACAATCGCTAACAGCGTAAAATGTACATCACTGAAAGATGATGAAATTCCATCTCTGGAAGGAATTAATGCTCCGAAAATGTTATGTCTAGCTTTAGTCCTTGACAAGATTAAATATATAACAGTAATGGAAGTTAGATGCAATGATATTCTTGTTCTCGCTTCACAGTACCACATCTATAAGGCATTAAAAAACTAGTTCATGCTAAGAATCATCTCCAGCAAAATTGTTAGCAAGATGCAACACTTGCAAGTAAAAACTATCAAATAATGTTCACAAAAAAATAAATAACTAAATGCAGGGAACTTTACAATAGTGGCCTATCTTATAATCTCGATAAACAGAAAACTGTAACACAATTTCTAGTGAAGGAAAATAGACAGCATCAATTCAACAAGAGATTAACTTACCAAAGGATTTCTACAGTTCACAAACCTACATTCCTCCAATAAAGAACCTTCCAATGTCCAACTCTCCCATACATCAAAGCTGTGACTAGCAAATACAAATTCCATTCTTCTATTTATCTGCTTGCCAAAATAGAATTTAATTTTTATTCCTTAACGAATAAAAAGAATGTTACTAAACTGCAATTAATTTGGGCCATGCCATTCAGTATCTTCAGTAAGAAATAGCTCAAGAAAATCCCAATAGAACCATCACATATGGATTGTAATGGGCATATATGTAAGCAAATTGTTCAAATTTAATAAGGAGATGCTTCATTTACTCTTCAATCACATAGCATGGACGGGGCACATAAAAGGGCCCTAATTCTGGAAGGAGATGATGTAACTAGAAAGAAATTTTTCATAACCTATTTTGTATGTTGAAGTGAGAAGAAAACACAGCATTTTAATCGATTGGAGATAGAGGAAGCCAAAACAAATTTCCTCCTTTCTTACAAAGCCTTTTTAGAAATCCTTTTAAGAAAAGGAGAAAAAACTGGCTTATTCTGCACACATGAAGTTTCTCGCAATTGTAATTGATTGGGAGATAAAAGGAAACCAAAATAAGTTTCCTCCTTTCTTTAGGAAAAAAAAAAACTGCCTCATTCATTTAGGTTTTACCAAACACGCAAATTCCTTTCTCTACAAGACTATAAATTGACAGAATGTTGGTTTTCGTATTGTTTCAACCAAAAAATGTGTCAATTTTGGTAGACCCTGAAACACAATCCAGGTGTAAAAAAGAAGTGCAGGATCTCGGTCAAAATGTTGTAACTGCTCATTTGACTCAATATCATTTCGGTAAACGTCATCCGAAATGATAGTCAGTCAACATACCTAAAGTATAAACCATCCGAGGTGAACATAATCAAAACCCATTGTTCTTCAAATTTCAAGAATTTTGATTCTTTTTGTCAAAAAAAGACCACAGCAGATTTCATTAAAGGTGATTAGGATTTAGGACACAAATTTGAAGCTTGAAGGTCAGAGTGAAGATCGAAGCTGATTACCATTTATTTCGAGTCATTTCATATCATACCCATTTCAATTGCTAGGGGGGGATGCAAATCTGGTAGTACAGGCTCAAAACCTCCAACTTTGGTATAGGAACCCAAGATGAGGCCTTTGTCAATCCTAGTAAAGGTAAAACTTGATTCCCTTTGCCTTTTTTTGTTTTTCTCTGTAGATATAGGTTTAAGTCGTTTAAGATTGTGCAATGTGTTTAAATCCACCAAAATTATGATTGTTTTATCCCAGATACTTGGGGTCAGCAACATGAATCATGTTCCACCATTCCTTTTATATTGTGTGTCATCAAATCTTTTGTCACTATCCTTATCCATGTCATTTTTTCCCTTCCATCACCCTTTTAGAGCCTATAACTGGATCCTATTCTAACTTGAGCCTTTAGTAATCTTTGTTGAACGTGTTCAAAGACTCCAGACCATCTCAGTTGACTCTCACTCATGTTATCACCTATTGGAGCCACACCCTAGATTCTCTTAAATGCACTCATTCCTAATCTTAGCCTTCCTCATCTTTCCACTCATCTATCTAAACATCTTCATCTCAACTACAGTATAGTCTTCTCGTTGTCATATAAAATTTTTAATGATGCAATTTAAATTGGTGCAAATACAATATAGTGCAGTTTATGCAAATTTTTAATAATGCAACTACAGTAGTGTTATCACCCCAATTTTCTTTGATTTTCATTGTAGATTTACTTGCTTTATTAACTGTAAAGCCTGGACTAAGCTACAACATTTTTGGGTTTTTTTTTTTTTGCAAAATATTTTTTTTAATTTGAAATTAAAATTACCTAAAATTTTGCATGGTATAATAATTAGTGATAAATCGAAACCAAAAGTCTTTGAGGGCCAGCAAAACTTTCATGAACCTCCAATCTGAGAATCAAGGACATAATTAGATGCCCATTGTGCCCTCTACATGATTGTTAAAGGCATCACCCGAGGTACCTAACACCTAGGCGCTCAGCTGGGCCTAGGCAACCCAATAACTAAAAAGTTTTAAATGGTCCAAAAGCCCCTCTAGGGCTGCCAAAAACTCTCATGAACCTCTCTCTGAGAATCAGGACATTAATTAGAGAACATCTCATTAGGCAATCGCATCTGCGTGGATAAATAATGAAATAACCGAGAAAGTTGAGGTCTCAGACTCTCGATTTATAATGTATAATTTCTCATGAGTCCTTAAACTTAATGCTAGTATTAGTCAATTATGCTTGTAATATTTAAAAACTAGTTATGGTTTGTGTATTTCATTTTATTTTATTTTTTTGATAGGTAAAAGCAATTCAATAAAAAGAGGAGTGAAAAATAGATTCACAAATAGTGAATCACCAAGAACAAGCAGAACTAGAATTTTTATGAAATAATATTGTGTTTTTATCTCCTATGCCAATGGTTTGTACTTTGTATATATAGTTGGTTTATTGCTGCTCTTTGCATTAAAATAAGTTTTGTTTTAAGTTTTCATGTGCTTCCCATGTTTCTTAGAATTTTAAAACCTTTTCGTGCATATCCATGGTATGTTTCCTAATATTGAGCTACCGATATGCACATCGGTACAGGTATTTTAAAACCATACACATGACATAAAATCATAGCCCGTGTTGATATATCAAAGCTTATACACATATTGAGACATTCTGTGTACTCTCAATCAGCATTGCAAATGGAAATTTGAGTTCCACTTCCCAACTATGTATCTAAAATTTAAAGCCCAAACTTTATAATAATAATAATAATTTAAAAAAAAATAAATGCATAAGTGAATATGTTCATTTCTTATTCATGATTTCAATTTTCAACTCTTCTGCAGCCAGATTGCCAAAAATATAATTCAAAAACCTATTATAGAATCACCGTAAAACATGTACACTACCTACCGTAAATGACACTTTGCTCCAGAATTCAACCAAAATGTTTTAAGAGTTATGTTTAAAATGTTAGTAACACTCTTAGTTTCTGAGAAAACACAATTATTATTTAGGACAAATTCTACTGTAGTGAGCCACTAACAATGATTTCCAGCTTCAAATATCAGTTAACAACTCTCTTAGAGTCTGAAGTCTGAACCACCCTTTGCTTAAATCAAAATGGGCAGCACATACAAAACTAAAAGCAAGTACTATTGAAGCTTAATACTGAGACTCCCAAAATAAAACATCAAAGTCGTTTACACAAACCTGTTAAGAATTAGAATTTACCTGCAATAGTTTTCCACCAGCAGCAAAAGATCGCAATCCAATTGTGTCCTGAAGGAAATGCATCCGAATAAAGAATATCAGTTGTCTACCAAGACAATTAATGTCTTAGTTAACACTCTCCACTATGGACGGAAAAATACCCAAAACTAGGTCCAATAACGAAAGGAAAAGGTTCCTATCTACAAACCTTGCTTCTGAAAACAACAAGAAACTGCGCTGCAGGATCCCTCTTTGTTACACTTGCCATGGTGTCCAAAAACCAACCACCACCAGGAACTCTTTGCCTGGACACATGAAACTCAGAACAATCTCTTGTATGTAACGCTATAACATACCCATCTTTCAACATATCGCTAGACTTCATACTGAGCCCCATGCTTAATTTCCCATGCCTCTCGGAAATTGATTCTGGTGTTGATTCAATTCGATTTTTCCTACTTCTAGAGTCTTCAGGGGAAGCAAAGCGAGAACTGGAACTTAACACTTGATCTGTACCACTCATAGCTGTGTCATCTTCTCGATGTGAGGTGCAGTTGCTCTCTTTTTCTAATGCAGATGGGTCATCTGACTTTTGTTGGGATTTACGGCGAGCATGCCTCTTTTTACCTTTCTTGCCTGACCTGCTATGCCTTCCTTCAGAACGAATAGCAGAACTTTGAGACAAACTTGAGCCTTGAGGTTGGATATGGGACTCCTTTGATTGATAAGTACTTTTTTTCTGGCAGCTTTCTGGACTTAATTGAATACTATCTGTCAGTTGTTCACCAACACAAACCTGCAAGGTACTTTCTTTGCCTTGTTTTTCAGATTGTTCATCTTCATTGGCTGCTTCACTTACCTCTTCATCCTCATCAGAGATAGCATTCTTTGGTATAACCCCATCAAAGAAGAATGTCTGCAATATAGAAATAGCTTTCTCCCTTATCTCCATCCACACTTCTTCACTATAATCCGCACTCCGTGGAAGTATCAATACATTGGGCATCTCCCTTACCTGAAGTGAAGTCATGATGAGACAGATCAGCATCACTCCAAAATATGAATAAATAAATAATCCATAGACTTGGTTATTATCTTTATAATTATAACACATATGTCGTGCTTAATGTTTTTTTACAATTGAAATGTCTGGTTTCAGTAGAGAGTAGAGGTATGGATGTCATAAGATCATAGTGGTACTTTTCATTCACTAGATATGTCATTATATACACTGTGAGGTATATTTTCTTCAGTACACACAAATACCACAAGAATCACAAACGAAAGAAGCAAAGAGAATCCCCAAATGAGAAAGGAATCAAGGGTGAGGGGTCAACCTTTGACTAAGACTCGGGTACAAAGTTATACAGATTGGGAAGGAAAACCTAATTATTCCAATATTCAAAATGCATGTATAGTCCAGGAGGGAGAATCCTACTCATATGGGGAAGTAAGAAAAATAAAAAATTATAACCAGCTAAAAATTGTTGGAGTTAATGAGATTTGAGCAATATCCAATAACCTTCTCCAGCAATCATATCTGTAAACAATCACGATGCAATCCCAGTAAGCGTGAATCTTGTATATCATGGAATAGTAGTTATTCTTTTCCTAATATGTTATCTTGATATGTGTTTTTTTAATCAGCTTGTGACCATTTTGTTTTTTCCTTTTTTTTTCTACAAGCATAATGTGAGCGAGAGAATTTACAGCCTTTTCTTCCGGGCCGAACCCTGCGTAGGAACAACACTAAACGCCTCAATTAGAGAGTCACCACCTATTTAATTGGGGGAAAATAGGATCCCAAAAATAATGGATAAGGCCTAAGGTACAAAATGAAATTCTAGGTAAGTGATTCGGTTAAGTCCCAGGGAAAGTGTTAGGCACCCAGGATTCCAATCCGGAGATGGTAACCTACTCTCTATGTCTAAACCAATTTTAAGGGGAATTCAAATAGCATTTAGCAAGCCATTTAAGTATGCTAATTAAACATATAAAGCAAGAATAAGCGGAAAAGGGAAACTAATCCTCAGTGAATTGGACCCATTAGGGCTGCCTACTTACCCAACATGGTGTGATCAAGCCATAGTAATTCTTCCAAATCAAGCATACTAAATAAGTTGATTTTAGTATTTTTGATATTTTGGGATTTTATCATTTTTTGGGGATTTTCATATAGTAGGTTAGGCCCATTACAGAGTATAAGTAGTTTAGGGTAGTTTTAGCTCATTTCGGAACATAAGGTAGTTTATGGCTCATTTTGGAGCGTAAGGAGGTTGGCAAATTAACTATGATTAAAAATTAACATAAGGATAATTCAAAAGGAAAATAGAAATGTTGGCCTAAAAGAAGGGGAAATTGACGCAAATCGTGTTCGTTCAAACGGAATGTGTCTCATTTCAAAGAATATGGATTTAGGGCCGAAAATAACATACATAAGGAGTCTCAACTATTGCCAAACTCTGAAACATAAAGACAGAGGTCTTGACTTCACGGAGGGTGTCCCTAAGCCTTCAAGCCAAGGACTAGTCTCTTTGGGTATCCGCACCGACCCACTCGGAATTTTCCCTATGGATACCCGGGTAAAAGTCGAGGAGTGGGAGTTGAACACACAACCACGCGGAGCAAACCCAGGACGCTAGCCAACGCACCAACCCCTGGTGGGTGGGGGTCTTGACTATTGCCAAACCTTAAAAGGAAAAAAGTAGTTATTGTGCTCAAAAGGAAAAAGAGGACCTCTCCCTTTTGTTTTGAAAAGGGGTCCCTCTATACCATTAGATTTGGTGTAGAGAGGACCAAATCCTAATAGGGAAGAAGACTTCAAAGAGGTCCTAGAAATGTACTAAGACTAAAAAGGAAATGATTTATATAAAAGGAAAGGAGTGTTCATCCTCCAATTTTTAATGGGGTCCCCCTCTACACCATTAGATTGATTTAGAGAGACCCACTAAGGGATGAGGATGGGCTCTCAAAATAGCTCTAGAAATGGACTAGAACTCAAAAGAGAAAGCAATAAACAAAAAAAAAAAAAACTGGAAAAGAGGTAAGAGGATGGAGAGAGTAAGGTGAAAACCTACCCTTCTCCTTTTCTATTCAAAGCTCCAAGGTATGATGGTGTTTAGGCCAAGGTGGGGTGCTCTTCTACAAGTTTGGGTTTGGGGTTGAGAGGCTAAGGCAAATGGGAGCTTACTCCCAAAAATTTGTAGGACTTTTGGTTTGGAGAAGAAAGAGATGTGAAATTAGGGTTTTGGATTAAGGATTTGGGATTTAGGATTTAGGATTGGGGTGTAAGGATTTAGGAGATTGGGAATTAGGGTTAAGGCTTTGAAGGGGAAGGTATTTATAGGTTTTCTAAGGGTTAGGGTAGTTTGGTAATTGTTAGGGAAGTTTAGGGTGATGTAAGAAGGAGAATGGGTGGACAAATTAGGATTTAAACCCTAAAAAAAAAATTCCGCGGGGGTCACTCTAACGAATCTAAGGTTCGTTTGAACGAAAAGCTTTCGGGAAACCAAAAACGATGCCAGAAGAAAGACAATAACTAGAACATTCGAAACGAAATTGATTTTATTCTAACGGGATTGGATTCGTTCGAACGAAATACAAAAAGACAAAAAAAAAAAAACTGGTAGTTGCATAAACGACTACCTAATTGCCTCTTTTTGCTTGGTTTTTGGTTGCCTGCTTGGGTTAGCTTGGACTAGGACTAGAAAGGGGTACTAGATTGGGGTCCCTTAGAGCTTTTGGAGAGAAAAAGAAGAGGAATATAGGGTACAAAAATGGGGTGCTTAGACATAACATTTTTATGAGAAAAATGTGAAGCAAATCGTACTCCGGAGGTCCGAGGCTCATGTGATGACTCGAATAGTGGGTCAGACTCAATTCATAAGGCGGAGTTAATCGAGCTGGACCCTGAGGTGGTGATCAAGTAGTCAACCTGTCCCTCCATGGACTTGGCTGTTGTGTCACATAGGCTATAGCAACAAGAATCCATGCCTCAAGACTCATATATGGACTCGAACTCTGATTCCAATTCACTTGATATTTACAAACTATAATTATTTATTAGACAAAAGGGGCATACAACTACATATAATTAACAAAAAATTCAGCAAATTCTTTCTAACTCTCATTATCAAAAAAAAAAAAAAAAAAACTTGTAGGGAAAAGGGAGGAAAACTATTGTCCCTTTGTTTTTAAAATTTTTTAAAAAAAATAAATAGATAGATTTTATTAGATAGGTAAAGTTGGGGGATGTTTAGGCGAGGCGGTCACCAGTGATTAGAGTGTTGTTTGCAAAAAAAAAATTTATACTTAATTTTGTTTTTCTTTTTAATCTTTGACAGTATTATTCATATAAAATATAAAATATATATATATATATCTCCCCCTATGTCTTCAAATCCTATATTTTGGGTTATGACAAGTTTGACACCATGCATGTGAGTCCAACTCTGACACCCGGATCCATCTCTGTGCAATATAGCTTACCTACCTAAAAGAAGAATTAAAAAAACTGATCTCCTTTTTCAGAACCTGCTGAATATCTTCATATAAATATATAATTCATGAATTAAATAAAGGATTTCAAATATTTAGCAGGTTAATCCTGAAATCTGCATCTGATTTTGTATCAATTTGACTCCTGTCGTCACATGTTCTCACTTCGGAAAAGATGAAGGTAATTTGAGTTTTTCAAATAAGTACGAACAAAATATAGAATCTTCAGAAGTATTAGTTCGGGGAGAACACTTTGCGCATGACATAAACACCGGACATGATTTGCAATAACAGAAATCCAAAAGTAAGTCACATATATTTTTTTGAAAAAAACTATGGTTTAGGTATGCAGCAATACTGAAACTTTTTTGAAATAGTGGTGAGGTGCTCATGTCTTTTAACTATTTTTATTTTCACAGAACTATTTGAAACCAGTGTTTTCCTATTTGAGGGTATGCTAAATGTTTGGCATGACCTTGTTGTACAGAAGAAAGGTGTCTCAACATGTTGAGAATAGAGTATTGCAGCCGTTTGAAGGGTCCAATTGTTCTAACAATAAAGCAAAACCTAAGGTCTGCCTAATAGAAGAATGAATAACACTGAAATTCAAGTAGTGAGTGGAAGGTTCATCATGTTATCACTGCATTTTTTACCTTTGAGAATGCAGTGCAAACAGGGGATGAAATTCACAGAACAACTTGAAGGAAAACCAGATCTAAAGTTGCATATTGCTATGCATAGCAGAAAGGGATAGTAAGGAACCCAACAACCATCAATGCTAAAATGGTATATAAAGTATAAACCATATAATATAGTAGAAGGAAAAGTTTCGGGAACCAAATGAAAGAAAGAAAGAAAAGAACCCTAGAAGGAATAACCAAATAAACTTCAACATCATGTGTGAGGCTATCATGCATAAAATATAAATGTACGAAGTAATCATAATTCAAACAATAGAATAGATGCATAAATGACCACATACATCCAAGATTACACTTCATACCCTAAGGCTAATGCTCATACCCATGCTTCCATCCATTGTGGCCCTTCAGCACCATCTAGTGCACATCCAGCAATAGTGCCTTCAATCAAAAGCTGCTTCAGAGCACAATCATCTAATAACTGACTGCTACCTGTATTCACAAGAAATGCTCCTGCAAACAAGAAAATCCATCCTTATTTAGATGCAAAAAGGATAAATTGTCAGAATTTGTTGGAGAAGGTATTTCAAATGAGATCCCAAAAGTTACCAGGTTTTATATGCTGCAAGCATTCTGCACTAATAATCTGAACTGTTTCATTTGAAAGAGCACAATGGAGTGAGATAAGGTCACTTGCTGCAAGTAAATCATTAAGTGTATCCATTCTTCGGGCAGCCGGAGGAAATGTCATAGAAGGCCTGCCTGATTTTCCATTTCCCTGTGTAAAAGTGAGTTCAACTAGAACTAGTCAGATTGTAAGGAAATAATTTTCAATTATATAGAAGCTGAAAGCATAATAAGATAGATTCTACCCAATACATGTACGCATAATTTTGTGGGAAATTTTCATCAATTTTGATGGTTGTTTACCCAAATAGCGCACCATAGTTACCAGAGTGAAAAACGAAAATGAGAAGCAAAGCGAAAGTGGAAAATGAGACTAAAAAAAAACCATAGGAAAATGGAAGCGAAAAAATGAGATATAAGCTCCTTATTCCTATTATGTTATTATGGGTAGCTACACCTTTGATTTTTTCTTACATAAGATTTTTGTGGAAAAGTAGGTGCCTTAGGTTCCAACCCAACGATACTTGCTTAGAGTCTATACCCTAAGCTATAAACTCTGGTCCACCGCATCACTTCACACATATAGCTCCATTTGACTACTCAATGGGACGTGATAAAACTGTCCGATGAAGGAGTCTGAGAAACGAACTTCCCACCCTGTAGTTGTACATAGCTTCCCCATACCTATGGCACGCACACACAAAAACAAAACTCCTTTTTTTTTGTATTATTTGAAGAAAATATAAATGCAGTCTCTTCGAGACCTCATGTTCAATTTGCTTCATGTTCTTAGATTCAAACTCCTCTCTAATCCCCATCTCCATTTCAAAATACATGATCGATTAAATTTGATAGCTTAAGTTATTAAATCAGTAAGAGAACTTGGGATAAGGATTGGGTAAAAACCCACTTGCAAGCAGGTCACCTACCAATAAAACAAGAAAAAAAAACTTCACCCTGGAGATAAGTACTTGCCTGATTGTCCAAACGAGATTCAAATAGTTTAATTAACACATGCAAGCTGTAGCTCGAAAAAATCATAAATAGCTAATTTTTCACCTAACGTTTCTAATTGCAACAAGAAGTCATCTGTGCAAAGCATTTCAACTTTTAACATTTCTACTAAATATTTGGTAGTGATTTTTCAGACTGGCACTCAGCTACTCCTGTAGTAGCTTGCACACTCACCTGCAGCCGCAGGGGGGAAACCCAGCAAAAATCAAGCAGGTTCATTGACATCAAAATCATCTGGAACCATATAGCATTCCAACACAGAAAACGTAAACAATATCATCAATCCAAACTAACAACCTCGAATATTAATTAATAAGCCTTATATCTCCAAATCAGTACTTCCCAAAGATCACACTCAGTTATATAAACACCCACTCGGATTCAATAGGTTTTTAAAAATTTATCTAAACAAAAACACATTACTCGAAATCAATCAGTTCCAGTCGATGCGTACCTCATGAACATCGAAATAAAGCACACTAATCTTAAATGCCAAGCTCCGAGTAGCCAACGACGTCGCAGAAGCAGATCTACCAACAATCCCCAAAACGAGTCCTCGACAGCGCCGCATCCCACGGCACAGCGGCTGGATGGAGCCGAGCCATCCAGACGCCGAGAAGGCGTGGCGAGAAAGCAAGTGAGTGCGACGGAGCAAGCCGAGGAAGAGAGCCATGACAGTGTCGGCGATCTCTTCGGCGCGAGATGTGTCGACGTGGATGAGTCGGAGGCCGAGATCGGCGGCGAGAGCCGAGTCTACGGAGCGGTCGGAGGAGCCGAGGCAGAGGATGAGTTGCCATGGCTGGAGGCGGCGTTGGGCGGCTCGAGGGAGGAAGGCGAGGGAGTGGAGGAGAACGGCGGCGGCGGCTTCGATCCGGCCGTCGGCGAGGCGGTTAAGGCCGATGTGTTCGACGGTGGCGACGCCGGCTAGGGTTTCGTGTTCGAGGCTGCAATCTTCGATGCAGTTGAGAGAGATTACCAAGGGGATAGGTGAGGATGAGTTGTTACCGTGTCGATGTGCTGCAGGGGATCTCGTGTCGTCGCTGATCTTCATGGATTCTCTCATCATCATCTTCTTCTTCTGCTTCTACTTCTTCTTCACCGATTCTTCTTCTTTGCAGACACTGCTGCTGCTGCTGCTGCTTGGGTTCTTCTCTCCATTCTTTCCCCTTCTTCCCGTGCTCGAGGTGGGTGAAGGAAATGTCTATCCTACAGTTCTCTCTTGTGAACGAGAAATGTCCTTGAGATTTTATTAATGCCTGTCATACCCTATGCATATTTACAGGATGATTCAATTAGAATCGATGGTTTTAAGGGAAATGCCTGCTGGGCATATACTTCTATCTTTAATTCAAACTTTAAAGTAGGTGCACTGCAGGAATAAAACACTGTTCAAATAATGGGAAAAAGCCTTTCAAAGAGATATGAATATTCTTATTTGTATCTCAATATGCTCTATTTCGTAAATACCCAACAAGTGGATCACGACTTGCTGAAACTAATTGTCATAACATCTTAACCATCCGTTCAAGAAAGATTGTGTTTTGGGCCAAACTGATCAAACGATCACAACTGTTGTGTAGGAAGAACCAAGTAATCACTATGAGAGCGCGGGGCAAGAGCGTGACAAGAGTTAGAGCGCGTGAGAGTGTAGGGAGGAGTGCAAGGGTTTTCTACCGTTGTAGTTAGGGCAGTGATTTGCACACCTGCATTAGAATAGGCAATCTAATGCCGTGGTCACATGTCCTTTTAATATTTTTTTAATTATAGTTAAACTTAATAAAATTAAAATAAATATTTTAGATTTTTTACTTTTTAAAAATAAAGCTTAGATTGCTTAATTATAGGAGTGAGTGAATCTTTAATTACAGTTGATGTGTGATAAAAAAAAAAGTATGATCAATAAAGATTGCACATTAGAATAAGTAATCTACTGCCACATTAAGTTAAGTATTTTCCTTTTAGTTACCAAGGCAAAGGACGCTCACTTGTCAATTGGTCTTAGTGGCAGAGTGTATGTCTACTGCTTGAGTGGACCCCACGATCGAATCCTTCGAGAGGTTAAATTAGCAGTGCCCGGAGGAGTACAAGGGTGATTTTGGTTAAGATCATCTTCAACACTAAAGCCATACTTTCTCCATTATTTCTTCAAAATGGAGAGCTCTCTACAAATGTTCTTCAGTTTTTGAAAGGGCTACTCCAACAGTTCTTTTCATTTAGTCTCTATTTCTTCCCTATTACCTCTCCAATGGGCTTTCAACGATCATATTCCTGTGAAAGGTTAAAATAGCAGTGTCGGAAGGAGTGCAAGGTTTTGGTTACTAAGAGCATCTCCTTAGACCCCTCCCTAAACTGGTCCTTCACCAGTTTAGGGAGCATGAAACGGAAAATCACTCCTCCAACGGCCTCCCTATTATATAGCACGCCACTTTAAGGGAACCCAAATGGCTCGCCACATTTAGCGAACGTTGAAGCCTCCCTATCCATTTTTTTTGTGAAAATTTAACTGTTGAAAGCATGTAAAAGCATGATGAGAGGTTTTAGGGAAGATATAGGGAAAAATTAGAGATAGTATTGGAGTTTTTAGGGTGCTCTCTATTAAAACGAAATAATAAAGAAATTGTATGTTCAGTGTTGGAGAAGCTCTAAGAGCAATTCAACACTAAAGCCATATTTTCTTCATTATTTCTTCGAAATTGAGAGCTCCCTACCAAAAAAAAAAAAAATCAGTTTTTGATGGTGAAAGTCCAACAGTTCTCTCCATTTCTTACCTATCTCTTCCCTATTACCTCTCCAATAGGTTTTCAACAGTCACATTTATTTATTTTTAAAAAAAGGATGGCGAGGCTTGAATGCTATCCAAATCTGGTGAGCCTTTTCGTCTTTCCCAAAATAGCGAGGACATTTCGGAGGCCGTTGGAACTGCGTTTTCTAGTTCAGGCTCCCTAAAGTGAGAATAGGGAGCTCCTTGGAGATGCTCAAAGGTAAAGAACACACGCTTGTCCATTGGTGATTGGTCCCAACCATCGAGTCCTGTGAGAGGTATAGCAGTTGAATGCCCACTGTTGACCGGCTAACCCCCTAACGGCTTAAAAAAGAAAGTGAACAACACAACAAAATACTTCCATAGTTCAATTTTCTTTTTCACATTAAATACTTGCGCTCATGCTATCATGGTATGCTTATTTCTAGGGCTGCAAACGGATGCGGATAAATATCCTTATCCGATTCGCATCTGCATCCGTTTAATTGGATATTTATCAGGCAGAGCGAATTCGGATAGTAAATCACCATCCGTTTATATTCGGATACGGATTCGGAGACTGATACATCCAATCCATTAAATATCCATCCGATTATATAATATATATAAATAATATATTTTAAACTTATAAATTTAATATTACCTTTAAAATATATTTTTTAAATAAAAAATTATATATTTTTACATTTTTAAATATTAATTTATATATATATATATATTTTTTTTTAAATAATCAGATAATCCGGATACTATCCGAATCCGAATATTTTTAATCGGAGTCGGATACGGATACCATATTTCAATATCCACCGGATATTTATCCGGATATGGATATTCGGATATATAAACGGATACGAATTCGGATATTCGGATATCCGCTTCGTATCCGCTCTATTTGCAGCCCTACTTATTTCTTTGTAAGAACCTGAAAATTACAGGAAAAGAGAAATACGTGTGTTGAGTTTCAACAGAACAGAGACATGGGTCAATTTAGGTATTAAGCAAATGTGTTCTTAATTTAAGGAAATTAATGATCGAATCCAACCTTTCCCACCAACTTGAATCATAATCCATATATTATATATAAACCCATGATCTCAAAAGTCAAAACGCTATGATGAGTATATTCCCTGCTAGTTATCATAATCCTAACATTTTAACTGCATGCTTGTTGTTTTACCTTTTTCAGGTCCAGGCCAGTGTTGCTTATCATTACTTTTCTCCTTTGGAGGGAAAGGAAAAAAATACAAACCTGATCATTATCCGGTGAGACTCGAACCCACAATTGCCTGAACACCTTATCCATTAGGCCACGGGTAAACTATGGAAGATAGTTGCCCCACTAACTACCATGTTGACAGTTTGGATGTTTATGTACACTGCAGAGTACTTGCAGGTATGGAGACTCAACTAGCATTGAGGGTTTATGGCCAAATAATCCAGATAGGACCCTCACCTGGTGGGTTCAACCCACCCTCGTCATGTGAGCCATGTGGGCGGATAAGGAGACAAGAACCATCCCTTCCCACCTCAGCAAGTGAGCCATGTCTGCAGATAATGGGAGAACCTTTTGGCAGAGACACATGCATGATCATCCCCTCTGGCCACCCAAGAAGAAACCTAAGAGGCTAAGACCATCTCAGCTGCAATAACAATTAAGGAATACACAGATAGGGTTAATGCCACAATAGTAAAATGCTGCTTGCTACTATAGAATGAATGCAAGAATGAGAAACCATCAAAAGTTGAACAGAGGAAACACAAAATTTTCATGTTTTACAATGATTTTACCGAAAATACAATCTTCGTAAATTTCTAGCAACGGAACAATCTCTATAACGCATGCAAACTACATCTTACAGAAGCGGGGTTCACTGACGAAAATCGAACTATAATATGGAACTGGCTGTGCTTGCCTGCCACCGAAGTCTTTGCTGATTCGAGTTCGACTGGTTCAAGGATTGAAGCAATCTTATGCTGCCTCCACGTTAACTATCTTAGTTGAAACAGCAGAGTTATGCAATAGTTGTTAGCTACAGGGATGAGATGGAAGAAAGTGGCAGCTCCCCTAGAACTTTTTTGTCAAGAAAAAGCTTTATCCACTAACCAAAAACTGTACAGTGTAGCAAAATTCGAGCAAACAAGAGACTGAATAATGGGCTTCGCTTCTTCCCCTACGACCACAACCTAGGAATGTTTTTGTAAAACCCACCATTTTTTCCCTGAACCAGGATCACAGATTACCAATTCCGAAAATCCAAGTTTAAAAAAACTTCCTCCTGAAGGTTCTGGTTGTTGCTTGATATGAGTGCATCAGCAGTCCAACACCAATTCCAATCCCAAGGCACATTCCCAAACCGATTCCGACACCAACTCTTACACCAGCATTGAACCATGTGAGCTGGCCATCATCATCATAGAACATATCTTCTGAATAGAAATTCTGCGCAATTTTCCCTTCTGACTCGTTTTCATCAACTTCCACCTCTGTGATCTGCAGAATCACAAATGATTATATGCATTAGTTAAAGAAAGCGAAAACTAGATGAAGCATTTACTTCAGTATCAATAATGTTTGATAAATCAAGAAGATCAAAAGGAGCTCCTAAAACAACACAGAAATGCAAGCAGTATTAAAGCATAATTGAGAAAGAAACTGTTAATTATGGTATAAAAAATGCTGGTGTGAATGCCACGGACAAGAGCAATGGGTCCATGATTTTGGACAATAGAACAAGGAAGCGGGAGAAAACTCATTGGAGAAGAGAGCTTCCCTAACATTCTTTTATAGTAAGGTTTGGATTTCGTTAGTGTAAATAGCGAAGGAAAAAGTATATTCAATTTTATATTTATGTTCCAATGAGTTTTCGGAACCACCCAACCCATTGATTTCCTTGGAATTGTTTAAATCTTCACTGCAAGACTTTTTGATGGTTGGCTTACAGCTTCTTTTGGAAAACGAGGTAAGATTTTTGGAAAAAGAGATGCACCGTAAAAGTTTGGAGAAAGCCATATGCCACTAGAGCCTAGAGCATGGAAACCTCTCACTACACCCTATAATGTCAACAAAAGCAACATACCTAGTTAAGGGTCTCACAAGTGTGTATATATATCATTTGCACATAAAATTTGGCAGGGCCTTCAATCCTTCAACTATGCTTAGTTGCAAGGATAAGTAACTTTTAAAGAAAAGAGGAAGAAAGGATGGAAATTTCACCGAAATGGTGATTCCCTGTTCGTTCGAATAATGTTTCTATGGAATGTATGATTCTAACTTGTGAATCATAAGATTCACACAAAAAAAAAATCAGAATCTTCTGCAAAAGGGATTCATCCTAGGATTCAGCTATTTGGGTTAATGCTTAAGATTTGATTTGAATAATTAGATTGGAAAAAAAATGATAGGACTTAAATAACAATGGTTGCAATTATAATTCTAGGTTAATTTGCTCATTCAAATGTGGAGACTGTGATGTAATATTATTCCATATGGAACATTAGATCTTCAAATATCACATTGATGGCTGATACTGAAAAAGAAAAAGAAGGTAATATAAAAAGGATGAGATGGCTAACGTTAGGGGTAAGATTTCGTATTCTTGAGACTCCCTATCCTGCTCATAGGCTACAACTTAAGGCAGCAACAAAGTAGGGATAGTAGTCCATTCATATACATTTCATTTCTTAGAAACTACAACTAACCTCCAAATCTGATCAGGTCGATCCCATTTGTATTAACCGAGAACTCCAACAAAGGCAAAGGATCCTGCTTAGATCAGGATCCCGATCCAGACCCCCTAATTTTCCACCAGCAATTCGAATTCAAATATAGTACCAAAATTTGGATTACTTCTAACTATGATTTCCTCTCATCTTCCTCTATTGTCATTCATCACATTGAATTTTCAATTCTTTCCAAAATCTGGATTATTTAATACTTCTGACAGTTTTATTGACTCAATGACTAAATAAAACACCCTTGTTTTGTTTTATCACTATTGCATTTCGCTGAAATATATAGGTCATCACCTGTTCACTCTATGATATTTTTTATGCACCTACTTCGGCCAAAAAGTCTCCAAGGTTGAAAATATTTTCCAATTGAACCTTCTGAACCATATCTTCATACAACAGAACATTCATATGTTTGATCAATGGCATGGCAAGTCATTACAAAGATCATTTAAGTGAAAGACATGTGTGGCCATGAAAGAATAGTGCCATAGATCACACAAGATTTTCCTAAGCCCCAAGGATATTCAACTCATCAGCAGAATTCCTGATTGTCATTTGAGAATTGAGACATTCAAGTGTTTCCAGGATGATTTTAAAGCAGTACTTGCCCTTATATCTTATAAGCCATAGGCATATTGGATAATGAAGGATACCAATGAGTGAACGACTCACTAAAACATCTCTAAATCTAAAGAAATGCACTTCCCCTACTTCAAAATTTCATTTTTTCCCCTTCTCATCTTTTTCTTCCACTAGAAAATCAAAATGCAATATATTTTCTCCCCAAAACGTTCCCTCATTTAGATACTAGAATTTGTTCGCCTCTACAATCTAGAATTTTTTTTAACTAAATAGGCAAAAAAAAAAGACTTCTCATCTAAAATCAACCTTCTCCATCGCAATGTGGATGAGCAACAGTGCCTTGCCCAAATGTAGCAGAAAATGCCTGACCACATCAGCTAATGTACCTTTGTCCACTATCATCAAGAGTACGCTGGCTGACTTGGCCCATTTTCTGCAACATTTGGGCAACAGAGCAACAACTTTGCTCATCCTTATTCTCTCCATGGACATCATCCAACATGAAAACAATCACAGATGAACATTAGAAATTGCAGATCTCAAGAATATACAATTGCCATGGATCTCATCACAGTAACCAGACGAAATCTATGCTACTAAAGAAAAGGGAGACCGAAAATTCAGTAACAGAATCTCCTTACCTGCAATTTTCTGTGGCGAACGTAACCGTTAATGCTCTTCTTCTGCTCCTTCCCGGTTTCTTCATCTTCTGGAATAGCATCAAGTGTCCCATGCCTGGAAGTTTTCCGCCTTGGACTGAGATGAATTGTCTTATTCAGAATCAAAGGGACACCAGAACAGCACCCAGCAACATAAACCTCAATCGAAGGCGACGAAATTCCAAGCTTAGGCTGAAAAAAAGAAGACGACCCTGTTGCAATAATGGTCGCAGTATAGCAATCCATGCTCCACCCTGTCTTAGAATCATTCTCCAACCCCTGATGGTGATCGAAACCGATACTTCCATTGCTCCAAGGAGTTTCCATTCTTTCAAGAGAACCACACAAAATCACATCTTCCCTCTCATAAACCTCAAATTCCACAGATCCTGTAACTTGTACGCTATCGGTGCTAACGTACGTAACTTCCGACGATTCCTTATCAAGCCGATCACGACGAAGAGTGAGCGACGCTGTATCAGACGCAGGTATGCGGGAGCCATTAATCTCCAGAGAAACCCCAATTTCTCGACGGAGATGACGAAGCGTGAGATGATCAGGAACGCTATCGACAAGACAAGGAGCAATTCGAACGTAGAAAAGCCGGATCTCGAACCAACCCGATGGAGGTGAAGCAGGACCGTTTATGAAACGATAAGGAGAATTAGGGTTAGAGTTAGAATTCGAGTTCTTCTTCGGCAGACGGATCTCCATTGACGAATCCTTTTCTTCCTGATTATCCATCATCGTCAATCGATTGCAGGCAAGGTTAAAAAAAAAATAAAGGAAAAATCCAGAATTGGATCAGACTGCAATCCCAATTGAAGATTGTAGCGGAAAATTAGGGTTAGGGTTTTGAATTTTTTTTTTCTTTTTTGAGAAAATTCAAAAATTAGAAATTAAAGAAGGCGAGGGCGTAGTCAAGAGAGATCCGAGGGAGAAGGGAGAGAACATGACGTCTTTAACTTCCTACCGTTTCGACGCCGTGATTCTACAGAGGTAGCAAGCGAGTAAGTTAACGATTACAGAGACGGCGAGGGACTACTGTTAAAGTTAACGGGGTAGGATATGGTGGGACCACTACTGTTCGTTATCTGGTGTGACAACGAGGAGATCGGATTTGGTATGGTACTCGCCAGACCAAACCGTCTGGCCCTCCTTTAAATGCCCCTTTAACTCTGGTTAGAAATATTAGCAACTGTGATTAAATTTTATTTAATAATTTTTTTCTAAAAACCAAGGTTTTATTATTGAACCTTAAGGGTTAATAAATCTTAACCATAATTAAGGAGGTTAAAAGGGACATGTGTTGACTGTTAGATATGGGCCAGATGGTTTTCGTCTGGCGAGGGCCAGACAAAATCCATTGCCGACAGAAAGGTATGGAGCATTTCAACCAGATTGGTACCACCAAAGGACAAAATAGAATTTTATTAAACCTTCTGTACTATTTTATAATAGCCCTCCGATTTCATGATAATACAGTAATGATCCCTTTTTTTTAGGAGTCAAATCCTCTACGGTGATAACCGGATTTGGTAAACCCGGTGATCACCCCTAGAGGTCGCCACGTGTCTCCTTTGACACCCCTTAACCATGGGTAAGATTCACCCACCCCTAGGGTTCACCCACCCATCCTAGGTTTTTTTTTAATATTAATTTTTTAAAAAAAATTAAAAAACTGTTTTTAGAGTTTTTTTAATGTTAAAAACAGTTTTTTAATTTTTAAAAAAGAATTAATATTTTAAAAAAAAACCAAGGATGGATGGGTGAACCTTACCCACGGTTAAGGGGTGTCAAAGGAGATTCTTGGCGAGAGGTGACCTCTACGGGTGATAACCGGATTTGGCTCCCTTTTTTTTTTAAGGGTGTGATGCTACCGTACCATAATTTTTCTTTGGAGAGTGACCAGCACACCACGCATATGTCATGCTACTTTTTCCATTTTAACACTCTTTTAATTATGATTAAATTTAAGAAAATTAAAGTTATTGTTTTCATTTTTTTTTTAAAAATCAAAGTTAAATTACTTAACTCTAAGAGTGAGTGAATCTTAACCAAAGTTGATGTGTGGTTAAAAGGATTGCACATTTGACTAGTCAAATGCCGCAGTAATTTGATTATGGATAACTCTAATAAAACCTCTGTTGATATTGCTCTGTCATACACTACTGTGAATGATATTTGGTACCTTTATATAACTTTGAAAAGTTTACAATGGTTTCCATATTACAGTAGATAAAGATCAATCAAGGATTAATCAAAGGAATCTGATGAATTGTTGATAGAAGCCTTAGATAGTAGGATTCTATCTTTAGAAGATTGTGTTGCTGTACTTGGCTCAGTTGAATTAGGCTGGACAGTTGTGTTTGTGCTAATACACCTCCTCAAGCTAAGTGGGACCTTGGTTACAGTAAGCTTGCCGATAAGTAACTTAAATCGGTGAGATGTAAGACCTTTAGTGAATATATCGACAATCTGATCTTGTGTCGGAATGTAGCGAACATCAATATCTTTACGAACCGCACACTCATGGATGAAGTGATAATCAATTTCAACATGTTTGGTCCTTGCATGAAACACCGGATTAGCTGCAAGAGCCACGATACTAATGTTGTCACACCAGATGATAGGAGGAGTATTAATGTAGACATAAAGATCTTTGAGCAAAGAGCGAATCCAAGCGAACTCTGCAGCCGTATGTGCAAGGGAACGATATTCAACTTCAATGCTAGAACGATCTACTGTAGTCTGTTTCTTAGCACTCCAAGAGACAATGTTATGTCCAATAAACACACAATAGCCATTGGTTGATCGACGATCATCGGGACAACCCGCCCAATCAGCATCGGAGTAGGCTTTCAATGGATAATGTTGAACTATGTTGTAACAAAATGTCACGGTCAAGAGTTCCTTTTAGATATACAATGATGCACTTGACTGTTGTCCAATGGAGTGAGGTCAGAGCATGCATGAATTGACATACTTGATTTACCATAGAGGTAAGGTCAGGACGAGTCAAACTGAGGTATTGCAAGGCCCTAACAAGGCTTCGATAATCGGTGGCATTGGGCAATAGATCACTATCATATTTGGATATTTTTTGGCACACCGGAAAAAGAGTGGATTGAGGCTTCACACCATCTAACTTCCATCTTGTAAGGAGATCGGTAATATATTTCTTCTAACATAAAAAGAGGCCCCTTTCATCTCATGGTTTTCAAGGTCTTTCATGGCAAAGAGAGTTCCAAGTTGAGCAATTAAACCATTGAGAGAGGAGCTGGAGTTTCTGGTGATAATGATGTCGTCAACATATAGAAGGAGAATAATAAATGATCCATGTTCTCGTCACACAAAGAGGGATGAATCTGCAGTGGTACCATGGAAGCCTAATTCCAACAAAAAATTGGTGAACCTTTTAACCAAGCTCTAGGGGCCTGCTTTTGGCCATAGTGGCTTTTTGGAGGAGATAAACATGATTAGGAAACAAGGGGTCCACAAAGCCGGGAGGCTGCTGCATGTGCACTTCTTCTGTTAGTAAGCCATGAAGAAAAGCATTATGTACATCTAATTGCTTAATGGGCCATCCATATTGTACAACAAGTGTTAGGACCACTCTGATCGTGGTTGGTCAAACTAAATGTCTCAAAGTAGTCAAGTCCTTCTTGTTGGTGAAACCCCTTGGCTACAAGCTGAGCCTTAAACCGTTCAATAGATCCATCAGCCCATTGCTTTAAGGTATCATGGTATGATTATTCTAAGTCAATTTCCATACAAGGTAACATGGTATCTAGGTCACTTACCGTCCTATGAGTGAAACGAAGGATATTATCGGAATGTCTTCAACCGATCTTCTTCGGTTTTCATCTTCACTTGTCGTGGATGTTTGAAGGTAATGACACAAGATACACTAGACTCACTTGTTTTGACCCCAAAATAAGCCAACACTAAAACATGGACTTTACATCAAGTAAAAATGTTTTAGAGTTTTTAGAAAAAGAGGAACGACCTGTATGGTGAATGCGCAAACCTGATCCGTTTCCAATGGTGACTTGATCGGATCCATTATAACCTGATTGAATGGACAAATTGGCCAAGTCTGAAGTGATGTGATTTGTGGCACCTGTATCTACATACCAAGATTGATCATTTGGTGGTGGATTAACTGAAGCTTGCATAGCAGTAAGTTGTCGGGGTGGAGCATAACCTTGATAAGCATGATCTAACCGATGGTGGAAGTCAAGAGCAGAATGACCGACACGATTGCAGATCTGACATGTTAGGCAACGTTTTTATTATCACTTATATTGTAGCCACGTCCACGACCACGACCACGACCTCAGGACCGAGTAGAACCTCTTCCACGAAGGTGATGCATGTGCTCATTTCGTGTAGAGACAAAGGCAATTGCAGGAGAGCCATCAATAGGAGCAGTAGGAGTACTTTGCTCAAGGCTGATTTCTTGGCTAATGACAAGTCCATAGAGTTCATCCATAACCACTGGATCGGAGCGGGTAGTGACGGAAGTCTTGAAGGGCGCATATTCGGGACCAAGCCCATTCAAGATCATGAGCACAATATCGTCTTCATCAACGGGAGATCCGACTGCACTAAGATGATCAGAAAGGATCTTCATATGTTGAAGGTAGTCATAGACTGATAGAGAGCCCTTTTTTGTTGTCTGTAATTGTTGCTTTAGTTACATGATGGGAGGATGACATTGGGACGCAAACTTCTTCTCAAGCATCAACCAAACAGCCCTTGAGGTGGTAAGTCGAACCACCTGGGCAAGAACCGATTTAGAGATGGTGGCAATGAGCCAACTTAACAGAAACATACCTTGTTTCTGCCACTCTATGTATTTGGGATTGATAGTGCTGGACATTTTGTTTGTTGCATCAAGTATGAACTGGTTGAGACAGGGATAAGAGCCATCGACATATCCCATCAAGTCATTGTTGTGTAGAATGGGTAGAAATTGGGTTTTCCACAAGAGGTAGTTCGTACCATCAAGTTTAACAGAGACTAGATGTGAAATACTACTTAGAAAAAGTTGGGAAGGGAATGGACTGGTGATAAGTGTGGTTGTATCATTGGTTGAGGAAGTACTCATTGTGTAGGAAAAAAAATTCAATAATCTAAAGAGTGTTACCTCAATGATGCTCTGATACCATAATAAAACCTCTATTGATATTGCTCTACCACACACTACTGTGAATGGTATGTGGTGCCTTTATATAACTTTGACAAGTTTACAATGGTTTCCATATTACAATAGATAAAGATCAATCAAGGATCAATCAAAGGAATCTGATGAGTTGTTGATAGGAGCCTTAGATAGTAGGATTCTATCTTTGGAAGATTGTGTTGCTGTGCTTGGCTCGGTTGAATTAGGCTGGACAGTTGTGCTTGTGCTAATACACCCCCTTAAGCTAAGTGGGACCTTTGTTATAGTAAGTTTTCCGATAAGTAACTTAAATTGGTGAGATGTAAAACCTTTAGTGAATATATCGGCAATCTGATCTTGTGTCAGAATGTAGCAAACATCAATATCTTTACGAACCACGCTCTCACGAATGAAGTGATAATCAATTTCGATATGTTTGGTCCGTGCATGAAACACCGGATTAGCTGCAAGAGCCATGACACTAATGTTGTCACACCAAATGATAGGAGGAGTACTAATCTAGACATAAAGATCTTTGAGCAAAGAGCAAATCCAAGCAAGCTCTGCAACCGTATGTGCAAGGGAACGGTATTCAGTTTTAGTATTGGAACGGGCTACTGTAATCTGTTTCTTAGCACTCCAAGAGACAATGTTATGTCCAATAAACACACAATAGCTATTAGTTGATCGATGATCATCGGGCCAACCCACCCAATCAACAAATTAAAATTTTATGAAATTTGGAGGGGCCAAACTTCTCACATAATAAAAAATTACATTTTATGTAATTTGGGGGGGCATTATATATAAAATTTTTGATACCATTTAACATAAATAATAAAGAAAACATACATGTGTAAGAGATTGAATCACACAACCAATTACGATTGAACTTGGGGAGAGCTCAATCACACCCACAAGCCAACATGTGTCCCTTTTAACCTCAATTAACTATGATTTTAGATTCACTAACCCTTGGGGGTTCAACAATATAATCTTGGCTTTTCGAAAAAAATATTAATTTTTTTAACTCTAGTTAAGATAGCTCTTAAGGTTAATATTTTTTAATATTTCTTTTTTAAAATCAAGTTTATATTGTTAAATCCCAAGGGTTAAAAGAAGTTAAAAGTGTTGGCATGGGGTGCAATTGAACTCTCCATGGATGTGATCTCTATGTAATAAGGATTTCAGTTCTTCTACAGTTTTAACTTTTACAAGACCTAATTCACAACAATTGTGGGGATAAAAAAAAATTCACAATTGTGAGCACGAAAATTTTACTCACAGGTTTACCCTCGTGGGTGTGAAGATGTTTTAGAGTCGCCACCTATTCATTCAGGAGGGATAAGTCCTCAGGATTTGGATAAGGTCTTCATCTACAAATTGAGATTAGGGTAAGGAGTTCGATTAAGTCCGGGGAAGGTGTTAGGTACCCCGGTACTTCCATTTTACAACGGTTCCCTACTCCTTAGGATTAAGCCAATTAATGTCAAAGTTTGTTAAAATGCTTAGGTGTTTAAAGTAAGATTAATTGAAGAAAGAAAAACTAAACTAGAGTCGAACCCGGGTTGGGTTGCCTACGCACTCACATTGGGGTGAAATCAGACCAAGCGTAGTTCTAGCACATGAGGTCGTGCTAAGGCTAAGGGGTGTGTGTGCGCGCACCAAGGGTGGCTAATAGGCCTAATCCGGTAGATTAGGGTTTAGTTGACCGGGATTAGTCAAGTGCAAGGTATTGGAGCCGGTAGACCAAGGGGTAGTCTGGTGACTAGGATTGAACTCGGTAAGCCAACGGGTGAGGCCCGGTAGGCCCAAGGGGTTTCAACAAGAGGTTAGGGTTGCTAACTGGGGTTAAGAAGATGGTTAACCATGGTTAGAGGTGCTAACCATGGTTAAAAAGTTCAATACAGTATTTTTGGTCTTTTTACATTTTTTAGATTTTTTTGAGAATTTTTCAGATTTTTTCCAATAGTTAAAGACTATTTAACCATAGTTAAGGGGGATGGTCACCATGGATAGGGTTGCTAACCATGGTTAAATGGTTGAAAGATGCCATTTCTGGGCTTCTCAGATTATTTTAGAATTTCTGAGTATTTTTCTAGATTTGTTCTGGTTAAGGGCTACTTAAACATAGTTAAAAGTTAACCAAATATGGTGTTTAACAATGATTAAGGGCTCTAACCAAAAATAAAATGGTCATAGAAGACATTTCTGGACTTCATGGAATATTTATGGTTTTTTGATGATTTTTTCAGAATTTTTTTGGGTCATGGGCTGCTTAACCATGGTTAAGGATTAACCACATGTGGGTTTAACCATGGTTAAAGGTCCGATTGGGTCAAAAGTGGGCCTAGGATCCATGGCAAGGCCTAGACTGGCCTCCTACCTAGTCTGGGCCCTCACAAAGGTCATAAATTGCAAAAAACCCAAAAACTTTCAAGTTTTTAACCATGGTTAGCATGAGTTTAACCACGGTTAGCAAGGGAATCAAGGGAAACCAAAACTACTAGGAGGTAGCCCGAAGTCCAGGGAACACTTTGGACCTTCGGCGGGTCCAGAGGTTGGTCGGATGTGGGCGCAACAGAGGCCCAAAGTCGTCCTGCTAGTCTGCACATAAAATGATAAGTTTCCAAAAAAACAAACTGGTTTTTTTAACCATGGTTGGGGCTGATTTAACCATGGTTAGAGGCTGACCCAGGGGATCCGAGACCATGGTTCGATAGCCTACACTCCAGGGAACACCCTGGGCCTTTGGTGGGCCCAGGGAGAGGTCGAGTGTGGGCCCCACAGAGGCCCAAAGGGGCCTTGGTTGTCTGTTTGGCATAAAATGACATTTTTCAAAAAACCAGCATGACTTCTAACCACTGTTGTCCTCGATTTTACCGTAATTAGGGGTTGACCCAGGGGGATCCAAGACCATGGTTGGATAGCCTACACTCCAGGGAACACCCTGAGCTTTAGGTGGGCCCAAGCAGAGGTCGGGTGTGGGCCCAAGCGGAGGTCGGCTATGGGCCCCACAGGGCCTAAAGGTGCCTTGTTCACCATTTTGTAAACTGTCAACCCCACTTTGGGGTTGATTTAACCACGGTTAGAGGGTGAGTTAGGGGCTGAGATGACTCAGGGGGTAGCCCCAAGTGAGGTGAGTCTAACCCTGACCTTGTTCTTGACCAAGGCCTATCCTAACCGTGGTTAAAGTGGCGTTACAGGGGGTGACCCGAAACTGTAAATTTTTGAAAAATAAAATAAATTTTGGTGCTTAACTAGGGAGAATCTAGAGGGTTTCTCATGGATTGAGGACCCCCCAGACCTTTAGGGAGCATTGTCATGTGGTGGGGGTGATAGTACCCATGTTGCCTCAAGGGGAACCCCACCCCCCCCCCCCCCCCCCAATCTATGAAGAAGATGAAGGGGTGACCCTGTCCTCGACTATGATAGCTACTGAAACTAAAAAAGAGGCAAAATGAGACCCCTGGAATGGGACCAGGGGTCCCTTAAAATGATAAAACCAAGCAAAAAAAAGGGAGAGAGGGGGTATACCCTACTTGACAGCTACAGTGGTGAAAAGGGGGAGGCTGCGCGCGGTGGTGGCTACTTGGGGTTGTGCCAGGTGCTGGGGTGGCTTGGTGGACGATGGTGAAGGACCTTTGAGGTCTAGGGATTGACTGAGATGAGTGGTGAAGGCTTGTTTGCAGAATTTGTTTTGAATTCCCCAGCTCTCCCTTGAACTCATGATGATGGGTGCTTTATAGGAGAGTGGAGGAAGGTCTTGAGGGTAAGATGGGGATTAAGGGAGGCGTGGGGGACCGAGCTGGATGGATGGAGCAGCAGGGGCAGCTGGAGCAACAAGGTGGGGGGGCTGCTGTACACACCTGAAGGGGATGGTGAACAATGACGGGTTTGGGTTTTTTTTTGTTTTTTGTTTTTTTTTATTTCCATATCGGGCCCTACCCTCACTCGTGTGGGCCGAAAGCTATGGCTTTGCTACTTTGAGCTGACGCCTAAATTTTTTGAATTTTGAGGATGTGGGTCCCACTCTAATGGGCCCTAAAAGGTCATGGGCCAATGTTTAGGCCCACAACAAGCCTTGGTTTTGTTTTTTTTTTTGGATTTTTTTGTGATTGGGCTGCTAATGGGCCTTGAGCCCGTGGAGCTTAACCTAGGTTTTAGCTAGGGTTTAGACTAGGGCTAGACTTAGGGTTAGGTCTAGGGTTTAGCTAGGGTTAGCCTAGGGTTTAGTCTAGGGCTTAAGTTTTAAAGTTGAAACGAGCCTTGAGCCTGTGAGGTTTAAGTCTTAGGGTTTGGCCTAGGGTTTAGGGTTTACCTAGGGCTAGGCTAGGATTTAGGGTTTAGCTAGGGTTAGCCTAAGGTTTAGTCTAAGGCTTAAGTTTTAAAGTCGAAACGGGCCTTGAGCCCATGAGGTTTGGGTCCTAGGGTTTGGCCTAGGGTTTAGGGTTTATCTAGGGTTAGACCTAGGGTTTAGCTTAGGAGTTTGCTTAGGGTCCAAGGCTTGACTAGGGATTCAGTTGGGGATGACCATGGTTAAGGGAGGTTAACCATGGTTAAGCGGGGTGTAAAAATTGGGTGCTTACAACAACAATTGAGGGGGCCACTGTAAAAATAAGACAAAAAATTTGGGTTGGGGGGGGGGGGATACTCAAACACCTTTAATTTTGGATTAACTTTAGTTAAAAAAATTAATCCTTATTTTTTTTTTCTAAAAATCAAGAATAGATTATTTAGTTGTAAGGATTAATGAATCTCAACCATAGTTAAAAAGAGTTAAAAGGTTGAGTCAATCTTAATCACAATTAAAAGGGATATGTGGGTTCTCAGTAGCGTAACTGATGATAGTGAAGTGGATCATACTACTCCCCCGACAAATGAAGATGTGAATAATATTGAACTCTTTTTAACTCTGATTAAGAAGTTTTAACCCTAATGGTTAACATATTTTTCCTAAAAACTAAGATCAGATTCTTTTAACTATAAGGATTAGTCAATCTTAATCATAATTAAAAGAAATTAAAAGGGATACATGGCAAGTTGGAGAGACCGGCATGAGTAAATACTCTGCCCCAGTCAGAGTAAATTTTAATTCAAACATAAAAAGATTGAGTATCACATGACCAAACTGCTCTAAGAGGGCAAGCCCAAATCATAGACTAGTTGTGGCCTAGCCATAAGTATCCTATTTTATTTATTTATTATTTTATTTTTTGGGGGAACGAGGGTATTCTGGGCTCTTAGAGCATCCATCTTGGCCACCAGTGGAACCCCTTGTTGGTTAGAAGTATCCTAGTTGGGACACGGCAATCAGTGGTTAACCGCACCACCAGACAAATATGCATGATTGTGACTGATATAGGAGTATAATCATTATTTGGCTTGCAAACTCACACTTGTAGGCATGCTCCATCTTTATATTGGATAAACAAATTTCTTGGTACAAGTATGATTAATTTCACAAAAACCCGATATCCAAACAACCCATGCCACTCTCCGTGGTTGTAGCCTAGTGGTCGGAAGATGAACTGTAGACCCGAAGGTCTCAAGATCAAGTCTGGGCACAACTTCGTTATCTGTTGTCAGGGAAGGGTATCCCTTAGTAGCATGTGAGAATGAGTCGGAGTCTTGAGGTGCGGATGCCCTAGGTTTACCAAAAAAAGAAAACAACTCAGGCCAAAAAATCATGCCTGAGAAATTATCTAAAAAAATAAAGATGATGGGTCCGTATTTTTAGGATTAATGATTAGAATATACTGCAAAATTACAAGCTATAAGAATTCAGAAAAATTTAAGGGAGGCTTTTTCATTGAATTAGAGTTAGTTGACTAATGTGTTTCCAAGTGCTATGTTATGGATGCACTCCAATAAAAATTAAAATTGTAAGACAACAACAAAACTAACTAATATAATTTATAGAGTATAATATTAAGCTATAAAAAAATTCAATTAAGAGCTAAAATGATAATGTTAAGATGAATAAGTGGCCCCACCCTAGTTGCTCCAGTAGTGTATTGCCATGTGATGGATTTCATTTCGAGAGCTAACTCATGGGGTGTGGCAATTGAAAGGTTTACCATTGCGCTCACCTAACTCTGGAGCTGCTAACCTTAGATAGATAAATGATAACATTAACGAAAATGAGTAGAGAAATAATGAAAAAAATATAATTATAAAATAGCGCACTTAAGATAATTTATGAATATTTTTAATAAATGATAGAAATGAGTGAGATTCAACTTATGCTCCGTTTGTTTTGATGTAAAATAGGGGAAAACAAATGAAATTCATGAAAAATGTCAATTGTCCTATAGAAAATATACACAAAAAATGATAATTTCCGTGGAATTCTTTTGTTTTCCTCTATTTTACATAAAAACAAACGGAGCATTAATGATTTGGACACCTTGAATAAAAGTTTGTAATAATTGTAACAAATAGTGAATTAATTATAAGTTAAAAGCTCTATATATATATATAAATTAAATGTAAAAGCTAAAATTAGTGTAGATGAAAGAAAAGTGAGAAAATATATATAGGCTTAATTTAAAGTTATATTTTTTTTAATAGAACATAAGAAGAAAACAAAATTTTGTGTCTGTGTATGTGTGTGTTTTTTTTTTGTTTAATAACGATGATTGGTGTGTGCGTGTGTTACCCAAGGTATAAAATTTAATTGAAATTTCGCGAAATTTCGGTCTCGACAAGGGCACCCGACATCGAAACAGGTAGAATTTCGGGTGAGCAGATTTCGGGCTAAATTTCATTTTTCCGATATCTCGTGATTTCGTCCGAAATATTCACCTACCACCGTCGGATTTCGTTGAGATTTCACGAGATGGGAGACGATATTTCGAAATATCGAAATTTCGGGATTTCAGACGAAATCCTCACCTACCACAATTTGATTTCGGCCGAGATTGACCGAAATCAATGAAATTGCCGATTTTTTTCCGAAATTAACGAAATTTCGCCCGAAATTTTCAGGATAAATTCAGAATATTCTTGGAATATTCTGAGCCTATTAATGATTAAATATATATTTTTTTAAATAAATAAAAAAAAATTTCAAAAATATCCTCCTCTATTTACCTATAAATACCCCCCTCTATCATATTTTTCTCACCAATTTTCTTCTTCTTCTCTTCTTACTTAGTAGTTAGTAGTTTGTTCTTTAGTTACAAGTTTTTAATCTTCTGTAGTTCTTACTTCTTAGACTCTTAATTTAGAATTTAGATTTTATTTTTCTCAGTCTTTTGACTCTTTGCTAAAGGTAGTGAAACGCTAACAGTGGACCGGGGCTAAAGAGAAAGAGTCAATCAAAGGTATATTATTTTGTTTATTTTTATTTTCATGTTGATTATATTTATTTCATGTATATTATTTTGTAATTTGTAGTTACAACTTACAAGTTAATTAATATTTAATCTTCAGTAGTTCTTAGTTTAGATTTTATTTTTCTCAATCTTTTGACTCTTTTTAAAAGGTGGCGAAACGCTAACAGTGGATCGGTGCTGAAAAGAAATAGTCAACCAAAGGTATATTATTTTGTTTATTTTTATTTTCATGTTGATTATATTTATTTCATGTATATTATTTTATAGTTACAACTTATAAGTTAGTATTTAATCTTCAGTAGTTCTTAGTTTATATTTTATTTTTCTCAGTCTTTTGAGTTTTTTCTAAAGAGATATATTATTTGTTTATTTTTATTTTCATGTTGATTATATTTATTTCATACATATTTATATATATATATATATGTTCTTTTGAATTAAATATTTTTTTAACTTTGTCGGTTTGTTGTAGTTAAAAATAAAATTGAGGAAGACCAGGAGCAAGAGGTAGAGGTGGAGAGCGAAGCTCATTCTCAGTGGACCGCAACAACCACAGATCCAACATGGCAGTATTGCACCAATGCTAATAGGACGGGGAAATCAAAACAACAACTCCGATGCAACTACTGTAACAAGGTGAAAAATGGAGGGATCACCCGAATGCGCCAACATCTAGGCGGGATTAGAAGTGATAGTCGGTCATGTCCAAATGTTCCGCCTGAGGTGAGAGCTATAATTAAATCAGAAATTGAACAAAGGACTGCTGAGAAAAGAGCTAGAACTAGCTCTACTCAAAACATTAACTATAGACATTTCAGCGAGGATGACTATGGAATTCCTGATGAGGAATACACGGAACCTCAACATATCTCTTCAAGTGGAAGAGGATCGACCAGTGGCGGTCGTATCTTTGGTAGAAAAGCAACAAGTGGCCCTCCCCCTATGTCATCGATGCATAGAACCACACAACGCATAGTGGAACAGACCCTTATTCTACAAGATAAGGGGTTTGTAGATGGGTGTGTAGGGAGATTCTTTTTTGAAAATGATTTGGCATTTAATGTTGCCAACTCGCCTGCATATGGGGAGGCGATTAACGTTGTTGCTAATTATGGCCGGACGTATAAGCCTCCTGTTGCATTTGAAATTTCCGGTAAACTCTTAAAAAATGAGATAGAGAAGTTAGAAAAAGAAATTGTGGGTAAGTATAAAAGATTGTGGGAGAAAAATGGATGCATCATTATGGCTGATGGTTAGAGGGATAGTAGAGGTAACAAGTTAATCAATTTTCTGGTATCTTGTCTTGGTAAGATTGTTTTCATTAAGTCTATATGTGTTTGAGATGAGAGAATGACTGGAGAGTATCTATGTCATGTACTCTCTAAAGTGATTAATGAAATCGGGCCTTATAACGTGGTTCAAGTGATCACGGATCAAGAAGCAGGCTTCAAAGCAGCTAGAGTATTATTAATGATTAAATATCCTCACTTGTATTGGAGTGCCTGCGCTGCACACGTTTTTGACCTCGTTTGTCATGATATTGAAAAGTTTGACTTTGTGAGTCAAACAATACAAGAGGCGAGAAAAATCTCTAAATTTATATATGGCAGTGCTTGGGTACTTGCCCGATTCCGTTGTATCTCTAACGGAAAAGACTTGATAAGGCCAGCTGCAACTTGTTTTGCCACGAGTTTTCTTGCAATCCGGAGCATCTATGACAATTTCTCTGCGGTTCAGCAACTAATTATTGACAGTGAATTCAAAGTCCATCCTTCTTCCAAAACAAGGCAGGGGCAAACCATTATTGGTATCGTCAGTGATCTGATGTTTCCAAAGAGGATGAAGAGTTCACTACTGTTGGGTGAACCTTTGCTTAAATTGATTCGCTTTATAGATGGTGACTTACCTACAATGGGTTACCTTTGTGAAGCTATTGCAAGGGTTAAACAAATTTTAGCAGTTACGCATTGTGATAAGATTAGAAAATATGAAGCAGTTTGGAAAATTATCGACCGATGATGGAGTACCCAACTAGTCACTGATCTACATCGGGCTGCTGTTAGACTGAATCCAGAATACGTTGTGAACCAAAGCTTCGGGTTTATCTATGAATTTGGAACTGATTCCCCAGTTGAAATTCACATGAGTCTCTTGCGAGTCATCCAAAAAATGTCGCTCACTTCAGAAGAGGCTTCAGCAACAATGATACATGTAAATTTAATTTAAATTAATTAAATTTTTTTTATGACAATTAATTTGTTATGAAACAGTATGCATCATTCGAAAATTTGGAAGGAATTCTCGGGAGTGATTTTTCAATAACAGCTGCTCAAAAAAGGTCACCTGGTATTAACTATTAACTTACCCCAATATTATTTAATTTTAGATAGTTTTTTTTTATAAACTTTGATAATACTAAGTTATATTATCTCTAATTTACAGATAAGTGGTGGGCATCCTTTGGTGGTCAACTTCCGGCGTTGCAGAAGCTTGCACTTCACATTATGAGTCAAACAACAACTTCATCAGGATGCAAACGCAATTGGAGCACATTTGACCAAATTCATACAAAGCGAAGAAATCGCTTACAGACAAAAAGGTTGAATGATTTGGTTTAAGTGCACTATAACATGCGTTTGCAACGCTGAAATGAAAAGAACAATAGGATGTTGAAGACCACAGATCTTTTTCGTGTTGATAACTACTTGTTATTAGATCCTTTTGATGAGTGGCTATGTGACGAGGAAGATAAAGAATTGAATGAAGAAGACGTATCTGAGATATTCAGGTATAATCATTTTTATATTTTGTTATGTTCACAATATTACTTTTTTATTTTATTTTATTAGCTATTAATTAAATTATCCATTTATAGGACTGAGGAATGGGCAGAAGAAGAGAACGATAATCTGCTTAATGCGTCAAAAGAGGTTCAATTCGGTGAAGCAAATCCGTGTGCATGGGAAGATGTTGTACCTGGTGAAGAAGAGATATTGTCTGAAGATCACTATAATTTTAATTTTAATCAGTGGTCTAGCGATGACAATGACACTCTGTATTATCAAGGCGGTACTTCCCGCTATGGTTAGGAAAAATACTTTAATTTTAATTTGACGGTGATGATGATGTGGTATGGTCATCCCTATGATTAGGGAGAATACTTTATGTTTAATTTGATAGTGATGATGATGTGGTGTGGTATTCCCAATGGTTATGAAGAATACTTTATATTTTATGTGGTAAACTGATGATGGATGATGATATTTCTTTATTATTAGTAGTGAAGCTAATTATCTTTAATTCGGTGAATGTTTAATATTATATAAAATTTATGTTATTTGTCAATAGATAGATTATTATGATTGCACTTTGCAGGGCTTTATAGAGAAATAAGTCGTTATTTATTTGACGCAATTTACTAATAAAAAGCTAAGCACAATACTTAATTTATCATTTATATATTTCATTTCATGTATTTAATTTTTACTGACATTTACTATTTGTATGTATTGTAGGTGAAAAATAGAAGAACAAATATCATAAAAGTGACAGTCTGAAATCTGGACTCTGGAGTTTATGATTGTTGAAATTTTATCATGTAATCTTTGTTTTATTTTATCAATAAAAGTGTTGGAGATTCTTTATATTCATCATTTTGTAGATAATGAATAATTTATTATATACTATATAATGAATATAAAATATGGAACATATAAATCTTTAATTACTTAACAGTTAAAAGTAAAAATTATGTATTATAAAGTATACTTTATAATACTTTCTTTATAATACATCATAATATATGAACATATAATATAGTTATAAACTATAGTTTAATAGTTTTTATACTCTTTAATCTTTATAAAGTATAATAATATCTTATACTTTATAAAATATAGTTTGTAAAGTATAAAGTCTAATTAAAAAAAAATAGTAATATACTAATATTTTACGTTTTTTAAATTTTAAATATATAAAAATATATTTCAGACTATATAAAAAAATTAGAAAATATTAAAAAAAAAAATTCAAATTTCGGCCGAAATCCCGAAATTTCAGACCCGAAATTTCGGAATATATAGACCCGAAATTTCGAATAATATTTCGGAATATTATTTTATTATTAAATAAGATTTCGGCCGGATGTCGCCCGAAATTCCGAAGTTTCGAAAAATCTCGTTTCGAGATACCCTTCCGAAATCCACCGAAATTTCGAAATTTAAAACATTGGTGTTACCAATAAAAAACATTAATAATAATAATGATGATGAATAAACATGATGTAATACATCCATATGACCTAAGTGAATGGGTCAAACAAAGCTCTATAAAACCGACGGTTGAGATCATAAATTGGATTCGCTTTTGACTTGGAAGATCTTCCATCTGGGACCATGGGATAGATCGTTCCCGTCCCTGATCTGTGCCAAATGTACGTGTGGAGCTGTGTACTGAAGTGGGTGTGAGAGTAGCAAATCGAGAAGACACGACGCTAATACCACCCAAGCAATCTTCTCCTCTGCGAGAGAGAGAGAGAGAGAGAGAGAGAGAGAGAAATGTTCCTTCGGAGATTCGTCCGGCCATTGCTGGCGAAGGTGAAGGAGACGACGGGGATCGTAGGGTTAGATGTGGTCCCCAACGCACGGGAGGTGTTGATCTCACTCTACTCCAAAACCCTAAAAGAGATCCAGGCCGTCCCCGAGGACGAGGGCTACCGGAAGGCGGTGGAGAATTTCACACGGCATCGTCTCAAGGTGTGCCAGGAGGAGGAAGACTGCGAGAAGATCGAGAAGCGCCTTGGCTGTGGCCAGGTCGAGGAGATCATTGAAGAAGCCCAGGACGAGCTCAAGCTCATTGCCAAGATGATCGGTCCGTACAATTTCATACCTCTCTCTATCTCTGTCTATTCTAAATGTACTGGTAGATTATATAGATAGATAGATCAGAAAGAACAATCTGAAAAATGAAGTCTTGATTGGTGATGCCTCTAATTATTCCAAACCTAAATCAGTAATCTCTATGCGTGCATCTGTTTATGAATTGAAGGTATAAATTTCCGATTGGTTATTGAAATTGAGCAATTGGAGTTCTTGTTTATCTTCTTCTCAATTGCCTTTAAACTTGACTGAGGCATTTGCTCATCCGAACCTCGTACTGGATATTTTAAGGGTTTTTGGATACAATGTGTATTCAAAGATATCGTGGTTACAGAAGGGTCAAGTTTAGTTTGGTGAGCGCCACGTTAACCCTATGTTTGGTTGCCGAGAAAATAAGTAAAAATATGGAAAAGAAAAGAAAATTAGACAAAACACAACTAAAAATTGTATTAAAAATTCAAAATTTTCCTTTCTTTTCCATATTTTCTCGACAACCAAACATAGCTAAGGGGTTGATCCTTTTCATCCCGATTTTCTTTTGGTCGTTGCTTTAGTAGAGGATATAGATAAAGCATCCTGGGATGGCACTATGATTTAGTGTAATTGACAACACATATTTTAGTGGGTAGTTGGGTAGTTAGTTGTGGGAACAGTATTTTGGCTTTGATTTGTAAACGTTTGTCGCGTGTCCTGACAATTATGCATTGATGGTGACATTTCTGAAATGTGCTTATATGGGTTACTTTTTTGAAAATGCTGTAAAAGACCCTCACCCCGCTTTTGCCATGAAACACCATTTTTGGTGTCATTGAATCACAGTAGGGAATTAGAGCATCTCTCCTTTTCTCCAATTGTGCTAATCCTTCCCTTTTTTCTCCACTTGCAATTTTAGCATTGCACTTATGGTCGGGACACCGTTTTAGGTGGGTGATTGGGATGATCCCCACCCCAGAAAAACCTGGGACTCACATTTGGCGGCTACGGTAGAATAGTTCGGCAGTACGTCTGCATTGTATCAGTGGATACCGAGAACTGTCTACACCCTTAACTTGCAAAACACTTCTTGGACCTTAACTCTAGGTTTTTCGGTAACTCGTTCTGGTTATTCCACCTGTTCTTATTTGGGGATTAGTTTACAACTTGAGATCGGTCGATTCCTTTGTCCACTGGTTTCTAACTTGCTATATGTTCTCGAATTCGTTTGGTAATCTAATAAATCACCGTCACCACTTATCTCGGATGATTGGCCATAAAAAAAAGGTGATTTAAAAAAATTGGGAGATAGCTTCTAGGTCTTTGATCAACCATCTTTGTGAGGTTCAAAACCTTTTTTATTCTTTTATCCATATTTCCCTTCTTAAGTTCTCTGTACATTTTAGGGATATGTTTTATTTTTATAGGGATGGTTTTGTTTTTCATTGGATTTTTCTTGTATTTTCTTCCTAAGATTAGGATTTGGATTCCAGCTAGGATTTGTGCTGATTGCGACTTGCGTTTTATGGATGGAGCTTCACATTAGAAATAAGTTTTGGTTTAGTTGTGACTTGTGAGATCAAGAATAGTGGCTTCATTGGTTAGGGATGTCAGTGCTTGATGGAATCAGAGTCACTTCAAATGACGATGAAGAAGTTATCGATAGTAGTAGATTTTCTTTTCAGATGATGACGTAGAAGTTATTGATAGTAGTAGAATTTCTTCTTCCCCTTCTACTTTGAGAACTAATCCAAAAGTTGGGGGTTATTTTGGAGTGTTTGAGCCCTAACTGAAGTTGTTTTCTTTTGTAATTGGAGTTGGGAGTGTTCATTCCAAATAGCTCAGTTTCCATGGATTTAGTGTCTGTTTTTCAGAGGGGTTTGGGTAGTTTTGCATTAATAATAATTATTTAAAATCCCACATATCAATTTTCCTTCTCTTATGGGATCTGAGATGCTTGAAATTATTGGAGTTGATTTGGTTGATGATGGAGATGAATCTAATTTTGGTTATTTAGTTCATATTAAGGTTTGACACGGTTATTGGTCTAAGAGGGTTGAATAAGGATCTCTTGCCAAAATGTATGGGCTCTTGAAATTTTTGTAGTGTGTACATCATTCATCTATCTCCAACGGATGACGATTTGGGTCTCCTCATAGCCATATATAAAATAAGGAACACCATTTTGAAGCACGCTACTTGCTCGACTGAATGCATGATTAGGGCTGCACTCAAGCTAAGATGGCTTGTTGGCTCGGCTAGGCTTGTTCGAGCTGAGCTCAAGTTGGCATTTCAGGCTCAAACAACCAAGCAAAGCTTTTATTTGAGCTCAAATGTTTAAAGATGGCGAGCTCTAGCTAGACTATTTTTGATTCGGCTTGGCTAGTTTAGGGATCGATTTGGATTGAGATCCGCTTGGCTCGAAATATATAAAATATATTTTTTGGTAATGCTATTTATATTAACATATAATAATACTTTTTTAACTTACAATAAATAAGTTAAAAGCAAGCACCCTAAACCCTAAGCTCTCTACCCTTTGGACTGAAGTTCTATACACAAATTTTATTTTTGTATATGATTGGATTAATTTTGTGTGGTTTCTTGTATTGTACTTTATAATAAACGTTTTAATCAAAATCGTATAAAATTGATCAAAGAAATTCGAATCAAGCTTGAGCCAACATAAGTTTGGCTTGGCGTGAATTAAGTTCGAGCTCAAGCTGAGCTCGATCAAGATTGTTCAAGCCAAGCTCATACCTAAACATTTGAGCTCGAATCAACCTCAAGCCGAGCTTCAAGCATGTTCAAGCCAAGCTCGGCTCGGATATAGCTCTATGGATGACCCACCTTTGTCTTAATAAAGGTCTTACAACTCCTTAAAAGCTCCTATAAATGACAAGGAAGTTTTCCACAGTAAATAATCTTATTTTCCCCCTTCATCTTTGAGAACTAATACGAAGGATGAGGGTTGTAATGGGGTATTTGAGCCAGAATCGGAGTTGTTTGGTTTTGTAATCAGAATCGCAGGTTTTGATCAGGATAGCTCAACCTTCATGGATTGTTTTCAGTCTGTCAGAAGGGCTTGGGATGTTTGGCAGTGAAAGCTCTGTATGAAAAGTTAAATTATTTAGAATCCCGCTGTTCAGTTTTCCTTTGTAATTCAAGATGCTTAAAATTATTGGAGTTGGTTTGGTTATTTGGTTGATAGCGAGTAGTGGCAGATAGAGCCATCTTAAATAGGAGATGATCCTTTCTTTTAGTTACTGGGATACCAGATTTCCCTAACAAGTACCTCTTTATGCCACTTTGTGGCAGGTAGATCCTGCCAACTATCCTCAAAATTTTGATCAATCTGTCCTCCAATCAGGAAAGCCAACTCGCCTATTTGTTCTCTCATGAGTGTGTAGAGAGATAGATATTACGTTACTAATGGTTTTCATTTTGTAATATTTTGTTTGCAGAGTGGGATCCATGGGGTGTTCCTGATGGCTATGAATGTGAGGTTATTGAGAATGATGCTCCAATTCCCAAGCATGTTCCTCACCACAGGCCGGGTCCGCTTCCAGAGGAGTTCTACAAGACATTGGAGGCTATGACTTCTCAACTGAAGATTGATGAGCCGAAAATCACCTCCATTGAGTCCCAATCAAAGGAGTAACCTACTGCAGGAACCATCTATGGAATCTCCCCCAAGAAACGTAGAATTTCAAAGATGAATCCTGCATATCTTTTTCCTTTTATTCTCGTGTCAATGCTGTTTGCCTTATTACATGAGGTTTGTTTGTTGAATTGCACAAGAAATCTTCATTTTATGGGACAAAAGCTTGGAACCATTTAAGGAATAACCTGGAGCTGATCTAGCTTTAAAGGAATTTGCAGGTATTCTTTTAGGTTATTTTCATTCCTGCATTCACTCCACAAAAGAGTAGTATGATAAATACCAGCTTGAATCTGGCTTGTTCTTGAAATAAATTTCTTCGACATGTACTTTTAAAATCTGAAGTATCAGAATACAAATAAGTGAACATTTGCATTTGTTCTTCTGCATTGAATCTTTGAACAAGGTGACAAGCTGCCGAGAGTTATGGAGATATTGGAATCTTAATTCTTATTGATATGAACTCGCCAAAAGGCTCGTCCCCGCTTACAGATTTCTTAGCATAAAAGTAATCTCTTGCACCATGATACCAAGCATCCCAATGATCAGAATGATGGTCCATTATGTCAAAAGTACCATCCAGATGGCCTCACCTTTATTTTATTTTTTTTAATTGTCAATATTATTCACTTTTACATGAGACATCAATCAGAGAGTTGCATTCCCTTTTAACCCAAGAACGTCGTCCCGTCTCTCCACTTTACAAAGTCCTAAGAGCAGAGTAGTGGGGTGATTACATCCGGTTGAACTGCAACACCTTCCCTGTCTCCTTCCTGATCAATTTGGCAAGCAACCGCAATGCTTCAATTGACCCCTGAGACTTGAATCACAGGACAGAATATCAATTTGTTCATCTCAGCTGAAAGCAAGTTCATCCTCTGGAAATCCCATTGTAAGCCCAACCCGGTCAAGATGGCATTGCAAGACGTAGCCTCCTCAAAGCCACCCATCTTCATCATCACCTGCAAAACATCCCAAGCCCAGCCAGATCCAAACCTGTGATCCACATTGCATCCTCAATTACGAAGTCGACCAATTACTTCTTGTGTTCAGAGTCGTTCAAGGTTGATTCCCCTTCAAGAATGCAAAGTACACGCCCAGTCAGTAGGAGGGGACTAAATGGATTCAAGCAATATTGTTGAGAATGTATGTGTGTGTGTGTGAGAGAGAGAGAGAGAGAGAGTTTTAAGGATAGGCGGAAGCATAATATGGAATACTAGCGAATGCCCTGTGCGATGCATGGGTGTGTATTAAAGAAGAAAAACAAAACGTATGAGTACCAATATGTAAATAATCATAGAGTTGTCATTAGTCCCAATTTAAAACATTGGAGCTATGTTTATGATTTAGCACACATAAATTATTATTAAATTAACTATCTATTCCAAGACGTAAATAACATATGGTATAATCAATTGGTGCAGTGGGTGGTCTCTTCCTCCCTTCGGAAGTTAGGAACTCGGAGAAGGGCAGGATTGGCTGAGAAGAGGCAGACTTATAAGAGCAACAGAATAGGGCCTATTTTGAATATTGATGAGATGGGCTGAGTTCCCTTCTCCACATCCACAAGAGAGATTTCCCAAGGTAAGCGGCACTTGTACACCTCAGCATGCTCAACTTTTTATATTGATTTTGTAGTTTTTTTAAACCACTTGTTATTAACCTCCTATCTGATTTTAATATGGGATTTGAGAGAAAAACAAAAGATCTACTTAACTCGCATGGTAGGTGAAAAAAAATATTAAAAAAAGAAGAAGAAAATGATCTATTTACTCCATGTTTAAATGAAATTATAGACCTTTAGCAAACACCCTGTGCATCGGGTAGGTGAAAAAAATATCAAAAAGAAATTAAAAAATGATCAATTTGCTTCATGTTTAAATTCAATCATAAACCATTGTTGAAAATAACATGGATCAAGAAAACATTTTTCATTCCATAAATACAAACATAAAAAATTACAAAAAGTCTTTCTCAGGAACATAACAGTTTACCATGCCCAAAATATAATCAATTATGGTGATAATTGCTATGAGAAATCCTAACCGGAATTAGCCCATTGGTCCATTACATCAAGCATATCAACCTTGAGGCTCATCTTGAACGTGTTACGTAACTAAAATAATTTTTAGTATGAAGAGAGCTTGAAACACTAAAATAATTTTAAGCATGAAGAGAGCTTGAATACCTTAATTTTTTTTTTAATGCTAAATAACATTATCAGCCTAATATTGTAGCATTTTTTATATTTTCATTTATCTAATTAACTGCAAAAGCATTAGTTCTTTCCGGTCATTCCTTAATGGATGAGAAGAGGGTTGCTTTTATTTAATTCAATTTTATCTTCCCTAATTTGAAGATTTAGCCCATGTTTAATTAAGGCTAGAGATCTAACTAAACTTGTAACCTGATCAAGTAGCCAATCAAGTTCCATTCTTACAATAACCAACCTCTCTTTCGCGCTAAGATTACCAAAATCTAGGACATGAAAGCACGATCCAAAATCTAGGCTCAAAATTCACTTCAGTAACACACAATCTTGTCCAAGTTACCATTTTAAAGACCATTAGAGCATCAATTTAAAAAGAAATTCACTTCAAAAAATGCACAATATTCTTATCAAAGTTCCCATCTAGAGACCATTAGAGCATCAATTTTTATTTATTTTTTAAATCTTGAAACAAATGTATCACAAGATATGAATTAACAGATTCAAGCCCATTAAAGCAAATATCAAGAGCGTAATCTGGCCAATATTACCATATGCAACAGTTGCAGCCAAATCAAATCTTATGAGGTTCAACATGTCAAGATGACTTTCCCAAATCATAAAGAAACAATTATCTTTGAAACTGAAGCCATACAAAATAAGCTTCTTGATGAAATTCAATAGCAAAACATACCTTACATGTCTTGGTAACATTTTCTTCCATCAACTTGAAAACTCATCACGTTTTTCCTGTTCAGCCCGCCTCAATTGTTCCTGCATTTAAGATTATGCGAAAAAGTGAGAATATATATGGTATAAAACTAAAACGACATAAAGATCAATCCTTGATGCATAAGAGGACGAATTGGTGAAGAAGATGGCCATTGGGGAAGGAGAACGTTGCAGACGATGACAGCGCCTCACCTGAAGAGCAAATAGAGAAAAGGGTTTTCTGAGAAGGGAACGTTGCCAGACAAATTGGTGCCTCGTCTGTAGAGCTAATAGGAAAGACGATTTCTCTATAGGTATGCACACACTTTGTTGACGATCACAGAAATGAAGAGGAGAAAATAAAAGGTTTTTAGAGTGCCATATTAAACACACTCTAGCTTAGTATTGAGCAACACCCCCCATGCAATCAATGGGTAGTAGGGCTGTCAACGGGTCGGATTCGGACCGGATCTGCTTAGATCCGAATATGATCCGATTAAAAATCCGACAGATCCGAATCCGATCCGAGATCCGTCGGATCGTAAATCAGTCGATCCGAATCCGAGTACGATTATATTTTTAAGATCCGGATCCGGATCTGGATCCGCTCCGATTAAGGTTAATTATATATATAAAAAAAACTCTATTTTAATAATATAAAAATCTAATATTACCTTAATTAACTCTAATTAATGTTAATTTTTAAAAAATTAATACTTTATGTATAAAAAATCTATTAAATATATTTAAAAAGTTAATATAATCGAATCAGATTTTAATCGGATTGGATCACCCTATATCCAGAACCGATTCGATTATAATCGGATTTCACCGATCCGATCCAATGGATCACATATAGGGTCCAAAGTCCAGCTAATCGGATCGGATTCAGATCATGATCCGATCCATTGACAGCCCTACTGGGTAGGACTTGAAAAAACACTATTTTCATTAATATCTTCTTAACAAAAGTGTTACAATATAGGTATATATACTAGTTGGTGTGGCACGTGCAAGATATTTTCTTAATTTCAAATATAAATCATATATAAAACAAAACCAATAACAAAAAAAAAAAAAAACAATCACCACTATTGTACAAAACAACTCATGAATTAAAAATGTGTATAGTATATGGTTTATTAGTGTTAAAGTATGGTTTGATAAATGTCGCAGACATCATTTTGTTTTAACAGGATACAATGCAAACAATTATCTTTTTTGTTTATCCGAGAAGATTGTCATTTGAAAGACAAAAGTTGGTAATATCACTTCAAAGGCCAAACGCTTCTAGGTATTCAGCTTCAAAGCTATAGTATCTGCCTGAACACATGGGAAATATCATTGAATTAGCTAAAAAATGACATTCACTTTTGGAAGTGTGAGAAGTAAAACTTACCAAAAAATATGGCAAAAAAAAAACAATATATGTCATACAAAGGCTTACATATTAAATGGTAAGACCAAATATCTAACTGTAACCTAACGTGTTAAATTTCTAAATTTTTATATCTCATGGGCACACAGATTCGTTAGGCAAATATTACAACAAATTTTTTTTATCGAAATGCATTATATCTCATAAAGCTTCATGTTAAATGAGACATCACTCGATTAGATATCATATTACAAGTAATGGAAAAATGAATATGGTAAACCTAGACTTTTAACAACATATAGTTTCCCAAAGATGAAAATGAGAGCAAGAATAGATTTAAGCAAAGGAGATAGAAAGCAGTTCTCATAGCTTGGCATCCTAGAGGATGGCTTGAGGGTGAGTCAAATGCCTCCTTTATAGTTGAGGACATGATCCTACTAACGGTTTGGTTATTATGTCAGGATGAAAACAGTTACTATGACAATCATTAATATCACTTACTATTTAGAATGTGATGTCAAGCTCAATAGTTGCGACAAGGCACTCATAAAGGAGAAGACATAGGTCCTTTGGGAAAGAGGGTGATTGAAATGACACTGAATATTGAAGGTGAAGAAACAATGTTTATATTTTTTTCTTTTTACTTCATTTGTGTTGACAAATGATGATTTTCCCTAAGATGTTAAAGAGGATTAGGGGCAAGTTCCTGCTTTGTTGACTAAAAGGATTGGAAAGAATTTAATTTGATGATGAATAGACTTGACATCCTAATACTCTTATACTTCACTAATGGACGGCACGTGTGATGCACGTGAGAGAGAGAGGAAGGGGAGTGAGACTAAGAACAGGGACTTTAGTGAGAGAATTTTATAATTTTAACTTAAAAAGATAGAGTAATTGGTTGAAAGTTGAAACTACCTCATAACACTTCCATACTTTTTCTCTTGAAAAGTAGTTATAGGGTGTACCTCTTCGTTGAGAGACCAAGGAAAGAACATGAGAGAAGATAAGGATTTGAGGGAATCGTGAAAATATTGAGGGATTATTGTTAACTAGTTGTAGTTGATATTACTTCAATACCCCTACTAACTTTTCTAATGTAAAATAAGATAACATAATATCTTAATTTTTTTTATATGGAGTCATGGGCAAAATTGAAAAAATATAAAAAATTCACCCTAATACCATAAAATTGGGACTTATTAGGAATATTAGAAAAAAAATCAACCAACTTTTTAACCTCACTTCTCTCATTATAATAATAGAGATATGTTAATCATTTATCTGTTATTTCATTAAGATTTACATCACATGTCACTTGTTTTTCATTTCCATTTTACGTTATCAAAGCAGATAAAATTTAGCAAAGTAACCAATATAGCCTTTAACGTATATCTCCATACCAAAAAAAAAAAAAACCAATATAGCTTTATAGTTTATATGATCCATCATATAACCAAACTCTAAAATATTTACCACGACATTGTCCCATGAGTAAACAAAACCAAAAGTTTCATTTGGCTTCATGGCATAATAGATGCGTTGAAGAAAACCTTCTTGCAATATGTCATTTACAAATTTCATGAATTATTCCCGAATCATAATAATTCGTTTAATTCGGCTAAGTGAGCTACTTGTTTTGTATATTATCTAATCAAATTGTTGGATATTTTTTTACAATTATTTATTTTTCCTCAATTATTCTAAACTTGACCTTTGTCAAATTATTCCCGAACCCCAACTTTTTTACTATGGAATTGTCACCACTATTTTGGCCGGCATGCCTTCTGGAAAGGATGCTACAATGATAATATGCCTTAGGTCCAGAAATCTGAGCCGATGATAGCAGGCCCCTTTTTTCAAATGTTATTATATTTTCTCATTTTTGCATACTTATTCTAAATTAGGAATCCAAGTGCCCTGAATTTGCTGATGCAAAATATTGGGTATTTCATTAAATAAGTGGATTTGTACTAAATAATAACGATAATACATTTTTTTTTTCTTTTGCAAGGAAAAGAAAGAAATGCCCAAAGATTTTTTTTTTCTTATTGAAGCATTTAATTAAATTTTCTTGAATAACAAAATTGAAAAAACGGTTAATCAGCTTAGGATTATACAAAGGGGGATAATTGGCTTCTGAGTTGTGTACTTCTGTTGCACGTGTAATCTCGTGGATTTGGCCCAGAAGGAACAGTTGTGATTCGAGATTCTCCTGAAGTCATTGACAAAGTAGGGCGTGTTGCTCGAGCAATACGTACTTGGAGGGAGGGATAAGATCCTTGTGGCAACCAAAAAATTTTGGAAGCTACCTTCAGTCTCCCACTGAACTTTTTGTTCTTTGCAGTGTAGGCATTTTTTTTTTAAAGGGAGTGCTAGCCATAGATTAGGGGGGCCTCATACGCCTATTTCTTGGAAAAATGACAAACACTTTGAGGTAAGGCCAATCATACTTAGAATTGGGGCATCTAAGGCCCCCACGGTATCTACGGCTACCAAAATCCTTTTTCTTTATTTTTTTTTTCTTCAGCGTCTTTGCTAAGGAGAGGGGTTTTTTTTTCATTTTGTGGGGGAGGTATATATAGATGGGAAGACTCCTGAAATTGTGTTAGATGACAAATATTGATTGCAAAGGATATCTCAGCTGGGTGTAAAAATTTGTGGTAACATGTATCTTATTTATCAAAGCAAAATCTAACAGCTACCCCTATTTTCTACTTTCTAATGAATTAGTCAGGAGAGTTTGTAAAATCTAATATACTGAGGCAGATCTGAGGTCCATCATCTTCGGTGTATTTTAAACTCTTGTTAAGTGCATGTGCTTAACAATTCAAGTCCAATGACATCAATTGCGGCGTTACCTCCCTCCAGTGTCGTACTTAAAAAATATTTGATTTTTTTGACTTGAGTAGGATTATTTAACTGGTAGTCTATTATAAGATAATTAAAGGCATATTCTTTTTAAAAAATAGCTGCGTAAAATATTAATGTTCGGATGACTTTTAAAAAAATATTATTTAGGCCAGACATAAGAGAAATGAAAAGCGAAGGTTCAAAATTAATTGATTTTTTTAAAATTTTCATTGTATATGTTATATTTGGTCTAGAAATGGTTTTATCTAATGTTTTAATTCATTGCTTGATTTGGATATTTTGCTTACTATTTAGATTGTGTTAGAATAATTTTCTTATTAGGGTAATCCATATTCCTTACATTGAAATATCGAGTCCTAATGGATAAGGCATCTGGCTTCTAATCAGGCCATTCTGACTTCCAACAATCTCAGGCAATTTTGTGCTCAGAGTCCCCAATTGGAGTGTAATTTGGGTCGCTTTAACTTTCATTTAGAAAAGCCTTTTTTTTTTTAGTTAAGGTTACCAGTTAACACACTCTAAACACACACACCTGGCTTGACCTACGGTAATCGCTTTTTACCACCCCCAATATACTGCAAAGTGGTCCCCCAAAAAAACAAAAAAAACTACAAGTTTAAGGTGTCGTGAAGGTCTCTGTTAGGCCGACACCATAAATTTCTATAACTTTAGTTTTTCTCTAAAAGACCAGAATAACATCCAACACTCCACTGACCAACACAGGAAAGAATCAAATAAATGAATACAACTCTTTTTTTTTATGTCCAAATAGAAAAATTAGAAAGAAACACATTCATTCTCAGAACTTCAAAAACTATGCGATTTTACAGTGTGGGAAGCAGCTCTCCCAAAGGGATCAGACAGCACAAAGAAGACTAAGAAGAGAAGTGAGAAATTCCTGTAATCAATTCCCACATTTCCATCTTGAAGTGGGCACACAACTCAGGTAATGACACCATTTGCAATGATCGTTCCCGTTCTCTCCTCGAAACAGCATCACCAATCCCATTGTAAGTCTGAAATTTTTGACAAACAAATAAAAAAAAAGTCAGTTTCTATGACAAGCAAACCAAACATGTTTCAGTGTACTACACAGCTCGCCCTTAAAACTCCCTCCATCTCCATAAAGGATAACATCCAAAAACCTTAAAAAAACCCATTAATATCACAATTTTATAGAGCTTACCCCACAATCAGTAGAACCAGTGCAACCAACAAGAATATGTATTGGTAGGCCTTGTGTTTGGATTTGACACGAACATCAGCTGGAAGATTCCGGCGTTCCACCCACCCGAACTGGGGACAGAGTAGTAAAACAAAGCCAAAGAGAAGACCTGTCAGGAATCCTCCAATGTGGGCAAAATTATCAACGTGAGGAAGAATTCCAACAGCTAAGTTGATGGCAATGATGACCACAAGCGTGAACAATGCTGCAGCCTACAAGATCAAGAAAGGAGGTATGGTAAGATGTAAAAAGTAAAACCCCATCCCTTAAATGCAACAGATAGCCTCATAGTCACATCCTTAAATCTTCTTGTTAAATGTAACAACCTTGACAACCATCAACCCTTATAAACTGGTAAAGCAACTAAATTACACACCAACAGCAACTGTAAGGGTCTGTTCTTTTGCTGATACTTGTAAAGTCAACAATAAGCATTTCTTTTGAGAACTAGATGCATCGTGCTTTTCATCTATTGGGTTGCAATTCCCATAAGACTTCAAATGCAGTAAAACGAATGATTTCAAATCTCATAAAAAATTATAAGACTTGAAATCACATGATAGTAAGAATTAATTTTGTTAGAAACCGTGACAAAACGACTCTAATTTCCTAACTACCATGACAAAGTGCAAAGTGCCAATCTTTATAAGTATCTGTAAACTAAGAGTATTTTGAATTTTTATTTTTCTTCCCTATTTTCTAAATTTAACAAAAGCTTTTAGGATAGGGACATTGAATATGTTGTACAACAGCCATACTGACATTATTAACAGTAAAGAGTACTTAAATTGTAAGCTAAGACAAAGGCAACAAAACTGCTATAGTGACTAAAAACAGCAATCCATATTTTGCAAGCATTCAACAGTCAGAGAAAAGGCTCTTTTGGAGTGGTTGTGTGGGTTTACCCTTATGGCACCCTAGCAATTACCTTAGGTCTCATGTATGTTTCTTTAGATTACCTCTTTAACAAAAAAAGAGTCAGAGAAACCATGTGTTAGCAGTTCTCACCTTGTTGGTATAAATAGTCCAGTTTGTAAAAAGCTCTGAGAGCATTGCTCCAAGAAGTCCGAACAGAGCACAAGAGGCACCGACAAAGATAGTGTGTTGAATGAAAGGGCAGAGAGTATGCTCCCGCCAAATCCAGACAAGAGATAGATTATCCCAATCCGCACTGCAATATTGTTTGAAGGGATATTGTTAGGTCGAAATGATACTAACACCTGTAAATTAAACCAATGCTCTTGCACCAGAAGCAAGTATAATATGGTAAATAAAAATTAATTTACTATTAATAAGCAACTCAAACACTAAAAATACGGAAAAGGAACCAATAGCAATAACAAAAATACGAAAAATACATAAAAGGAGTTTCTTACCATATCAACCTTTTGAAGTTTGTTTGGCCTTAAAGTCTCAAAACCTTCCCCATACTCAGCTCCAATTGCCTAAACATAAATATTACAAATGAGAAGAATAATTTGAGCAAGGTACGTGCTGACCTTGTTTTCTGTTGAATTTAGTTCATCAAATTATAAAATATATATATATATATATATATATATCTTTTGATGTGGGGTGAACATTAGCATAGAAAAGAGTGGAGATTTGATGAATTGCATGGGTTTAAATGCTAGAATAGAGAGGGAGAGAGAATGAGACTGTCATGAGAAATGCCGCTGCACAGCATCAAGCATTTGTTCCTTTGTTGGATTTTGATTCATGCCCCCTAATCACCCAGAAGTAAAAAATGTAACACGATCATATTGGGGTGGTGCAGGATCCAAGGAGTAGGTGCTACAAACTAATTCATCATTTGGTCATGGGCCATTAAGTCGATAGTCCACAGCTTTAAACCATCTTGATGACTTGATCAACCATTATTGTGATTTTGAGTTATGCCCACCTAACTTAAAGCTAGATTGATGACCCCAATACTTCAACACGATTGATAAATATAAGACTGAAATACTGAAAGTATTGACCTACTCAATTTGTGGAATTCAGTACTACTGGCTGCCCAATTAGAAACAAAACTTTACAACCATAGAAAGCATTCTCCTTTTCATCTGCACCGGAGCTACTGCAAGCAAGGTTTAAAAAAAAGGGTTTCGGACACCGTAACAAACAGCCGAAACCTTTACGTAACGCCGTTACATAACGTTTTCGGCCTTTACTTACTTTTTTTTCTTTCTTGCTTAAAAAAATCCAAAATTTTTCAATAAATAGAAAAAAAAAAAAAAAAACATATAATAAATGGGTAACAAGATACTTTTAAAGCCAATATGAAGCTCAAAATTTAGAAATAAGGAAATTAGATAGATCGAGGGTTGAAACATACCCGAAATAAAGAACATGCCTTGGATTCCTTCAAATCTATGAATTAAACTTCAAATTAAGTTGTTAATTAACAAAAAACAATAGGATTTTAGGAAAAAAAATGTACTAAGAATAGGTAGAGAAAAAGAGAGGAAGCAAAGATAAGGTTTTAGAATGAGTTTAGGGATTTTCGGAACCCAGTCCTACGACCGAAACCTTTAGGGATCGGGCGTACCGTCCATTATGTAACGGTATCGGACGTTAGGGTTTTGTTTCGGGATAAATGGGTAAAGGTACGGTATCGGGTATCGGAAGTCACCGAAACCTTAACGTAACGGGCTTTACGTAATGGTTTTGGCGTTTTTTTAAACCATGTCTAGGAATTATTAAGAAATCCATAAAAAATAGTATTAATGGGAACTGCATCTGATTCATCCTATTCAATGCCAAGAGAGGAGGAAACTTCCACTTTAGTAGTGACGAGGATGGAGTACCCACTAACTCCACTAACACTTAAGTAAGTATGTTACCAATGTGGTATGCCCATCCAATAAATGTAGAAGACAAGATGCAGAGTGCCTGAATTATAAGGAGAGAACCAAGGTAAAAAAAATACTCAGCAACGCATTAGAATGATCCAACAATAGTGAGGGTCAAGCAGTTATCCCAGTACTCGAAGGGAGGGAGAAACACCACGAAAATTAGCTAATTCCAACCAAGGAGGTGACTAAGTAGATTTAAAAAAAAAAACATTATGCTCTAACCAGATGTGGTGCAGGCTTCAATTTTCAGTGGCTAAAAAAATACATTGAACAGTAATTAATCCGGTATCCTAGTATCATAGGGTTGAATAAGGAATATTAGGCAAATGCATAACACATTTCAAATTTCCATTTAACTTAAGTAAATATTTAGCTATTCTTCTCAAGGGCATTGCCTAAATAAATGGAGTGGAGCAATAATATAGCACTTACTTTGTGAAAACTAAATTGATTTCAGAAGTTGCTTACTATTTCTTCTGTGCAGCAGACACTGCATTCTTTGGGATATGAAAATCAGCCACAAAAGCTCCATATCCAGACTACAACACAAAGAAAAGATACATTCAAAACTAAAAACCAAAAATAACAATATCAAATATATAAAAATCAAACATTAAAAAAAATCAAACCTTGACTTCAAGAGAAGCAAGTATGCTGCCCATCTTCATTCGTGGATAAAATCTGCAGTTTCCAAACACCATTCAATTATCAGTGTAATAGGTTAACAATTCGGCCCATGAAATCAAGTCAGTTTAAAAAACATGATGGAAAATAAATAGAAAATCTGAAAAATATGGAGTCTATTCAAAACTCAATTTCCGAGACTTGGCCCACTTTGTAATAAGAGGAAGGTTAATATGAGACAACTTAGGTTCAGAAGAAAGCATGCACAACTAGCTGCTAGCACAGGTGTTCTAGTTACAAGAGTATGTAATGAAAGCTGTTGTCTCCTATCACTCAAAGAAGTGGTTTCGATATAGAAATGAATGCGAACCCCACAAATTATAATGTAAGGGGAAATTTTACATTAACTGGGTTAGAACCAAGGTTATAAACTTACTTTCGGCATAAAATTCAGCATCTAGAAAGTGGGCATATTTCGTGGAAATTTATGGAAGTTCATAGAAATATTGTAAAAAAATTGGAAGTGATACGAACATTATGAAAACCATTGAAACATGCATTGATATTTTAGGAACTGATAAAATAAGTACCAACACACACTCGAAGCTCTAAATAACAAAAAAACAAGCATTTGGAATATGAAAAGCAAGATAAATAGCATGTGACATAAGTTGTCATGATTTACCAAAAGAAAAAAAATACTCTGGTTTAATGCATCTGGATTCTGGAGCTCCTAACACCTCACTTCACACCTTTGCCTTTTAAAAGACTGGTGTATAGCTGAAGGGGGACTACCACAGTGGTAGGACACATCCAAATATTCATATGCTATCTTCAATGCCTAGCATTTTCTCAGGTTCCTCATTTAAAAAAAAAAAATAAGTTTTATTATTTCTAATTTTACTGAATAATCATCATAGGATTTCATTATTTCAACATAATCCGACCAGAGGTTCAGGATCTTCATCTTATCTGTGCATGTTGGTCATACTCTGAAATTATGAAGGAAGGGTGTCTGCATATATGAGCATTTGCAACACCTTCCCTGACTCCATCCTGTTCATTTTTGGAAGCAACCACAATGCTTCAATTGACCCCTGAGACTTGAATCACGGGCTAAATATCGATTTTATTCATCTCAGCTGAAAGCAAGTTCATCCTCTGGAAATCCCATTGCAAGCCCAACCCAGTCAAGAGGGCTTGCAAGACAAGCCTCCACAAAGCCACCCATCTCCATCACCACTTGCAAAACATCCCAAGTCTGGCCAGTGTCACTGTCACTGCCCCTGCACAGCTTTTTGATCAATTGGGTGATCTACACCTGTGTGATCCACATTGCATCAGGGAAGACCCTGTATTTCCTCCATTACAAAGTCACCAATTACTTCTTGTGTTCAGAGTCCTTCGAGGTTGATTCCCATCAGGAATGCAGAGTACACGACCCAGTAAGGTCAGCAGAAGGGGACTCTGAATGAATTCAAGCAATATCCACGAGAATGTGCGTGTGTGTGTGTGAGAGAGAGAGAGATGGTTTTAAGGATGGATATAAGCATAATATGTAATACCACCATCTAGAATCTGGGGGAGGGTTTGACCAGAAATGTGCTATGCTTATGCACAAGACTACCCCCCAGTTTCGATGGACCGACCTGCAATCAGCTATCATAATTACTAAAAACACCCAGCATTTGCATTCTACACACAAGCTGATAATGCCCTACATGCCTTCATCCATTTGAACTGGCCAACTTGAGAGGTTCCGCCTACTATTACTGGACCTGTTTTGGGTTGTTATAGCTTTTTTGACCGTTCCGAAGGATTGCAGTCGACCATATTACAATTAAACAATTGCAGAAACTGAAAAATAACTCAGTAACAACTAGAAATCCTCCTCCATCACCCCTTTCAGATACTTAGGGTGGGAAATTAGTGAGCAGAATAATCTGTCATTGCATGTCTTATTAAAGAAATCCCAACAGAACAGGGTGACTAATTAGTAACCTATAAATATAATCCAGCCCAACGGGCACCCGATGTGTACACCTCTCAATTGAAGTTGAGTTTTGAGTCTGGAAGAACCAGAATGGATGAACTCCGAGCGCTGAAGATTGAACTAGTGGTTCTCATCTGTGCAAAAGACAATTAAATTGCTGCAATGACTCTACATGTTCGAAACACAAACCTCATACCCCTCCACAAAACTTCTTAACTTGGCCGTCTCACCTACTGCAGAAAGCCACTCGGTGAGGATTTCCATGGTTATATAATCAGGATTGCAAGCCTGTTCATTCATCCTATCCATTAGTTCAAATGCTTTCTCCAACCAATTCTTCTCCTGAAGGCCTTTGAATATGGCATTGTATGTGGTGGTGTTTGGCAGCACCATCTTAACTTGCATATCATCCATCAGAGAAAGGGCAGTTTCAATTTCCTTATTCTTGCAGAGAGAATCAATCAAAATATTGTATATTACAGTGTTCGGAGGGACCCTTGAAGTGGGATTCATGTCTCTGAAAATTTTCATGGCTTCATCAAGTTTTCCTGCTCTGCAGTACCCATGGATCAGTGCACCATGAGTAACCACAGTGGGCACAAGACCCTCACCAACCATCTTCCTCATCACTCTATGAGCAGTGGAAAAATCGCCGTCTTTGCTTAAAAAGGTAATCAGAATGTTGTATGTGACCTCATCAGGTCGAATTCCCTCATTCTCCATCTCCTTGAGCAACTCATGCACCATATCAAACCTCTTCTTCCTGCAGAACCCACTGATCAGAACATTGTAGCTTGTCGTGTCAAGGTGGAGCCCTGCTTCCTGCATCTTTTTTGCAATAGAGTGGGCATCATCCAGCCTCCCAGCCTGGCTCAAGCCAGAGATCAAGGTGTAGTACAGAATTGCATCTGGAGAGCATCGAGCTCTCAACATCTCCTCAAACAAATACATTGCCTTATCAATGTTATTCGCATTACAGAAAGCACAGATCAAGATAGCATAAGTAATAGCATTCCCTTTCAGCCCCTTCCCTTGCATATCGTGAAAGAACTCAATTGCACTACTAATCCTCCCATGCTTGCACATCCCATCAATCAGGGTATTAAGAGTAATCTCGTTGGGTTGAACACCCTCTTTGTTCATCCGATCAAACAGTTCATGCGACCTCTCTATCTCACTTGATTTGCAGAACCCGTCAATTAAGCAGTTGTAGGTAACAGTATTAGGAGCACATCCATGGTATGAACTCATCTTGTCCACCAAAATCAGACCTTCTTCTTGTCTCCCCACTTTGCAGAGTCCATTAACCAGAGTATTGAAAGTGATTACATCGGGTTGAACTGAAACACCAACCTTGTCTCCCTCCTCTGTCATTTTCTCAAACACCTGCAATGCCTCATCGACCCTGCGCGATCTACAAAGATGGTTGATAAGAATTCCAAAAGTTACAACATTAGGCTGAATACCCATTTCCTTCATCTCAGCCATAAGCAAGTTCATCCTCTGAAAATCCGAGCCTCGGCCCAACGAAGTCAAGAGGGCATTGCAAGAAGAAACCTCCACGGAGCCTCCCTTCTTCATCACCACATGTAAAAGATCCCAAGCACTTCCAGTTTTACCACCCCTGCACAGATTAGTGACCAATTGGGTAAGCCGAATTGCATCAGGAAAGACGCCAAGTTCGCCCATTTTTGAAACCAACCCAATTACTTCTTCTTCCTTCACGATCCTCCCATGTTGATTCTTCGTTAACGCAGAAAAAACAATAGACCCAGTGAGATCATTGGGAGGAGAATCTGAATTTCGTTGAAGCATTTCGTCGAGAATCTGCAGAGCAACATCAATACGCTCCGATTTGAAGAGAACCTCAAGAAGGGTATTTCGGATTTGAATCTTCCGGAGAGAAGGGTCGAGTTCGTTAAAGACACGAAGCGATTCAGTAACCATATGTGCTCTTCCGAAACAACGAATGAGAAGGGATGCTGAGTTGGGGGTGAGAGAAACACCATGGTCTCTGGATGTCCTGAGGAGCTCAGAAAGCTTGATGTGAGAATTGGGTTCTCTACTAGCAAGCTGAAAGATGGCCTGGTAGAGAGAAGACAACGGAAGATCTACTGACGACTCCCTTTGAAGCCATTCGAAGAACTTGGAGGCTTTGTCGCTGTTGCCCAAACGACGGATGATTTGGGGAAGACGATGAGGGATGAAAGAGGAGGAGAGAAGTCTCCGAAGTTCTTCTTCGTTCCAGCAATCATCTCTGGTTTGGAGTAGCTCTACTATCTGTGTCACAATTGCTGCATCGTCTGTTGCTGCTGCTGTTGTGATTGGTGTAGGAGGGTCGATTTGGACTGATAAATGTCGAAGAAATGAGGGAAGAAGAAGACTCGTTGTGTTGGGGTGTTTCAGAAGCCAAAGTAGCTTTGCTGGTTTTGGTGATCCGCTCATTATACTCATTTGAGAAGAGAAAGAGAGAGCTGTGTTTCAATGGAAGAGAGATGGAGAAATGAATATGGCCCAGGATTCTCTCAAGTTGCAACTTGAGAGAATCTCTCAAATTGGAACCCTGGAGGTCGCCACGTGTCTCCTTTGACACCTCTTAACCATGGGTAAGGTTCACCTACCCTTAGGGTGGCCTTGGATTGTCTATGGCAAAGCCAGAAACTCCTCTCAAGGTTCCATACATTGTGGGACAGTTGGCAAAAAATTGGGGAGAAGTCATTTCAATTTCTTCCCATGATTTTGACTTCTTCCCATTTGATATCTCTCCCCCCTATTCTCACACACTTATCCCCACATGTCTTAATATGTGTGGAGAAGTCAAAATCATAGACTCCATGATTTTGACTTCTCCACCACTTGTCACCTATTCTATGGAACCCCGAGACAAGCCCTTTCTGGCTTCCCCAGCGACAATCCGAGGCCCCTAGGGTTTACTCACACATCTTTGGTTTTTTTTTTTAATATTAATTATTATTATTTTAGATTAAAAAAACTGTTTTTAGAGTTTTTTAATATTAAAAATAGTTTTTTAATTTTAAAAATAATAATTAATAAAAAAAAAAACCAAGAATGGGTGAGTGAACCCTTGGGGTGGGTGAACCTTACCCATGGTTAAGGGGTGTCAAAGGAGACACGTGGTGACCTCTAAGGGTTCCAACTTGAGAGATCCTCTCAAGTTGCAACTTGAGAGAATCCACTCCCAATGAATTTTGGTGGGGTCAACAAAAAAGTCTACAAATCGGAATCCCACAAAGAAGTCTACAAATCGGACGATTCAGATCGACCGTTGCCTTTTCATCTGACGTGCACCATACACTCGCGTCTACGGGTGCTCTGACGCCCATTTCAGACGCTCAAATCATCCGTTTCAATGCGAGCGACTCGGATACTATCGTCGGTGGAGAGACCATTCCTACTCCGGCACTCACCTTCTCCTTCCACTCTCAGGATTATAAACATTAACTACAGTACTAGTCCACCATCGTTACTAGACCCATCTATCAATCACATCTCCTGCTGCTCCTCCTCTTGGCGAAGGAGAATTGGAACAGTTCGGGCCATGGATGAGAACAAAACCAGAGCCGAGGAGGATTCGACGGAGCACATTGCCGGAAACTGGTTCTCCGTGCCGGAGCTCCGGTTGCGTGACCATCGCTTCACCGTCCCTCTCGATTACTCTCTCGATCACCGGACCTCCACGAAGATCTCCGTCTTCGCTCGCGAGGTCGTTGCAGGTGCTCTTTGATCGATCGATGAATTCTTTTATTATTGTTTAGAAATGAAAGAAAATGGAGCATTTGCTTTTGGCTTTTCTCATCTCATTTTAATGCTACTATGTCTTACAACTTGATTGATACAATTTCGATTCAATTCGGATGATCGCGATCGCGTACTCTTGAGAGCTTGTTGGACTGTTTCTAGGAGGAGAAAAAGCCCTAGGGAGAGCCAAAGAAGGTTTTGTTAGAAACAAAACACAAACATTTGCTCATAATATTGCATTGATGTTCAATTAGGTTGGTTTATCCTAGTATGATTATTAAATGTTAAAATGGCTTGGCGTAACAAAGCTACAAAATCTAATGAAGTATGACTTGGGAGGCCATCTCCTTTAGTAGAATTTACATTCATCTGATTGATATGAATTTGTAGGTACTAATTGCTTTGAGTGTTGGGACTCGAAGACATGATATCGGTAGAACAAGAGATCTCTCACCATTTCTTGTTCTCTAAATCTCAAGTTAACACTTGGAAAGTTTCATAAAGAAATTTTTGTTCATTCCTTATTCTCAATCCGAATACTTAAACTCCTACCTCTTTACATATTTGGTCTGTGGATTCTAGCTTAGCTTGGTAATTACTATATTTAAATCTCCACTTTAGTCTCTCACAAAAAGTACTTTGTTGGCCAAAAGTGTGTATATAGCATATTACCAGAGCGAGAAGCGAAAACGAAAAGCGGGAAGCGAGGCTCAAAAAAACCTTAGGAAACGGAATGCAAGAAATGAGATATATTCTCCTCATTCCCATTATATTATTATGAGTAGCTATATATTTGATTTAATCTTACATGAGATTTTTGTGAAAAAGTAGATGCCTTAAGTTCCAAACCGACGATACTTACTTAGAGTCTACACCCTTAGGCTATAGACTATGGTCTACCTCATCACTTCACTCATATAGCTCCATTTGATCTTAAATGAGACGTGATGGAAACGAGCTTCCTAAGAAGCAAGTCCATCCGAGGAAGCGAGCTTCCTAGGAAGCGAGCTTCCTAGGAAGCGAATCTGTCTGAGGAATCGAGTCTGGGAAACGAGCTTCCCACTCTGTACATAGCTTCCCTGCAACTATGGTATATAGACCCGAAACTTTGTTAATGAGTAACTTTTGGATCATCTTTTTCCTTTTAAGATGATTTGTTAATTGTCAAATAAATATGATGTAGAATAGTATAATTGGAATTTAGAATTGCACATTTCTCTCTAATTTCAAAGCTGTTATTGGTTTGAAAACCTCCTATTACTCATGATGCACCTTTCTCTAAGGATCATCCATCATCCAAAGGGACTTCTTTATAATCATCAAGTTATTGGCTATTAATGCTAGGGTTTTATTAAATAAAATATAGTAGACTAGCAACGTTGACATTTTTTTTGCCGAAATTTTTCTGACTCTATGCCGATTGAACATGTTCAATCACAGGATCTCTAACTCCTTGAGAGTTTCAAAATGTAGGTAAGTCTTAGCCAAATGGGGTTGAATGCTGGACCTACCACAAAAATCCCCTAAATTACTTTTACCAAAATTAATGTGAAGACGTTAAGGGTAAAACCCAGCTAACGACATGGCCCAACATGATGGTGCCATGTGACCTCTACAAAAAGGTCCGGACTAGAATTTCAAAGATGGTTGCTATTGTTTTGTCTCTGATTATTAAGAGAAATTTTTACCATGAATGGTAAGAGAATGGCCAATTTGCCATTCTTTCCTATAGAAGAAAATAATTGGAGGTTCGGCATGCTGCATATCCACACCACGTCACCACCCGTAGAGGCCTCTTCCCAATAATGATTGGAAATTGGCTTGGGATGGGATCGTCTAAGATTTATCCACATTTTCAATTTACCCTCCTCTATCGCTTGAGCAGGTAAAAGATCTAAAAGTAGGATACTTTTTTTTAAATCGGAAAAAGTAGGACACCTTAAGATCATTTTTTTCTTTTCTCTTTTGTGGGGTACCCAAAGACCGAGTCTAGGCTTGAAAATTCAAATCTCAAGGGTTGGTTGCTGGAGCCTATATTGAAATCCAGAATTTAAATTTTCATTCTTTAAGTAAAATCCAAAACCAAGATGCTGAAATTCTCTCGAAGCATCAAGCCATGATGAAGTACCCACCTCTTATCTTCTTCTAATGAATGACAAACACTTGGCTATTTATAGAAGGATTCTGCTAGCCCCACTCTCCCCTACTGCACTCTCCTCTTTTGGGGCAAGATAAAAAAGGACACATTTTCAAATCCATATAGACCTATGAAGATCTAAAAAACCTCCTTTTAGACAATTCCCTTCGTATCTTTGAATCCCTTTCTTATAGATCTGTAAAGATTGTTCTACAAGAAAAGTTTTCATTTCAACATAAACCCATCAACTGCGTTCAATGGATGTGTATAATGTTGCTATTTGTTAGAATTTTCAGTTTCTTAACTAGATGGCTTTTATTCTCTGGATAATTGTATTTCCTGCCTTTGTTCGCATTGATAGCTTATGTCAGTTTGTCCTTTACTAGTGAAGTATGTATGTTACAGTTGGGAAGGAAGAACAAACGCTTCCATATCTACTATTCCTACAAGGTGGGCCCGGTTTTGAAAGCCCACGTCCAACTGAAGCCAGTGGATGGATAAAGAAAGCATGTGAAGATTATCGTATTGTTTTGCTAGATCAGGCATGATTTGCTGGATATTCTCTTAACACAAACCTTCATTGAAATATGCTTTTGCTATACATATTTGTTTGGCACCAACTAAGTTCTTTGTATCTGGCAGCGAGGAACAGGCTTATCAACTCCCTTGACTGTATACTCTCTGGCACAAAGGAAATCTGCAGAGAAGCTGGCTGACTACTTGAAACATTTTCGAGCAGACAATATAGTGAACGATGCTGAATTTGTTCGTGTACGTCTTGTACCTGATGCTGGACCTTGGACAATTTTAGGGCAGGTATTGAAACTGCTGTTCTCCCAACTAGAGGCGCATGTTTGGGATGTGTTCTGAGCATATCATTCTGATCTTTGGAGTACAGAATTATGATTCTTTCCTCCTGCTTGTGCACCATCTGACATGTGACAAATATTCGACCCTAGACTGTCACTAAGGTTTACTTGAGGAGTAACTCAGATTTTCCCTGTTGCTACTGTGTAGTGCTTTTTTGGTCAGAAATAATGTGTCTATATTCAGTCAATTAATACAGTTTTCATGCATTACATTGAAGCTTTGGTATGGTCAGATTGTTAAACTCAAGAATGACTCATTCCTTTTACTTTTGTAGAGCTATGGTGGTTTTTGTGCAGTCACCTATCTGAGTTTTTCTCCCCAAGGACTGAAACAAGTCCTCTTGACTGGTGGAATCCCACCAATCGGAAACGGATGCACTGCAGATGCTGTGTATAGAGCATGCTTTGATCAGATTCTTCATCAGAATGAGAAGTACTACAAGAGATTTCCTCAGGACATTGCAGTTGTTCAGGAAGTTGTAAACTATTTGGCAGAATCTGAAGCTGGAGGGGTGAGTTTCCTAATTGGCATATCAATTCTCAGTAATGCTCTTTTAATGCTAAAAATTAGCCAGATCTTTGACGTACCTTTTTTCTTTTGTATAGGTGCTTCTTCCCTCTGGGGGCATATTAACCCCGAAGGGATTGCAAACTCTTGGTCTTTCTGGTTTAGGATCTAGTACTGGTTTTGAGCGCATGCACTACTTGTAAGGCATGATTTACCTATCTGTTTCTTAAAGAGGTGCATTTTGACATTTTTCTGATCAATCATTTTCCTACTACTTACTGTAGGTTTGAGAGGGTCTGGGATCCTATTCTAGTTCCGGGAGCACAAAAACAAATCAGTTACTACTTCTTGAAGGCTGTAAGAAAATCACTGTATTGCCATTGATCATACATTGCATCTCTTACTATATCTGCTGTTAGAATTAATGATGTACATGTCAGTAACTCATATAATGTAGGATAACCTTTTAGAGACTGTTTTTGTTTAATCCTAAGATAACTTTTTTCATCCTTCGTAAGCATCTCAGCAAGGGTATTTTGAGATTTTTTCCTCTTTTTGGTTTGGAAAAAATGTGTTTAGAAAAGGAAAGAACTGGAATTTATATAAAATAAAATAAATAAAAATTTAGGAAGCTTAAATTTTTTCCTGTTGTAGATTATAGACATCAAAATTTCACAAATTTTACCAACAAAATATCTGATTCCTTGTGAGAGACTAAAAGTTCTTATTACATTTCTTTGAGGATCATGGGAAGTATCATAAGATTTTCAAAAATATCAGAAATAATTATGACAAATTCACGGTATGAGATGTTACTTTGAGTCAAACTACGTAGTCTTTCTAATTCCTTTTTCTGGCATATGCAGCTATTAATGAGTGGTTGGTGTTTGTGTAAATTAATTCCTACATTAATTATCTTTTTATATTCTAGGTGTTAAGAAGCTTGACACCACTATCTACTGACTTTATCCTTTTGTTTATACAGTTCGAAAACTGGTTGTCTTTTGATACAAATCCACTCTATGCTCTTTTGCACGAGTCCATATACTGCCAAGTAATCTTCTTTATTATCTTTTAAGTTTTACCAATAAATAATTTGAACTTGTGACAAATTTTGATTTTACTTGCATGGTAAATTTATCTGGTCATCCAAAATTATTTTGGAAGTATCTAATTTTTTATTTGCTTTCAACTTGATAGGGTGCTCCGTCACAGTGGTCTGCTAAGAGAATACGGGCCGAACATGAAAATAGGTTTGATGCAATCAAGGCTGCAAAAGAAGGTCATCCTGTACCGTTTACAGGAGAGGTAGGCACCATTTGTAAGGTTGTGCATAAAAATAATGAGGGATTATAGCAAGTCAGCTGCTAGGTTTAGCCTATTTTGCAAATACATTGTTTTGGAAATCTGTTTGCAAACAAACTCATGGTTCATGCACTGTTAAGCATATGACCTCATTTGGTGCTTATGTTAGAGTTAGAATCAAAATTGTTAGTGAAATGACCAAACTAACCCTAATTCTTTATATGGCTATTCCCTCTCTCAAATAGAAGGCATTGGGGTTTGTTCCTCCATTCGCTAACGAATTGAGGCTAGTTCAGTCATTTCATTAACAGTTTTGGGTCTAATTCTAACAGAAGCACTGAATGAGGTAATTGCTTATGATTTTTTTTTCAAAGCCGTTTTCTGATTAGGTTCTATATATTATACCATTGTTCTTACGTTATCTTGTCTGGCTGATTACAGAGGGAAAGTCCTCTGTTGGAAGCTTTGATCATGATGAGTTTAATTTATTCAGAAAATTTGACACAACCATTAGTCTCATTACTTAAAAGAGTTTTTTGACAATCAAGACATGCATATTATCTAGGAGAACTGTATTTTAGAGAATAGGGCTGAATCTTCCGGATGCAGGATCAATGTTCAAACTTCAAAGGGTGAATCTACCAGCTGATGGTGCTTTCCCGTTTGGTTAGGTCTAATTGTGGAATACCAACAGACCCGGTCTCAAAACTCTTAACCAACAAGGCTTGAGGAATCAAACCAAAAAATGTTTTAGGGAGGAGACTACCATCTGCAAGGCAGATAATGTGACAGTTCAGAATGCACAAAAGCGTCATAGGGTGTTTTAAGAGGCCCTTGCATAAGTTGCATTAATATTATGCAACCATTTGGTGCTGATGGCAATAATTGACAAAATTAAAGGTGTATCTGCATTAGCATAAATTTTTGAACCTTCACTTATACTGTACACACATGCTACCTTGTTGACATCTGCTTATATGTTGTTAAGACAGAAAACAGAGATACGTTTGAGTGTGGTTTAACCTTACAATGAATAGTAAAACTATAGTTTGAAATTGAGTCATCTTTTCTGAAATATGGCTTTTTGTGATGTTGACTCAATTGCCTCCCTCATTATTCCCAATGGAAACAGAATAAGATGAGAACTTGTTATGCTCATAGACTATGGACAATTGGACATTGTTATGCACATTACTGACTTAAGCATATTGTCACCTGAGCATCCTTCATCTTAAACTGTGATTTGCTGTCGTTTTAACCGGTTTCTTTGGAAATGGCATTTACGCTTGGGGGGGGGGGGGGGGGGGGGGTCTTCAGATCTGATCGTTGAGTTCTCTATCACTTTACTCTTAAATGAATTTTTTTATTTTACGCATGAGTATCGCCCGTGCCACTCCCAAAGCTAATCGATTTAATGCAAGTCCCTATCATGTATTTGGCTTTTAGTATTTAGTAATACATACAATTCTTGGTCTCTGCAGATGATATTCCCATGGATGTTTGATGAAATCCATGCCTTGAGACATTTCAAAGATGCTGCTCATTTATTGGCTGAGAAGAAGGATTGGCCTCCGCTATACAACATTGCGTCATTGAATAATAACAAGGTGTGCTGCCTTTTTGGCGTACTCCTTGAATCTTGATTGCAAAATAAATTCTTAATGAGAATCTGTAGTTATCAACTTTAAGAATGTTCACTAATTGTTCTGCTACCTGTCTTCAAGGGAGAAAATGGTTTTAAAATTAGCTTACAAAGAATCTGTCCATTGTCTCTTTTCACAGGTGCCTGTGGCGGCTGCTGTTTATTATGAAGATATATATGTTAACTTCAAGCTGGCCATGGAGACAGCTTCTCAGATTGCAGGAATTAGGTTGTGGATAACTAATGAATTCATGCATTCTGGCTTGCGCGATGGAGGGGGTCAAGTTTTGGATCATTTGATGGGAATGATAAATGGAAGGAAGCCTTTGTTCTGAGTGGGGATTGCCATTTTTTTTATTTTAAATTAAGATTGTTCTTTACTTTTCCTAGTCTTGATTAAGACTTGCGCTTCGTTGGTTTATCATAGTTCAGATCTTTGTTGCAGGCCTTCTTTATGTTTTGTTCAAAATATCTAACAATTCAAACATGGCGAAAATGTGTTTGGTTGGATTTATTTATTTACTTATTATTATTATTATTATTGTGTATTTATTTATTATTATTTTTGGGCCTCTCAAATGTCACGCCAGCATACTCGAACTTAGTCCTCCCCCTTCAGGAGAAATACATCTTACCGCTCAGACGTTTGGTTGGATTGAACTGTAAAAAAGTTGGTATTATAATAGGTTTTCCTGAAACAGGTGCTGTTTATTATGAAGACATGTTTGCTAACTTCAAGCTGACCATGGAGACAGCTTCTGAAACAGGGACTAACTAATCCATGCTTTAGTCCGTGCAATGGAGGGTTCAAGCCTTTGTTCTGACTTGTGGTTTCCATTTTATGCTTTCCGCAATAAGGTTGTTCTTAATATTTTATAGGGAAATGCTTTTGAGAGGCAGACCGTATACATATGCACGGATTTCAGGTAAGGCCCGCCATGTGAATGAGGGCCCCACCTGAAATCCCTTGCATACGTGCAAGGTCTCGGCCCTTTCACGGTCTCAGTAGCAAAATCCTATTTTATATGGGACTCTGCTATAAGACCGTCTAAGGGCCGAGACCACTGAGATTGTGCTCCCCGATCACGGGATTTCAGGTGGGCCCCATTTCACATGGTGGGCCCCACCTGAAATTCCAATGCTCGGGGAGCACGGTTTTGGTAGTCTCGTCCCTAAGACGGGCTCAGAAGCTTTATCCTTTTATATATTTGTTTGGTTTATTACAGATCGGGACCTCTGTTCTACCAAAAAAAGGAAAGGTTCAGATTTCAGAAACATAATGGTAACTTTTTAAAGAGCCGTGATTAGCGGGGTCGGCTTCCTATCTTACCCGGCCGTGTCCCTTTTAATACCCCTTTAACCCTGGTGAAGTTTAACTAAATTAAAGTTAATATTTTGGTTTTTTTTTTTTTTTCGCAAAAACCAAAATTGGATTGCTCAACCCTAAGGATGAGTGAATCTTAACCACAGTTGGTAAGCATTTAAAAGTGGAGCGTGGACCAATGAGGACCGGCCATTCCATTACAAAATAGGAACCACGAGTACGTTAAGTATTTTTCGTTTTTTTTTATAATATCTGACAATTGAAGCGATGAAAAATGATAATGAGGAGTTTGGATTGGATTTTATTAGCCAAAAATTATATGTGATAAAATTGATTGTGTAGAAATTAACTGTCAAATAATCGCTTTTTGAAATAATAGTGTTTGCGAATATGAAGTTGAAATTATTTGAAAAAGTAAATATTTGACGGTTAATTTCTACACAATCAATTTTATCACAATTAATTTTTGGCTAATAAAATCCAATCCAAATGCCACCTAAGCATACTCTCGGAACCTTCTCTCACATTTTAAAAAAAATTAAAATAAATGATTTGTGTCAGCCCTCATTTGTTTTTTTCATTCTCATCCAATTTCTTCTTCTTCTTTTTTCAAATAAGAAGACAAAAAAATATAACAATTTTTGTGAGAAACAAATCATCTTTGGCCTTCCCTGTGTTAAGCCGTTAAGGGTCAGGATAAACCTTTAACACAGGAAAGGCCTTTAGCATTATCTTTTTTAAAATCTAAAAGGAGTGAGACTTGGGAGTAGGTTTTCTGTTTTATTATCTAAAAGGGGGTGATAAGATGCTTAGCGTTCCTTACGAAGCAATACATGCATGGTCTTGGTGGTAGACTATTCAATAAGGGAACCCATTGGATGACCATGATCTTCACTAGTCGGAGACTTGGATCCATTAACATTTTTCACAATCATGTCTGTATGCATGGAGTGATTAATATGACAACTATATGTATTGCTTGCTATGGGGGACTTAGGGCTACCAAAGGACAGGCTGAGGGAGAGGGTTAGCCCTCAAGGGTCAAGGTAGGGTAAGACGGGAAAGAAAAGCAAGAAATTTTGTCTCATTTAAAATGATGAGATTTTTTTTTACACCAATTGTCAATTTAACAGATTATTCATTTGAAATTATTTGAAATAAAAGAAATATAAAAATAAAGTAAAACAAGTATAATAACAAACTAGGTAAAACAAAACCTATTTTGACAACAAACTAAGATTGTAATCAAAGTGTTAGGGACAATCACCATATTAGGGTTAGGGAATCAATCAATTAGTGACTTAGGATTAGGGTTTCAAGGGATTAAGATAATGATTTTAAGGAGCTGGAATTAGGGTAGGGCTGTCAAAGGCGAGGGCAGAGGGTAAGGGTCAACCCTAAAACTCTGCCCTTACTTATAATAAGGGCAAGACCCTGACCCTGCACTAGGCATTCATGGGCCATGCTTTGGTGATAACGATACTATTGGGCAAGTCTCCTTTCCCTGGGGCAGTTGAACAGAAGTAGGTTGGATGCAGTTGGCTTTGGCTTGGGCTTGGGCGAAATAGAGTCTCCTTTCAGCCATAAGAATAACCTCTCTCTCTCTCTCTTTGGGGCTGTCCAACCTCTTCTCACCTTCCACCACCTTTGAGCTTCAATGATAAATTCTCAAAACAATCTCAGCTCTCCTAGCAATTAAACTCTCAGTGGAGAACCATGGAAGGAGAAGCCCCACCACTAGTGCCACCCCACAATTCCTCGTATTTCTTCACAACCTCACTTCCATCCACCTCATTGCACCTTCCTTCCCTACTGCACCCACCCCAACTAGAGTCTCAAATTGCTCCAGACTTCGACTGGGTCGCCCTCCTCTCCGGTCCCATCGGATATGGCGATCCAAATTCAGTACCAGCAAGTGCATCTGTTATAACATCTGAGAATAGAGGTGAAGAAGAGAAAGGTGGTAAGGAAAAAAGGAAAGCTAGTAGGACCAAGAAAGCGATTCGGCCGAAGTTTGCCTTCCAGACTAGGACCACCAATGATATTCTCGACGACGGGTACCGATGGAGAAAATATGGGCAGAAAGCTGTGAAGAACAGCACCTATCCCAGGTATTATCGTAGTGTGTTACACCTCAGTTCACGTTGCATGGCTTCACTTATGTGATATCTCCTTCTTACAAAGTATTTCTTTTGCATTATAATCCTCTTATAGTGAATTGTCATTAAAAAACTAACAGCTAGCTCATAATATATATTACTTGGTGATTCCATCCAAATCACCTTCTCCAGCCCAATGTTTGGTAAAATACAATCTCTTCTTTAGGTGTTTATCAAGACACCCTATAGGTCTAAATCAAAGATGATGCTATGGCAGAGCTCGTCATGGATCAAGCGGCGAGGAACAACAATCGCGATTTGACTCTACTTGAACTTATCTTTATTATCTAAATAATCAACGGATTAAAAAAAATTGTCATTTACTAATTACACTAGTAAAGTGGCATCATCATCTTCTAAGTAGTTATTGTTAATTGTCTCCTCTTTAACTTTGGATAAATTAACTAGGTGATATGATTTGTAATTTTCATCTTAAGGACTTGGCCTACTCAGGTACATGGAGAGATAATGACCCTCATAGCGGCCGATATGAACTGTTATAAACCGTGACAAATATACGTAAGAGATTGCGGACAAAAGGCGTCAACTGTACGTTTCAACTTGTATTACAAAGTCAGGCTATGAAATATGGGTGGAAGTGCTGAAGAGAAGAACTGGAGCTCAAAACCAGATACCTTAAATCAACTTTCATTACAGTTTCTACCTTCCAAAAACTTGCATTACAGTTTACATGTCTATGAAGAGACACCAAAAATTTAGTGACAAAGAACTTGTTATAAACATGAAGAACAAAAAGAAGCTCTTGTAGATTTTAGAATAGCTAGAAAGAAAAAAAGTTAAAAAAACCCACATCTTGAATTTTTCAGAATTAAGAGGCAATGATTTTAAATGAGGAGATTCCATAGCTATTACAATACTTTTATGCGTATGATGAGCATGTCAATGCCGAGAATTTTATCTGTTAATTTCTCCCCATATCATGATAATGAGTGTCCAGCATTTCATTTTGGTTGTAGTCTCCTTTCATGATTTTGAATAATCTCCTTACCATCCTTATCTACTTCTTCTAACATGAACGAAGGAGCTATTATCGCTGCACGCAGCACATGTGTAACGTGAAGAAGCAGGTTCAACGGCTCTCAAAGGACACGAGCATCGTTACGACAACCTACGAGGGTATTCACAATCATCCATGCGAGAAACTTATGGAGAGCTTAAGCCCTCTTCTGAAGCAAATGCAGTTCCTGTCTAGATTTTAAGCCTGTAGATCAGTTAAGGTCAAGGACCAAACAAATTTCATGGCCTTAGCATTGCAGCATGGTTAACTCTCTACACTTGTATAAGAAATTAAGAAAAATCCAAAGAACTGTACTACAGTTAACTGATGTTTAAATGAACCAAAATCTGTGCTAATTTCACATGGCTTTCATATATTTGTTTGCTAACCATCTAATTTCCCTTGTTGATGAGACAAAGGCCTTGCTTTTAATGGTTCTCATGAAGTAAGCTATGACCGAATCTGCGACCAGGTTGCAGCGAACAGCCAACCCACAGCCAGAGCAGCTTTATAATACCTGGCGAGCATGGTTTCCAGCAGCAACAGATGAGAGCACAGAAGCCACCATCTGGAAAACAGGTTTTGGATGTGTTTTCGATTTGGCATCCTGTATGCCATACCTTTCGCAATACTTGAGCTTAGAAACTGAATACATCTTCATATGCTTTGCTCCCTTTTCTCCCAAATCCAATCGTAGATCGGTTCCGGGATTCGGCTCAGCAGATTGGATTTTTTTTTTCTTCCTAATTTACAATCTCTCAAAAGAAGAAAATAAAGAACCCTTATGGGATAAAGTTCCCGAAGTTCCCGATATGGAAGTCGTTCGCATATCATACCCAATGAGCAGCTCAAAATTATTATTTTTTTGATTGATAATCCAAGCAATTATATTAAAAAAGAAAGCAGAACAAAAACAAATAAAGCACAGTTCATGAGGACGTGAACCAATGTGAGGAACATCAAGAAAAAAGACAAATACACCATGCTAGCCCCCAAATAGTTGCCCCCAATGGCAATAAAAATCAATCAAACATCATGCCTAAGCTCATTCCCTCATGCCTTACTGAACCCCACTCCAGCACTAAAGACCTGATTCTAACACAAATACGAGGTAGAGGAGAAGGGGAGTTCTCGAAAACCCTCTTTTTCCTCTCTCCAAATAGACCATGCTATGACACCCGGTAATATCTTCCACAACAAGCCAACCTTGACCCTTCCCCACTTACCAAATCCCAACAAGATAAGAAGTTGTGAAATGAAGAGTGAAAGACCTAGGCACGCCCATGCGGAAAAGAAAAAAACTCCAAATCTCACGAGCTATTGGACAGTGCAAAAGAATGTGATCTACCAACTCTTCTACTTGAAGGCACATAAAACATCGATTAGTCATCTTCCACCCTTGATTTTTCAAGTGATCACATGTGATAATTTATTCAAAACCGCATTCCATAGAAAGATGGATGAAATGTTAAAACCTCGAAATAAAACCTTGAAAGAAAATCCTGAACACGAAGAAAAGATATTTTCTAACCACCGTGGACTTGGATCCTTCTTCAAAACACAAGAAATCAATTAGAAGAATCACCTTCAGCAAAAACAGAGCCTGAATAGCAGTGTCACCTCTTCCCCACCTCTCAATAGGGAAGAGGGAGTGTATTGTTATTATATTTGTAATAGCAGTGTCAAATTCCCAAACACTTGTTTCTTTGCTCACATAAAAAATTAAACATTAAAAATAATAAAATAAAGTAAAATAAAAACTGCTTCCCATCTTATATTTTTATTGCAACAAGAGGATATCACTAACTCAAGATCCCTAGTGTTATTCCCTCTAAATTAAATACAGCTAATGATGATTAAACCACCTCCTCTCAATGTATTCCAGATTACTACAAGTACCCTTACACCCTTTTCATCTTTCACAAGAACCAACAATTGTAGGTCAAATGCTCCAAATCTTGGTAAGAATCGCAGAATGAAGTCCTGCCTGTAATCAACTGTACATGGGAAGGGATCTTTCACCTCAAAAATTCAGCTTTCTTGTTGAGATCATATGAGTTCAAGACAACTGCGACTATATTAGTGAAATGCCAGGGAGATTTTTCAACCGTAATTTTTATTGTGAGTCTTTAATGGGCTCCCCCAATTCACTAGCAGCAAGACAGAGTGCTTATAACTGGAAAGAATCCAACTCGTGGCCATGACGCGTAAGTAATACTTTTCGCCCATCAACCCATTCTAGCCGATAAGAGAGATCAAGATTATGGATCAAGAGTTTCAGACTGTCAAAATCACTCAAACCCCTCACATTCTCCTGCAGCAAAAAAATACCAAGAGGTGGGTTATATTTAGGTATCTCCATCCATGCAACCCTTCTTATTGTGTCCAGATATTTAACATCATTTGATCACATACAGGAAATGAAATTGTGTTTGAATGTGGGAAGGAATATGACAACTTGGCAGCAAGGCAGAAAACTAATGAAGAGACTTTGATGAAAAAGAAAACAGGGAGCACCAGAAAAAACTCGAGAGTATCCATCAAAGACAAAGAAAATCAATTGCAGTTCATGGGCTGGTATGAACATTGGTACTCATGCAAAGAATTAATATCGTAAAATACAGATACGTCTTTTAAATTGAGATGAATACCTAAGACTTAATTAAAGAAAGGAAAAATATAGTCCAGATTTCCATTGGTCGGTTACAAAGGAAATAGCAGGGCCGAGTAAATATTAAAAAGAAAAAACTGGTGATCCATGAGCTGAAAATATGACAAGTTACTAGATCCCATATACACTTTCAGAAGACCCCTAACAATTTCAGAATTAACGAAAATTGAAATGAATACCTGATACTTAATTAAATAAAGAAATAGCCCAGATTTCAATTGGTCGGTTACAAAGGAAATAGCAGGGCAGATTAAATATTAAAAATAAAATACTGGTGACCCATGATTGAAAATATGACAGGTTGCTAGATCCCATATACACTTTTCAAGGAACCCTTAGAATTTCAGAATCAACGAAAATAGGAACAGCCTCATAGTTGTGTATGAAGTAAAAAGAATCATCAGGAGATAAATAATAGATTAGTTGTGGACTGTGGGGGCAAACTGATAAAGTCTTGGTGGCCTTTATACCTAGGGCTGCATTCAAGTCAAGCTGGCTCGTGATTTTGGCTCAGTACGGCTCATTCGAGCCAAGCTCAAGTTGGCATTTCAGGCTCTCGTCTGACCAAGCCAAGCTTTAATTTGAGCTCGAATGTTTAAATAAGCCGAGCTTGAGCCAGACCCTGCTTGATTTGGCTCAGCCCGACAGCTCATTTAAGGTTCAGTTCAGCTTGAAATATTATATATATTATATGGTAATGTTGTTTATATTTTAATATGTAATAATACTTTTTAATTAATAATAAATAAGTTTGGGAGAATAAAAAGAAAGTAGAGAAGTTAAAAGTAAAAACCAGAACCATTAAAAAAAATCTACTTTGGACTGAGAAATATCCTTTAAATATGTTTTTTGTGCATGATTAGATTAATTTTATATAGTTTCTTGTATTCTAATTTAATAATAAATGATTTTATTCAGATCATGTAACATTGATCAAAATTACCCTAAAATAGTAAAATTTGAATCAAGCTTGAACCAACCCAAGATCCGAGTGGATTGAATCAAGTTCAAGCTCGATCATGCTTGTTCAGGCCAAGCTCGAGCATGTTCAAACCAAGATCGAGCTTGGCCAAGCTCAGCTTGAATACAGGTCTAATTATACCATGACCATCTATTGTAATATTTTGTTTAGCTGTACTTATATCATTTTGTTTAACAATGGCATTTATGTCGTTCCATCTACTTTGCAATATACCAATGTTAAGTCATCCAGTTCAATGATAACAATATGAATATACACATTAAGAATATTCTTACGAGTTTTCAGGGTTTTGTCTAAGTATTCAAATCTGCTAAAGTTGAGAAGATGGAAAATAAACTAAATTCTAACAAGCATATGTATGAAAATAATACCACGGTCAAGAGAAGAAACATACCTGAAATTTGGCCTGTCTATCATGCCCCATTATGCTTGCCATTATGCTTGACCTAAAAGAATTGGGTGAGAATTCCTCCCAGGGAGGAACAAAAATCAGTTTGGTGCATTGGACAGGAACAAAATTTCGGCTGAGTTTTTCCCACCATGCAGATCCCAATGACCACCACCTGATCATCAATCCATGCTCAGAAAAAGCAACTAGCCCCTGCAATTAAAAGATATGTCAGAATAATGGTAGAAAGAAAACATATGGGCACCTTAACTCTGGTTTATTGATGAGAAACCCGCAATTTCTTAGTTCAATCATATCAGTAGAAGAAGTAAATATAGAATACTTATTTTGTTTGAATATGACATATATATCTTTAAAGGGGAATCTTCTTCTTGATACAAGTAGAAATTGATAAATAGTTAAATACCAATATATGAAAATCCTGTGAACTCATTGGGTGGGCAAAAAATAAAACTGGCAGGGAAAGATCGAGGGGGGAAAAAACCTATTTGCAGAAGGAAAATATTCACCAACTCAATCCAAGAAGGTGAATTACCGTCTCGCACCCCTTTTGTGTCATGTGTCACCTTTTTTACTCCCTTAACTGTGGTTAAGATTCACTAATCCTTAGGGCTAAAGCATCTAACCTTGGTTTTTAGAAGGAAAAAATTAATCACAGGGTCAAAACTAGTTAACCATAGTTCGAACTTCGAAGGGGCTTTTACTGAAATGGCATAGGTTCTATTCTGGAGTTGTTTTGGGGTGGCACAAATTACGAGGCACAGAGTAATGAGGTGGCGCCAGATGCACCCAAGTGCAAATGCAGTTGGTTCACATTCAAAAATGGCCGCCAATCGCATTAACTAAGAAGTTGAGAATAAACTCACAATTCCATAGGCTAAACCAGCTCGACTATACAAGTAGAACAATCATAAAAGAAAATGTCTCTTAGTTTAGAATATAAACAAAGATATGTGTAAAGAGCAATATTCAAGTCAGGATAGCAATACAAGAAAAGCAGTGTCCTCTACCCGTGCCATATGCATGCGTGCATGTAGTGGAGACACAATATGCCCTTCAACGGATCCCACCTATTAAATCTAGCTTACCAAAAATCATCCTGACCAGTATGATCTCACCACGAAAATTTGTAAGACTGTATGCTAGTCTTTTAACAAAGAAATATATCAGATGGCTTAAGATCACCCGACCAGTTTCTGGCCTAAAAGACCTTGTTGAGACCAATCTTTGTCCACCCTGCTGCATGCATGCTACATCTCAGTCTTGACTTTAGTATTCAAGTAAGCAGCTACTCCTACTTATGCATGCATGCAAATGTGTAGATACTGGTGGCTCTTTTGAACAAAGCATGAATGGTACTGGCATAAGGAGCCAATTGGGAGAATGAAGAACTTTGTGTATGGGTCTATGGACTTGTTAGGCGTACCTCCCCGTCTGGCGAAAAGCTCAGGGCTGAAATTGCAGTGGTTACCATCATCTTCGAAGATCCTGCAAGTAAACTTGGAAGCCCAGGAGGTCCACTTGCATCCAAAACCTTTATCTTTGTCACACTACATTGAAATATGAATGTAAGCTTTTATGATTTGAGCAATTGTTATCTCTAAGTTAACCCAAGCCACAGAAATGAAGAAATCAGGATTTGAAATGGATTTTTAAAATAGAGCCAACATCGAGATGGAAGTGAAAATACAATTGTAGTGATGTCCCCACACAATATGGTATTAACGGACAAATCCTCTTGTATATCCTTATGATTCTATAGGCGCTAAAGTAGAGACCCTTCCCGAACACCTCAAAGTGCCAAATATAGACTTCTCAATTCTCATTACATAAATGTGGGATTTCGATGCTTGAACGCATTGAAACTACAATTATCAGTTTATGAAAGGAAAAAAAAGCAGAAGAACCAATTTCAGTACCTGCTGACATAAAGGATTGACAGAAAAAAAAAATGTGGTGGAAACCATCTTCTCTTTTCTCAATCTTCACCAGAACTCTGAGCGTAATCTCTTTGAAGGGTTCATTTAAGGTACAATAGCAAATCCAGTTTCTTTTCATTGAACTTTATAAACTAATGGAAAACTTCAAAGTAACAAATCAGTGCGTTCAAAATAAACCTCTTGTCCCATTATATATATATATATACTATCATGCTTTATACCTTATGAATTTATGATTAATTTTTATTAGATCAGTTAGCCTCAAGATTTTCCAAATCTGAGCCCCATAATGCAGTGGCACCAATAACACATAACTAGGTAATATAGCAAGATAGTACCAATAAGCTTAGAATTGTCACTAATGAACGGAGTTTGTAGAAAAGAAAAGGATATATTTGAGGCCATGAATGACAGTGATCTCTTCACCCAATGATCGGTATATGTGCTCATCAATTGGGACCCTCCAATAGATCACCTATTGGCTGGGTCACAGCTTAAGAATCACATTGACTGGATGATAACTGCTTAATAGAGATGTTTTCGAAATAAAATCAAATAAAAAAATGGTTCTTCAATCCTCAAAGTTTTAGCTCAAGAATTGACAGGAACGATCCTTTGGTCAATGCATATTCTGGGCTGTCGCCAGTCCTGAAGGTGCTCCATCGATTGGATTGTCATGATTTATGAGCACATATACCTACTAGTGCATTTAATCAAGAATCTATCATCCATGATGACCTTCTGCTACAATATATTCTCAACAAAGAAAACAAAACCTATATGAATTCTATAATATTTTTTTTATCTTATCAATACCTTTGCATGTCATAAACCAGAATGCTAACGCTATTAATATCTCCAATTGGATCCCCGACAGCCAACCGTGTTGATGCCTCATTCAGCGTTACCATAGGGAATATACGTGCAACTTCCTTCAATGCTGTCATTGAGCTCTGAAGGCAAGCTTTGCGCATGACTGAGTTTCCATGGTCCATAGTTTGTAAAATAAAGTTTACTGCCTGCAAATCTGTCCAAATGTCAGAGCTATTAATACAACACTGGAAGTGCAAAAACAATTCAATTCTTTTCAGTAGAATGTGATAAAAATAAAGACCAAAACATACAGTAGCCTGAATAACTGTATTATATGCATTAAAGAATATAAATTAATTGGACAAATTAACATCGGAAAATCGGAGAGGTTTGAAAATGGAAAGTCGAAACAAGTCAAAACGGTCTGTGAAGAAATGACAAGTTCACCAGTAAACAACGTAATAGCAATGATCAAGAAGGGAATCGATATAAAGAAAATAAACAAGAAAAATGAAACAAGACAAAAATTCTTAATAGACTAGATTAGCAGTATCCTTCCTCTTTGTGATCCTTCATGCCCACAACAGAAGAATGACTACACCATACCTGTGTACTGGAGGATGACCAAGAATCAAGATAAAAGACACTTATCCATAAAGATGAATTCAATTTGAAGGTGCCCAAATGAAAAAAAGGCATGCTATTTCTTTAATTTAGATGGATTTCAAATGGTACAAAACGAGTGCTTTAGTCAGTGATCTACTATTTATCGTTGCTAAAAAAAATTATTTATGGCTTAGAGCATCAAAAAAGTAAAAAGCTACCTCAAGCTCAAAAAGTGGAACAAACTTAGATGGATGATTATATGATGTAACCAAGTTTCAGGAATTCTATGATTTGGAAGAAATTCTAGGGCAGAAATATGGAAGTCTTAAACAACTTAAGAAATACCTCAAATAAAACTTTATTGCTGGAAATTCCAGTATACTTATAAAAAAAAATTATAATATTAATGCATAATACAACCCAGAGGTCCCCATTATATAGGCCAAACACTTCCTAAATCAACCCAAACTGACTTTCTGATATATGTTGGACTTCACTTACTTATTCAACATAATTTTTATCTGCGAAACCTACTCTCTTTAGGCCTTACAGACATCAAGACTAATTTTGGACATCTTCTAAATACAAAAGCCCCTTCTAAACTAAGTTCCAAATTCTGGAAAAATAAGGTTCCCACTATAAAATTCTGGAGATCGATTGCTGATGTGGCATACATGGCCCATGACTGTGCTAACGTCACACATTTGTCCCCAAGTCGGCAACTTTTGTCCTCACAATGTGAACATCCTTATGGGGCACTGATCTGCTGTATATTCACTGTATTTAAAGAAAAATCAGACTCTAAAGTTTTTCTCTTCATTCTGTAAACCTTTAAGCCACCTATGGGCATGATTCAAAACATCGAGTGTATCGATACATCTGTATTGTACATTTCTACTTGACCGAAACGGAATTCAGCTTACATGCCAAAATCCCTGAGTTTTCGTTGAGTATTGATAATATCGGTACCAATGCATTACGACACATATAGACTGTATGTATTCAAGCTTGAAAAATCCCTCATTCCGTCTCTAATCCTCTAACACTCAAAGCTTATTATTCTATCTTTAAAAATGACCAATCCTTTGCTATCATTTCATAAAAATAAGAATAAATATAGATTTCCGTGAAAATTTAATCAAACGGGAAAGACACTGTTTTGAGAGGTATGTCGTAGATTTTATTTTTATTTTTTTTCATTTATAGTATTTCAAATGTTGGTAAATGTTAAGAAAAAGGTTTATGATTAAAAAAATCCATGGATTTGTGGTCAAACCTATTGATCTATGACCATGAACAAGAAGATTTGAGTCTCAAGTTTTAATTCTAAAAAGACAAAACAAATTAAAATTATAAAAAATAAATACTCAGTAACACTAATACTACTAGTTTGGGGTTCGTGTGTGTGTGTGTGTGTATACCTAATTTTTGAAATACAAACAATTCTTTAACTTATTTTGAGTCTAAAAAATAATTATCTAGAAATAAAATTGTTTATTTTTAACTTATGTAGAGGGTATATGAGTTTGAAATAAATATATATGATTAGTCTACGGGTTGATCCATAGACTAATCCTTGTTTTTGATAAATATTATTGCATTAAAAACTATTTAAAATTAAGGAGAAATTATTTTAGTTTAACTTAAATGGAATGACGTAGTGTTTAAATGACTAAATTCATTCTCGAACTGATTTTTAGTTAATTGTATAAATTAATGTTATTTAATATATTCATACATGTAAGTAGTGTATATGCACTTTTAGGTAGTAATGCATTGCGATAACTCATATCGATACTTAAAATGATAGTTATTGAACTCGTATCTATTATATTTTTTGCTTATATTTGCATTAAAACAATTTTGGCCCTAAGTTTCCATGTATTTCCAACGATTATTAAATTACAGCATTTCCGTGCGTATCAATACGTATCCGCTATACATTTCTATATATTGAATTACAGCACATTGATACCTAGATTTTGAACCATGCCTATCCCTCCATTGTACACTTGATTAGGCTGTAGTGCAGGCCCTTTGATGCTGGCTGCATCATTTCCCACCAGGTGGGAGAAGACTCCAACGAGAATCTGTCTTTTCACCACGAATGGGAAAGTCACCACGATAGTCAAAGATATCGGAGACATTGAAAATTGGAAAAATATACATGTCTTTGGGTATCTCAACGTGAGTTACGTGATATGAGTTGTCTCCACACTTCAAGATATGGCATGAGCCTATCTTCTTAGCTTTCAACTTGTAAATTTCCACAGGGAACCTCTATTTGTGTAGCAATGTAGGTAGACCATCACCCAATCTCCTACTTCGAATGTCTTCTCACGATGATGTGCATCAACGGATGCCTTATACTTGGCTTTTGCTCTGTTTTATTTTATGCTTGAAGCCTTTTTATGGATCCCATATATGCTCAATAAGAGCATTTATGTCTTCACTTGTGTGCCCTTGGACTGGTAGAGGAACTTGATCAAGTACACAATTTGGCTTCCTACCATAAACGATCTCAAAAGTGGTCTTTACTCTTTCCCGTAGTCTAGTTCACCGAGTTATATAGGCCAACTCTTCTTAGGAAAGAATAAGGGTCTATTGGGCTAGGTCATTTCCAATTAAACTCCTCAATAGATTGAAAAAATTGGAGCTTTGTGCCCACCTTTTTTCATGGTGTTCGCAAAAAATGTCCCACGAACTTTCTCTCCTAATCGAAAATGATAGTCCGTAGCCTCACAATCTCCTTAAAGAAGAGATTTGCAACGTTTGATGCGTTCATAGCCATCTTACATGGTAGAAAATAAGACCATCTTGGAGAAATGATCCACCACAATGAACATGGAATCCATCCCTTGTAATGTCATTGGAAGACTCAAATACAAAATCTATGGAGATATCAACCCATGGAGCATTGAAATCTGATAGAAGAGTGTATAATACGGTGTTTTGTGCACTTCCCTTGGACACTTGCTCATTCTACACCTTCCCATGTACCTATGTACGTCTTGTCTCAATCTTGGCCAGTAATACTTCTCCTTCATAATAGCTAATGTCTTGTCTACTTCAAAGTGTCCACCAAGACCTCCACCATGTAGCTCTTCTAGAATCCTTTTCCACAAGGATTCTTCCAATATACAAAGGTGTGTCCCTTTGAAGATGAATCCATTGTGCAAAATAAATTCGCATGTTGAATCCCTTCCATCAATGCATTGTAGTCCTCTTTAACATGCCCAAAACCCAACACTTCAATAGATAGCGCTCCCAAAAGAACATTCCTTTGACTTAATGCATCTGTTGCCCGGCTTTGAGTTCTTGGCTTATGCTTGAGTAAGAAAGTATATTCTTGTAAGAAGGTTGTACACTTCGCATACCAGGCACTCAACTTCTTTTGGGAACATAATTACAGTAACGCCTGATGATCCGATTAGAAAACGAACTCCCCAAGGCCTCAATGCTTGCACAACGGCGTAAAACGCCAAGCCATGAGTGGAGTAGTTAACTTCTCGCTATAGTAAGCTACAGGTCGTACTCGTATCTCTTGGCTTAGGATAATTCCTATCCCAAATTCCCAACACGTGATGCATCCATCTCGACCTCAAAAATCTTCTCAAAGTCCAATAGCGCCACGACCGTTGTCTCGATCATCTTCTTAATGCCACGGAAGTTCTTCTCGAAGGTTTTAGCCCACTCGAACTTCCCTCCACACATGCAATCAGACACCGGTGCAATAATGGTGTTGAAATTGTGTATAAAGCGGCGATAGAATGTGGCTAAATCATGAAAAGAGCAAACTTCGAAGAGCTTTTCTGGAATGAGCCACTAGGAGATGCCGTTGATCTTCTCCCCATCCATCTTGATGCCTTCGGAAGTTACAATATAGCTTTGTCCTCATTTTCTCCCATGTTCATTCGGATCTTTTCCTTGTCGTGTCGAAGAGGCATGGCTAGGATGTTGTCCCACCATGAAAGAGCATGGCCAGAGAATTTTGTGGCCACCAACTTGACCCTCCATATGGTCTGAGATCTCTCTGTACTCAAACACTTTCTCAACCTTTCCACCCATGGTTGAAAGCAACATGTTAGAGTTTATCCCCCATCTCCATGTTGCTCGAGCTCCAATTCCAGTCTCCGGATTCCTTTTGTGCCATAAGCCATCCATCACACCAGACATGCCATCTACCCAGGTCACGAGTTGACCTCTAACTCCTTAAGCTGCTGGAGTTCCTGGCCTAGTGATGCCACTTTGTCATAGGTTGCAGATTTTGGGGGCATGTTGTTGTCCACAATTAATCCCAAGGGTAGAACTTGTTCTAATTCCAATTGAATTTTTTTATAAGTATCAATGTATTACCAACAAAAATTAGTGTACAAAAAAGTTATGTACAATTGGTCATCAGACAAACAAAATAATTTACAAGAAAGTTGTACACCTATGAACAAGATTAGACAGGCTGATCCATGGTCGGCAATTTTTCCTTGCCCTCCTGATCAAGGCCCACAAGAGTCACTCCAAGAAATCAACAACAATTTGGTAACTAAAATTAACTTCTCTTCTGTAGTAGTAACGCCATCAAAAAGTCCATAATTCCTCTTTCTTCCAAATACTCCAACAAACAACCCCATAATCATCTGCCATTAATTCACTTTGAGACAATCCAATGGACATAACTTCCAGCTCCAAAGACATTCAAAAAAGGTGCACATAAATGCCCAATTGACGCCAAAAGAGGATAGGACACCCCATCCCCCACAAACCAAAACAAAACTTTTCACGCATAGTCACAACGAGCGTAGATACTTTTTTCCCTGTATCGAGTGTGTATCAATATTTATCAGCACACACTTGATACAGGTCGAAATTGTATATTTTTAACCTAAAAAAAATACTAACATAGATACTATTGAGTAGCGTAATAGTATCGGCCGTATCGACCAATGCTGTAATGAAAGGCAATAGTACCGGTCGATACTGTCCGAAAAACTAAAAACCCAAATGTGGGTTAGAACCCCGTGTAATGTTAAGGGGACGTTGCATAAAATCACAGGCACGAGAGTCATGAGCAGGGGGCATAGTATACAATTTACAGAGGAATAGTATTTTGACCATGCCACCCGTGTTTATGCCCTCTCGTGGTTATGGAATCCAAGTGTACGAGCAATGACAAACTGGACGGCAACATAGCGGTTATGCTCGTGCATGTGGACAGCCACAAGGCATGGATGACATTATACATGGGATGGATAGAGTTGGTGTTGATGAGCGAAATCATAGTGATAGTGATAGTGGCTATGGATATGAGAGTGTATCTTCTTCATCTTCGTATTGTTATGGTCATGATGCCCAGTCCCACTCATCTGAAGCTTATGGATATAATGCTCAGGCTCAAGCCCAGGCATCGAGTGAAATTTATGGATAGATTCCACATTTCACAGGTTTGCACACGATTGTATATGTCACTCAATACCAGACCACATATCACGTTTACATGAGTTAACCATAGTATTGTGATCATGTTTGACACACTTATAATGTATTGCTCTATTCATTTCCTGAGCTCACAATATTCGAGATGGGACGTAATTCAATGCGGTATTAAGGTTGTATTATGTATCATTTACGTTGAAGTTGTATAGTCAGTATTTTCTTATGTATTTCATTGAATGTAAGGTTTTCATATTTAGATTTATTGCCTATAATTGGCTTCATGACTATGATTTGTGTTTTCACACCTGTTTATCAATATTCTTGCATTTTTTAACTTATAGAATTCTTAACTCTCATATGTGTAGTTTTAAATATAGTTTAGGTGCTTCATTAGTTTGTTTTTAGCTTATATTTGCATTAAGTTTTTCTTTGTGTATCCAACAATTTTTAGTATATCTTTTTTTTTTTTTGTATATATGCGTATCCACGATATGTATCCTAAAATCTCTTAACTGATACACCCTCTGATACCGATATTTTGAACCACGATTTGTGGTCAATGCTTTGTCAAGAGTTGTCGTCGACAAAAAGAGACCTTAGAGGGGATGCCAGACAATTCTAAACAGGAAAGCTTGAATTGGAATCTTAGAAATGGATTGAAAGAAGGACCACCTTGTCCCCCTTAGTCCTTATCCAAAGCTATACTATAAATTACTCTAAACTCCTCCCTCTAGATTCTTCCATGCCATCTATTGTCCCTAAATGAGACATTTGCTCCATTACCCACCCGAAACTCAATGTGATCTACAAACTTCGATAGATTCCTAATCACCCTTTTCCATAAACTTACCCCATAAGGACTTCTCACCTCTTTGCTTTCCCATTTGGATCTACCCCCATATTTCCCTACTATGATTCTCCTCCATAGGTGTTCTTCCTCCTCACCATACCTTCAAAGCCATTTCCCAAACAACGCTACATTCACCTGTTTTGCTGGAATTCTAAAACTTCCAAACAAATCTGAGACAGAACTCTGAAAGAACTAGTCTAGAATAAGAAGATAAAATGGGGAAGACTAACACAACTTAAGAAACACCTCAAATAAACCTTTATTACTAGAAATCCTAGTATAGAACCCAAAGATTCAAAATATCCATGCACAATACAGGCCCTAGATCCCTTTTATATAGACCAAACACTTCGCAAATCAATACAAACAAACTTTCTAATTAAAGTTGGACTGCACTTACCCAATTTCTATCTATGAAATCTACTGAAAATAATATTTTTAGGCCTCCTAGACAACAGGACAACACAAATCAAAATTACTAACCTTCTAATTCTAGAAACCTTCTAATTTGGACATCTATAAACACGGAAGCCCCTTCTAAAAAGCTTCTAAATTAATTCCTAAAATTCTGGAAGAAAAAAATCAAGTTCCCACTTTAGAAATTTTTTTTTAATTCTTTGCTGATGTGGCATGTATGTGAGGCCTACTTGTGTTGATGTCATACTGACATCAACACTTTTTGTCCTCACATGCTAACATCTTTATGGGGACTGATCTGATGTATTGCATTTACAACAATATAAGCCCCTAAAGTTTTTCTTTTCCTTTGGTAAACCTTCAAGCTTCCTATGAGCCCGCCATTGTACGCTTGATTGGGTGGACTGCAATGCAGGCCCTCTGATGCTGACTGCATCTACATTTAACTAAATTGAATGCCTCCTTCAAGGTAACTAAGTGAAAGCTGTCATCAGAATTAGCATTTCAGAAAATAGTTTTATTTAGCTGTAGCCACCTAGGGCAGTTGATCAAATACGTCTCTACCCATTTTCAGTTTACGCTAATTGTGTTTAGTCTATGGCAGTACTTTTTTAATCTCATCAATTTCAATTCATAAAAAAACACAGATGTACAATCTTTCTCTAGTTCCTTCTCTCCTCCTCTTCTTTTTGCCAATAATTTTAATTTTAATTTCAGCAAATGATAATCAATTTCTAAAGGCAGGAAGAGTTTGTCGAGAGAATAAAGTAACCCAAGTTTGGCACATTCCAATCATGTTCAGACAACTGATAATTTAAAAACAAAAAACTTGGTTAACATATTTGACCTCCAACAGCCAAGCAAAATACAAAACTGACGTGCAAGTTGAGTGATTTTATAAATGTAATTGACAAGGAAAATGTAATAACATAGAAGTAAATGAAACTTCTGTCAAGTTTTAACAATAAACAAAATATCAAGAAAACCAATATAGAAAATATTTCATGACAATATAATCAGTAACCTGAACTGCAAATATCTCAAAATGGAGAAATCTGGGAAACATGCACAAGCACAGAAAAATCCCAAAATAGGGCACTGGAGGTCAAATTAAGCATGTGAAGAGGGCTGAGGGCCCATCATTCGGTGGGTCCAACCAGAATGATAGGCTTAGGAGATCTCCAAGGCCACATGTTGACATGATTAGATGATGTGAGCCATGTGTCCTTTACAGTGATCAATGCAGGACTTTCCCGTGTTTTTCAATGCAGCTACAATTTTTTCACAATGAAGATGCAGTATGTGATGCCTGTTTCAAGTAACTGGATCTACAAACCTTATCAAGGTGCTGAGCCAAAGGTTTTGGAGAACCACGCACAACCCTGATGAGAGTCATGAGAGATACTAAATGAACGGGTGAATCAGAGGAAGTAGCCCAAATCTGGCGTTCTATTACAGTTAGAAACCCTGGTACATCAGCCATTGCTAAGCTTGGGAGAAGAGTTCCGACCAATGTCTCACGAATGGTAACAGATACAGCTGCATTTTGTGTCACTGAGTCAGCAGATGCACCACTCACACACTCTATTTGAAAGAATATATCCCCAATCAAGCGAGGTATTTCAGGACTAATGCACGCCTTCCATGTACTCTCCATCCCTTCTGCTAGGAGCTCTGCTGCAGTCGAACTGTATTTCTCGCTCATGGCCATAACCAGCTTCATTAATGGATGAACAACCAATGTGGCAAGACTTAACTTCACGAGGCTTGGATACCAAATGGCCAATGCTGCTGCAACAATAATATGAGAGGCCATTGCATCTTGACTTGTTCCCCCAACACAAGAAATCCAGTCTTGCATTTCAAATGATTCTAGCCATAAAAGTATGGTGGATTCCTCAACCTGGGAACCCCCTTGTGTTTCCGTGATCCTATCTGAATCCAAGAAGCTGCTTGTACATGTTTCATCTGCGTCTGAATTACTGTTTGCAAATTCCTCTTCACCATTTGTGAAGTTCGGAAGTTGTGCATGTTCATTTGCTTTCTCAGCACATAAGGGAAGCGGAATAGCCCGTGAAGCAGCACAATGGAATAAAGTGCGTGCAGCCATACGTACATGTTCACTTTCATCTTGCCAAAAGCTCACCAAGAGCTGTAAAACAGATAAATAAGACAACCCCACATACAGCGTTAGTGGAAAAAAGATCTTCGTAATTTCACAACTAACATTACATATTCCAAGTTGAAGTAGTTCTGTGGATTTCTATTTAAGAACTACAAAACATATATAATGGTCTTAAGGTCCACCTTCCATAATGAAACCTTCCCCCACACAATATATGCGGCCGACAACCTCATCAATCCAACTATCCTACTGGTGTGCCACTTATTAAATAGGCCAACATAGATGATCTTAATCGTCTGATTGGGACCTAACACACACACACACACACACATATATATGTGTGTGTGTGTGTGTGCTAAGCACACTAAGCAACTTCTTATCATAGGCCTAGTCTTTAGCTGTAGAGGTAATACCTAAAAGGAAGCGAAGGTTGTTAGAGCATCTCCAACCGTCCTCTATAACCCTAAATATAGAGTATTGGTTGGAAAAGAGCACTCCAACCGTACTCTATATTTAGAGTTGGTCCTCTATAATGCTACAGTGACCCTCTATATTTAGAGGATGGGAGAGAAAATAGAGGATGGCCTCTATAACACTATTCATCCCTTACAATACCATTTGTGTCCTTTTTTTTGTCTCTCAATCTTTTTTAAAATGCCAATTGAATCCTTTTAATTTATTTTAATAATTGTCCTCTTATATTGAAATTATTTTTATATTTTTTTAATAATTGTTTAATTTTTAAGTTTAATTCATCAATAAAAGATGCAAAAAACAAAAAAAAAACAAATCCTCTACGGTATCACCCTTGAGGCCGCCATGTGTCCCTTTTGACACCCCTTAACCGAGTTTAAGATTCATCCACCCATCCTTGGTTTTTTTTTAAATATTAATTCTTTTTTTAAAATTAAAAAACTATTTTTAATATTAAAAAAACTCTAATAACAAACTTTAATATTTATTTTTAATCATTAGTGACAATTTTGTGGGCCAATTATTTAGTTTTGGAGGCAAAAGTGGTGAATTATTGAGTTTGAGAGGAAAAATAGGGAAGAAAACATATGAAAACTATTTTTTTAAATAAAAAATGAATAGTGTTATATAGTAGGAATAGTGATTTAGAGTTCCCTCCCATTGGAGCAAATATCTTCAAGGTGGGGCCCATCTCCTCTATATTTAGAGGAGATGCCGAAATAGAGGAGAGATATAGAGTATTGCGTTGGAGATGCTCTTATGTATGATTCTTTCATGGCTGATATTTAGGCATACTGTACATACGCCTTATTATGCTTGGATTGTTTCTAAAGGAATGTTGTTGTGTTGCCTTGAATGGTGCATCAATCTTTTGAATCCAATAGGTATCATCCCCCCAAGAAGTATCTTAATTTTGCTTTGTTAAAGTTACTTTCACGTGTTAAAGAGGCAAAATATACAGTGATTTCATTAGATGCACCTTCTTTCTTTCACATGTTGAAGAGACAAAATATATAGTGATTTCCTTAGATGCACCTTTGAAAGCTTCACATTGATACAATATATACTAAGAATTAGTGGGTGGCAATGTATCAGGTTGGGTTGGGTGCCGACCCAGAGATAATATGCTCAACCTGAACCTTAGCCATATATAAATGGACGCAAAGGGAAAAATACAAACCCAACCCAATAAAGCAACCCTCAACCCTAACTGCCTACCCGTTTAAGACTAATAATAATGAATAAATAAATTACTCATACATCACATCATAATATTATTATGTTGCTTAGTGTTCAACGTAGACCAATGATGAAACTAGTGAGGACTGAGTAGGTGCAAGTTGAAGGCTCTAAGAGCGAGGGGAAGGCCAAATTCCAAAAAGGATGAGGATAGTGATAGTGAGGAAAGATTTGATAACACTGGCTTTGGCTGAAGTTATGGATTTTGATATAATAGAGGTGGAAGAGGGTTTCATGTTTCCATCACCAAATAGTTGGGATAACACACTGATGAAACTGATGTTTTATATAAAATTATTGCTAAATAGGTATTATGTCACGACGGGTGACTCGGCTTTTGGGAGGAGAACCCGGTCCCAACCCAAAACCTCAATCTTAACCCAATAAAAGTTGGGTAGGTTTTGGAATTGGGTCAATAAATTGCAACCCCTACTAAGCATCAAAAATACTTAGATGAAGAAGAAGGGATACTGACCAGTAAAAAAAACATCAATTCTTACAGAATGACGCCCCCTTTATATAAGGAACTTTTTAAGAAGAGAATACCACTATACCCATAGCAGCTATATCCTAAAGAAAAAAGGAGAGGGGGAAAAAGACATGATGTTCATGGAAAAAACAGAAGAGCCCAGGGCCATTATGAGCTGGATTCTCATTCTCCCCGGTAGGAGAGAACTCGATCACGAGTTCAAAGTGGAATAGAGGCAATGTAGCTCAAAGTCAAAGTACTTTAGCTCGTCTTCAATATGCTTCTGTCCCTAGCTGATTTGTTTCCAGAAAACTTTCAAAAATTGTCAATGTTTTAAGAATTCTCTATAGGGTGACATTTTCTATATAACTTCTGGTATATATTAAGGGAGGGGAGTGTTGTAATTGATTTGATTCCAAGGAAATTTTACAATTGTCAGTGTTTTAAGAATTCTCTATCGGTATCTCTTGTGACCATATTTATTTGGGAAAAAAAATGTTTGTTACCAGAAAGGACTGCATTTTATGACCCAAGCAACTAAAGTTCTGCCTCATTGTTTGGATACAGAGGAACACTTTAGAAGCAGCCAATTTTCCTTCCAATACAAATTGAACATATCAAACCAATGTCCTTTCAATATAACAACATTCTTTAATTCCACGATTTTCAGATATGGAGATAAAAAGTCAAAAACCCTGTTAAATAATCTACCATTAAGTAACTATTTCCAATAATCATACTGAGATCGTCATAGAAGATTCATTATCATTAGCACTATATGCAACCTGGAGTAAAGGTGGCTTTATATCTGGAACTTTCTCCGCAAAATTGCGAGTATAGAACGCTGCCAAAGCACTGCAAAACAATACACATCGGTAAAGCATGAGCTAAACTTAAATGAGGTCACCAAAGGGAACCTAGAAATGACATAAATGGCGTTTAAATATAAAGGAAATGCTCAATTACAGGCTCCAACAAGGCAACAACATTGTGGGCATCAGATAGCTACAGCCAGTAATTTAGTAGCTGGAAGCGGATAAATATTTAGATATGAGGAATACTTGTCTTATTAATGAGGACAGGAAGAAGTCATCATCCCTGCATGTACCACATAAAAGCTACCCATGCACAGATTGGAGACCACCATACAAAAAAGTCTTTCCCAGGAGATCTTCTAGGCCAAAACAAAAGTCAACTTAATGAGCTGATCCTCACCTGAACACCTAACACGTACTGTTGGAGAATCAGAAATAAATAAAATGGATCGTCCAAAAGAATTTTATAATACACTTAGAGATCCACCAAGTGGGACCTGTCAAATGGTGGATCTTGAACCCCTTGCATGTGTGCCTCTAGTGCAGCACGGCAGGGCAAGTGGCTTCTTTACATCCACCCACCCAGATGCAAGTATTCCCTGAAAGTTAGGAGGAAACACATGGTGGATTATTACCCAGAAAATCTGGACAAATATTTCCTTGCATTCATGAAAATTTAAGAAAATTGCTTAAGAGCATTGAGTTGCATAGCTTATCTTCTCCTATGTCTCAGATACTGTCTGTCACAACTCACAACCTAACCAGTAATCTAGTTCAAACTTCATAGTGCACCAAGACACTACACGGATACGAGTGACAATCATGTAAATCAACATAGTCGGGCTATTTACTCTGAAGCCTAATTAGTCTTCATCCCAAGATGGTATCTTTGAATTTGCACTGTTAAACGTGCCTACTTGGTAAGGGTTAATAGCTGAAAGATTGCACCTCGTGTACTTCACCCATGGAAACATTTTAAGAAAAGTTTTACCCAAAATATGCCACAAACTAATGATCTACCAGTGCAAATTCAAATCTAGGGTGGGTGGTAGAAGAATTGAATTAGTCATCATCATCATTGCTTTGTCCCAAATATTTGGGGTCGGCAACACGAATCTTGTTGCACCATTGCATTTCAATTCAGGATTCATGTCATTATTGCAAAAAATTTACATTAACTGAAAACCTGATGCAACCCTCCTCCTTTCCCGGGAGTAGGACCAGCAATATAAGAACTGCATCAACGAAATCTTTAAAAGCATTATATTACATCATGACATGTTCCTTTGATTGTTGGCAAGGGGGCATTATTCTTAATAAAGAGAAGAACATACATAAAAGGGTAATGTTTGAATCCAACACCATGTCAGAGAGATAGAATGCTACAGAGAGCCATTCTTTTCTCATAATTTATGACAAAATGCCATGTTGCTTATAATCTACTTCCATATTTGCTAAGGGATTCATTATGCCTCTTTCTTCACCTTAAACACAACTCACAAGTGGAGGAAATTTTTAGGATCTATCAGTAATCAAGGCAAAACAAACATCCTAGCATACCCAAACAGTTAGAAGTAATAACTAAAGGTGTGTTATAACTTTTATCAAAAATATTATTTCTTAAAACATGATACAAAATTTGTATGTATAAAAAGGACTGGAAATTCATAAATAACATATAAATAGTGTCTAAGAAAAATAAGTATTTCGACTGATAAAAAAAAGTATTTACTTTGAAGTTTGAATGAGTAGCCATGAAAGATGTGCACCAATAAAAGTAGACCACAAGAAGTGAACAACTGCAGATGACTTGAGTCAATAGTCAAAGCATATAAGATATACATAATGATTTACAGTAAACTAGACCTGCAACTATCCATAATCAAAGATAATCGGCCAGATCAAATAAGTCCTACATAATCCAAAATAAACGAAACCTTGAAGCTCAACTAGATGGCATACAGTGTGCGGAGAAGTCAATATATAAATAAATACACAACAAAAGAAGATTGGTTATATTTTGGGGCGCAAGTGGGGAGAAAGCACAATTTGAAGCACTGTGGTACCTGCTCGCTGCTGAACTGGAGTGGGACAAGCTAATCATGCGTTGGGCAAGGGACACCATTGTCAATGACCGCATTGCACAGAACTCTGATGATGACCTCCAAAGCTGAAATGGTAATTTTAAAATCTCATGATATATTGAGAGAAGTCAGATAGACAACAGATCCCATCATTAATTACAGTTCATCATAAATACCTCGAGAGTAGCATGCAGACCAGGGAATGTCAATGTCAAAGACCCTCTATCCCCTTGCAAACCAGAAGCAATAATGAAATTCTCCGGTTTGCTTAGTTTCATCTCAGCTGTTAGCAATCTATCAAGCTCACGATCTATATCCCACAAGTGCAAAAAAGATAAGCTGAACCGAAGTAAGCATCCTTCAAGTGATCTAACCCATTCATGCTCATCTATTGTAGCACTAGAGGTCCCTTGTACATCAGAACTATCATTTTTAGCTGTATTGTGGGAACTTGGTGTCTCAAACCCCTGTTCTGTCACCCGGGCATTCTCTTGCTTACCACCATTTTCTATGACCTCTGTATGATCTTGACAAGGTGATATCAATGATGAAAGGTCGAACCTGAGAGATGCAATTCCAGGGAAAGGGCAAGAGCATTTGATGGGATGCTTATTGTTTCGAATGACTAGTGGGGATGGAAATAATTTTGCGGAGTTTCCTTTGCTAGCATGTGCTAAGGAAACATTCAAATCAGTTGAATTCGTTATTTTCCTCTGGACCATATGCGATGAAGTGGCTCCCTTCTCAAAATTCTTATAATGAGATTGTGTGAAACTTGTTGCATCTTCCATTATTGGATGAAGCAATGAGGATGCTGAAGTATTTCCACCCAATATGCTGTCAGTAATGGAATTTATGTTGATACCTTTGCAGAAATGATCAAACATCGAATGAGAAGCAGTACCACGAAGGACTCTCTCTCGAGCCCCCGTCTTTACGTCCCAAAGGTATAAAACATCAAATGCATCAGATGTTCCTGAGTGGTTCCTGCAGAGGCATGCTATATAACCTCGTGCACTATCCCATACAACTTTTGTGGGATAGTTGGGGTGTCCAGGAAACATTCTCTCCACCCGCAAAGTCTCAAGAGAAGAAAGAGCTACACAACAATCCTCCCCGACAGATAGAAAGCAATCGCTCCAAGGACGGTCTGTCCAGGGCGGGGGCAGGATTATTTGTCGAACTGGAGCTATGTGATGGTGTAATACTGTAATGATATTGCTTGCATCAAGATCCCATATTCGAATTGTGCAGTCCATGCTTCCTGACACTAAAACCCGACTGAAACTCAGTCCATTTGAGGTTCCTACCATGTGATGTGCAGCCAAACATAGTATGGCACCAGTATGCCCTGAAAAAGATTGTCCGGGTACACGTTGGTCCACCGCATTAAGTGGACTTCCATCATGAGAATTTAGTTCCTGAAAATGCATCTCAAACCGTACCACTTCTATTTCACCACTGTAGAGGCCATATACAACAGCATAAGGGGCGTAAAAATTTTCATAGAGAACCATTGAAGATGATACAATCCAATCTTTTTGCACAAGACCGTTGTTTCCAATGTCCCCAGAGAAACCATTCACATCTTTGGAACTTGGAATACAATTTTGCCAGGAAATTGCCTCTGTCTCCCCCTTAGTGGGTGTTATGCCAGCATTGTTGCCGATGTCCTTAGAAACAGAACTAGAGCTAATAATCCAGTCGACAAAGAGACCACCTTTTCCAAGCATTTTGCACTGTTGGCCCAACTTCCCATGGTCATCATGTGACTGACATAATAACCAGATTGTGACATGAGGCTTCCACAGCATAGATTCTTCAACATGAAAGCATATTGATTCGATGCGGAGAAGATTACGGTTCAACTGAATAAAACAAACTGATATTCTCACATCAAGGGGGTGAGAAACAGCAGGGATCTCACAAAGAGACTCGAACTTGAATGTGCTATCTGAACCTGATACCGTATACAATATTGCAGCACCTCTATTATTCCATACAGCGAAGTTTTCTGCAAACCCTTCAGATGAGTCCCAGGTATTCAATGCATTCCCACCATCATCAATTTTAATAAACATGCCACCTATGAGATGTAATTGAGTGGAAGTTCCTTCATCACAAAGGGGAGTGTCTACTAAAGAGATCTCACCAATAACAGTCCCATTAACCACTAGTCTAAATATGCAGTGGGTCCTGTATATGAGCGCAAGGAGCTGTCCACAAGTTGCAAATGACATGACATTCCCACCCTCACTCAGCCCATCTGTCCAAATAGACATCTCTGTATGAGAAGAGCTTTTCTGCAAGCCAGGCCCACCCTCCCTATCTGGGTCAGATTCCTTTGAAATCGGAACCAACTGTAGTTTCCCAAGTGCATCAACCATGATTACAGATTGCTTCTCCCTTTCCTCAATAGATGGAACTACCGCCATGAACTTCAATGGTCCAATTGATAAATTCCCATGAAATACAGTCTGGATAATATTAAGAGTATACGAATCAACAATAACAATAGCGCACTTCGAAGTCCTTCTATACTGAGACTCTCTCTCAACCGAAGCCTCAGCCCCTTCACTTGGGTCCATGGACTGATGGTTCAATGCATTAACGGCATCAACACAATTACATGCAATACAAACATATCTCGGAGATGCAGGCAATGTCCGAACCATAGACGGACTCCCCACCCAAGGGGGCATTTTCCTTCTGCGTCTGCAATGCCCGCTGCCTCTGCTCCAGATGCACAACACACCATCCGTACAAGCACTTATTAGTGCACCATAACTAGCTGAGATAGAGTTTACAAGGACATTACCTGACTTCTTTATCTCTCCATGGCCAACGGCTACAACTGGGAAGCAAATGTCAAGATCTGCTATAGCCGTGGCATGACCACAAAGCATTGCCATTGGCCTAATTTCCTGTCATATTGCAGTAAAATGAGAAGCAATTCACAACATTTATCTTCAGATATCGAGGTTATGAAATAAAAAAGATCACCTGGTTGGATTTGTTGGTGGATAGGTTCCACCAGATGATGGAGCCATCGGATCCACCGGTGTAAAGCGTCGGGGGTTCATTCAGTACGGCAGTGGCGGTTATTCTGTGAAGGGGAGGGGCGCCTGACCATATACAGGCTACGGACTGGCACTTCATTCCGGAGCTAATTCAGGCACACTGCGATCACATTGGAGCCTGACCAGTTGTGTGCGCAAGCACGGCGTGGGGTGGTCGGACTAGAAATTTAGTTCAGCAGTGTCGCAATGGGATGGTAGAGTGACAGAGACTTATTCAAAGGTACATTTCTGGTACACTCAGGCGGGCAGCCACGTGGGGATTGGACCCCTGTCACCTAGGCCAACCAACGCTTTAAAGAACCTCCTGATTAGGTTATCATAACAATTCATTAGAAAAGTGATGGTACTAAATTACATATTCTGTCTCCCCAAAAATCTCCTTCCAAATATTATATAATTAAACAAAACATTTGATTCAACACTATCAAAATTAAAAAAAAAAAACCGAAACTGACACTCAATCCAACAATACATACCGCACTCCCCATGTCCCTCTTTCTTTTCTCCGGTAAAGAGAGAAGTGAAGATTCTCCCCAACCTCGCTTGGATGCCCCAGCGATGGACCACCCTAACCTCCATCTTTTCTGCCCTAAATCCCAAAACCATCCCCAATCATCGTTTTGTCTTACCTTCAGCTCTGATTTCTCTCTTTCCTGAAACTTTCAACCTATTCTGATCCAAACCCCTTTTTTGTTTTTTCTCTCCACATATGGCTGCAAACACTACACAAAGAGAAGAAGACTATGCAGTGAATCTCGTTGAGGAAGTGCAAAGAAAACTCAATATCCATAACCTGGATAAACCCATTTTGATCAAGACCCAAATGTTGAAAAATGGAGTTGAAGTTTATAAACAGAGCATAGTTGGAACGTTTCTTACAGATCATCCCCTAAACATGGCGGTCGCAAAAAAAACCATGATCAGGGCATGGAACTCAAAGAATTCGGTCACTGCTATAGATCTTGAGAATGAGTTCATAATCTTCAAGTTCTCAAAGGCTGAAAAAGTGGACAGAGTTCTGAGACATCAACCATGGTCCTTCAATGGACACCCTCTGATGATGTTAATATGGAAGCCTGATCTCAATGTGGCTAATCTGGAAGTCGACACCATCCCTCTATGGGTTCAGGCGCATGGGCTCCCCCCGGAATACCTCACTGAAGATGTTGGACAAGCTATAGCTGACAAGCTCGGCCCTCTGCTGGAAGTTGATCTCCCTCATGAAGAACAGATTCGAGGTAAATTTTTGATATTCAGATTTCTTCTTCATATAAACCATCCGTACTCTTACAGAAGCGGCTGAGAAGGAAGCGCCAAAAGTAGTGGGAGGAAGGAAACATGTGTACGAAAACAAAATTTTGTCGTCATCTAACGGTTACTCAATAACTCTGCACCAGGTGTCAAGCAGAATAAATGACTCCCTATCATTACCAATTCAAGGCGACGAGGCGCATCACCCCAAAAACCTAAACCGGAAAAAGCCAGACAATGTGCTGAGCCCCCCACCTTTTCAGAAAAAAATTCTGATCACCGTTGATGCATCCAACTCATCATTTAAAGCCACCCCTACTCAAACCTTGCTGAACCCGAAACCTCCAAACCACATCTCTCATAAAAACCAACACCAAGATGAAACCCGAACCACTCTTGAAACGGAGCACTCAACCCAAGTCACTTAACCCATATCCGTGAATCCAAATCCAACAACTCAGACCCAGCATATAAACCGAACCAAGGAAATAACCTTAACCCAGAATATTTCCACCCGACCTCCATCCATCATTCCAGAGAAGATCCAAAGATTCCATCTAACCTCCCTACCAAAGAAAACAGATGAAGAGATGGGCTCCAGTGCAGAAGTAGCAAAGAGGAACACTCAGGATTCCAAGATTGGACATTCGGCCACCAACTCACCAAACTTTTCCGTGGCCACCAACTCACCAAACTTTTCTGTGGTCGCTACCGTGGAGAAGCCACCCCAGCATCAATGAGGACCTTTGCTTGGAACTGTCAGGGTTTGGGCCAAACCCGGACAGTTCGGATCTTGAAGGACTGTGTCCTTCGCCTCAGGCCAGATGTTGTCTTCTTGATGGAGACCAAGAATAAAAACCAAAAAATCGAGCATGTGGCCCGTTTTCTTCAGTTTGATCATTCGTTCGCAGTGGATCCAAATGGATTATCAGGAGGTCTCGCCCTCCTGTGGAACAAGTTTACAAACCTCCAAATCACCTCCAGCAATGCACATTTAATTGAAGTAAAGGTCGTGAGTCCTTCATCTGAGATCTTGATTTCATTTGTGTATGGGCCAAATGATATCAGGCAGCACAGGGAACTTTGGAATCACCTCAGTGTTATGGGTCAGCAGCGTTACCAACCTTGGCTTTGTTTGGGGGATTTTAATGATATCCTCAGCCCCGAAGAGAAGCTTGGTGGAAATTATCCTTCTATCGGCCAGACAAAACCTTTTCAAGACTTTATCTCTGCGGCAAATCTGATGGACCTGGGGTTTCAGGGGCATGCTATACTTGGACAAACAGAAGATCAAATCCTCAACATATAGTAGCTAGACTGGACAAAGCCCTTGCGAATCTGGCATGGAGCGCGATAGCTCCTCATGCTCTTGTTACCATTCTCCCTGCTATTGGATCAGATCACTGCCCAATTTTTCTGTCCAATGAAGAGATTGGCCGAAGACAAAGGAAAGTTTTCCGATATGAGGAGATGTGGAATTACCACGTGGATTGTCCAAAGATTATTCAGTCAGCTTGGGAGAAGCACACCAAAGGTTCCAAAATGCAACAATTATGCCAAAGAATTCAACATTGTCGCGAAGATCTGTTGATTTGGAACAGGAGATCTTTTGGTTATCTCCCTCGAAGAATTCAAATTATCAAAGATAGATTGGAGGACCTCCAAAATGAAGATAATTCAGAACAGAATACCCAATACAAGCGTTTGCTAACGCTTGAGTTAGATCAAGCTTACAATCAAGAGGAAGCTTTTTGGAGGCAGAAGGCTCGTGTGGACTGGCTCTTGTTGGGGGACAAGAACACTCGGTTCTTTCACACTCAGGTTGTGCTGTGGCATCAGAGAAGTAGGATGTTGGCCATTAAAAATGAAGCAGGGATATGGACAACGTCTAGGGAGGAAACCGAAGCTCATGTCATTAATCATTTTACTGATTAATTCACTTCTACCAACCCATACTCTTTCTCTGATATCCTGCAAGCAGTGAATCCGAAGATATCGATTGAGACTAGTGAAGACCTTTGTAGAGAAGTTTCCATGGAAGAAATAAAATCTGCAATTTTTGATATTGGGCCCCTTAAGGCCCCCGGGCCGGATGGTATGCCCGGTATTTTCTACCACAAGCACTGGAATACGGTTGGCAAGGAACTGTGCGAGGCCGTGTATAGTTTCTTCCAGAGGGGTTTCCTTTTGAAAAAAATAAACTTCACCCACATTGCTCTTATTCCAAAAATTCCTAACCCGGAAAGCATGGCTCATTATAGACCGATAAGCCTCTGCAATGTGATATACAAAGTGATAGCAAAAATTTTGGCAAGTAGATTGCGTGATTCTCTACAAGACATTATCAGCCCGCATCAATCCACTTTTGTTCGTGGAAGAAAAATTACAGACAACGTCATTATGGCCCATGAAATCCAACACTATCTCAAGAGGAAGAAGAATGGTAAGGTGCGGAATTTAGCGGTTAAGTTGGACATGAATAGAGCCTACGACCGGGTGGAATGGGCTTTCTTGTTTGCTATGATGGAAAAGCTTGGTTTTTGCAGTAAATGGATTCAATGGATCAGCCAATGTGTCACCTCGGTTACCTATGCCGCAATGATCAATGGCGAGCCTAAGGGATACATCACCCCTACAAGGGGTCTTCGCCAAGGTGACCCTCTTTCCCCGTACTTATACTTAATTTGTGCTGAAGCTTTCTCTTGTTTGTTACAGAAGTCCCTTTCAAATGGTCACATTAGCGGCATTAAAGTTGCCCGATCAGCGCCAGTTCTTTCTCACCTCCTTTTCGCCGATGATTGCATCATTTTCCTCAAGGCGAACCTCATCGAGCCGGGTGTTCTTATGGACATTCTATCCTTGTACGGAGAAGCTACTGGTTAGAGGGTTAATTACAACAAATCGAGTGTCTCTTTCAGCTCTAACACTCCTAATCGGTTTAGGCGGATCATTGCTCGTTGTCTTCACATTAGGAATTTGATCCCACCTGATAAATATTTGGGCATGCCCACAGAGTTTGGTACATCTAAAATGAGTATTTTCGATAATATCAAGCAAAGAATCAACAAGAGAATGCAAGGGTGGCATGCGGGGTTGCTATCTCAAGCGGGGCGGGGGGTCCTCATCTGATCCATAGTTCAAGCAATCCCCGCTTACACGATGAGTATTTTCAAACTCCCTTTAAAGTGGATCAAGGAAGTGAACTCGCACACGGCTAGATTTTGGTGGAACAAAGCGATGGAAAGGAAAATTCATTGGATAAGTTGGAAAAAATTGTGTATGACCAAGCAAAGAATCAACAAGAGAATGCAAGGGTGGCATGCGGGGTTGCTATCTCAAGCGGGGCGGGGGGTCCTCATCTGATCCATAGTTCAAGCAATCCCCGCTTACACGATGAGTATTTTCAAACTCCCTTTAAAGTGGATCAAGGAAGTGAACTCGCACACGGCTAGATTACTCGCCAAGCAAGCGTGGCGGCTAATTAATGAACCTCAAGCTCCGTGGGCAAGATTTCTTAAGGCCATTTATTTTCCCAGAGGCTCATTTTTGGAAGCCAAGGTTGGGCACAGGCCCTCATGGGCCTGGAGAAGTATCCTGGCAAGCCACAATACTCTAAAGCTTGGGCTGCGTTGGCAGATTGGATCGGGGACCCTGGTCCAAGTCGGTTCGGATCGGATTCCTTCCCTCCCACAATTCAAGGCCATTCCAAGAATTTGTATTTCCCTTGGAAACATCTCAGCAGCCCAGCTTGTGATCCCTGAGACAGGTACTTGGGATATAAGCAAATTCAGGGGCCCTTTTCCGAATTATGTGGTTAACGAAATTTGCAAGATCCCAGTCAGCACTCAGTGTGTTCTAGACAAAATGGTTTGGCACTACACAAAAACCGACTTGTTTGCGATTAAATCAGCTTCTCACCTGGCAGAGCAGCGGCTTGACTCTCAATCACCATCCACGAGTAACAACAACGATGATCATATCAGGACTAAATGGAGTCACATTTGCAAACTCCCCATTCCCCCTAAATTACAGATTTTTTTATGGCGTGCCTGTCACAACGCGCTTGCTGTCGCCGATAATCTCCGGAGAAGGAATATGAATGTCGACCCAATCTGTCCCCTTTGCAAAGAAAAAGAGGAAACAACTGTTCACTTATTTCTTGAATGCCCGTGTGCCTGTAATATTTGGTTTGGATCCCCGTTATCCATGACCACCCCACCCCCCTTTGTTACCTCTTTCGCTCAATAGTGGTCTAGCTAGAGAAGCAAGCCGGTTTTCAAGCATCATAATTTCATGCTAGCAACCCAGATGACAGTGGTCCTATGGCACATATGAAAACACCGCAATGCAGTTCTCTTCAAAGGAGAAAAAATGGAGCCTAGTTGTTCCATTAACTTTATCCGGCAGGCTTTCCAAGATCTTGGACTCAAAAATATTTTGCAAGGGCAGTCTATTGTAGTGGGTTATGTACATCCAACCATTTGGGTCCCTCCCGACCTAGGATGGATCAAGATAAACTTGAATGAAGCAGATTTACCAAATATTCAGGTGGCAAGCGTTGCAGCAATAGCTAGGAATCAGATGGGAGAAATTCTAGCAATCAATCGTAAAAGCCTTGTGGGTGGATCAACCCGTCAGGCCGAAGTTGAAGCTTTGCGGATGCGATTCACCTGGCAGTTAACAACCATTGGAACCAGGTTATTTTCGAATCGGACGCTAAGGAGCTGGTGGATATGTTAAACGACTCCTCTACCCAGAGACATGGGGATATTTCTACCATCATCAATGATATCATTATCTTGAGGGCCCAATGCAACCATGTTATAATTAAACATATTCCTCGTGAGACCAACTCTTTAGTTCACCAGGTAGCTCACGAAGCTATAAATGTTAGGATCAAAAATCAGAATATTCCTTCCTTTCCTTCTTTTTCTCGACTTCAGGGGGGGCAATGCTCTTGTTAGCCCCCCTTTCTTATTCTAATGAAGTATCTCTTAACCAAAAAAAAAAAATACATACTCTATAACGACAATCAAACGCAGTGCTGCAAAACTACTAATGTAAAATCCAGCAGCTGCATTACCACAAGGCCCACACCATGCGGCTGAAACCTACCTTAGAATAGCCTCCAACACAATCCCCAGATCTGGGTTTTTGAATCAAAACATGACAGCCCCAAAATCTGGGTTCTATATGAACCCAAAACATTTTAACTTTGCAGCCCCTAGACAAATCCAACATATGGGTTTTATGAAACAAAACATGCTCAATTTGCAGCCTCTGGACAGCCCTGAAATCTGGGTTATATTAACCTAATAAAGCTAAGTTTGCAGCCCCAAAGGATTGGTTTTATGAACCAAATAATGCTCAATTAATCAATTTACAGCCCCTGGACAACCCCATTAATGGGTTTGAGAACCCAGAACCAAATCATACTTTAAGGCTGTAAATAGACTACAAGATCAATCTAACACATACCAAAATAACTGGAAATTGCAGCCTATGAATTCCCTGAAACTGGAATGCTAATCAAGAGCAAACAATATAACTGTAGATCATGTGAGTATGTGATAAAGAAAGGGAATACTGACTTGCCGGCGGGAGAAACGGATGCAGCGGTGACAGCGTCCGTCGGATTGGGTTGCAGGCGACGGCGGGAGCTAAAACGGCAACTTGTTCGTCTGAGGGAGAGAGGGTTGGGGAGAAGAAGATCCTGACCAATATTTTAAAACCAGACCGGCCACTGACTCGGGCAAAGGGTGGATCGGTCCAAACCGGTCTGACAATCGTAGTCAGATGGATCGACCAGTTACACCAAGTGATGTCATAAATATTAATTATTACTAATTTAAAAATAATAATTTTTTCAAAAACAATGCCAAGTAATTATCATTCTTTTCTTCTTTTGGTCATGAGTAATTATAATTCATAAACTGCTTTCATTCACTTTATATACACGAAGAGGGAGGTTTTGGTCCCGACCCTTATTTTTGTCTTCTACATTTTTATATTTTACATTTATTAATTATTAATTTTAAATTTATAATATTATCTTCATTATCGAGTTTATAAGCGTAATTTGAATTCACATATAAGGACCTATATATTTGAAGGTTTATATTTGGTTTTTAAAACAATTGTCTATCGTGAAATTCAAAATATCGCCTTCTCAATGTAGAGTCATTTTCTTATAGATGTCATCTTTTTTACTTTCACTTATTTCTAAATTTTGTGGAAAATGGGAAAAAATCAGCGGCAAAAGCAAATGCAATTTTTTAAAAAAAATTGACTTATGCTGAACCATAAATCAGTGCATTGGGTTCACCAAAAATGTTGTAATACAATTTTTTTAAAATATATTTGTATTTGCATTTAGTTTTGTAATAAATATGAAAAGTTATTAAAAATGAACTTTTTAGAATGTGTTGTTAAAATGTGTATATTTGCACATTAAAGTGAATAATAATATAACCCTCAACAAAGGTAACATGAGAAAGACTCCAAGTTTCTCATTTTTTATTAAAATAACATTATGTTTTGCCTAAAACAATAATGATAGTTGTAATTGTATAACATTTTTTATGTAATTTTTGTTATTTTATAATATTTTAATGTAAGATTTGTTAAATTGTATTGAAACAAATGTTGTGAATTATGTATGTACATCTTGTAATATTTAGAGATTTTCAATGCAATATTTGTTCTTCATTGTATAGTATGAAATGAAATACTCTATTAATTTTAATATAATTTATATGATATAATAAAAACAAGTTACTACGCCCTAGTTTATAAACCATTTTTAGGCCATATCAATTATAAACTATTCTTGATTTAATAAATATATAATATTACAATATAATAATAAAGCCTATATTCATAAGTATAACAAATATCATTTTTTATACTTATTATAGTTTATAAACTATTATTATATAACATTAATTATAAGGAGATTGATACTTTCCGCGTGCGCGTTGCCACATGTCTTTTTTAACCCATAACTATGGTTAAAATTCACTCACTCCTAGGGCTCATCCTTCTAACCTTAGTTTTTAGAAAAAAATATATTATCCTCAAGTTAGTTAACACTCATTAATTATGGTTAAGATTCACTCACTCATAGGGTTCATCCATCTAACCTTGTTTTTTTATAAATATATATATATATATTAACCTCAAGTCAGTAAAACGACATTTTCCCATAGTTTATTTTCTGTTGCTATATATCAGTTAATAATTATTGTACCGTATTCATAAAATTAAAAATATTGTACTAACCATTAGTCACATTTTATTTACCGTTCCTAATTTTAACAGGTATCGACGGAAAAAATATCGTTACTAAAGTTTATTTTACTAGCCACAGGATTATTACCGTGGCTAATATCTATGGAATTTACTACCCACGGAAATAATACAATACAATGGCTAAAAATGTTTAATGAATAATATCTCAAGCCTCTTTGCCATCACTTCATCCTGGCCTAATCTCCTGCCCCTTTTCCCCTCTGTATGGCCTTCGCCTCTCTCTCTCTCTCTCTCTCTCTCTCTCTCTCTCTCTTATTGGGTAGAGAGAGAGGTCAGAGTATAGTCCCAAGTCCCAAGCCATCCGAAATTCATGATTTTGAATAAATTTAGTTATGGAATTCGAACATTGAAACTAGCTAGAAAGGACTAAGTTGAAATTCGAAGTTTCTTGTTTAGTTGATTATTTAAGGGGTTTGATCCTTATGGTTATGCCTAAAAGAAACCAGTTGGTTTGTATTCTGTTTGATGGACTCATATGCTTAAAAGCTGAAATTACTTTATGTAGATTTGCAAGGAATGCTTTTATGTTGTATTCGAGGAGAAGATCCACCAGGTTATCGTGGATAACCATTTATTCAAGCCTGGTAAACGCATCGCTATAGGAGCTTCCGATGGAAAAGATATATTCACTGTCTTTCTTAATAACTATGAACGACACTTTCTTAGTAACTATGAACAACACTGTTTTTGATTTTCAATACTCATCTAAACTCTATGATGGATTTTATCATGTATATGGTCCTCTTGTAAGCCTGAAGATTTTGATTGAAAGGTGGATTTATTTTTCTTCCTCCTTTTGTACACAATCAAGATGTTCCTGCAACTTAATTACTATCTAAGTAAGCAAAATGGCGAATAAATGCTCCAAAGTTTTATTTTTTCTATTAATTTTGAAGAAAATAGAAAAACGATCAGTTAGTTGTGTTTGGATTTGTTTGATGGAGAAAATTAATTTGATGTGAAAGGAAATTAAATTTAGATAACAGGGGGTCTAAGTCTTAAGTCTTAACTGGTTGTCAGTTTGTTTGATTGATGGATTACCATTTTGTTATGCTATTCGGGAGAAATTAGCAGAATTAGAAAAGCTTGGTGATCGCTTATTTGGTGTGCATGTTAAGGGATTTTGGTGAACTTGGTAACTACAGTCTGATATGAAGAAACACAATCTAAATAATTATCTTTTGGAGAAGAAAATGTAATTCCCTTGGGCAAACGCTTGGCCTCGACACTACATAAATAATGTAAATTAAAATGCTAGAGGATTCAAATATAAGAATTAAAGGAAAATCTTGTTGAAATTTCCTATTTTTCATCTCTTCTTTTTAAATCCAGAAACGTGAAAAAGAGAAGATGATGGGAGTTAAGTTTAACCTCAAGTTAGTTAAGTTTAATCATAATAAAAAGAGGGAAAAAGGGATATGTGGCTAGCTATAGGCATGCACGCGATCCACTAGCATTCCACCTAGTGGAATGTGGGCGCACAAAGTATCACGTCCCTAATTATAAACTATAAAATATTTTATACACTATTATTAATTTAATAAGCATATAATATTATAATGTAGCACTATAAGTTTATAGAATATAAATGCATTATATAATATTATTATTATAATAAGCATACATTATTTTATTAACTATAGTTTTAATATATTTATTTGACTATAAACTACACTTAATTAATAGGTATAATTACTATATACTAGAATATATTTTATAGTTTATAATTGATAAAATTATATACATAATATAATATATATATACATTATAATTTATATAATTATTGTTGGTTGCAAGGTCACCATTTGTACTAACCTAACCTAACAGTTAGCCAACCTAAGATGAATGATGCCTAAACCAAAAAATAAACTATATAATATATTTTTAAAAATATATAAAATTTTAAAAATCAATAATAATTAAGAAAAATGAAATATTTCGAATAAGATTTTAAAATTTTTTGAGAAATATCTAATGGAACCTTGAGGAGGGCATCTCTTGCCATATTTTCATGCCAAGTGTCCCCTTTATCCCTTTTATTTGTTGGGGGATTAAAGGTATCATGTAATACACTCTAAACACACAGCCAGACCTATGGTAACCGCTAAGGGTTTCTTATTTTTTAGAAAAAAATAACGGTTAAAAATATTAACTACAGTTAAAACGAATTAATTACGGTTAAAAAGAATACTCATCGAGAAAAGGAGGCACAAGAATCCACATCTGCGAGGAGCAGGCTATTACTCATATTTAATTGTACTAGTAAAGGTGTACTTGCTTTGCATGTATTAATTTTTATTAATAAAATAAAATATTTTAATTTTTAGTTTTATATTAAATTTGAAAGTTCTTACCTTTATAATTTACTTATGGGTATTTAATTAGTTATAAATAAATAAAAAGTATTACCAATAATAAGAGCGAATGAGAAAAAAAAATGACAAACAATATATCAATTCTAACCTAATATAAAATTAGTATTTAACTATCTCATTGTATGACCATCTTGTTGCTTCTCAATGTTAGTCCTCATCTTTGACTCCCTAATTTATATGAAGTTTGTTTTTCATTAAGAGAAAGAGATGTTTATATATATATATATTTGTAAAGAGAGAGAGAGAGAGAGAGTGAAACAATCATTTAATATGAAAATGTTATACAGTGTCGACTACAACTTGAGGCTTAATAAAATCTGGAGATTCTTCCGGCCATACAGTAAAATCAGTCACATTATGAGCATATTGTGCTAATGAATGAGCCACCTTGTTGCCATCCCTTTTCACAAAGGAGAATGTGCACTATCTGAAATGACATGTCAATGCCTTTACATCTTCAATGATAGCACCAACAACTGACAAGTCTAGCTCCTTATAAACAAAAGCTTTGATCACTTGGATAGAATCTCATTTCAACAAAACATGTTCAAAGCCAAGAACGCAAGCAAAATTCGTGATAGCTTCAACTACCCCTGCCGAATGACGAAGATTGATTCTCTTTGACATCACTATCATCACCTCTCATTTGTGATTCCTTATGATAATTCCAATACTAGATGCTTCCGCTTCCAAAAATGTAGCACTGTCTACATTAATTTATAGCAACATTTCATAGGAAGGGACCATCTCACATGATGTTTTATTTTGCTCATCTCTAATTTTTCTTGAGCTTCAACATAATCTTGTAAGAAAGGGGAAGCAAACAAGACTGTATTCATTGGGTCCTTATCACCTTTGAAAATTAAACAATTTCAATTTTTTCCATATTGCCCAAGTCGTGACCAGAAACTTCATCAATCTCTCCTCGTCAGTGCATTCATAACTCTCTAAGGCCCAACCTACAATATTACAAGCTTTGCTCAACTGGGATGTAATCCCAATGAGGAAAGCAAACACACCATGCAAGCAAAATCACAATCCTTCAAAATATGGATCATTGTTTCTCCTTGTCCACAAAATTCACAACGCGTATCAAAGCAGACCTTCTTTTTAGTTAACTTAGCTCTAACCGGGAGAATATTATGCACTACTTTCCAAACTAAAATTTTCATCTTTTGCGGCATCTTCAATCTCCATATCAATGACCAAATTTTTTTAGGATCCACTTCAATTTGTTCGCTTGAGTTCTGTGAAGATGAGGAAGCTACCTTTCGTCTTTGTAACTCTAGAGCAACATAGTACGCGCTCTTGACAAAGAAATATCCATTTGCTGTGAAATGCCATAAAATTTTATCATTTGGAAGATGAAAACTAAGAGGAATAGCAAACTATCATCTGCAAACTCTTGGGCCTCCTCTACTAGTTGCTACTCCCTGAATAAGATTTTCTCTCTCAGTCATTTTCAATAATGAGGTGAAACCTTCTGCACATAAAAGGAACAGATAAGGAGACAAAGGGTCCCCTTGTCAGAGACCCCTAGATGGGGAGAAAAAAATCTTTATGCTCTCCACTGACAATCACTGAATAAGTGACAGAGGTAACACAAGTCATAATTAAATGAATCCACTTCCGATCAAACCCCAAACTTATCATCATATGTTCTAAGAAAGTCCATTCAACCCTATCAAATTGGGTCATGTTCTCTGGACTTTGGACTTTTGGAATAAGAGCTATATGGGTATAATTTATCCTCTTCAAGAACTGACCATGATTAAAGAAAGAAAGGGAAGCTTTCACAATATCACTACCCATAATATGCCAAAAAGTTTGATAAAAAAAGAGCTGGCATACCGTCTAGTCCAAGAGCTTTGTTAAGATGCATTTGAAATAAGGCATGACGAATCTCCTCGGGAGTAAATTCCTAAGTCAGATATCCATCATGTCATCTGTAATCCACTTATCCACTGTTCCAAGAATCTCCTCCATGTTGTGTGATCCAGAGGAGCTAAAAATACTTCACTGCCACCTCCTCCATTTTGTTGTCGTTGTGTGCCACTTCCCATTCTCATCTTTAATCCCCATCATTCGGTTGCGTTTAAAGAGTGAGATGCCTTTTAACATGAAAAACACTTTGTGTTTTTATCCCCCTCCTTTAGCCATGATAACCTTGACCTTTGTTGCCATAGAGATTCCTCACGTGCTAACATCTCATTATCTAGCAAGAAATTGATTTGCTTTCAGCTATAGAGGCTTCTATTGCCTATAAAATTTTGACCATTCCCAGCCTCTCTCTAAGTTCCCTTACCCTATGTTTGGTTGTCGAGAAAATAAGTGAAAACATGGAAAAGAAAAGAAAATTGGAAAAAACACAACTAAGAATTGGATTAAAAATCTAAAATTTTCTTTTATTTTCTATGTTTTCACCTATTTTCTCGGCAACCAAACATATAGCCTTAGTTTCTTTTGAACATTGCCAAATCTCCTTTTGTTCCATTGCAAAAGATTCAACCTGCAAGCTTTTATTTTTTCACACACAGTAAACATATCTCTATTGGTGGAAATAATACCCCAGGCCTCCTCTATTGTTGCAGCACATTCCTCATACCTAAGCCACATGGCTTCAAATTTGAACTTTTTCTTCTTTTTATTTTTATTTTGTTTAAACGACATACCTTCAAAATCCAATAAGATTGGAAGATAGAGGCATGATCAGAGGCATTACTAATCAAATGGAGAACAATAGCACATGAAAAAAGGGAACACCATTTTGTATTTGATAAAGCCCTATCTAGCCTTTCTCTAACATTGTCCTCTCCCGAATGCCCCAGATGTCAAAGAAAAAAGAATGAAAACACTAACATAGTCATAATCTATTTACTTAATTTACTAATTTTTTTATTTAGTTTAATTTATAAAAATAAGGTGAATGATAATTATGTCCGCATAAAGTTTGATATACTCTCAGTACTTTTACTTTTACTGGTAGAATGATTAAAATAATTTTGAAATAAAAATAACAAAAATTCAGAAAATTCGTTACGGGTCAGGTTACGAAAATCACCAAAAATTATTTGGATGGATACAAACCTAAAACTTTGATGGTCAGTTGAAACCCTAACTCAGAAACAGAGCAGCTAAGGTAACTTTCCCTAAAATGGAAGACTTCACCTTGACTTCCTGATTCGATCCACTCTCACTTATGTGTGCATACATGCCTACCTTAGATTTATTTTTTTAGAATTATTTTTATCTTAGAAGTCTTCTACTTATTAGAGTTTTAGAACTTTCTTTTATTTTGACTCCTACTGAGAATTAGTTTCCTAGTTTGTTAGGTCAAGGAGATTAAAAGCTTTATTATTTAAACTCCATTGAAGTCGTATTGTCTCCGTCTTTTTTGCTTTCCCTCTTAAGTTGTTTTCCCTCAGCTTTGCCCTTTACAGCGACTTCCAGTTAAGTTGATTCCGTTTATTTATTAATCACAACCAATCCTTCTTTCTAGTTAATCGTTTATTCGAGAGCTCTGTAATGGCGCCTGAGCTCGAAAAGATGGCGAAAGAAGCCTTCGTCGACGACAACTTCGAGCTCGCTCTCGATCTCTACACGCAGGCTATCGAACTGGACCCTAAAAACGCCGATTTATTCGCCGATCGCGCTCAGGCGAATATCAAGCTCAAGAACTACACTGGTATTTGTTCTATCCTTGTATTCGAAGACTTCGAGATATTTTTTCTTATTGAACTGTTTTAGGTCTCTGTTTTCTTAGTATTCATGTGTTCTTTTTCCGGCATCCCTCGTAAATTTGTTTACTTGTATTGAATTCTCGTTTTCGCATTCGTTTCTGCCCTAACCTTACAACGGATGTATATGTGGTTTGCTCGTGGACGTCGGGTTTCTTAATGTGAAATTTGTTCTTATTGGATTGCTCGTTGCGTTATTTCTTGATCTTGATTTTGTCTTTTGAATGTCAAACTATTGTTGTAATTCAGAGCTTGATTCATTAGGAGTTAGTTATAGTTGATTTTCATGGCATTCGCTTGAGAAAACTAAAACATGTGATTTTATATAATTAATTTGTTTGAGACCTTGAGTTGTATGGGAAAAATCTATTCCTGAACAGCTTTAATCCCTAAAGTCAACCAATTGGATTGCCTAGCTGAGTAGCCGGGAATTCGTTAGAACCAACTTACATGTTTCTTGTTTTTATAATATATCTATTCATTGTGTTTACAAATCCATGGGAACAGATGTGTTGACCAATGGGAAAAAAAATCTGTTCTTGAACAGCTGTGATGCCTTTCGTGAGAACCCACTTACATATTTACTATTTTTTTGAAATATAATTTAGTCCTTCCATTGCGATTATAAATTCATGGGAGTCAATGTGTTGATTGTAAGATGCCAATGGACAAAATTAAGGATTCAATTTCTGCATTGGAGCTGTATCATCCTACATAATTTGGCCAACTACATATAATATAACCAAATCTTTATAATTGTTGTGGATCTATCACCCAGGTTCAGGTTAATAGGCACCGAGCCTTATCATGACTGACATTTGCTTTTTATACGGGGAACTACTGAACTTTACCGCTTGCTGCCATTAATCTTCAGTTATATTAAGGTCTATTCTATATAGGCACTCAAATTGGATAGTTATTAATTTAAAGGTCTCACCATAAATCTGATTGGTTACTTTCACATTACATGAATCAATGACTCAAATTGCATCACAGATATGGCAACGGTCATTTTATAGGAACTTTATGTACCAAAATTAAATAACCTCTGTAGGTTGTAAAGCTCTTCATATATGGGTGCTTAGCTCTTTAACATTAATATTGCACTTATTCTACCTCTGTAACTGCACATTTGTTTTGGCATGCTAACTTCAATATCCATGCATTAAATGCTTTATGTTGTATTCCATTTGCATCACTATGGTTTCTTTTTACTATTTGATGGTATTATGTCGTGTTATGACCCCAACAGTTATAGAAAAAAAAATCTATATAGTGGATTTTACGTGCGAGATCTCTCAATCTCTTGTTCTTGAATTATGATAAGATATCAGTGCTTACTTTTTCTATATTGGAAATTAAGAATGTAGACTCTTTTTATTGTTCGTTTATATGCAAATTTAATTCCACATGAGTGAATCAGTTCATGCTTGTTTATGTAGTTGTGGATGTCAGTTTGTGCTCATGTATGGTGTGCTTGTATGCATTCGTGTGTGTGGAGGTGGACATCCACATATGTGGTTTGTGCCTTGCATGTGTGTATGTGTGTGTGTGTGTGTGTGTGTGGAGATGGACACCACATATGTGGTTTGTGCCTTGCATGTGCGAGTGTGTGGTGGAGGGGAGAGGAAGGTGGGTATGGGGTGTGTTTCAAAGGGTATACAAACGAGAAAACCAAAGATTTCTGGGATAATGAATACATACAAGTCCACATGGCCCATATGATGTTATATGGGTATTGGGTGTTTCTAAGGGTATATAAATGAGCAAACCAAATATATCTGGTCTAATGAAGACGCACGAGCCCACATGGCCCATAATTATATATCTACTCAAGTCTCACTGAACTGAAAATAACGCGAATTACTTGGCTCATTTTTGGCAATACAATACAACCTGAACTTTTCATTGAATTTTTTTTGAAACTTGTGAAAAATAATAAAGAATTAAGTATAAGAAATAGAAAATAATTTGAGATACATGTTGTCAGTTGTGACATAAACATAAGGTAGTATTAAATACTGTATCGTGGTATTATGAGCATTGTATACTTGTTCTTTATATCAACTGTCAAAAAGTTGAATACATGTTCTACTGGATTATTTTGTAATCCCCTTGTTCAAAATGCATTTATTTTTTTGGCCTAAGTAAAAGGAAAAAGATCATTGGCACCACTTAGTGTATAAAGAATGTTGCAATGATAGGATTCCGACTCCCCCCCTCCCCCTCCTACCACGTTTCTAGTGCCGGGGAAGGAGACATTGGCCACTTGGTGCTTGGTCACTAGACAATTTTTTCCCCATATTTTTTGGAGTTTTTGTTTAGGCTATTTCTATTGCCATTTCTGGTATGTGGATTGTTTTTGGTTTAGGAAACTGATGATTAATGTGTGCATATTTTGTGAGTAGAGGCTGTTGCTGATGCAAACAGAGCGATTGAGTTGGATCCTTCGATGGCTAAGGCATACTTGCGTAAAGGGTGAGTACGTTATACTTTTGTAATTGACATCACTAATTGATTCAAGTTATTGCGTACTCTCCGAGTATAAGAATTAAGATTGCATGTAATTGTTTAGAATCTCATTTGAGCTTTTGCGATTATATGAATATGTGTTACTTTATAGTTACTGTAGAGACTTTAATTTGCTCAGCACAAGGAATTTTTCTTTAAGGTAGTTTTGTTGGTTGCATGAAGTCATGGAGTACTTTGTTTTGCAGTTGTTCTTTTTCGTGGAATTGAGAACATATTCATGTAATGGGAACGCATGTTCACCTTATTCATTCCTTGTAGACAGGGATTCTACTTGAAGGATTCCACAGGGTTTCTTATTGATCTTGACTTGAAGTACTAGATATCTATCTATGTCGAGGCACATATGCTTTCTTTGTGTGGCTTTCAGCCATTTCTTTTAAAATTTCATATATAGGTTTTCGACTTCGAAAAATGACCAAATAAACGATCATTGAATCAAAGTAATGCACTTAACATACTCAGTGGGCCGGATTGGTTTGTGCATAAGAAAAGCTATGGCTTGCAGCAATTAAACTTTCATACATGCTATGTACATTATTTTTAGTAATTGAATTATAGATTTCGAAAAAAAATGTAGTTTCTGACAGTGTTGTAAGAGTGTTCCTGGAGAAAACCTAGGTGTCTGCTTTGCTTAGCAGGGACCCTTGCACCTGTATTGAAGTATTAGCAGGTGCTTATTACGATGCGTGTTGCTTGGTGGCACTTAGGTGTCATTACCAAGGCACTAAAGCGCTAGTGAGAATGGCATCTCTTGAGGCCTACATAAGGTTTAGGCATATTTTACAAATTTTAATTTAAAATAAATAAAACATATTTTACTTAATATCAGTGGCATCAATGGTTTCTCTAATAGAAAGAAGATCAGAAGAATGAATGTGTCAAGGCTTTGGGGGAAACTTTGTCTAGAGTATCCACTTCTCTCTCTCCCCTTTTTCTCTTGATATCTTTTTTTCCCTATTTTCTTGTGGTAACAACTAAATTATGTTCTTTCTTTTGGCATTCATTACATCACTACTCGGTAATATACTTATATCTAATAAACTATATTTACAGTGTCATTTTAGTCTTATCTATGTTTTAATTCTATTTTCAATATTTATTTTCTGATCCAGTGATCTCGATTACTGCTATCATTATGCTAATGTGAATTTTCCTTGCACATCACATCTTTTTCTTTGCTGGGAATTACTATGATTCTGATTGTCCATGCATTTTTTAAAAATCTTAAAATGCCTCTCTTCATGACACTTCCTTCAGTAATTACATTGTTCACAGTAATCTGTTTGTGTTTACAGTACTGCATGTATTAAGCTTGAGGAATATCAAACTGCAAAGGAAGCCCTTGAAATTGGTGCTTCTTTGGCATCGAGTGATTCAAGATTCACTAATTTGATCAAAGAATGTAATGCACGGATTGCAGGTATCTACTTTCCTGTTAATTTCATTTTGCAAGAGTTTGGGATTTTCATTTATGATTAATTTTAAATTTTTTTCATTGGTAATTAATTTTAGATTTCAATATAGTCTAGTCATTAGAAATGAGCTTGATCTTTCGCTGTTTGCTTTTTATATGATTTCATCCTTGACATTCTTGTGCTGGTGATTGATTAACTCCCATACCCTGTTGGAGCGCTTAGGAGATCTGGTTATATCAAAGTTCGTAGGTAGTGTGTTTATCTCCTCATGGTTGACAGTTGAAGAGTGTACTTTGTACCTGGCTTTGTGTAGACCATTCAAGTTCCATTATAAGATTTGTTATTTAACAGTTTAATTGGAATTGGAAGATGGGTTTGCAGCTTTGCAAAGTAGAAATGGAACTGTGCTTGGATTGTATAATGAACTCAACTGTGCATTTATTTTTCTTATATGCTTCCAGTTACTTTTTTAATGGTTGACTGATGAGTGATGACTGCTTGGGAAGTAACATTGGTCCTTGTTAGCGGTAGTCAATGTATTGGTGGATGGTCTTGTCTGTATCACATTTCCTTGTGGGTAAACCCATCGGCTGAGCAGACACCCCATCTCTTCCTAAAGTTTTCATGCCACAACACCATTTACAAGATCTCCATCTTGACCAGCAGAATGGTTCCATCACTGCTTCCATTTTTTAGACTTCGTATTTTTCTCCATGTGGTAGAACTCATTTTTTTTATCGTTGTGGCTACAAGATGACATACGTTTTATCTTTTCATTGCATCTGTTTGTAACTCATGAACTGTTTGATTTCAACCAATGTTACCTGGTTCGTCGGTTCGCAACTCTACAGTGAACCCGGTTTGCTAGGGGTAGGAGGAGATAATTCATTTTTCAGTTTGATTAGGTTCTTTAGTTTGGTTCGCTACATAAGCATGTAAAACAAAATATATATTTTGTATTATATTATAAAATATATATATTTTAAGCATGTAAACAATATATTACAAATACTTATTTGAAAGAAAAAAAAATGCCTTTTTTATGAATGGTTTGTGAATTCAAAGTATAAATTTGTCGAACCTAAAGAAAAATATCAGGGAATTTGAATAAAAAAATTGACAAACTAAGATTGTTTTGAAACCACTATGTGGTTAGCTCAATTTCACGAACCAAATTGAACCGAACCACGAACCAGTTCGGGTTCGCGGTTCGCTATAGCATGTAGCGAACTTGGTAACCCTGATTTCAACTACGACACCCTCTCAGTTAGTTATTCAACCATCAACCCTTATTCTTGTGGGTACACCTGAAGGCTATAATTAGTGAAGAATTGCCCAAAAATTCTTCTTGTTTCCATACCATTTTTGTGATTTAAACTGTGAATTCTTCTGTTATTTTCTTTTCATTCATTTGTTTTGTTCTTCAGTTTGAAATTGGTCCCTGCAAAGTTGTTGTTTTCATGAACTTTTTTAGTCTCTTTACTACCTTAGCTTCTTTAGTTATTTATTATGATGCACATTTAAATGCTGAGAGGACTACAAGACTTATGCTATTGATTCTTTATACAGCTATAAGAGCAAGTTTTCAAAAGGAGTCTTTTTAGTTATTTTGGTGAAGTGTGGTTCATTTTCATTGGAAATGGCTGAACTTCCCATTGATTAAGATTTTCATTCGTATCAGTTGAATTATCTTCCTAAGTATACAACTTGATGAAAATATAAAATTGACTGCCTGATTGGATCATTCATGCCGTGCTTCCATGGTGATCATTGGAGTTGACCAATATTCAGTGGAGATGTTTTAGAGTATTTTTTGATTGGCAATAGCCAATAAGAGAACTAATAAGAGGAAACAAAGCGTCTACGGTTCTTAGTTAAGTATTTCATTGACATGTTTACCTGTATATTATTTATCCTGATGAAGTTTGTATGCTTGTTCAGAGGAAACTGGTGATCTACCAAACCAATTGACGCAAAATGGCCCATCAAGTGCTGTATCTCCTTCTGTTGGGTCTCAATCATCTGATATAACCTTAGGAACTGTCAAAGATGCTGGGCCAGGACATGCTGTATCCAGTCAGACAACAGTGGTAACATCGACTGAACCAAAATACAGGTAGTTACACTTTCGATGCTTACAATGCGCACAGCAACTTTTATGGTTCAGGAAAGAACAAGTGTATAATTTTTTGTTGTTGCATGATTTCTACTTATCAAAGTTGCTTAGGAGTATTCGTGTTTTTGTCACGTTGGTTTTGTATTAACATTTTGCACTGTCCAGCCTGTCTTTAGATTGTTGTTACAAAAGGATAATGTTCTCTCAGTTATATATTTTTTCTAATGAAAAATAGTTGCACAGGCATGGATACTACCAGAAGCCGGAGGAAGTGGTTGTGACAATATATGTGAAGGGCATACCTGCTAAAAATGTGGTTGTGGACTTTGGTGAACAGATAGTATGCCTCCCCCCTAACCATGTGTTGTGCACTCATTGATTTTACTGTTGAATGTCCAAATATTTTTACTCCCCTGTTTGTTCGCCGAAAAATAGGTGAAAACTTAGAAAATAAAAGAATTTCATTTGTTTCCCTAATACAACTCTCTCTCTCTCTCTCTCTGTTTTCACCTATTTTCTCGGCATCCAAATAGGGGTAGGGAAAAGTTGAAAAGTTCATCAATTGTTATTTCCTTGCAGCTAAGTGTTACCATTGACATTTCCGGTGAAGATGTGTATGCTTTTCAACATCGCTTATTTGGAAAGGTACTGCATGAACTTCACAGTGCTAATAAATACCTTCTCGTGTTTTTTTAATTAAAATGTATTATTATCGTTTTCTTTGTTGAATACCTATTGACTGCTTGTTGTGGCTATTTCATACGAATATATGTGTATGTTGTCAAACTCTGAAGGACTCCTTTCAATTCATGTAAAAAGTTTTTTCTTGTATAACTTCCAGCTATCCTTCTTTTCTCCTTATTCCTAGCATCCCTAGTGAACTCCATACGACACATGATGGCATTGACACATTTTACAGGAAATTGTCATCGCAAATGTGTCCCATCTTTGGTGTGGAAAGCTGTGTTTTATGCCACCTCTATGATATATATATTTTAATTTATTGTTTTTACTATTTCAGCCTATCTACTGGAGTACCAGGCTACCTCATTGACAACACTTATTCTGGGTTGTAATTTTGGTCGCTAAGTCATTTTTCTTTTGGCGTTTGGCTGCGTGACAAACAGATAATACCTGAGAAGTGCAGATATGAAGTATTGTCTACTAAAGTTGAAATACGCCTCGCGAAAGCTGAAGCAATTAACTGGTCATCTCTTGAATTTAGCAAGGAAAATGCAGTTCCGCAAAAGATAAATGTATCCTCAAGTAGGTTGATATGCTTGTATACTAAACATAAAGTACGCTTTTTTATGAAATTTTGTAGTATTTTCCTTTACAATGCTTTGATTTTGTATCAAGCGTTTTAGTTCATGTCATTATTTAAATTAAATGCTGCATTTATTCCTGTTGATTGGAGTTCTATTAATCTGTTCATCACTTTGAGTGTTTGATTCTCATACAATAATACTGTGTGGAAAAATTATGTCTGGATTTCAGTGAACAAGGTCTACCCCTAAACCCATTGGCAGTAGCTTGGACCTCACGTTGTCAATATGACTCTATTCTTAGCACAATTATCTGTCTCACATTTATGTCTACCATCTCATCAGTCTGATACGCTTGCTTCCCGTTTTGAACTTGCAGGTATTGGATCTCAAAGACCCACATACCCATCTTCAAAATCAAGAGCAGTAGATTGGGATAGGTTGGAAGCCGAAGTGAAGAAGGAGGTTTGTCAGTAACCTAGTAGCTTTATTTTTTTAGCGCTTTCATGTCTATTTGAGTTCCCTTTCTATAAAACTTATATACTGCAATTTTTGAAGCCGTGCTCTTTTCTGTCGAGGGATGATTGTGTGGTGTTCTGAGTTTCAGGAGAAAGAAGAGAAGCTGGATGGTGATGCAGCTTTGAACCAACTGTTCAGGGGCATATACCAAGATGCCGATGAGGACACTAGGAGAGCCATGAGTAAATCTTTTGTAAGACCCATACATATGTTTTTTTACTAATACCTTATAGCTCTTAGAAGAATGCAATTGACTCAAGTAGAATATATCTGACAATATCTAGTAATGGCTCTCTAAGGTGAGTGTGGAGTCCCGCCCTTTCTGTCATTAAAACACAAACAAAAAATAATGTATAAATAAAATAAAAAGAAATAGAAAAATTGATTTCATTTAAATTTTATAGTTCATGGTATTCACAAAAAAATTTTGTTTCTGAAATTGGTGCTATGTTACAGGTGGAGTCAAATGGGACAGTGCTGTCCACAAACTGGAAAGAAGTGGGTAAAAAGAAGGTGGAGGGCAGCGCTCCTGACGGAATGGAGATGAAAAAATGGGAGTACTAAACTCATGCACTAGTTGGAATCTATTGTAACTGTAATATGCGATTTTCTCTGTTAGCATTAGTCTAGTCATTTCCCGTAAGGTCAATTTCTCCTGTTGCGGGTTGTGTTTTGGCTGGGTCTATCTATATTGCAACATATATTGTGTATTGTGCACATGGTACATGACTAGGTGATAAAGGGGATATTTCAGTCTAACAATGACCTAAACATTTTTGTAATGTCTCTGAATTCAGTAGTCAATGGGCGGCCTAGATACATTTTAAGGGTATGTTCTTTTGCTGGAACTTATAAAACTTCGGTACTTTGCAAGTTTTGTCATTTGACAATATGCTTCTCTTTTGAAAACTAGATGTATCATGCTTTCGTCTCTTGGGGTTGCAATTCTCATAAGACTTGAAATGCAACAAAATGAATGATTTCAAATCCCATAAAAAATGATAAGACTTGAAATCTCATGATGGTGGATAAAGTGACTCAAATTTCCTACCACCTACTATAATAAAGTGTGAAGTGCCAAACTTTATAAGGACGTAATCTTGAATGGAAATGGGAAAAAAATGAGTGATGGGAGTTGTGATACTTTCGAAAATTGTAAGATCTTCAACCCCAGAAGGGTCTGTCAATATCAATTTGATTTGATTTTGCTCTCTTTGTTTTTAGTTTTTAAGAAAACACGGAGTTGGGAGTTCTTGTAAGTTTTATCATTATCAAATTGAATATGCTGAGTCAGATCTTTTTCAGGTAAAATTTTCTGTGTTATTGGTTGAAAACTCAATCCTATACTTGAATTTCAAAAACGTCTCATTATATTTTTAATCATAACCCCGCTCCAAAATTCTCCCCGGTGATGAATAGCAAGAGCTCCAATCTCCAATGCTAACCACTAACTTGTACTAACCTAAGTAAATGATATCCTCCACCGAAAAAAAAGCCATTCACCTCCCAAAAGAAAAAAGACTTATAAAGCTTGACACTTTGTACTTTTACAACCTGACTCTAAGGAGTCCCGTTCCATCCCACATGTCAATATGTGCCCCTTTTAATATCTCTTAATTATGGTTAAGATTCACTAACCCTTAGGATTCAACCATTGATTTTTATTAAAAAATATTAACTTTAAAGTTTAAAATTGCCGTTGGATTTTGAATTGGACGACCCAACTCTCAATACTATATATCTGAGAGTTTTAAATCACTTCCCTAATGATTTTAAAAAGAAAATGCTTAACTTACAGCGCATTTCCATTGTATGATGAAATGTTGGTCCCCATTGGTCTCTGTTCCTCTTTGAAAATTTATTAACCGTAATTAAGATTCACTCAACCCTAAGGTTCATCCATTTAACTTTGGTTTTTATAAAAAAATTAAAAAAATATTAACTTTATGTTAGTTAAGCTTAACCAAAATTAAAGAGGATGAAATGGAAATGCATTTGATTATGTAGTCGAATGCGGGTGGGCTATTCACTACTCATATTTAAATGTGATATGTGACACTGAGAAACGAGATCGGATCACAGCCAACTACGAGGCCAACACGTCTCCCTTTTAACCCTTATTAACCATGATTAAGATTCACTAACCTTGGGGGTTCAACAATCTAACCTTATATATATCTACTACTTCTCTACTATTATAATGAGAGAAGCGGGGTTAAAAAGTTGGTTGATTTTTTTCCAATATTCTTAATGAGTCCCAATTTTATGGTATCTTATAGTTAGTAAGGGAGATTTTTTTTTATATTTTTCTTATTTTGTCCGTAACTTCATATAAGAAAAAATTAAGATATTATGTTATCTTATTTTACATGAGAAAAGTTAGTATCAACTACAACTAACAATAATCTCTCAATATCTCCAAGACTCCTTCAAATCCTTATCATTATCCTTATCTTATCTCATGCTCCCTCCTTGGTCTCTCAACGAAGAGGCATACCCTCTCTACGCTATCCTTACTTTTCAAGAGAAAAAGTAGGGACATGTATTATAAGGTAATTTCAACTCACTACATATTTTTAAGTTAAAACTTTAAAACAAAATTTTTTAACGACTCAAAATCCCCCCTAAAAGTTAGGAGACTTTTAGCTCGTGACTTATCTTATCAAACCATCTTGCAAGAGCATATAAGGCACGCTAAAAGGCGAACCTGAAAATTTCTTAATAATTTAACTGTATTCTGATCACAAGAGTCAATTAACATGTACATCAAATCTATTGCTTGAGTTACTAGCTCAACCCGATACAAAATCCCAAAAGAAAACCTAAAATACATGTTTCTCCCTCACATCACTCAAAACAGTAATAATAGGGTCTCCTGTCAAGACCCTCTCTTCACAAGATTACCCCCCAAGTAGGATCCTCTTCCACTTACTCTTCTTCAACCCATAGCTCTGGGTTGCAAATGTCAATTAGACCTGCCGACATAAAATGAATGGTTGAGCATAAAATACTCAACATCTACAAACTACTAGTTAACCATGTTAGGAATATCTATCATGACATGCTTGCATATTAATAGAATAAGGCAGTTTGATATGGAACTAGGCGGAATCAAATATGCTTTAAATCTAAGAGCGGAAACCATAATCCTTTTTAAAACCAACATGTGCATATCTTTTCAAAATCCTACTTCGATCAACACATTTCAAATCTCATTTCAATAGCATTTGTATATACTTTCAAATCACATGTTTTTCGAACTTTTCCTTTAAAACCATACTTTCATCATTTTCATCCTATCCTTCACTTTTCAAAACACATATTTCACACATTCATCATATCTTTACAATTACCATATTTCACATCCTTTACTCTTTACAATCACCTCACTTTCAGAATATAACGGAACAGATTACTAATGCCTTACCATACAAGGGTAAGAGTCCATTAACTAGAACATAACAAATTACTCATTTAACACATACATTTCTCTTTACCTTTTTTTTTCTCACTTTCAGAACAGAAAAGAACATAACATTTTACTTTCAGAACTTAACATAACATTTCACTTTTAGAACAGAATATTTCATTTTCAGAACAGAACAAAACATTTACTTTATCTTTCAGAACAGATTCTCATAGCTTCTTGTTACATCTTTTACAGAACTTTTAGAACATAACAGTTCAGAAAAGGAATTGGGATATGCCTAGCTGCCGTATCATAGTCCGTCGAATACTAGCATCTGAGCATTCCTTTTCAGAACATAACATAATTGGAATTGGAGCATGCCTAGCTGTTGTATCATAATCCGTCGCATACTAGCATTTGAGCATTCCTTTTCAAAACATAACATAATTAGAATTGGGGCATGCCTAACTGTCGTATCATAGTCTGTCGCATACTAGCATCCGAGCATTCATTTTTAGAACATAACATAATTGGAATTGGGGCATGCCTAGCTGCCATATCATAGTCCATCGCATACTAGCATCCGAGCATTCCTTTTCATTTCACATGATCATGCACATGTCATGTACATAGGCACTTGTGATGCACATGGTAAACAATGGAAATCATATGTCACATGTTCTTCTATTCATATAACACATGACACATACATATAATACATGCTTTTCTATTTTCTTTCAAAACTATAACACATGGCACTGGAGTTCATAATACATAACACATCCTTTTCTTTTCTTTCAAAACAATACACATATTACATAGCACATGGTTTTCTATTTTCTTTCAAAACATTCACATAGGCACATATATAGGGTAATTCCCCTAAGTTCATCATACATCATTCTTTTCATTCTATCATCCCAATGACATACTTATATTTGGTTTAAAATCCCAATTCCATCAAAATCCATAACTTCATCTTTTGCTTTGTTTAAAAACCTCACTTTTATTCAAAACTTATGCTTTAACTTTACTTTTCATAATTGAATTACAACGAGGTTAGCTAAGGGTAGTATTTACTACTTTTCCTGAAAACCATAATTTCCATCTTATTCTTTCACATACTTTTCATCAAAACAGATCATTCCATCGAATACATATTTTTCACTTTATTTGTCATAGATGAATTTCAACAAAGATGGCTAAGGGTTGTATTTACTTTCTTTTCATCTAAATAGCATACTTTTCATTTAAACTATAAATGATATCATAATTAACAAGAATGAATCTTAACATGAGAATCTAGTAAAATGTTATACCTTTTGAAGGATTGATCTCCTTCAATTTTAGAGCTTTTAGAAAGCTTGAGGAACAAGATCCAAGCTTTGAGAAAGCTGGAACCGAAATCCTTTTTCCAAACACATGAACATAAATTTCCCTTGGAGAATTCCAAGCTTGAGAATCACTTTGAGAATGAAATCTAAGCTTTAAAACACCAAGACAGTGAAGAGGGAACCTCTCCTTAGTTGGAAACACAAATTCAGAACACCCTTGAAGCGCACAGTGAAGAACCGTAGCTTTACTTCTCAAAATTCCCAAAATCTAAGCTTGAAGGTTTGGTAAACTTATACCCACGAAATCTCTTCTATTTATAAGCTAAAGGTTGCCAAAAACCCAAAATAACCTTTGCAAAATATCTCAAAAATATCTCCCAAGGTCAGTTGAAGTTCTGGGTGTTCCTTTAGGACATTTTTGGCCTTTTCTGGGCTGACTCGTCGACGAGTGATGGTCACTCGTCGACTAGTGATACTCACTCGTCGACTAGTGATGCTATGACTGGCCTGGGTTCTTCCCTCTTTGGTATTTCGATCATAACTTTTGACTTGCTTATCGAATTTTGACGATTCAACTTGCGTTGGACTCGTTATTCAAAGGGAAACAATTTTGTGTATAATGGACCAGTCCCAATTTTGAGTTCTTAATTGTCTAAATTGGATCTAAAACTGATTGGTCTGATTTAGTTGCAGTAGCCCAGATTTTCAGCAGACTAGTTTCCAGAAATCCGACATTTGACCCAACTTCGACTCAAAATCTAAAAAAAAAAAATGAAAAACATGAACCTCAAAGAGGGCTTCGATATCTTTCCAAAAATTCAAGAATCCCTCGATTCCGATCAGCAATGAGAAATCTAGATCTCCTTAAAGTTGAGGGTATGTTTAAGCATCCCTCTTTTTCACAACTTTGATTATGCCTTGATCACACAAGAGGGTCTTTAGGACTTTGAAAAAACACCATTAGAGCATTTGTCATGCTCTTACCAGTGACCCTAACCCATTTCTAACACCAAAGGAACACTTCTCTTTTTCCCATACTCAAACACACCTACCAATACTTAAGGTCTTTCATACCATTGACTTGGAAACACTTAGAATATTTCATACTCTTGTTGTTTCATCCCAAACACTCAACAACAATACGTTAACTCATTTAAACCATTCTTATTATCGCTTATAAGCCAAATTATATAAATGACCCTTGGCCTTCACAAGACTTGTACCCACGATACTACTATTCACAGCACTATTCACTACAATATTCATAGCACTATTCACAACATTGTGAACTTGGTTCCCGGGATTCTACATTCACACTTAGGGTATTTTATATCCTATGCTTTTATAACTTAGCGTATTATTATACTCTTGTTTTAAGATATTTTCCCCAAATCAAGAATACATGAAAGACTTTAGGCCTTTACATACACTAGGCAAGTGCACTATTCACATGAACAGTAAACCTAAATTCCAGGGCTCTACATCGTCACTAGAGTCCCTCTTCCCAGTCTCTCTCCCCTTCCACTCTCTCACGTGCATCGCACGTGCCGCCCACTAATCTATCTATAATATAAAGAAATAAGTGTCACCTAACCCTCAACAAATAAGTGTCACCTAACCTCCTCTCCTTGCTCTCCAGAGAGAGATATAAGAAGGATAGAGAGAGAATGTAGAGAGAAATTTTAAAAGATTGTGATAAGAGAGATAGAGAAAGATATAGAGATTCTTATTTTATTCACACCCGTGCATCGCACGGGGTCTTTACTAGTATACTATAAAGAAATAAGATTTTCTATCTTTGCTCTCCAAACTCTCATCCCTCTAATCCTATAATTTCTATTTTAGATATGACACATGACTTTTCTCTTTAATCCCCAAGTTTGGGACCCAATGTCTCTCATCCTAGAGCTTTCTCTATCTCCATTATTGTATAGTCTTCTCTTATCTCCAATTCTTGCAAGTAGGTTTGGGGTCCACTATCTCATCCTAGAGCCCTCTCTATCTCTACTACTACTACTACTACTACTACTACTACTACTACTACGTAGAGTCATCTCTTATCTCTAACTATTGGATTATTAATTTAAGTTAATACTAAGAAACTTATGAGTTTCTATTAAATGTTATTAAAATAATAATTTTATTATTGATAAATCAATTAATTAATACAAATAATAATGTCTATTAAATAATAATAAAAATTATATTATTAATAAATAAACAAAACTTATATTATTAAAAACAAAATTTGTTAAATACTTTTAAAATATATTACTTAATATTTAAATAAATAAATAATATTATTTAATTCTAGATGTTCTTAATTTATGAAATTTGCATCGCATGGGATCTTTGCTAGTATATATATATATATATATATATATATATATATATATATATATATATATATATATATATATTAATCTTGGATTGAATTGGGAAGGATTTTATAAAAAAGAAACAAAATTAAATTAAACTTTTATATAAGGGAATAACTTTTTTCATGCATCTCTATAGGTGGCCATGTGTCTTGTTTAATACCTATTAACTGTGGTTAAGATTTATCCACTCTTAGGGTTCATCCATCTAGCCTTGATTTCTAGAAAAATAATAAAAAAATATTATCTTGGATTGATTAAGCTTACCCACAATTAATGAAAAACTTTTTATAGAAGGAAATAACTTCTTTCGCGCTTCTATAGACCGTCATATGTCCCCTTTAACGCGCACTAATTGTGGTTAAGATTCACTCATCCGTAGGTTCATCCATTTAATCTTAATTTCTAGAAAATAAAATAAAATTTAATTGTGGGTTGATTAAGCTTAACTATGATTAAAGGAGAACAAAAGGGATATGTGACTGATATTGGAGAGAGAGTGACGTGAGAGAGATCAAATCACAGCCAATCACATTGAACTCGGGTGGCACCCACCGGTCAAAACATGTCCCTATTAAGCCCGATTAATTGTGGTTAAAATTTTCTAACCCTTTGGGTTCAACAACTTAATCTTGGTATTTAGGAAAAAAAAATTAACCCTAATGCTTAAAAATTCTTAACTAGATTTTAAAGTTTTTTGTTTTTGTTTTTGTTAAATACTAAGATTAGATGGTTGAACCTTAGGGTTAATAAATCTTAACCACAGTTAAAAGATATTAAAAGAGACACGTGTTGACCTATGGGACGCAACTGAACTCCTTGGAGACCAATTACAACCTGAGAGAATTTTGAGTTAATTAACATTGGGCCCAAGATCCTCTCGAGTTCAAAACGGGGAGATTCTCTCCGGTTTGAACCCGTAGAGGTCGCCACGTGTCTCCTTTGACACCCCTTAACCATGGGTAAGGTTCACCCATCCATCCTTGGTTTTTTTATAAAATATTAATTCTTTTTTTAAAATTAAAAACTGTTTTTAATATTAAAAAAACTCTAAAAACAGTTTTTTTATTTTAAAATAATAATTAATATATAAAAAAAAAACAAGGATGATGGGTGAACCCTAGGGGTGGGTGAACCTTACCCATGGTTAAGGGGTGTCAAAGGAGACACGTGGCGACCTCTAGGGGTTCAAACCGGAGAGTCTCCCCGGTTCGAACTCGAGAGGATCCTGAGCCTTAAAATTGTGTTCCAAAAGGAAGGTGAGTGAGAGGAGGCGTGTAACGCGCGTGTCGCTTATTGGGAAGAATCGTGTGCTACAGATATACGTATTCGACCTAGGTGGCGTTTGGTATCACTAATCTAAAAAGAAGTGCTTATTTGAAAAATATGTTTAGTTGGACTTAAGATTGTTAAGTTGAAGGTTAGTTGCATGTCTACATTTTTGAGATTTTAAGGGTAAAAACTTCTACATTAAAAAGTAGCTATGGAGCTACTTTTTGAAGAAGTGCTTTTTATCCCTAAAATCTCTAAAATGTAGACATGCAATTATGCTTTAATTAACCTTCAACGTAACAATATTAAGTCTAACTAAGCATAATTTTCAAATAAGTACTTTGTTTAGACTAGTGTTACCAAACACCACCCTAATCTAATAATCTAATGCACACTGTATTCTTCCATGAAAAAAAAAAGCCTTTCAAAACCTTCTGAGGTATCTCCTTGGTCTGGGTTAGATTCTTCATTCTATTTTAGCCTTACTGGTTATATTTGAGATATCTCACGTAAGGTGCATATTATCTAATGCAAACTGTCTTTTTTTTTTTTTAATTATATATTTTTTTTCTGTTAATTGATTCACATGAAATCATGATTATACAGTGTTTATTCTCTTTACGTGCATGGCCTTTTAAAACCTTCAAGGGTCCTCCTTTAAACGTTCCGTACTATCTCGCCAGTTCCATTTTCCGGTGGCACTCACCGGCGACATTCCCCATCGATTTCCGGTAATACTTTCTCTTTCTCTCTCGCTCTCTGGTTAATCTGGGTTATATTAATTGTCGATTTTTGCTAAGCCTTATTTGGTTAGATTGGGGAAGAGGAAGACATTCAAAGCTAGGATTTTTGGCATTACAATTGAAAGAAATACTACATATAAAAAAGTAAAAGAACAATCTCTTTATTTGAATTACTGAAATCAAACAATGGGCCACTTGTTTTTGTTAATATTTAAATGAGAATACTAAAATAATTTGACAATGTAGCAATGTAACACTACGTATTAGGGCATCGCGCGCAAATCCGGTTTATGTAGCAATGTCCTATTTTAATATCTACTTGTTAAGAACTTTTAATCCTTGCCCTATGTGTGGTTGCTGAGAAAATAAGTGAAAAGAGAGAAAATAAAATAAAATAGGACAAAATCCAATAAGAATTGTATTAGAAATTCAAAATTTTCTATTTCTTTTTTTGTTTTCACCTATTTTCTCCACAACCAAACATACCATTAGGGTTAATATATATTTTTTTCTAAAAACCAAGGTTATATTATTGACCTGTGAGTGCGATTGAACTCTGGGAGAGTTAGATTGTAATTGACTGTGATCCAATCTCCAGGCAGAGATACTAATCATGAGAGCATTGTTTGGCTTTTGGCAGCTCTTTTTTTGCTGGCTTAGCATGTCTACACCAACAAAGGAGATATCTTATATACCTGTTGATATCCTGAGGGACATTTTCCTAAGGCTTCCTGTGGAATGCTTGTCATACTTAGACTCGTATGTAAGCACTGGTGCAACATCACCTTCGATTCATTCTTTATCGATGCCCAACTTCGTCAAGCTACTCCAAAGTTTTTTGTCCAGATAGATCACTCTGTGCATGAAAGTGCCGACATGATTTCCCGTGACTTGGCTAATGGTAGAAAGATAAGTACTATAGATAATAAATTTGGTGATGAACTTGGTTACACATTGGTGGGCTCTTCTCATGGTTTATTGTGCTATAGAGCAGATCAACGAAAACAATTTATTGGTTATGTTTGCAATCCTGTTACTCAAGAACGGATAAACGTATGCCGATTATCAGACTATATGTGGATTCTACTTCCATTCCTCAACAAGGAAGTTTAAAATTCTTGGTTGGTTCCCCTCAGGTGAAAGCTGCCACTATGAGATACTAATTTTGGGAACTGACTCATGGAAACTAATTCCAAACTCTTCTATTCCTCGCCTCGGCGGTATGTATGTTAGTGTCAATGGAGCTCTACATTGGATTATTACAACCATATATGATCTCTACACAGTTGGGTCAATTGTGTCATTCGATATCGAGAAAGAAAATTTTAATGAGCTGTTACTTCCCAAGGGTTTACAGGTACAGGGAACTTATTCTTATGAAAGCTTAGTGCACCTTATGGAGGCTGATGGGGATTTGTCTCTGCTTGTAGTCCATTCTAGTGCGGAGATGGATTTGTGGGCCTTACGTGACTATGAGAAACATATTTGGGTCAAATTATATTCCATCTCAATTCAAGATTACAAGATAGAGGATAGATTTATACCTGGATTCTTGGATTGCGGTGGATTGTTTCTGTTTATACCTGCGAAATGGAGAAATTTTATTCCAATGGGATTACAATGTATTGTTTTCTTATCATCATGAGAGCAAAACTTTCAGGACAGTTCACTTCACAGACACTTCAAGGATTGTTCGCAGGGAAATTCATTTCTCGTACACTTCACGGATTGTTATCCGTAATTATGTTGAAAGCCTCGTCTCTCCAGTTTCTTAGAAGCACAAAGGCCTTCTTGGATCATATTTGTTTCATATGATTAAGAACTAACTGTGCAATTATGGAACTTGATGAAATTGAGTTGGTTTTTTCTTACAACAATTTTGTGTGGATTAATTATTATTTCAGTTTTGTCGAAGTTGCTGAGGTTAGTTGATCCATTTACTTGATATTTTTCTGTGAGCAAATTGAATTTATCCTAACTTTTGATATTAGTTATTACTTGGAATTTGGCTGTTCTGGGTTTCTCATCATATTCAAGATGCATGAGATGTTTACTCAGTGAACCAATTCATGGCCACAAATTTACTATAACATGCACCTTATCAAGGTGTAAGGGTGCTTGTCTCTTTGCAGTTTGTTACCTTATATGCGAATGGACTTGTGGATATTACAGGACTATTGGAAAACATGTCTGATCAAATAATTTACGATTTTTCTTCATGAATCAAGAATATTAATCCGTTCATACCACATTGTTAGAAATTCTTCGAATGTAGAGATCTTATATAATAACATTGTATAACAAAGATATTTACCCGGGATGAATTCATAGAGATACAACATTTTAATTATTCCTATCTAGGAATGCATCTTAGTAACGAGCTCTAATTTATGTTGTAATGTTTCTTATCTTACACAGATGAGCTTATGGATCTTATCGTGCAATAACAAATTTATTTTTTAATTCAAAAAAAAATTGTCTGGATAATACAATGTACCTTCCCTTTTGTGTGCAACGTGGAAAAAGATGTAAGCCAAGGTACGTAAATATGGTGAAATTTTCAGTTTAGAAATAAGCTTGCAATTCTTTTTCACTATTTTGGAAGGAAAAAGTTCAGGGAAGTTCACTTCATGGATGCTTCATGCTTGTTAATTTGTTGACTAAAATCACAGAGAAAACCTCTTCGGCGGGATTCAGCTATGGTGGGAGGTAATAGAAGGTCCTTCATTTGATTTCCTAAAAATGTCTGTTTAATCAAACATAATAAACTTTGGAAACTAAACGTTTCTTAAATTCTTCATTTAGATAAGTCTCACAACCTACTTTAAAGAACACAAAAAAATAAAAAAACTTTTAGTTCTCTTTTTAGAAGCCTATATAAACTCAAAACTCATAACCCTTCATCAACAATCCTTGTCAGGAAACTATGAATCCTGACATTAGCAATACATGGAAAACGTCCAAAAATAATAATAATAATTACAAGCTTTATGTTTAATGTTATAAACGATGTTCAAAGCAGTTAATATCAAAAAACATTTTTTTTCTCTCACAGTCAGATGGTCATCCATGCGGGCTACAGAGATTACGAAGATAGTCATTGTCAATATTCTGGGTCGATGATCCCCTGGAAGAGATCCTGCAGCTAGTTTCTGTACCTTTCATGTTGCATCTGCATTTACTTCAAAAACTGCCTCAAAACCCCGTCTATACAACGAGGAATACACACCCACATACAACAACTGGAACCAAACCAAACCCCGGAACAAATAAAAATAAGCTTTACAAGATGGTCAACCTGGGATACAAAACTCGCCATAGTAGTCTATACACTTACCAAAAAGGGTCTCCACCCACGCAACAGCCATTCAACATCAGTGCATCCCTGGAGGTCGCTCCGGCAAAATGCCTGAGCTCCGAGGCATACTCGCTGCATCTCCTGTTCGTGGATAAGTCTGCGTTGGTGGAACATGGGCATTGATGCTATTGGAAATGAGCATATGCAACTGTGATGGATTCGCAGGAGGTGAGGTCAGAATAGAAGGTGGTGTGTCAGCTTGAGTCGGTTGGGTTGGTTGAGACATGAACTGGCTAAAAGCGGCATTATAAGCGTGACCAGAGAGGCTTCCCCTCATTCGCCCAGTCGGCCGCCAGTTCTGTTCCGATGGCAATTCCACCAAGTCATCAGCCCTCGAGACTGATTGCACCATTCCTCCTGTTTTCCCTCTCTGTTCCCCTATTGATACTCTCAGCCTATCAGCAGTAATTGGGAAAGACGATCCTGTTCTGGATGCTTGGAGTTGGACTGGCACTGCTGGTGGTGTTCTGGATGCTTGGAGTTGGCCTGGCACTGCTGGTGGTGTTCTGGATGCTTGGAGTTGTACCGGCACTGCTGGTGGTGTTCTGGATGCTTGGAGTTGGACCGGCACTGCTGGTGGTGTTCTGGATGCTTGGAGTTGGACTGGCACTGCTGGTGGTGATCTCGCAATCAGGGCAGCTCGCTGAGCAGCAGCCTTAAGCCGAGCCCGAGCATGGTGATTAGTTATGCTACCTGCCGCCTGTCCAACACCACCTTGTGCCCCTCCTTGCTGGCCCTGCATCGGTGGAAAATGTGTAGATGGTCGGACCATATTTGGAGACTGGGTCATGGTTTGAGGCACCCTCAGGTTTGGAGGTTGCTGAAGGTGTGGCGCAGAAGAACCTCTGTGAGCACCCGTGAATTGGCTTGTTGCTTGAAGGCCAACTTGTTGGATTGATTGACTTGGAATGGATAGGTGGTCTTGATGACCCCAGTTCTGTAAAAGAAACAATTGGAGTCAACAGAGAAACCTTGAAAAGATACCAAACAAGAAAATGATATATCTAATGAAGGGAGTGATTCCCTCACTTCAATGGTGGAATATTAGACCTTCATTGGTCAGCCTGATTTGGCCAACAGGATATAGACCAATACTTCAAACACGTGGTTTTAGTTTCTCCCTTGTTCAAGTGAAGAATCGTTTCCCCCAAATTAAAGAAGTTGATTCACAAGAAACTAAATGATTTCATAAAGTCGATCAGGCAAATTAAAGAAAAGTAAGAATGCAGTTAATTGAATAACTTTATGGTACATGGAAGAAACCTAAGGGTTCACCGAGTAGACCATAAAGGTCGATATCTATTACTTAATACTAAGGCAAAGTTGTCCGCATGGCACCTCTAAAAATCTTCCATTCACTCTTCAAATTGTTGCCACATGTATGCTTTACTATTAATAAAACCAATTAGTGGGTTGGACAGGTGGCGTCCCACAGAGGTGGTTGTGACACATACAACAGCACAAGTGACACATACAGGACACAGGTCCAGCAATCAATGAGCCCCAACTCATAGATGTCCTAGGCCAAAATTTATTGACGGGATGATCCCAATTATCTATCCAATCGAGTCAGAATTTTGGTCCAGGAGATTCCAAGGTCGCGCAATCTAAAGATGGTGTTGCCCAAATTGCACCAGAGCTGATATCAGCATGCACACCAATATATATGAACATTGATCTCAATTCAGGGGAAACTACATAGAAATCAAACCTGTGTCATTGAATTATGCTGCATTGAAGAAGTGATGCCAGATACCGGAAGAGGATTCACAAGTGACCTGGAAAGCCATTGCTGTCTTTCAGAATCGCTGCCGGCCGCATTACAACCATCAGTAATTGGTGCCATAGGAGTCTGACAAGAACTAGAGGAGGCACCATTGGGCATCACGGAATTCAAACTGTTTCGTGGTCGTTGATGTGAACTGGGTAATTGAGCCTGGGCTGGAAGGGCCTGGATGGCTATTGGAGTTCTGCTTACATGTCTAGGTATTGACGGCGATCTCCCATATTCATTGCTGAAGATTGAATTTCCAAGTTGTAACTGTTGTAATAGCAAGTTATTGGGAGCAGAAAATTGGCTTTGTGCTAAAGAGGTGGTGAGTTGTGTGGCCCCATGGACATCTACAGATTCTCGATTAAGCGCGGGAGAAACAGCATCAGTTAGCACAGGGGACAACACAAAATTGGCAGGAGGGGACTCAGAAATGCCACCAACCATATAGACATCCGACCCAGTACTGGGGGCTGCTGAACCATACAAGGCAGAAGAACCTGACAACAGAAATCTCGACCAGATATCTTCTTCTATTTGCGAACCAGTACTTTGACCCACCTCATATGTATTGTTGACTTCCATTGGCACATTCAGATTTGAGGCAACGGAATAACCTTGAAAATCATTCTGGGAAGGTTTCCTGTCCTCAGTTTGACCAGTAACCATAGCATCACTCTCATCATGTCCCCCCAAAGTAAGATCCACAACATTAGCTGGGGTGTTTGAGAACCTTGTAGACTCACATTGCTCAGTCCCATCTTGCTGGCGATTGAGGGTACTGCCATGTGGTTGATCTGTCTGGCCATCATTTTCCAAGACAGACTTCCAGGATCCATCTGCTGAGATAATTACATCAGCAACATCCTCTCCCACCTCTCTCAAGACCTGAGCAAGAAGCAATGGGCTTATTGAAATGGAAATAGTGCTCCATGGCAAATGCAAATCCAGAACTACTTGCCTTAACCATATTCTGATCAATACATATGTCTGTGTAGCAGACAGATTGGTTACAATGAGGGCAGCGCCAGGATGGCCTTCTTGAGTTTATTTCCATGAAATTGTCATAATCAAAACACTACACAACACAAATAACAAATATTATAAATAAAAGGTAAAATTATTAATTCTGAGAATCCAAGGAACTCATCAGTGTGGACCGTCATGAGTAATGATAGTCTAGCAGCAATAAAGCAGTAAATGCACACATGCATGGGGGACGGAGTTGGACCCAACATTATGAAGGCTGTACCTGAGACATCTAAGGCCAACAATCAAATTATTTGGAGGTCCCAATTATAATTATCATATCCATAGACAACCTATGGACCAATATAAGGAATCAAGCTGCAATTGTATTCCCTTTCATAATATCAAGAGAAATGCGGCAGTTGAAGACCAGATTGATTCACTTCATGATAAACAGCATTATCCAACCACTCCGAAGAAAGAGATCAGTCAGAAAAATAAGGATCATTTTTTAGCACAGGAGTTTTCAAAGGTCGGAGTCGTCGGACACATCGACTGGGAATTCCACTCTCTCCGCCCGCATGCTGTATGAACTGCTATTGTGGGTAGACGATCTTAGTCTACCTAGAAGATACCACGCTTTTCCTCCGTCACTCTATAATGTTAATACTGGGCATGAAACCCATTTTTTCTTTGGGAGAAAATACATTTACACCCCCTGAGGTTTGATGAAAATACGCAGAGACCTCCTCAGGTTTCAGAAAATACATTAGGTACCCCTACTTTTCAAAATATTGACACTTTTACCCTTTCCATTAGTTGACCGTTAGTCAACTGATGGAATGATGATGTCATGGGATAAAATGGTATGAACTATCAAAAATACCCTCCATTTTTCTTATATAAGAAATTGTCCCTTCATTTTTAAATGAAATCAAATCCTCTAGGGTGACCACGTGTCCTTTTTGACACCCCTTGAGGTGGCCACATGTCCTTCTTGACACCCCTTGAGGTAGCCACGTGTCCTTTTTGACACCCCTTAAATGGGGTTAGATTCACCCACCCCTATGGTTCACCCACTCATCCTTGGTTTTTTTTTTCTAAATATTAATTTTTTAAAAATAATTTAATAATTGTTTTTAAGACTTTTTTAATATTAAAATATTTTTAAAAATAATTAATATTTAGAAGAAAAAAAAACCAAGGATGGGCAGGTGAACCCTAGCGGTGGCCAAGTGTCCTTTTTGACACCCCTTGAAGTAGCCACGTGTCCCTTTTGACACCCCTTAACTGTGGTTAAGATTCACCCACCCCTAGGGTTCACTCACCCATCCTTGGTTTTTTTTATATTAATTTTTAAAAAAAATATTAATTCTTTTTTTAAAATTTAAGAACAGTTTTAAGGCTTTTTTAATATTAAAATATTTTTAAAAAGAATTAATATTAAAAAAAAAAACCAAGGATTGGCGGGTGAACCCTTGAGGTGGCCATGTGTCCTTTTTGACACCCCTTAAATGGGGTTAGATTCACCCACCCCTAGGGTTCACCCGCCCATCCATGGTTTTTTTTCTTCTAAATATTAATTCTTTTAATATTAAAAAAGTCTTAAAAAAAATTATTAAATTAAAAAAACGAATTAATATTTAGAAGAAAAAAAAAACCAAGGATGGGTGGGTGAACCATAGGGGTGGGTGAATCTAACCCCATTTAAGGGGTGTTAAAAAGGACACGTGGCCACCTCAAGGGGTGTCAAAAAGGACACGTGGCCACCTCAAGCGGTGTCAAAAAGGACACGTGGCTACCTCAAGGGGTGTCAAGAAGGACACATGGCCACCTCAAGGGGTGTCAAAAAGGACATGTGGCCACCACAAGGGGTGTCAAAAAGGACAAGTGGTCACCTTAGAGGATTTGATTTCATTTAAAATGAAGGGACAATTTCGTATATGAGAAAAATGGAAAATGACAACTTTAGAGAGGGTATTTTTGGTAGTTCATACCATTTTACCCCATGACATCATTATTCCATCAGTTGACTAACGGTCAACTAATGGAATGTGTGTAAGTGTCAATATTTTGAAAAGTAGGGGTACCTAATGTATTTTCTGAAATGTGAGGGGTACCTAATGTATTTTCTGAAATGTATTTTCTCCTTTTCTTTGAGATACAGTATGAAACTGTTACCTGATGATGTTTGCAGAGATGTCCTTTAACAGGAGTTTTAATTCGCCTGTAGCTGTTCAATAATGGGGAAGCAAAACAGTTCAATCAGCACAAAATCAATACATGCCAGTCCTTTGGCAGAAAAAAGGAAGCATGACTTGAAGCCTAGATTAGTTATTGTTTAATAGGCAGAAAGAGGGAAAAAAAAATGCTAAAAAAAGAATCACCATGTTATGTATGAAAAAATTCCATCAACACCAATCAAAGCCTCATATAGTGCAGATATTTATATTGAAAAAATGATGTAATGTCTGGACTTGGGTCTGTATCATTTTCAGGAAGTCTTTGTATTTGGTAAAAACGTGGGACAAACGTATTTTGATTTCAAACCAATTGATGAAATTTCCCTCCCTCTTCCTCTCTCCCCCCATCATTCCAAAAAATGAGCTTATGAGATATGTTTTTGTTGTTTAAATGGACATGCATGCCAGCAATATATCATATCATTTTATTGGATACTTGCACAAACATAAACATGCTACACTCAGTTTGTATAAATGAAATCCTGGGGAAACGGTACAATAGATCCTCAACACCTTTATACCTTTAGATGGCTTCCTGTTAAGAAAATCTATTATCACGCCTACTAGGTTATAGAAAACTGACTATGGTTGTCAAAATCAATACAGAAAGTTCATGATTGCAATGGGGGGAACTAAATGGTGTAACAGATCAAGAGGCATATCTCTATTTTCTGTTTCTCAAAGCATCAAATAAGATTGTTTAGAAAAGAGGCAACCCACTCTCCCCATGTTCATTCTTGCAGCTGAAACCATTTGGCTTAATTTCTAGAAGTACATTGAGGTGCAGTTTATTCTCAGGTTGAGGTTACATATGAAGACCCAGTCCTTTTCCCTTTGCAATACGGATAAAGCAACTATTTGCATAAAAGTCTCCCTCAAGCACCTGACCAACTGTATTTCAAACAGGGGCGGAGCTGAGAGGGGGCAGCTTCCCCCCCTCCCTCAATTGTTGGGAAAAAAATTAAATAAGTTTTATACTATATTATTTAATTAAAGAGGACGTAGCCATGGGGCAAGGGGCCAGCTGCCCCCTTAACTTTTGAAGAAAAATAAACATTCTTTACAAATGCGTCAAATGGCCGCAAACGGATGAGATGACCCACAAACTTGGCCTACATAAAAAAAAAAAAAGGGGCAGTTGGAACCTCCGGCCCCCCTCTGGACACAAAATATTTTGTCTCTACCTAATCATCCTCCACAAGACCATCAAGAATTACTAACTAATCAATCGCCCATCACTTGCCCCCCTACAAGACAATCCTGGCTCAGCCCCTGCTTCCTATTCTCCATCATAAAAAGAACATGGACCAGCGGATAACATGAGAAAAATTATATATGTATGATAAAAAATAATTAATAGTTTATTCAAGTTCCAATTGGCATTGGAAAAACTTCTTCAACATAAGTAAACCTTGAGATAGAAAATCCAACTCTATATCATTCTTCTTCAATCTCTTATTCATCCTTCACCAGTCCCACCTTCTTATCACACATGAGCACTTGGGGCAATTAGCTCCACTTAAAATTCACTTGGACAGAGTCTCTTAAAAGATAACACATGTAAAAGGCTTCAAAGAAGCAAAAAGAAAAAGGAAAATGGTTCCCCCCAAATGTTTATAATGAGTAAAAGAGATGGTGAGTCAAGTACCACCTTTTGACACATTGTAAGGTACCCTCAAGAATCTGGAATAATTTCTTAAACATGGACAATCTGTTTGGGCATAGTGACTGGATTCTTGGGAGAAAACCCTTTTAGCTATCTTACAGAGTACTTTGGAAGAGAAGCCCCTTAATGTTGGCAACATCATGGAAGAAAGTAGAAACTAAGTGCAACGACGCCTCAATAGTTTTAACCCATAAGTGTTCAAAGGAGTTGATAATGGAGATATTTTCATTGAAATGAAGTTATTGGCTTGGAGATCCCATCATCACCCATGACAGCTTGAGTTCCTCCACAGAAAGGTGAGGTAAATCAAACTGTTAATGGAGCTCATTACAAATCAAGGTCATTCTAGGATGAGAGGTATTCTCATAATAGTGATGGTAAAATCATTCACATATTCTCTGGTTTGATCAGGGAATGAGATACAAATAAATCTGAAAGATTTGATGCCCCTTCTCCTTCATGACTCGCAAGTGCAATTCGCAAAAGGCTTTCTTCTAATAAAGTTGTGGTTCAATGAGATTCTTGAAACGCGTATAGTTGGGATTCTAAAAAGAAGACATGGATTTTTGTTCTCTTTTTGATTGGTTAAGACATGTAGGCTTCCCACATTATTTGAAAGATTTGGAACTATCTCCAATGTGCATCTCGTTCTTTCAAGAGCAGAGGTTCGCAAATGATATGGTAGACTCTAGCTAAGAGAGGGATTGATGTAGACCAGTGGAAGAATAGTCTAACTTCCGAAGGATGGACCTAAATCACAAAAAATTCCCTAATATGGTAATTTTAGCCAGAGGGGTATTTTAGTGATTTTTGGACTCTAACTTCTAAGGTAAAATCCTTTGGGAGATCTTTGGACTAAATACTACCTATGATCTAAATTTTAGCTTAATCTGATGAGCATAGATCCCTCAATCACATGCCTGATGGATCTGGTTCGTAACTGGAATTTTCCAAAAAGCTGAAATTTCAAGAATCTCAAATTAAGGCTTCAAGATAGTTATGAAAAATCAATCGAAGATTCACCAAGGTTAATTGAATCCCAATTATCAAATCTAAATGAAAAGAAAAGGGTTTTGGTTCAAACCTAGGTTTAATCAAAGGTTTAGGTTAATCTAGGATTTTCTTCAAAACTCAAGTCTTAAGCAAACTAAGAGTTTTGAATCAAGGGTTTACCTTAAAGGAAAGGTGCGGTAGCTTTGGATAGGGATCCAAGCTTCAAAACCTTGATAAACACGAAATCTCATTTCCTTCAACTTTCGGCAAATAAGAACTCTTGATGATTTGTGGTGTAATCTCAAAATCACCATACTTAATAACTAATTTCAGTTAAACCCCAAAAAAAAACTAATTTCAGCAATTAGCAGCTATGAAGCAAAAAATAAAGAGACTCCACATAAATTTCAAACAATCATTCATTCAAATCTAGATATAAAGTGGAATGGCTGCCTCTATATATAGAGAGCCCAAAGATCTTTTAAAATCCTATTCTGACTCAAACTTAGAAACAAAATCCTATGGAAAGACTCATATTCTCTCAAGTGTTAATTAAGAGAATATTTTATTCCTAAGAACAAAGAGATCTACCACAAATAAAAGACTGCTAATTAAAATAAGCTTCTAATGACTCATCCAGAATTTACTACTTATAGTAATTCTGAAAATTACTATTTATAGTAAAAAAAAAAGCATTCTTATCTAGATTCCTAATTAAAATATAGACTCTAAATGGGATGGCTTTTGACTCTTAAGCACAAAGTAACATGTCCCAAATTAAAAGAAGATGATAGCCCATGTTGTAAGGCTCTAAGCTATTGACTCCAGGTATTGCCCACAATAGATAACTTGTAATTTCCTGCACTTCTTAATATGATTCAGCTCCTCCATCAGGGTTTTATGAACATGTTTTATATAGTGGTGTAGATCTTCTTATGAATTGGTTGAGGAAAAGGAAACCCCAGCGACCAAGCAATCCTGCCCCCTAAAGCGGGACTGAACAACCGCCAGGTTGTTGAGGATACGTCTGAAGAGGAGGCAGGCGCCCTCTAAATTTACCACCCCACCCACGCAAAGGGCAGGCGAACGGGAACCGACTGAGAACCCGAACCACTTGCAGCATGTTTTATAGTGGTGTAGATCTTCCTTTTGTATATTATTGTGTTCATCTCCACCTTCTTTAGGCTTGATTCTCTTTCCATTTCCTCGTTTTTAAAAATAGAGAAATGAAGCCCCCTATAACACAGTGCAGCAGACAAGAAAATGTGATCTTTCAGACGTATTACTTAAATGCTCGTAGTATGTGATATAAGATGAGAATGAAAAAAAGGACTAAAAACCCAGGCATTGTGCTGAGATTAAAAAAAAGTGCTTAGGGACTCGTAGAATCCATTATTGATTCCGGTGTCATGCATTCTTAGATATTCAATAAATGTGAAGAAAAAAATAAAAACACCTGTAAATAGACATGAATGGAAAGTGACTATGTGAATAAATTATAAAAGTGATGAGGCGTTCATAAAGATGTTGAAACAGTACAGTGTTAGCAACAGTAAGATGCATACCTTATGGGACAATTAAGTGATATTCGTGACGGCCCCTCAATGATCTCAGAATCTATTATTCAAGATATAAGAAATACATTGTTTTAGTTGCATTTGGCTTTCCAGTACAAGATTCAGACAGATTATAGTAAACGTAGACCCATATCAACAGTAGACCAGTGTGTATAATATATGGGGATAATTAATGACCTGGAATCTTTCATTTTTCTTTTGGCATACCTGAATCAAGTGCAGCAACAACAGGCTGAACATAATCTTGTAATACTGGAGGGTCAGAAGAAGATATCACACTCATAAATGCTATGATTATAATACAATGACCTGTAAAATGATCATTAATATGTCAAGAGAGATAAAGCCAGCATGGTTAGACAGGGAAGCTTAATTTCAAGCATACCGTTAAACTGCCCAACAGCTTGTAGAAGATTTGTTCCATACTTGAGCATTGAAGTCACATTTGTCGGAAACTGTGGTCCATTGTCCTAATCGGGAAAAATGGAATAACAAGGAATAGTAAATGAAGCCTCTTAACATTTTGCATCAAACCATACAGATAGGGGCAGAGCCAGGATCTTCTTGCAGGGGTCAATCAATGGTTGATCGACACTGTTAGTAATTGGTGATGGATTAGTGGAGAATGATTAGGTGGGTAAAAATATTATGGGTTTATAGCACTGTTCAGAACCGAACCAGGCCTCAAACAGGCAAAGTGGCCGGTTCCCGGTTCAACCGCGTCCTTTTTTGTAAAACAAAACCTTTTTTTTTTCCCATTTTTCCTTTTTTCCTAGCCAGTCCTACCAGTTTTTAACCCCGATTTTCCGGTTGAACCGGTCGGATCTGGCAGGTTCTACCGGTTCTTAATACATTCCAGTTCTGGGGGGTTTTAGAACCGGCAACCAAGCTAGTTCCCTGTTCAACCGGCCGGTCCAGTTTTAATAACACTGGTTAATGGGGTTCGGGGTTAAGGAACCGGTTTTTTAGTTTTGAAGACCAAGTTCTTCCGTTTGCACGATTTGTGCATATAATATGAGTATTGTTTCTCCTTGTTTAGGGGGGGCAACTGCCTCCTGCCCCATGGCTATGCCCTGTTAAGTAATATAACATAGTATAAAAAATAATTCTTTTTTCAAAAGTTCAGGGGGGCAGATGCCCCCTTGCCCGTGTGATGTAGGACGAAGGAAGAATGATGCTAGATTATAATAAAGGGAATACGAAGTTTAAAGAGAAATGAAATAAGAAGAAAGGAAGAAGAGAAGTAGAGTCTCACTACTTCTATGGAATACCTAGGATTGGAGTCTCACCATTTAGGCGTCTGAAGATGGAGTCACACCACCAATGCAAGGAGTCACACCTTACTTAAAGAAGAACTTGCATTCACTTCAATTCTACCATGCTTACATTGTCATAGGGTCTTCTATTTATAAGCATTAATAGAACATTCTACATAAAAGCTAAGACATTAAGGTTCTAGAACCAACTAAGAACTCTTAGACTTTCTAGACCCTTAGGCTTTCTAGAATATTCTAAATGACTCTTAACTATCTAGAGAATATTAAAGACTCTTAACTTTCTAAAAAACTCTTTACACTTGACTTTCTAGAAAGTTCTTGACATTCTAGAAATTCCTTAATAACTTTTTTGACTTTCTAGAGTATTCTATCAACTTCCAAAAAGAGTCTTGGTATTTCTAGAAGACCCCTTTAATGCATGGCTGGATTTTCAGATTTGTGGGCCCATTTTATGGGCTTTATGGATTGTCATGAGTTTTCTTAGGCCTACGGTTGTACACTTTGAGGTCCACGGGCCTGTCTTCATCAATTCCTCCCGTCTTGAAAAAACTCGGCTCCGACGAGTGAATGGTCTAGTAATACTCATACAAATCAGGATTGATTCGTTGAAAATCCTCCGCAGTGATCCATGTGCAATCTGATAGAGGGCGATTCTTCCACTTAACTAAAAACCTTTGATATCCACCGCGCCTTGTAGACATAATTTGATCATCAAGCACATCTTCAATGTCCTCTACCTTTTGCTTGGGTGCTAGAGGGAGGTGGATAGTACACTCTTCAGTCTCTTCATGGTGCCCAAAATATGCTGTTAAGTCTTCAATGTTGAAGATAGGGCTAAATCGAACATCTGGTGGAAGCTCAAGTAAGTAAGCATTTTCCCCGAGTCGCTTCAAAACACGATAAGGTCCAACATTCTTTGAATGAACCTTGTGATACGTACCAACTGAGAACCTTTCAGGCCTTAAATGGCCATCACCATATCACCCTCTTTGAATTGGGCAAACCGTCGATGGAGATCATCTTTTTTTTTGTAACTCTCAGTACTAATTGCAATCTTTCTACGGACCTCATCATGGATTTCCTCGATATGTTGGGAGAATGCTTTGGCATCTTCACTAGTGCGAGCAGATACTGGTAAAGGAATCAAGTCAATAGGCTGTCTAGGATTAATACCATTAGCAATCTCAAAAGGAGATCGTCCCGTCATTCGATTAATAGAGCTATTATAAGCAAACTCCGCCTGAGGAAGAATAAGATCCCATGTTGTAATTTTGTCACCAATCAAGCATCGTAACAAATTACCCAAGCTTCGATTCACAACTTCTGTCTGGTCGTCTGTCTGTGGTAGGTAAGCACTAGAGTACTTAAGCTTTGTGCCCAATTTTACCCACAATGTTTTCCAGAAGTAACGAACTTGACATCTCGATCAGAAACAATGGTTTTTGGCACCCCATGCAATCGAACAACATCCTGAAAGAATAATGTGGCTATATAAGAAGCATCTGAAGCCTTCTTGCATGGAATAAAATGTGTCATTTTTGAGAATCGGTCCACAACGACGAAAATAGAATCGAATCCTCTTTGAGTTTTTGGCAAGCCCAACACGAAATCCATGCTTAAATCTTCCCATGGTGCTTCCGGAATAGGCAGTGGAGTGTACAACCCGGTGTTTTTCTTTTGCCCTTTTCCCAACTGACAAGCTCGGCATTGCTTCATAGTCTTTCCCACATCACGTTTCAAGCTTGGCCAATAAAAACGATCTTCCACAAGTGCGATTGTTTTGTCACGTCCGAAATGTCCCCCTAGACCTCTGGAATGTAGCTCCCATACAACACGATCTCGAAGAGAAGTTCTTGGAAGGCACAACTGGTTCCCAAAAAATAGGTACCCGTCAAGTAACTGATACCGCGAGTACTCTGAATTAGGACCTACTAGTAAAGCCCTATATATCTTACCAAAATCCTCATCAGATGTGTAATCACGTTTAATCTCCTCAAATCCAACAACTATTACTGTAATGGTTGATAGAATGTAGGACTTACAGCTTAACGCGTCTGCAAACTTATTTTCGATCCTTGCCTTGTGTTTCAGAAGGAAAGTGAACTCCTGTAGATATGCGCTCTACTTAACATGTCGAGCACTGAGCTTCTTTTGAGAATTAAGATATCGCAAGGCTTCATGATCTGAGAACAAAATGAACTCCCGATGGATAAGATAATGCCTCCAATGCTTCAGGGCTTGGACCACGACGTAGAACTCAACATCGTAGGTAGAGTACCTTTTTCGAGCATCGTTGAGCTTCTCGCTAAAATAAGCTACTAGATGTCCTTCTTGACTTAAGACGGCGCCAATTCCCACATGTGAAGCATCACAAGCAACTTCGAACACCTTATCAAAGTCTGGGAGTCGTAGGATTGGGGCCTCAGTCATCTTCACTTTAATCTCCTCAAAAGCTCGAGTGGCGGCCTTCGTCCATTCAAATTGTCCACCCTTCATGCATTCAGTAATAGGGGCCATGATGGTACTGAAATTTCTAATAAATCGCCGATAGAAGGTAGCTAGCCCATGGAAGCTCCGTACTTCATGAATGTTAGAAGGAAGCTGCCACTCAATGATTGCTCTAACCTTCTCAGGATCCGCCTCAACTCCCCTTGATGATACAACAAAGCCCAAGAAAACAACGCTTTGACTCAAGAACACTTTATCAAGTTAATGTAGAGTTTCTCAGATCTTAAAACTCTCATTACTTGACGCAGATGCTCCTCATGGTCCTTATTAGATCGGCTATAAATAAGAATATCATCAAAGTAGACTACGACAAATCTTCCAATAAAAGGTCGAAGTACCTGTGTCATAATGCGCATGAATGTTGTTGGGGCATTGGTTAGTCCAAATGGCATGACTAACCACTCATACAAACCATCTTTAGTTTTGAAGGTTGTTTTCCATTCATCTCCTGAACGAATGCGAATTTGGTGATATCCGCTACGAAGATCTATCTTAGAGAAGATCGTTGCACCCGTCATCATATCTAGCATGTCGTCAAGCCTTGGAATTGGAAATTTGTATTTAATCGTGATCTTGTTGATGGCTCAACTATCAACACATATCCTCTAAGTTCCATCGCGCTTAGGAGTGAGGAGAGCAGGTACTGCACAGGGACTCATACTTTCTCTTATAAATCCCTTATCAAGGAGATCGTCCACTTGCCTTTTAAGTTCAGCATACTCTGTTGGGTTCATGCGATAGGCTGGCAAGTTTGGTAAAACAGTTCCAAGTACCAAATCGATTGCATGTTGGATATCCCTAATTGGTGGCAATTCTTCCGGAATGAGATCTGAAAAATCCGATAAAAGCTTTTGAATTTCAGGTGGCTGCTCCTTCGGTATTTCCTTGGGTTCTTCAACTTCACGACCCACTAATGCATAAATTAGCCCTTAATCTAGGTTGTCCTCCATGAATTCTCGCATGGTAAGCACATTAGAGGATGTCTTCTTTTCCACCTTCACGGGTAAGGTATCCTTCATGGGCTTAAGAATAGTCCGACGACCATTGTGTAAAAATGTATAGGTATTGGCAAAGCCATCATGTTTAACCTTGCGGTCATATAACCAAGGTCGTCCCAACAAGATGTGGCTAACTTTCATTGGGATAACATCACACCAAACTGAATCAGAATAATTTCGACCCAAAGAAAAATTAACTAAGCATCGAGTATTTACCGGTATTGATGTGTCATTTACCCAAGCAACTCGATAAGGTCGTGGGTGTTTTTCCACCTTTAGATTTAACTTATCAACCAACTCCTAAGAAGCCACGTTCATGCTACTTCCTCCATCGATGATGACCTTGCAAACTTTTCCTTCGCATGCTACATGAGTATGAAAAATATTGGTGCGACGCCAATCTTCTTTCTCCTCTTCCTTAGAGATGGTCAAGATTCTTCGAACTATAAGAGTAGTTTCAGGGAGTCCTTCTAATTCTTCAATATCAGACTCTTTTAATGTTTCAACACCTTGATCATTAGCTAATTGATCTTCTTCGGTTTCTTCTTCACAATAGTGAATGTTCTTTGTAGGGCACACAACAGCATAATGCCCTGCTCCACCACACTTGTAGCATTTTGTTTCACTATCACGACGTGATGTACTATTCACAAGAGCCTTGCCCTTGTTACCATCTCCACCAAATAGCTTCGAGCTGTTGAATTTGTTGATTAAAGGAGAGTTTGAAATACTCACATTGCTACGGGGAACACTGGAAGTATTTTAAGAGGTAGAGAATCCTCCAACTACGACTCCAGTACGCTTTAGCGTTGAGTGCCTTAATTGAGCTTCAATCTTTAAGGCCAACTGGTAAGCTTCTTCAAGGCTTGTCAAGCGTACAGTCGTGAGTTCCTTCTTAATTTCCATCTTCAAACTCATCTGATACCGCGATATAACTTGTCGCTCGTCTTCTGTTATCCGGCTACGAATAGTCAATTCATTGAATTTCTCCGTGTATTCTTCTATACTAGAAGCTCCTTGTCGAAGTTGAAATAACTCCTCAAAGATGGTTTCTTCATAATCAAGAGGAAGATACTTCTCTTTCAACTTCAATTTCATCTCCTCCCAATCACTGATAGGAGGTTGACCGAGTCTATAGAGTCGATCCTCTATACTATGCCACCATATACGAGCTTGTCCCTTGAGTTTCATTTTCACAAAACGGACCCGTCGTTCTTCAGACATTTCGAACTAATCAAAATAATCTTCCAAAGACATTAACCAGTCTTGAAAGGCATGCAGATCTAGCTTTCCGAAGAAATCAGCAACTTCAACTTTAACTCCCCTCGATCCATTATCAAATCGATCTCTATAATTATCACGACGCTCGAAGATTTGACGGAAATTACCTTGTGGAATTCTAGCTTCGACACGATGTGGAGGTGGTCTATGCAAAGTAGAGTCATCGCGAATTGGAATATGAGTTACTGATGCTTTGGGCTGATTGTTCCTCATACCCTCACCAATGCCACCTATATCTTCATGCTCTTGAAAAGCTTCATCAAAATTTGCGTCACCATTGTTGGGTTCTTGTTGAATTTCTTCCGACTGCTCCGGGAATATACGAGACCATAGGATGTCTGTACGTTGGGAGAGTTGTTGCACTTGTTGAACTAACTCCAAAAGAAGTTCATCTCGCTGAGATTGCGTGAGTTTAGGAGCATATGGTCGTCCACTTTGAGTAGACATTCTTTCACAAAATTGCCAAGAAGTCGGAACTTGCTCTGATACCAAAAATTGATGTAGGACGAAGAAAGAATGATGCTAGATTATAATAAAGGAATACGAAGTTTAAAGAGAAATGAAATAAGAAGAAAGAAAGAAGAGAAGTAGAGTCTCACTACTTCTATAGTTCTATGGAATACCTAGGATTGGAGTCTCACCATATAGGCGTCTGAAGATGGAGTCACACCACCAATGCAAGGAGTCACACCTTACTTAAAGAAGAACTTTCATTCACTTCAATTCTACCATGCTTACAATGTCATAGGGTCTTCTATTTATAAGCATTAATAGAACATTCTACATAAAAGCTAAGACATTAAGGTTCTAGAACCAACTAAGAACTCTTGGACTTTCTAGACCCTTAGGCTTTCTAGAATATTCTAAATGACTCTTGACTATCTAGAGAATATTAAAGACTCTTAACTTTCTAGAAAACTCTTTAGACTTGACTTTCTAGAAAGTTCTTGACATTCTAGAAATTCCTTAATAACTTTTTTGACTTTCTAGAGTATTCTATCAACTTCCAAAAAGAGTCTTGGTCTTTCTAGAAGACCCCTTTAATGCATGGCTGGATTTTCAGATTTGTGGGCCCATTTTATGGGCTTTATGGATTGTCATGAGTTTTCTTAGGCCTACGGTTGTACACTTTGAGGTCCACGGGTCTGTCTTCATCACCGTGGCTATGCCTGTTAATATATATATATATATATATATATATTTGTTTTCCCAAAAGTTCAGAGGTTTGGGCACTTGCCCCCCTGGCTCCACCCCTGCATACGCATAAATGCTAACATGTATATCCTTTCATCCATAAATCAAGTGGAAATACACAAACCATTGAAACATTAGTCCTTCTATCTACTCCCTTTCCATTTAACAAGAAGCTACAAAAGACAAAAGAAGAGATTATTAGAACAAAGTTAGAATGCATTCACTCAATTAAGATGGAGAGGTGGAAATGAGTCATACTTCACTTGTGGTGGACTTATAATACAAGAAGATGTCTCTAGATTATCCTTTTGAGCAATAAATAACCACTGCAGACAAAAATAGAAAATTAAAATAATAAAATAAGCACTTAGTTTCCATGCTCAATATTAAGCTTTTCTAACTTTAATTTTTTCGTGAGTATAGAAGTAAAAAGGTAAAAAAACAACATGAGTATATCAGAGGATTGAATGTCTATGTTGTATGTTTATAACCACCCCATAATACTGACTACCTGGAAGATGCCAAAAGGTATGTAAATATGTCCTCTTGAGTCGAAAATGATGGATAACCCAGATGAAATAATAAACCAGAATTTATTGCACAAACCCAGGATTGGATTCTTGTGGAATAAAATTATCAAACATGAAACAAGTACAGTAAGTTAATTCCTTGGAAAAAAACTAATTAAGTATGTTACATATGTGGTATGCCCATCCAAAAAATGTAGAAGACAAGATGTAGAGTGTCTGAATAATAAGAAGAGAAACAAGGTAAAAGAATACTCGGCAACGCATTAGAATAGATCTAAGAAAAGTGAGGGTCAAGCAGTTATCCCAGTAATCAAAAGGAGGGAGAAACACCACGAAAATTAGCTAAGACCAACCAGTGATTTAAAAAGCGTGAGAGACTTATGCTACAAGGCTTGCCTTGAGGCGACGCTCAAAGAAAACGACTTAAGTCTCAACCTTAAGGCTTAAATCTCACAAGGTTAATGCCTCAAACTGTGAGTCCCCCAGCTGTCAATGGCTCGCATGTCACTGGCCTGTGGAAAGGCATCATGAGAGGATGGGACTTCTTCTCTGCCAATATCAGTTACTGAGTTAACCGAGGTGATGAGGTAAGGTTCTGGACATACAAATGATGCAGTTCCTCCTCCCTTCACAATGATTTGCCTCCATATGAGCCTTGGCACTAGATAAATCAGCCTCCGTTGAATCCTACCTCGAGTATCTCCCAAACAATAGTCTGGTGCCCCCGTTTGAGACGCAACCTTAAGAACTAGGTACTAGACTGCTTCCAAAACCTCCTCACAAGACTCCACCACGTCCCCACCTACCCCAACCTTAGGGATGTCCGTTTGTGATCTAGTCGTCTAGGGACAACAAAGGTCAGTTCTCAATGAGATCCATTTATCAAGCTTTACTCCCCTACATCGGCCACCCTTTCCCTTATAGATCGGTATGGAAGGCGGGTCTGCCTCCCAAGGTATCCTTCTTTCTTTGGATCGCAGTTTGGGATAAGATACTAACATGCAATCATCTCATGAATAGAGGGTGACAGATGGCTAATGGTTGTTTTATGTGTCTAGATGCTGAGGAGACGGTTGATCACCTCCTGTTACATTGCCCTTTCGCCCAAAAGGTTTGGAGCTATTTCTTCGCCCACTTGGGAATCAGTTGGGTCTTTCCTCATTCCTTCCGGGACTTTTAATCTTGTACATTCTTGGTGTTTTTGGGGGAAGAGGGTTTCGAAGGGGGGTCGTTTGATAATCGCATTGATAGTTTGGTCTCTTTGGAAAGAACGAAAGTCAAGGGTCTATGACGACTCTTCCTCTCCTCACGCGATCATATGCCGTAGGGCTAGCCACCTCTTGGCATAGTGGTGCTCTAATTTGGAGAGCTTTGGTTCGGCATGTTTACATTTTTTGTTGTAATCCTATCCCTTAATATCTTGTCTTTACTTTCTACTTAGTTTTTCGGCCTTGGGTACACTCCCTTGTGACCCCTCGGTCCCCACTTGTACTTCCATTTTTTCTCATTATTTATATATATATATATTACCAATTTAAAAAAAAAATCTAAATTAATACTTAATTTATTATGTCTAACGTATTTAAGCTTTTTAAAACCTTGTTGAGAATTTTTTTTACTCTAATTTTCATTCTAGACATTGCAAAGATTTGGAACCATTGTCTAACAAATGTAGTTGATGAGTAATTTGTAATTTTCTGTCACTTTGTTGGAATCCAAAATCAACACCATGGCGATTGAGAATTATCCGTCTTTTAACATGTATATGAACAGAAAAGTAATCTAAGTTTTAGCTTTTCTTGCTTCCTAAATTTATATTTTTATGACTGGAAAATTTATACAGTATCACATATATGTATTAATTATATATTATATATGTACTAATTAAAGGTAATACACACACACACACACATATATATATGTGTGTGTGTGTGTGTGTGTTACCTTTAATTAATTTTTGTGAATCTTACTTGTAATATTCTTATTTATTATTTATGTATTGGTTAAAATGAGGTAACATAAGACTTTTTTGTGAAGCTCAAGCCTCACGCATCTTGAGGTCCCAACGCCACGCCCTATGCCTTCGCGTTTAAAACACCGATACCAACCAAGCAAATGGCTAAGTAGATTAAAAAAAACATTATGCTCTAACCAGATGTGGTGCAGACTTCAATTTTCAGTGGCTAAAAGAATACAATGAATAGTAATTTATCTGCTATCATAGTATCATAGGGTCGAAGAAGGAATATCAGGCAAAATGCATAACCCATTTCGAAATTTCCATTTAAATTAAGTAAATATTTAGCTATTCTCCTCAAGGGATTTGCCTAAATAATGGACTGGAGCAACAATATAGCACTTTGTGAAAACTAAATTGGTTTCAAGGTTACTTACTATTTTTTCTTGTGCAGCAGACACTGCATTCTTTGGGATATTAAAATCAGCCACAAAAGCTCCATATCCAGGCTACAACACAAAGAAAAGATCAATTAATACATTCAAAACTAAATACCAAAATTAACAATATCAAATAAAATCAAATCAAACCTTGACTTCAAGAGAAGCAAGTATGCTGCCCATCTTCATTCTTGGATAAAATCTGCAGAGAGAGAGAGAGAGTTTCCAAACACCATTCAATTATCAGTGTAATTGATTAACAATTCTGCCCATGAAATCAAGTCATTTTAAAACACATGATGGGAAATAAATAGAAAATCTGAAAAATATGGAGTCTATTCAAAACTCAATTTCCAAGACTTGGCCCACTTTGTGATAAGAAGAGAAAGGTTAATATGAGACAACTCAGGTTCAGAAGAAAGCATGCACACTCACTAACAACTAGCTGCTAACACAGGTGTTCTAGTTACAAGAGTATGTAATGAAAGCTGTTGAATATCTCCTATCACTCAAAGAAGTGGTTTCGATATAGAAATGAAAGTGAACCCCACAAATTATAATGTAAGGGAAAATTTTACATTAAATGGGTTAGAACCAAGGTTTTAAACTTACTTTCGGTATAAATTTCGGCATCTAGAAAGTGGACATATCTCATGGAAATTTATGGAAATCCATAGAAATATTGTAAAAAATTGGAAGTGATGGAAACGTTATGAAAACCATTGAAACATGCATTGATAATTTAGGAAATGATAAAATAAATATCAATACACACTCAAAGCTCTAATAACAAAAAAAAAAACATTTGGAATATGAAAAGCAAGATAAATAGCATGTGACATAAGCTGCCATGATTTACCAAAAGAAAAAAAAATACTCTGGCTTAATGCATCTGGAGCTCCTAACACCTCACTTCACACCTTTGCCTTTTAAAAGACTGGTGTATAACTGAAAGGGGACTACCAGTGACAGGACACATCCAAATACTCAGATGCTATCTTCAATGCCTAGCATTTTCTCAGGTTCCTCATTTAAAAAAAAAAAAATTTCTATTATTTTTAGTTTTATTGATATAATCATTATAGGATTCCATTATTTCAACATCCAACCAGAGATTCAGGATCCTCATCTTAGCTGTGCATGTTGGTCATACTCTGAAATTATGAAGAAAGGGTGTCTGCATATATGAGCATTTGACATGGATGGTGATAAGAGAAGGTGCTTTGGAAAATTAGGAATCATGAGTGAAGGCTTGTCAAAGGTAAAGTCTTTATTTTAGCTCCCTCTAGAATGTATTATAATTGCCAATTCTGCACATACTCTGGCTTTTTGCATCTCCAATTAAGCCCCAGTACATTGGCACTGGCTTGAAGTTTCAACTTATAATCCTTCAATCAATTGTCCATAATAACTTACATGTCAATGATGATTCTCAAGCCAATGTATGCAGCATGATAGAGATATTAGAGCTAGAGAGAGAGAGAGAGATGGGATTTAGAAAGAAAGACTGCAGGCCGGAAATCGGGGATGATGAAGTAAAGCCGGCACTAGTTCAAGTGGAAGGGAAAATTTAATAGAATCGGCACTATAAAAGCTTTCTTCCAATGAAGGAATCACACAACCAGAAAACCAGAAAGAGAAGATGCTGCACCACTAGGAATTTGCAGTGGCAGACAACTCTGTAACTTCATAGGAGAAAATTGATCCAGACATAAGTTAATATGGATGTGCCGACTGCTGAGTAGCAGCATCTACATGATCCAAGTGATACTCAAACTTCTGATTCAGGTTATAAATATGAAAAGAAAATAAATACATAACTTGATCACCTGATTATTCACTCTACTATGACCGGTCAAACTGACTCAACTAATATTATTGTAAATGGATTATGAAAAAACTATTACCCTACTGTTCCCAACAGTCATAATTTAATTGAAAAACAAGAGCTGACAAAACACAGAACTGGACTATAAAGACTAGAGACTTGTTGGGCTCGATAGTGGACCTTATCTTGTGTCTCAGCTGTAAAATTTCAGTCTCTTTAGAGCATCTCCAACCCAAAACTCTATATCTCTCTATTTCGGCATCTTCTCTATATTTAGAGGAGATGGGCCCACTTTAGAGTTATTTGCTCCAACCGTGTTCAACTGTAAATCACTATTCCTACTCTATAACACTATTCATATATTAAGCACGGCCGCCACATGTCCCTTTTGACACCCCTTAACCGTGGTTAAGATTCACCTACCCATCCTTGGTTTTTTTTTTAAAATATTAATTCGTTTTTTAAAATTAAAAAACTGTTTTTAGAGTTTTTTAATATTAAAAACAATTTTTAATTTTAAAAAATAATTAATATTTAAAACAAACCAAGGACGGGTGGATGAATCTTAACCACGGTTAAGAGGGTGTCAAAAGGTAAAAGGACACAATCGGCATTTTAACAAAGATTGAAAGACAAAAAGAGGACACAAATGGTATTGTAAGAGAGTGAATAGTGTTATAGAGGCCATCTCTATTTTCTCTCCCGACCTCTAAATGTAGAGACTCACTGTAGCAATATAGAGGCCGGCCTCTAAATATAGAGCCCGGTTCGAGTTGGATTTTTCAACAAAATCTCTATATTTAGAGTTATAGAGCCCAGTTGGCGATGCTCTTAGGCTGTCTCAACTAATATTATTGTAAATGGATTATGAAAAAACTATTACCCTACTGTTCCCAACAGTCATAATCTAATTCAAAAACAAGAGCCGACAAAACACAAAACTGGACTATAAAGACTAGAGACTTGTTGGTCTCGATAGTGGACCTTATCCTGTGTCTCAGCTGTAAAATTTCAGTCTCTTTAGGCTGACATCATTAAAACACATGCAGGGAAAGAGTGAACCAAACAAAACAAGTATATGATTAGATCACAAAATATTTTCAGCTAATGAAAGGTTCAAAATGATGCAGTAAGAAGCAAACACAATAGAAGCTCATACCTGGACATAATTTTTAAAATAGTGGGAGAAGTATGGCTTGCTTCAGTATTAGCATCTCCCCTACTACAGAAGTTGCTCCCTATCTAAGTATGCAGGAAGACCATTGTTTAGTCATCTTTATAATACAAAGGCCATTGAAAGGAAATAACCTTATTAAATAATATGATAGGGTGACAGAAAAATGTTTGCAAACCTCATTTGCCAAGGTAAGAAGGTCATCAGTATCCTTAGCAGGAAACCATCCAATCTTACAAGCATTCTACAAAGCAACAGTATATCAGTGAGAGAATTCTATGCAAAAAGATGTGTGTGTGTGTGTATATATATATACACACATACATATATATTTTACCAAAGATTAAGGGCTGGTACACAGGCAAAAAAGCTGACTCAGAAGAAAATCAAGAAAAGAACTGTACATAGCCCAGAAGAGAAACAGACAGAACAGGTATGTTAACGCTTTAAATGGCTAAAAAAAACATAAAAATTCTGACACCTTCACTCCCTCAAATTCTTTCAGAATCAAAGACCGAAAAAAGGCAAAATATCACTACAACAGCAAGCAAGAAGTGAGACGTGCCTACTTTATTCTACTTCTTTATTTCGTATCCAACTCTATATTATTCAAATCAATGCTAACACGCAGAAAAAGTTGAGGGGCGACAACACTCAGGCATCAGTGATACCGTGAAGATTGGGTTACTTCATACTTGCTAGCAAGAATAGATATCCAATAATATGAATAGACATGGCTGCATACAATAAATACCTTAGCAGAAATCATTAACACCATAATAGCTGCTCCAATGACGAGCTCACTTCTACGTTGATATACCTACATGGTACATAAAGATGAAAATAAGCATGATGGCCAGTTTCAAATGATATTTTCAGTGAATTAACGAACATAAAGACACATTTGTACAATAAAAAATTAGTTCTAGTTCTCAAAATATCCCCCCAAAAAAAAGATTAGTTAACAAAATAAACTTTTGAAGGAAATAGTATGTAGTATACAGTAAAAATAGCATATTCACACAGTCAATTTTAAACAGATATTGGACTGTGTCTCAATGATAGATACAGATACATGTCGCACAAATAATAATCTCTTTTTAAAGTTGTAGATACGTGGCCATATTCAGCCATTTAATAATTAAAATATCAAATAAAGTTTATGAAACTCAAATGTTGAGATGCCAACTTCAGAATATAAATGAAATATCACGGAGGAAATGAGAACAAATGCACATCAACAATATATATATATATATATATATATATAGAGAGAGAGAGAGAGAGAGAGAGAGTAGCATTCTAATGAGCCATGCTCATTAAAGCTTTTAATGAGAACAAATGCACATCAACAATATATATAGAGAGAGAGAGAGAGAGAGTAGCATTCTAATGAGCCATGCTCATTAAAGCTTTTAATGAGTGGTCCCTAATAATGGGACATGTGGCGGGTTGTTCTGGAATTCAACCATTGGATGGCAAGACACGTCTCTCAAGAGACACGTGGCAAAAAATCAGCTTGATCGGGTGTTTATAGACCTTCCGATCAAAGATGGGAATCTACTACTATAATATAAAGAAATAAGACTTTTTTCTTTGCTCTCCAAACTTCAATCCCTTGAATCTCATAAGTTCTATTTAGAGATGACATGTGGCTTTTCTCTTTAATCTCCACCGTTCAAATTTGGGACCCACTATTTCATACTAGATCCCTCTCTATCTCCACTATTGTAGACTCCTCTCTTATCTCCAACTCTTACAGGTTTGGGACCCACAATGTCATCCTAGAGGCCTATCTATCTCCACTATTGTAGAGTTCTCTCTTATTTCCAACTCTTGGGTGTATTAATTTAAGCTTAATACTATGAAACTTATGATTTTCTTATAAATGTTATTAAAATAATAATAAACTATTATTATAAAATTAATTAATTAATACAAATAATAATGTATATCAAATAATAAAAAAACTAATCCTATTAAAAATAAAATTTATGAAATATTCTTAAAATATATTACTTAATATCTAAATAAATAAATAATATTTTTTTAATTTAGATATTCTTAATTATTACTGTGCATTGCATGGGGTCTGTGCTAGTATCAATCATTTCTATAGTCTAGGTAGGGTCTAGTAAACCCTAGGGGGTTAATGCTAACAAACTAGGGTCTAATCGGATGGTCTAAATAGGTTCGATTGAACTGATTTCTTGACACCTGTCTTTTAATGGACCCACCTTAAAATCCAATGGTCAGATTCAAAAAAAGACTGCCATGTGTCATCTTTCTAGAGGGACCACTCATTTAAAGCTTTAATGAGCATGGCTCATTAGTATCCTTCCCTATATATATATATATGTGTGTGCATACAAGAAATTAGCAATTAACCTCTCTCTCTCTCTCTCTCTCTCTCTCTCTCTATAGATATATATATTTTGTTGTTTATTGAGGTGCCCGCGTGCTGCGTATAGACAGAACCTAAACCCCATGACCCAATTAAATTAGGTAACCATGTAACTATGGTACAAAAATCAATACGTAACTTATTTACACTAAGAAGTGTGCTATTATCCCCCTTAATGACAAAATTAGGACTCTTAATATTATTTTTTTCTTTTTCTTTTTCCTCTTCAATTATGAAAAGAAAAGCAAACCACAATTCAAGCTATGGGAGAGGAGGAAATGGGAACGCCAGGATTTTTTAGAAGAGGAAGAAAGCATGATTTCGACATATTGAGCTCCTCGATTTAGGTTACGGTTCGTTTCTACTCATTTAAAAGAATAAAAAAAATGATGTCTTTTACATGAAATGAGAAATTATGTTCTTGGATACATAATAAATCTTAATGTCTTTAAAGATTCTAAGGACCTCTCATGAATCGGGATTCCTTCTTCCTCCTTCATGGCTAACCTAACGAAAGAATAAAGTTGGCAAAACAATTTTATAACAAATATTAATGGCAAAAATAAATTGCAATATTAAAATAAATAAATAAATAAATAAAAATAGCAAATGAAAAGTTTAAGCAAAAGAAGTGCTTTACGTTTCTTTTCACATAAGCGACTACCTAACGACTTAGTGCCCAGGTGATCGCCCAATTGTCACGGTCAACTTTTTGATTTTGCGAAACAACCGTACGGGCGCCTCGATCCCATGATCTCGGCCAGCCTTACACCATTACACTATCTGTCTACTGAACCGACCCAACGTCTCATGCTACAACAAGGTACGACCCACTACCGAGTCTCATCTGTTAAGCTACGCTCAGTTGGCTTACGCATTACTTCATCGTGTCGCACCCGACACTCGTCCAACACATAAGGTTCCCGCATCACCGAGGTTCCATCCCGCGCATCTCTCAAGATGCTAAGGTTCCCCGATCAAGCCGAACATCCAACACGGCCCGATACTCTAGAACACGACCATCGGCCATCCCCATGCATCACGGATAGCGTAGGAGCATCACTACCCCGTTTACCGAGCATTGAGGGCATGACGCCCACAACGCAATCCTCGGTCCTCTGACCGAGTATCCCAACCATACCTCGCTTCCCTCCTAGACGACCATGATGCATACCGCATGCTTAAAAGTCGTACTAGGATAAAACCTCTTGCCCGAAGGCTCTTGCGCAGTGCTAGGATGTTCCAACAACCATCCAAGGAGACTCCAAGATCCCCTTTAGGATCCTAGAGCCCGCCCCCAACTCCTTTTGGGGTTGCTCATTAGGTGGCCCTAGATGTGTCACAAGGGAAGGTAGAGTTACGTCCTTCTCCTCAAAGTGGATGATAAACCTTTCACCCTTTAACCATTGCTGGTGAAGTCATACTGGTCTTTTACAGAACAATACATTGAAGATCCACAAATCATCTGTACCATTGAACTCGTATAAACTTTCTCTTCGAATGAAGGTACTATCAGCCCTACTTCCAACATACCATGTGGGCCCCACAACACTCGCTCACATGTGTCCAACCAAGCATCAAACTCAAGCTTCACTCCATAACTCTTCGTGTGCACTTCACCTAAACCATAGTACCTCGTACACAACATCAAGACACCTCCATGTCCCTTCACTTCGGTACCCCAACACTAAGGCACTAACCTTGCACCACGCTGCGCTATCGCTTGCATAGTGCCTCGCCTATCTCCTAGGCACCGCACTGGCATCCTTTGCCCATGCTCAGGCCATCCGGCCCAGTATCACGGTCATGGCAGTACTTGACAACTTTTGAACGTGACACAATGCCCACCTATGGTTTGAATTCTCGTTGGGATCTCGCAAAATCCAGGCCCCCCCCCCTCCGGATATCAGTAGGATGAAAATATCGGAAAACCTGATTTTGGATGGGATATCAGAAATTTCAAACGAAAAATCGATAAAGCGAAATCTCGTTATCTTGGCGAAATTTCAAAAATTTATTTTTAAATAGTTTTTTATTGTTTTTATTAAAATTCCGAAATATTACGACATTTTTAAATATTCCTGTAATTTTGGAATTTTACATATTTATTTTAAAAATAAAATAATGATATTCATATCAATATCTTTTCCGACATTTCGGACCAAAATATTCCAAAAATTAAATTTCAGAAATATATATATATATATATATAATTAATAAAATATTTAATAAATCAGAATTCTGAAATTTCACTGAGATAACTAAATTTTTTGAAATTTCCATTCTGGTTGAAAGACCGAAATTGCTGAGATTATCGGGATTTCAAACCTTGTGCCCACCTAGACCCAAAGTTGAGTAATTAGGGGTGTTTTTCGCCTTGGCGATGGCTTGACTACCATAGTCTATGGATGATTTACTACATCTGTGGACTAAACATAATTTTTAAATACAAAAAAAAAAAAATTGTGAATAAAATATACTATTATTTAAAGATTAGTACTTACTTAAAAACAGGAAAATAAGTGGAAATAAGTAAATGAATGATCTACTACATCCATTGACTAATCATGACTTTGTGAATGTTTTATATTTTTAAAACTGCGTCATTAGTCCAAAAAAAAAGTGCAAATGCATCAATTTGAAGCATTTACACTAGATTTTTTAAGTCCAAAATTCAAATTTATTACTTTAGGGAAGAGAAATTAGGGGAAACTTAAAATGTTCACTTTTTAAGGTTAATTTCATATGACTCTGATTGAAATTCTTGTGGTGTATAGAATCATTGATGTATTATGTATAAAACTTTGATTATGTGTTTTTATTGGTATGATTAATTGAGGGATGAATGAAACATTTTGTGCAAGTTATATCAATATTAAGTAATCATACGTTGTCATCAGTGTAATCTTTGCCCCCTTCCCATTGCATTTCTTATGTACATTCTACATTGTTGTTTTTTACATTATTTAATTCTCAAATATGCATTGACATCTATTTTAGCATTTTCAAAAGTTTCATTGAAAATTTTCAAAATTTCTTCCATTTTTTCCTTGACATGCGATATATTCCCTGTAGAACGATTTATCGCACGATATATCTTTTATCCAAGGTGCAATATATCCCACGATATCGACATTCAGAACCTTGCTAGGTCCAACCCGGCCCAAGCTAAGACCGCTTCATGGTCTTAGATTGCTTAATCGCAATTGGTCATTATTTCGAACTGTTCTGGGTCAAAAAAGAGATGTTGGGCAAAAAAATGTGGTTTTGGTCTGTATACTCTTCTAATTCAAAGCATATCGTTGTATGCAAGGTTCTAAATGTCGATATCGCTCGACATGTCGGAGCCGCGAAAAAAAGATATATCGGAGATATATCGGAAGATATATCGTTTATCGGTGATTTTTGGAAAAATGACAAAAAAATAAGGTAAAAAACTTTAGGAAATGTTAAAATAGATGTTAATACACGTTTTAAAATAAAAACATTTAAAAAACAATAATGTACATGAAAGATACAATGAGAAGAGAGCCAAGATGTACGCTGACGAGTGACGATAATATATGATTGATTCATGTTTCATTCATTCTTCAATAAGATGTGCTTTGACCCCTATGTTAATTATATTATAATCAATTTTACTTCATTTGAACAAATATATAAGGTCATTTGATTCTTTTTTTTTAATGATTATTCATGTTAATTGTTTTAAAATTTTGAAAAAACTTATGAATGCACATTAAATTTTAATTTAGTTTGTAAACTTGTTTCTATATGCAATTGATGAGTTCTATGTTTTTACAGGACTGGATCAATGTGGGAAGAAGAGGAGATGGTTAAATTATCAGAAGACCATGCATCAAGAGAAAGAAAACATGGCTATAATTTTAGTTGACTATGAAGTGGATGTTATTATGTAAAAGGAAGTGGATGTAATTTTATTCAAATGTGCAAGACTTCTTTTTGATGTAAACAAGTCGGATGTGAATTTTATTTTTATTTGGATGTAATTATGTAAAAAGAAGAGGGTTGTAATTTTATTTGACTGTGGAAAAAAAAGTTCATGTAATTTCATTTTTGATGTAAACAAGAGGACTTCTAGGTCTATTGAATGTTATTTAAGTGATTAAAAGTTTAATATAATCAAGCAAGACTTCTATGCCAAAATACAAAGTTTTTGTTTTTCTATCTATATGTTTTTAACAAGTTAGAAAATATAATTTTGGTTTTTTTTTAATAAATTATTTAAGATTTTCTTATCTGCATAAATCGTGACCATGAGAGTGAGGGGGATAAAGAGAACCATTAATAGCATATGTGAAAAGTATTTCTAATGGTTCTACTGTCTCAGTTAATAATTTGTATTTTTTAAAAATATTAATAATTTATTTTAGTTTTAATGTTATTAAATAACATATTCAAATAATATTTAGTAATTTTATAAATCATTTTTAGTGAAATAAGTTATATTATTTGGTCGATATTACAATATATATTATTTAGAATTATTAACTACTATCGAAAAGCACATGCAATACACGTGAATGTACAATCCAAACGATTGTAAAATATTAAATGTACTAATTTTTTTTTAAAAATCTTAAATTATTAGTACAATACCTTAACTTGAGGGTAGATAGAATATTTGCATTAAAAATGGGGGTTTTGGTAATATTATGCATTACATGAAGCATATGACCTAATGGAATACATTATACATAAGTGATAAGACTACTTAGATACAAAAGAGGAAATGGATGCTGTATTTTTTATCTATTCAACACTATATTTTTTAGCCTTTGGCTGCTGTATTTTCTAACCATTCAACACTATATTTTTAAATTAAAAGATGCTTTAAAAAAACTTATAAAAGTCAAAATTATAAAGGGAGTAACAAGGTGACACATTTAATTTTTTTTGTTTTTTAAAAACCAAAGTTAGATGTTTTAACCTTAAAGGTTAGTGAATCTTAATCACAAATAAAGGGGTTTAAGAGGGCACCCCTTTAACTTTGGTTAAGATTCACTAACCCTTAGGATTAAATGCTTAAAACATTTAACCTTAGTTTTTAGGAAAAAAATAATCACAAGGGTTAAAACTTGTTAACCATAGTTCAAGGGTGGTTAAAGGGGGCTTTGGGAGGTTATGAAAAATCTTAAGGGTATAGTGGTCATTTTCCTAACACTGAAAAGTGAACCAAGGTTATTTGTAAATTAGAAAAATCTGTTTAACTTATTTGTAAATATGTTAATAACTTAATATTAATAGTTTATTTGCAAACTATAAAACCTTAAGACCCTGATTCGTAAAAGCCCATTACTTAAAGCCCTAACACTCGTTCGTTACCAGTAAAGCAAAGAACAGAAACGAAAAAAAAAAAAAAAAACGGAGAAAGAAAGAAGAAAAACAGAAGAAGAGGGGGAGAGGGATTACGCACCCGGCACCTTCGATGGATCAAGTTGAGTTCAGCGATGGCGATGACGGCGGCGTTCCTCTCAGAGGTATGTAACTACCATCTTACCTCTTGCCTTTTCTTCCTTCTTCATTCTCTACTCTCAAATTTCTACCCTTTTTTTTTTTAATCTTCTAAATCAAAGATTGAAGTAGAAATTTTTTGGTATTACATGATGAATTGATGATTGATGAAGTTTTGGGACTTTGTTTTAGATTTTCCTTGAAAAATCTGCAAAACCCACAAAAACATGAGCTTCACGACACAGTGTACGATTTCGGTGAGATATCGACGATATATCGCCGATATCGGCGATATATCTCCGATATCGGCCGATACAGTGTAATTTTTTTTCTCCACCGTATAGATGTATCGGTCACCACCGATACCGAAAAATATCGGCGATATATCGCCGATATTTTCGATATTTCGAACCTTGGTTGTATGCATATAATAAGTTAAGAGTCAACACCCATCGATAAAAGGCATATTCTTGATTGACTTACCCACCACAGGTGGGACGAAAGGAAAAATAGTAGGAATGAAGAAACCCAAACCACTAACCAAGGCCATGTTAAGCAAGGAACCATCGCTATCGAGAGCAAGGTGAACCTTTCTGCCGATCCAGAGATGGAAGATTCATAGAAGACGACTCGACATCAAAAGATGTTAGAAGTTAGAACTGCCTATGCTTCATCGAATCTAGTGAAAACTATTACTTAGTCGAGCTGCAGACCAAGTCAGTCCATTGACACCCTGGCAACATGGTGACCATGTTGAAGGGAACAAACTCGGGACAAAATGTAGATACTACAAACTCGGCGGATTAACCTGGTTGATATCTCAACATGTGTGCTTGACTATTGTGTCCTCCAAATTTTAGGAATACAATAAGGGAACATATCCCTCGCCGACCATGTTCGAGCAAAATAATGATAAGAGAAAAAAGAAGACTAAGAACTAAGCTTGTAGTGAACTATGTCATTATTAGCAGACTATGCTTATAGTATTTGAGGACTAATTATGATTTTCGTTAATTGTGTTCGTATTAGTAGACTCTGCTTGTAGATTGAAAAGAGACTTGTTATGTTTTGTTAAAACATCAAATAAAAATTTGCAAATTTCATTCATTTCACATACTACGGGTTATATTAAATAAAAATCATGACTCAATTATTGATAAGACTGCCAAATGATATAGGATGGTAGCATGGTGACCCTGCCAAAGGGCACATATCTGAGACAAAAAGAAATTAATGCAAAGCTGAGTTAAAAGGTAGCAGATTAATCCGGTTGCAGGAACATTTAGTCTGTGGGTATGCCAACCTGCTTGCCTGTCAATCCTGTCCTCTAAAAGTTAAGAACACAATGAGAGAGCATCTTTGTGGACGATCACACCCATACATAATGAGAGATGCCAGTTCCTAGTTGATTCCCTCTCCCAACTCACTAATTAGGGCAACTGTTCATTCTATCTACCCGGCAGCCTAAAATTAAAGGCGTAGAAGAAGAAGAAAAATGAGAAAGTTGAGGGGCCTAATTATAAGGCTAAAAGCTAAGATCCTTGAACTTCACATTATTATTATTAATCTATGATTGTAGTGTTTAAGAACTAATAATGGTTTGCGTATTTCCTGTTAATGTATCAAACTAGCAACAAACTCACATATTTATGAGATCTAGCATTCTTATATATCATACGAATGGTTGAAATATAGTTTGTTTTTAGCTTATCTTTGCATTAAAAAAGGTTTTGTGTAAGGTATCCAAATTCATCCTTGTGTATCCATGCGTTTTATCGCTAGATGGACTTTGAGATCCTTTTACGATTCCATGAGCGTTGTATGAATAATGCTCCCAGGATCTATTTGTTAGGGCAATTAGGATGAGAGAAAATAAGAGTCTATTCAACAATCATACCCTTTCGGGAGAGAACCTAGATGCATGTCACAAAACTTATTCTTTCCTGGAGTTCTTTCAAGAAGGAGCTTGATGAATTCGATCTCCTTTTATGGTTAGGGATCTTATATACCACGTGTGTTATTTTTGTAATTGGAGGGATACGGCTCCTAGTTAGTTCACCCTTTGGGAACTCATATATATATATATATATATATATATATATATATATATATATATATATATATTCTATTCATGGTTCAAAATATCAGTAACGATCGCCGTATCGGTTAGTCCAAAATAGGATACGTATCGGCGTATCGGTTGGATACGGCGGAAAAATTAAGGATAAGCTAAAAAAAACTTGAATACGCAAGAAAAAACTTGAAAACCTTGCATGAAACCTATTTTAATGTAAATATAAGCTAAAAAATAATTAAATTAAGGCCTCCAACTACATTTATAATCATACATAAGAGAATTAAAAAATTTATAAGTTAAAAAAGATGTGCACGCTAATAAATATGTATGAAAATACAAACCATAGTTACTTAACCAAGTGATGAAGCTCATTTGCATTCAAAAATCAAAAGTATGAAAATACATAGACACTTGCATTCACAAATCAAATTAAATACATGATAGAAGCTCAATACTACATTGAGCTTCGTGTCGGCTCATACTCTATCATTGTAGGATTAAGAATTAATGTAAACAAGTAGGACCACAATGCCAACATACAGATTATAGAGGTTTTTTTCTCCATCTGTAAATTTTTTCACAAGTAATAACATTCAAATGATTTTTTTTTATTGGTCACAGAAGATCCTTTTTACAAAATATAAAGATATCGGATCGCAGTCAATTGCGATTAAGATTCGGTAACTCTTAGGGTTCAACAATATAACCTTGGCTTTTTAGAAAAAATAAAAAATATTTAACTCTGGTTAAAAAATTTAACCCTAAGGATTAATATTTTTTACAAAAACTAAGGTTATATTATTGAACCCTAAGGGTTAGTGAATCTTAACCACAATTAGAGGGGTTTAAAAGGGACACGTGGTAACTTTGGTTAAAAAATTTTAACCTTTAGAATTTTTTTAACAAAAACGTACGTATTAGCTTATATTAGTTTTGTAAAAGGCTCCCTAAGGGTTAGTGAATCTCAATCATAGAGTCAAAAGGGACACATTTCTAACCTTGATTTTAAAAAAATATATTGTAAAAAAATAACTTTAAATATAAGGGTTAGTGAATATATATATATATATATATATATATATATATATATATAATTTTATTTTTTTGAAAATCAAGGTTAGATTGTTGAACCCTAAGGGTTAGTGAATCTTAACCACAATTAATAGGAGTTAAAAGGCACACATTTCTAACCTTGATTTTTTTTAATTATTAAAAAAAATTAACTTTAGAGTTAAAAGTTCTTAACCATAGGATTAATTCTTAACCATAGGGTTAATTCTGAGTGAGGTTAACATAACACAAGGTAGCTTATATTAGTTTTGCCAAACGCTCCCTAAGGGTTAGTGAATCTTAATCATAGAGTTAAAAGGGACACATTTCTAACCTTGATTTTTTTTAAAAAAATATTGCAAAAAAATAACTTTAAATATAAGGGTTAGTGAATATATATATATATATAATTTTATTTTTTTGAAAATCAAGGTTAGATTGTTGAACCCTAAGGGTTAGTGAATCTTAACCACAATTAATAGGAGTTAAAAGGCACACATTTCTAACCTTGATTTTTTTTAATTATTAAAAAAAATTAACTTTAGAGTTAAAAGTTCTTAACCATAGGATTAATTCTTAACCATATGGTTAATTCTGAGTGAGGTTAACATAACACAAGGTTTGATTGTGTGTGTGGCTGAGTGAGGCTAGCCCTCCTCCAATAAAGTCATTAATTATGTGGCTAAGTGAGGATAATAGAGTGAAGTTAGCATTCCTCAATAAGACATTAAGCATAGGGCTGAGTGAAGATAGCATTCCTCCTTCTCTATAATGACTTCAACAACAAGAAAACATAACAGAAAAAGAAAAAAAACATAGTTACCTTCGGGGCTTTGGCCGAAAGAGGAGAAGGGGCGACCGGCGACAGTGGCAAGGCGCAAGGTTGGGAACTTGGAACTCCTGCTTGGCGGTTTTGCGATGGGCGACAACGGCAACATGATTGATTAGATGGCGATCTACAATGGCACAGGTATGTACCCTAAATCCCTAATCCTCCTCTCCTCTACTAAAAAATCTATTTTATTTTTTTCCTTTTCTACTTCTCAGTTCTTAATCCCATTCTAAAGTGACATTGGGAGTTTGATCTTCAAGATTTATAGGGAAACCCAATCAAGATTCAAGAAGAGGTTCACGGGTTTTACAATGTAAAATAATTATTGTAGATTGAAATCTAACTTTTGCACAGAAGCGAATCTTTGCTTCTTTTTTTTTTGTTTTTTTGGATGATTTTTGCAACAAAATCCTTGTCGACAATTTTTTTTTATTTTAAAACTAATGAAATAGCGTATCGGCACGTATTGAACCGTATCGCTCTATATCGGCTCAATACGTCGACGATACGAGGTGTTTTTTTTTCCCACCGTATCTACATATCGAATACCTAAAAAACTGGTACGTATCAGCCCGTATCGGCCGATACGTACCGATAATTTGAACCATGATTCTATTTAATCTTAAAGTTATGCTTTACCGACCAAATAAATTTATAAGATTTGTTATGCTTTATGGAACAAATGTTGGCGACCAAGTAGAATTGTAGTAACAAAAAAAATTCACTTTTCCAAAATGTAGTGAACAAATCGCGACTTTTTCTAAAAATTCAAGAATTTTATGAATTAGACATGAATTATTAGTGACTTTTTAAAAAGGCCGCAAAGAAATGTCTAATTAATGAACTGTATTAGTTTAGAAATTACTGTACTAGTATCTTATTAATTATTCTTTTTAATTTCTTTTTGATATTTGTCTCCTGTTTTGCCAAATTTTCTAAATTTTTTCAATTTATTTGAATTTTTCCCTAGATGAAAAGTCGTAGAACTTCGACTTAGTGGTTATGCACTTATGCATAGAACTAGAGTAGCTGAAATGAGGATGTTGAGAAGGGAAGAGTGCAAAGAGTAAGGATGATAATATAAGGAGTGCATTCGCTAGAATATGAAAGTAACTCCATTAGGTGATAAAATAACGGAGGGATGACAGAGTTGGGTTGGGCACATTTAATGAAGACCAGTGATGCAGTGACGACACCGGTGAGAATGAGTGAGTTGGTGTAAGTTGAAGACTCTAAAGGGGCAAGGGAGTATCCAAAATGATGTAGATAACAAGGATTAAAAATACGGTTTCGGGGGTGCATCGGTCCTTACCGAAACCTATACGTATCGGTTTCGGTATTGGTTTCGGACGATACATATAATTTCTTCTTTTTAAAGAAAATTTTTAATTAAAGTTTAAAAAAATCAAATGTATTATTGGAACTAATGTGATTCAAAGACAAAGTAACAAACACCATTATAATTATACTATGAATGAAAACATAAATAACTAATAAATCGCTCATTTTGTATCGATATAAAATCAAACAGAGGGCTACCAAAACCTATACGTATCATCCGTTTCGTATTAGTTTTGGAAATTTTTATTTTCATGGTGGATAGACAGTGAGGAAAGATTTATAGCACACAATTTGACCAAAATTATAGTTTTTGATAGAATGGAATGACGGAACAAGATTTGTGTTGTTGAGCCCAAATCACTGGAATGAGACACTAATGATGATGACGATGAAGATCAAACTCAATTTCAAGGCCAGAACTGAGAATAACTTAGTGAGACAACGATATTTCAATCAATAAAACATCCAATTATTCTAGTTAGTGCCTGGATGTAAAATAGCATATTGAAGTTATCCATATTATGCTGAAATGGTAGAAATCCTCTTTTTGTACCTACAGAAGGATATCTAGACACATGAGTTGTCCCAAATCCATACGACCCTTCATAATCTCCACAACATTAGGGTAAGAATGTAAATCTCACAATGTTTTTGCATAATTGAAGGGCTGCAGTTTGCTGTTTTAGAATGTATGAATGGCTATCTGTATTTGCATGTAAAATTTTGAGTAAGTTTCTATGGCTTCTTTTCAAACACAGATACCTATCTCCAAATCAATGTCATACTGGTAGGTGAAATGCAACTAAGAACGGTGAGAAGTCCAGAACTTGAAATCCTCTTATACAAAAGAAGGTACCTCTTTTAGTAGTAGAGGTAAATCTTGAACTATGGTTGGAACCTCGTTGTGCGCAACTGCATAATCAATACCTCTGTATTTGCCAAATATAATATCGTTAAGTATAGGAAGAAATATGAAACACAAGCATAATTAGTTCAACCAATGTCCTACTAGGATCAAGTAATGTGGACAGAAGATACAAAGAGTCATCATGCCACACAAGAACTAAATATGATAGTTAATATATTAAAAATATACACAAAAGATACATCTACAAAACTATGCACAATTACAGAACAGTAGCCAAAATTAAAATTATACTGATGAAACTGCAAACTATGCACAGTACAAAACAGGACCGGCAATCTGATCAGGTTTGCTTGAGCGCTAGCCGCTATGCACTTTCTTGCTTTTCGGCTCTCTATGAGGGTGGACAGAGAAATTCGAGATAGATAACATGGAGCATGTTGCAGATAATGTCATCCCTTTAGTATTACTGTGCTTATGATTTTGCCTGTTGCTGTTTTCTTTTTCCTGAGTTCAGATCTCTTGTGAATTCTTTTTTTGTATTTTATTTCTTGTCTTTGTTGTCTTAATATAAATACCCGTTTACCGATCAAAATATAAATAAAGCTAAAATTAAAAGTGGAGATGATAAAATCAGAAACAAGAAAACAGCAAAAAGTCAATGTGTAAGAAATAGATTATATATAAGAGAGAAGGTTGAAAAAAACGAAGTATATTTATGTGGGTGTGTAAGAAAAAGAAAATGCAAGCAAGGAATTTAAGATCCTAGAGATGAGATCTGTAACAGAATAAAAATAGAGGTGGCAGCGCACAATAAATGAAGTTCTCCAAATTGTAGAATTTTTAGTTTGTAACATAACCAAAGGATGGTCCAATATGCATTACATCTAGTATAAAATAACGAAGGACATGACAAAGCAATTTAATCCATTAGTTTAGAGGTAGCCCCATTTTAAACTTCTGTGTAATGAACCAATCCTCCTATAAATTCTCATGTATAAACCAGTATAAAAAGCAGCAGCTGCACAAAGCAGGAGCAGAAGTTGATCAAGACGCAACAGCAGAAAATGTCAGCCTCCTTGTTGGGCACTCGATTCAATTTACTGGGTGCCAGAAACCTCAACATTCTTCATTGGCAATAGGATAGTTATATTATTAGATGACAAGATCTTTCAACTACTATGATCGCCTAGATACAACTCATTTTTTTATCAGTAAATTACAGATAATATATATCAAAAAACGAAAAAGTACATAACAGCAAAACAAGGGATCATAACAAAACGAACCCAGTTGACCTGAGAAGAAAAATATTACAATACTACCAAGCATAAAAAACTCAAGACAATATCAAAGCAACGCAGAAAGATCCAATTCTTCAAAAGCCTTGTTAACTGAACACCATTCCAAAATAAGACGACGAATTCCTCCATAAACCCGCTGAGAAGAAAAAACCACATCATCAAAAACTCATTGATTCATCTCTTTTCATATAGATCAAGCTATCGCTCCTAGAAGAAGAGCCCATAGTGAAGAGATAGGAGTCTCCCACCTCATTGAGAGCCAACACAATAAGAAGTTCTTGAAGGAATACAGGAAGACCCATGCCACACTCATTCGCTCGAGGAAGTGGTTCCATACCACTGAAGCAAAAGAACAATGCAACAACAAGTGATCCACCAACTCCTCCGACTCAAAGCACATGAAACAACGATCAATCATCCTCCATCCTCTATATTTTATATGATCACAAGTGATTAGCTTGTCCAAAGATGCTTCCCAATGAAAGAAGGCAACCTTGGATGAAATGCCGGGATTCCACACAACTCCATACAAAAAAGGAAGTGAGGTAATACCCCACAAATCTAGGGCAAAGAATCTCACTAAGAACTGACCCTTGGAGTCTAGAGACCAAATACGCATGTCCCTAAGGTGTGGGTGAAGGACGACTTTTTCAAATCTGCCCAAAAGGTGAGATAGGTCCCCCAGTCCCCAATCATTAAGGTTGTGCGGTTTGTGCCTAAGGCTAAGGTTACAAAAGTCTCTAACTCCTAGATCCTCAAAATTGGAAGCTATTGAAGCATCCTTCATCCTTGCAAGGGAGAAAAAGCATTGAATTGCTCCCTAAGGGGCAATTCACCTACCCATAAATCATCCCAAAATTTTACATTTGTGCTACGTCCCACATTAAACTTGAAGAATCTAGAAAAGTGTTCTCTAATCCCCATAATAGCCTTCCAACAACTTATCCCGTGAGGACGACTCATTTAACCAATGAATCAGTTTCCTCATTGGCAGTTGGCACTTTCATAAGAGTAAGCAAAAAACTTCAAAGTCTACACAAAGATATATAATGATCGGTTGAACTCCCAAAATCTCATACAATAACATGAGTCACCCTCCCTTACTGCCCTTGTGCTCAAAGTGGGAGGAAGTAACATTGAAATTTTTTTTCCCTCCTTTACTATGTGGTGATGATGGTTTTGTGATGATATCATGAGATGGGGACCAGAGAAGGCACTCATAGATTCCATGTTTACAAAAAAACCAGGGAAAAGGACGCGTGGACAAGGGACCTTAGCATCTTGGAAGGCTATGCACCCTAGGGCTTGGAGGACCTTTGCGCCCTATGAGGCGTTACCGTCTTGGGTGTTATGCGTCTTGGAGGACCTTGGCATCCTAGACATTTGACCAACCTACTTCTCTATGGGGAGTAGTCGGGGATCCATGGGCCATGGTTTGAAGCATAGTTATCAGAGCGAGAAGCGAAAACGAGAAGTGGGAAGTGAGGCTCAAACCTAAAAAAAAGGGAAACGAGAAATGATATATAGGCTCCTCATTCCCATTATGTTATTATGGCTAGCTATACCTTTGATTTTATCTTACATGAGATTTTTGTGGAAAGTAGGTGCCTGAAGTTCCAAACCGATGATATTTGCTTCAAGTCTACACCTTAAGCTATCCGCTATAGACTGTGGTCTACCTCATCACTTCACACATACAACTCTCTTTAACTACTAAATGGGACGTGATGGAAGTGAGCTTCTTAGGAAGCAAGTTTGTTTGAGGAAGCGAACTTCCTAGGAAACGAGTCTGTCCTAGAAAGCGAGTCTAGGAAACGAGTTTCTCACCCTGTACATAGCTTCCCTGTAACTATGGTTTGAAGAGATTCGTTTATCAAGGCCAACACCGTCGGATACGGACTGGTTTAGTAGACCATGCATGACCAAGGATGGATGGTCAATGATGGAAAATGACTTAAATCACCTTTCCTAAATGATTCTCGGGTGAAAGAACGACCAACAGAATGATCTCTTTCTTCAAGCAGTGGGATGCGGGGGAGAGTTTCATAGCTAGAAGCCAGAAAGCACAATTGTTGGACCAATTCGTCAAGGACTCGTTGTTGCGAATTTTGAGTTTCTGTAAACTCATTTATGGATTCAGTAAGTTGAGAAATTCCTCGAGTATCGTCTACCATGGTAGGAGTGAACGGCTCTAATACCAATTGTAACGTGCAAATTCTGAGAAAGATGGAAAAACACACGAAACGGCCTCTTCGAGGAGGGCCAACCTCCTTAGGTAATTTGATACAAGGCTTTTTAGCAGTGTAGTCAAGGCGTCGCCTAGGCGATTTTGGGCCTGCGTCGCCTAGGCGCCCCTGCCACCCCCCCGGGCAATCGTAGGGGGGCTCTGCCTAATATTATACATGGACAGTGACACAAATTTGGGTATTTGGCTCAGATTTTGAAGTATTTAATACTCCACTATGTCAACATGTCTTTGATTATGTGATGAATGATTGTAATAGACTTTTTATTTTATATTTTTGTGGAATGTGGGTGTGGAGTTTTGGATGTTATATATAATAATATATATACATGATATATATATATATAATTATATATATATTTATATTAAATTTATCGCCTAGGCAACGCCTCGCCTAGGCAACGCCTCGCCTAGCCAAGGCTAATCGCCTAGGCATCGCTTAGACGCCTCGACTACACTGCTTTTTAGTATATTTCCTCTAAAATCACAAGAGTACATACATCATCCAACTCCTTATGTCTCCTTTTCTAAGTAACTAACACCACAAAACTAGCTAGACATGACTCACAATATGATTCCATAACTAACTCCACATTCCCCTATAATCTCTCCCGATTACAGCTGACATACATCCACTACACATGACTCCTATTATCACTCAACAACCTCCAACTCCCTACTCCCCATTAACGCGTTCCAACGACTCAACTTCACCTTTATTGGACACCTCAGCACAACTCAACACAATAGAATAATACTGCATGGGTCTCTGCAACTTCCCATACAAATGAAACAGATACATAACAGACACTTTCACTAAAAAATGTCCCCTTTAATATCTATACCAAAAGGAAACTAATAATAGCTTTGCATCTCGGAAACCATTTTTTGACAAATCTGACAAGTTGTCAATAAGATATTTGAAGAAAAGAATGTTATATCATTAAAAGCTAAGCATTTATGATCCCCGTTGGATTTGAAGATCTAATAACTCTTTTCCCCATATCTGTTCATCACACACTGTATTTGGTTCTCCTACTTTTAACCTTCAGACTTTTGGTGCCAACCGCCTATCACTTTAAATTAATAACTAAGCTATCACTATTATCCAAGAAAACATAGGGCTTGACACATTACAACATTAGCCATTAATTTGTCAGGGCGGGCAGCGATAATCATGAGCGGTGAGCCAATTCCTTTTACTTGGTACAATTCTTCTTGTGGCTCTTCAGTTTTTGGTAACCCTACGACTTACCAATAATCCCTTGCAAAAAAACTCAAGCTAGAAACAAATAGAACTAAATAACTTACTTTAAGTGAACTACAATCTTACAAAACAAAACCAGTAAATCCTTGTAATGCATTCCTTGACCCTATCCCTAATCTGGATTATCCCAAAGTAAGAATTAGTTCCAATCCTGATTCAAAATCAAAAATGTCTCTACTGTACAGCCCTTCTTCAAAATCTTCAACCCGACAACAGTAACGCACACCAATTCCCACACTTAAAATCCAGCATAGATCTTTCAGACAAAAAAAAAATCAAAATAGGGCTAAATACTACAGACAAAAAAAAATCCAAAACAACCCAACCCCACCTCCCAAAAACCAAAAAAAAAAAATCAAAATCAAAAGAGAAAGTAATTGTGGGTTTGATGATAAGTGAAGCTGTAAAGGGTATAGATAAAATAAAAGAAAGTGGAAAACCTGGCTAGGGAGAGGCAGAGATTGAAGAACTCCACCGAATTGTTACACTGTCCGGACCGAACGTACATTGCTAACCGCTCCGCCACGGCCGTGATACGAAATGAGTTCGCGAGCGACGCTGAGAGACCATGGCCTGATCCTGCGGCCGGACCGGTGCTCGACCCGGTCGGTTGCTGAGGTATTGCCCCAGCCATTCTCTCTCTGTCTCTCTCTGGTTTGATGTTCTTCGCTCCCTCGCAACTTGGAACGGAATAGATAATAAATGCGTTTCTAATGAGACGCTGGATTTTTTGTTTGTGCTGCGCAAGGATCTTATATTGTTAAATACGCCTTGTTTTCACTCTAATTACGAAAGCACCATTTGTTGTCTCTGGTAAATATGGGAACGGTACTGGCGAAGCCGAAAAGGGCTTGTATCGGGCAACACAGAATAGGGGACAACTGGTGCAGAAGCCAAAATCATGGGCCCCATGATTTTGACTTTTCCACACATTATATGACACATGACAATAAGGTGTTGAGATAAAGGGGAAGAGATATCAAGCGGAGATAAGTCAAGATCATGGGAAGAAAATGAAATGACTTCTCGCCTTTTTTAATGCCTCATGTCCCTTCTTCTATGGCTGCCCGAGAGCACTTTCTGACTTTGCCAGAGACAATCCAAAGCCAGGCGGGGAGTCAGGACTGGTTGCACTTGAATATGGAATAGACATATTCCCCCCCACCCTGCGGTCAAGATCAGATATAATTCTTTACTTGATTGGTTTAAGCTAAATTTAAGAAAATGAGGGTTTATAGATAAAGTTTCTTAGTATGACATGTTTGCTATATGTTGTTGGTCAGTTTGGATATGGAAGAATAAATCGGTGTTTGACCCAATGTTTAGCTTTCCCCCTAATCCGTTAGAGCAAATTGTTACAAAAGCTTTGAAAATGTTTGCTACAATGTATATCCAAGGAAAGAATGTAGTTCGAACTCGAAGATTTATTGAATGAAAGGCTCTAGAGTTGGGATGGTTTAAGATAAATACATATGGGTGCTCAAAAGGAAATCTTGGGTTGGCAGGTGTAGAGGTTTAATTCAAGATGCCTTTGGTCAATAGAGGGTGGGTTTTTCAGTAAATTTAGAAATGTGTCATAATGATCAAGCTGAATTATGAGTCTTGTTTTATGGTCTTAAATTGACTTGGGATCAAGGTTTTCGGAAGGTATTGGTGGAGTCAAACTCTGAATATTTGGTGTTAATGGTTAATGAAGGAGTGTCTAAATTTCATCATAATCTCGGGTTGGTTGCTGCATGTCAACATTTGATGTATCGGGAATAGATTTGCTGTGTTAAACATGTTTACATAGAAGCTAACTTTAGTGTTGATTGACTTACTAATTCTAGTGGGTTTCATAGACCGGGTTTGAGGGTGTATGATTCTCCTCCTGTTAGTTTGAGCTCGTTGTTTTTTTCTGATGTCTCATGAGCTGTTAGGCCTAGAGATGTCCTTGAGTAATGGGCCTCGACCCCCAATCTAACAAAAACAAATTCCATTGTTGCATTCCAATGCATAAACAGTGTGTTGTTTGGTTGAGTGCCAGGACCTTTAATAAGATTTTTTTACGAGGTTTTTACATGATTTTCTTGCTTGGGGATAACATCACCTAATTTTTTTTTCGAGGGTCAAGTTTCTTTGCTATTGCCTACGGTAATGCCTTGTGGTGTTATTGTGTTGAACCAAAAAAAAAGTTTGTAGGCTATTCGATAATTTGTAGCTGCCTCTGTCCTCTTAAATTAAATAATATAAGAATAAATATAGTTTTGTTTTTTCCTCAAAAGTTTAGGAGGGCTTTAGCAGCTCCACCCCTACTTCAGGCTTTGCCCCCAAGTGATAAAATATAATTTTTTTTTTTTTCAAAAGTTGAGGGGAGCTTCAGTCCCCTTGGCCCCATGTGGCTCCGCCCCTGGGCGTAGCCCTCTAATTTTTATTTTTTATTTAGTAATGGGCCTATCGTGGTCATGAATTTTGTTAATGTTATATACCAATAAGGGTCCAATAACATATCCCTTTTGAAAGTCATTATAAAAATAAAAGGAAATTAGATAGCAGACTGCGCATTTAGTTATATAGCTAAATGTCCGTACTCGTTGTTCAGCAACCCCCTTCTTAATTCTACAACCCCCTTCTAAACTCTACTTTGGACCCGGGAAATGGGAAACGGACCTCAGGGTCAGCTTCGAAGCTGACCAGTGACCTCATTGGTCCAAGCTCCTTTTTTTTTTTTTTACCGTCCATCAGTTGTGGTCAGACCATTGGGTCAACTTAGAAGAGGACCCAGGGTCCTTTTCTCAGGACTCTTTGGAATATCAAGTCTGGTCAGATCCTCTGGTCTAGGAAGAAAAATGACATTCACTTTGAGTGTTTCAGAGGACTGGTTTGACAACCCACCTCTCAGTTCATGAACTTGCAAACGGGTTTTATATAGTAAGCTCTATAAGTCATATATGAACTTGGCATACGGGTTTCATACAGTAAGGTCCATAAGGAATTGCAAAAGTGTCTAGATTTCAGTCATCATTGTTTTTATATTAACTTGTGGGTGGCACGTGCGATGCACATGAGAGCGAGGGGGAGGAGTTAAGCACAGTTAATCAGAGTTAAAAGGGACACGTGTTAACCCGCATGTGCGATTGAACTCTCCCCGAGTTCAATTGCGATTAAATAGATAGATGAGGAAGGGGTAGTTTGAAAATTAAAGTAAAACATTAAATCAAAGTTTTGTTTTATATAAGGGTAGTTTGGGAATTTTTAGACAAATCAGGCTACGCCTTCCTCTCGCATTTATATAATAGTAAAGAAAAGAAAACAAGTTGGGTTAACATTAAACCTCTAGAACAATTGGTCCCATGAATTGAGGGCAGAAATTAAAATTGAAGGATAATTATTTTAAATTTTGATGTTGGAATACTCTTGTTCATATGAATTTTTAATTTATGCGAAAACTAAAAATATGTAATGTAAAAGAACTTTGTTTTTTTCTCGACCTTCTTTAAATATTTGTAAAATGAATTTTAAATTATTTGTTATCATCTATAACAGCTTTAAATATTTTTTATTTTATTTTGTAACATTGAAATACACCGGTCTGCTTGTGCCAAGATTTGACATAAAGAAGATTCTCACCTACTGATCTAGGGCTAAAAATTGGAAGGTTATTATGAAGGGCTTTTCCTAGCTTACTCCTCAAGTTTGAGATTGTTCCTTAAATACCCAAGTTTTTAAAACCACATGTGAATGTATTCACACATGCAAACTTTTTTCATTTTGAATGGTTTTATCTAACATCATTTGACGAAAAGACATTTGTGTCCCCTCTATTCCTTCTCAAATAGGGAGCTCATTTTGTTCGTTATCAACAATGAAGCCTCATTCGTTGATCAATAAGATTTCTCTAACATTTCATTACCTACTATTTATATAGAGATTTTCACAAGAAATCAGTTCTGTTCCACTAAACTAATAACTACGATAGTGAGTGAACGTCATTAACCGAAGAATAAAACCCATTTTTGGGTTTCTTATATTTTTTTAAATGAATGAATTGAAATAATCATATGTATAATTAATCTTAAGAAAATAGTTTATAATAATTGCATTTATCATTTTAAACCTTAAATTTCATGTTAGATGCATAGTTTTACATGTATTTTTTTTTGTATGGTTTAAAAAATGTGCGGTTGATACTCAACAAATTGGTCAATACTTCACATTGATTTTGGTTGTGTTTTAAGGTAGAAGATGATATGTATCGATATTTGGTGTATCAACTACATGTATTGATAGTATCGATATTCCTATTGACATGCAACGACCCAGTGTATCAAGTAGGTATATCGATCACATGTATCAACCAATATCGACAAGTATCAATCCCGCATGCAAAATTCAGATTGTTTTGAATTTTCATATTTTTTTCAAAAATACTCCTATTAAATTTGTACCAAAACACTCATTAAAGGAGAAATGAGTAATGAGCTTTGCTAGATAGGAATATAGGGGAGTGTAAGAGCTTCTCCCAACTTATGCATGTACTTAAATTCCTATTGTCCTCTTTTTCTTCTTTCAAAACTAAAAAAAATTGATCTTCTTTAAAGTATACTAGTAAGTAGCCCTTGCGATACACGAAAATACTAAAAGAAAAAAAGTATAAAATAATATTAAAAGGCTTCATTAAAAATAGAGTATAATTTAAAAAATCAAGATTTCTAAATATGAGAACAAAATAACCTCTTTAGACAAAACTGGCTCAATTCGTAGCTCTTGTTGTAGTGTACTGGGAAAATGAAATGTCCAATTAATGAATTTGCATGTGGGAGAACTGAATTTATTCCTATTTTCCTCTTCGTCTTCTTTCAAAACTATAAAAAAGAACTTTTCTTTAAAGTATATAGTAGTGGAGGAGTATTTAAGACTTTTCAAAAATTCTAAATTATAACAAATGTAGTCTTATTGAAGGGTTTTTAAAACTTGGCATTTGGAAAACAATTGCAAACTCAAGGGGCAATTAGAGAAAAACCCCTATTAGTGAGTCGAGTAGTACTAAGGAGTTGTTATCTTCTTTTCTTTAATATAATGAGGATGTCTTTATTCAAAACGTTGATTGATATTTTTGTTAATTCCAAAAATACATTTTGACTAATATAATGAGATGCCTTTATTTAAAATGTGATTGAGATTTTTATTAATTCAAAAAATGCCATTCGACTGATATATTGAGGATGCCTCTATTTGAAACGTTGATTGACATTTTTATTAATTCTAAAGATGCCCTTTGCAACTATTTATACTTTGATTCAAAATGTTGATTTAGTTTTTTTTAATTCTAAAATTGCCCTTTGCAACTATTTATACTGAGGATGGATATGTTCAAAATGTTGATTGAAGTTTTATTAATTCTAAAACTACCATTTCCTTGATTCAAAGCTTGAATGAATTTTAGTTAATTCTAAAACTGCTCTTACACATATGGGTTGAATTTAGTTAAGTCCAAAACTATACTTACACAAATGGGTTGAATTTTAGTTAATTCCAAAACTACCCTTACACATGGGTTCAAAACGTTGACTAGATTTTGCTTAATTTCAAAACTACCCATAAAAATATAGGGGATTTTTTTCAACAGAAAAATATAGGTGACTTTTTTCACCAAAAAAATATAGGAGACTTTAAAAGTTGATTGAAATTTAATATATATATATATATATATATGTATGTATAGCAGTGTTTTCATAATTGGACTAATCTTTGAACTGGCTGAGTGACCAATTCTTGGTTCGACCAGTCCGATTGGATCATGTCTTTTTATTATTAAAAACATATATTTTTATACTCTTGGCTAAAATGTCCCTAATTTTTTTTATTCTCAAAATACCCTTAAGTCAGGTTTCTATACTTAAAATGCCCTCAATTTTTTTTTTCTATACTTAGAATTCCCTAAATATTTTTTAGTTTCCAAAATGTCCTTAAATCCAATGTCTATACCCAAAACATCCTCACAAAATTTTTAACCCAAAAGACTCCTCTTACTCTTATTTCATTTTATTTAATTCTGTAATGTCCATCATTTTTTTTTACTAAAAATGCCCTCAATTTTCTATACCCAAAATGCCCCTAAAGCTTTTGGGTCCTCAAAATGTCCCACCCATTTTGGGTTTCTTTTATTTTTTTAAATGAATGAGTTAAAATCATTACATGCATGATTAACCTAAATAAATATAGATTATAATTATTGCATATAATTTTAAACCTTAAATTTCATGTTAGATGTATGATTTTACTTGCATTTTCTTTTTAATTGTATGGTTTAAAGTGTATGATCAATACTCAACAAATCGGTCAATACTTTATATCGATTTTGGTTGTGTTTCGAGGCTGGAGATGAAATGTATTGGTATCTGTTGTATCAACTACGTGTATCAATGCCTAGTGTATTGATAGGTATTGATATGCAGCGATCTAGTGTATCAAACAGGTATATCGACCGGGTGTATCAACCGGTATTGTTAGGTATCAATCCTGTGTAAGCATGGATTTTTCTACCCACTTTCACATTTGTGGTTTGACTAAGAGTCGCCACCTATTCATTCTTAGGGATAGGTCCCGGATTGATTTGGATAAGGTAAATGATTTAATAGAGTTAGGGTAAGCGGTTCGATTAAGTCATGGGGAAGGTGTTAGGCACCCCAAGACCCCCATTTTGTAATGGTTACCTACTCCCTAAATTTAAGCCAAATTTAATCTCAATATTAATTAAAATGTCTAAATGTTTAATCAAATGCTAATCCAAGAAAGAAAGAAAGCTAGATTGGCTAGGGTCGAACCCGGGTTGGGATGCCTACGTACTCACATTGGGGTGAGATTAGACCGAGCGTAGTTCTGGCACATGAGCCCGTGCCAAGGCTAAGGGTGCGTGTGTGTGTGCATAAGGTGGTCAAGGGTCTAGCCTAGGGGCTAGGGTTTAGTTGACCGGGTTGGTCAAGTGCAAGGTCTAGGTCTAACCGCAGTTAGAAGGGTGTTAATCATGGTTGAGTAGGCTAAGCAAGATCTAGTAAGCATGTTTTTGGTCTTTTGGTATTTTTAAATTTTTTTGGTATTTTGAGATTTTATAATGTTTTTTTTTTTTGGATTTTCATATAGGTGAGATTTTGGCAAACTTAACTAAAGTCAAATTTAATTCAAGAGAAAGACTAAGGAAAAGTTAGGCTAAAAGATTATATTTAGGACATAAAGAGGGGTGTGCATTGTGAATAGTAAATGGTCTATTGCCAACACCTATTTTGTTGGATTGGTGTTGATAATAAATCAAATACCATTGTCTTTGATATGAGGCATTTTGGATAAAGTCCTCTTTAAGTCCTTAGGTCCTTAAGTCATCATTTATCCATTCAAAATAGAACATGAAGAAAAAAGAAAGAAATGAAAAAGTGACAAGTGAAGAAAATGAAAACTCATCATCTTCCCTCTAATGTAATCCCTTTACACCATTATGAATGATGTAATGAGATTCAACTATGAAAATTAGAGTAATGATGAGTTTCCCAAATGATTCTAGAAGAAGGACTAGAATCAAAATGAAGAAACAAAATAAAAAGAAAGGTATAGCTTTAGCTTCCACTCTCTATGGGCTTACCCATATCCACACTAGTGGGTACATATGAAAGAAAGAAATATTTACACGAGAAAAAAAACATCTCATTTCTTTTGAGGTGGGGTCCCTCTACACCATTAGATTGGTGTAGAGAGACCCAACTAAACTTGAGAAAAGAAAGGTCTTCCCAAATTATTTTAGAAGAAGACTACAAATAAAAAAAAAAAAGATATGAATTAAAGAAGAAGATAAAGAATAAAAGGAAGAGTGCCTACTCTACCAAGACTACTTCTCCAATGCTCCAAGAGGTGATGAGTTTTTAGAGTCCACAAAGGAAAAGAGTTAGTGAAGAACTCTAGGCTTTTAGTCCTAGAATTCTCTACACACTCTAAACCTTGGCTTCTTCTAACTTTTTTCAAGGCTAAAAAGAAATAAAATGGGTGAGAGGAGGAAGAGCTAGGGTTTCCACTTGGGATTTTGGAGGTGGAAGAAATGGCTTGTGAGGGTCTTGTATTTATAGAGGTTTCAAGGGGTTGTGGCAATTTGGTGATAAATAGAGAGTTGGGTGAGAAGAAGGGAGGTGATTGGTTGGTCAAAATTGATGTGGTTGGTGATTGGGTAATCAAAAAGGTATGTACTTGATGAGAGGTGATTGAGTGGTCAAAAGGAGTGTAAGAGAATTAATTATTTTGTAAGAGGTGTAAGAATGAGTTGTAAGAGGTGTAAGGGAGTATGAGAGGTGATTGGTTAGTCAAAAAGGTGTGTACTTGGTGAGAGATGATTTGGTGGTCAAAAAGGTGTGTAAACATAAAAATGAGGTTATTTAGGGTTTGAAGAAAAAATAAAAGGTCTTTTGTAGGAAAGTGGAAAGTGGATCTTGGATATGGGTTGAATGGATGTGAGTATGTGGACTAGACCTTATGGATCATGGGTTATTAGTAGATGGGTCATGAGTTATGGTTATTGGACTTTAACTATGCAATTGGGCTTGGGCCATGGTAATTAGGCTTTCGCTAAAGCAATTGAGTTTTCGCTAAGACAATTGGGTAATTAGGCTTGGCTACTTGGGCTTGAGTAATGGAATTAAATAATTGGGCTTGATTGAGTTGTTTGGGTACAAGTTTGGCCAAATAGGCTTGGGCCTTGGGTAAACCTTGGAGCATTTGAAGAAGTGAGAAGAGGGATAGGGGGTGTAAAAATAGGGTGCTTACATCCTGTACGGTCGATACTCAACAAATCGGTCAATACTTTATATCAATTTTGGTTGTGTTCTGAGGCTGAAGACGAAATGTATTGGTATTTGGTGTATCAGCTACGTGTATCAATACCTAGTGTATTGATAGGTATTGATATGCAGCGATTTAGTGTATCAACCAGGTATATCGACCAGGTGTATCAACTAGTATCGTTAGGTATCAATCCTGTACGGTTGATTCTCAACAAATCGGTCAATACTTTATATCGATTTTGGTTGTGTTCTGAAGCTGAAAAAGAAATGTATTGGTATCTAGTGTATCAACTACATGTATCAATACCTAGTGTATTTATAGGTATTGATATGCAGCGATCTAGTGTGTCAAGCAGGTATATCGACCACATGTATCAACCGGTATCGTTAGGTATCAATCCTGCATGCAAAAACTTAATTAAAAGTCAAAATTTTTAAATTTTCATCTTTTTTCAAGAATACTCCTAATTTGTACCAAAACACTCATTAAAGGAAAAACGAGTAATGAGCTTCGTGAGATGAGAATATAGGGGAGTGTGAGAACTTCTCCCATCTCATGCACCTACATAAATCCTTATTTTCTTTTTCGTTTTCTTTCAAAACTAGAAAAACTATTTTTTTTTAAAGTATATACATAAGTGGAAGAGTATTTAAGACTTTTCTTGGATGTTAAATTATGGAAAATACGGGTGGCACGAAGGGGCTATCTTTTAAGGATAATGGAAGTGGAGTACATTGTATATTACTCTCAGATATTGGTCAACCCAGGCTGGCGATGCAAGAATCCATATACAAATTCCATCCTGATTCATCAGATTTCAATAACTAATCACCACCTCATCAACTTCGGATTTGTTGACCACCTCTTGGATGGTTCATAATTCAGAAAGTCAATACCCATGAATCACACAAAATATGAAAGAACTACCCTACTATTTCTTGATGAGTCGAGAGGGCAGAACAATAGAAAAAGGCTCAGGATCCTCTCGAGTTCAACTCGAGAGAAATCTCTCGAGTTGGAACCCTAGAGGTCGCCACGTGTCTCCTTTGACACCCCTTAACCATGGGTAAGGTTCACCCACCCCTAGGGTTCACTCACCCATCCTTGGTGTTTTTTTTTAATTAATTATTATTTTTTAAATTAAAAAAATATTTTTAATATTAAAAAACTCTAAAAACAGTTTTTTTAATTAAAAAAATAATAATTAATAAATAAAAAAAACCAAGGATGGGTGAGTGAACCCTAGGGGTGGGTGAACCATACCCATGGTTAAGGGGTGTCAAAGGAGACACGTGGCGACCTCTAGGGTTCCAACTCGAGAGATTTCTCTCGAGTTGAACTCGAGAGAATCCTGTGCCATAGAAAAATAGGAAAATGCTTCCACTATGTAACGAAATGTTTGTCCTCATTGGCCCTACCCCCTTTTTAACATCCATTAATTGTAGTTAAGATTAAGGTTAATCCATTTAACCTTGGTTTATAGAAAAATATATATATATATATTGTGAGCACGGGATTTGAGGTCCGCTCACAAAAAGCAAGTTGACTGAAAGAGTCGCCACCTATTCATTATTAAGGATAGGCCCCGGGTAAGCAAGTATTTGGATAAGGCAAGTGGTCTAGCAAAGATTAGGGTAAGTGATTCGATTAAGCCCTGGGGAAGGTATTAGGCACCCTAGGACCCCCATTTTATAAATGGTTACCTACTCCCTATAATTAAGCCACGTTTAATCTCAACATTAATTAAATGCTTAAGTGTTTAATGAAATGTTAATACAAGAATTAAGCAGAGCAAACTAGACTAGGGTTTGTCTAGACTAGGGTCGAATCCGAATTGGATTGCCTACGTACTCACATAGGGGTGAGATCAGACCGAGCATAGTTCTGACACATGAGGCCGTGCCAAGGCTAAGGGGTGTATGTGTGTGCATAGGGTGGTCAAGGATCTAGCCCGGAGGCTAGGGTTTAGTTGACCGGGTTGGTCAAGTGCAAGGTTAAGTCTAACCACAGTTAGAAGAGTGTTAACTATGATTAGAGGGTCTAACCATAGTTTAAAAAAGCAAGCAAAGTCATTTTTGGTCCTTTTTGATTTTGTAGTGTTTTTGGTATTTTTCTATGCTTTTCTATTTTTTTGGATTTTTTAGATTGCAATCTTACCTAGGGTATGTGAATTAACTAGGGTTAAGTGTAACCCTAGTTAGAGGCCTGAGGGACAAGAGGGTTTAACGAGGGTTAAGTTTAACCCTAGTTTCGGCCATTTACACCATCCAAACAAACTGATTTTTTTACACATTTGATGCCCAAAACAGTTATGCTATTTTAGTACTTTTGGATAAAAAAAAAAGAAATAAAAGAGAGGTTGTGGGGATAACTAGGGTTAAGTATAACCCTAGCTTGAGGTCTAAGGGACAAAGAAAGGTTAACTAGGGTTAAGTTTTAACCCTTATTAGCCGTGCAAATCGTCCAAAACAGCACTGTTTTTTTGTTTTTGCCTTGATAAAGTGCCAAATTGAAAGCAAGTTAATGGGGTTATGCTTAACCCTAGTTAAGACTTGGGAAATCTCCACGATCTTGATCTTGCACAAGGCCTGGAGTGGCCCTCTATGCATTCATGGAGTTTTCTTAAGTTTAAAGAAAAACTTAACTTGGGTTAAACAAACTTTGACAAAGGATGAGTAGCTCTTGAATCAAAGAGGGGAAGTTACAACAAATGGATAGAGGGTACTGCCACAAGGGGGGCAGTCCTCTGGCCTGAACAAAGAAGAGCCTGGACAGACCACTAATAGGCCAATAATCTAGTATGGGGGAGCTTAGTCCAAAGAAATGGATATTTAAGACCCTTAATGCAGTAAACTAAATTAAAGAGTTAACTTCGATTGAACCCAGTGATAGTCTACTGCATGGTCTGAGAAGAGAAACTGACCTAGCTTTGTTCGGCCTTGGATTGAGACTGGGGAACTTAACTGGGGTTAGCTTTAACCCTGGTGAGAAGCGCAATGGTCTTTGGAGAGACATCTAAGTAAAGAACTAGTGCAAGGCAAGCTGAGTTGCAAACAGCAAAAAGAAACCGATTAAGCAAGTCTACTGCATAGTCTAGCTTTGCTTGGCCTTGGATTGAGACTGGGGAACTTAACTGGGGTTAGCTTTAACCCCTAGTTAAAAGACACAATGGTCTTTGGAGAGGTAAGCAAGCAAGGGGTTAGTGCAAGGTAAGGCAAAGCTGGGCTGTCAACGAGAATAAAAAAAGAAATCAACTAAGTCAATCAACTGCACAGTCTGAGAACAAAAGCTAACCTAGCTTTGCTTGGCCTTGGACTGAGACTAGGGAACTTAACTGGGGTTAGCTTTAATCCCTAGTTAAAAGACACCATGGTCTTTGGAGAGACAAACAAGCAAGGGGTTAGTGCAAGGCAAGGCAAAGTTGGGCTGTAAACAAGAAAAAGAGAGAAAAAAAAAAAATGGTTGAGCAGATCAAATTATAGCTTTTCCTGGGTGGTCTTCTATCCCATTGAGAGGGATGAAGACCTCTCCACTACCCCAAGGGAGTTTCAAGCCTTAATAAAAACAAAAAAACAGCACCCCTAGAAGAGGACTAGGGGTTTACGAATGGTACAAAACCAAGAGAAAGCAAGGGAAAATGTACCCTTTACTTTTTTCCTGAAGGGAAGGAGAAAGAAATTTGCAAGGAAAACAAAAGCTAGGAAGAGTGACTTAAAAGGAGGGGCAGCCCAAGCTTTCCCTCAAGTCCACCTCAAGTCCTTAGGCTAAAGCTTCCAAGAGGAAGAGAAACTTGGCATTACTGTCTTTCTCCTCTGGGCGTGGTGATACAGGGACTCCACCGAGTTCTCTCCTCTCTCTTTTTTCTCTTGCTGCCCCCCCTCCCTCAAACAGTGCTGGATAGCTGGATTATATAGGGTCAAGGGAGATGGTGGTATGAGTGTAAATAAGGAGCTTAGGTGAGGTAAGAGTCTTGGAGCTTCCAGGTGGTCCCCCTCTCTTTAATTCAAATGTTATCATCAAAGAGGAAAGATGGCAGCATTGGGTTTGGAGGAGAGCTGGCCGAAACACCCAAAATGAAATCTTGGGTTTATGCCATGGAGAAAATTCAAGGGTCTTGGGCTGGGAATGGCCTTGGCTTGGGCCTATGAAATAGGAAATCACATAGTCCTAAAGTAATAGGCATGGTGCTATGGGTTTTGCTCATGGGCTTAGGCCCTTGAGGCTTGGGCTTGAGTGTTTAAATTATTTGAGGATTTAGTCTTAATTAAAAAGGACTTGGGCTAGGCCTAAAGGGTCATGGGTTTGGACTGGATCGACCTAGGGTCTGTTCTAGGGTTTGGTGGAGTAAACCACGATTAAATTCATTAACCATGGTTAGATGGGGGGAGTAAAAATGGGGTGCTTACATATATATTAAGTTTAAGGTGGTTTAGCTTAACTAAGCTTAACAACAGTTAAAGGGGATGAAATTGGAAGGCATTTGATTATGTGGTCCAATGCGGTGTGGGCAAATCAGTACTCTTAGTATTGCTGTGTTTTATGGGTGTTTTACCCTGTTGCACCGTATATTTCTCTTGGGGAATGCTAGCTCCACTCTCCCATTCCCCGGGTAAGAACATAAGGATTTTTTTTTAGGTGTGGACTGGGGCCACCACAAAATCGCTATCTTAAATGGGAACACAATTGTGTTTGGCCCTTAAGTTTTGAAAAAAAATCTAAAAATAGCTTTACTTTTTAAAGTTATATTTTTGTAGACCTTTTCCCATACACTTGGAAGGATAAGTTATTTTAGGATAAATATACCATTTTGTGCACATAAGGAAGAAGGAAGAAGATGATAAAAAAGAGAAGGAAGAAGCTGGAGAATTTTAAAGCGTGAATCCTTTTGTTTATCAAGTATAATATGGAAAAAAAATTATATATATTAAATACGGGAAAATGAAACAACATTTCTCTTTCTTTAACAATTTTCTCGAACTTTTTTTATGTCAAAAAAATTGATACATATATATATAGCAGAGGAGCTAAGAAAGAGTAAATAGATCGCAGAGGAAGAAGACGAGGAAGTCAAGAAGACGATGTTGGGAGAAGGAAGACAAGAAGACCTTGGCGGGAGTGCTCTCGTGAACAGTAACCTTCATTTAAATTTTGGATGTTTTAAAGTTATTAAAAATCACTTAAAATACCCTTCTATTCAAAGAAACTAAGGGCTAAAAATGTCTGCGTGGTCGTTTACATCTTCACGCATTGCGTGAAGGGTAGTTTAACCCATATATATATATATATATATATATATTTTTTTTTTTTCAATATATCTAAAATTTTTCTCAATATATAAAAAAAATTAGATATATTGGAAAAAATTATAAATAATTTTTGATATATCGGGATATACAAAATTTTAATATATCAAAGTTTTTTTTCGATATATATATAAAAAAAAAACAATTAATATATCGAAATAAGACTTAGATATATTAAGAAAAATTGATATACCTAACTTTTTTTTTTTTTTTTTGATATATACAGTAATCGATAGATTATCAAAGTAAGCAAAATTGATTTTTTTTAATCGATAAACAATAGAAATCGAAAAAAGTGATTTTTCTTCTCTCTCCTCTCCATCCTTCTTCTTTTTCTTCTTTTTTTTTTTTTTTTTGAAAATCATTCATAACATTCAACCAACATCAGACATTACAGAGACTAGGGGTGGAAAACTGCCAGAAACATCACAAAGACTATGAAGGCGAACCTCCTGAATTGAAGGGTGAACAAATCCGATCCCCATCCGAGACTGAGATAGAGAGAGGGTGGCCAGCCAGTGCGCAAGCCCATTCAAAGAACGAGGAATAAACGAAAAGACACCCGCTCAAAACCACAAAGAGAAGCCTTCATATCCTCCATGAGAATCAACACTTCAAGCGGAAAAGAACCCCCAGAAGAGTTCAGAGCAAGGATAAGGCTTAGAGAATCCGATTCAACAATAATATTTTTCCACTGGCTCTCAGATGCCAACAGGATTCCAAGGCAAATAGCCTTAGCTTCAGCCATAATTGGAGAGCTACAAGCAGATACTTTCACACGGAAGTCTACCACCTGCCCGACACTATCCCGACCCACTGCAGCTGCACCTCCTGTAGAGCCTTGATGGACAAAAGCCCCATCACAGTTAATTTTTATAAAGCCCGCCAAGGGAGACTCCCAAATGGAAGGGGCTGAAATTGGTGGTTTAGGAGAAACTAGGGGCCAACCTGACCGGGCTTCAATGGCAAATGCAGAGGCACGTGATAACACAGTGGAAGGAGCACCAGAAATTTGCGAGAATAATTTTTCATTGCGAGCTTTCCACAAATGCCAAAGAATGGAGGTAAAAAGAAGCAACAACACGTTGGCTCAGGTTGGAGACGAAGGTGATTAACAATGGCTATCCACCACTCGGCAAAGGAGCAGGATCCTTGAGGACGATGGTGCAAGGCCAGAGGGGAACTGAACCATACGGCTCGAGCAAAAGTACACTGTATTAGACAGTGTTCCACAGTTTCATCAGCACATCCACACCAAGGACATAAAACACCACGTGCTATATTACGATGAGCCAAATTGGCCTCCACTGCCAATGCATTGGAGCACCCCCTCCAAATAAAGAACTGAAGTTTTCGTGGGATCTTCATCTGCAAGATAGATTTCCAAAGAGACGGATTATCGAGGATGGCAGAGCCCCTAGAGGTGACAATAGGACTTGACCCATTATGCATGGCCACATGATAAGCCGATTTAACCGAGAACCGACCTTTAGAGTCAAAATGCCATACCCAACGATCAGCCACTCCTCGAGAACTAGGCTGGATGGCTAGGATAGCGGAACATTCCTCGTCAGAAAAAAGACAATGGAGCGCGTTTAAATTCCAACCCTTCGATATAGGATCAATTAAATCTGCTACAAAAAGAAAAGGAGCATCGGGTGGACGACCAGAGAAAGGTTTAAATCCTGGGAGGGAGGGGATCCAGGGGGAATCCCAAATAAGAATGTGATTGCCAGTTCCCACTTGCCACCGAAGACCCTTAATCAACAATTTCCGCCCTTCTGAAATACTTCTCCAACCCCAAGAGGGTCGGTGACCCAATGAAGCCTCAAGGAATTCACAATGAGGAAAATACAGAGCCTTAAATAATTTGGCCCATGTCGAGTTAGGGGATGAGATGAGGTGCCAACACTGCTTAGCCAGCAATGCAATGTTAAAATGCGTTAGCAAACGAAAGCCAAGGCCCCCTTCAAGCTTTCTTTGGCAAACACGATTCCATTTTAACCAACAAATTTTACGCTCCCCCTCACGTTGGCCCCACCAAAATTGTCGAATAGCTTTATCCATTGTAGCCAAGACTCCCTCTGGAATTTTAAAACAAGACATTACATGGGAAGGGGTAGCAGTTGCTACAGACTGAATTAGAATAGAACGGCCAACCGGAGACAGGAGCTTCGATTTCCACCCTTGGACCTTAGAAACCACACGATCTCGCATAGAATGAAAGTCTATTGATTTGGCAGAGCCAAATTGCATAGGAATGCCTAGATAGCGGTCCAACCGGGGCAATATATTGCAATGAAAAATGCGTCCAATCATAAGACGAAAACGATGAGGAGTATTTGGGGAGAAGAACAGACCGGATTTCTTCTTATTTATCAACTGCCCAGTTGCAGCCCCATAGAAGCGAAGGATTTCATTGATAACAGCTGCCTGATCAAGAGATGCCTTGGAAAAAAAAATACTATCGTCTGCGAATAGAAGATGAGTAAATCTATCACTTCACCGAAAAAGCTGAAGTCCGTGCAATGTATGAGAGGCTTCCGCATGGTCAAGAAGGCAAGAGAGACAGTGGCTGACGAGTATGAACAAATAGGGGGAGAGCGGATCTCCTTGTAGCAGCCCACGCTCAGGATGAATCAAGCCCTGTGATTGACCATTGATTAAAACAGAATACGAGACTGAAGCATAACAATTATGAAGAATGGAACACCATAAAGGAGGAAAGCCGATGTGCGGTAACAATAGGTCCAAAAATCGCCATTCAACCCGATCATAAGCCCGACTCATATAAGCTTTGAAGCCCATAAGATAGTCTCTGCCACGAGTTCGATGCTTAAAGAAATGCCCAATCTCATGCACAATAAGAGCATTGTCAGAAATATGCCTCCCCGCAAGAAAGGCACTTTGAGCCGGGTGAATGAGACTGTGGAAAATACCTTGGAGACGATTAACTAAAACCTTAGCAAGGATTTTATATAAAACATTACACAAGCTAATAGGTCTGTAATCAGATATAGATTCCGGACAGTGACTTTTAGGAATAAGAACAATATAGGAATAATTAAACCTGGCCGAAAATGGGTCCCCCTGGAGAAGCTGCTTTAGAACCAAAACTATATCAGAGCCAATAGTCGACCATTCTGATTGGAAGAATTGCGCTGGATAACCATCTGGGCCGGGAGCTTTAAGAAGACCAATTTGAGAAAGGGCGGTGAAGATTTCAGCCTCAGTGAAGGGGCTATCCAAAATAGAAAGCATATCAGGAGTTATCCGAGTGGGTACCTGTTGAAGAACCGCTTGGATACCTGAAGGATTGGATGAACGAAACACCGATGTGAAATGGTCAAGGATGTCTGCCTGGATATCAGATGGATTGTAGAGCCAGTCACCATTTACATTCCGGAGGCAAGAAATAAGGTTTCGACGACGACGAATAACTGTAGTCGAATGAAAAAACCTTGTGTTTTGATCACCTGAGCGGAGCCACTGAATACGCGAACGTTGGTGCCAGAACATTTCTTCGTCATTAAGGGCTTGATTCAGCTCATTGGAAATGGTTAGAATTTGATTACGAACAGCCACTGTGATTTCTTGTTTTGGAGGTGATTAAGCTGGTCCTGCAAAGTTTTAATACGTTGGGGTAGCTGACCAAAATAACTTCGGTGCCATTGTTGTAGCCTAATCCGACAAGAGTTGAGTGCATTGAAAATATGATTGAGATGATGCCCCCTGATAGATTGCAACCAAGTATCTTTGATGATGGATGAAAATTGGGGATGTTGCCTCCATATGGCTTCATAACGAAATGGATAATTCCCATGAGACCAAGATGGAAAAAGATCCAGAAGAACCGGCCTGTGATCTGAGTTACTATATGGGAGATGATGGACATGTGCTGATGGATACCGTTGATTCTATTCCTTAGTTGCAAGGACCCTGTCCAAGCGTTCTAAGATGGAATGGGGGTGAAGCTGCAGGTTAGACCATGTGAAAGGAGGGCCTGAGAACCCTAAATCAACAAAATTGCGGGCATTTACGAGCAACTGAAAATCGCGCACCGCAGACCAAATAGGAGGCCGACCCCCTGCTTTCTCATAAGGATGGAGAATGACATTAAAATCACCAAGACAGAGGTAAGGCCCAGATCTCCTAGAATGCCGAGAGCGGAGCAACTCCCAGAATGGGGGTCTCCGGTGCGCCTGGGGAGGACCATACACCATAGAAAGGTGCCAAAAACCCCGGGCTGCGTCCAAGCATATTTGAGCCTTAATTACATTTGGAGAAGCTGAAGAGATACGGCATTGGCACGGATCCTTCCAAAAAACTCCCAAGCCACCAGAATAGCCCACAGGAGGAACAAGAAAGCGATGAGAAAACCCAAGATTGCGTTGGAGACGTTGCATAAAATCCTCTGGACGACGGGTTTCCATCAAAAAAATCAAAATGGGACGATGCAGACGAATCAAACGTTTGAGAGCACTTACTGTCGAGGCCGACCCCATACCGCGACAGTTCCAACTGATAAACTTCATTGAGATCCTTGGGGCTGTTGAGGAACAGCCACCCAATCCGTTGGAGTATAGATACCATCATCGAGACTCAAGGGATGTAGAGAGTCCTTTGAAATTATAGCAGAGTCGTCCACCGGAGCCAGATAGGAATCACGCCGAGTTCCCACATAGGGGGAGAGCCTGGCATTGGACCTTAAAGAACGAGGCACTGGGCCGAAATGGGTTGGGCCCATATTGGATAAACGGCCAACTTCTTGGGATACCGAATCCATCGGTATGAGGGTCAGGTTAGAGGCGGGTGGCGGATCCGGATTGAAACTGATGGAAAGAAAACGGGTCCGAATTTCGAGTCTTTCTACCTGGACCAGGGAATGGGTCGGGTTGTTCTGAATAACTGAAGTCTCGATATAACTGGAAATAGGCTCATTAAATGCTGGCAGAATCGTCACTGAAGAGTGAATAGGGAGGGGAGATAGAATTAGACTTCGATCTGATGAAGTGACCGGCTCCAGATTTGAGATGGGATGTGGTGGTGGACAATTGTCAAAGGACGAACAGAAGCCGTGGCTAGTGGGCAACCCAGCATGCGGAGAAGTGGCCGCTGACCAGGTTAACTCGGCCAAAACCAGAACCGATTCCACCACCGGACTGGCGGACGATTCAGAACAACGCCGGAGGCCATCCGAAACGGAGCCAAGAGGACCGGAGCGCATTGGATCATGGAGACCTGTATCTAGAGGCTTAGAGCTACCAAATGGGTGAATCTCTGGCAATTCTGCACGAAGCCAAGGCCCAAATCTGTTCGCCCGCCCCTCGCCACTCGAAGAGGAAGCCGAAGAACAATTGAAGATTACATGACCCATGATCCCGCAGTGGAAGCAGAAGCGGGGGAGCCGTTCATAACGGAACTGAATAGGTAGCCGTCCATTCGAAAGCGACCGAATGCATTTTCCTGCCACCAAAGGCTTGAGGACGTCCATACAGACACGGACACGGAGAAACTTGCCCCATTGAGCCAACCCATCCTCTGGAAGATCAACGGATAAAACTTCGCCAAGCGATTTACATAGTTGGGATCCCACTTCAACTATATGTAAATCAGGGGAAAGGCCATGAAGTTGAATCCAAATAGGCAGCGATGATAAATGGAGTGATAATGGGGGTGTGTCCGGGGACCAGCGAGAGAGGAGGATAGGATAACCCATAAAGCACCAAGGTGCCCGAGCGAGGACCTTAGAAAGATCAGACTCGAGATCAAAGGTAAATAACAGCCGGTTCTGGGCTAACTCTGTATAATGGACATGCCCCTGTAAGCGCCAGGCGTTAATGATGGAGACCGAAGCTGAACGTCTATTGATCGGCCGATCGGCTAGGAACCATCTAACCAGGCTGACCAGATACTTGCGACGGGATTTAGCGAGGATCGATTCATCCACTTCAATGATCTCATCTTCATCAGAGGATGCAGAAAAAGCAGGTCCAGGCTGTGAGGGGAGAGAAGTCGGTGACGAAAGAAGAAAGGGGGTAGTCATAGCTGGGCCGGAGAGATGGAAGTGAAAGCCAGGAAGAAACTCAGTCGGAGTTGGGAAAAGCTCTCAAAACGGAGAGAGATTTTTCTTCTTCCGTTGCGCTTCGTGTGAACTTTTTCATAAGTTGATAATTGGTATATCAAGTTTGCATGTGCATCGCTAATACACGTTCAAAGACTTATATAACGGTTTTTCAATGCGTGGAACCTATTTTAATCATCTTTTTGTCTTAAAACAGTGAGGGTGGGTTCTGACAAAATCCATTTCTCCCTGTAGGCAAAGTTTTTGAAGGTCAGAATCTCTCCAACAGATTGTTACAGCTCTTAAATCCACGAATTGATCCTGCCCTTCCAACACCCACGATTTGCTTTCGATAGAAGAATATCCTTTAGTCCCTCGGTCTCTCACAACAAAAAGTCAAAATCTGAGATCAAGTCCAATCTCAGATCTCAACGAGGCAACTCCAACACGTGTCTCCACGTATTATCAGGTCAATACCACTAATTGTGATGGGGACACGTGTCATAACTCAAATAATCTATATAAACAAACGTTTTGTTATCCATGCTTACCATCCATCTCCCTCGTATTTCATCTTCTTCCACAAGGGTGCAACAATGTCTCAGTTGATAGACAAGGCCAAGAACTTCGTAGCAGAGAAGATAGCCCACATAGAGAAACCCGAAGCCAACCTCATCGACGTCGATCTCAAGCACGTTAGCCGCGACTCGGTCACCTACAATGGCAGTGTCTCCGTAAGCAACCCATACGGACACGCCATTCCCATCTGCGAGATCTCTTACACCCTCAAAAGCGCTAACAGGTTATCTTTTTTCATCACTTCGTATATAGATTTCCCTTATTTGATTATCTATCTAAATTTTTTTTGTGTGTGTGTATGTGTGTGATTGTGGGGGTTAGAGAAATTGCGTCGGGGACAATGCCGGATCCGGGATCGCTGGTGGCGAACGAGACGACGATGCTGGATGTGCCGGTGAAGGTACCGTATAGTATAATGGTGAGCTTGGCAAGGGACATAGGTGCGGATTGGGACATAGATTACGAATTGGAATTGGGTCTCACCATCGACATTCCGATCTTCGGTAACATCACCCTGCCACTCTCCAGGAAGGGAGAGATCAAGCTCCCTACCCTCTCTGATGTCTTCTAAGGCGTTCTTCGTTTTATTTCTCTTGGATGTTGGAAATGAATTAACATGGTGTAATTGATTTCATGGTGGTGTTTTGTGCTCTCTAAGAAATTCCATTTGTTTATTCGTGATGGCCAGAGAAAATGTAATTCGGTCGTAATCTCCATGGTACTAAGATGGAGGATATTCAAGATAACGAACACCATCATCACATACCTATTTTGTTTTAATTGGATCGAATAAATAGGCTTCTTCACACCAAAAACATGCATTCACGATCCGAGCAATAAGGCACACTGATAGGGTATAGAGATGAGGAAAGTCAACTATGTAACGGTTGGGAATTAAAGATGAGAGACCTAGTCATTGTAGATTGGGCTTGAAAGATTTATCATGGTCGATCCATCAGAACCAAGGGGCCAAGCCATTGGAAGTAGGGGGTGCAACGTAACTCGGGTAGATTGGGGCGGGTTAGGAGCCAACCCAAGCCCAAGTTTACCCATGGTCCATTGTATTTTGCTTGTGAGATTGTCTTAGGGCCGAGCCCGTCTCGAGACTGGGACGGAACTCGGTTTCAAAAGTTAAAAAAAGAAAAGTGATGAAAAACTCTCATGGTAGGTACTATCAACTATCCAGAGCTCACCGTTGGATAAACATCCAATGGCCCTATGTGTGCGCTTGCTTTAAATGATGATCCCCACTTAGCGTTTAACACTATTGGATTAAATCCAGTGGTCTAGCTCTCTGTTTCTAATCACTTCCCTAAAAAATAGTTTTGACGGTCTCGATCTCAAAACAGTCTTGGCCCTAAATGGTCTCGCAAGCAAAATCCTTAAATAAGAGCTGCCCCTTGCCCCATGTTTATGCCTAATTAAATAATTAAGCAATCTAATATAATTTTGTTTAATTTTGTTTTTAAAAGTTTTGGGGCAATTGTCCCTCTAGTCCCATGGCTTTATCCTATTAATAAATACCATCCTACTAATAAAAGTACAAGTAATGTACCAAATTTTATGTGCACCTAATGACCCTCCATCTTACTTTATTATATTTATATGTGAAGACTTCTAATAGTAGAGACTTAGAAGGACTCTTTTACTATTATGTGAGAATGGAACCATAAGAAACTCATTTATTATTACGTGTGAATTAGAAGTTTTGTTTTAGTTAAAAATTAAAGTTTTTTTTTTTTAGTTATCTTAACTTCTACTATTATGTAGGATCTATGAGAGACCCAATATTACGTAACAATTTTGTTTTTATGTGGACCTAAGAAAATATGGCAGACTCAAATCCCGCCAAAGCTCACAATGCGGTTGTCGTTGGGGCTAATCTATGGAAGAGACATGTTCAGGTTGATGCCCTATGCCCCCTATGATTTCGCATCTGACAATTATCTCCTCGCTAGTTGAATTGCTATCACGCTGTGGTGCATCTGGAATCTCCGGAATGACGCTCTATTTAATGGTGTCATCCTGAGCCCATCTCGTCGCTCAACAAAATTAAATTTCTAATGCTGGAATTTTTGAAACTCAAGGGGTACAATGGCATCGCTCCAGGTCCTAGCTACTCAGACAACTCAATGGATACCTCATGATCAAGGCTAGATAAAGCTCAATGTTGATGGTGTTGCTCTTCCTAATGAACTGGAGCCCGGAACCATGAGGGTGTTGTTCGGAAGGTTCTATATGGTAGTTCTCCCAGAATAGCAAAAGCCGAGGCCATTCGGTTGGGTTTACAGGAAGCTGCAAATCATAGTTAGAGTTGGGTCAGTATTGAATCCAATTCTAAAGAGATCATTGAGCGTTTGAATTTGAGAATCCAGATAATGCCCATTAGGAGATTACATCTATTTTTGGAGACATCTAGCAGTTGCAATGTCGCGGCCCAAAATCCCATATTGGTCAATGAGATCCATATCCATATAATAACATAAGACATGATAAAAGTGAGTCTCAAAATTTAAACTTCAATTAATCCATAGAAACTTCGATAATAAATCATATCATCTATAGAAAACTATTCGCCAACTAACAGGAATATAATCTGATCATCCATATGATCTCAACCACAATTGAAACCTAAGAAACATCAACTTAAAATTTTTCTTATTACATTGCTCTTAAACGGAAATAAGCCTACTATCTAACTACTGGATTAGTAGTATGGATAATGATCCAGACCCACTTTAACCTCCTGATAGTCACCTTCTTACTCCTCTGAGTATTCTTTCTCAATCCAAGGTCCCGAAACGTAAATATCGAATCATGTCGACATCAAAAATACAATTGAACGAACAAAAACTCAGTGTATAGAAAGTCTAGCTAACAATATCATAGCATATAGTTATGGTCATGCTTTATCATAAATAAATGTATCTTACAGTTTATGTGCGGAAACATGTAAACATAAAAACATTCATTTATGATATGTTGAGACTCGTGACTTGTGTAATCATGTAAGACTTGTGCATGTTCATGTGATCATGTACATCAATGCATATAAGATGATTCGAAGACGCCTGTAACTTGAATTCCCCCAATGTCATGTAGCATGAATAATCCTCCATGGCTTGTAACATGATAATTCTCAATGACATGTAATCATGACGGTGCTTGTGCTCGTAAGACATATGCTTGTAATACTTATCACGCGGTGAACATGTGTTTTAGTGTCGTGGTCAACCTTCATCTAGGTTATCCCTTAGATTCCGATAACAAACCATCGAAACTCCACCAAAGTCACCTATATAACGATTGTTAGAGAATTTGAGCTGTTAATATAATTCTCTAAGTATTTATCTATCTGAAATTCAACCAATCAATATACATGCATAATTAGACATAATTTATATGGAAGTCATATAAGAATACTTTATTATATAAGGAATAGAATCATAATTATATTCACAATTTCCAGATTTAATCATTGTTCAACAAACCTCTTATTCCAATTCCATTCATGTGTAAAACCCCATATTCCATCATTTTCTCCAATTTAAATCATAAGAACATTATATTTTCAGAAAAATCAACATTATATTGTGGATAATCATCATCATTACCTTCCAATTACAATCATAATTTCAGAATATATAGAACCCAACATTCAACATCTCATCTGAAATATTCATCATGAAAACTTTCTTAAAAACATGCAATCATACCCTTAACGTGATCAATAACCCATGCCAACATGTAAACTAACATGTAAACATCATTCTCATATCATAAAATACTTATTTCATATAATTTATTAGGTTAAAACAGTGTATAATATCTTCCTTGATCGTTTCCGTACGATTGAATTGCTTTAGAATGGGTTTGGGAGTGATCTCCAAGCTTTCTCCTCTTCTCCTATGAAAATCCTCTGAGAAACCTTAGGTTTTTCTCTCCTTTGCTCTCTAATAAATCTTAGAATGATAAAAACTCTAAAACACATGAGTTAATGGTCCTTATATAGACCCTAGAGTCCTAAACAACTTCCAATTTTCAGAATTTTGGAAAATAGAAGGTTTTCGGGGCAAAACTTAAGTGGGCGATCAACCAACTTGATGGAGTAGTTGGGCGGTCGACGGGTGGTTTGATTCCTCTCCACCCGAAAACCTCATACATTTTTCTTGGCATGGGGGTCGACCGGTGGGGTTGACTTTGGTCAATTTTGACATTTTTTCTTCTTCCTAACACCTAACCATTGATCCTAATACAAGTTTAAGTATAGTTAAGTATAAAATGACATTAAATACAATGTTTTGAACCAAAATTCCAGATTTTATTTAGTTTGCACAAGATTCAACACAATCAAGTTTTGGGTCTTTACATGCGGAGACATGGTGGTAGTGTGGAACTAATGCATATTAGTCGATCCGCTAAGTCGCTAGCTCATCAAACAACTCGACAAGCTCTCAACTGGTCTTCTCAATGTATAGTATTATCCTCGCCGGACATTCCTCACAGTTCTGGTCAAACTTCTGTATATCCAATGTTTTGATCTATGAAGTTATCTTTCAAAAAAATAAAAAAAATTCACCTTATTGCAGATGACCAATACCCACCAATGGATTGTACATAGGAGATCTCACAAGTTAAAAGAATAAAATGCATGGAATGAAAATGTTAATTAGAGCATAGAGTCCGATTGAATAGTCACACAGCCTAACCATCCAACCTTTGGAGCTTTTCCAAGGTTGATAAGTTGTTCTACAGTCATCAAGAAGAATGTAATGCTAGCGAAACAAATCAATAATTAATCGCCCCATAAAGGAGAATGCCAAATCACTGTTGAATGTGAGCCTTATAATTTAACGTTTTCTTAGGCAATTAATGATTGATACATTTAGGTTATCATTTGCTTAAATAAAAAGGAAAAATGAAGAACTAATTGCAACATCAACTTGCTAGCCTATCAATTAATAAGAATATCCCATGTGATAAGGAGAAAATCGAAAACTCATGTAATGGATTACCTCTAATTACTGTTTGAATTAACTATGAACATGAGCTTCGGTTGAAGAGATAAACGGAGCAACCCAAAAATGTCTTCAGGCAGAGGTAGTTATGTAATTATAAATATAAAACAAGTATTTCTATCCAATAGTTCTTTTTATTTAATACCCAAACTATCCTATCAATGCATATTTCGAGATGCTCCGGTTATCTTTTCAACCAGAGTTTCTGTTCATAGTTAATCTCTTACTGTTCCTCCTCGCCCTCACACAAAGCCCATTTGAACTATAATTATTTTTTGGAACTCGGGGTGTCCCCAACCCTTCGGCTCAGGACTAATCCCCGAGGGTGCGACGTGAACCCGCAACCCGCCACACCAGGTAAGTCCGGGTAAACCAATGCGGGGCTGACCCCAAAGGGGAAGTGAGGAATGGAGCCCAGGACCTCCCGCTTGGCGAGAGACCCAGGAACCATTGAACTATAATTATTGGTTAACAAGGTTTAACTCTCGTGGTTATTTTTTTTCTTCTAATTTTCTTTTTTAAAAACCAATGTTAAGTACTTTAACCTAATTATAATCACAATTAAAGAGAGTGAAAAGGGTATACGTGCCATTAAAAAAAGGAGGCGAGAAGGTAAATATCCTACTCGGACCACTATTTTCCTTTCTTTTTAGGATAAGGCTTCTGAGACCGCATTAGCGTCGAGACCACCGAGACCGTGCTCTAAAAGTATGAAATCATAAGTGGGGCCCACCATGTGAAATAGGCTCCATTGGAAACCGTGCTCTTAGAGCTCGGTCTCGGTGGTCTTGGCCCTAAGACAGTGTCAGTAGCAAAGTCCATTTAAACACAAGGCATTCCTAATCGGTTGAATGTCGATGGGTGGTCCGCTACTAAAACGACCGATTGGTCTGCTAACCACTTTTTAATATTTTTTTTTTTTTTTTTTAACGCTAAGGATATTCGGGGACACGTGGATAGCCGATGCAACATTTATCAACAGATTGGATAGACACGTGGATAGCCTTCAAGGGCTTGGAGATTTTCGAGTAAGCGTTTCCACTTTCCCGAAAACTATAAATACTTCTCAATCTCCGCCATTCCAAGCCCTTGAAGGCTAGAAACCATCTTTTGCTTTTTCCCTTAGACATAACATGCTGATTACAGCGAAACCAACCTCTACTGAGCCACAAAAACCCTATTTTTCTCAAATTATCCCTGCAAATTCGATCCCAATCCATGGATTCATTGTCTTTGGGGGATGGAGAGCTACAGGGAGGTGTAAAAATGGCACATTTTCCGCTGTTCTTGATTTGTTAAAACACGATTCGGATCAATGATGGTAGCAGCGCCTTTGTGGTTCTCTTGATTCTTTCCATGTCTGGGTTTGCTTTCTTTCTATGGATTCAGTGGAGTTGACTCTTCCGGCGGTCGCAGTTTCACTGATTTTGACTTCCGAGGGTTATCATGGAGTAGGGGTTACAGTCGAGGAAGCGGAAGCTCGAGAACCTGAATGTGTTTCCATTCCTATAAGCCCTTTGATTGCCAGATGCTGCTCTTCTCTTAGTCATAAAGGTCGATTTCTTGACTTTCTTTGTTCCTCAGTGGTTGTTTTGCTAGTTTATGCTGTTTTATTTTCACTAGCCATCCGATCTAGGATTTGATTTTCTGGCACAGCTTACAAATTCCTTATTATTTTCCTGGAATGTGGTGGGACTTCAGTAAGATTTAGTCCAAGAGCCTTCCCAAAATATCCTCAACGGGAACGGAAGGCCCTCACCCGAAGTTTTAGAGGGTGCTAAAAGCCTAGAACAGGAGGAAACACATCATACTATGGGGTTTCCCCGTTGACTTTGTGCACATGCAGGAAGTAGGGCAAACCATTAGGTCGTTCCTAACTAGGTATAAAACATCCCACTAGAATGATTGTAGCCATTTTAATTTTTATGTACTGGTTCTTGAATGTTCAATTGGCGTGAAGTAGATATCTCATAAAAACTGGTATTATTGGGGTGGATGGGAGTTGGGTTAGGAGGTGTGATTTTAAAAGAATATTGTACTTGAGGTTCATGCTCATAGTTGCAGAGCTTTAATATTGCCTTATATAGTCAATGAAGGGGAGAATTTGCCGACTTATGGATAGCAGAGAGAAGCATTCGCCTACATGAGGTGCAATTGTTTCATTTTAAGTGCATGAGTTTTTCTCAAATTGGTTCCACAAAAACTTGTTGAAGGGAACAATTGCTCTAAAAGTGGGTCTAGGAAGTAGGAAGTCTGAGAGAATAGGCTACACCTTTTGCCCAACTATTTTATTTTCTACTAATTTGTTTTTACAGTAATAAGCAAGACAAAGTCTGACTTACTAGTGCAATGGTCACAACAACATTTAGGCAATTTTTGGTTACACTTCTAAATTGACTTCTAGTGACTTTTGGCTCTTGAAGAGTCAAAAGTCGGTTAAAATGTGGTTTGATTTGGCACTTAAGAGAGTTATTTCTCTAAGAGTCAAAAGTCATAAAAAGTCGAAATGTTAGCTTTTAGGGGATGCTGCTCCCAACTAGCTTTTGTGGGAAGTTCCATTAAAAAAAAAAACAGTTTTCTTAAAAAATATTCTGAAGAAGTCTTTCCCTTCTCAGAGAAGTTTATCCAAATAAGATAGGTTTTGAGAACATCAACTTCTGTTCTGCTTTCTATCAGTTCAGTAATACAATCCTTGGAATTTTTCTCTCTCAAAATCAATTTTACCATGGTGGAAAGAACACCATATATGAGCAATCAAATTCAGAACATATACTTCTCAAGGCCTATTATCTTAGATATCCTGATTTTTCTGTTCACTGGGTTAAGGTGTACAGTCGTTTAATCATTAATGATGGTAGCAATGCTTCCATCATCTCCATAATCTTTATGCCCTTGCAAGCTTCTCTATAACTTGAAGTGATGCCTGCGGATTATGTTCATGACAGATGTAACATGTGCAGTTACTGCTTCAGGACAAAATTTAACTTCACAGAATAAGCTGGCAGACGCTGAACTTTGTAGGCATGTAAGTCAGATTCCCAAATTTCAGGGTGAAAATATATCTCAGCAGCTCAGTTTTCGGGGTGCAAATAGTTCTCTTTTCTTGTGAAAATTACACCGGAAAGCAGGAAAAGTGTTAAAAAGTAGTATTCCTTGTTCTACAAGACCACACATAGAGCAAGTGGAAGAATCCATGAGCCAAGCTGGAGCTGATGAAATAAATGCAATATCTGAGAAGCTTGGATCAAATCTTACAAAATGCAGCTTTGCAGGTAATAGCTTTTCTGCATAACGGAAAATCTCAATTGTTTGACACAATGCTTGGTTACCTCAAATCACTTTAATTGAGTTAATATCGTAAGATTGGTTCTTGGTTTTAGGATACCATACCCCTTTTTCTCACTCCTTTAATGGGAATTAGATATTGGTTTCTGGCAAGGGGATGTTAGTTCTATTTATAAAGAATTAGATGCTGCTTCAAATGCATTTCTACAATTTCTTTCACGACGTACTTTATTGTTTGAATGGCATAAATTGTAATAATTTCCAATTATTTCTCAGCAAGTTTATCTTTTGGTGCATCAGTAAGGACTGTGTTATCTCGTTAACAAGTACTTGCCTAAATTCCCATTTACTTGAAGCGATCTTCAAAAATAAGGAAGTAAATAACCATTCTCAAATTTAACTTATGATAGGCAACCTCACGGGTTGTCTCTAAAATAGATGTTACCTTTTAAAAATAAAGCATCCAAAAAAAAAACAGAGCATTTTTTTTGGTACATTCCCCCCTTTTTGAAAGCCCTTAGTATGCGTTAGCTCTGGATATTTAGTTTCTCCTACTTTTATTGAAGGTTGTGATCTTATGTGCAAATTATGTTGAAGGGTGTTAAGATGCAGGTGAATGAGAGCTGATATCTCTAAGGCTGCCAACAATTCTGACACTACAAGAACCTGATTTGGAGTGTTAATATTAGGTGTAACCTCATGAAGTGATGATAGGGCATGTTCCAGTTATTAGAAGGTTAGGCACCATGTAAGGTTTTATCTTTCTCGTGAACAAGTAGTGTGAACCACATAAGGTGATGAGAGGAAAGTTCCCACTATTAGAAGGTTAGATACCGAGTAAAATTAGTGGGATCTTTACAGGCTTCACTCAATGGTAGGGTACTTGCACTATAGTGAAATCTACTTTAAATGGATAAAGGAAATCAATCTATCTGAACCATAGATTACAAATGTCTACCCATCACAGGGTACCAAATGGAAGTTTCTTCTAGTATGTGAACTTCGACCAAGGTCAACGAAAGGAGGTGAAGGGTACTGGGACAATGATTTATGGGTCTAATAGATTTCTGGAGTTGGGGATCCTCATTCCTCAGTCCTTTTGGACGGACTGATCAGTTAGTTTAAATTGGCTATAGTGTAGTATACAGGAGATTAACAAACAATCAGTTTTGATTGGAAACAGTTTTTTTAAATTGGTGATGCAATTAGCTAGGAATTAAATTATTTAATATTTATTCAATCTACATGTTCTCCAGTTTAAAGAAAAAACTTGGTCGATGTTTTTTTGTTGAACACTTAGCATAATCATTTTGAAGGGATTTGGTTAATTTCATTGAATGGTTGTTGCTTTTATTTTTCAATCATATCTGATTCCTAAAAGAGTATGGGATCTATTTTATTAAACAAAACCTGAGTTGAGATTTTTATTATCCTTTATCTTTTTTCCTGCTCCCATTTTACCCTGAGTAAAATTAATGGAAAAAAGAAAAGAAAAATTGGGTATTTTAATTATCTATAAAGTGGAAGGGCTTTAGTTATTATGAGGTTATGCCTGTTGTTAATTATAGAGTGGAGGGTATTTCAGATGTATAAATTTTGGTATGTTGCATTGTTATAAGTGATTCTCTTTCAGTCTATTATTGTTGTATCTGTTTGGATCTGGAATGATTCCTCAGTCCCCACTCATTGTGTGTGTAATCTTTTGCCCAATAAGGCCAGCAATTGCCAAATATGTTTATGCACTCATAAAAGTAGAATTGTCTAGAGCAATGAAGAGTTGAAACTAGAAACACTGGTGGTATACCTTTTTTACGGAGTATTTATGAATATATGGTTCCCATTGCTGGCATGACATGATGGACTAAGTTGTTAGAAACTATGATGGACTATCTCCTTGGCAAGCCACCTTGTCATTCATGATTTTCCTGTTATATTTCACATCCCCACCTCATCTCCGGACAGTGGCAGTGAACACATGTTCCTTAAGGTTGTGTCAAGTGTAAACATTTGTATATTATTCTAAATTACCAATATGAAGTCTATGAATTCCCATTCCATTTTTCTAAATTATCCTGCAAGGCAATCAACAATTCAGGATTCACATCATCGGATTTTGTCAAAATTCTTACGCTGGCTGAAAACCTGAAGTAACCAACCCTTCTCTCCTTTCCAGGCTTAGGCCTAGTAAATTTAGTATTATATCCATGATATTATAGCACATTTCAATTATTAGTAGATATTGACGATTCACTCACTTGTCAGGGTTTGTACTGATAATTTCTCTCTCATTCTTACGCAAGTCACGCAAGTCATTTTAGAGAATCTCGAGTGGTCAAACGAAAGAACAGCATAGATGGCAAACGAGGCTAGAAAAGAAATTTTGAAGCCCTAATGAAGACTAAATTTGCTACTTCCTTTTCAGAGAATGGTTTGGTGTGCCCTAATTCAGCTGCAGGAGATTTTATTCTTGGTATGCCACCATTGCACTTAATATGTAATATCTCCTGGCTTGTCTTTTTGATTTTTTTTTTGATACTTTCTGCAATGATTTATTAATTGCAATTTCTATTATGGGTGGCATTAGAAGCACATAGTTGGAACGAGCTTGAGTTGTCAGACACATGAACCTTGGCACACACAATATGCTTGCAAGTGTTTGTGTATATGCTATAATGTTAATATGCTTCATTAAGAAAATTTGTGCATTATATAGTAATTAGATGTATGTAATTTTTCCCCATAGAAATTTCTGATAGTTTATAAATTACATAAGAAGATGTTCATTGTTTAGGCTTTCTTGATTTATATTTGTTAATGAGTAATCAAACATACCTACCAACAGATGTTATTCTCAATTTATCTTGATCGTATAATTCTAATATATTAAATAACTGAACGGTTTTGTAGCGTCCAAACTCCAAACTATTATGAAGGACGCATTAGGAAACTGCAATTTGTGCGATGAACTGTACAAATTAATTAGGATTGTTTATTTTCCAGCCATTGCTAATCTTTGAACTTATTTCCTGCTCTGTTATTGATGAAAAGGGTGTCTTGACAGGATTATTTACCACCACTAAGGAAAGTGCATATTATTGTATATGGATACTGTATGCCTTGTGAGAGCAGGTTTCAAGGGTTACCCCAGACCTTGCCTGATGGGCTTCCGGTGAGCAATCTGATGGGTTTCCGGTGAGCAATCTGATGGGTATCTGGTGAGTTTTTTTCGAGTTTTCTAGTTCTGTTCGTGTCTTCTTCACGTTTTTTTTCGTAGTATTCATCATGTGGTTGTGTGTCTGGTTTTCGTCGGAGTTTGGTTTTCTCAGGGTAGCTCAGTTCTTGGTCGAGTTATCTGTGTCTGGTTCTTCGTGGGGGTCTTTTTGGGTTTTTGCTGGGTCACCGAGTATCTGTCATTTAGGCTTTCATCTCTCCTTCTTCTCTGAATCCTGGTCTGTCATCTGCCTCTGCTCCTGAGTGGGCTTCCTAGTCTGTCATTATCCATTTAGAGGGTCGTTTCTAGTTAGTTTTAGTCTTCTGAGTATTTCTGGCTGGGTCCTCGGTCTGAGTCTGGTAGAGGGTGCTTGCTTCAACTATATCCGTCTTCTTTGGTCATCTAGTCTCTCTTTAGTTTCAGCTGGATATGGGGTCTCGGAAGCGTCTGTTTGTAGTAGAAACCAAATCGTTTGAGTTGCTAGAGGATGATTCGAAGGGTGGAAGAGCGGTTCAAATTACTGAAAGAGGGCAAAGGGGTATTGTGAATGTGGTGTGGGTTGAGCAGGATTCAATTCTATGGTTGTCAAACACTATTGAAGAGGTGATTTAATCAAGCAAAGTATATATGGTTAAATCGTTTAGAGGTGCGTCTGGATCCCTGATAGGGGAGAAACGTGCTAATATTCAGGGGAGTTACTTCTCCCTAAGCATGTTTCATTATGGTAGGAGGGGCATGAAAATCATCATCCCTCAAGGTCCCTTGCAGATGGACTGGAAGGCATTTCATCAGGCCCTCTTATATCTAAATCAGATAAGCAGATTACATCCAAATCCCATAATCTTACGTAAAAAAGGAGTCTATCAATCCAAGGGGCCGGAGCTAGCTAAACAACCAAAGTGTGATGTTCATGTTGCGTATTCGAATGGGAAGAGCTGGGCAGCTAGTAGCTCAGGGCAGATGAGAAAGGGGATCAAAAGTCACGGGGATTAGCGGGGGGAGCACCTCAAGGTGGTGGTGGATTCTGATATTGATGCGTTTGGGGAGTGGGCTGAGGGAGTGGCGTGCTCGGTGGGGGGGACCTGGGGAGGCACTTCAATGGAGTGAAGTGGTGCATCTCTTACAATCGTTACTCCCATCCGAACCCAAAATTACGATATTCCCTTTCGAAGCCCAATGGGCTATGTTCTTTCCAATAGTAGAAGGGAACTGAGCTTTATTATGGAATCATAAGTTTCACCCCTTACAGAATGGGTATTTTGTTGGGTTTCATCGTTGGTGGCCGGCTTCTAATGCCTTATCATACACGGGCCTTCTCAAACCTCAGTGGATCGCGATCATAGGTCTTCCATTCCACTTATGGATACCGTCAATATTGTCACAGATAGGTCACATATGTGGGGGTTTGGTGGAGATTCACCAATCTACAATATATAAAAAGGATTTATCGTTGGCAAAAATTAAAGTATGTGGGGATATGAGAAGAATACCCCAATTAATATCCTTGGAATTCCATTGTACCTCCTATCCTCTAGAGATCCTGAGCTGGGAGGGTGAGTTCTTTGATCAATGCAAAGTGTGGTCAGAGTTCTTGGAGCTTGAGAAAAGGGTACGCCGTGAGGAGGAAGGTGAGCCGGAGGTTAAAGAGGAAGTACAACATTCTCCACGTGGCGAAGGGGGGCTGCTAGACACTGCAGACATCATGATCAATCAATTAGTTCAAAAAGTAGGTCAAATTAGGGATGGGGCTACGAGTTCATTGGAGGATGGCGAGATCGAGACGTTGAGAGACTCTTACCAGCCTAATCTAGAATCTGCAAGTAAATGTCAAAGCCCAATTTCGATAGCAGGTAGGCTAGGGGGGAGGTAGGTAGCTGGTGACAAGGCTGCAAATATCACCAATCGGGTAAGCTTCAGAAAAAGTAGGGGACGAGTTTCGAGAAAAAAATCAAAAGAGAAGTATTAGATTAAAGAAACTGCGGTGGGCAAGGAGAAACAATCCCTCTGTTGAGTTGAAATTTGGCTCGGAGGAGGTGGTTTTCGAAGGATTAGTGGTTTCCAGAGAGAGGGTTTCGAATGGGTGGGGTACATACCTAGCTGGAAGCCACTAGTGGGGAGATTAATAGGGCTCGTGAGGGTGGGGCATTAGGCGTTGCAAATAGAGTATGCGCTGGGGCCTGGGGTTAGTGCATCAGGGCATAATGGGCCGACAAGGGTAGAAGCCCAGTTTAAGGAGATTAATGGGAGCCCAAAGCAGGCCCAAACCTTTAGCTTAAGGATCGTGGTATCGATGCAGTAGGCGGGGGTGGAGCAAAAGGTCGGCCTGGTTGAGCTTAGCGGATCCAAACCCTTTTGGTTTCCTCCCTTTATTGTGAAAACTTGGTCCACAAGAGTCGAAGGAAGTGTCGAAGACTTCTCAACAAGGTTCAGGGCTCAAGATGAGGGTTGATGGTAAGATTGTCGTATCCATGATACATCCTGTCTCTCCCATGAGCGAGGTGAACATTAGGGTGGTAGTAATAGAAGGGATGAAGGGTTTTGATCCAATCGTCGGATCGGGTTTGCACCCAGAGGTCATTGGTGCGTCGAAGGGGGGAGATGAAGGAGGCCTATCAGCGGTGGGTTTGAAAGTTATTTGTCTCCCTAGACAAAGAAGGAGTTCGTGGTCGGAGATAGGGTTGGGTACAACTCAGCTTGAGGTGGGAGAAGCTATGGGAGATGGGGGCGAGCAGGTGGAGGGTGAGCAGGAGCTTGGGGGCCCTAAATTCAGGAGGAGCGGAGGATCACTCGAGTGAAGTAGTTGACCAGTTACCAAGTGTAAGGGCGGATATGCTTGAGGGCAGCCGAGAAGAGGGGAATAGGGGAGGTGGCCATGACAAGATAGGAGGAGGGAATTCAGGGGCAGTTACAGTGGGAGGCTTGGGCATCGAAGACACAAATTATTCCAAAATTGTGGAGAAGCTTTCAGAAGGGATAGGTTCTCCTTTACAAGGGAAATTTTGGGAGATTGGGGAGGTGGGTAATTCAGAATCAGGCGATCAAATAGAGAACAATGGAGAATTGTTCCTTGAGGCAGCGAATCGCCCAAGCTACATAGATTCTGAAGACATCCATCCCGCGGTTCTGAGCCCAACTTGTTTTGAGGTAGTGATGACGAGATGGGGGTCAAAGCATCTGTCTCCACCTAAGGCAGCAGAGGATATCAATCCCTCATCAGCACTACCTCCTTTAGGGGGTCAGGAAGTATGAGAGCGAAACAATCCCCTTACTCTTCCATCATCAAGTACACAAAAACCCTCTTCTCACTACACTCACCATAGCCGGCCCCAAAGCAGGGACATGGTGGGTGGAGTGAGTGAAATACATTTACATGTTGTGGAAAATTCTTCTATGTTGCCATCTGTAGGGATAAGGACAACACTGTCTGATATGGGCTTGGATACAGAATTGCAGGCTAGTGCCCCGATACATATGGGTGATCTTACTGAGATGATTCTGAGGCCAGAGTCGGTGATGTTAGATCAGTCTCCATGCATTTACAAGAGACCTGAGAGTGGGAGCCCTGGTAGGGAGACGCAGTTAGGACAAGAGGTGTCGGAGTGGGTGGTCAGGCATATTCTTAGGCCTCTCCATTGAGGGGCATGAGGTGGAGGCGAGGGATCTGTTCCAGAAGATAGAGAATGGAACCAAGGGGTGGTAAAATCAGCTACAACGAAATCGGTAGGGAGGAGAAGGTCCTCCGTGATGGAAATGAGGCGGTTGGAGAATGGTGTCAACTACGATCGACCACCATGTTGGGGCGTGTCTTATAGTCCCAGTTCATGTAGGGAACTCAAGGTTGCCCGATGTTAGATCTATCAATCATCTCCTTGAATATAAGGGGGTTGGGGGAAGCTGAGAAAAAATGGCAATTAAACACTTTGTGGGAACAAACGGCCATCGATAGTTTGTTTGCAGGAGACAAAGGCCGAGGTAATGCAGGAGGTTCATATCCGGGATACTTAGGGCATGGTGGCCCCGGGATGGGTTGCAGTTCCGTCCTTTGGTGCTTCAGAGGTTCTGGAGTCCGAACAGGGGGCATATACTCTCTCTATTCTCTGTTGATTGGTTGGGGAGGATTTTACTTGGGTGTTCACTGGGATCTATAGACCATCGAGAGGGTAGGATAGAAGTTTGTGGAATGAATTGGAGGATGTTAGTGTGTGTTGGGGTGGCCCCTGGTGTTTGGGGGGAGACTTTAATTGTATAGAATAGCATCAGAAAAGAAAGGGGGTAGTGTTTTAATGGCAAAAATGAAGAGGTTTGGGGAGTTTATCCGCCGCCATGCTCTAATAGACTATCCGTCTCGGAGGGCTCAGTTCACGTGGACTGACTCGACATCTAGTGGGAGAGCAAGTCGATTAGACAGATTTCTAGTAAGCCCGGAGTGGGAGAGCCATTTCCCGAATGTTACCCAATCATCCCTTCCTAGAACCATATCGGATCATGTGCCTATTGTGTTAGAATCCGGCGGTTTCATAGGAGGTCATTCCCCGTTTCGTTTTGAGAATATGTGGCTCAAGGATGAGAGATTTCAAGTTGTAGTGGCAGAGGTCTGGAGAGGGGAAGGAGGGAGGGGATCAGCTAGTAAACGATTTAGTATGAAATTGAAGGCCCTGAAAATAAAACTAAAGGTATGGAACAAGGTGTTTGGGGATATCTAGATAAGGCTAGAGGGACTTCTTAGTGAGATTGCAGTGTTGGAGGAGAGTACTGAAAACCGAGATCTATCAGCCATGGAAGCCCGGGACTATGAGGCTAAGAAGTTAGAATATTTGGCGGTGCTTAATCTAGAGGAGATCAGTTGGAAACAAATTACTAGGACGAAGTGGATCAAAGAGGGAGATCGTAACACTAAGTTTTTTCACTGAAAAACCAATTTCAATAGAAAACAGAACTTTATTTCCAAGCTAAGGGTGAATGGGGTTTGGATGGAAGAGAATAACGAGATTGAGGACAAAGTCGTATCTTACTATGAAGACTTGTATCAAGAGAAGGAAAGTCGGCGGCCGAGTCTGGATGGCTTATCATTCTCAAGTCTATCTCGAGATCAAAGTATTTCTTTGGAAGGACCATTTGAGGAGGAGGAGGTATTAGGTGTCATTCGAGAGATGACCGGGGATAAGGCTCCCGGGCCGGATGGATTCACCATTGAATTCTATAGAGCCTGTTGGGAGATAGTGGGGAGGGATTTTCTGGTGGTGATGAAGGAGTTGTATACTTTGGGGCGGTTTGATAAGGTGATAAATAACACTTTTGTGGTGTTGATTCCAAAAAAGGAGGGCGCGATGGAACTTTCGGATTTTCGCCCGATTAGTGTTGTGAGTAGCGTGTACAAAATCCTGTCTAAAGTGTTGGCAGCCCGTCTCCAAAAAGTGATGGCTCACATTATATCCCCCCCAATGTTACAACTTAATTTAATCCAAATTAATGGACATAAAATCAAGAGTAAAAATAATATACTTGCAGGTGCACACGTGACACAGTTGATGTATCTGATGAGCAGAGGGTCGAATCCACAGGGATTGACTATTGTGCAACAAGAATTAAGGAAACGAAATCTAGAGAAAAAAGAGATTTAAAATCAGTTTTCCACTCAATGAGAATGGAGCAAAAATCACTGTTACTGTAAAGCAATGAAAAAGAGGTCTAAGGTTTCAGGAAAATCCACCTACCCCTCCTTATGCTTAGATTTGGATGAAAACACATCTAGAATTAAATAATAATTTAATCTAGATGGAAAATTATACGATAAAACCACTGACCATTAAATTCAATTGAATAATTAGAGAAATAAAAAATCACTTTGTATCCAACTCACAGGGGATCCAAGCATTCCATATATCATTCGATCATACGAAATCAAAGAACATATAGAGAGGAACAATTAACCAAACTAAGAAAATTATTCAATTAAAATAAATAATCAAATCATCCACATCGTCCACATAAATTGAAAAAAGGTTTCAAATCCCTAACCTTAGAAGGGTGTTTAGCCAACCATGTTTGGAGTTGTCATCCTCCTTAATGGTTTTCCAAACACTACAATAAAATAACTCCAAAAAAAACTAAAAGAAGAAGAGAGAAAAGAGAATGAGAAAAGATCAGAGAGCCCCAAAAGTCTCTCACTTTAGGTTTATATAGACTAAAGGGAAAAGAGAAGGAAAAAAAAGCAAAAGAGAAACTTCTAATTCCAAAATTTCAACCAAAATTGCACTTCCCTTCACTTGATGACGTATTTTGGCCTCTTAAACGTCCGAATTAGGGGATCTTTGTGAAATACAATTTTGTTCCCCTTTAAGTCTTCTTTCCAAAACATCAAACCTTGCCTTAATCTGAATTTTGAGTCAAAAGTTATGTCCAAATTAGTAAGTACTGTCTAGATTAGGCGGGAATCCGGGAAATCCTCCTTCTTTGTTTGAGATTGGTTGCTAAATAATAGCACTCCTCTAGCCATCCACGAAATTTCTTGCCTTTCTTGTAGATTTAGTTGACCTCCATTAAGCTCCTTACTTGAATTCCAAAATCCACTCAAAATAGAGAGTTCTTGTGACCAAAATAGACTTTCTCCTTTTTTTTTTTTTTTTTTTTTCTGAAATTGAAACATCAATATAGTACACTTCTTCTTTCTAATTCAAGAGAGTTCCACCATTTTTATGCCAAAATCATATGAATCTATATCTTCCTAAGATTCTCCAGCCATGTTGTAGAATCTTTCTATACTTGGTCTTGGGCTTTGCTCTTGGGCTTTGACTCTTTGACTTGAGACTTGGCTTCTTGAACTTTTGGCTTGGGCTTTGCACTTTGGGCTCTAACTCCTTTAGATCTTTGAGTTGAACATGGGCTATTTGAAACTTTGGACTTCTTGAATCCCGAGAGTAATCTGGGGTTAGGATTCCTACAAAAAATAAATACACGTAATAAGTCTCTCTTAAAAATATTTTGCATGCGACCTTCCAAGACATGTATGAATACATGCAAATGTATCATGAAAATTAAGAGAAAGAGGACAACACAATGGTAAGAAGAGAATACACCACTTTACGTGTAAAAATGAAGATATAAACCAAAGAAGTATGATAATGCTTATTTAAATGAGGATAATTAAGCAAAATTAAGCACTTATCACCCAACAAATAACTTTCATTGGGGGAAGACAAATTCTAGATGAGATTCTGATAGCAAACGAATGTATTGATGCTCGCATTAGGGCTCGATCTCTTGACATGTTATGCAAAGTCGATTTGGGGAAAACATATGACCATGTTAATTGGAGATTCTTAGACTCTGTTCTTGACAGAATGAGCTTTGGTCTAAAGTGGAGGAAGTGGGTGAAGATGTGCATCTCCTCTGTTTCTTTCTCCATGATTCTGAATGGGAGTTCGGTAAGATATTTCCCAAGTACTAGGGGGTTGGGGCAAGGCTCTGTTCCTATTTGTGATTGTATCCGAAGCCTTGAGCAGAATGCTATCTAGAGCAGAGGGGTCTTCTTTCGAGGGTTTCTCGATTGGTTCAGCTCAGTTACGCATTTCTCATCTCTAGTTTGCAGATGACACCCTCATCTTCTGTAACGCATTGCCGAGTAATTAATTATAATTTAGGTGTCTCCTCCGTTGTTTTGAAGCAGTGTCTGGTCTACGGGTAAACTTAGCTAAGTCGGAAATAGTTAGTGTTGGAGAAGTGCTTATCATGGAACAGTTGGCCGAATGTTTTGGTGTAGGGTGGGAACACTTTTGTCAAAGTATCTGGGTATGCCATTAGGGGGAGGATTCAAAGCTAAAGGGGTTTGGGCTCTAGTTCTAGAAAGGTGTGCGAATCGGTTAGCAGGATGGAAGGCTCAGTATCTATCAAAAAGAGGCAAATTAACACTTATCCAAAGCACCTTAAGTAGCATCCCGACGTTCTATATGTCCATTCTGACCATTCCTAAGTGTGGCCATCTCGCTCGAGCGGATGCAGAGGGAGTTTCTGTGGAACAAGAAGGTTGGCACATTTAAATATCACCTGGTGGCTTGGAATCAAATCTGTCGTCCCAAGGAAGAGGGTGGTTGAATTTTAAGTCCTTGACCCTAGTTAATAGGGCCCTGCTAGGAAAATTGATTTGGCGCTTTGGAGCGGAGAGGTTTAGTTTGTGGCGAGAGGCGATAGTAGCCAAATATGGGGTGTCTTCGTGTTGGGTCTTAACATGAAACAGGTCAACATATCCCATGGTTTTGGCCTTTGGAAGGGAATCATAGCTATTTGGTCGGATCGGTGGTGCCTAAGTTCAGGTTTAGGGTGGGGCAAGGTTAGGGTGGGGCAAGGGTCTGAAGTGAGATTTTGGAAAGATGTTTGGTGTGACGAATCTAGGCTCTAAGACGAATTTGGTCTTATATTCTTGTTAGCCTCAGACAGGGAGGCTTTTGTAGGGGACTACTTTGAGAGGAGGGGTGAGGGGGGCTTGGTGCCCATCATTGAGATGGGCCTTAAATGATTGGGAGATCGATGAAGTTTCGCGGTTGATGGCTTGCATTAGTTCCTACTCCCTGTGTGCTAAAATCAGGGATTGCAGGGTATGGTCTGGCAGCAACCATGACCGATTCTCAGTAAGATCACTTTTACAGACATTGGGCCTAGTCTCCATGGGTTCGTTCCCTCATCGTGTAGTGTGGAATCTAGATATTCTCTCTAAGATGATCATTTCCATCATAGAGGGTGAAGTTTAGCCAATCGGTGTTTCATGTGCCTACAAGCGGAAGAGTCTGTGGATCATTTGCTCTTGCACTGTCCTATGATGTTTGATATATAGGCCTTTTTCCTCTCCCACATGGGTATGGATTGGGTCTTTCCCTCTTCCTTTAATAACTTCTTATCTTGTTGGCCTAGGGGTAGTGTGGATGGGGCGAGGGAGGCACTCTAGGCGGTTCTTCCGGGTGCCATGTCATAGATGATATGGAATGAAAGAAACCTAAGAGTGTTTTAGGGTCTTTCAGCGTCTCAAGCTCGTATCCGGTTGGTTGCTTTGGAATGGGCGGGATCTAGATATGTAGGGGGGGGGGGGGAGGAGGACCTTCCGGAAGTGTTGGGTTGAGCCTCCTGTCAGGGGGTGTTTCTAGGTTAGGAGGCAGGATTGTGTGTATTTCATCTTCTTGCTCTTGAGTTTATGCTTGTGAACTCTTAGAGTGCTTTTGCTCCTGTTTCCTTGTCCTGTTTTTGATATTAATATATATTGCTGGTTTACCGATCAATTTTTTTTTTTTGAAGTACATGATCATTGAACCGACATTGTATCCAGTTAAGAATTCAATGGTCCTGGTGTTCATACTACCCGAGTGTACACCGCATAAACACCTCTAACCACCATGTTTGAAGATGGATCCTCAACATTGTCTTGAGGGGCACTTGATGTGCATCCCTTGAGATGTGAGTCAGAGATGATCAGTGACTCACTAGTCAGGAAAACTTATTTATTTACTTACCTTCGTCTAACGCATTTATAATTTGGCTGTTCCTTTGAAATACGACTTGTAAGTTTCTATATGAAGATACCTTCTTATTAACTTTATATGGCAATGTTGCTAATTTAGAGGTCATAGGTTTCAGGACAGAAACACCCTATAGTCAAATCTCGTATATGCTTTTGCCTTTGACTTTGACTTTGACTTCTATAGACAATACATTCTTATCTTTCATGTTCTATAAATCTGAAATCATGGTACCTCATCTCCCGATAACTGTTTTTATGTTGATGACTTGATTTTTTTATTCATCCTTTGGTTTGGAGAAAAAACATATGATCTTCCTATGCTACTTATTGCTTTAGTTTGACCCTTTTATCAGTTTTTCTTTTTTATCGTGTGACTGTTCGAAATTACACTTAAATGAAATTCATATCTGCACCTGCAACAACTTATATAAGGAATATATGGTTTCAATTCAGATATTCATGATGTTACAAAGCATGTAGATGAGCTGTCATTGAATGAACTCCTTGATGGCAGTTACATGTGTCCTAGTTTATGCCAAGACAAAGGGAAGAAAGCAGCCAATACAAATGAAAACATTCTACTTTCAGTTAGAAGGGCTTGCTCTATTCTTCAGCTCCGTAGACCTGTACAGTATCAAAATGCTGTTGAGCTAGATAGTAGTTCCAACAGGAAAACATCTACATGCCTATTGAGCTCCGATTGTCTTTTAACAAGCAGTATTGACTGTGTTAAAGGGGATGACTACATGTCAGATCTGGCTTCATGTAAAAGGTAAGTTTCAAGAGAAAATATAAGATCCCGGTCAGTTAGACCCTAAGGAACATCTACTAAAGGTGTTGCCGTACATGTGGCACATGCACAAATGTCTGGGATCAAAAATTTGATGGATCACTTGGGGAATCATCTGAGCTATCTACTTTTTTACCGTCGACTGTTCACGAGATTCTTTCTGACATTCCAAAATAACTTTTATGAAATATCCATATGGTTAACATCATTCAATCAGATCGACTGTTTCTATAAGAGATCTCGTAAGTGGGGCTTGACTGATAGGTGGGACATACCTATTTAAATGTATGCTACGTGTAATGCTGTGCCCTTGTATATTCCTTAGGCTCTACTGGAGGGGTACCTTAGATTTGCTTTAGTTCTAAATGCATTGCTTGTTTACCTGGTAAATGGTGACTGAACAATTAGGGTTAATCATTTACTTCGCTGTTCTATCTTATACCTGAAGATTCAAGATTCTTTTAGCAAGCGTGGAGCTCCTGCCAATATGAGTGACTCCTCGTTGTATCAACCTGAAGATATTCTGGAGCGCATAACACTTCCACCACCGGGGTTTTTGGATTCTCTTCTAGTGGATGCGGCCAAACCTACAGTATCTTCAACGAGTACTGTTCAACGTTTGCGCAAGCCAATTTGTCACAAAACTAGCTTGCCACCTTTTCCTTGGTCACATTCTTTTGGTGGGCCTTGGAGAACCAATTTTGATGCAGGCAAGTTGTCTACGAATAGGAGCATATGCCAAGGCAGATGGGTAAGAATAGGGAGTACTGCCAGATCTCTTCGGGGTGCCACTAATTATTTTTCAGACTTGGACTCACTAACTTACGATCACAGTCTGGTTCCATTATTAGGACTAAATTCGAGTCTTTCTGAAAATTTAAAAGCCTTACCTACATTTGTTAGACTTCCTTGGTGTGAGCAGGCATCACCATCCACTTCGACGTGCCTGGTTCCTTCCAATGTTCCTCCAGGTAAGACCATCTTAAGGGGTGGATATACACTATTCTTTGGAACTTTGTTTGTTGCGAAGGTGCCTGTATTCTTTTGGCGTCCATCTGAAAATTGGTCTTAAATGGGGTTATTTCTCTACCCAAGTTTTAGATGTCTACCCAAGTTTTAGATGTAGATCTGAAGGTTCATATGATCAGTCTGATGTTTTTGGGATATGCGTCATGCCTCATTCTAGATGCCTCCCATGGATTGAGCAGTCTAGAATGATGAGTTGGTATGGGCTTGAGCTCCATCACTTGACCTTTTTAACTTCTACTAATTTACAAATTGGTAAAAGTTAACAGCTATTCAGTTGTACCATCTAAAATTTTCTGCTATTGATTTTTTGACTTTGTTTACGGCTGCAGGGCATTCTTCAAGACTACTAACCGCTGCTCAACTACTTGGGAAATTGCAAGCCACTCCACAAAGCAAAACCAAATTAGTGGCAGTGGAATGATCAGGTGGCCCAAGAAAGCTTCACAAATGGCCATGAAAGCCCGCAAGTCAATGTAATCAACAGGGAAATCTGATATATCCGTCTCACTAAAAGCAGTCAAAATTATGGACCAGATAATACCTACTAAGAAACTTAAGGTCTCCATGAGTGATGAGAAAAGGGGTCTCGGCTGTAGTGCTGTACCAACATTGTTGGAAGAGGACCATTAAAATGGTCAACTCCCCCATCAAGTAGACCATCCCCTTGCAAATTAGAGAGGGACGCGATTGCAGAGACAAAGCATTCAAATTATGACATTATAAAGCTATTACATATGATTCCACCATCTACAAGTGTGTTGGACAAGGCCTGCAAGAGTCAGCAGAAGCAGAGGAAACCAGTGGTAATGGATTGGTGCAGAGGAAGAAGCAAGAAATTGTAAATTAGTATTCTTTTCCATGCCAGAGCTTCCTCTTCATTGGCAATGGTTGTGAATTGATTAAGATTACATTTGGTTACAATCAATAGAGGTCGGTTTGTATATTAGCCTGCAGGTAGAATGTGGTTGTAAAAGGTGATCTTCCTGGGTGAGCAGGCTTGGTGTTGTAACAGTCAATTGAAGGACAAGTGTAGTACCAATCTTTGCCTTGAGTAGAGCATTGGACGAGGTAATGGAAATTTCCAGTTCTCTCTGTCTCTCTTTCTCTCTCCCTCTCTATACACAAGCACATGAATTTATGACGATGGCAGGGAAAACAGATTAAGTTATTGTGACAAACGACAGGGTTTTTCTAACCAGTCTCTTTCAAGGTTGAACCTACAATGCTAACCAGCTACTGGTCTTGTTCTTTCCTGTTCAGGAATGGTCGAACTTTGACTCCCAGCACAGGTTCGGCCGACTCATCTTAATCTGACCGAAAAAAGGCCACGAGTCATGGTTGAAGTCTCCAACGCGAACTAATCGGATCCATTGCTACCCTTCTCATTATCATGTAAGTAGACAATACAGGAGAGAGTTACTAATTGTAACATCTGACAAGAATTGTCAGAACTCATATATTTCATCTAAAATAGGTAATAATAGTTGAGAAATGTTAGCTCCATTACTAGTCATAACCTTTGAAAAGTACGGTGAGAAATCAGATTTCCCTCCATCTAGTTATAGTTGAGGAATGTTATATACTCTCACCCTTTTTGGTTTCATGTAGCTACCTAGTTTGTAATTTCAAAGTTGTCTAACACACCAATATTTCATGGGTAAGTAGCTCAGATGGTAATATTTCATGGGTAGTAGCTCAGATGGTAGAGCGCTCGCTTAGCATGCAAGAGGTAAGGTGATCGACATTTCTGTTTATTTCTTTCTTTATATTCTTATTCTTATCCTTTTTTGGTTGGGTGCTAGTTTTTATAATTTGTTTCTGGCAGAAACCCCTTCAAATTGCAATGTGTATAAGAAAAATTAGCATAATATGGATAACAATTATTTAGGATCAGAAAAAAAGAGCAGCAGGAAAATCTAAACTCCATCTGCCAACCGTGAAAATTCTATGCATTTTTTATAGTAACAACCTCATATTCAAAGCTCTCACCGATTGGTTGAGTTGTGGAAATAAGGCTGATCTTAGTCTTACCCAGTCCTTCACTAGCATGAGAATCCATAATGAACACAAATGAGATAGAAAATTAAATGCAAGTATGTAGAGAACTTCCTGTGCTGTTGTGTAGGGGTGTCACTTTTAATCCTGAGCACAGTCCGGTTACCTGCAATGAAGTTGGGTTTTGACATCTTCTTTCCCAACTATTCAGGCTGCATGTGATACGAAGTGTGGAGCCTGCCTGGATTGAACATCGTACCTTTGATATCGAGCGTTACTATGGTATTTTTCACATTTGCTATGTAGCCCTAATACTATTAAGAATAGTTGTGGGTGGCTACTGTTTGTTTGTTTAGATCGCAACTCTGTAATTCTTTTTTGCTCTAGAACATAGTGAAATCTTGGCGACTCTATGGACTCTGTGGACGTACCTCAACTTGAGGGAACCACGTAAATCTGGTGTTCGTGTGTATTTATTCATATTCTCTTTTTTGTCTATATTTCGTGTCTCATAGATCAGATCCTGTTGTAGGGTTCATTCCCTAACAACATGATTACACAAATCCTGCTTATGCCATTTTAGTCCATCCAAAACTTCCAGAACTCGCACTCAGAAGCTACAAAGCTCGAGAGGGGAGTAAGGATGGTCGTTAGGACGAAGCATATAATCCCTTAAAACATGTGTTGTCAAATTTAACCGTTATATATGTTGGGTGATTTTCGAAAATAGATGCTCAATTATTCAACAATTGGATTTAAGCGTGTCAAGGCAGGCCTGCCTCCTTGAAATGGATAGAGTTATCTCCCGGTGATCCAAACCTATCAAATCAGTCTTTAATGGTATAGTTTGAGTTAAAACATTTGCATGACTTTCGTGTCAAACCGACCTAGGTGCCACCCTTATTCCAATTTTTTCCGGGGGGGGTGGTCTCCAGCCACACCACGCGACACTTATTGTTTTAATAGAGAAAGCTTGGAGTGGTTCAACAGAGTCTATGAGTGTACTTTGCAATTAATTCATTCATGACTTTCTTAATTTGATTGAAGACTCCACTCTCATCCAACAGAAAAGTGACGGGACAAAAAAGTAAGTGACTAACTTTGAACAGGAACTCTGGTTCAAAGCAAACTGGAGCAACACAATTCTTATCAACTATTTATTTTTAAATTCCTAAACTGTCCCCATCAACACATAAACCAGAGCTCCACTTCATAGTTTTTTTTTTTTAAAGGAGGATATCATTTACCTATCATAGTGGTTAGCATTGCCTTGGGGGGAATGGATCCCGAGACTTCTCCGTTGAGCGAGACCACATCCCACCATAGGCGCAATAGGCGGGGTAGCTACTGTTCATGGTTAATCTCGTGGAAAAACACAAATGGGTTAAGGTTCGAATTTAAGCGTGGCTTACATTTACTTATTACGTTGGCACAAGAAAGCGTTGATTGGGTCGCTTTCAGATAGACCCAGAGATGTGGGGGGTAGTAGGCCCGTCCCAACTTGCAACCACTGCTGGCTCGAGAAGATAAGATCAAGGGAGGTGGAAATTTATTCACGGTTGGCTTTTCCAGGTCAAAGTAGGAGGACCCATGGAAGCTTCATAGGATGAGATCGAATCACAGCCTATAGCGATTGAATTCTGGGAGAGTTCAATCGTACCCACAGGCCAACACGTATATCTTTTAACTCCTATTAACTGTGTTTAGGATTTACTAACCCTTAGTGTTCAAAATCTAACCTTGGTGTTTATAAATTCTTCTTAAAAAAAACTTTTAACCTTAGGGTTAAATTTTTTTAACCTTTGGGTTAATTTTTTTTTTATAAAAAAAGGTTAGATTGTTGAACCCTAAGGGTTCATAAATCTTAACCATAGTTAATAAGGATTAAAAGTGATACGTATTACAACTTCATCCCAATTTAATCATTCAAAGAGCTAAGAAATTACTAGATGATTTCCAAAGATTAACGTCGCTTAGGCATTGTCATTGTCTGAGTTCAGTCCCAATCGGAACAATGACTATTTAAAGAAGAGTTCTCCTTGCTCAAAGGTCACTGGTTTTGATATTTGATCTTTTTAAAAGAAGAGTTCTACTTGCTCCAAGGCTCACTGGTTTTGCTATTCATTTGGTGTAAACCTATTTTTACTTTCAAACAATAAAATTTCTATTTTTTTTATCAAAAAGAAAAAACAAGTGATACGTATTGACCCATTGGTGCGATTGAACTCTCCCCAAATTCAATCACGATTGGCTGTGATTCGATCGAGAGAGGGAGTAGAAGAACAACATTACTTTCTACGCATGTGGTCACCCAACGGACCTTAAGGAGAGTGAGGATTTTTCCTATGAGTCACTCTCACAGGTTTTAAGATGGCTTCTGAATTAAAAGAGAAAAGGGAAATACAACTACCAAGGTAATGCAGCTCAAACCAAAAACTAAATAATAAATAAGAGAGAGAGAGGGAGTGCATTCATGGGCACGGCGTCCACCCCAATAATATTATTCATCTCTTGCAGAACTCAATGTCATGTTCATGTGATACCAAAAGAGCAGATTAGCATCCTGGGAAATGGATTTTACAAGGCTGGACCTCATTAGTCAATACCCCTCTTAAATACCTACTATTCCCAAGTACGTTAACTATTTACCATACCAAAATACATCAAACTGGTGGAGCCTACCTTTATAGCCGCATTAGGAGACCAGTCACCGTTCAAACCGTCACCATGATGTTATATATCATTTTTCTATGAATTATTTGTCACATGTTCCCACCAGTTGAGGAAAAATTATAAACAGCTGGTCCATAATGTGAAGATATTTTCTTATTGAAAAGATGATAAGCATACTCTTACAATTCTATTCTCACATTAATTTTTTTTTTTGTTTTGTTGGTAAAGAACAATCAGATCTAAGGTAACCCTTTTTTTAACATAATAAAACAATTAATTTTGTGTGGGGGTAATGCTAGCCCCACTTTTTTTTTTTTAAAGTATATCTTTTCTAGAGAAAACATGATTTTACCTGCTCTATCCAATAAAAAATAGTGTTTTTAAAGGAAGTGCTGTTAGTTGTTCCCGTTATCCTTTTGTGTGAGCTACAAGCATGGTTTGAAATCTCGTTGGGATTTCACGAAATCCAACGAAATACCGATGTTGCCCAACCCTTGATATCAATATGATGCAAATATCAGAAATGTCGATTTCAAATGGGATATTGGAAATTTCGGATGGGTATCAAAAATTTCAGATGAAAATTTGAAAAATCGAAATCTTGTTATCTCGTTTCGGACATTTTTTAAAAAAAGTATTTATTAAAATTCTAAAATATTTCGATATTTTTATCAAAATTTCACAAAATTTTAGAAATTTATTTATATATATTAAAAATAAAATAATAATACTTATATAAATATATTAAAATTTAATAAAGTATTATTTTCCAACATACAAAATTTTGGTAATAAGTCGAAATGCCAAAATTCCACCGAGATAATCGAAAATTTCAAAATTTCAAGTTGAAGGACCGAAATTGCCAATATTATCGGGATTTCAAACCTTAGCTACACACTGACACAGATTTTATTGGTAAGTGACAAAAACTTATTTATTTAAGGAGAAATGTTAGCCTCATTTTAAGCTTTCATATTTTTTAAAAAAAAAATCTATTTTCTTAACATGCAAAAGAGGTAGTAATGACTGGTGTTGTACCTGTAATCAGAAGTTTATTTGATGGAAGTACTGAGAAGTTGGAAAAACTTCGAAATGTGTGTTTAAGAATAGCTGCCTTCCAAAAAAAAAAAAAAAAAGATTAGCACTCCTCTTAATTTATTATTTGAAAGACCAATAATCCCCTCCTTGGGTCTAGGAGTAGAGTCGGAGCCAGGGGTGAGGGGCCATGGTCCCCCAAATTTTGAGACTTACTTTACTTATATATGAGTATTATAATAAAACATATAATAATTTTTCTATATAATGGCCCCCAAATTTATCAGACTTCGTTTACTTATATATGTGTAATATAATGAAAAAATAAAATAAAAAACAGAATAAGTTTTCTATATGAAGGCCCCGTATCTCTCTATTTAACTTATTCTATTTATATTGTTGCCCCTTAAACTTTTAAAATTTAAAATTTAGTTATGTAATATATATGTTTTGACCCTTACATCCTTTAAATATATATTTTTTAAATCTAAAACAACTATTTTAAAAGGATATATTATAATTTTAAAAAAATTGGTCCTAATTATAATTATTTACTTTTTAACATTTTATTTTACATTGTTAACAACCAACTACTCCAAAAGACCGATCTGATGGAGAGAGTAGTAACAATGAATATAAGAGGGTCACGGGACATATGAGGCGTGATATGCGGCACCTAGGAGCGGAGAAGATAAATAACACTCAACACTCCCCCTCACCCAAAGGGTGGAAAGAATCGAACCCGTGACCAAATTACAACTAGCGTTCTGATTCCATGTTTACAACTAATTACTCCAAAAGACCGATCTGATGGAGAGAGTAGTAACAATGAATATAAAAGGGTCACGGGACATATGAGGTGCGATACGCGACACCCAAGAGCGGAGGAGATAAATAACACTCAACATACATAGACTAACTTTAGATTAAAGATTTTTATGACCACGATGGACTTATTCTTAAATTTTTTTTGGACCCTACGTTGAAACCTGTTAATTTTCGGGGGCAACCCAAGCCACATACCTCAAAACCCGTTAATTCCATCCCCCCCCCCCCACCCCATATGTCCCTGGCAAGGAGGAATACTAATTCTCCCTTACCCTCATAAAGCCCATCTGAATTATGATTAACAAGTTTAACCCGTGGTTAAATTTTTTTCTTGAAATCCAAGATTAAATAATTTAACCTTAAATGTTAATGAATCTTAGCCATATTTAAAGAAAGTTAAGAAAAAAACGAAAAGACACATGACACAAAAGAGGGTGAAACAATAAATTCTTGGCTCGAGGACGTGAATATTTCCTATTTCCTATTTGAATGTTTGAATGAAAAGAGTGAGAGTATGCTTAGCACTCCTATATTTTATATGGGCCGTTAGCATTCATCCTGACTTTTTTTGAATCTGCATACGGGGTAGAAGTCCTAAAATATATAATATGTCGGCAGGAATATTTTAACGGAAAACTTTTGTCTCCGGAGGAAGAATATATTTCAAACTTGGGAGACTTCGTTGATCAAAGTATAGTATCTTAGTTACTCATGGTTTACGCGTGAAGTATTCAATAATTCAAGACGCATTTATGCGTACAACTCACTCTTTCTCATCGAGTCATCGGAAACTTAATATATATATATATTTTGTAAGTGTCATGGTCCGTTATGCAGGGTTTGGTATCTTGGATAGGTCTAGAAGAAGAGACCCGTTAATCACGAAGGTACCGAGTCATGACTCAAATCGGTGACTGTGCCGAGTCACGACTCAACGATCTTATAAGTTGCGAAAAAAAAAAAGCCTCCCTACAAACCTGTAGAGGGACCCATGCACCCCCCACTTGTAGGGAGGCCTTATTTCTAACCATTCATATATATTTTCATAATTTCACTAGAGGTAGGGGTGGCAATGGTACTATGGGTTGAATGAGAACCGATCGACTCGGATAAACCCGACCCATTTAGAACCCATCCAGAAGCCCACCTAGCTAGAACGAGGCATGGGTTTTGCCTTGATTTTTTCATCTCATACGAACTGGTTCAAATTCAATCCGACGATCCTGGTTGACCCGGGAGATTCTCTTGTAAACTCGCTCTATTCTTATCTAATCTTTGAGTGGAATCCATCTTTGATGGAGACTTTAGAAGCTTCTACTTTTTTTTTTTCTATTTTTAAAAAAAAAACAATTTATGTCAAAAGGTTTTCCGGCGACCCAACTAGCAGAGAAAATATCTGAACAAGTAGTAGGTCAACAGTCAACGTCTTCCGAACAAGTTTTGGATCAAGAAGGAAAAAAAAAATAAAAAGTATTTACAGGACCTTCTCTCAAACATTGTCTCAATTGTATAGCATAAATACACACCCTCCTGGCCTCCAAACCACACCACCTAGCCACCTCCTTGAATTTCCTTAGCTAACTTTCCTTCTTCTCAGCCTTCAAGAACCCAACCATGACCACCGGCGACGTAGAGGCAGCCAAGCTCCGGCGAAAGAGAAACAGGAGATGCTGCGTATATATCATCGCCGGAATCGTGTTTCAGACCATAATCATCTTGGTCTTTGCACTAACCGTGATGCGTATCAAAAGTCCTAAAGTCCGGTTGCGCAACGTCACAGTCCAGACACTCAACACCAACACTTCTACCTTTCACAAGAAATTGAGTGCCCAAATCACGGTCAAGAACACGAATTTCGGTCACTTCAAATTCGAGAGCAGCACTGTATCCGTTACTTATAACGGCGCAACGGTCGGGCAGGCCCAAATTGATAAGGGACGTGCAAGAGCAAGACAAACAAAGAAGATGGATATTACAATTGACTTACAGTCCAGCAAGCTATCTAGTACTTCTGGGACTTTGGTGCTGAGCAGCCACGCGAAGTTGAGTGGGAAGGTTCATTTGTTCAAGGTGATCAAGAAGAAGAAATCCGCAGAAATGAGCTGCACCATGGGCTTTAATACAGCGACTAATAAGGTCCAGGACTTGAAATGCAAGTGAAATATCAAGCACTAGGCTTGTGTAATATTGTGGTTTGAACCTTTGATTTCTTTCTACTTTGTGTTAATTTCTTTGATGTAGGGAGACAATATATAATACTGAGTGAAGTCTCCATCTGCTATTCTTTGTATTGTGTTTTTATATGGGGAATTGAGTTGAATTCATATATTCCCAGCCTATATACATTAATGTACTCATAACCCCTTAAATATAATTTTAAAGCAGTGGTCATGGCCTTCCTAAAAATGCATTGTGGTTGAAAAATATAATCATCTGGTAAATGGGATTACTTTTCGTCGGTCTTAAATCGGCGATGTGGATGTCATAAGCTAAGTTTCAATCTATACTTTTCAAATTGTCGGTATTTCATTGCGTTGGTCATGATCCATGATTTGCGCTATACTCAATAATCCAAATTGTAGAATTAAGAGCTTTCGTTTGAACAGCGCACAATAGGTTAATTTATCTTAGTTAATTGAGGTAATTATATATTTTTTTTTCTTTTTTGAAGTATGTTGAAGGTAAGTTGCTGCTGTAAAAGTATATTTTGAGGGATATAGGGAGGATGACATGGTTATAACTAGTGGATGGTTTCTGGGCTCCATGGGGTTAATTTCATTTCTTTTGCAAGCAAATATGGGGTAGCATTATAGCACTATTCCTAGAGAATGGATTCCTAGCTGTTTGGGGTCCCCTTTGTCTGCACTTAGTTCCACCTAAGTTTTCCACTACAATAATTCAAATAAGACTACTTTCAAAAACCAGGGGGTCGTTCTCTTCATCTTTCGGATGGTTAAAAACCTCTGACCATATCCACATAGAGTGCTTTAAATTACTCTGTATAGTGTCCGAGGAGATCACGAGGGAAAACCAATTCCTCCCTTGAACTTTTTATTAATACGGACGTAGTCTGGGTCCTCTGGGAGCCGGGTGGAGCCGGGTCGGCCCCTCCACTTTTGAGAAAAAAATATATTCTTTATAAACAGACACAAATAGACATGATATGGCCCACAAACTGGCCTAAAAAAGAAAACGGGGGGCTACACCCTTGAACCCCTGCACCCCATTGTTAGCCTCTGCAATCCGCCTAGCCTATTTGGCAAGCTCGATTCCTTATCCAAAGAGACATGGATGAGCACTTCAAAAGGGCTGCTGTTAGCAAAGAGGATAGGAATACAAAATCTTTCTTATGGAAGAAGATCCGATTGCACAAAAGAAAAGAAAGGAACCGGCCACATTGCGAATATGGAAACTTATGAATGACATAAAGTCAATACGTGCACTGTACTTTAAATGGAATAATTTCAGGCACGCATTCAGGGAAGCCAACATTGTAGCGGATGCTTTGGCTGGAAGAAGGTCGGTACTCGGGAAAGAATCTAGCTAGATCAAGTGGTATGATGAGGACTGGCCTAGGATGTTCTAGTCTCAGGCAGGGCTTGACCGTGGGTGTAGCCCAGTGGTCACTTGGACAAACCGTAAACCCAGAGGTCTCGAGTTCGATTCCTGGCTTCTCTCACTAATGCTATGTTTGGTTGCTGTGAAAATATGAAAAAAAAATAAAAAATTGTATTTTTAATACAATTCTTAACTGTGTTTTGTCTAATTTTCTCTTTTTTTTTGTGTTTTCGCTAATTTTCTTTGCAACCAAACATAGGGAAATAGTTGCATGGGGTGAGGGTATTGCCTATGTACGTGGCACTAGTCTAAGCTTTCAACGTTCAAAATATCCATGGTTATCAAAAAAAGAAGAAGAGAAGAATTAAACAATTTTAGGGCTCTGGCATGGCTAACTAAAAAGCATTGAGCGCAACCATGTCTGCAGTTATCCACCTTGTCTAAGGCTCCTAAGGAACTAAAGCTCATGTTTAGAGCTACACAAAGGTATTCGGTAGCCCTTGCTCCGTGTCCCTACACCAGCCCTTTGGGCGCTCACAGGAAGACTAACACTTGCTTTTTCCATATAAGGGTTGAGACTAATCCGGTAATTCTTTGAACTAATAGCACTTTCTCAAAAGAGCCAGGTAACTATTAAGTCCACTTGTATCCATATGAATTGAAAAAATTACTTTTTGTCAATATTCGTTTCTTCTTAAGGAATACTTACCAAATAAGGTTGGGTATGGTGTATAACTCTCTCGTGTCTAGGAGTGGAGCCAGAGGGCATGTGCCCCTTGAACTTTTGATTTTTTTTTTAAATATTTAGTTTAATAGGGTATAGCCATGGGTAGAGCAGGGGCACGTGCCCCCATAAATTTTTGAAAAAAATTATAGTTTAATAGGGCATAGTCATGAGGCATGGGGCAAGTGCCCCCCCTAAAGTTTGAAAAAAAAGTTATAGTTTAATAGGGCATAGCCATGCGGCATGGGGGTAGCTACCCCTCGAACTTTTGAAAAAAAAAATATCTTTTATACTATATTGTTTAATTATTTAACATAACAAAGTCATGCTCGCTTGCACTTCTAAAAAAATTATACTATATTATTTAATTATTTAATAGGACATAGTCATTGGACAAGACAAATTTTCTAAATTGAAAACAAAATATATCTTTTATACTATGTTATTTAATTATTTAACAAGACAGCTAAGCCATGAGTAAAAAGGGATAACTGTCCTTGAAAACAAGGAAAAACAATACATGTATGATATGTAGTAGACATAGAAACGAGATGAGTCACAAACTTAGACATCAATTTATTTTTTGACGGTGACGCTCTCTAATCCCCTTCCCGTAGATCCAATATATTTCATATCGGCTTAATCATTCTTCACAAATCTATAAAAAATTACTAACATTTTCAATCAACCATTGCTTGCCCCTCTTACAAGAAAATCCTGGCTCTGCACCCTGCTTACACGTAGGTTATATACCAGACATAGAGACGAGATGAGTCATGAACTTAGAAGTCAATTTATTTTTTGATAGTGACGCTCTCGAATCCCCATCCCCTAGATCCAAAATATTTCATACCAGTTTAATCATTCTATACAAATCTATCAACAATTACTAATATTTCCATTCAATCATCGCTTGCCCCCCTTACAAGAAAATTCTGTCTCTGCTCCTACTTCTGTCCCTTGAGATCACGTATCTTTTAAGAATTACACTACATTGGAACATGGGGATTGCTTAGATCACTACTAGTGGTTGATTTTTTGGCTATTAGAGGAAGCGATGTCCATTGGGAAGTGCGGGTAGTGGTTGATGATATCCGGGGTAAGCTTAGAGAGGAACCAGATTATAAGGTAGCGCACATCTCTCGCGAATCTAATGCTTATGCGCATAGGATAGTAGCTCACAGTGTGGTTTGGTCATCAGGGTATGTTTTTGTAGGTGATTCTCAATCCTTGACATTGTAGGAGGCTTTTAGCCTCTCGTAATTCTGGAATTGGTTACACTAAGGGGGGGCAAATGTGTAATTATTGATAATTATACATTTTGCGCCCTCGTAGTGTAAAAAGGGGTTCCGCATGATGCTGAGCTCCCCATGAAAATTAATCTCTAAAGTAAAATAAAAGCTCTATATGTCAATAGTATAGTATAAATCTATTCATATCTCACCACCTAGCCAACTCTTCTCCCTTAAGATCAGTCACGTTCCAAGAAAAAAACAATGACCATGGGCGACGAAGAAGCAGCCAAGCTTCGCCGGAAGCGAAACATGAAATGGATTGCAATTATCATTGCGGGGGTAGTGCTTCAGACAATAATCATAGAGATGTTTGCTATAACTGTGATGTGAATTAAAAGTCCAAAGTCAGGCTGCGCTGTTGGGAAATAATAAAATCAGTCGGAAAAGAATAAATCAAAAGCATACACCAAAAACCAAAACAAAACACGAGATATATGTGGTTCAATAACAACCAGCATACGTCCATGGGTTAAGATCCGATCACTCTTTTATTTACAGAAACCTTTAGGAACCAGTACAAAAGCACTAAATTCACATTCTCTATGAAAACCTAATTAAATGAGAATCCTTATCTATCCCCCCTTAAATCTTTCCCCAAGCCCTGAAATGCTTTAACCCTTTCTATTATCTCTCTCTTTCAATGCAAAAACATTTCATTGATCTTTTGATATCAAACCCTGGACTCAAAACTACGTATTTGTAGGCCTAAACAAGAGACCTAGACAATTAGAAAGTCTCTCCACTCGGAATAGGAGTTTCCAAAACATAAAACACGACTTTTTACGGAAATCAACACACCATCGATTGATCACCACTTAGTGGTCGATCGATCCATCTAGCCACCGATCAATCCACCACTAGTGGCCGATCGATCCCACTAGTGACTGATCGATCCCTCAACACAGTTATTTTGTTTTTACTTTCATTCAAGCCAATTTCAACATGTGCTCCGATTGAGAGTCTCGACACCAACACATCTTCCATTAACATGAGATTGATTGCTCAAGTCACAGTAAAAAATATGAATTTGGTCACTTCAAATTCGAGAACAACACCGTAGGACACGACGGTCGGGCAAGCACATATTGTTAAGGGGCGTGCTAGGGCCCGACAAACAAAGAAGATGGACATTACCATCGACGTGAACTCCAGCCGGCTATTGAGTACTTCGGGGACTTTGACACAGGGCAGCCATACGAAGTTGAAGTGGAAAGGTGCATTTGTTCAAGGTGATCAAGAAGAAGAAATCCCTGCAAATGAGCTGCACCATGGGAATTAATATAGCGACTAAGCAGGTCAGGACTTGAATTGCAAGTTAAATATCAAGCACTAGGCTTTTGTAATATTGTGGTTTGATTCTTTGATTTCTTTCTACTTTGTGTTTCTTTGATGTAGGTAGTACTGAGTGCAGAATCCATCTACTATTCATTGTATAGTGTTTTTATATAGGGAATTCGGTTGAATTGAGATATTCCCTGCCTATGTACAATGTTCAAAGCTCCTTGAATATAATTTCAAAGCAGTGGTCATGGCACTGTGATAATCCAGTAAATGGGTTTAGTTTTCGATTGTCTTAAAGCGGCAATGTGGATGTTTTACACCAAGTTTCAATCTATACGTACGTTCCAAATTTTTGGTAGTCCATTTCGTTGGTCATGGCGTGTGATTTGCACTATATATCTTTACTATTATAATGCAAGAGGGAGGCATAACCTGATTTTTCCGAAATTCCTAAACTACCCTTATATAAAACAAAACTTTGATTCAATGTTTTACTTTAATGTGTTAATGTTTAACTGTAATTTCCAAGCTATCCCTTATCTATTTAAAGAATAGAATCACAGCCAATTGCGATTGAACTCGGGGAGAGTTCAATCGCACATGTGGGTTAACACGTGTCCCTTTTAACTCCTATTAACTGTGATTAACTCCTTTCCCTCACTCTCACGTGCATCGCACGTGCCACCTGTTAGTACTCAATAATCCAAATTGTACAATATTTAAGAGCCTTCGTTTGGCATTCGTTTTAGCTTAATTGAGACGATTGGATATTTTTTCTTCTTTTTATCAAGTATGTTGAAGGGAAATTGCTGCTATAATCAAGTATATTTGGATGGATATTGAGAGGATGACATAGTTAGAAGCAAGTTGTATAAACTAGTGGATGGCTTCTGGGCTCCATGGGGCTAATTACATCTCTTTTGCAAGCAAAAGAAAAAGCAAATATGGGATCACTAGCACTATTCATAGTCCCTAGAGAATGGATTCATAGCTGTTTTGGGTCCCATTTGTCTGCAAATATGGGATCATTCAAGTGAGATAATTCAAAAAAACCAGGGGGTCCTTTTTATCTTTCGGACGGTTTAAACTTCCGACCATGTCCACATGGAGTGGATAAAATTACTCTGGATAGTGTCGGAGGAGATCACGAGTGATGAGGACAAATTGATGCTATCCTGCGATGTACTATTCTCAGGCAGGGCTTGGCCGTGGGATGGGCACATCTTCTTAAGTATCATAATTAAACAATTTTTATCACAAAAAAGAAAAAAATTAAACAATTTTAGGGCTCTGGCTACACATCATAGAAACGTCATGTAAACCCATAGTTAAATCTATTTTTTTATTATTTAGAATATTATATTTGTCAAATTTTCTCATTCTCATCTGTGGGTAGATCGTCAAGTCTTTTGTAAATACATAGAACACTGCTCTCAAGTTTCACTAAATAGATATGCATACTATGTCCTTCACTGGCTAACTTGAAAAAAAATTAATTTAGAGTACTTAGGTAGCCATTGATAACATTAATATTAGTCATGTCTACTTCTTAAAAAAAATGCTTACTAATATAAGGTCGGTTAAGGTATATAACTCCCTTGTCTAGATCATCATTTCTCTTTTTAGAATTGCACTAATAATAGTGTGGAGAACACGAGCAACAATCCATAACATTAAATAGAAACAAGATACAAAAACAAGAATATAAAATTTATGTGGTTCGGCGTCTATGGATTCATACTAGCTCCACCATGCTCGACGACAAAACCAAACAAGACAGTTATAAAGTTTTCTTTCTGGATACTTTATGACTGATTAGAAGTCCTAGACCCAAAAGTATATTATATACTAGGATTCAAACAATCATAAATTCCCGAGTTACTATTCTGATCCCGTCGCACTCACTCGAGCTAACCCATCATCAATTGAGCGACTTAGCTACGGGTATGTCCTCAGTTCTTTAGTCACAAATGCAATAATATTTTGCTCAAGCGAACTCATTCTCGCCCGAGCCAACTCTAGGCTTGCTCAAGCTGCGACTACTTGCTATAGCGCAAACCTGCTCGACTTCGTGTAATCAGGCTCCATACTTAACAAGTAGAGCATGGTGATTGCTTTGATCACTGTCACAAACTTGTTAAACGGTCGTCCAGTTAGATTCGGGATATTCTGGACTGAACTGGTCCACCTTCATACCTAACCTTGGAGAGGAATGCATCAATGGGGTAGGTAGTTTAGAAGCTTCTGTAATTATGATAACGATATCTCATATTAACAGGTCAACAGTCAACAGGTCAATGTATTGACTGGCAATAGGTCAACAGGTCAACAGTCAACAGGTCAACGTCTTCCAAGAAGGCTTTCCAACAAATAGGGGAAAAAAAAGATATAAATATACCTTCCTCCAGACCACACCACCTAGCCAACTCCTTGGGCCTCCTTCCCCCTCTTAACTCAATCAAAGAAAGGAAGAAAGCTTCTTCTCACCCTCCAAGAACCAGACCATGACCATGGGCGACGAAGAGGCAGCGACGCTCCGCCGGAAGCGAAACATAAAATGTATCACATATATCGTTGGAGGAGTAGTGCTTCAGACTATAATCATAGTGGTGTTCGCACTAACCGTGATGCGTATCAAAAGTCCTAAAGTCAGGCTGCGATCGGTAACGATTGAGAGTCTCGACACCAATACATCTTCCTTTAACATGAGGTTGATTGCCCAAGTCACAGTCAAAAATACGAATTTTGGTCACTTCAAATTCGAGAACAGCACAGCCAGTGTCACCTACGAGGGTACGACGGTCGGGCAGGCCTTCATCGATAGGGGGCGTACTAGGGCCAGAGAAACCAAAAAGATGAATATTACAGTGGATGTGAGCTCCGACCGACTATCCGGTGCTTCGGGGACTTTGACGCTGGGCAGCCACGCGAAGTTGAGTGGGAAGATTCATCTGTTCAAGATAATCAAGAAGAAGAAATCCGCGGAAATGGACTGCACCATGATAGTTAATTTATTGAATAAGGCTATCCAGGAATTGAACTGCAAGTGACATTTGAGCAGCACTAGCCTTTGGGTTTTTAGGGGTTTAAGCCTTTGAATGCTTTGTATTTGTGTTTCTTTGATGTAGGCATATATATATATATATATAAAGAGTATTCTGTATATACTTGGTATTGTGTTTTTCAAATGGAGGGAATGCTACCCCAGTTTCTTTCTTCCTTAGTTTATCTACCAGACCAACATGTGTCAATTTTTTTTCTACTACCTTTTCAGCCTGTTAAAGCTTCAAAATTCAAACCTTTTTCCTTTTTAAGTTGGAGAAACTCTAGCCTCATTCATAGTCTTCCTAGATGCAAGGTGGTGGCAACAAGTGTCAAACAATCTTCCTATTATAGGGTAGTAATACCACATGTTGCACCCACATTGTGTGTTTGTGTATGTGTGTGTGTGTGTGGGGGGAGGGCTTAATGCTTCTGGTGCTTGAACTCCTTTTTTTAGTTTTACTCGGTTGGAAAGATAGCTGGAAAAAATGAAGACACTTGTTAGGTCCGTTGAAGAAGAGAGAAAATGAGGTAACATTCTCCTTTTTAAATTGGAATTGAGATGTTGGTAGCACTCTTATGAGCTCTACCTCCCTGTATCCTCTTCCTCATGAATCAAGATTAACTATTAGTATAGGCTCTCAGACTATACAATGTTCGATGCTGTATTCTTTTATTTTTTTTTAACATTAAAAGCCTGGGGCTGTACAAGTTTTCAGACAAGTAAGATTCAGGACTTTTATAGGTTGACATCTAATGTTTAGTGTTTTTTGTACATGAGACTTTGTGAGTGAATTTTCAAAACTTTGAATTTCGTTGTTTTGTTACTAACTTTGATCATCACATTATCTGAGCTGATAGACGCACCGCAAGCGAGTTCCTATCTAAATAAAATAAATAAACAATACTAGCTCAATTATAACAAACAAAAAATAAATGAACGCCCAAAATGACAGAGATACCTCGTGTGACTAAATAAAGAACTTTTCTTAATACTCTTAAAGTCTTGAAAAAATGACAAAACTACCTCTGATATTTTCATAATTTACTACAATACCTTTAATTAAAAATTAAAAAAATGTCATTGAATTTCTTGAAAAATGTACTATCGTTGTCCAATTATTTAAAATATTATCATATGAATTTAAGCATTTTGTGAAATAATTAGCATTATTTTAAGTAGTTTAATCACTTTTAGGTGAGCCAAATCCAATTTCTACTTTTTCAGCAGGTACACAAACACTATTTCTACTGGAAGAAGGCCGACGTCGGTCCGTGACTATAGTCAACACAAATAATCACTTTTGCAAGCAATTATGGGAAAATGATACCAACTTTTTTATATAGAAAAAAATGACAATAGAAGAAAGAAGAAGAAGATGATTTAATTAAAGGGGCATCGGACCTATTGATCTCATCAAAGGGAGATCAACACCTCTTAAGACCTTTTTGAAGTTATAAATTTTTCTTTTTTTTTTCTTCATTCATATAAGAGAATATATACAAAGAAAGAAACAGTTACAATGTAGGTGAACACGACTCATTTTACACCATAACTAACTGATGATTTTCATGGCTGTTTGGATCACATTTGTCTGCCTTGGTTTCCACCTCGGTTCTCCATCCAAGCAAGACTAATTTCAAAATCCAAGTGCCTCTTTTCTCTTTTGGATCCTTTATTGCAACTCTTCTCCTCTTTAATATTAGGGTTCAAAAGGAGTTAACGGCTGTAGGGTTTGGTGATAGCTAAAAGTATCACGACTGCTTCTTGTTTTGTTGTTTAAAAATGTGATTATTATCTTTTGGGAGGGGCAAGAAAAGAACAAAAATTATAGGTAAAGGATACATAAGGTTTCCTGATTATTTGCCATCATTTCTCTTCGTCGCTAGTCAAGACCCAAGAGGCCTAACATATTATTAGGAATATGGTGGGACTCATAGGACTGTAGGAAGGTAAGACACTCTCTCTTATTCTTCTTGTAATCTTTTATTGAATAGTGAAATATTCATTGCATAGATGTAGCCCTACTGTGCGTGGACATGATTGTTTACCTGTTTTTTCTCCATGTGATCCATGTGTAATTTTGTGGATTGCCGAAACGAACTTATTCGAAATAACTCTAAAATACGACATGAACTATGTCACATCTGTCCTACAGTTGTTTCACAGCAAAATTTGTTGGAAATAATAGACATAACGAAAAGTAAACAAGCAAACACACAAGAAAATAGTAAAGAGATCACATGATAATTTACGTGGCCGGACAATTACCTACCTACTCCACGGGTTAAGATCCGATTATTTTTTTCAGTACAAAATCACTCTATCCTCTTAGATTGAATCCTAACTCAAGTCACATTTTCAATGAATCCGAAGAAGAATCTCTATCTCATTCTTTAAACGTTTCTCTAATCTTTTCTCAAGTTCTAGGGTGCTTAATCAATTTCTATTATCTTCACAATGAAATCGTAGACCGATAAACACATATTTATAAGCGTACATCAAAATTTTAAACAATTAGAATGTCTTCAATTCGTGCAACTTACTAAATCTAGGTTAAACAACTCAGTTTGACAAAAACCGGTCGACTGACCTTAAAAACCAATGGACTGACTTGGTTGCTTTGATTATTGATTTGCAATGGACGAATTTTGACAGACAACGGTCGACCAATTTGCAATTCCCGTCGATTGGTTTCCCTAGTTTGATCTACAACTTCAACAAAATCCTCCTGAGATGGATATGTGAAATTTATAACAAGAATTAAACTCTATTTTATTTGCACCTTTGTTGGGACAGTTTGGTTTCATGACAAAAAAAAATTGTTTGTGGACTTGGGACAGTTTGGTTTCATGACAAAAAAGGGCAACAATGCTATTAAGAAGTAAAATTTCGGGTTTGGGGAGTAATTTTCTATTCACTAGAATAGAAAATGGGGAATGTTGTTGAAATGCGTTTTTGACAAAAGTTGAGTACCCCTAAAACAAAATTTGGCAACAAAGATAAAATCATTTCTAAGAATTAATTCTTAAAAACATAAATTCTTTAACTCCATCTTCACCACCCACACCCTAACCCGCCCCAACACTACATCCATGGCTACCATCCACACAACCCCATCACTGCTACCACCTCCCACCATCACTATGTTTGCCACCCCCACCCCCACCTCCAATGACACTGTCCTGCTCCCCTGCCCCACCCCCACCTCTCACCCCACCATCTCACCACTACCACCACTACCCTCATCCTCACCAATCCCAGTGCCACCCACATTGCCACTGCCTTTACCCCCACCTCACCCCAACCCCCACCACCTCTATTACAACCGCTGGCTCCCATCGCCACCTCTACCCTAAACACCACTGCCACCCCCATCCACCCCACCACTACCCCCATTACCCCTGGCTGCCACCTCAGGCACTATCCCCATTACCTACATTCACCCCTTCCCAACTAGTTGACAATGATTTTGAGATATTTTTTTCATAAAAAATGCCATTTTATTGTTTTTGGTTCTTGAAAACGGATCCAGAGCTCTCATTAGAATTCATTTTAAGAACTTAGGGGGTCATTTGACCTCATTCTTTGAGAATAATTTTTCTTATCTTGTGAACAGAAACGATGCACATGCATTTAACAACTCATTTTTGAGGAACAATTTTAAGTTGTTTTGTTTTCAACTCTATTTATCAAGAACAAAAAAGATGTTTAATTATTAGCTTTAAATTTGAGAAACACACTTACAATGGATAAGATAGTAAGAACATAATAAATTTTTGATATTTTATTACACTTATAAACATGTTGATGAATATAACTATATTAAAAATACATATAATAATTTTATTTATTTATTGGTCTAAATATAATTTTGTTATTCATTTCTTCATAATTGATGCTGATTATTGACCGTCGCCAACCATATTATTTGCACATAATTCATTAATAGAGAAAACTTATACAGACTGATTTTTTTCAGAATGAGAATATATATATATATATATATTATAATGCGAGAGGCAGGCGTAGCCTGATTTTTCTGAAATTCCCAAATTATCGTTATATAAAACAAAACTTTGATTTAACATTTTACTTTAATTCCCAAACTACCCCTTGCTCATCTATCTATTTAAACAATAGAATCACAGCCAATCGCGATTGAACTCGGGGAGAGTTCAATCGCACTTACGAGTTAACACGTGTCCCTTTTAACTCCTATTAACTGTGGTTAACTCCTTCCCCTCGCTCTCACGTGCATCGCACGTGCCACCCGCTATTATATATAATCGGAGAGGCAGGTGTAGCTTGATTTTTCTGAATTCCCAAACTACCCATATGATTTAATGTTTTGTTTTAATTCCCAAATTGTCCCTAGCTCATCTATCTATTTAAAGACTAGAATCACAACCATTCACGATTGAACTCGGGTTGAATTCAATTGCACCAATGGGTTAACACATGTCTCTTTTAACTCCTATTAACTGTGGCTAACTCCTTCACCTTGCTCGCACGTGTGTGCCACCCACTATTGAACTCTGGGAGAGTTCAATCGCACCAGTGGGTTAACACGCGTCCCTTTTAACTCCTATTAACTGTGATTTACTCCTTCCCCTCGTTGTCACGTGCATCCCACGTGCCACCTGCTAGTATATATTAAAAAATTAAAGATTCACATAATAGATGCATCTAAAAGGTGCCAATTTAGAATGTGACTAGCCAAAGGTAGCCCCTTATGTTCCCATATTAGAATTTTGGCACAACTTGAACTCCAAAGATGACTTGAACCTACGTACTCAAGACAAGACGATGAAGATGACTAGATAAGATGAGGTTGAACGTGTGCTCCTAATTAAGAGGTCTGTGATTTGATTAGTATAGGAAAAGTTCCAAATAGAGGTTGAAGTTTCCTTCACCTACTTTAAGTACTCCCACCTCACCCCTCAGGGTGTGTGTGTTTATAGACTTGAAGTTGAGATTGGAGGGCGTGTGTATCTGCTGTGTGTGTGGTTAGTTAAAATTATCAAAAAAAAAAGTTTCCTTCACCTACCACAATTGAGAAAAAAATTTCAATTAATTGACAGAAGTTCCCTTTAGTTGTGCAGTAAGATGTGCCTACTAACTGTAAGCATCCAATTTTTACACTCTGCTCACCTAAACCTAGGTCTAGCCCAAGCCTAGCCCTAGCCCAAGCCCTAGGCAAAGTCCCATGGGCTCAAGGCCCCTTTTCAAGTCCCAAATGGATAAAACCTTGTTTGTGGGCCCAAGCATGGGCCCATTAAGCCAAATCTAAGGTAGGACCCACACTACCCCTTTTAAAATTCAAATTTTGGAGCCAATTCCCAAAATGGAAAAAATATTTTTGCCTTCCCCACACATGTGGTGGTTGGGCCCAAAATGGGTAGTAAAATAAAAAAAAAAACCAAAAAAATATAAGTAAAAAATTTTGAAAAAAATATATTAAAAAAAAAATGATGAAAAAAAAGGGATTTGATTGGGCACCAATCCCATGTGGTAGGGCCCACATGCGGATTGGGCCCAATTCAATCAATTGAACAATTGAAAAAAAAAAAAACCGAAAAAAAATAAATGAATAAAAAATTTTGAAAAAATATATTGAAAAAATAAAATAAAATATTTAAAAAAGAAAAAAAAAAAAGGGATTTGATTGGGCACCAATCCCATGTGGCAGGGCCCACATGTGGATTGGGCCCAATTCAATCAATTGGACGATTGAAGAAAACAAAATAAAAAAAACAAAAACAATTTTTTTTTAAATGGCACTGTTCCTCGTCCCTGCCAAAGGGACGAGTGAACAGGCCACGCCTGCTCATGCTCCCCTGTCGCCCTGCCCTCCTCCAGGACATGTCCCCCACGCCTCTCCAAGCCCTATCCATACTCCCCTATTCCCCTTCTTCCTCTATTTAACCCAAACCGTGGCCACTGCGCAAGGGAGGAGTTTTGAAAAAAAAAACACAGCTGCAAGAGAAACTCTGCCCATAGCGTCCAACCCATCCCTCCACTCCTGAACTCCATTCCTCTAAGTCCTAGACCACACTCTAACCCCCAACAGCAATCCTCCTTGCTCACAACACCACCTACAGTCACCGCAATCTCCACTGTTCAAATAAAAAAAAATAGTATTTTTTTTGGTGATTCTGTCCAGCGTTGCCCCAACTCTACTTGATCTCTATTCCCACTTTGGGTAGGTCCTAGATCACCCTAGCTCAGTCCATCCTTGCTCCCTTCCATCGAGCTCCAGCGTTGGCAGTGGCATCACCCCTGGTGGATCCCAAACAGAGAGGGTAAACAGTTTTTTTTTTACTGGACTTCTCATTGTAAGGGACCCCTGGTCCCATTCCAGGGATCCCGTTTTGCTCCTGTTTATTTCTTTTTACAGGCTGGTTTCACCTGGGGACAGCAACCCCCTGCCTTAACCGTAGGCATGGGGGAAGTTTCCCTTGAGATAAAACACGGGCACCACCGTCCCCACCACATCACAGCCACTCCCAAGACGTTCGGGGGGGTCCTCAATCCATGAGGAAACCCCCTGGACCTCACAAGTTAAACACCACAACCCCCACAAAGTTTTTTTCAAAAAAATTCTGGAAAATCCCAGTTTCGGCCACTGCCTGTATTCCTTGGTTTAACCATGGTTAGAGTGGGCCCTAGTTGAAACCAGGGCCATGGTTAGACTCACCACACTCCGGGCTATCCCCCTGTGCAATTTCAGCCCCTAACTCGCACTCTAACCATGGTTAAATCGCTGACGAACAGTGGTTGAAAAATCTGTTTTTTGGAAATCTATCATTTTATGTGGTGACTTTTGGGCAACTTTAGGACTCTGTGGGGCCCACACCCGAACTCCCCTTGGGCTCCACAAAGGCTCAAACTGTTCCTCACATGGTAGGCTGCACACTGATGGTCTCTGATTCCCGTGAATCCCTCTTTAACCATGGTTAAACTCGCTTTAACTATGGTTAAAAACTTGATGAAATATTGGGTTTTTTGTCTATTAATGGACTTTGTGAGGGCCTAGACCGGGTAGGAGGCCAGTCTAGGCCCTGCCATGGATCCTAGGCCCACTTTTGCTTCAGTCGGCCCCTTAACCATGGTTAAACTCACCCGTGGTTAACATTTAACCATAGTTAAGCGGCCTATGACTTAGTAAAAATTCTGAAAAAATGCTCAAAAAATCCAAAATATTAGGAGAAACCCAAAAATGGTCTCTTTTGACCATTTAACCATGAGTAAGACCCTTAACCATGGTGACCTCCCCTTCTTAACCGTGGTTAAGCATCTTTGACCGTTGGGAAAAATCTAAGAAAATCCCAAAAAAATCAGAAAAATTCAAAAAGACCAAAAACTCTGATATTGGATTTTTTTAACCATGGTTAGCACCCCTAACCAAGGTTAATCACATTTCTTAACCCCGGTTAGCAACCCTAACCCTCGGTTTAGACACCCTGGGCCTACTGGGCTTCACCCCTTGGCCTACTGGGCCTAATCTCGGCCTACCGGACCAAACCCTAGCCTACCGGGCCCAATCTCGGCCTACCGGGCTTCACTCTCGGCCTACCGGGCCCAACCCTAGTCTGTCGGACTTACCTTAGGCCTATCGAGCCCAATACCAAGCACTTGACCAACTCGGTCAACCACCCCTAGCCTCCCGGTTACACCTTAAGCCACCCTTGGTGTACACACACACACCCCTAGCCTTGGCACGGGCTCATGTGCCAGAACTACGCTCGGTCTGATCTCACCCCTATGTGAGTACATAGGCAGCCTAACCCGGGTTCGACCCTAGTCTAGGGTTTTCTCTTTCTTAGATTAGCATTATCTTAAATACTTAAGACATTTGATTAAAACTGAGATTAATTTGGCTTAACCCTAGCAAGTAGGGAACCACGGAAAGTGGAAGTGCCGGGGTGCCTAACCCCTTCCTCGGACTTTATCGAACCTCTTACCCTGATCTCTGATCGCAGACCAAGACCTTATCCAAACCTTGGGGACTTATCCCTTCCGAATGAATAGGTGGCGACTCTTAACTCAACCCGTGAGATACAAACCAGGGTTCCCCCGAAACCCGCGCTCACAGCTCTGGCGACTCCACTGGGGACCTTAAGGTTCAACCCGGAATCTAGGTTTAAGCCAAACTAAACCTCAAATTAATCAAATGCTTAAGTATTTAACCTAATACTAATCATTTTACATCTCTTTGATGATTTGTGTACTGTGCATCTCATTCATACCATTGTAGTGTAATCAACCCAATACATATTAGACAGGCTTATTACGCTCACGGCTGCTGGATGACTATCCTCAGTGACAGGGGCTTAACAGTCTTGGAGGTCTGCGAAACTTGGCCTGTTGGGTGACTATCCTCAGGAAACGGTTCTGAACGCTCCCACTTACACCAATCGTCCCTTTCAGGGAGTCGCATATACGGTGTTTAGTGATCCCCCCATCCTTAGGAACACACTCTTGCATACCCCAGCATGCATACATATAGCCTAGGTTAGGGTATAATTTACAAGCAGCCCACCTGGAGGGATACTCTAAACCCTAACTTGCTTGCACCCTATACCTGTCCCCAGTCATGGTTGACTACCCGGGCACACTCTATCCGGATAACCACCCATCAGGGGCATGTAATGAGCCAACCTTGTGCTTGTAATAAAACACATCCTACCCTGCTTCCTGACATAGCATATGGGGTTCAAATCCCAGTCGATTAGGTCTTCACTAGACCTATACCCGACCTTGATCTGATAGGCCCCCGGTTCCCAACAACCCGGGTAAAGCATGCCGGAACTCTGTCTGTCTGCCCTATCGGATCACATGTGCCTTGTCACACCCAGAAAATATTGCATCATTTTTGCATATTTCATCTGCATACACAGTGCACTCACATCGAGTCTAGATGGCAGGTCCTTCAGGGATAACCCAGTCAATTGGTCAACCGGCCCGGCCTGTGCATTTGACTTCTCAGGGGGCATGTGATCACAACTTCCAGAAAGCAATTGAGGTCTTCACCCGAGTCAGGGTATCGCTTGGGCTCAGTACTATAAAACCGGGGCTATCCTAAACCTATCCATGGTTAAACCAGATCCGCGCCTCATGAACGCAGATTTCCAGTGTTGGAACTCATCTTACATGGTGTTCCGTTTTGGTAAGAACAAACTGTGTCCAACACTGGAAGAGATTCAGCGCATCTTAGGGTTAAACATGGACGGCGTAGCCATAGTACCGCGCTACAAGACAACATACTAGGCAGACTTGTCTAGGTTTTTGCATATCAAGCCTGCCTGCTTGTAGCTCGGTCCTAACAGCTCTTTTTGGTCGGATACCAGTAGAGTATCTTGAAAGCAGTACAAGTGCAAGGGAAACCCTGACTCTAGTATAGCGGAACTTCCCGGCCTCAATGCCCTTGCACTGATAACCATACCTCAGTTGGTATTTCCGAGATGTCGTACCCTTGTCAAACCAGTTAAGGTAGGGATCCTCAAGGACATGCACAACTCCTGCACAGTACCTATCATCTTTGCAGAGCTTCTCAGGGCTCTCAATCAGGCAGCAGACCACAGAAGGGGGAATCTTCCATGCCAGTGCATATCTCCTACACCTGTGGCTAGCAGGACACCTGCCTACGACCATAGCTGCACCAATCAACCTCTGTGAAGTCTACAGTCTACATCGAGAGATTTCTCAGAATCAGGGCTCGATAGCAACTACAGACATCAAAAAGCTCTACCAGCTTCTCCAAACCCTGTCAGAGGAGATCATACGGCAGCGAGTTGTCATCACTGGAAGGCGATGCATGATTCCTTGCCAGACTTACGGGCTCCGCAGCCTACATTCCACTCCTAGTCCTTCGACAGTTCGGATTCCTCAGCGCATCCCAGTTATAGACCGGCAGAGAAATGATTGGATCACTTTCACTGTACGTTCCGACAGCCTCACAGGTCGATTCCAGTCAGATTGGCAAAAACTTCAGGCGAGATCAGCGGACAGACTTTGTGGTTACATCAGGACCACCTATAGATACAGCATACCGACTTTGGATGGAAATCCTGACATTCCATCTCCCATGCCTGTACCCAGGGAACTGCCCACACCCATCTCGCAGAACAATACCCTTAGCTGAAAAGGTAGTTCACTAAGGAGACATTTTCTTAGAGAGACAACTCCAAATCCATTTGAAAGAGAAGCAGCTACGGAAGGCTCAACAAACATTCAGGATGTAGAGCGGGACTACAAAACTTCAGGCCATAGATCGAGCATCTCGAGCAGACAGTCCGGTCTTGTCAGAAGAAGCAGAAAGGCAACACCAGAAAAACAGCTGTCATTAGGGCTCAGCTACACTTTTATCAAGAGCACCTTGACAGTGCAAAGGCTGAGATGACTCCTCGGATCCGACAGTTCGGATCCCGGATGTTCAATGCTGCTGAAGCCATTGAGAATTTGGAGGTTGAGGTCACATCCCTCCAACAGCAAATCATGGACCTAGACGGTGTGCCCCGACCGCTTGACTTCGCGATCCCTGATGGACCTGCCTAGGATCGAGTCTTTTTCTCTTTTTGAGTCACATTCCTGTACTCTTTTCCCGCACGAAGTCCTTCCTTGCATCTTCTTCTCGCATCATGAACGTGCATGTTTAGCCGGCAAGTCACTCTATTCACAATGGTACCACGACATTAGGCACAAATACCTGCACTGGGCCCATTTGGCATTACTGCATCATCCATGCACCCTCATCATTGTCCATGCATTGCATTTGCACTAGCTAGGATCACTGTACACACACTACATGTACACTGCACCTTACACTTGCACTTGCATCACGGGTACGCTACACTAGCAGCACCGGCACACTACATTAGGCATTTACACATGCACTGTCACTACATTTGCATACTAGGGCACAACACTTACACCTATCCAGAAAATTTAGAACCCAGTCTATCCTAGGCTAGGCATCGCCCTCCAAGCTGTAAGAGTCCAGTCTATCCTAGCCAGGGCATCATTGCCATTGCACTCACTGCATTAGCATCACTCGAGTACAGCCCACACATCATGTAGTCGACAGCACTCCTAAAAGTGACCCTACTACAAGAATTAATAGACCACGTCTATCCTTCACTCTATCCTATCAGGAGTGCTGCTTAGGGTCGAGTCTTTTCTCTTTTTGAGTCTCACCTCATTCATTGAGTTTTTACCCTCGCATGCTCATGCATTTTAGATTCACATACCTTACCCCCGGTATTGACTCGCTCTATCTTTCCAGATCTCACCTTACTAAGGCGGTAACTTAAGGACTCAAGCGATGGAACGCGGAGAAGCATCGAGCAGCCAAGAAATCATCTTGACAACTCTCCTCCGTCGAGAGCAAGACATCAAGGAAATCAAGTCTCTCCTCCAAGATATGGCTACCGCTCTCGACAAGCTCTTGGTGGCACAACGACAAACCCAGATCCGTCCCCCTACCTCTCAGAAAAACGCATCCAACCCAGTGACACAACCACAGAAACCTCCCTCTCACCCGCTCCCCAAGCCTAAGAAAGAGCGGACACCACCCAAGCATTTCACCCATTCTCCTCTCAGCCAACTCCTACCAGTTCTCACTGATAGGAAATTGATCACACTCCGTGGTCCTACCCCATTGCAACCCTTAGTCAAACGGAACCACAACTACAAGGAGCAAGAACACTGTGCTTTTCATCAAGGCCCTGGGCACTCTACCGATCACTGCATGGCCTTGAAGCATGTACTTGAAGAACTAATCAACGAGGGTAAACTTGATTATGTGCCCGGTAGTTGGAGTTCCAGAAAACCCTATCCCCTCATCAGCCCATCATCAAGCCACCTTCACGCCACCTAGAGCAGTGTATTCACCAACTTATCTGGAGAGGGAGACCTGAAAGCGAAATTCCGAGTTCGGTTGATCAGAGCCAAGCCCAGTCTAAGTCTGTCTTAGTTAGGATTTCTTTCATGTAAGAGTCGGCCGCAGTGGCCCTGTATGAGTCCAGTCAAACTCTTTCAGTTCAATGAAATCTCTTTTTTAAAGAGTTTCGTCTTCATACTTGCGTAGCATAGCTGAATGCTTCCTAAACTTATTTGCTTTAACAAGAGATCACCTAAACAGATAATCAAACTCATAATCCCCAGGGGCAGAATACGATGAAAAGCAGAATTCTCATTCAGGAACCTTGTTCTGTACAGAGCTGGGTAGCATCTCTGAATGTGAAGGTCAAGACTTCGCCACACCAGGGGCAGGGGGCAATCAAAAGCAAGGGGCAAGCCCATCTCCGGTCATCCGACGTAAGCTCCCCCAGGACAATACTTGGAGCAAGGGGCAACTTGAACAAGAGCTGACACCCGAACAAGTAACTAACAACTGCGGGAAAAGTTGCACAGATTTACTAGGGGCAAATACCTCACCCGACAAAGCAAGGGACAATATCAGAATGACTACCGGATCCCAAACCAATCAAATGGGCAAAATCAAAGAACAACGCTTAAGGTCTTGCCTAATAATGCTTGCACTTTTAGCCGCTTCGGGAAAGGACAGGAAGCCATCTTTGGCACCCCTTCATCCCCTTCAATGTAAACCCGTTTTACAGATCAATGAAATCCGCTAGTTAGCCCCTTTGAGCTTAACAGCCTTTCTTTCATAAAATCTCTTCAGGGACACCCTCCCTTGCCAATCTGTGGTATTTGCTTAAACTACGTCATGACCTGATCCTATAAAGGGTACGTAGGCAGCCTGAAAAATTAGGTGCGGTCATAAAAAAGGATCATACCCCCCCAATCTCCATTACGCAGAGTCAAACCATCCCCAGTGGAACCAAAGCCTCTTTGGAATGTCTCCCTGCAGAGATAGAGCAAAAAAAATCCTCTCAACTTCTCCAGTCAAGGGTAAAAAAAAAAAAAAAAAAATTCCATTAAAGGAAAACCCAAAATAGAAGTTGAAACATTTTAAGAGTCAGAAACTCCCCACAAAGATAACCTCTCCGGACTCTGTCCCCAACAGATACCTTTCAAGGAAAATCTCTCCAAAAAAAAATCCCCAAGCAGAGACAACCTTTTTCGAAACTCTCCCCAGCAGAGACAACCTCTCTCAAAATTAAAAAAAAAAAAACTCTGCTGGAAATCCAAAAGTACAAATCCTTAGGAGAGTACAACGAGTACAATGGAAGAGATCCCCAAAAGAATAATTGCAAAGGAGAAATCCGAGGGTGTCCCAAACTTCGGTCCCCCAGCCTACATTTCATCCTACCACAAGTCTTCCTAGATCCCCTAGAGACTGAAGGTGCAAGCAACTTATCACGCAAGTATCTGAAAGCGAGCTACCGATATCCAAGGCAACGGGAACAGAACTCCGTTCAAAACCATCGCGGGCTCAATGAAAACCAGAAATGGCATTGGTGCGCAAAAATTACGCGAATCCCAGACCTGGTCTCGAGACCAGGGGCAAAAAAGGGAAGAAAACTTATCAACTTCGCAGGCATGAGGAAAACCGGCAACGGCCTCATTACGCAAAAACTATGCAAACCCCATTGACTTGGTCATTCCAAGGGTAAAAAAGGGAGAAAAGCTGAAGAGCAGTTTAGCAAAAGAATCCGGCAACAATCAGGCTCGCCGAACTCCCGACAATCCCCCACAGGTCAAGAACGGATGACCCGAAGAAACAGACCCCCCAGAAGTAGTCTCCAGCAGAGTCAATTCCCCAGCAAACAACTAATAATCCCCAGCAAAGTGCCACTCCCAGCAGGTCATCAGCAGTGGTTCACAACAGTGTCACATTCCCCAGCGGATCCCTAGTAGAAGCCTCCAATGGCTCTCTACAAACATTCTCCCCTGCAAGAGCTTAAAAGCATCCAATTTACTTTTCAGGAAGCTTCTCCCCAGCCAGATCACTCAATCTCTAGCAGCAGCAAGGCAGAGCAATTCTTATTGGCAAAGTGACCCCAAGTCCCAGCAAAGCCCGACTTTGTAAGATGCAAAGCATGACTTCAACAATGTCACAACAGGACAAATCCGCTTAGTATCGTACTCTACCCCTAAGGACAAAATCCATTCACCCTGTGAAAGTGATCTCCTTATTAAATCACATTAGCAAATGAAGCATTCAACTTCAAATTCTGAGTCTCCTTCTGGTCACCATAAGAGTTCATATACTCATCGGATCAATCATCCTCGAAGTCTTCCGAGTCAGTCAAATCCTATGACGTCTTCTGAGCCTGTCAAATCCTATGACGTCCCCCAATCACCGCTAGAGTCCCAATACTCACCAGGTCAATCACATTCTAAGTGTTTTTCCACCGGCTTGGCCAGGTCAAACAGAACTCAGCAATCGCCCGAGAGGCGTCACGGTTCTAGCAAGAAGCGAGAACAAGATCGAATGTCTCCGGAATCTTCAAATAGCAAAAGACTGGTCTCCAAGAGCGAGTCATATACCTAGCCCTCCTTCAACCTGCATGCCACACTAGGGAAACCAAGACTAGTCAAACCCCCCATGCATCAGCATAGGTCAAGTCATGCATGTCATACACTAAACAAAGCTACACATTAGTTGCACACACTCAGTTGAATCGCATATAATGCACTCTAGCTAATCAAATCCAGCTGCACATTAGTTGCACACACTCAATCGAGTCGCACATAATGCACTCTAGCTACTCAGATCTAGCTGCACACTAGTTGCACACAATCAATCGAGTCGCGCATAATGCACTTTAGCTACTCAAATCTAGTTGCACACTAGTTGCATACACTCAATCGAGTCACACATAATGCACTCTAGCTACTCAAATCCAACTGCACACTAGTTGCACACACTCAATCAAGTCATTCACTGCACTCAAACTAACTGCATGCAAATTTCACATTGCACTCTAACTGCACAAAATCAAGTTGCACTCAATACATCATAGCTACATATTAGCTGCATACAAGGTGAAAGCCTTATCCAATACATTCAAGTCGCACAACACATTACATGCACTTAATCATGTCGCGCACCTTAGCATCAATCATCTTGATCAAAATCCAGTACCTTTCAGTCATATCAACATCAATTCGGCTAGTGCCTCTAGGCCATACCTCAAATCTTTGAACATTCTGTGGGTACCTTTACAGTGTACACCACTGGACATCTCGTGTGTACCTTGACAGTGTACACCACCCGCATGTCCTTTTTGTGACACCCCCTTGTGTCCTGGGCATCCCAGGTGAGCGTCGACATAATGCAATTTGTCGACACCTCGCATGCCCGACATCCCGCGTGTACCTTGACAGCGTACACCACCCGCATGTCCCATTCGTGACACCCCCGTGTGTCTTGGGCATCCCAGGTGAGCGTCGACATAACGCACTTTGTCGACACCTCGCATGCCCGACATCCCGCGTGTACCTTGACAGTGTACACCACCCGCATGTCCCTTTTGTGACACCCCCGTGTGTCCTGGGTATTCCAGGTGAGCGTCGGCATAACACACTTTGTCGACACCTCGCATGCCCGACATCCCGCGTGTACCTTGACAGTGTACACCACCCGCATGTCCCGTTTGTGGCACCCCCGTGTGTCCTGGGCATTCCAGGTGAGCGTCGGCATTACACACTTTGTCGACACCTCGCATGCCCGACATCCCGCATGTACCTTGACAGTGTATACCACCCGCATGTCTCCTTTGCGACACCTTCGTGTCCTGGGCATCCCAAGTGAGCGTCGACATAATGCACTTTGTCGACACCTCGCATGCCCGACATCCCGTGTGTACCTTGACAGTGTACACCTCCCGCATGTCCCCTTTGTGACACCCCCGTGTGTCCTGGGCATTCCAGGTGAGCGTCGACATAACGCACTTTGTCGACACCTCGCATGCCCGACATCTTGTGTGTACCTTGACAGTGTACACCACCCGCATGTCCCCTTTATGACACCCCCGTGTGTCCTGAGTATCCCAGGTGAGCGTCGACATAATGCACTTTGTCGACACTTCGCATGCCCGACATCCCGTGTGTACCTTGACAGTGTACACCACCCGTATGTCCCCTTTGTGACACCCCCGTGTGTCCTCGGCATTCCAGGTGAGCGTCGACATAACGCACTTTGTCGACACCTCGCATGCCCGACATCCCGCGTGTACCTTGACAGTGTACACCACCCGCATGTCCCTTTTGTGACACCTCCGTGTGTCCTGGGCATCCCAGGTGAGCGTCGACATAACGCACTTTGTCGACACCTCGCATGCCCGACATCCCGCGTGTACCTTGATAGTGTACACCACCCGCATGTCCCTTTTGTGACACCCCCGTGTGTCCTGGGCATCCCAGGTGAGCGTCGACATAACGCACTTTGTCGACACCTCGCATGCCCGACATCCCGCGTGTACCTTGAAAGTGTACACCACCCGCATGTCCCTTTTGTGACACTCCCGTGTGTCCTGGGCATCCCAGGTGAGCGTCGACATAACGCACTTTGTCGACACCTCGCATGCCCGATATCCCGCGTGTACCTTGACAGTGTACACCACCCGCATGTCCCGTTTGTGACACCCCCGTATGTCCTGGGTATCCCAGGTGAGCGTCGACATAACATACTTTGTCGACACCTTGCATGCCCGACATCCCGCATGTACCTTGACAGTGTACACCACTCGCATGTCCCCTCTGTGACACCCCCGTATGTCCTGGGCATCACAGGTGAGCGTCGACATAACACGTTTTGTCGACACCTCGCATGCCCGACATCCCGCGTGTACCTTGACAGTGTACACCACCCGCATGTCTCCTTTGTGACACCTTCGTGTGTCCTGGGCATCCCAGGTGAGCGTCGACATAACGCACTTTGTCGACACCTCGCATGCCCGATATCCCGCGTGTACCTTTACAGTGTACACCCCCCCGCATATCCCCTCTGTGACACCCGTGTGTCGTTAACATCCCAGGTGAGCGTCGATATAACACACTTTGTCGACACCCGGAATGCCTAACATCCCCTGTGTTCTCGACACCCGGTGTGTCCTCCGATCGATCCGGCTAATATCCCCCGGGAAACGTTGTTTCGATCGATCCCGTTTGACGCTTCCGAGCGACATTTTCTTCCGGCCAGCGCCTTAGGGCCATGCCATCTCTACATTCATGTTCTTCCCCTGCTACTCGCTATCCTCTAGCAGTAGTATTCATCATTTCACCACACTCACAGCATGCATCGTTCCTAACATTTATCTCGGTGTAAAAATAGGATGTTTCCAGTCTTTGCCGTTCAATCGCCATCCTGGCACTCTCCGGCAAAGAGGGGCAGCTGTAAGCACCCAATTTTTACACCCTGCTCACCTAAACCTAGGTCTAGCCCAAGCCTAGCCCTAGGCAAAGTCCCATGGGCTCAAGGCCCCTTTTCAAGTCCCAAATGGATAAAACCTTGTTTGTGGGCCCAAGCATGGGCCCATTAAGCCAAATCTAAGGTAGGACCCACACTACCCCTTTTAAAATTCAAATTTTGAAGCCAATTCTCAAAATGGAAAAAATATTTTTGCCTTCCCCACACATGTGGTGGTTGGGCCCAAAATGGGTAGTAAAATAAAAAAAAAACCAAAAAAATATAAGTAAAAAATTTTGAAAAAAATATATTAAAAAAAAAATGATGAAAAAAAAGGGATTTGATTGGGCACCAAATGTGGTAGGGCCCACATGCGGATTGGGCCCAATTCAATCAATTGAACAATTGAAAAAAAAAAAAAACCGAAAAAAAATAAATGAATAAAAAATTTTGAAAAAATATATTAAAAAAATAAAATAAAATATTTAAAAAAGAAAAAAAAAAAGGGATTTGATTGGGCACCAATCCCATGTGGCAGGGCCCACATGTGGATTGGGCCCAATTCAATCAATTGGACGATTGAAGAAAACAAAATAAAAAAAACAAAAACAATTTTTTTTTAAATGGCACTGTTCCTCGTCCCTGCCAAAGGGACGAGTGAACAGGCCACGCCTGCTCATGCTCCCCTGTCGCCCTGCCCTCCTCCAGGACATGTCCCCCACGCCTCTCCAAGCCCTATCCATACTCCCCTATTCCCCTTCTTCCTCTATTTAACCCAAACCGTGGCCACTGCGCAAGGGAGGAGTTTTGAAAAAAAAAACACAGCTGCAAGAGAAACTCTGCCCATAGCGTCCAACCCATCCCTCCACTCCTGAACTCCATTCCTCTAAGTCCTAGACCACACCCTAACCCCCAACAACAATCCTCCTTGCTCACAACACCACCTACAGTCACCGCAATCTCCACTGTTCAAATAAAAAAAAATAGTATTTTTTTTGGTGATTCTGTCCAGCGTTGCCCCAACTCTACTTGATCTCTATTCCCACTTTGGGTAGGTCCTAGATCACCCTAGCTCAGTCCATCCTTGCTCCCTTCCATCGAGCTCCAGCGTTGGCAGTGGCATCACCCCTGGTGGATCCCAAACAGAGAGGGTAAACAGTTTTTTTTTTACTGGACTTCTCATTGTAAGGGACCCCTGGTCCCATTCCAGGGATCCCGTTTTGCTCCTGTTTATTTCTTTTTACAGGCTGGTTTCACCTAGGGACAGCAACCCCCTGCCTTAACCGTAGGCATGGGGGGAGTTTCCCTTGAGATAAAACACGGGCACCACCGTCCCCACCACATCACAGCCACTCCCAAGACGTTCGGGGGGGTCCTCAATCCATGAGGAAACCCCCTGGACCTCACAAGTTAAACACCACAACCCCCACAGAGTTTTTTTCAAAAAAATTCTGGAAAATCCCAGTTTCGGCCACTGCCTGTATTCCTTGGTTTAACCATGGTTAGAGTGGGCCCTAGTTGAAACCAGGGCCATGGTTAGACTCACCACACTCCGGGCTATCCCCCTGTGAAATTTCAGCCCCTAACTCGCACTCTAACCATGGTTAAATCGCTGACGAACAGTGGTTGAAAAATCTGTTTTTTGGAAATCTATCATTTTATGTGGTGACTTTTGGGCAACTTTGGGACTCTGTGGGGCCCACACCCGAACTCCCCTTGGGCTCCACAAAGGCTCAAACTGTTCCTCACATGGCAGGCTGTACACTGATGGTCTCTGATTCCCGTGAATCCCTCTTTAACCAGGGTTAAATTCGCTTTAACTATGGTTAAAAACTTGATGAAATATTGAGTTTTTTGTCTATTAATGGACTTTGTGAGGGCCTAGACCGGGTAGGAGGCCAGTCTAGGCCCTGCCATGGATCCTAGGCCCACTTTTGCTTCAGTCGGCCCCTTAACCATGGTTAAACTCACCCGTGGTTAACATTTAACCATAGTTAAGCGGCCTATGACTTAGCAAAAATTCTGAAAAAATGCTCAAAAAATCCAAAATATTAGGAGAAACCCAAAAATGGTCTCTTTTGACCATTTAACCATGAGTAAGACCCTTAACCATGGTGACCTCCCCTTCTTAACCGTGGTTAAGCATCTTTGACCGCTGGGAAAAATCTGAGAAAATCCCAAAAAAATCAGAAAAATTCAAAAAGACCAAAAAAAATCTGATATTGGATTTTTTAAACCATGGTTAGCACCCCTAACCAAGGTTAATCACATTTCTTAATCCCGGTTAGCAACCCTAACCCTCGGTTAAGACACCCTGGGCCTACTGGGCCTCACCCCTTGGCCTAATCTCGGCCTACCGGACCAAACCCTAGCCTACCGGGCTCATCCTTGGCCTATCGGGCCCAATCTCGGCCTACCGGGCCCAAACTAGCCTACCGGTTTTCACTCTCGGCCTACCGGGCCCAACCCTAGTCTATCGGACTTACCTTAGGCCTATCGGGCCCAATACCAAGCACTTGACCAACTCGGTCAACCACCCCTAGCCTCCTGGCTAGACCTTAAGCCACCCTTGGTGCACACACACACACCCCTAGCCTTGGCACGGGCTCATGTGCCAGAACTACGCTCGGTCTGATCTCACCCCTATGTGAGTACGTAGGCAGCCCAACCCGAGTTCGACCCTAGTCTAGGGTTTTCTCTTTCTTAGATTAGCATTATCTTAAATACTTAAGACATTTGATTAAAACTGAGATTAATTTGGCTTAACCCTAGCAAGTAGGGAACCACGGAAAGTGGAAGTGCCGAGTTGCCTAACTCATTCCCCGGACTTAACCGAACCTCTTACCCTGATCTCTGATCGCAGACCAAGACCTTATCCAAACCTTGGAGACTTATCCCTTCCGAATGAATAGGTGGCGACTCTTAACTCAACCCGTGAGATGCAAACCAGGGTTCCCCCGAAACCCGCGCTCACACTAACACTACAAACTACTAACTTAAAGAAATTATATGAAAAATGCTTAATGTACCCGTAGTTTTCATTAAATAACAAAATGTCTCCGTCTTCATTGGTCCACACCTTACTTTTAAACACTCACCAACTGTGGTTAAGATTCAGTACTCAGTCCTAAGGTTAAGCAATCCAATCATATTTTTTAAAAAAAACATTAATTTTAATTTCGTTAAACTTAACTAGGGTTAAAGGGTTGTTCAAAGAGACACAAGGACATAAAGGTAAGATAATAGTAGGGGTGCACAAAGCCCGATCGGCCCGGTTTGGCCCGAATTTTAGGCTCGAACGGGCCAAGCCAAGCCTAAAAAAAAGCCCGAAAAATCAATCAAGCCGAGCTCGGGCGAACCCCTGTGTGGCTCGGCCTGGCTCGAAGCCCGACTCGATTGAGGTTTGGTTCGGCCCGAACTTGGCTTGGCTGGAATATTATTAAAAAAATAATAAATAAATAAAAATATTATTTATATATATCATTATTATATATATAAATAATATAAAATATTATTATTTTAAAAAAAAAAGGATTCAAGCCGAGCTCGAGCCAAGCCAAGCTTGGGTTGAGCTTGAATTGAGGGTTGAGCTTGAATCAATTCGGGCTGAGCCCAGCTTTTGAATTCGGGCGACCTTTGGGCCGATTTTTTGAGCTTGATTTTGGGCCGAGCCGGGCTTCAAGCCTAAAAAAAATTATTTCAAGGGAAGCTGGGCTTGGCCAAGCCTGGCCCGAATACAGCCCTAATAAGCAGCGGGCCCAGAGTCCGCTAAACACTGCTCAAAAGCTATTCAGTTTTTCTCGTAATGTGATGTGATAGACGTAATACACATCAAACGAATTAAAACCATAACCTTAGAAAAAAAAGTAATTTTCTTAAAGCCAATGGAAAAAAACATAGTAGTATGATGCTAGCATTCCCATGTCATAAATAAAATTGAGGCGACAAAAAAAAGATATTTCCGTAAAGAGTAATAGTCCACTCGTCTGTCCTGGAGGCGACTATTCCTCTTCGCTCTCACATAGCCACCTTTTAGCTCTCATTAACTCGAGTTGGTTTTTTTAAACCCTTTAGTTGATTCTTTTTATTTTATTTTTTAAAAAACCAAGGATAAATGAGTGAATCCAAAAGGTGGATAAATTTTAACCACAATTAAATGAGATTAGGAGGACACATGACAAGAAAATGAGAGCCGAGACGCCCTGCTTGCCTCACCGACCTAGGAGGTGATTAATTTCCTTCCGTAAACTAAGACATTCACCAAACACGTGGGAACAAAATACAGATTTGGAATTTGGAGATTTTGAAGTCTACTTAAATAATATTAAATATTTTATTCAATTAAATTATTTAAAGGGAGAAAATACATTTACACCTCCTGAGGTTTGACGAAAATACACATAGACCCTCCCAGGTTTTAGAAAATACATTAGGTATCCCTACTTTTCAGAATATTGACACTTACACCCTAGGAAGCATGGATACAGATACATGATACGGGTACGACGATACGACATAACCTAAAAAGACAGGATACGGGTACGACCATGATAAGGCTATAATTTTGTTTTAAAAAATTAATAATACTATATTTTGTATTATAATTACAAAATAACTATTGGTTCAGTTCTATTTATGTATAAAAATGACAATGTCCATGCATAAGTAGGGTCATCTCATCATCCACTAAGCAAAAAAGAAAGTCATCCTATCATCCACTAAGCAAAATATAAAGAATACCATGTCCATGCAAAAGCAAAAGAGATAGGGTCATACTCCTAGGTCTCCAAAAAATAAAAATTCATGCCCGTATCCCCACTGTATCCTACGTATCCATGCCATATCGGAGCTGTATCCGAAATTAAAAAAATTATTTTTAATTAACTGGATACATCTAAGTTGTATCCCGCCGTATTGGAGGCGTATCCATATCCGATACGGGTACGATGACCTATTTGAAGTATCCTTGCTTTCTAGCTTACACTCCTTCCATCAGTTGACCGTTAGTCAATTGATGGAATGATGATATCATAGGATAAAATGGTATGAACTACCAAAAATACCTTCTAAAGTTGTCATTTTCAATTTTTCTCATATACGTCCCTTCATTTTTAAATGAAATCAAATCCTCTAGGGTGACCACGTTTCCTTTTCGACACCCCTTGTGGTGGCCACATGTCCTTTTAGACACCTCTTGAGGTGGCCACGTGTCCTTGACACTCCTTGAGGTAGCTATGTGTCCTTTTTGACACCCCTTGAGGTAGCCACGTGTCTACATTTAAGGGGTGTCAAAAGTGACACGTGGCTACTTTAAGGGGTGTCAAAAAGGACACGTGGCCATCCCTAGGGTTCACCCGCCCATCCTAGGTTTTTTTTTTTCTAAATATTAATTATTTAAAAAAATATTTTAATATTAAAAAAGTCTTAAAAGTAATTATTAAATTTTATAAAAAGAATTAATATTTAGAAAAAAAAAACCAAGTATGGGGGGTGAACCACATGGGTGGGTGAATCTAACCCCATTTAAGGGGTGGGGTGTCAAAAAGGACACGTGGCTACCTCAAGGAGTGTCAAGAAGGACACGTGGCCACCCTAGAGGATTTGATTTCATTTAAAAATGAAGGGATAATTTCGTATATGAGAAAAATGGAAAATGACAACTTTAGAGGGTCGGTCTTTTTTGGTAGTTCATACCATTTTATCCTATGACATCATTATTCCATTAGTTGACTAACGGTCAATTGATGGAAGGGGTGTAAGTATAAATATTTTGAAAAATAGGGATACTTAATGTATTTTCTAAAACCTGAGGGGATTATGTGTATTTTCGTGAAATCTTAGGTGGTGTAAATGTATTTTCTCATATTTTGAAAAACCTGGTTTGAATTGAAATTCAAATAGTCAAATGGGGATGTCATTTGTACGGTAACTTTGCAGCCAAAGGAGAATGAAGTGGATTCTCGGGACTCGTTTAGCCTGCGAGTCACGACTCGTTAGCAAATCTTTGAGACGCGCTAGCCATTTTTAGACTCGGTCAATGCATTAACGTTACTAAATAGGCCTTGTCCCTGGCGAAACCAGAAACTCCGCTCGGGCTTCCATACATTGTGTGACAATTGGCAAAAATATGGGGAGAAGTCATTTTATTTTCTTCCAAATTTTTTTTTACTTCTCCCCATATGATATCTCTCCTCTTTATCCTCACACACTTATCGCGACATGTCTTATTATAAGTGAAGGGGTCAAAATCATTGACCCCATAATTTTGACTTCTCTACCACATGTCACCTATTCTATGGAATCCCGAGATAAGCCCTTTCTGGCTTCAGTGACAATCCGAGGCCTACAAAATAAGAGAATAAGCTCTTAACAATAATAAATCAGTAGGTCCTCTGGCCTTGGCTTGTCTTTGGCGAAGCCCAGAAAGACCCCTCTTAGGGTACCACAAAAATACAAGTGGTTGGAGAAGTCATTTTATGGGTGACTAAAGGGTGAGAGATATTGACTTTTCTATACATTATTGTGTGGTACCCGAAAGGGGCTTGTCTCTGATGAGATAAAGGGTGAGAGATATTAATTGGGGAGAAGTTAAAATCATGATTTTGACTTTTCTATACATTATTTGACACATGATGAGATAAAGGGTGAGAGATATTAATTAGGAGAGAAGTTAAAATCATGGGGGGAGAAAATGGAATGACTTCTCCCATTTTTAAAGCCACATGTCCTTTATTGTGTGGTACCCGAAAGGGGCTTGTCTCTGGCGAATATAGTGACCTACAAAAAAAAAAAAAGGGTACAATATGCTCATCAAAGAGGACACTTTCAAATGGACCCCACTCAGAGCTCTCTTAAACGAAACACAACCCATTTATCAGAAGGCTAGGATCATCACATCTCTTTCCTCTTTTTCCTCGACTTGGTTGACGCGGGCTACTCCACAGTGAACACGATCATTTCATTTCCACCTCGGAGTGGAAAATGCAATGGGGGTATATAATCATAAATATAGTGTGAAACGGGTTGAGTGCTGCAAATTACACGGGCCCAGAATCCGATCCGTTTCGCACTAGGTATTATGTAACCAGGATGTTCTTGTAACAATGGTGGATTGAAAATATTAGTAATTATGATAGATTTGTCAAGAATGATTAGACAGATACGAAATATTCTAGGACCAGTGGCATGAGAGGTTTTGGAGTGTGGGCTTCCAATATTTTTGAGTCCTAAGAAGAGGACCCTAGGTCTTCTTCTAAGCTGACCGCAGTGTCCCCGTGTCCCTTTTAACACCTCTTAAATCACGGTTAATCTTAATTAAATTAAAATTATATTTTTTTTTGTTTTTCTGAAACTCATGATTATATTGCTTAACCCTAAGGGGTGAGTGAACCCTAACCACAGTTGACAGGTGGTATAAAAGGGCCATGGACCAATGAGATCACCGGATCAACCTTTAAGCTGACCCTGGGTCCGTTTTCCATTTCCCATTTTTTTAATGACAAGTTCGTGTGTCATTTCATCCATATATTTCGTACATATATATTTTACCGGTATTGTTTCTCCTGCAGCTATCCCCTTGTGCTATGATTATGCATGTCATGTTAGATAATTAAATAACATAATATAAAATATATATTTTGTTTTCAAAAGTTTAGGAGGAGTTGCTCCCCTTACTCATGATTATGCCCAATTAAATAATTAAAAAATGTAATATAATTTTTTATTATCAAAAGTTCAGGGGATAGCCGCTCCTTGTCTCATGACTATATCATGTTAAATAATTAAATAACATAGTATATTTGTTTTTCAAAAGTTTACGGGGGAATTGCCCCATTCCCCATTGTTAGCCGTGGGTTGCAGGGAGGCCTAAGTGGGGAATGGCTCTTGAATTTTTGAAAAACACCAAATTTTTTGTAATGGAGAATAGCATAGGCATGGGGACAGTGCTCCTTGGGACTGTCCCTTTAGAATTGTGAGCTGCACTTGGAACCCGAATCCCTTTAGAATTAAGAGCATATTTTTGGGACAAGGAGACAACTGTTCATTAAAAAAATAAATTATACTATATTATTTAATTATTAATAGGGCATAATCATTGGACAAGAGAGCCGTGAACTTTTAAAAACAAAAAATATATTTTTGTATATAATGTTATTTAATTATTTCTCCATCACTAAAAAAGTGTTATTTAATTATTTAACATGACTATGTCATGGCCTCACGAGCAACGAAACTAAAACCTCAATCCAAACCTGTGAAAGATAAGTGGTTATACAGGTTCGAATCAGAAATACTACCCATGGGCAGAAGCTTCTATGGGGTCAATAGTCAAAGTCATTGAAAACTCAACTCAACTCAAAAAAAAAGATCGTTCAAACGCGTTCCTTGACGAAAATAAAATAAAATGAACATCACCTTATTTTCAACACGCCATGTAGAAAAGTATTCAATATTACTATATCCTCTCAATTACTTAATAAACCTATGTATGTAATATATATATAACAGATTACAAACCCCTCAATTCCAGCAACAGACTAACTCCTAGTACTCCTTCCTACCCGTCTAAGCATAGACCTCAAAAATTCAGAACTCAGCCATGTTGGAAGCACAGAAGCAGCGCAGCATGGCAAACAGGAAATGCTGCGCCTATATAGTGGCATTCGTCGTGTTTCAGACCATAATCATCCTAGTTTTCGCACTAACAGTGATGCGAATCAAAACTCCTGATGTTAACTTGAAGTCTGTCACAGTCAAGAGTCTCACAAACAGCTCGTCACCTCCTTCCTTTAACATGACACTTATTGGGGAAATAACCATCAAAAATAAGAATTTTGGTCACTACAAGTTCGACAATACCACGGCGACCGTCTCTTATGGCGGCACGAAGGTCGGGGATTTTATGATTGAAAAGGGGCGCGCTAAGGCAAGAAAAACGCGACGAATGAACGTTACAATTGATGTGAACTCGGGCACACTATCGGATACTGCGAGCCTGGGAAGTGAACTCAATTCAGGGAGGTTGAAATTGAGCAGCCATGCCAAGTTGAGTGGGAAGGTGCAGCTGATGAAGATAATTAAGAAGCGTAAAACGGTGGAAATGAACTGTACCATGACGCTTATGTTGGATACAAAGGTCGTTCAGGATTTGGAGTGCGAGTGATATTTGAAGCTATAGGCTATGTTATATTAGTTTTCGAGTTTAAATTCCCTGTAGTATTATTTTGTTTAATTGCCTTTTCTTTTTTCCTCCTTGAAATAAAGAGCCCAGATGAGAGTATAGTCTTCTTATGTAAATCATGTTTTGGAAGTATATATTGTTTTGTATAATTGCATCTATCAACAATAATTTTGTTCTTTTCACACAGTTCCAACCTGATCATGCATAATTGCATCCACCAACAATAATTTTGTTCTTTTTATCAATTTGATGTTGATAAATACTTGTATCTAGAAATTAATTTCGGACAATTGAACATTCTGAAACGGCTTCTTTTTAAGAAATAAAAATATTTGTACCAGAATAACAAAGGCCAAGAACAACAAAAGGCCTTAGACACGTAATGGATCTTGAAGTACTATTTCTACATCTCCCTTACCGGAGTTTTGAATCATCTTACTATTTCTAAGATCTCCGTATCATTTTTTCTTCTTTGGGTTTAGTTTTTATTATTATTATTATTTAGGGTCAGTCTAGCTCGTGACTTGCCTGTCCATCAACCAGAAGTTGGATCACTCCTAGCCAAAAAAAATAAAATGAGAACCACTAGGAGTAATTCTGACCGTTGGATGATCAAAAGGGTTTTGAGCTGCAACCATTTGATCACCAATCTATGCTCTTACCATATTGAAAATGACTTTTCGTAATATTGCCAACGTCCCTGGAGGGTGGTGGGGCCATCCTTTTAAACGGTGGGAAGATTTTGGAATCAATCCGTGGAGACATCCCATCTCAAATAAATTGGGATATTGTACTCAAGATGGCCCACCAATGACCATCCAACATGATCCCTATCAGATGGACTTGGGCCTGATCTATCATGGCAGAAAACACGGCAAACTAAGCCTATCAAAACCCAGAACAAAACCTTTTTTTCCAGAAACAATGGACAAAGCTTATGCATCAGGAACTCCGGAGCGTGACGTTTGAGTTCCAAAGTCTATGCACAATGTTGAAATTTGTAAAGCAAGGGCTCTTAAGGTCTAGGCCTGAAATCCATGCTATTTTGACCCTTAAATAGTTCACACTAGTTTGGGATAAACCAAAGACTCAATGCTTAGTTCTTATCTCCTGACACTTTCACTCTAGCATATTCTGACACGTGGACGAAAATTGCGTCGAGCTAAATCTGGGAGAGTGGATATGATGTCTAATTCCGAAAATGAGTAAAATTTTAAATTCTTAGAATTGATTTGCACTTAATATGTTTGGCAATAATCAGTTAAAATTTATTAATGAACCTTGTCTATGCATATCAGATATGAGAGACACGTGGTGTTCTTTGGGTCCATAAGAAAACCTATAATACGAGTCTCCTTTCTATAATACGAGTCTCCTTTTCCTAACTTGTGATGAAAAATAATTGTCTTAAGTCGTCCAATCTGTTAGCAGAAAGTCTGTCATTATCCGTAGCTAATCAATTTTAACCTATGCATTAAGTATATTTTGTTTGATGAGTCGATAAGATGACAATCCGAGTTGGGTTGTACAAGTTTGAGTAAACTCAGTATTTCTATAGTACAATGGAATTAGGGTTGTTAGTGGATCGGGTCAGAGCTGGGCCAGGATTTGTTCAAGCCCAACCCTCACTTGTAAGTGTCCATCCCAAGCCTCAGAGGGCTTGAATTGCCTAGGCCCAAGCTCTACCCTCAGCCAGGGCTAGCTAGGCTTGGGTTTAGGAGAAGATAAAGAATTTTTTTTATAATAATATTTAGTGATTTTCTTACTGAACCATCATTCACCACAAACTTGACATCAAATCTCCTTTATCAGAACTTGGGGACTGATTATGCAACAAAAAGAGAAGCACAACCAAGTTAATTTTTTTTAACATGGCAACAATAAATTTTGAAAATAAGGGAAAACATTCAAATGACTCTATATAATCTTAGAATGTTACTTTTAAAAAGAGTATTCGATTTGAAATATTTTTTTTTAATCTAATATTATAAAATTCATGCATGTTTGACACTGGGATTCATCCTAATACCTGTGATAACACCATGATAATAGCATAGCAACCATAGATATATATTTTTTGGAAGCTTGTCTATTTCTTAGTGTGAAATTCACATACACCGTATATGATCATTTACAAAAAAATTAACAGTCACTAGAATATGTAATAGTAAATGTAATTCATGAACAACATGAAAGTTGTTATAATTCTGTCCTTGCACGACATCTAATTAACGGGTTCTATTGAAGTCATTACCTTCTCCTCAAATTAAAATATAATATAAGATTAATCAAAATTGTAACTCTCTCATCGATCTATTATAATATAAAATATTAATACGTGATTCATCAATAACATCGGCATTGATACAACTATATCCCATATGCAAGCCAGTAAAAGAAGGTACGAATACATTAGAAGCTTCTACCATTATTTTAACTCACATGACAATGTCCCAAGGCCAAGAAGTCTGAGATTCAAAGTCACCGGACGCGTTTGGGAAAGTAATAATAAAAAAATCCAGGTATATACGCAACACTACACTTTGAAGGAAGGTGTTACCTCTTATTTTATAATCCAAATACAACTATATCTATATAACTGATTACAATTCCCCAATTGCAACAAACAGCTCGATTCTTCACATCCATAGTTCATTTTACATTTAAAATATCTTCTCAGTTCTTCCTGAGAGAATTAAATCATAACGAAAGACATAAACAAACTCTAGATGCAAACGTTCTAAAACAGTATATCAAGAATCTTAGGATCTACATCATGAACGGATGAACACGAACGGGTGGGTGTTTTGTGATCTTCCTCAACCAAATCGCCTTAGTTCCTCAATGGGACCGTCGTCTCTCTTCCAGATGGGGAGAAGGGAAACTGTGTTATAATTTGGTGTATTTGGGACCATAACCTAAAAAGTCTATATTGTTTAATTAGGGTTCCCATAATCCCCTAATTAGAACAAAATTGGTATCTACTCAATTAGTCCATATCAATTTTTAGCAGTCTATGGGCTTACCAAATTAGACCACTTGATTTCAGCCCACTAAATTAAATAGCTAATATAATTGAATACATAAAATAATATGTTGCCCAATTTAGTATCCTAACATTATAAGAAATATGATTTCCTAACAATGGAATCACCGCGGCTTTTATCACAATACAATCATGACTAAACCACGATAATCACCATATTAATACACTCAATGAGATAGATTAAATATGGATGAGTAGCATGGAAATTACATGCAATGTGATCTCACACATGCCTATTTCCAACTGGTCCTTCTTCAGTCTTTAGTGAGATCAATCCAAAGTCTTTAATGCAATGCAAACATTGCACATAGAAAACATAAGTAAGCTCAGAAATAGAATCATAAACCATCAACTTTATTCTACACAAAACTAAACAATTCAATGTCTAAAGTAAAACATATAGAATAAAAATGACTCCCACTAAACCAAGGTATTATTAGAAATAACACCCATGTGAGCAGTGTGCTCATAAAAAACCTTAGGCGTTAAGCCCTTGGTCAATGGGTCCGCTGGCATAGAATTTGTTTCTATATGTTCTATGAAAATCTGCCTATCCTGAACTCTCTCCTTAACAACTAGAAACTTGATGTCGATAAATTTCGACTTCGTCGAGCTTCTGTTGTTGTTGGAGTAAAGCACCGCTGAGTAATTGTTACAGTAAATCTTCAATGGTCTGTCAATGCCATCTACCACACGCAACCTAGTGACAAAGTTTCGTAGCCATATCCCGTGGTTGGACGCCTCATAACAAGTAATGAACTCAGCAGCCATAGTTGAAGAAGCTATAAGAGTCTGCTTAGCAGACTTCCATGATATAGCTCCTCCAGCCAACATAAAGATGTAGCCTGAAGTGGAGCGCCTGCTATCATGGCATCTCACAAAATCGGAGTCAGAGAACCCGATGATCTCTAAACTGTCTGATCTCCGATAAGTGAGTATGTAATCTTTTATTCTCCTTAAATAACGCATCACGCGTTTGGCTGCCTTCCAATGTTGCATACCTGGATCATTCAAATATCTGGCCAAAACTCCCACTATAAACCCTATGTCGGGATGAGTACAAACTTGAGCGTACATTAGACTCCCTACTACTGACGCATAAGGAATCTTTTGCAACTCTTTCCTTTCAAGATCATTATTAGGGCACTGTTTGAGACTAAACCTGTCTCCTTTAGCTACCGGCGTGTCTCCTGATTTACTATCTTCCATGCCGAATCTACTCAGAACCTTATCGATATAGCTCTTTTGTGAAGACCCAAGGATACCTCGAGAACGATCTCTCAGTATCTGAATACCTAATACAAAAGAGGCATTACCAAGATCTTTCATCTCGAATTTATTCGTCAGAAATTTCTTGGTTTCGTGTAACAAGCCTATATCGCTGCTAGCGAGTAGAATATCATCGACATATAATACCAGGAAGATAAATTTACTCCCACTGAACTTATGATATACACAGTCATCAACGACATTCGCTTCAAAACCGTACGAAGTGATGACTTGATGAAACTTGTGATACCATTGACGGGAAGACTGTTTGAGACCATAGATGGATTTCTTTAACTTGCAGACCATAGACTTTGGTTCTCCCGATATAAAGTTTTCTGGCTGTACCATATAAATCGCCTTGTCAATGTCTCCATTGAGAAAAGCAGTATTGACATCCATCTGATGTAGCTCTAGATCAAAATGAGCCACCAGTGTCATTACAGTTCTAAAAGAGTCTTTCAAAGATACCGAAGAGAAAGTCTCTTTGTAGTCTATGCCTTCTCTCCGAAGTAAAGCCTTTGGCGACTAGATGAGCCTTATATCTCTCGACATTACCCTTCGAATCCCTCTTGGTTTTAAATATCCATTTATAGCCAATGAGTTTTGCACCTTCAGGTAACTCGACGAGATCCTAAAAGTCATTGTCTTTCATAGACTTCATCTCATCCTTCATAGCATCAATCCACTTCTAAGAGTGAGGACTGCGCATGGCTTGACAGAAGTTGATCGGGTCATCCTCTGTTAAACCAACGCCATCCTCATGTTCTTGGAGAAAAACGATATAATCATCTGGAATCGCACTTCTCCTCTCCCTAGTGGATCTCCTTAATGGTTACTTCTTGAGGTTGTTGAGTTTGTTCTATAGATGGTGCTTGAGGAAGAATCTCATTGTTGTCTTGGTCTAGAACAATGTCAAGAATAGGAGCCTGAACATTGTTATCTAGTGTCGGAACCGTGTCTTGAACAACAATATGTATGGAGACCTGATCACCGTCAACAACAGATTCTTCTTCAAAGACAACATTCCTTATGTTTTCTTCCCCTCCAAACTCAACATCCTCAAGGAATCTCGCATTTCCCGTTTCAAATAAGGATCTTGATGTGGGATTGTAAAATTTGTAGCCCCGAGAGCGTTCAGCGTAACTGACGAAATAGCATCTAACCGTCTTTGAGTCCAGTTTTCTTTCATGTGGCCTATAAGGCCGTGCCTCAGCTGGACAACGCCAAATGTGTAAGTGTCTTATGCTAGGCTTCTTGCTTGTCCAAAGTTCATAGGGGGTTTTGGCAACTGCTTTGCTCGGTACCCTGTTAAGGATGTACACTGCGGTCTTTAAAGCTTCTCCCCAAAGTGACTTTGGCAAGGAGGAATGACTAATCATACTCCTTACCATATCCTTAAGAGTTCGGTTTCGTCGCTCTGCAACACCGTTCATGCTCAGTTTGCCCGGCATGGTGTATTGTGGAACAATTCCACACTCATTGAGGAAATTTGCGAAGGGATGTTGTTCTCCTGATCCGTCATACCTCCTGTAGTACTCACTACACGGTCCGATTTGATAGCCTTAATTTTCTTTCCAAGTTGAAGTTCAACTTCAGCTTTGAAAGATTTGAAAACGTCTAAGGATTGCGACTTCTCATGTATCAAATATAGGTAACCGAATCTAGAGTAATCGTCTATGAACGTAATAAAGTACTGTTGTCCATTCCATGAAACCGTAGGGAATGAACCACATATATCAGTATGTATGAGTTCTAAGACATCTGTAACTCTCTCGGCACCTAATTTTCTAACGTTTGTTTGTTTCCCCTTGATGCACTCAACACAGACTTGAAAGTCTGTCAAATCTAGGGGTTCAAGAATTCCATCTGACACAAGCCTCTGAATTCTCTGTTTAGAGATATGACCTAAACGCTAGATCAAGCATATACAAATTATCAATTAAAGAACCGGAACCAATAAAATTTGAATTTTGATAGAGACTAACTTTATTATTTCCAAATGAACAAGAAAAACCTGATTTGTCCAAACTAGAAATAGAAATTAAATTCCGTCTAAAAGACGGTGCAACAAATGTCTCAAACAAATCCAAATAAAACCCAGTTTTCAATTGTAATCTAAAAGTCCCTATAGTCTCCACCGCAACTTTATTGCCGTCGCCCACATAGATGAATCTTTCAGCATCACTTGGCGGTCGGCTCCACAGGTAACCCTGCATGGACATACTTATGTGAGTAGTAGCACCAAAATCTATCTACCAAGTATTTTTAGATACAGAAGCTAAATTAACTTCAGAACAAACTAAAGTTAGAAGCATACCCTTCTTTACATGCCAGACGGCGTACTTGGAACAGTTCTTCTTCATGTGTCCTGACTTTTTGCAGAAGTAGCAGGTAAACTCCTCATCCTGCTTCTTTTGTTTCTTCTACTGAGAAGATCCTTCCGCAGCAACCTTAGCTCTTTTCCTTTTCTTGTTCTGAGAGGTTGAGGCCAAGTGAGCACTCTCAGTTTTATCTCGCTGCTGCCTCTCTTCTTCTTGCACATAGTGACATATAAGCTCATTGAGGGACCATTTGTCCTTCTGAGTATTATAACTCACTTTGAACTGCCCAAAGTGTGCAGGAACCAAGTACACGAGTAAGTCCTCAGACAGCTCCAACTTAAGCGACTTGATTTTTGATGCGAGATGAGACATTTCCATGATGTACTCCCTCATGTTCCCTTTGCCCTTATACTTCATCGCGATGAGTTTAGCTAAAAGGTTACTTGCCTCCGACTTTTCGTTCTTGGTAAAATATTGCTGAATTTCTTCCAGGAACTTCTTGGCGCTCTTGGTCTCAGTAATAGAGCCCCGAAACATTTCCGCAATGGAGCGTTTCATGATCATCAAGCACATTCGGTTAGATCGATTCCACTTTTCAATTTTAACCTCATTGAGGTATTCCAGAGTAGCAATGGGTTGATCTGACTGAAGTGCAAGATCGAAATCCATACAATCGAGGACAATCTCCACTGTTTCTGTCCAGACTTTGAAGTTTGTCCCGCTTAGCATTGGGATGTTGTTGACTTGGCAGAAACATTCGTAGCTGTAGCAACAGAAGCTGGATAGAGAGCAAAATAAACAAGCACACTCATATTAACAAGTATGTCATAAAATAAAACAAGATATGAACAAATAATCCAAATTAGGGACCCATCTTAAGATACCTAGCACAACATTAATTCATAGTCTTTGGACAGAGAAATTAACTGTAAGTGGTACTCCTAGTGCAATGATCAAATACTGACAATTAGTTCTGTCAAACAACAACCTTTCTTTGGACCGACTGTTGATTACATGAATATATTTTTTTAATCGTCACACATTTATCATCGTAGGCGCGTTGTTATTTGGCCAAACTGTGTCTTCCTTTGGGCCGAGCACAGTTCGCATAAATAACTCCGCACAAACATCTATGTATTTTCAATCAAATCAATCTTCACAACAGAGGTTACTTTGGCAACATGTTGCTTTAATCAATTTAATTGAAAATACTAGACTAACTGGATCCAAAATAAAAATAAATAAATAAATAAACCAAAATGCAAGGGACGAATGAAATATCCATCTATATTTTAGAGGTAAATCTATGGAAATTGTGAGGGGAAATTTCCGGGAAGGACATGCGTCAGCAACTGCTACTCAAGCTCTGGTTTACTGGTAGAAGGTAGGAGTCGAAGGGTATGATATCCTGCCCTGTACTCTGATGCCAAAGTAAGTAGATGTAGAAGGTGATGAACAGTAGTAAGCACAAAGCAAGTGATCGAGAGAGAGTGTGTTAAAGATTCTTTTTTTTCCACTGAAATTCTTGGAGTATTTATAGGTTCAGCTCAGAATGGCCATGGATGGCCATAGATGACCATACCATGTGTCCAGCACTCATTACTAAATATGTCAGACAAATCTGCCACCTAACGTCTCTCACGTGGGCGCCTACTATTAGTTCAGTTGGTTTGTTTCTGACAGCACGCGGAAGTGACCAGCATTAAATGCCAAGACAGTGTTTTTCACCTACTCGTCAGAATAAATGATCGCCTCCTGATCACTTCCTCCTATGAGTCGGTCTCGTTGTTGACTCGAGCTCGAGTCCGTTGTGTATGCCTTAAAATGAGGTTTGGTCTAGTTATCCGAAGATAACGGATTCGTTGTGGAAGACAACGGCTACGTTGTATATAAGACAACGGAAACGTTGTGCATCAGACAACAGAACAACTCTCTCTTTTAAGCACGCGATCCACGTGTCACACTTTGGTGAACACAACAACACAAGCTAGCTCGTTTTCCAACACTTAAATAATTTCACAAATTTTATCCATTACAATTTGCCCCTTTATGATGCTTGGAACGTAGCTCGAAGTATCATAAACGAACAAAATGCAACAAATTGTACCTGACTCTACTTTCGGGATTCGTATCGTTGCAGGATTCAAACATTTTGGGAAGCTGAACGTTCACTACAGCTGGCATGTGCGTGCGAACCGTCAAGCCTCCTTAAATGCATGGCAGGCTGTCATCATACCGTTTTAGGAATTCAAACCGCTTTATCTCTCCGACGGTTATCTTCTTGGTTCTCAAATGACATTTATGCCCCTATTTTCCTTGTTTTGCTTTGCGGAACCGAAGGGTACCATGGTCTTGCACAACATATATTCTGACACATGCAGTGTATATAACACAAATGACCATCCGAACCTTGCCTTTTGAGTACGTGTACGGCTCTGATGCAGGGTACGTCCGTCCTTTCATCTTCGCGAAACATCTATAAAGCACCAAGAGACTGCTTCATGTTGGTCACTCTGTTTCTGAAGCACTGTTACTCTGCCGAATTCGTGCCTCAAGCAAAGGTTCACCAGTCCTCAAGCTTTCCTCCCTCTGCTCCTCACTGTGGTACGTTTTTCCTTCTCTTCCTTTGCTTTTCACTGTTTTCTCCATTCTTTTTCTCATCTGGTTCACTTGTCTCTCTCCGTCTTTCTCCTTCGCATTCTCTTTTCTTCTACTCCTTGTTCTTCGTTTCTGGTACCATGTCTGCTGCAATTCCCCTAGAACCCGTTAGAGTAGAAGTAGTTAGGGCTCAGAGTGACGATGAAGCAAGCTGTATTGGTAGTGCCCCATATAGTGCCTACATCGAAAAATCTTCTGCCATTCGCCAACAACAATTAGAATACTTGAACCACCTTAGGAAACGTTTCGATTTCCCCCCTCATGTCCATCTCCACTTCAAAAGGGACGATGTTCACTTTGATAAACGTTCCGATGCCTGTACGGTCGTTTATCTTGCTCAACTTGAGACCGGTCTTCGTTTTCCTCTTCACCATGTCCTCGATGATGTTCTGTCCGCCCTAAAACTTGCCCTGAGTCAAATGCACCTTAGTTTTTACAAATACATGTCCGTGATGCTAAAGTTCATCGAGGACGGATACCCCATAGAAGCCAGACACCTCTGTTAATTCTGTCATGCCGTGAAATGCCGAGGTACTGATGATGATCTCTACAACTACTTTTCTTGGAATAAAAAACCTTTGTACCCCGATCTTATCTCCGATATACTTGACAAAGAAAGGGTGGAGGGCGACTCCCTTCGTTGTCTCTGGGGGCTGAAAATTAGAGACTTCTTCTGTACTCAACGTCTTTCAAGACAAGCCAGGTATCCGAGATCCGTTGTCCATTGTCCTCTAAGTGTCCTGCCTCCGTAGTCCGATGTCCGTTGTTTGATATTTCTTCTTCTACTGTTCATTCCCCGTTGTGGAAGACAACGGCTACATTGTATATAAGACAACGGAAACGTTGTGCATCAGACAACGGAACAACTCTCTCTTTTAAGCATGGGATCCACGTGTCACACTTTGGTGAACACAACAATACAAGCTAACTCATTCTCCAACACTTAATCAATTTTACGAATTTTATCTATTACAGAAATATTTATTTAATCAAGGCTGTTTGGCCCCTTATTGCAGTAGTTATGATGAGATTCAAGAGGAAGTATACAAAGATATTGGGTATGCCACAGTGATGAGCGTGTTATATTTTAGAGGTAACTATAAGGCTTCTTGTCACAAAAGTCTGCTTTCTTCCCTCATTGATGAGAGTGTTATAGAGTGATCGAGTAAATCTTCATAATCAAAACCGCTTTAATCAAATTCCAGTTAAAAGTCTTTCTCAATTCTTTCCAAGACCTCTTTTATGGGCACTCCTAATAAGCCTTCCTCCGAAATAATGTGCTTACTAGTCTCCATCGTATTCACTTACTACCGTCCAACTGGATGTCTAACACCCATTTTATCCAGTTCCAGAAATTTGAATGGTCACTCCCATCAAAAGAAATTATCCAAATAAATAAGTTTAATTGATCGGACGATTAAAAATTCTGTCATTGTTTTTCTTGTTTGGTCACTAAAATTCTGTCATTGTTGTAGGCAACAAGAGTTGGGCAATGGGTTTGATACAATGTGACACCTGTATTGTTATAAATTTGATCACCATTTAGTGGTTAGTAATATGGTATGCCACAGTGATCCTTTCTTTGTAGAAGATACCCAAAATAAATGGTGGAAGAAATCATGGAAACCCAATGAGGAGAGAGCCTCCTTTCCTTGACTATGTAGTGCCTTTTTTTTTTTTTTTTTTTTTGAGGAAACCGCCCATTACGTAAAAGCTAGTCCAAAGAATATGAACATAATATCCAAGGGAAAAAATCGAATATATATCCAAAAATTCTAGAATTTCTCACAAAACATAAATATTCTATTCAAAAAAAAAAATATCCAAACATCATACGAACAGAATATTCACAAATCCTAATAATCTAACAATGATGGTGGCTCTTATACCACTTGATAGAATTAAATCATACCGAAAGCCATAAACAAATTCTAGATGCAAACACGTTTTAGAACAGTATATCAAAAATCCTACGATCTACATCATGCCAGATTATTAAGGATTTATGGGCTCGGATGAGATACATAGATCCATTATGAACGATCGCTTACCGTTGTGGAAAAATTACGACAATCGATCACGAACGGATGAACACAAACGGGTGGGTGGTTTGTGATCTTCCTCAACCAAATCGCCTTAGTTCCTCAATGGGACCGTCGTCTCTCTTCCAGATGGGGAGAAGGGAAACTGTGTTATAATTTGGTGTATTGGAGACCATAACCTAAATTGTCTATATTGTTTAATTAGGGTGCCTATAATCCCCTAATTAGAACAAAATTAGTATCTACTCAATTAGTCCATATCAATTTGGGTGGTGTTACGTGCACACCAATAATTGATGACTACACCCCATTTTTCAAAATTGATGACTGCACACCATTAGTTTATTAAAATTTTAAATGCACACCAAAATCAAAAAAATACTTATAAAATTTATAGTTACACACCAAACTTCAAATTTATTAATTATAAGAATAGAGGATAATGTTAGCTTCACTTTAATTTGAGAGTCACTTTACCCAAGAATAAATAATGCAATCACCACTTGTTTAATTAAGGAGTTAGAATTTCTCATTTACTGTTTATGAATAATAATCTATGCAAGTACATTATGGTGGTGGTGTACCAAATTTTCTATAGCATTGATCTATTGTTATCTCTTATTTTTATCAATTTATCTAATTTAAATAGCGGAAACTTCAAATAATTAAAAATTGTCAAACAAATAACTAAATTTTCAATAGCTATCGATTAAACAAATAAAATCAATGACATATGAAAAATTATATAATTAATTTTTAATAAAATATTAAATAAAAAAATTGTCAAACTAAAAATTGAGAACATGAGAAAATTTTAGTTAATGGAGAAACAATAATTAATTGAGACCATAGAGAGGTGATGACGAATAGAGAAGAAGTCAGTTTGAAAAGTAAAAGAATTAGGAATGGGGTGTATATATAAAAATATAGAGAACTTCAAAATATAAGAAAATTAAAAAATGGGGTGTAGTCATCAAATATTGGTGTGCACATAACACCACCCATCAATTTTTAGCAGTCTATGGGCTTACCAAATTAGACCACTTGATTTCAGCCCACTAAATTAAATAGCTAATATAATTGAATAAATATGTTGCCCAATTTAGTATCCTAATATTATAGGAAATGTGATTTCCTAACACTTCCAACAACAGAAAATGGCTGACAACGACTAGCAGGTTTATCCCCAGGCTCCGGCCAACGGTTATATTAAAAGAGACGTCACGTCGAGTCGCAATCCGAGGAGCTTCGCCGGAAGAAAAAAATCAAATGTTTTGCTTATATAGCTGTGTTTGCCGTGTTTCAAACCATAATAATCCTTATATTTGCATTAACTGTGATGCGTCGCCTTCCTTTAGCATGAGACTAATCGCCGAAGTCACTGTGAAGAATAAGAATTTTGGTCACTACAAATTTGATGAGAGCACGGCAACCTTCTCCTATGGCGGCATGACCGTCGGAAGAGCCCTGATTCCTAAGGGGAGCGCAAATAGGGGTGTCAATGGGCCGGACTTGGGCTTTCATTTTTGGTGATTTTTGAATAGGCCCGGCCTGAACCCGACATATTTTCAAGAGACTTTGAAGCCCGAATTAGGCCCGATTGACACCCCTAAGCGCAAAGGCACGAAAAACGCAACGAATGACTATTGCAGTTGATGTGAACTCCAACGGGCTATCAGGTAATTCGGACTTGAGCAGTGAAATAAATTCAGGGATGCTGACACTAAGCAGCCACACCAAGTTGAGTGGGAAGGTGACTCTGATGAAGCTAATGAAGAAACGTAAAACAGCGGAAATGAACTGCACCATGATTATTAATGTGGCGAGCCGGTCGATCCAGAATTTGAATTGCGAGTGACATGTAAAGCTCTAGGTTTGGGCTATTCTTTGTATTGTGCATTTTATTTAGTATTTCATTTGCTCTCTTTTTCATCTATGCTATTGATTTTTTGTTTTATTTTTAGATTTAATATATGCATGTTCGAGATTAATTATGAACAAGAGCTCGGGTTGAGTCAACCGGAACAACCCAAAAATTGCTTTGCCCAGTGCTTAGTTTGATAATTTTGAACACAAAGAAGAGTGTTTTTTTTCCGTAAATACCCTTCCCAAGTCAGTTTTTGTGTTGCCCTCCTATTGATAGTTGTTCTCTTATATTTTAAACCAAAAAAACATCTTAAAAGGATGTGGAGTTTTGCTGTTTAACTTACACAGGTATGATTTAAGAGATAACCGGAGCTCCTTAAAATATGCCGGTAATTTAAGAAATACAAATGTACATTAAGGGTGCGTTTGGATTTATAGAATTGAAGAACGGAATTGTCAATTCCATGAGACAATTCTAATTTCATCGTTTGGGACACATTATAAATAGGGTGAAATTAAGATTTTCTAATTCCATAGAGAATTCAAGCAGTGATTTTAAAGACAAATTTATAAGATTCAATTTCACAGTAAAATGATCTTATTTGACAAATCCACGTTGCTGCGGAATTTAAAAACAAAAAAGAAGTCTGATGGTTTCATTTCTCCAGGAATTTAATAGTGCATCCAAACGATAGAATTTTGAATTTCGTGGAATTTAATTCAGTATGTTTTAATTCCATGGAATTCAATTCTTTGGCTCAATTCCAATTCCATAAATCCAAACGCACCCAAGTTAATTACGGAAGCATTATTTACATGGGTTTTTTTTTGGAGAAACAACCCAAGTAGGGTCCACAATTGGATGTATTACAACATACATGCTTGTTTTGCTTGCTTGCTGGATTTAATATTTTGTCAAAGGGGAGTGCTAGCCATATTCTCAAGGCTTTCCTACTCTTAGGATGGGCCAACCACCTGTCCATGTTCAGAGATAAAGCACACAATTTTTACAAGATGCAATGCTTTTACTCTGAAAGTGGATAGATGGTTGGCCCATCCTGAGAGTAGGAAAGCCTTGAGAGTATGGCTAGCACTCCTCTTTGTTAAGATATAATAAAAAAAGTAAAATAAAAAAAATAAAATTTAAGATATGGTATGTTTATTTGATAAAGTTATATAGATTCTTCTCACACCAATTTTTTTACATCAAATTTTTTATTTAATATAAAATTGTGAAAATATGTAGCTCATCCTCAATAAGGCACTCAAAGGGCCAGGTCAAGATAGCGTCTAGGTCTTACTGGGCCAGACTCTCATTCATCAGAGTGATGCCCTAGCCCTCAGAGGGCTTGAATTGGCTAGGCCCAAACCCAACCGTCAAGGGACAGGGCCGGGGTAGGGTCGGGCCAGGGCCAAAAGAAAAAAAAAACATATTATGTTTTGACGATTTTTTTTCTACATTGTGATGTACAATTCTCCTAATTTATTTGGGCTTGAGACCAACAATGCAATTCGATGATCAACCCGACAAAGTTTTAACACCGTTAGATTGTTAGTATTAGTGCACCCCCAATTATTATCATTAAATTGTTGGTATTAATATTGTTATATTTATTTAAAAAAAAGTTACAACTTACAAGTAATAACATTATTAGATAATTCTTACCAATATATATATATTAAAAGATGATAAGAGACAACACCATTAGTTTGTTACACACGTACAAAGTCTTAGCTTTAGATTTTTTTTATTAAAAGAAAAAAAATTACAAGTTACCATATTAGAAAGAAACTACATTACAATGTTAGTATGTTACACATACACAAAGTAAGGCTTAGCCTCTTATGTTATTATAGGTATTAAGTTATTAGATTATATATAATATTATATATGATATAACATAAAAATGGTGGGCTGGACCGAGTACTTACCAAGCCCAACCCTCAAATAAAAGGGCCTTTAAAAATAAGGCCTGGCTCGGCCCTAGGACCTTACAAAATCCTCTATTTTGCGGGCTTTGAAGGATTGGGTTGTGCGGGTCCCTTCATTAGAGGGCCGGATTTATAACCCTAATCCTCATCTCAACTTTTATTATTATAGAAATAAAATATTATTAATTAATTATGATTAATAGGAGAGCTAGCACAATCAATATGGGGAGGACAAGGATTTGCAAGGAATATTGTCTTAGAAAAATAATGAGATAAATTTTAGAAAAAATAAAAGGTAAATAAAGATCTTGCTAGAAATTTATGGGTCTCACAATTAATTTTACTTTGATGATGTGACCTCACAAATAAAGGAGAGTCCAATATGACATCAAAAGAATGACATAAGTGATACTCGTAGAAATACTCTAACCATCCTATATGGCATCAAAAGGAAGGCATAGTGAAATTCAGAGAAATACTCAACCGTGTTATTATATAATAGTAGTAGATATATAGATTAGATGATTAGTTAATGTTTTGGTGATGCAAAGCCCATTAGTAGGTTCTTCATGATTGTGCTGCATTTTCTTAGTTTTGTGAACCGTAGTTGCTCTCACGTTTATTCAAGTTGATTAACATTGGGCACATGCATGTGCCTCTTCATTTTTAAAAAATAGAATTGTCACCAAGTATGTCCCGTTATTGTACTTTTTTTTTTTTTTTAAGGGAATGAGACACATGGTTAGGCCGCAATCCCACTTAGCAAGTTAATATCTGCTCTAAGTTAAAGGTGGGTGAAGAGTGCAACCCACTCTCACCCTCTACCGGAATGGAACCCGGAACCTCCTTCCTAAGGAAGGGATACACCTACCACTTACCACTGGGAGGGTGTGTTATTGTACTTAACTTGAGAAATTAAAATAGTCCTATTGTATATTTGTAAGTAGCTTTCTATTACATTTCTATCCCCTTGAATTTTTGGCGCAAGTTACACATTGCTTCAACTCAGAGTGACAAACATACTCTTATGCTTAGCTCAAAAGATGACAAGTCATACGGTTATGCCACAATCCGGTGAATAGTGTTTCGAAGTTAGTGGTCCACGCCAAGTGTGTTTAAGATTCACTCATCCGGTTAAGCAATTCAAACTTGGCTTTTCAAAAAGATAAATCTTAACTATAAAAATTGGTTAAGCTTAATTAGGGTTAAATGTGTGTTAAAAGGGACGTGAGGACACAGAGGTACAGTAGATAACTTACCGAGGAGTATGATAATCACTACTCTTTTATTTATATAATGACTTTCAAAAGGGATGATCCTTGTTTTTCTTATTATTATAACTTTATTGCAATGAAAAAAAAAATCTCGGGCGCTTTCCTAAGTCGGTTAATTTTCTTGAAATACGTACTTTGCCTCCAAGAAAAAAATTCTTGCTTTGCCCCTTATCAATCTAATATAATATAAAATATTAATATGCCAATCATGAACAATGGACATAGGTAATGGAAAAGAAAAGAAAAGAGGGTCGATCGCAGTCCTTATAAATGGAGCATGGTAGCAAAATTAATACTCAATTCCCATATGCAAGCTGATAAAAGATGGTATACTATTACATTTATTAATAAAAGTAAATATAATATATATGTTATAGGTATGTAGTATGAGGGCTGGGCTGTGCTGGGCCATAGAGGGTGGTGCTCAAGCCTGGCTCTCATGTTCTAGGGCTCAACTGGTCCTGTAGGTTTTATAGGTGAAAAAATGTTCCCAAATTTTTTTTTGGCTCCGAGGAGGGCCAGATTGACAGACATACCTGAAATGGATTGCAATGAATGAGGATGCAACAAATACATTAGAAGCTTCTACCCTTTTTTTTAACTAACAAGACAAAGTCCCAAGACCAAGAAGCCGCGCGAGATTCAAGGTCACCGGACGCGTTTGGGAAAAGAATAAAAACCAGTTTTGTAAGCAACACACGTTGAAGGAAGGTGTACGTTACCTCTTATTTTATTGGAGCCAAATACAACTATATATATAACTGATTGCAATTCCACAATTGCAACAACAGCTCCTTCATATCTTTAGTACATTTCACAGAGGAAAAAAAGATTTAGAATCTCTTCTCACCCTTCCAAGATCAGAAAATGGCTGAGAGAGACCAGCAGGTCTATCCCTTGGCTCAGGCCAACGGTCATGCTAAAAGCGACGTAGAGTCAGCAACGGTGCAATCCGCGGAGCTTCGCCGGAAGAAGAAAATCAAATGTTTCGCGTATATAGCTGCGTTTGCCGTGTTTCAAACCATAATAATCCTTGTATTCGCATTAACTGTGATGCGTATCAAAACTCCTGATGTCAAGTTGGGCACTGTCACGGTTGAGACAATTAACGTTGGCACTGCAGCATCGCCTTCCTTTAGCATGAGACTAATTGCCCAAGTCACAGTGAAGAATAAGAATTTTGGTCACTACAAATTTGATGAGAGCACGGCAACCTTCTCCTATGGCGGCATGAAGGTCGGAGAGGCCCTGATTCCTAAGGGGCGCGCTAAGGCACGAAAAACGCGACGAATGACTATTGCAGTTGATGTGAACTCCAACGGGCTATCAGGTAATTCGGGCTTGAGCAGTGAAATAAGTAGAGGGATGTTGACACTAAGCAGCCACACCAAGTTGAGTGGGAAGGTGACTGTGATGAAGGTGATGAAGAAACGTAAAACAGCGGAAATGAACTGCACCATGACTATTAATGTGGCCAGCCGGTCGATCCAGAATTTGAATTGCCAGTGACATGTAAAGCTCTAGCCTCTAGGATTGGGCTATATATATTAGGATTTGGGCTATGGTTACTCAATTTTCTTTTTGCGAGTATATGTAATTCTTTTTATTGTGCCTTTTTTATATTGGAATTAAGATCATACTAGTACTTCATGATCTCTCTGATTCATCTCTGTTATTTTTTTTTTGATACCGATTCATCTCTGTTATTCGTATCTTATAAAAATTTTATCTTTAGAATTTAAATGTGAGCCGGGGCTCCTCTTCAAAGCATTTGATGGAGCCCTCAAGAAGAATAGTGAGTATTTTAGAGGGGGGTGCCGGACCAATGAGGTTCAGCCTTAGATTTCTAAATGGATTTCATGGGTACGTTAACTATTTCCCATTTTGTAACTATAAGTCAAATCTTGTTACAAAATTGTGATTCCATTTCCCAATAACTACAGAATTGCCACCGGTTGGCTCTCATTATTGCCCCATGCTGGGATTGTTAGCCTTAGACCATCTCCGAGAGAGAGTATCAAATGGAAGTAGAAAATGTGTAATTTGTTACCCCATTTACATATTTGCTACCTCCATTTACACTTTTTAAAAAACTTCACTCCAAGAAAAGGTAGCAAATGGAGGTAGCAAATGTTATTTTATCATTTTTTTTATCTTTTACCTATTATGACCGTTAATGTCATAGTTCAAAAAAGCGGTTTCAGATACCGGACATAGCTGAAACCGTTATGGTATTGTTTCGGCTTTTACGGCCTTTATAGTTTTTTTTTTTCTTAAAAAAATCACAATAAATAAAAAATATATATAAAAAATGTAAGGAATAAGTAATAATATTCTAAAGAATTTTTTTCACAACAAAATATCGTTTTACCTTCACCAGATTGCCCGGGGGGGTGGCAGGGGGGCAGAACCTCCCTACGATGCACGAAGTGCGTTTGCAATCTGGTCATAATAGGCCCAGATTGCATCGAAAACGATATTTTTAGTGAAAAAAACGATATTTTTTAGTGAAAAAATATGTCGGAAAACGTTACGGTACCTATACGTAGCGTATCGGTATTGGGTAACGGTTTCAACATTTTTTAAAAGAATGATTTATGTCCGTTTATGACCGTTTATTACTGTTTATGACTGTTTATTGCCGTTTATATTTATGACCGTTGCAATTCAAATTTGAACTTTTGACTCTTTTCTTTATAAATGCAACAACTTCGTCACTCATTCTCACAAATATTTCTCATTTTCACCATCTTCTCAACTCCATAATCTCTTCTCTCTGATGGATCTACTTCTGTCCGACTCTGACTTTGACCCCGCTCTTGCTCCCGACTATGAATTGGAGATGTTAGTCGTAGTTGCTCTACAACAAGAACAATCTAGTGCAGAGAGAAGAACGAGACCACATCGCGGTTTCATTCAAGGTCACTCAACTATTCGGCGTGATCGAGTTCAAGGTCACGAAAGACTCTACAACGACTATTTTGCTGAAAACCCGGTGTACTCTTCTATTTAATTTCGAAGGAGGTTTCGAATGAGCCGACCTCTTTTTCTTCGAATACAGTCTGCAATGGAGGCTCATGACCCGTACTTTATCCTAAAAAGAAATGCAGTTGGAACCCTTGGTTTATTATCTCTTCAAAAGGTCACTGCTGCAATGAGGATGCTTGCGTATGGTGTAGCGGCAAATGCTGTGGACAACTTTGTGAGGATCGATGAAAGTACCTCAATCGAAAGTCTAAGCAGGTTTGTTAGGGCAGTGGTTGAGGTTTTTGGTGAAGAGTACTTGAGATCACCAAACAACGATGATATTTCTAGATTGCTAGCTTAAGGTGAGTCCCGTGGGTTTCCTGGGATGTTGGGGAGTATCGATTGCATGCATTGGAAGTGAAAGAATTGTCCAGTTGCATGGAAAGGTCAGTATGAAAGGGGAGGCCACCACGATCCATCGATTATTCTTGAAGTCGTGGCTTCATATGATCTTTGGATCTGACATGCTTTCTTTGGGTTACAGGGATCCTACAATGATATCAATGTGTTAGAATGATCTTCTTTATTTACTAACCTCATCCAAGGAATAACACCTCTAGTCAATTACTCAATTAATGGTCATGACTACACAATGAGGTATTATCTTATTGATGACATATATCCCCTATAACAATTCCATGTCTACAAGAGAATAAGGATAAACATTTTGCTGCAGCTCAAGAATCAGCAAGGAAGGACGTTGAGTGAGCATTTCGAGTGCTCCAAGCGCGATTTGCAATTGTTTGTGGACCTTCTCGTTTTTGGGATCTTCCAACACTCAGAGATATCATGAAGGCATGCATTATAATGCATAACATGATAGTTGAAGATGAACGCGATGTTTACATATCTGACTTCAGTTACAATGTAATTGAAGAAAATATTACAGTGTCACATGAGCGTATGGTAGAACTATCACAAATCATTCAAAATCACCGTCATATTCGAGATAGAGGAATACATTCTCAACTCCAAACAAATCTTGTTGAGCACTTGTGGAAACTGCAGGGGGCTCGTATGAACGCCTAAATACAATAATGATAGTAAATAATGAAAAGAAACAACTACTTTTCAAACACCACCCAAACCTCTCTGAAGAATTTACATCTTAAGGCACCTATAATATTCTTGGGCATCAGGAGTCATTCCACTTGTATTCATCGTCATTATTCTCCCCTCTTCAGCTGTTTGTTTCTATCGTTGTTTATCTGCTTTCAGGTTTAACTGCATTTCGGCCAGCTCCAATTTTTTTGCATTTGTATGTCTTTTTTCTTCAATTGCCTCCAATTATGCTGTATCAGTTTTCTTTCTCGTTTCCATCATTTCTTTTAAAAGATCCACAACAATAGGCGTTTCTATGATTTTTTTTCGCGATCTCGCATCTTTCGCTTCTCAGTATTCCTGTCTGGTAGTGTTTGCACAAAATCAGTGTTTGGGGCGTCGTCCTCCGTAAGATTTATGGGACTATCTAGAGTAGAAGGTGATGACATGTCGGAAAAGGATTTCACCGCCTTGCCTTTAAATGATGATTTGTGCTTGCTAATGTCATCCATCCACTTCGGTTGGAGTCTTAATAGATTCCAACAATGGTCGAACATGAATTTTTTTCCAACCGTTTGTTCGTATAGTGCTTTTGCATCCACAATCTGAAAAATACGAATCTTAATTAAATACATGCAAAACAATAATAATCAATTATAAAATTTACATTTATATATTTAGGTTTATCTTATCTTACTCATTTTTTCAACTTTGGCGCATATTTTCAATTTGAGTAAGACCACCACAAAATTTATTGATTGCATGTTGAATAGTCGCCCACTGTTGTTATAGTGACTTTTCATCCCGATCGTTATCAATTTCTTGTAGTACTGAAAATATTGCCATACTCACGCCTAGAAACCGTTTTTACTGTGATCATTCCCGTGCACTCCATCCGTACTGATGCTGAGTCATGCCGTCACAAGAAGAATGTCTTCTTGTGCATTGAAGCTAGAGCCTCGTTTTTTTTTTTGCACTCTCGGACGGGATGCTAGATTGAGAGGAAAATTGAGTATCCATGTCAAAATTATTTTAAAAAACTTTTTTCTTATATAAATAAATGAAAGAAGTGAGAAATTGATATGGGTGGTCTTGGTTTATATAGCCATTGCTCAATGAAATAGCCATTGGCTTTCCGTTTGTGAACGTTGCATATATATCCGTTGGCAAAGGCTGTTGAGAAACAAAGGAAAGAGCCGTTGTATATGCATGACAGGTTGTACTTGCAATGAGACCCACGTTTTTAAAATAAAAAACCCCTTTGCCGTGTCTCTTCCTTCACGGCAAATTTGCCGTGAAGGAAGTCGGGTAGCAAATTTGCATTTGGAGTTGTTGTGTTTGTTGGAGTAAACATTAGCTGATGTGGCACAACTTCTGTCCTTTGCTACTTTAAAAGCTTCCTCTGTTGGAGATGGTCTTAGTTTCTCTTTTTGTTTTCTCTTACTTTTGTTTTACGTAACTAACCCTAGGGGTGGTTAACGAACTAGGGTGTTCGTGAACAACTCTAGCTGAGCTCGTTAAAAGCTCAAGCTCGTTCGTTTATTTTGTTTAACAAGCCAAACTTGAACACATTTTAAAGTTTGCTTAGTTAACGAGTCGAGCTTGACCACACCCCCACTCGGATCAATAAATGTTGGACTCGTTAAAGATAAAAGAGAGTGATTTAGAAGAGGTGGTCGTATGTACTAATTCACCAAAGAGCGTTTAGTCCCACATCAGTTAGAAAACAAAGTGTCAGGGAGAATTGGCCTATTAAGCTTTGCTCTAAAGCTTGACTTTGGTAAGCCTAGAGTTTTAAATAGAGCTCGAGCAGACCTTGAACCTAACCTAAGTTAACCCAAATGAATTAAAATATTGCTTTATATAATTGAGCTGAGCCGAGCTCAATCTTATGATATATTTTTCGAGCTAAGCTTGAACACAGGCTGAGGAACTTGAGTTAAGTTCGAGCTGAGAGCAGCTATTGAGTGAAAAGAGCCATGCCCGGACACTCTACTACTAAGCTCGGCTCAATAACACTCATAACTAACCCGTGTCCACAAGCCATAGTTAAAAGAAAAAAAATGAAGAGGATTTAAGCTTTTAAATGCTGGAAGCTTTAAAACGTTTTAACTAAAATTTCTTTTGAAGAACAAAAACAACAAAATTGCAATAGTGAAAAAGACTCATAATTATTACTGATTAGTGAGCAGTGCTAGTGCTAAAGAAACATTCTATATATATATATATATATATATATATATACCTAAAAACCAAGGTTGAAGGGATGAACCCTATGGTGAGTGAATCTTAACTATAGTTAGTAAGTATTAAAAAGAGGGGTATGGACCAATGAGATCGCGCGGCTCCATTTTCCATAACTTGAAATTCTCTATGATTATAATTGGACTTCAAGAAGTATGGTCACATCCCACATGTCAATACATGTCCCTTCTAATACATCTTGACTATGCTTAAGATTTACAAACCCTACGGGTTCAACCATCAAATCTTGGTTTTTAAAAAAATGTTAAAATTTTTTTAACTCTAGAGGTTAAAGTTGTTAACTAGAATTTTTAAAAAAAGGCTTTTGTATTGCAAACCATTATAACCGTAAAGAATTTCAAGTCGTTTTTTCATTTCCCTTTATACATACATAATATATAATATAAAATATCTAGCACTTTTTTTTTTTTGGTTGAACACACATTCTAAACACACACATCCAATCAGGCCTACGTTTTGTACCTAGTTATATTATATAAAACATATATAAATGTATGCATAATGAACAGTGTATACACTGTTATGGTATAACAATCTGCACACAATTATTGTTATAACAATTCCTGATCAAGGCATCATGCCACACCAGGATGGTCTTGCTTATTTCCTGGTAATAGCAATTCTATCTTTTGGATTTCTGATTGTGATGAACTGCACTCAGTCGAGATTGAGTGTGTGTGTGCAAATACATTGAGAAGCCGTGTTGAAGATGCATATTCAGATAAGTGAACAGTTCAGATCGAGACTGACAAATGGTTGGATAACCACCACCCTTTCTCTGTCCTATTGAAGCCTTGCAGTTTAGTGATATTCAAGGATAATGTATACCCAGATTACTTGAATGGTACTGAGGACAGCAAGGTGCACCAATTAGATGAGGCTGTGAACATTTTTGAAGCTCTGAAGCATAAGAGACAAGATCATCCCCCTTTGGGATCGATGGAAGCAGAAGCCAAATGCACTTAACAACGCAAGAGTATGCAAAAACCACCACCAGAGTTTCATTGACTTGTAGACTAGTATTATAAGTTCACAAGAATCTCTTTCAAGAACTTCAAATTTTAAATACTGATAGGAAGGAAAAAAGAAAAATTTGTATGTAATATGTATATTATTATATATTTATTAAGTATAGATGGACCGGCTTGAGCCCAGCCTTATTGATAATAAAGCGCAGCCCAACTAAAAATTGAATAGGGCTTAGCCTACAAATATCAAGCCCATTTAAAACCAGGTTTATCAAAGCCCAGCCAGGCCCGGCCCATTGATAGCAAATCCATCACAAAAGCCGAAAGCTATCTGATTGAGTAAACTCGGTAATTCATTTAATTACAAAGTACCCAGGAATGGATTGCGTCAAATTTACAAAAGGAGATTAGAAGCTTCTACAACCTCAAGCCCTAATAGTCAAGATTGAAAGGCACCGGACGCGTCTTGAAAAGAATTAAAAATCAGGGTCGTAATCAACACATTTGGATTTTGTGACCAACCCGAAAAAAGAGTTATCGACACAATTTCATGGAACGTGTTAGCTTTGATTTTATAATCCAAATACAAGTATACATATATAACTGATTGCAATCATCCATGGCAACCAACACTTCACATCCTTAGTTCATTTTACAGGGGAAAACAGGATTTAAAATCTCTTCTCACCCTTCCTACAACAAAAAATGGCTCAGAAGGACCAGCAGGTATATCCCTTGGCACCCGCCAATGTTCATGCTCGAAGCGACGTAGAGTCAGCCACGTTTCAATCCGAGGAGCTTCGCCGGAAGAAAAAAATCAAATGTTTTGCGTATATCGCTGCGTTTGTTGTGTTTCAAACTATAATAATCCTTGTATTCGCATTAACCGTGATGCGTATCAAAACTCCTGATGTCAAATTGGGCACTGTCACTGTTACGACTCTCAACGTCGGCACCGCAGCATCGCCTTCCTTTAGCATGAGACTAATTGCCGAAGTCACAGTGAAGAATAAGAATTTTGGTCACTACAAATTTGACGAGAGCACGGCAACCTTCTCCTATGGCGGCGTGATGGTCGGAAATGCCCTGATCCCTGAGGGTCGTGCTAAGGCACGAAAAACGCGACGAATGACTATTGTAGTTGATGTGAACTCCACCGGGCTATCGGGGAATTCGAACTTGAGCAATGAAATAAGTAGAGGGATGTTGACACTAAGCAGCCACACCAAGTTGAGTGGGAAGGTGACTCTGATGAAGGTGATGAAGAAACGTAAAACAGCGGAAATGAACTGCACCATGACTATTAATGTGGCCAGCCGCTCGATCCAGAATTTGAGTTGCGAGTGACATGTAAAGCTCTTGGCTTTCCATTTATTTTGTGCGCCTATGCTATATATGTCCAGTATCCCTTATATTAATGTTCTTTCTAATATTAAAATCTATATTAGCTTAGTACAGTATCCATGGCATGATTATTTTTCCTGTCACTGGTTTTATTTTTCTTTCACATGGTGTCGTCTTTTCCTTCCTCCATACAAGTCCCCATTTAACTATATCCAGTAAAAACCAAGATTAATATTGGTTCGTTCAGCAATAGTAGAACATGTAATTCCAAGACACAACAGCTTGCTAGGATATTATATCATGTAACTTCCGTTTATGCACTTTCTCACAACAATTCACTAAAGTTTTGGCTAAGTTAATACTTATTCATGGTTTGTGAAAAATGAATAAGTAAAAGTGAAAAAAATCAGAGCGTCAACTAAATCTTTTTTTTTATTATTATTATAAAATTTTATTATTCCAGACAGTGAAATTAAAAATCGTACAATTCAATCATATCCATTACCGTATTGACTGGGCTTGGGAGTTGGATGAGGGCATCTCGGGTAGAAGTGAGAAAAATTGTCTTGGGCTTCACATATCATTCCACGTGTGACAATAAAAAGGAGAGAAATCATTTCATTTTCTCCCCTATTTTTGACTTGTCCCCCATTGATATCTCTCCCTTATTATCACCACATGTCAGATGATGTGTGGAACATGAGACCTTTTTTCTGACTTCTACCCGAGATGCCCTCATCCAACTCGCAAGCCCAGTCAATACGGGACTGGATGTGAGTGAATTATACGATTTTTAATTTGACTGCTGCCAGAGACAATCCGATGTTGTGGATTAGAAAGGGACATAAAAGTGAAATGGCCTTTTAAAGAGTCTTTTGTATTCAAATGACTGCATTTTGGACTCGGTGAAATTTAATTTTGTAATTTTTAATTCCACATAGTTCAATTCAAATGATCAATTCTAATCCCACAAATCCAAGTATACTCTTATTCATCTAATTTTCAAGGGTATATCTTAAACCTCCTCTCCACTGTGAGGGATGTGTTCATTCTTCGTCAGATGAATTTAGCAGCTTATAACCAAGCTCAACAAGCGGTATGAGGTTCCGATTGTTTGGGACTTCAGAGGCCTTCTCTTGGGTTCAGGACAACATCTTCCTTTTAATTACGATATTTCAGGAATTGTAGGGGACATCTCCTAACTCCTTCGTTATATTAGCTTGTTGTTTTCCTTCCCTTAGTTATTGTATTTAACCCCCCCTCCCCCCCCAAAAAAAAGTACTCTTAAAAACTCAAATAATTCTAATTGTGTAAAAAGAAAACCTTTTTTCAATAAATAATCGATAAAACCTGTTTATTAATGTGGGAAGTGGTAGCCTTAATTGCGCTCGCTCTTAAATTACCCAGAAACAGAAACGAAGAAATACTTTAGGTGTTGCTCCCACTAAAATAATGTCATTTTCTCCTTTAAGAGAGATTGATGGGGGGGCGTTTGGATCAGATTTTATTAGCCAAAATCAATTGTGATAAGAATTGATTGTGGAGAAATTAATTGTCAAATAATCACTTTTACAAATAATAGTGTTCGAGGAATACGAAATTGAGATTTTGGCTAATAAAATCCAATTCAAACGCCACCTAAGAGTTTAGTTATGAACTGGAACTCTAGATTACTTTGGATTTCAGAGCTCCCAAGGCATATATAAAATTGTATGGATAAAAATTGACCTTATATTATTTCAATATTAATCAAAACTCTTATCCCAAATCATGTTTTAAAAAGCACCAAAATTTTATAGAAATCTAGAGCTTCAATTCATAGTTAAACTCAGAGATTAAGAGGGCATTTGGCAACACTAATATAAGCTTAATAAGTAATTTGTTTTTATAAATAAGCTCTTTTTATAATTAAGCAATTATAATAAGTAGGTATGCAGTTACTTATTTATAAGTACTTTTTTGGACTCTATTCACTTTTATTTATTACTAAGTTATTTTTACTAAACAAACTTATTTATAAATAAGTATTTAATAATAGTGTTGCCAAACGCCCTCTAAGTTCCATTAAGGCTAGCATTTTCATTATCAATGATGGGTTTTACTAGTACTACTCTCTCCTATTACAGCCTCCTTTTAAAGATATATTTCGTGGTGGGCTCCTATTTTCCCCCCACCAAAAAAAATATGTCATCTCAGAAATGGAGAAAGCAAGAGGGCGAGTAAACTACATCCCTACATGCAAAGATTACCTATTTGGCAATTTCCTTAGTTGGGATGGATGATAGTCACGATGTCTATGATCCTGACACGGACTTTGGCGGTTGGCGATAGTACCTACTATGGAGAGTTTGTAATCAGGGCTTCTCCGCTCTCTTTTTCTTCATATGTGTCTTCTTTTAAATTTCATTTAGTTGTGGCTTAAGATTCACTGACTCCTTAAGTTCACCCATCTTCCCTTAGTTTTAAGAAAAAATTAACCACAGGATCTAAAGAATTTAATCCGAGTTGAAGGCAGTTGAAGGGGTGGCTCTTACATTAACTCGCTACTCCCTCGTGGAGCGGACTATTGCTCTTTCCGAAACTTGTACAGGAAGGGAAGCTAAGGCTTGTCCCATTGGTTGTGTGTGTCTCTCTGACCACACTCTCGTTCAGGTTCCGGTTCTGGTTCCAGTCCACTAGTGTGCACTTGAATTGAAACATCTGACCGACGGTAAGTAGCAATATAATCTACTAACAACTGACCCCTGTTTGAAGACCCCTCTTCTACAATTAAAAAAAAAAAAAAACCTTGTATTGGGATGGTCACGATGTCCCTGTCTAGTAAAAGAATGTGGACGTCATTGGCGTGGTTATGAAATTCATGTTGTTTGAAAAGTGAACAGGATGCTGTGTCATGAGATAGACATAGTGAGCATCATCCGTAAGAGCTTGACGAAATTGGTAACCAATCGATGTAATTGCATTCCAATCTTTTGGATTGATTAGTCATCCATTTCAAGCCACCATCCGCGTAAAAGAACTTGCCCGTTAGTTAAAGGGCCCACATGTTTGATCTTTTTCTCTCTCTCTCTCTCTCTCTCTCTTCTAGAATGACTAATGGCTCACACGATTCAGATAGATCATTCTACTTTAATCCATTATTGCTGATTTACGCCTTCACTTATTCTCCCAACTCGGAGGAAAGTCTAACCGGTAGCCGAGTCGTACATATTTTGTCCTTTTTACTTATTTTTCTCCCCAGTTTTACTAAACATCATTATAACTAATGCTAATCCACTAACGTAACGGTTACCGAGAGACCTTTTCCTTGAAGTATTCTCACCTCACCCCTCTTTTTTGAGGGGTGAGTATGGTTATAGGCTTGAAGTTGAGATTGTAGGACGTGTGTGTGCAATGTGTATTGTGTGTGGTTAGTTAAAATTATTTTTAAAAAATGCTTAGTGTGTGTGCTATGTGTATTGTGTGTGTGATTAGTTAAACTTATCAACAAAAAAAAAAGCTAATCTTCTAACGGAGCACTAGAACACCCCACCTCTTGCGCTAGTGGTGAGGTGTGGCCTCTCTCATGTGAGAGGTCTGGGGATCCATTCCATCGATCTCAAATCAATTCTAACCATTTTCGTATTGGCTTGGCTTATCTTGGTTGGTGGACTAGATAAGTAGAGGAGAAGTGACATGACTTTTTAAAGAGCTCATTGTTTTCAAATGACCGATTATTGTTACCCAAAAAAAAAGGATTTTTGGACTCAATGCATGAAATTCAATTTTGTAATTTTTAGTTTCACATAATTCACTTCAATTGATAAATTCCAATTCCACAAATTTACACATACTCTTAAAACTCAAATATGCCAATTTGTGCAAAATGAAAACCCTTTTCAATAAATAATTGATAAAACATTTTTATCAGTGTGGGAAGTGATAGCCTTAATTGTGTTTGCACTTAAACCGCCCAGAAATGGAAAATAACAAATACTTGAGGTGTTGCCCCCACTAGAATAGTAAATGGTACCCATGGATCCCATTTGATAACCGAATGGGTGGTCTTCATTGGTCTATGCCTCACTTTTAAATACTCACTTACTATAGTTAAAATTAATTCATCCCTAGAGTTAAGCAATCCAATCATGTTTTTTTTTTAAAAAAAAATAAATAAAATCTTAGTTTTAACTTAATTAAGCTTAACCAGAGTAAAGAGGGTTGTTAAGAGGGAAACGTTGACAAGTGGATAAGATATGGAACGGCCAGCTAAGCAATGCTCGAAAAAAAAACCAGGATGCTCGTGTCATGATATAGACATAGTGAGCATCATCCCTAAGAGCTTGACGAAATTGGTAACCATTTTATATGTAATTCCATTCTATCCTTTTGATTGATACTCATCCATTTCAAGCAACCATCCGCGTATAAGAACTTCCACGTCTTCTCGGGTCGACCGTTAGTTAATGGGCCCACATTCAAAACATGTCTCCAATGTCTCTCTCTCTCTTTCTTCTAGAATGATTGGCCGCGTTCACTTATTCTTCTAGATACCGAATTTCTATTCGAACAATCCTGTAGCGGAGTCGGGCATATTTTGTCCCTTTTATTTTTTTTTCTCCCAAATTTTACTAAACATCACTATGTCTAATGCTAATCCTCTAACGGAGCCCTACAACACCCCACCTCTTGTGCCAGTGGTGGGGTGTGACCTCTCTCATTTGAGAGGTCGGGATCCAGTAACCCTCGAGTGATGAGTAGTAAGAACTCCAATCCTCCCAATAGATACTAACCCCCTGGACTGCGCAAAAATAAAAACAAAAATGGATCTCCCAACTTTAACTGACATTAAATAAATTTTACAGAACCAAATTGTCTATTTCATTCCCTGTGCTATGAGTGTTTAAAGGCAATGATTTCTTGTAAAGTTGTTAAATCCCAACAAAACCCTACCTTAAAAGAAATCCTAGCCGATAAACACTCATGCCACAGGAAAATGTATCAAACAAAACACTAACGCAAATCCTCTAACAGATCATTCTTTTGCAGAAACTTATAAAGCCTTGCACTTTGCGAGTTTTCTTTTGAAAACTCGATGCATCGATGTTTTTCATATATTAAATTGCAATTCTCATAAGACTTTAAATGCAACAAAAAAAATGAATGATTTCATAAAAAATGGGAAGACTTGAAATCTCGTTATGTTAAGTATTAATCTTGTTAAAAACGTTGGCAAAGTGATTCAAATTTCCTATCACCTACTATGAAGAAGTGTAAAGTACCAAGCTTTATAGGTCTTAGCAAAAGAACAGACCTAAGCGGAGTCATGTACGTTTTTGGAATCTCGTCCCACATAAACAATAAAAATATGATATGCATCCTTTTAAATGACCTCTATTATGATCAAGTAGCGTTTAAAAAAATTACGAATATAGTCAGACTTTATTAATACATATGAGATCTGAGATCGAATGCCAAAAGTGATATATGGTTCGATGAAAGATTTACTCAGGGACATTGAGTTGGTGGGAGTCGTGGGACACATGCCTTGTTATGTGAAATGTATGGACTTCATCAAAGAACAGCATCCGAGCATCCGATAATCAAATGGCTAAAGAATCGCCCTTGATGTTTGGGGCTCAAAGATCTGATAAGTAGAGCCAACCCCAAACAAGGAACTCCCATTTATCGGCCGTAATCCATCAGAGTGCTCTTCTAATACATCCACAAACACAACAAAATGCCTATGCATTAAGCAGTCAATCCGAGTTGACTCTCTGAGCAAACTCGGCCATGACTCATGTTTATTTAATCTCTCGGTACCCTCGAATTGATCGAATCAATTCAACAGATAGTGGAAGCTTCAACTACTTTTTAATTAATATTTCGGTGGTCCTAAAACACAGCCACATATCAAGTATCCTAGAATGGATTGCATCATTTCAACGGAAAATAGAAGCTTCTTCTACTATTGAATATGCTTAATCAACCAGAAGTCAAGCTTGGAAGACGTCGTCGACGCGTGAATCAAATAAAGAAGTGATTATTACTCTACACACACTTTAAGGGAAGGTGCCCCCCTAGCATATTGTGTGACCCACACATACAAGTATCTATATATATATCTGGTTCCAATCCTCCAATTGCAACCAACAGCTCCTTCCCATCCTTAATTAGTTCCTTTCACTACTGCTTTAGAAAGGAAAACAAAAGAGCAACTCTCTTCTCAGTTCTCACCCTTCCAACAACATAAGATGGCTGATCAGCAGGTCTATCCCCAGGCTCCGGCCAACGGTTATGCTAAAGTCGACGTAGAGTCGCAATCCGCTGAGCTTCGCCGGAAGAAGAGAATCAAATGTTTTGCCTATATAGCTGCGTTCGCCGTATTTCAAACCATAATAATCCTTGTATTCGCATTAACTGTGATGCGTATCAAAACTCCTGATGTCAAGTTGGGCACTGTCACGGTTGAGACTATTAACGTTGGCACCGCAGCGTCGCCTTCCTTTAGCATGAGACTAATTGCCGAAGTCACCGTGAAGAATAAGAATTTTGGTCACTACAAATTTGATGAGAGCACGGCAACCTTCTCCTATGGCGGCATGAAGGTCGGAGAAGCCCTGATTCCTAAGGGGCGCGCTAAGGCACGAAAAACGCGACGAATGACTATTGTAGTTGATGTGAACTCCGCTGGGCAGCTATCGGGGAATTCGAACTTGAGCAATGAAATCAGTACAGGGATGTTGACACTAAGCAGCCACACCAAGTTGAGTGGGAAGGTGACTGTGATGAAGGTGATGAAGAAACGTAAAACAGCGGAAATGAACTGCACCATGACTATTAATGTGGCAAGCCGGTCGATCCCGAATTTGAATTGCGAGTGATATGTAAAGCTCTAGGATTGGGCTATATTACGGGTTGGATTTTGGTTTATTTTCTTTAAGTTTGTGCAGCTATACTCTGCCCAGTATCATATGTTAATATTCTTTGTATTGTTCTTCTAATATTAGAATCGATATTAGCTTCGCAGTATCCATCCATATGGTATGTTTTTTTTTTTTTGTCCACTTTCTGGATCCGAGAAATCGTTTATCTATGTTGGGGACTCCCGTTACCATTTGGGGGACGATGGCATGACGGTTGAGTCCAGTTTGTACTCCCCATGGTGTAGTCTCTTCCTACCTCCATACAAGTCCCCAGTTAACTAGCTATATCCAGCTAAAATCAAAATTCTTGGTTCCCTCAGTAGAATTAGAGCTAGTAGAACATATAATTCCGAGACGTACACAAGAGCTTGCTATGAAATTTATCATGTAACTTTCGATAATGCTCTATCTTACCACAATCCACAAAAGTTTTGGCCAAGTTAATACTTATTCATGGTTTCTGAAAAATCGATCAGACAAAAGGGAAAAATTCATAGGGTCAAATAAAATCTTTTTTTCAAATAAAATTTGATGGACAGTGATTAGCACACCCCACATTAGAATAGCTAATCAAATGCTATGGCCACTTGTTGTTTTTAACACTCCTTCAACTATGGTTAAGCTTAATAAAATTAAAGTAAATATTTTGATTTTTTTGCTGTTTAAAAATCAAGCTTAGATTGTTTAGCTATAAGAGTGAGTGACTCTTTAATTACAGTTGATATATGTGTGATAAAAAGGGGACTTTGACCAATGAGAACTGTACATTTGAATAGATAGTCTAGTGTGGCAATACGTTAAGTATTTTCCAAAATTTATTTATTCAATAAGTGGAATTGAAAATTGTACAATTCAATTCCATCCATTCCGTATTGCATTCATATGACAGAATTTTGTAATTTTAAATTTCAAATAATTCAATTCAAATGATCAATTTCAATTCCACAAATCCAAACCACTGTTGAAACTCAAATAAGCCTATTTTGTGAAAAAGGAAAATCATTTTGTGAAAAAGGAAAATCTTTTTCAACAAACAATCTATAAAACATGTTTATCAATGTGGGAATTGGTAGCCATAATTGTGTTAGCTCTTAAATTGCCCATAAATGGAAAATAACTAATACTTTAAGTGTTGCCCCAATGAGACTCTTTGTGCCTTTTCTACTTTAGTGGAGATTAAGAGTTTAACGATGAATCGTAACTATGGATTAGTCTGGTTTCCTGAGCGCCCAAAACTTGAGTAAATATAGAATTGTGTGGAAAAAAATGCCTTTACATTATTTCAACGTTTACAAAAAAAAACTCCTTCTGATCCCTAAAGCGTATTTTGAAAGCACCAAATTAAAAATATATATATATTTAGAGCTGCAATTCATAGTTAAACTCGGAGATTAATAGCCGGGGCCATTAAGGCTACCGTTTTCCTTATCAATAATGGGTTTCACTAGTCCCAATCTATGCTACTACACTCTCCGCCTTTTTGAGGTAAAAAGTTAAGATTTTTTTAGGGTGGTGATAGGCGCACCCCAATAAATGATTACCGCACCCCATTTTTATTTTTTTTTCTTATTCGGTTTTCACGTTTTTTGATTGACGCACCCCAGCTTCTTGTCATCTTCTCATCTCAGTTTTGACGCCAACCCCAACCCCAACCTTTAACACTCTCTGGAATGAAGATGGTATTAGAATGGTGATCGTTCCTGAAGATCGCAATCTTGATGAAAATTCCATTTGAGTTATTAAGGATCACTACAGATCTCCCATTTAGGAATATCTCCAGTATCCATGGGAGCACTGAAAGCTCCACATAAACTCTCGATGATAACCCCTTCCATGTTCAGTGATTTGAACATAGCTTTGGAGAGTTCAAAGGATTTGGACTCTATTTGGATTAGTCTGCTGTCCATTGGGTTGCCAACAAAACTGAAACTCCTCAAGACTTACGAGGGAGATTACCAACAGACATACTCCTGTTTGAGTATCTGAAACATTCTTTTCCTATCTTCCAAAGGATCTCAGGTTTATAACTCCCTCAAGAAACTAGGCTGCTTGTATTACTCGACATGGGAAGACTCCTATACCGGCAAGACTAATTTGCTCCTGCTGCTTTTAGGACTCCATTAATGGTGGAGAAGACCTGCGCATATGGTTACAGACCTAAGAGCTAGGCGCAATTGGGTGATGAGCTATATCCCAACGATAAAATCTTTGGTGTGAAGATATAAAATTTATAGTTATTTTTTTATTTTGGTGTATTCAAGTAATTTTATTAATTTAATGGTGTGCAATCAGAATTTTTTTTACTAATGGGGTGCAGTCATCAAATATTGGTGTGCATCTAACACCACCCTTTTTTTATGGTCTCTCATTTCCCCATAAGTCCATATTTCTTCTCATCAACTCTTTTTTTTTTAAACAAGATGATAAAAAATGTGGTAATATTTTGTGGTGTCACCAGTCATTACATTCTTTTTCTTTTTGCTAAAATCTAAAGAGAATTGATGAAAAAAAAAGGGCCTTGGCTTGTCTCTGGCGAAGCCAGAGACTCCTCTCGGGTTCCATACATTGTGCGACAGTTGGCAAAAATCTGGGGAGAAGTCATTTTATTTTCTCCCCATTTTTTTGACTTCTCCCCATATAATATCTCTTCCCTTTATTCTCACTTATTGCCACATGTCTTATTAGAGGTGGAGAAGTCAAAATCGTGGGCCCCATGATTTTGACTTCTCCACCACTTGTCACCTATTCTATGGAACCCCGAACCCCCAGATAAGCCCTAATGGCTTCGCCAGAGACAATCCCAGGCCAAAAACAAAGATAGACCTAGCATTTTCCTTCCCCACAAGAGATTTCTCTTCTTGTCCCTAGAAGTAGGGAGAGTGCAACAGTTAGAGTAGTGGATTACATCCCTAAACTACATCAGTTACTTATTTCGCTAGTTAGGATAGACGATAGAATATAAAATTTGAAAATCGGTTTTACCATACTCAAGGAGTCCAATTACAACACAAAGCCTCTTTTACCGTCTTTTTAACTCTGGTTAACAAATTCAATTTTTAGAGTTAATAATTATTTTCAAAAATCAAGGTTAGATGGTTGAACCCTAAGGATTAGAGAATCTTAACTACAATTAAAAGATATTAAATTGAACACACGTTGACTTATAGGACGCAACCGGACTCTTAAGAGTTTCAGTTACAACTTGAGAGAATTTCGAGTCATAAAAATAATGTGTCAATAATGACTTTTGCCAAAGATATTCTCTCGGGCTTCGGTCAAAGAAAATTGAAACGTAATCCTCTACGGTAATATCGGGACTCGGGGAGTCCATTTATGCCATTGATGTCGCTAAATGCCCCTATTGACACCTCTTAACTGTGGTTAAGATTCACTCATCCCGAGGGTTAACTCACCTACCCTTGGTTTATTATGAAAAATATTTAAATTTTTTAACCCTTGTTAAATTCATTAACTCCTAGGGTTAATTTTTTTTTAAAATATTTATTTCTAAAAACAAAGAATAGGTGGGAGAACCCTATGGGTGGCTGAATCTTAACCACATGATATAAGGGATGTCAAAAGAGACACGTGCCAACCTTAAGGGCATAACAACACTTCCCCGAGTCCGTTGTAACCGTAGAGAATATAAGTAAAAGGAAGTTTGAACTCTTAAAAGTACTGGACCTCCCATTTTTGGGCTATATTACTCCATCAGAGTGTTCCTCAAAAACTCCACAAACTACCTACGCATTAAAACCTATACTGTTCATGACTCATTAAGCAGTCAATTCGAGTTGATTCGTCTATCTCTGAGCAAACTCGGCCTTGACTCATGCTTATTTATTTATTTTGTAAGACTCATGTTTATTTAGTCTCTCGGTACCCTCGAATGGATCGCATCAATTCAATAGATAGTAGAAGCTTCTACTACTCTTACTTAATATATAGTCCTAAAACACACCATGTATCATGTTGTATTGCATCAATTCGACGTAAAGTAGAACCTTCTACTATTATTATATAATATATGCTTTTTATTTGGTCGTCTACTGTTGAATATGCTTAATCAGCCAGAAGTCAAGATTGGAAGACGTACACGCGTGAATCAAATAAAGAAGTTATTTCTACTCCACACACTGTAAATGAATATTGTGTGACCCACATACAAGTATTCTATATATATCTTATGCCAATCCTCCAATTGCAACCAACAGCTCCTTCCCATCCTTGGTTCCTTTTACTACTGCTTTTGAAAGGAAAACAAAAGAGAAACTCTCTTCTCATTTCTCACCCTTCCAACAACATAAGATGGCTGATCATGATCAGCAGGTCTATCCCCAGGCTCCGGCCAACGGTTATGCTAAAGTTGACGTAGAGTCGCAATCCGCTGAGCTTCACCGGAAGAAGAAAATCAAATGTTTTGCATATATAGCTGCGTTTGCCGTGTTTCAAACCATAATAATCCTTGTATTCGCATTAACTGTGATGCGTATCAAAACTCCTGATGTCAAGTTGGGCACTGTCACGGTTGAGACACTCAACGTCGGCACCGCAGCCTCGCCTTCCTTTAGCATGAGACTAATTGCCGAAGTCACCGTGAAGAATAAGAATTTTGGTCACTACAAATTCGATGAGAGCACGACAACCTTCTCCTATGGCAGCACCATAGTTGGACAGACCCTGATTCCTAAGGGGCGCGCTAAGGCACGAAAAACGCGACGAATGACTATTGCAGTTGATGTGAACTCCAATGGAATATCGGGTAATTCGAACTTGAGCAGTGAAATAAGTAGAGGGATGTTGACACTAAGCAGCCACACCAAGTTGAGTGGGAAGGTGACTCTGATGAAGTTGATGAAGAAACGTAAAATAGCGGAAATGAACTGCACAATGACTATTAATGTGGCTAGCCAGTCCATCCAGAATTTGAATTGCGAGTGACTTGTAAAGCTCTAGGCTTGGGCAATGTTAGGGGATGGGTTATGGTTTCTTTTGCTCAAGTTAATTTGTACGACTATATGCTCCCTCCAGTATCCATATGTTAATATTCTTTCTATTGTGCTTCTAAACAGTATCCATATGGAATGAATTATATTATTTTCCCTCTTCTTGGATTCGAGGGCATCATTTATCTTATGTGATATTGTCTTCCATTAAGACTGTTTTCCACTAACATTATCCAATAAAAAATAGAGTGACTCTCAAAAGAAAATGATGCTAGCATTACCCCATTATTGTTTAATTTAACACAGTTTTCTCTCAGGCCGTTTCTAGAGCGTAAGATTGATAGTTTAGAGTTAGGATGGGCAACAGCGCACGCTGTTGCCCCTTTGTTTCTTACAAAGAAAACGGGGCCCTTTTTTTTTATTCCCAGTTTACCCTTATTGGAAATGGGGCCCTCCTTTGTACCCATCCGAACTCGATAGGTTAGATAACACTTTTTTGCACCAATTAATAGCTTCTTTTTGGAGGATATCAGAGCGCTTCTATATTTGTTATCAAACTTTCTGCTAAAATCTCAAAGCGTCATAAAAGGTTATGAAAGAAATTTCTCAAAGCGTCATAAAAGGTTATATAGAGCGAAGCATACCAATAGATGTTGACTTCGAGCTTCTATTAAAATTCCTCTCAAGCTGGTCTTGAATTGTTCTATAGATAGGCTGTCAAAAAAGCCCAAGTCAAAGTGTACCCGGCCGCCCTGGTCCTTCCAAATCTGCCAAAGTCCTGTCCTAGGGCCGGATATGGCCCAAAACCAAGAAGCCCTTCTTTCATAGGATGCTAGGGCTGACCCCTGCATGGCCCACCCTCCCCCTTCTTTAAAAATGCTTAATTTGGAAACACAATATTAAAAATATTCCTAATATACTTTAAGATACTAATCCAAGATTATCTATGGAATTTTGTGTATCTCATAGATATTTCATATTATTTCCCTAATATTTTACCTCAAACACATGAGGATCGAGATTTTCATGGGTTTGCCACAAGTCGAGTACTCCTCACCCTTGATCGTTATTGATAATTTGTTGACGAATAGTTAGAACATTCAACTGTGTTTGGTGATCACCGTCAGTCTTAGAAGTCCATCTCTGTTGCATCTCGCTCATTTTGAGTCTGTCGGAGCTGATGGCCTACTAGCTCAGGCTGTCATGATCTTCTCCCAAAGCACATGAAGTATGACACGCGATTTAAAAAAAAAACACTAGTTGGAGAGGTTTTCAATAAATGAAAATAAACAGGGAGATCCATGGGTATGAGTATGATCCTAGGGGTAGTGAATGTATAGAGGATGATGGATTATTTAAAACAATAAAAAATTTGACAGCCGGCAAACGGTGGCAGCACCACCCGTTGCAAAAAAAAAAAAAAAGTCACCAGTGGTCGGTGGCTTTGATATCATGTAGAGAAACTAATTTATTGGACTGGTTGGATGGATTACAATGACCCATAGAGGGTTTAAATAAATAACTCAAAACTCATACTTGGAAACACTATATAAAATATAATCATAATACACTAAAGATACTAATCCAAGATTATCTATGAGATCTTTTGTATCTCATAGATAGTACATAATTATTCCCCTAACATAATATTTCCCTAATAAAAGTTTCATGTTCCTCCTTTTGATGTAATTTGCGTTTGAATAAAGAGTTTTTGTGAAAAAACCCTATCTTTTCAGCTATTTGTAAATACCAACTTCCCTTTAGTATTTTGCATTTTATCCCATTAACTTTTAAATACTTTGCAAATCTATCCTTCCACCCATAACTTACTTAACAGAAGTTAAACTTTTTATGAAATGACCTTTTTAACTTTTTTCTATATCAATGAGATTTGTAATTAAAACTTTTCACAAGTGCTTGGAACCCACTAACCGTGGTTAAGATTCACTCACCCCTAGGATTCATCCATCTAGCTTTAATTTAAGAGAAAGAAAAATGTTAACCTTAAGTTGATTATGCTTAACCGTAGTTAAAGGGGGCTCTACAAGCCGTCATGTGTCCCTTTTAACACTCACTAACCATGGTTAAGATTCACTCACCCATAGGGTTCATACATCTAACCTTGGATTTTAGAAAAATAAATATTAACTTTATATTAATTATGCTTAACCACGGTTGTGATGATAATTTATCACCAACTATGGGGACTGGGGCATGCTTATGCTTTTGTGTGTGAATGAGAAAACAAAACCATATGGGCACCAGCCATTCTCGCAAACAAGGTACACGACTTCAAACGAAAAAAAATATTTTGGCGATTTTGCAACAAAAAAAAAAACCTATCTTTAGCTATTTGTAAATAGCTTTGGTGCAACTTAAGGTTAATATTTTTCTATATTTGTTTCTAAAATCCAAGATTAGATGGATGATCCCTAGGGTGAGTGAATCTTAAGCACAATTAGTGAGTGTTAAAAGGGACACGTGGTAGCTTTTAGACCCCCCATTTAACTATAGTTAACCATAATCCACCTAAGGTTAATATTTTTCTTTTTCTAAAACTAAGGTTAGATGGATGAATCCTAGGATGAGTAATCTTAACCATGGTTAGTTAGTGGGTTCTAAGCACTTGTGAAAAGTATTTACAAATCTCATTGAAATAAATAAATAAATAAATATATATGTATATAAGGTAAAAAGGCCTTTTCTTAAAAAAATCTATCATCCATTAACTAAGTTATGGATGGAAGGGTGGATTTGCAAATGATTTAAAAGTTAGTGGGGGGTAAAATATAAAATCATAAAAAAGAAAGGGGTATTTACAAATAGCTAAAAAGATAGGGGGTTTTTCACAAAAAACCCTTTAATAAATAGGTAAGCGTCTTGCCTAATCCTTCTCCCTCATGGGGTGATTTTTCTATATATATATATATATATATATATATATTCGGTGTTTTGAAAGCTAAAAAAATATACAAAAATCAAGAGCTCCAATTCATGGTTAAACTCGGAGATCAATAGTATGTGCCATTAAGCCTAACATTTTCCTTATCAATAATTGATTTTGCTAGTCCCAATCCTATTTTAAGATAAAAAGATAAATTTTGTGGTGGGTTCCATTTCCCTACAAAAAAAATAAAATGTCTACTCCTATAAACGGAAAGTGCTGGAGGGATCTCTGCATGCAAAGTTGGCCAGTTCGGATGGCCGATAGTCACGATGTCTATGTGATGACTGATGACACAGACTTGCTATATATATAAATTTTGTTCAAACAGCATGAATTTTGAAAAAGTTGTGCGACGACTACGAGCGACGGTCACGATGTCCATTATCTAAGTCACCAATGTGGACGTCATTGGCTTGGTTCTGAAATTCGTGATGTTTGAAAAAAAGCCCAGGATGCTCGTGTCATGACATAGACAATTAGACTTTGTGAGCATAAGAGCTCGGCCAAATTGGTAAGTATTGAAAACTCATCCGTCCGCGTAACAGAACTTCCCCTTCATCTCGCGTCAACCATTAGTTAATGACCCCACATTAAAAAAAATCTTTGATCTTTCCCTTGGACTGATTAATGGCTCACACGGTTAAGGTAAAGCAATCTCCATTCCATTCATTTCTTGTTGATTTACGCGTTCACTTCGGAGGCAAGCCTACCTACCTTTGCCTTTCTTGGCAAGACGGTAGCCGCAAATATGTCGTGGTTTTTCATTTATTTTTCTCTCAAATTTTACTAAACAGCACAATTAAATGACTAAAGCGAATCCCCCCAACGGAACCTTACAATTAAATATACGACGTGTCCTTTAAAGTATAATTTAAGCCAAAAACGTCTTCTCCGATCTTTCCGCAACTCAACATGTGTCATTTTAATTGTGATAAAAAAGCTTAATCCTGATGGTTGTACTTCTATCTTCGTGTTTTTAAATTAAAAATAATAAGTGTCATTTTGCTTGTCGTAAATGTGTTCTTTGTGGCTTCTACTAGAGAAGATTCGAACTTTTAAAGTTCGGGACCTCACACTTTAGCTGGCATTAACCCAATTTTACGGAACCATGATTTCTTAGAGTTGTTAAATTTTGTACATGACCATCAATTAAAAGAAATCCAGGTCTTTAAACACTCATGCCATAGGGAATGCCACGTGAAAATGCCATTAGACGATTTGCTTCTAATTTTACCAAAAAAACACACTACGGCAAATCCTCTAGGCTTTGGATTGTCTATGGCGAAGCCAGAAAGGGCTTGTCTCAGTGGGGATAAGTGTGTGAGAATAAGGGTGAGAGATATCAAATGGGGAGAAGTCAAAATTATGGGGAGAAATAAGAATGACTTCTCCCCATTTTTACGCCAACTGTCGCACAATGTATGGAACCTGATCAAGAGCCCTTTCTGGCTTCGCCAGAGATAATCCGAGGCCAATCCTCTAACTGGAGTCATGTACTGTTTTTGATATATGGTCTCACAAACAATAAAATTATGATAGGTATCCTTTCAAATGACCTCCATTATGATCAAAGTAGCATTTTAAAAAGTTAAGAATATAGTCGTACTTTTACTGGTACGTATGAGATTGAATTCCAAAAATGAGATATATGATTGGATCTTTAGGGTGAGTGTTTAGTCCCACATCGGGTACCTACCCGAGCATGTTGTCCTATATAAGTTCCTTGGCGCCTCAATCGGTTGGTACCCGTTTTGAGGAGCTCTAGGGTGAAACTTACATGGGCTGCATGTGTGTGTGTTTGCTTGCTTGGGTGGTGTGAGTATTCCCTTGTCTTTGCCTTCAGTCATTGCCTTGTGGTATGATTGAGTTTACCAAAAAACGAAAGGTATATGGTTGGATTAAAAGAATTGTTTAAGACACAACTTGAGTTGTTGGGACAGAGGGCTTGTTAAGTGAAATGTGTTGACTTCATCAAAGACTAACATCCGATAATCGCATGGCTAGAGTTACCCTTGATATTTGGGGCTCAAGAAGTAGAGCCAATCCCGAAAAAGGAACTCCCATTTTTGGGCTTTAATCCGTCAGATTGCTCTTCTAACACTGCAAAAGATTACCTCTGGTGGCTGCCCGAGCTAAGCGCTCGGGCATCCACAAAGCATAGGACACGTGGCCATTTTAAAGGGAAAAGCTGTCAGTGGGGCAGAAGTCAAAATGATGGGGACAGGTGAAATGACTTCTGCCTACTGACATCTGCCACATGCCCATTGTTTTGTGGATGCCCGAGCACAGTAATTTTTTGCCTTCTAACACATTCATCTTTAAGCATGTACTGTTCATGACACATTAAGCAGTCAATCCGACTTGACACGTTTATCTTTGAGTAAACCTATTCATGACTCATGTTTATGTTGATAAACTGACTTATTAAATAGCTCGGATGAATTGCACATTATACTAAGTAAGAAGAGTTTATATAGAGAATGATAGATATCAAGAAAGAAAAATATCCAACCTAATCTCAATCAATCTAATTCATACCAATCTAAATCTGATATACGAATATAAAATTATTTATGAGATCTTTTGTATGACATAAATATCATAGTACAATTTTTTCTAAAATAATATTTCCTAATAGTTTGTATAATCTCTCGGTACCCAAGAATGGATTGCATCAATTCAACATATTGTAGAAACTTCTACTACTTTTTAATTAATATTTCGGTCTTAGTTCCCACGAATAGATTGCATCAATTCAACGTTGTGTAAATGCCTTTTTTTTCAGTTGCCTACTATTGTATATGCTTATATCATCCAGAAGTCATGATTAAAAGGCCCGGACGCGTGAATCGAATAAAGAACTGATTATTACTCCATACACACTTTCAAGGAAGGTGCCCCTTAGCATATATTGTATATATATCTGATTCCAATCCTCCAATTGCAACCAACAGCTCCTTCAGATCCTTAGTTCCTTTTACTGCTTTAGAAAGGAAAACAAAAGAGGAACTCTGTTCTCAGTTCTCACCCTTCCAACAATATAAGATGGCTGATCAGCAGGTCTATCCCCAGGCTCCTGCCAACGGTTACGCTAAAGTCGACGTAGAGTCGCAATCCGCGGAGCTTCGCCGGAAGAAGAGAATCAAATGTTTTGCCTATATAGCTGCGTTTGCCGTATTTCAAACCATAATAATCCTTGTATTCGCATTAACTGTGATGCGTATCAAAACTCCTGATGTCAAGTTGGGCACTGTCACGGTTGAGACTATTAACGTTGGCACCGCAGCGTCGCCTTCCTTTAGCATGAGACTAATTGCCGAAGTCACCGTGAAGAATAAGAATTTTGGTCACTACAAATTTGATGAGAGCACGGCAACATTCTCCTATGGCGGCATGAAGGTCGGAGAAGCCCTGATTCCTAAGGGGCGCGCAAAGGCACGAAAAACGCGACGAATGACTATTGTAGTTGATGTGAACTCCACCGGGCTATCGGGGAATTCGAACTTGAGCAATGAAATAAGTAGAGGGATGTTGACACTAAGCAGCCACACCAAGTTGAGTGGGAAGGTGACTCTGATGAAGGTGATGAAGAAACGTAAAACAGCGGAAATGAACTGCACCATGATTGTTAATGTGACGAGCCGATCGATCCAGAATTTGAATTGCGAGTGACATGTAAAGCTCTAGGCTTGGGCTATATTAGGGGTTGGGTTATAGTTTCTATTCTTTTAAGTTTGTGCCTTGTGCGGCTATGCTATTACCTTTATCCATATTTTAATATTTTTTGTATTGTTATTCTAATATTAGAATTGATATTAGCTTAGTACAGTATCCATATGGAATGATTTTTCTTTTAATTCCTCTTTTTGGATCCGATGCATCATTTATCTATGTTGGGGAGTAGGGTGTACACAAGCTGGACTAGCTTGATTGATCGACTCGGCTTGGCCCGATCAAGCTGAGCTCAAAGCATGATTTTATGCTCCATCGGGCTAGCATAGCCAAGTTTTCAAGGTTGAATTATGTTCAAGCCGAACTCAAGCTAAGGATTGTTTGATTTGACCCGAGCTCGGCTCGAATATTATTTTAAAAAATAAAAAATATTATTTACATATATTAGTATTATATATATAAATTATATAAAATCTTATTATTTTATTCAATTTTTTTAAAAAAATTATTCAAGACTAGCTCAAGTTAAGTCAAGCTCAGCTCAAGCTTGAATCAATTTGGGCTGGGCCAAGCCGAGCTTTGAGCCTACAGTAAACTCTTTTGAGCCGAGTTGAGCAGGGCCAAGCCCGGCTCAACCCGACTCGAATACACCCCTATTCGGGAGTCCCACTACCGTTTTTGGGGAATCCTTACCTTTAATCCTTCAAAACAAACTCTCTAAGAAAGAATGATAGAGAGTAACTTGTAAAGTACACCTGCCAAGGTATATTTTCAAAGAAAATAATCATTGTGCTAATTTCTGGTAAATGCGGCTTGCAATTTCAGCAACAATCTTATTTTTAAGAACTTATTTGAAGATCCTATTATGCTGAAAGAATTTATTCAGCCTGAAAAAAATTGGGTTTTGTAACATTAGATCTTAGATCGCTTGACTCTTGTAGGGGTCTCGGTTTTATGTCCTTCTTGTAGGGGTCTCGGTTTTAATAATCAGGTAAGGGTCTACCACACTCCCCTCCTCCTCTGGGAGGCTTTACCCCAAAAAAAAAGAAAAAATGTACACCTATCCATTGGTTAGGGCAGGGCCGGCCGTCCATTAGGCCATCAAAGCCTTTGCTTTAGGCCCCATTAAAAAAAATAAAAAATAATATTAAAAAGGCCCATTTTAAAATATTAAAAAGGCCTTATTTATAGTTAATATTTTTTAATAATATTAAAAAAAAAATTAAAAAAAAGCCTCATTTAGAATTTTCGCTTTAGGCCTCCAAATGGCTTGGGTTGGCCAGCCCAAGGCCATTGGTCTAGTGTGTATGTTTTCCGATCTATTCTTATTGTTGGTGTGGCTGTTGAAAGCCTACTGTTAAACCTCCTCTCCTACCAACGTCTCACTCTTAACCTTAGATAAATGATGCCTAAAAAAGAAAACTAGTAAAGTGACATCAATATTACTATTACCAATTTTATTAGTGGGTCTGTATTCAGTATCCCTGTTAGCACTTTGATAGTTAACCGTCACATCATCCAATTTGAGCTATTACTAACCTATTTGGAATTCTCCCCTCTCAGGCTTGGTCCAGTGACCTTGCTCAACAAGGGTCTGCCTTCAGGATGTGAACCGAGTGGTCCATGCGAAAATAAATATCCAAGTGTATAAATGGGGAGATTATTCATTTGAAAGTGGGATTATCCTTATGTAAATTGGCATTTCCATACCAAGGCTATAAATTAACATCGAACGGATTAAATGTAATTAAGCGTATGTTTGGATTTTTAGATATGGCAGACTGAATGGTTAATTCGTTCTACACTTATGGCACCATAGCGGTAACTGTGTTAGCGTGTGTCACTTGATACCTTTCTAACCAATTTTTTTTCTTTTTTTTTTAAATTCTGGCTCGTAATTCTAATTTTGTAACTTGTGGTGCTGATTTAATGGACTAATTGAGCTGATTTTAAATACGTCCTAAGGGAGTCCCTTTTTTTCGAGCTAATGCAGAATTGGGAAAAGACAGGAGCCCGATGTTTGAGAGAGAGAGAGAGAGAGACTACGCTTCCTTCCATAATAATCTCCACCTCCAGTGTTTGGTCATAGCCAAGCTCTTCCTCCATTGTCTTTGGCATTAGAGTCCGACAACAAGCATCCAATGTTGATCCAGCCGGATGGCACTCTAATTTGATCGGTCATGTTGGAAGTTGTCATGAATTCAATCCGGATTCATGATGACTCGTTAATGACCAGGATGACCCAATTAATGGGCAATGTATGAGATTTCTCCGAAATTTTGACCTGATTGATGGTCTGACCCATTTTGGGTATTTTACTTGTATTGTCTCTTATTTTGTTACTCTAATATAAAAGGATGTTTTAAGGGTTTTATTCGATAGAAAAGAGAGAGCCATTTTTTTTTTGTGTATTTGAAAAGAGGGTTTGTGAGAATATCGTAAAATCTTCCTGTTGAATTAATAATTGATCACTGTTGCCCATGGACTTAGGCATCTTGTCGAACCACGAAAATCATTTCTCTCTTGTTTGTGGTTTGTTTTTGCTTCAATTCGTTTTGATTTATTTACTGTTTATTTTGGATTCGTTTCATTTTATTTGCACGTTTTCACACAACAGGTCATTCCCAGTATACAACATCTGTACAAACGAGACCATGCCTCTGACATGTTCATCCCATATCTCTCTCTCTGTGGCCTACACATACCCCATTGTAGTGTTTTTTTCTATTGTTTTAAAGTTAGGAAAATCAAATAAAATTTATGAAAATTGTCAATTGTCTTAAAGAAAATATATGCGAAATTTATTTGTTTCCCCCTATTTTACATCAAAACAAACGGGCCAAAATTCTCTAGTTGAACCTATTTTAGAGAAGGGACTCCAAAATAGTAAAAATGTAACAAATACTATCTAGCCCAGTTACTAATCTTCCATTCTTACTCCAAACGTCGGATTAAGAACCCTATTACAATTTTTTTTAGTTTTTAAAAGATCAAAAGTGAAAATCTGCAAAACCCAACCAAACCCATCAAGGAAATCTGGGAAAAAAAAGTTGGAGAAAGGTTAGAGGTGTTAACCAAGCTGAACCAGCTCAAAGGCATGGCTCGGCTTGATAAGGCCAAGCGCAAGCTCGAAGATTTGACTCAATCGAACGAGATGTTTTTTCGAGCTTGAATTGTGTACAAGCCAATCTCGAGCTAAGGCCTGTTTGATTCGGCTCAATTAGGGTTCCATTAGGGGCTTGAGTATTATATTAAAAATTAATATATTATTTATATTTATCATTATTATATATAAATAATATACTTATTAAATATATATATATATATATATATATATAATAAAAAATATTATTATTTTTTATTTCAAAATAATTTTGTAATAATTTAAGCCGAGCTTGAGCCTAGATTAAAACAATGTCCAGCTCGGCTCAAATACACCCCTAAGAAAGGGATATGAAAGAAAATCTTATATGTACGGTTCAATTCCACCCTTTCCATTTTGTATTCTAATGACCGAATTTTGGCCTTAATGAAATTAAATTTTGTAATTTTCAATTCCCCATAATTCAATTCCAATGATAATTCCAATTCCACAAATGCAAAAGCACAGAAAGCTCAAATAAGCTGTGTAAAACGTTTTTTTTTTTTTGCACAGACAATCTATAAAACATGATTATCAGTGTGGGAAGTGCTAGCCTTAATTGTGCTCACTCTTAAACGAGATTGGATCACAACCCATTGCAATTGAAATCGGGGATTGTTCAATCGTAACCACGGGCCAACATGTGTCCCTTTTAACCCATACTAATAGTGGTTAAAATTCGCCAACTCTTGGGGTTCAACAATATAATCTTGGTTTTAAAAAAATATGCATTATAAATATATTAAAATTTCTTAACTAGAGTTTAAAAAATATATTAATATTTTTTTCAAAAAATCAAAGTTATATTGTATTTTTTTTGGTTGATGGTAACAACACCACAAGGCGAAGCTACAGTCATTAGAATGAAGACTACTCACACACACCACACACACACTCACTCACACAGACATACCACAAACACCTTCAACCCATATAAGCTTCACCCAAACACTCCTCAAAACGGGTATCAGCCGTTTGAGGCGTGATGAAACTTATAAAGGTATGAGAGCTCGGTTACAGAACCGATGTGGGACTAAGACTATGGTTTGGTTTTTTTGGTTGATGGTAACAACACCACAAGGCGAAGCTACAATCATTAGAAGGAAGACCACTCACATGCACCACACACACACTCACGCACAAGATTAGTGAATTTTAATCATAATTAATTGAGATTAAAAGGGAAACGTGTTGGTCTGTGATTGCGATTGAACTCTCCTCGAGTTTAGTCACAATTGGTTTGATTTTCTCTTAAATGAAAACCAAGGTTATATTATTGAACTCTAAGAGTTAATAAATTTTAATCACAATTAATATGGGTTAAATGGGACCCATTTTGGCATACGGTGCGATTGAACTCTCCTCAAGTTTAATCACAATTGACTGTGATTCTATCTCCTCTTAAATTGTCCCATAAATGGAAAAGAACAAATACTTTAGCTAGCCTTGATGGTACCTGTTGGGCGCAGAAGCGGTGATGTTATTAATGGGTATTCTCTAGAAAAAATGACAAACACACAATACACAAGATATATAGTGGTTCACCCAATCCAGAACTACGTCCACTCTACAAAACGGTTCAGATATACGTCTACTAATTAAAGAGAAGATTACAAGAGAGAAGATAAACAAGAATACACACACTCAAGGACTCTGTCACAACCCTTGAAAGACTCTCACACAACCCACAATTCTTTGTTCACTCTCTCAACCCAAATCTGACCTAAACCCGAATCCTTTTAGAACAAAGGAAACATAAAACCCGAAACCTTCAAAACTGAACCAATACTCTCCATTATGAGAGCACATCAAGATAAAGTCGTGAGAACACTCTCCTCTCTTGAGAGCTAATAAGAGCTTTCCATGGGAGATTTCTCGTTCTCCATGGAAGCCCAACCCATACCTCACATATCCATGACCTTCTTTCTTCCTCTTAAGGTTCTTTCTTTCTAGGTTATCTCTATAAGCCTCCACCCTATGCTTATTTATAGCCACAAAATAATCTCACACTAATTAGGATTTTCCCAAAACTCATCTCCATAAAAGAGTTAACTTCCTATTTCAAAATAGAAGTCTCTAAAGCACAACTCAAAATCCAGCCATCTAAAACGCGTCGATCGCCCATGTTAGGTTTGCTCTAATCGAGCAAAAAAAAAACGCCACAGTAGTGACACAAAAGTTATTGATCATTTAGATTTGCTTTCACAATATCACAATATCAATTAAAAAAAAATATCGTTAGCTTCCATTTCTTTTCAACTCATTAAACTCACTTTCTTTATAAAAAACCGTGTTATTGTTTTCATATTCTTTAAACTCACTTTCTTTATTAAACTCATTTTCTTTAGTGAAAGACGCGTTATTGTTTTCAAAATAGACTTTTTATCAATATAAAGTTGTATGGAAAAAAATGTCTTTACATTGTATTATATTTACCACAAACCCTTGCCCCAAAGCGTGTTTTGGGAGTTCTAAAAGTTCAGAGAAATCCGGATCTCGGCCAATTCATAGTTAAACTCATATTAACAGTCCATGCCATTTCTTTTCTATTTTTGGGTAATTATATAGTTGGGCCGCAAGCCCAATTAGCAAGATTAGTGATTGGGTGGATTTTCCAACATCACATCGTCCTGGCACATGATCCCATGTAAAGCGAGTGGCGCTAGACACACTAAGTAATGAGGCAAACGTTGCTTCCCAGAGTGGGTGCCATTAGGGCTAGGATTTTCCGGATTAATATTGAGTTTCTCTTAGTCCCACTCTACCCTGTTGCATTCTCAGGGTAAAATTGACAAAAATTCTGTGGTGCTCACATCTCCCTGAGATTGAATCACATTATGATTGATCCCAGGAGAACTCAATTGCACCCACAAACAAACAAGTGTTCCTTGTAATTCCTTTTAGTCTTGGTTTGGATTTACTATCCTTAGAGTTTAAAAATATAATCCTACTTTTTTTCTTTTTTAATGATAGTCTCGATGTTTACATTTTTCCCATGTTTATAGATGATAGTCAAGATGCCTATGTCATGACTCGTGACACGGACATTCTTTTTTAGTTTATTTTTTCAACCGTATGAATTTTAAAAAAACTTGTACGGGGATGGTCATAATGTCCCTGTCTAAGTCACCAATGTGGTCGTCATTAGCTTGGTTCTAAAATTCATCCGGTTTGAAAAACAAAGGATGCTCGTGTCATGACATAGACATAGAGAGCATCGTCCGTAAGAACTGGCGAAATTAATAACCATTGTACGAAATTACGAATCCAATTTCATCCCTTTGAATTCATATTCATGTCGTGTAACACAACTATCGCGTCTTCTCGCGTCAATCATTAGTTAATGGGCCCAGTACAATCTTTGATTTTAGGGTTTTTTACAAAATGGCTATTAGGATTAGGGATGGTGCATTGTTGATAGGGGGTGCTTATTGAACAAAATGGTTCAATGATCGTGAACCACTCGGGCTCGGTTCGGTAAAAGCTCAAGCATTGTTTGTTTATTTAGCCGAACTTGAACAATATTTTATGGGTCGTTTAGTAAATGTAAATGAGTTGAGCTTCAACATATCTTTACTCAGCTCAACAAAAGCTCAATTCGTTAAAGTATGATGTATGTTAGTGTACTATGTGTGTATGACAGTATGAGTGTGTTGTGTGTGAGACATGGTGTGGGTGTGGGTGTGGGTGTGTGGGGTGTGTCATACACACACCCACAGTAATGCCTTGGGCTCTTGTGATGTTATGTGTTAACAAAAAAAAGAGTGATATGAGACCAAATATAGTCTCACCTTGTGGTGTTATGTGTTAACGAAAAAAAAAAGTGATATGAGACCAAAAATAGTCTCACATCGATTAAAAGAAGTGTGATGTGTGAAAGTGTTGACTATAAAAGAACTGTTGAGAAAGGGAGGATGAATAAACGAGTTGGCAATTACCTGCCCCGGCTCAACTCTTCTTCACTCGGCTTGATGGTTGGTCACTCTCCTATTCGACTTTTTTTTTTGGATGATATCTCCTATTCGACTTTGCTCAAGAATACCTAAAGTTTTTTAAAAAATAAAAAAATAATAATATAATTTAATATTATATATGATTAGGCTCATTAAAAGCTCGGCTCGCTCTCAGGCCGAACCGAGTTCGATCGTCATAGACTAGAAGACATTCTATTCCAACCCAAACTGAGCTAACTCGAGCTCGTTTAAGTTGTCATGAATCGAGTTTGAACAGTAGTACTTATGTTTGAACCAAGCTCCAGTCGAGCTTGAACAAAAGTAAACCATAGCGAACCGAACTCGAATACATCACTACTCAGCTCAGCTCGGCTCGGCTCAGCTTGACTCAATATCACCCCTAATTGTTGTGATTTACATGTTTATCATCAACTTCGATTTCAGAGGAAAGTCTACTTTTGCAACATTGAAGATATCGAACTTCTAGAGTTACGATCATATTCAATCGCACCCAAAGGTCAACACGTATTCCTTTTAATCACATTAACTGTGGGTGAGATTTATTAACCCTAAAGGTTAAGCAATTTAATCTTATTTTTTAGAAAAATATTAATCCTAAGAGTGAAATATTTTTAACTAGAGTTAAAAGGACAGTTAAGGGGCTCTGTGAGTGCGAATGAACTCTCAAATTCAATTGCAATTAGACAGGATCCAAACTTGAATTTCTATTGGCACAAGCTGGTAGCATAGATATATATATATATATATATATATATATATATATATATATATATATATATATATATATATATATATATATATATGTTGTTGCTTTTATTTATTTTTCCAAAAGAACATACTTTTTTTTTTTTTGTTGATATCCAAAAGAATTTACTAAACGGCACAGGATTCTCTCGAGTTGAACTCGAGAGAATCTCTCAAGTTTGAACCCCTAGAGGTCACCACGTGTCTCCTTTGACACCCCTTAACCATGGGTAAGGTTCACCCATTCCTAGGGTTCACCCACCCATCCTTGGTTTTTTTTTAATATATTAATTATTATTTTTTAAATTAAAAAAACTGTTTTTAGAATTTTTTTAATATTAAAAAAAGTTTTTAATTAAAAAAAAAGAATTAATATTTAAAAAAAAACCAAGGATGGATGGGTGAACCCTAAGGGTGGGTGAACCTTACCCATAGTTAAGGGGTGTCAAAGGAGACATGTGGCGGCCTCTAGGGGTTCAAACTCGAGAGATTCTCTATGGTTGAACTCGAAAGGATCCTGAGCCTTTACTAAACAGCACAATTAATGCAAATCCCCTCAAAAAGCTCCCTACTATTGAATTTACCATGTGTCCTTTTATAGTAGAATGGAGATTCTCTCAAGTAATAACCATTCGTTTTTTAGATCGTTAGACATACATATATTTCCGGTGAGTATAACCATAAAGAGGTGGACCAGTGATTCCTAGGCCTTTCCTAAGTGGGAGGTCCTGGGTTGCCCTTTGGGGTTAGCCCCGCACAGGTTATCACGAATTTATCTGGTATGGTGGGTTGCTAGGTTGCGGCCTCACATCGCACCCTCAGGGATTTGTCCTGACCCAAAGGGTTGAGGACATCCTTGAGTTTCAAAAATAATAATAAAATGATATAAAAAATTGACATTAACATAGATTAAAAGGAACATATGTCATCCTGTGTAACCAATCTTAAAAGGCCGATTATAACATGAGAGAATCTTAAGTCTTGAAAGTATTACTCAACTCTAGCAGAATTATGTATCACATAAACAATCCCAATCACAAACTTCTAAAATCACATCTTCTAAAATCACATCGTGGTAGTAACAAGTGGCACGTATCTTTCTATTACCTTGAGAACTAAGTACAAACCAACTTCCTCATTTTAAAATTTTTGTTTTTTTAAATTATTAGAGAGGTAGCAATGTCCGGTATTACACCCATAAAAAAAAAGTGAAAAATATTTGAATTCTATAACTAGGGTTAGCACTCATAAAAATACTAAAAACACTTTCAAATGACCTCCCTTCTAATCCAAGCAGCCTTTAAAAAAGTTAAGGATATAGTTAAATTCTTATTGATATCTATAAGATTGAATGCCAAAAGTAATATATGGTGGAAAGATTTGCTTATGACAAAAGTCACACAACCAGAGTTGGTGGGACACATGGCTTGTTAAGTGAGTAAGTGAAATGTATGAACTTCCTAGTAGAATAACATCCAATAATCATATTGCTAGAATAACCCCTGATGTTTGGGGCTCAAAAATCTCGTAAGTAAAGCCAACCCCAAACATGGAGCTCCCATTTTTGGGCTGTAATCCATCATAGTGCTCTTCTAATATAGAGCAATAGTCCCCTCGTCGGTCGAGGAGGGAACTATTCCTCCTCGCTCTCACAAAGCCGACCTTTCAACTCCAATTAACTCAGGGTTATTTTTTTTTAACTTTTTAATTAATTAATTTTGTTTTATTTTTCTAAAAGTCAAGGTTAGATGGATGAACCGTAAGGGTGGAAAAATCTTAACCACAGTTGAATGGGGTTAAAATGGGGATATATGGCAAGAAAATGGGAATCAAGATGCCCTTCCTCGCCTCACGGACCAAGGTGGTGATTATTTTCCTCTAATATGTTACATGATCCACAAACAAAGCTAACTACCTATGCATTAAGCATATACTGTGCAGACAATCCCAGTTGACTCGTTCATATCTGAGCCAACTCGGCCATGACTCAATATCTCGGTACCCCATAATGGATCGCATCAATTCAACACATAATCAAAGCTTCTACTATTTCTTTTTTAATATTTGGGTCCTAAAACCCAGCCATTTATCATGTACCCTAGAATTGATTGCATATATAATAGTGGTAGAAGCTTCTACTGATATTATTTAATATATATGCTTAAGCACCCAGAAGTCAAGATTCAAACGCGACGGACGCGTAACTCGAATAAAGAACTGATTATTACCCTACACACATTCAAGGAAGTTGCTCCTCCAGTCTCCAAAAAAAAAAGTTGCTCCTCCTAGCATATTGTAGTATCCCAGATATAAAAGTATATATATATATATATATATATATATATATATATATATATATCTAATTACAATCTCCAATTGCAACCAACAGCTCCTTCCCATCCTTAATTCATTTTACTGTTTTAGAAAGGAAAACAAAAGAGAGAATCTCAATTCTCACTTCTCAGTCCTCAACCTTCCAAGAACACAGAAAATGGCCGAGAAGGACCAGCAGGGATACCCCTTGGCACCAGCCAACGGTCATGCTAGAAGCGACCTAGAGTCATCTACATTGCAATCCAAGGAGCTTCGCCGGAAGAAAAAAATCAAATGTTTGTTGTATATAGCTGCGTTTGCCGTGTTTCAAACCATAATAATCCTTGTATTTGCATTAACCGTGATGCGTATCAAAACTCCTGATGTCAAGTTGGGCACTCTCACAATTCAGAATTTTAACGTTGGCACCGCAGGATCACCTTCCTTTAGCATGAGACTAATTGCCGAAGTCACCGTGAAGAATAAGAATTTTGGTCACTACAAATTTGATGAGAGCACGGCAACCTTCTCCTATGGCGGCATGAAGGTCGGAGAAGCCCTGATTCCTAAGGGGCGCGCTAAGGCACGAAAAACGCGACGAATGACTATTGTAGTTGATGTGAACTCCGCTGGGCAGCTATCGGGGAATTCGAACTTGAGCAATGAAATCAGTACAGGGATGTTGACACTAAGCAGCCACACCAAGTTGAGTGGGAAGGTGACTCTGTTGAAGGTGATGAAGAAACGTAAAACAGCAGAAATGAACTGCACCATGATTTTTAATGTGGCGAGCCAGTCGATCCAGGGTTTGAGTTGCGAGTGACATGTAAATCTCTAGGCTTGGGCTATACTTGGGGTTGGGTTATGGTTGCTTTTCCTTTTATTTTGTGCGAGTATATGTAACTATTCTTTATATTGTGCTTTTTATATCGAAATTGAGATCATACTAGTTTATTAAATGATGAGAAATGAAGAAAGAGGGATTTCAATGCCTTACTCCACATACACGCACAGGATATGAGGTTTTGCTCACTGATTCATCTTTGTTCTTGATTTTTTTTCTGGGGGCTATTTTTTTTCCGACTAGGGCAACCAACCTTGTGTATGAAGATTAGAGCATTAACTTTCAAGGAATATCTCTGTAATTGTTGAGGATATTTTGATCCATGATGCTTTGTTTTTGAAGGTATTTACTTCTTTATCCATCATGAATTCAAGATATATAAAGTGTAAAGGTGGCTTATGGTTAGGTTCAAATGGTAGGCCCCAGTTTTGGGTCAACCATGTTTGAAATTAACCCGCACTCTGTTTGTGTGGAAAAATTCGATCAGTCTACTCAAATCAACAAAGTGATGTGAATTTCAGGGCCAGGCACAAGGCATCTTGTACATGGATTCGTCTATCCTGACATTAGTGGGCCCGAAATTCTTTTGTCCGTTCCTGTGGTGAGAATTATAAAGCTTGACTTCACACTTGGTAATGGTCTAACATTATTGGGCCGAAATTCGTTCTTCTTAAAGCTTGACACTTCACACTTGATAATGGTCTAGGAAGCACGGATACTTTGAAAATGGAAATATATCCGTATCACCATTTCAGATGCGTATCGGATGCAGCACTTGTAGGTGAAACTTAGCTGTTTTTCATAATTTCTGTCGTATCGCCATTCCCGTATTGTATCGCCGTATCTAAGTATCACTGTATCCATGCTTCCTAGGTAGTGGTAGTTGATAAAAAAAAAATTAAGTCACTTTGTCTAAAATTTAAACAAGATTAATTCCTACCATTATTTTGCTTATTTAAATTCTTATAGGAATTGTAAAACTAAAAGATGGAAAAACATTAATACATCTTTTTCTCAAAAGAAAATGCATATTATTCATAGAAAAAAATTGCAAAATGTCAGACTATATAAGTCTCGATAAAAGAATGGACCCTTATTCCTTCTTAGCCTCTAGTGGAAATGGGTTCTATTCGGGTCCATCCCAGATTATTGAATATTGAAGAAATTTCTTGCAAAACAAGATATATATATATATATATATATATATGTGTGTGTGTGTAATATGCTTCTCGGGAACTAAATTGGGAGGCAGTGGACCCCCATAAGTGAGGGGACTCATTTTCGAGTCATATGCCCACCAACTACTAACATGCTAATTGCTAATCATAGATAAATGATGTCTTGTAAAAAAAAAAAAAAAAATGGTGATACTTTATGAAATTGGGAAGCGATCGAGTAAAGTATTTTAAAGAACAGCTTTCCTTATGCAGATATTCACATGACTAGTAATATGTTAACTTTATATAAATGATTCCTTGCACACAAAAAAAAAAAAAAAATCTTATGAAAGTCGGAAGCGAATAAAGTAAAAGAAAAAAATCTTATGATAGTGGGAAGTGAATAAAGTTTAAAGATCATCTTCCCTTAAGACAATATTCACATAACTACTAACATGCTTATGTAAGTGGGCCCAAAAAAAGGGGAATATCTTATGAAAGTAGGTTAGCTAATACGGTACTTTATAGAACTGATTTCGACAATATTCTTCCTCAATAATGATTTCCTGAAAATCATATTCTTGCTATTGATCAATGACTTGCAGCACTAAAAAAAATCAATCCAAACCAGTAGAATAAGGAATTTGGTTATGTACTTGAGGGGCCACAGCTTACTATAATAATTTAAATCACCCTGAAAGTAAAAGGAAGTGCCCACTTTCTTTGTATTGTAGCAATCCAAGGTATCTATTGAAATATTTGTGTATGTTCACATCTCAATTTCATTCCCAAGCCTGAATTAAAGAAGAGGGTTATGTCTAAGTCTTATGTCAAGTCAACTGGTGTAAAGAATATTGCCAAATCTTATGACATAAATCCAAAATTATTGTTTTGAATTATAGAATAGAAAGCCAAAATGAATTTCCATTGATGATGATGAAGATCAACAGTGGCCTAGATGAGATCGAATCACAACTTATCGCGATTGAATTCAGTGGGATCAAGTTCAATCTCACCAACAGGTCAACACGTATCTCTTTTAACCTTTATTAACCATGGTTAAGATTTATTTACCCTTAGGATTCAACAATCTAACCTTAGTTTTTAGAAGAAAAAAATTAAAAATAACCCTAGGGTTGATTAATCTAACCTTGGTATTTTTTTGAAAAAAGTCTAAGTTGATTAGATAATCAATCATAAAAGAGAATAACTATTAACAGGAGTTCCAATTGAATAGTCAACCGGAGCAACCCAAAAATTATCTTGGGAAGGGGTATTTATGGAAAAATTTCAGTTTTAAAAAGCACCCTTCTTTATTCATAATTATCAAACTACCACTTCGAGAGGCAATTTTTGGATTGCTCCAATTGGCTGTTCAACCGGTATTCTTGGTGATAGTTATTTTCAACAAAAAAAAAGGTTTATCAAATGTTGGTTGGAATCACTGCATAATTCGTGGAAGCTTCTTTGGTAATAATATTTTAATTTCTTTGAAATTTCAAAATATAACCACAAAAACTCTCGACAGCCACCAGAAGTCAAAAGAAAAGGCCGCCATGGACGCGTATAGGATAAAAGGGGAAAATACTCATTATCTTATTCTTCCACACGTTGAGTTGAGTAGAGAATATATATATAGAACTTATGACAGACACCACATTACCTCCATCTCAACTTTAATTCAGCAACAAGCAAAAGAAAAGGCCTTCTTAATTACACTTCCAAGAACAGAAAATGGCGGACAAGGATCAGGTCTTCCCATTGGCACCTGCTGGAAATCGGCCAAGAAGCGACGAAGAATCAGCAACTTCGCAATCCAATGAGCTTCGCCGGAAGAAAAAGATCAAAATTGTTGCCTATATCGCTGCATTTGCCGTGTTTCAAACCATAATAATCCTAGTATTTGCACTAACCGTGATGCGTATCAAAACTCCTGATGTCAAATTGAGGTCTGTCGTGGTCGAGAATCTCAACATCATCAACGGAACTTCCCCTTCATTTAGCATGACACTGATCGGGCAACTCACGGTCAAGAATAAGAACTTTGGTCACTACAAATTTGATAGTAGCATAGCAACGGTCTCCTATTGGGGCATGACCGTTGGGGAAGCCTTAATAGATAAAGGGCGCACCAAGGCTAGAAATACTCGACGCATGAATATTACAATGGAAGTGACCTCGGAACGGCTATCGGATGATTCAAACCTGAGCAGTGATATCAATTCAGGGATGCTGATGCTGAGCAGCCACGCCAAGATAAGCGGCAAAGTGCAGTTGATGAAGATTATGAAGAAGCGTAAAACCAATGAAATGAATTGCACCATGACAGTTAATTTGATCAGCCAAGCCATCCAGGATTTGATTTGCCAGTGATATATAATAGTTTGGGTTTTTATCTTTCTTTTTAGGGGGCAAGTGGGAAGTGAGGGTGGGATTGATACCTTATGTGGTATTCTTTTATGAGATTAATTTTGAGCTGGAGTTCACGACTTAAAGTAGAACTCTGGTTTTTACACTATGGTTGTGACACGTTTTTAAGTACTAAAAGAGGCCGGCACAATTTTGTAACACAAGATAATTACAAGATTGTCAAAGTTACAGAGTAAAAAGGAGAGCTTCACGAAACAGAGGTCCGCCTTGTATATATATATATTTTTTGATTCATGATATATGTTTAGGTCGCAACGCTGGTTACGTGTTAGTAGCTATTCAATTAGTGGGCGGGTGGAGAGGGCAAGCCCCCGGCTGAGAGCACTTCATCATCGGAGGGGCCTACTGGTACTACTACCCAGACTTTTTCTATTATTCTTCAAGAATAAGTCCAACTCAGAGAGGGTCAATCAGACGTTTCAGCAATTCTTTCACGAGGCCTTGACTTAATTCCAGCTTCTTGCTTCCATGGATTTACAGTCGCTTGTAGCTCGATAAGGTATTTGATTCCCTCCATTCCAAAGGACTGGTCCCGGGGCTTCCCTTTCCTAGTAGCTAGGTAGCTAGCTAGATTATGAGACTACCCTTTCCGAGGATGATTTTGTGAATTCGACATACAAGAAGGCTTCTCTCGGGCTATCGCTTGGCGCTGGCCCCCTTAAATTACCATTACTTAATAAGCCTCGTCCCCTCAATTGCTTCATTAGCGGGTGATCGATCTGTCGAATCTGACTCAACTTCCCCAACCTTTCTACTGGACCATTCATTGGATTGGTCTACCCTAGCCCTCTCGGGGCAAGATATATGTGTCGAGGCACATGACTTTCTTTGAGGCTCCTGCCTTTGCTTCTTCAATTGACTCAACCATGTACTTCTTCAAAGACGGCACAATAGGAGGTGCTTCATCTGTCACGGCGCCTTTAGAAATGTCTTGTACCTTGATCCAAACGTTACGAGGGGTAGTGAGACATCGGCGGCGTTATGGGTGGGATTTAGGGAGATATACCATGTCTTCTATCCTATACAAACTCCAACCCTCTCGGGAATGGAACTGGTATCTCCCCCAAAGCAGGGGATACACCACCACTGGGACACAGCCCTGGTGTGTCCTTGTATTTAAACTATTCTTTTATTTGTATTCAGCTTCAAATAAAGAGACCGCATCTTGAGTACAATCTCCATTTATTTTTCGTTAGCCTTAACTGTCGACATCTATAATTGGAGTTGGCATCATAGCCAACTGCGATTGAACTCGGGCATCCTAAACGATGCACAATGCAACACGTGTCATTTTAAATGTGGTTAAGAAGCTTTAATCTTAATTCTAACCTTAATTTTTAGAATAAATTTTTTGAAAAATGTTAATCTTAAGGATTAAAACTTATTAACCATAATTAAAGGAACACATATTGTGTTTAGGGAGGAGATTATTCCAACCACCACACCAAAAGGTTCGACATCGAGTCCACCCCGGCCTGAGGGGATACACATTCTATCACTAGAGAGCTCTAGGCATGGCTAATTAGGGTTCTGTTGTTTTAATTTTATTATTTCTTATACTTAGGAGTGCAACTTGGACGGGCTAACACGTAACACGAATTCGACTTGACCCAACCCAACTTTGGGCTTTTCATTCTTTGGATTGGACTTGGTATAGGGTTATGGAAATTCAACCCAACCCCAATATACACAACATAATATATATAATTTGAATTAAATTAAAAATAAATTTTCTTTTTTAATCTTAAGGCACTCCTCTTGTCTTTCTTAATTTATATTCTCTATTTGGTTATTTTTCTCCAGGTCTCTACTGTCTTGTTCTAACAGAAAATAAAATTAAAAATTAAAAATCTTGCAAGGCACCCCTCTCGAGTCTCTGTTAATCCTTGCCCCTTGTCTTCATAAAACAAAATAAACGAAAACATGAGTTTTTGTTTTTTTCAAAAAAAGGAAAATTACGGTACCAATTTATACCAAGTTGGCGACAACCCAATCGGCCCAAGTTACTCCCCTTCTGGCTACTTGTACTAGAACTGTAACAGAATACAGTCCTAAGATAAATGTGAGGGTTTTTTATTTTTTAGAACTACTTTGAGTGTTTATGTATATTGCTTCTTTATGAATATAGTTTGTTGATTCATGAATCTAGATATTTTGTAATCGGCAAATGCAGAATTTTTCATTTTTCTCCTTTCTTTTTTTTTTTTTTTTTGGGGGGGGGGGGGGGGGGGGGGGGGTATGGGTGGTTATGATTAGATATAGTTAGTCCATTAGTTGGTTAGTGAATTATCTCTAACATTTGACCAGTGGTTTGCCTCATGAAGCGGAAGGTCTTCAGTTTGACTTCTTACTACCCTTTGGGGCCGACCCTGCATGGGATATTCCCAGACTTTCTTGGTGTGGCGGGTTGCGGGCTCCCATTGCAACCTCAAGGATTAGTCCTGATCCAATGTGTTGGGATATCTTGAGTTTCCAAATAAAAATATATCTTCCTTAGCAAGACCTCCCTCAAATTTAGGGTCACGCGGTTGGGCAAATGCAGTTTTTACCGCATACGCTTATTGCTTTAATATATTTTGGACTGAGGTTGGGCTTAATGATTTGGAGCCCAACTTGGTCTCAACTTGAACTCAAAATTAGGGCTGCACAAAGCCCGATTGGCTCGTTGGTACGGCTCGGTTCGGCCCCAGATCGGCCCTAACTTTAGGCTCGAACGGGCCAAGCCAAGCCTAAAAAAAGCCCAAAAAATCAATCAAGCCGAGCTCGGGCCAACCCCTATGCGGCCCGGCCCTACTCGATTGAGGTTGGTCCGGCCCGAACTCGGCTCGGCTCGACTCGCATATTACTAAAAAAATAAAAAATAAATAAAAATATTATTTATATATATATATATAAAATATAAAATATTATTATTTTTAAAAAAAAGATTCAAGCCAAGCTCGAGCCAAGCCAAGCCCGGCTTGAGCTTGAATCAATTTGGGCCGAGCCTCGAGCCGAGCTAAGCTTTTGAATTCGAGCTGAGCTTTGGGCCGATTTTTCAAGCTTGATTTCGGGCCGAGCCGGGCTTCAAGGCTAGAAAATTTTCTTTGCAAGCCGAGCGGGGCTTGACCAACCCTGGCCCAAATACAGCCCTATTCAAAATGTTTGTCTGGCTTGTTTCTGGCATAATGATCCAGACTGAGTTGGGCTCAAAGAAGGATTGGGCCTCAGTTAAATAAATCTGGTCAAACTTGAATTAATCTCAGCCTGGTGGAACTTTAAAAGTCTTGAACATTAATGTTTTGGAACAAGAGGCAAGAATCTGGAAATAGAGGGGAGAGGGTTTCTAACCCTTTTACTCGATGGTATCTCAGATTTATCGAATTCAATTTAATTAAAAATTCGACATCTATGGAACTTAAAATATCCAAAAAAAAAATTGTGGAACTTGAAAGTTCTATATTTATTAAACTTTTGCACTGTGTGAAATAATATAGTTCTAGAAATCAAGTAAAAATAGGCATGAAACAATGAAAGTTCAAGACACTAAAACTTCCACCAAAAGAATGGAGCCTTAAAGAACTTATGGCCCATTTTGAATGTGGTGATTAGGAAGAATAAAGTGGGTATTGTCCAAACTCAAGGATACTTTATTGCTTACTTAAATGGCTTATTAATCAATTTCAAGCCGCCTTTATCTATCTATCTATTTATTATTATTATTATTATTATTATTATTATGCATGAATTGATGCTGATAAAAACTATAAATGAGGAAATCTCATTTCCTTTTTCTAAATGCTTGTCTCATTTAATTAATATATGCTGAAAGATATTCGGATCTGGATATCTTCAGCTGGCAGATGGAAGAAATTAAACTATATAATGAAGAGTCTATTTTCAAAGTCGTTAGTAAACATCCTTAATTCAAAGGGCTTTGCTGCTGAGACCGTCTTGGGCCGAGACCACCGAGACGATGATTCTCAGCACGAGATTTCAGGTGAGGTTATTTTCAACTGGTGGGCCTCACCTGAAATCATATGGTATATCCTAAGAAGCACAGATACTTTGAAAATGGAAACGTACCCGTATCGTCGTATCGGATACGATACTCTAAGATAAAACTTAGCAGTTTTTCATAATTTTTACTGGGCAGACCAAACACAATTAAAATTGTAAGTGCAATCTGTCAATCTGCTAGCCTAAGGCCTGGCCTATTCCCACCCCAAGCATTCTCTTTTGTTTTTTCGAAGGCTTCCTTTGGCTAAGACACAAAATAGTAAGGATTTTTTTTTTTTCCTTGTGTTTTCTTGCCACCAAACGTGGCGAAAAAAGGCAATTTACCATTCAATACACTACTGTTGCCCCGGTTCGCATAGGGTGCTTCTTGAGTCTGCCTTGGGAAAAACTGTGGCTTTTCACATACGTATTATGCCCCCCCCCCCGCACGCACACTCGTCCGTCTCTTTTTAACTATGGTTAAGTTTAATCAAATTAAGATTAATATTTATTGTTCTTGTAAAATCCAAGGTTAACCTTAGGGCTGACTGGTGAGTGAATCTTAACCACAGTTAGTGGGTGTTAAAAGGGACACATGGAAGCTAGTAGATCTTTCTTTAACCATGGTTAGGTTAATAATTTTTTCTTCTAAAAACCAAGGTTAGATGGATGAACCTTAAGGGTAAGTGAATCTTAACCGAAGTTAGTAGGTGATAAAAAGGGACACGTGGCAGTTGTAAAGGCCCGCACATTTTGCCGAAAAGAATAATTCCTTATGTATAAAATATAAAACAAAAATAAAAATACAATTAATTTTAATAAAATAATAGCTGTCCCGTAGGACCCCATTGCTGAAAAAACAATTCGGTGCCTACGCCTCCGAACCCCCCAAGACCCATACTTTGACCCCACAAGGAAAAAATCCTGGCTCCTCCCGAGCCTGATTTGTTGATTCCGAAATTGTATGCTAGAAATTGAATGAAGTTTCAAAAATTAAACACCATCAAACTTCTTACAACACACAAAGACACGAAGGAGAGGCTGGGCTGATGCACATTTCCAATGCGTCCACAAAGGCCTTGGATTGTCTCTGGTGAAGCCAGAAGGGGCTTGTCTCGGGTTCCATAGAATAGGTGACAAGTAGTGGAGAAGTCAAAATCGTGGGGGAGAAAATGGAATGACTTCTTCCCATTTTTTTGCCAACTCTCACACAATGTATGGAACCCCGAGACCAGTTTCTGGCTTCGCCAGAGACAATCCTAGGCCGTCCACAAAACTTGTTGAAACAAATATAGGCGTTTATTTTAAAGCACAAAAAACAAGTTAGAAAGATTTTCTATAAAAAAAAAAAAGGTTTTAGTGTTGTCCTCACCAAGAGATGGGCCCTTTTGGTGAGATGAGTTTGGGCCAACTCTTATGTTTGGCTCTATGTGTGAGTTGGGTATCTATATTATATACCAATACCAAAAAAAGAGGAAAGTGATTTAAAAACTCTTAGTAGGTTTAAACACAAAAACAAATCAGGTTTTTGGAAAAAAAAATTAGTTTTAGTGTCCCTCCCACCAAGAAATAGGTTCTTTTTTGATGAGATGAGTTTGGCTCAAGTTTTATGTGTGGGTTGTGTGTAAGTTGTGTGTCTATGCCCATACTAGAAAGCAAAAAAAAAGTAAGTGATTTTAAACTCTCAATAGTACCTATTATTGAGAGCTGAACTATTGGATTCAATATCCAATGATGTCAAGCAAAGTGGGGCCAATCATTTAAAGCATGTGTGGATATGGCACCATGCATTGGACATTCAATCCAATGGTCTAGCTCTGGATATGGATGTAAGCACCTTATTTTTATACCCCCTATCAATCTTCCCGCTTCTTCAAATGCTTCAAAGTTTACCTAAGGCTCAAACTCATTTTGTCAAACTTATACCCAAACAACTCAATCAAGCCCAATTACTTAACTTCATTACCCAAGTCCAAGTAGTCAATCCTAATTACCCAATTGTCTTAGCCAAAACTCAATTGCTTTAGCGAAAACCTAATTACCATAGCCCAAGCCCTATTGCCATAACTAAAGTCTAATAACCATAACCCTTGACTCATCTACTAACAACCCATGACCCATAAGATATAGTCCACATACCTACATACATTCAACCCATATCAAAACCCACAAACTCAAGTCCATTTTTCACTTTCCTATAAAAGACCTTTTATTTTTTCTTCAAACCTCAAATAGCCACATTTTTGTGTTTACGCACCTTTTTGACAACTCAATCATCTCTCACCAAGTACACACATTTTTTACTAACCAATCACCTCTCTTACACCTTTTACAACTCATTCTTACACCTCTTATAAAATAATTAATTCTCTTACACTCCTTTTGACCACTCAATCACCTCTCATTAAGTACATATTTTTTTGACTACCCAATCATCAACCACATCTAAACCAATCACCTCCCTTCTTCTCACCCAACCTTCTATTAATTACCAAATTACCACAACCTCTTGAAAACTCTATAAATACAAGACCTTTCACAAGCCATTTATTTCATCTCCAAAATTCCAAGTGGAAACTCTAACTCTTCCTCATCTCACCCCTTATATTTCTTTTTAACCTTGAAGAAAGTTAGAAGAAGCTAAGGTTTAGAGTGTGTAGAGAATTTTAGGACTAAAAGCCTAGAGTTCTTTACTAACTCTCTTCCTTTGTGGACTCTAAAAACCCCCCACCTCTTGGAGCATTGGAAAAGAAGTATTGGATGAGTAGACACTCCTCCCTTTATTCTTCATCTTCTTCTTTACTTTATATTTAGTTTTTTTTTATTTTTAGTCTTTTTCTTGTAGAACCCCAAATCTTCGTTTCACTAAGTAGTTCAAGTGTGGTGTTGTACACTAATGGAAATATTTGGATATATGGTGTGCATGTTTTAATAGGTCTACATATCCTTAAGGAGTGTACTTAAAGCACTAAAGATGTTGAAAATGGGATTGGAACGGTCTAAAGTAGTGAAAATAGGGTTTTGCAGCAAAATAAGGGATCACCGATCGCTCGGTGATAACCTCCAACGACCCATCTTATACCGATCGCTCGGTAGCTATCGATCGGTTAACTAATTTGTATGGAGAAAAATTTCAGAGATGATGTTTTCAACTGATCGCTCGGTCTGTACCACCAATCGATCGGTCATACGTAGATTTTTTTCATTAAGGGTGCTTAAGACTTTAGCCACTATCTTTTGCCTATATAAAGGCTGGGTTCGTGCCTTAGGGTTTCAGAAACCCTTTGTGCACTATTTTGAGAGATTTTAAGAGGGAGAAGAAAGGAGAAGTTAGGTTGTTGCTCAAGCTTGAAAGACGATCAAGATCCTTCCTTCCTTTTGATGTTTCTCATCAAAGAACTTGAGGTTTTCAAGTGTTCCAAGCTTTTGGAATCAAATCACTAATTTCATCAAGGTAGATACAATCTACTACCAATCTTGTGATACTACTACTTAACTCATGTTGTTCTTCTTGTTCTATACTATATATCTTGTGAACACACCATTTTTACACCCCTAAAACCCTTTTATTATTAATTTAATTTTGTGAGCCTGAGTGTTGAGAGAGAGAGAGGCCCAAGATCATTGCACTAAACCCATTTCCAAGACATGTTGTTTAAGGCCCAATGCCCACAATCCAAAGCCTTAAACCAAAGCCCATTTGCATTGCTTACATAAACCAAAGAGATAAGGTTTAAAAAAGAAGGGGATCTCCTTCCAGGAAGGGTCTCTCGATTTCTCTCTTCCTCCAGCCGCAAGCTCTGTTTCCGAGCTCCATTTCCCTAACCGATCTCCCTCACAACTGTAGCCACACCTTTATTTCTGGCGACAGTAGCTTCACCACTCCGGTCGGCACCCCTCCCTTCTCACTCTTCCTTTTCTTCTCCTCTATTTATTTTCTCCTTTTTTCAGTCTGAACCAACCTTCCACCGGCGGTCGAAGTTCCAACGAACCTCATCAGTAGCAGCTCATACCCCAGAAATTGCTACCGTATATCGCCGGGGAGTTGTGGAAGATCCGATCAATTTTCAAGAGAATTCCATCTCTGATCATCCTCGCCATCTCCGGCCAAATCCAGTAGTCGTCACCGTTTGGTCAGAGGAAAGACCAGCGGCTCCGACATCCTCTCCGATCACTTTCTCACTCCGGCTCCATGTCTTTATCTCTCCCGAAGCCGGTCATCTGCTTCAGCAAAATTCCACCATCGAGCACCTTTCCCGGCCAGATCGAATCTAGCAACTCCATCACCTGAACCACCCACCATCAGCCGATCGTCTTCTCCAATTTCCGGCGAGATCGCACCACTGCAGCAACCCGTATCTCTAGATTTGTAGAAATCTCAATTCGGTTCGAGCTCCGGTCATCTTCTCTGGCCATCCAAAGCGGCAACAGCCTTTGCATGCTTAGGCCGCCATTACAGCTCCGCCGACGCCCCAACTCTCCTCTCTGTCCTCATTTCTTTATAATCTCTCGGCAACTTAGCTGTTCCAACATTTTTCTCCGATGGCAGCATCTCTCATTCAGTCAGATCCATGGATTTCAAGCTACTCCACTATCGTCATCCCCAATATTCCATTATCGCCGGTGACAGTAGCTCCACCATCACCTCGGCTCACACCAACCGTAGCTCCGGTGAACTTCAGGCCAGCAGCTCTCCATCATCAGTTGATCTCTCTAGAAGTAGAGGATCTCACCACCGATCATCCACTCAAGCCAGTTTGGATCCATCACCAGTGCTCTCTTCGGTCAGTAGCTCGTTTCGTCAAATCCGACCCATTTCCAGCTCAATAGCTCATCATTTCTCAGGTAATCCCTTCTCTATTCTCTCTGTTATCATTTCATTTTTATTGTTTCCTATGGTTGGTCTGTTTCCGCTCATGATTGGTAGAGCCCAAAGTCAAATTTATGAATGGGGTTTAACTGGTTCAAATCTGGGGATCAGTATGGCTGTAATGAAGTCTGGTTTTAACCAGATTTTCCAATGTGATTTGAAGTCTGGTTTTATATAAAACCAGAATTCTAATAGAGATTTGAGATCTGTTTTTATTTCTAAACCATAATGATGTTGCCCCTTCCTGCTTTCGTTTGGTCTGAGAGAAATCTTTGGGAAGGGAGGAATAATCTATAAACAGAGGAGTGTTATGGCCGAACCAAGCCTATTCTAAGTCAAGTTCACCGTAACAATCCTTGGTTCATTTTTTATACAATAAAAAAATAAATTTTCATCAATGGTTAATGGGCCTTAGCACAATAGTCTTACCTTGACCCGGTTTGATCTCAAACTCTTTTAGTCCTAATTACTTTTTGTAATTTAATTCACGAGTGTAATTTATTCAAGTGTACAAAGTGTAGGTGCATGTGTATGTACAAACTATAGGATTAGGCCATTAGCTTTTTTTTTTCCTTTTGCCAACCTTGGGCACTTAGGTGGATTCTAACCTTAAGCAACTTGCCTGTCCCGTTAGTTAAAAAAAAAATATACAAAAAAATCGAAAAATACAAAATAACAAAAAACATTCAAAAAATCTAAAATGAAAAAGAAGAAATCTACCATAATAAATGAACGCCCCCTAGAGCTCCACCACGAGCACCTAGCTACGCGACCATCTCCCGGAATGAGATTCATAAATCTCAATTCCACTTTCCCCCCAACTCAAACACGAGTTGGAAATGACCACACTCCGAAACGAGTATAAAAACAGTCACGGACCCCGAACTACTATGAGGGTATGATTCCGACTAACCGGATAAGTAGGCAGCCCAAAACCAGGGTTCGACCCTAACCAAAAATAAAATTTTTACACCCCATATTGATTTGTATTTGATTAGCAAAATTAATAATTGTTTTAGGAAATTTTAAGTGATTTTAAATGTTTGGCTTAGACCTAATGAGTAGGTTACCATCATTGGATGGAGGTCCTGGGGTGCCTAACCCCTTCCCCAGGACCTAAAGGGATCTCTTACCTAGACTACTCTGGACCGTAGACCCCCTTATTTTGGATTATCTCGGGATCATACTTCCCCTAAGTAGGTGGCGACTCTTAATTAAAATAAATTTAGCGTTATTCCTCTACTCTCGGACCTTATCTCGACACTTAGAGTTGAGAGGGGAGGAAAGACGGTAAATTTGTGTGCTTACATATCTTTTGATTGTTATGGTGTGAAGGAATGTTATTTTATACTTTGATGTAAGTTATCACTATGATGCACTCTAAGTGTTTGATTTAATGTCTCTAAGGGTTTTTGGGTGTTTAAACATGCTAGTTATCTCATATGCTCATATGTTCGTATGTCTCGCATGAACCGAAGTTTTTTCATGAATTTCTCAAAGTAGGAAAAGAGTTATGATTAAGTGACTTATATAAATGATTCTAAGTAACTCTATGATTTGTCTAAGATCGGTTCACAAGCTCAAAAGGATTATACTAAACTCATAAGAACTCTATGATAAGCTCTAAGATCGTTTCACAAGCTCTAAGGATCATGAATACAAATGCTCTAAAATCTCTATGTTTTGCTCTATGGATATGCTCTATGGTATTGCTTTATGTTTCTACGGATCATAAACGACTCTAAGGAACTCCATGAACTTTATGAACTCTAAGAACTCAAAAGGTTATGATTATCGCTTGACTCACACGGTTTTGGTTTCGGATTTCATCATATGTACTATTCATGGTTTCCACGCTTTGATACATTTTAAGGATTTCATTCTCCATGATTCGTATGTTCTAATGCTAATATTGCTTTATTGTTAGTAGTTTGTATACGCTGAGTATTCCATGCTCAGCCGATATTTGTTATCGGCAAGTACTCAGGTTTTATTTGATCTATGTGATATGGAGCCTTGGGTAGAGGAAAAGTACTTCGACCCGGAGCCTTCTATGGATCACTATCAGGATGACGGCTCACTAGATAGACGTCATTACTTCGATTTCTGTTGACTCTGTTAGTTAGAAGACTTGATATTTAGTTAAGTGAGAGTGAAACTTGTCCACTCCAAATGTTGGATACTTATACAGTTGTATTTTTGTCGGTTCAAACTTGGATCGAGTAATTGGAGTACTTAGTTCAGTATTTAGCTTCCGCTATGATAAGTTATATGTTGCTTCCGCTATGTATTGTAAATTGCTTCCGCTATGTATGTCTATGTACTCTGACAGGTTCCTATGTGTGCCTTATGTATCATATTGGAGGTATGATACGGCGGTCACGGGTAAAGTATCCCTAACTCGTAGAGGATATTTTGGGTCGCAACATTTCTAAAACCAATTAGAAAGACCTTTCTTTTCTCAAGTTTAGTTGGGTCTCCCTACACCAATCTAATAGTGTAAAGGGACCCCATCTCAAAAGAAATGTGAGATCTTTTCTTTTTCCTTTCATGTAAATTTTTCTTTATTTTATATGTACCCACTAGTGTGGATATGAGTAGGCCCATAGAGAGTGGAAGTTAAAGTTGTACCTCTCTTTTTATTTTGTTTCTTCATTTAGATTCTAATCCTTCTTCTAGAATTTTTTGGGAAACTCATCATCACTCAAATTTTCATATTTAGAATCTCATTAGATCATTCGTAATGGTGTAAATAGACTACATTAGAGAGGAGATGATGAGTTTTCATTTTCTTCACTTGTCACTTTTTTTATTTTTATTTTTTTTCCTTTATGTTCTATTTTGAATGGGTAAATGATAATTTAAGGACTTAAAGAGGATATTATCCAAAATGTTTCATATCAAAGACAATGATATTTGATCTATTATCAACATCAATCCAACAAAATAGGTATTGGCAATAGATAATTTATTATTCATACTGCACACCCCTCTTTATGTCTTAAATATAATCTTTTAGTCTAATTTTTCCTTAATTTTTCTCTTGGACTAAATTTGACTTTAGTTAAGTTTGTCAAAATCCTACCTATATGAAAATAAAAAAAAACATGATAAAATCTCAAAATACCAAAAACATTATAAAATCTCAAAATCCAAAAAAAAAAAAAAAATACAAAAAGACCAAAAACATGCTAACCATGGTTAACTCTCCTCTAATTGTGGTTAGACTTGACCTTGCACTTGACCAACCCGGTCAACTAAACCCTAGCCTTCGGGCTAGACCCTTAACCATCCTATGCACACACATACCCTTAGCCTTGGCACGAGTTCATATGCCAGAACTACACTCGGTCTGATCTCACCCCAATGTGAGTACGTAGGCAACCCAACCCGGGTTCGACCCTAACCATTTAGCTTTCCATTTTTCTTGGATTAGTACTTGATTAAACAACTTAGACATTTTAATTAAATTTTGAGATTAAAATTGGCTTAAATTTTGAGAGTAGGTAACCATTGTAAAATAGAGATCCTGGGGTGTCTAACATCTTCCCCGGGACTTAATCAAACCGCTTACCCTAACTCTGATAGAACATTTGTCTTATCCAAAACAAATCTGGGACCTATCCCTTAGAATGAATATGTGGCGACTCTCAGTCAAACGCATACATGTGAAAGTGAGTGAAAATTCTCATGCTCACAATGGATGCCTTAGGTTTGGAAATGGAATTCATGGATCCACCTTTCACTACTCAATTTTTGTGAATGCCTTAGGTTTGGAAATGGAATTCATGGGTCCGCCTATCACTACTCAATTTTAAATTTATTAATGACATCCTTTTGAACTAGGAAGCAGGGATACGGATACGGGATACAAGTATGATACAATATGGATACGGGATACAGGTACCACACGATACGATAGAACCTAAAAAAGCAGATACAGGTACTACTAGGATACATCTGTAATTTTTTTAAAAATAATAATAATACAATATTTTGTATTATAATTACAAAATAATCATTGGTTCAGTTCTGTTTATGTATAAAAAATACTTTATCCATGCAAAAGCAAAAGAAATAGGATCATCTCATCATCCACTAAGCAAAAAAGAAAGTCATCATATTATTCACTAAGCTAAATATAAAGAAGACCATATCCATGCAAAAACAAAAGAGATAGCGTCACACCCCGGGTCTCCAAAAAAAAAATGTATTCATGGCCGTATCCCTGCCTATCTACGCCGTATCGGAGCCGTATCCGAAATTTAAAAAAAAATTATTTTTAATTAATAAGATATGTCTAAGCCGTATCCAGTACGTATCCCACTATATCAAAGGCATATCCATATCCGATACGTATCTAATACAGGTACGAAGACCTATTTGAAGTATCCGTGCTTTCTAGTTTTTGAATATTTCTGAGCCTCCTTGAAAATTGTGCCATAGAGTTAAAAAGGTGTTATTTCTTATGTATCTTTATGTTTCTCGGACTTTTTTCATATTTGGAGGGAAGTTAATTGAGCAGCCGACTGGCTTGCCAAATTCTATTACTCTAATTCTTCATTTTAGGTTTTACTGTGGGACTTCCCGCCAGCGCTCTTGACTATCCTGCATGAAGATAGATCTGAATGTTTGTATTATCAATTGTAATTATTTTTTTAATCTAATTATTCTGATAGGAGTCTGCTTAACCCAGCTTACCTTTAAAAATTAATTTAAAAAACAAAGTTCTATAGAAAGAAGAAGAAAAATACTTTCTTTTTGCCACATAGAAGTCCCGTAGACTGAGACATACCAAATGTGTGGTAGTGAAAATCGGCCTTTCGGTCCTGCCACCTCAGCTGCCACGTTTCTAAATCACGCCACGAATGGAAGCCTGTTCTATCTAAACATGCTATTTTACCCCCATTGGAATAATAATTATGGATTTTGCTAATTACTCTCTCCTTTGTAGAACTTTCTCCTGTTATACAAATCTAGCGAGTGACACGTGCGATGCACATGAGAGTGTGGGGAAGAAGTTAACCACAATCAATAAGAGTTAAAAGGGACACGTGTTAACTCGCGGGTGCGATTGAACTCTCCCTAAGTTCAATGACGATGGGTTGTGATTCTATTATTTAAATAGATAGATGAGCAAGAGATAGTTTGGGAATTAAAATATAACATTAAATCAAAATTTTGTTTTATATGAGGGTAGTTTGGAAATTTCAAAAAAATCAGGCGTACCTGCCTCTCGCATTATAATAATAAAGAAGATAAGTGTTTTATGGTAGAGCCATAAGGACTTACATAAAATGTGTTCTTGCAATTAAAAGAAAAATCTTTTGAGACACCGAATTTCGGGATTTTAGCAATGCAATCTACTTTCTAGCGTGAAGTAAAGCTATGTTTGTAAGCCGGACGGGTGGCACTGCCTCCTGCCAAAAAAATAAAATTGAAAAGAAAAAAAACAACTCAAAATAATGTTAAATCGACTTGCTTTAATATGATGATACAAAAGAGATTTATTGATAATTTTAGATGATTACAATGATTCCAAATTAAAGATTATGTAGAGATCACATGAGTCTCAACTCTCAAGATAGAAGCATAATCACATCATAATCACATCAAAATTGATACTAATATATTTGTGATGAGATACACCAATAATGATATAATGTATTTCATTTACTTTATTACAATAAAACATTCTCTAATACTTAAGATGTCCCAACTAAGGTATAGTTGATGTAATATAAAATATATTACCTTAAATTTAAATATTCTTATTATTTAAAATATAATTAGACAAGGTTTATTTTTCTTAACCTATTTATAAACTAGTTGGGTTCATTCCTGCTATTATAACAGCAAAGTCCATCTAGATTATTTATTTATTTATTTATTAAAGACGAGGGTTTTAGCCAATTTCACTTGGGTTATGCTTGAGGGTCCATGGATGGCAATCTGTATCGAAGTCCTGATATCTCATGGAGTAGTGGAAAATATCATTAAAGTTGGGTGTAAAACATAGAAATGTCAAATTAGAAGACTTAATGGCAGCTTCAATTTAAAGAAAAGTAGAATCAACTGCCTGATTTTCCACACAGATTAGGATAGTTCCAATTCTTTCATAGTAGAAGACATTCTCATCAACCCAAAATTTCCAAGATTTTCATCCATCTTAATCCCCCAGTCGATGTGGAAAAAAATTCCGACGACCGTGAACAATGAAATGTTGAGGATTGGATGTCTCACCCTAGCGGTTACCTTAGGTTTGATGTGTATTTAGATTACCTCTCAAACAAAACAAAAGCTAAAATTTGGCATAATAGATGTCTTAAAAACTGTTTTTTTTTTTTTTTTTAAATTTTATTTATTATTATATAGATGGTAACCACCTAACAACACTATATATTCAAGGGTTGATTATGTCATGGCCTTAACAAATTCTCATAATGACCAAACAAGTAACTCTATTTTCCCACTATTTAATGAATGTGAAAATTCTGCTTCCCAACCACTCTTTCTGCTTAGAGGAAGAACATATAGTATTTAGACCAATGCTAGGGGCACGCTCCCATGACTTAGGACCCGTTTGCGTACAATTCAGTGCGTCACATGGCTCATTGGTCAAGCCTAGGGATGGCAATTTGACCCGCCCCGTAGGGGGTTATTGTTTCAAAAAAATCGGGGGCGGGGCGGGGATGGTAAAAAAAAATAAGCCCCGACTCGGGGGTGGGGGCGGTTTTAGCATACCCCGCTGCGGTGCCCCGCCCCATCCCGCCCTGCCTACAATTTATATATATATATAAAAAGGCAGGAGGGGCAGGGCGGGGGCGGTTTCACCATATGTATGCCCCTGTCGGGGGTGAATAATCGGGGCGGGGCGGGGTGGTAGAAAACCGCCCCCGCCCAACCCTGCCCCGCCCCATTGCCATTCCAAGTCAAGCCCTTCCCAGACACGGTAGTTTTAGAATGATGAATACTCGAAAATTTCAAGGCACAAGCAAAATGATATGAGGATTTTACCAGCCCCACTTTCATCTATTGCACCCTCTCATTTTCCATGTAGCAACAATTTTGTGGTGGTGCCCACAAAAATTGGCAAAAAATTAGTCCCTTTTATATATTTATATATATATCAGTTTTTGTGGGCTCACCATAAAAATTTCGTCATTCTAGGTGAAAAGGGGATAGTGTAATAAATGAGAGTGCAGAAAGCAAAATCGTAACACCTTATGTGGGATATTGACCAGTTTGGCTAGGTGTCATGTAATTTCCTAGTTTTCATTCCAAGGACAACTTCTAGCTAAGCTTGCCCCGCCCCATTGGTTGTGGTGCTAGTCACCACACACTTCGTTCGGGATCCATTTCCGAGAGGGTGGGAGTGTTGTATACCCTCCACCCGGCCACTAACTCAGAACATATACTAACTTCTAACCGGGTGGCGGCCTAGCTGCATATCGGTCAGCAAAAAAAAAATTACAAGGACAACAATTTTGTGGTACAAGTATGGAAAAGGGGAAAGTTGGAGAGTGATAGGAGAGTCCCCCCCAATGTGTAAACTTGAATATGTCAACCAAAAAGGGCCGCACACACCATGGGTTTGTCCCAGGGGTAGTGTATCTCCCTTTGGGGAGTGGAGACTCGTGTTCGGGTCTTTGGTGTGACTGTTGACGCTCACCATGAGTGCTAACCCCCTAAACATAGTTAGATAAATGATTAGAGCATACCAAAAACAAAAAAAACAAAAACGGCCACACCCATCTCACTACCTTTATGGTGGGCAGAGAACTAGCTAAAATCATTTTTTATTTTAAAAATCAGAGTTCAAAAATTTTAGTTACATGTCATAGCATCCCAAGAAAAAAAAAGGCTAGATTAATCGCAGATAATTTGATTAAAATGGTCATTAAGTGCAAGGAGATTAGACTATTTTAGTTAAGGAAAATATTCACCTCCTCGGGCCGAGGAGGTGTCTCGGCCCCTATTTCGGGGCCACGTGTCCCCTTTGTACTTCCATTAACTGTGGTTATGATTCAATCACCCCTAAGGTTCACACATCTATCCTTGGTTTTTAGGAAAAGAAATATTTTAAAAAAAATTAACCATTGAAAGCAGTTAATTTTTTAACCATAGTTCAAAGGGTTTGTGATAGGGTGTAAACGAGCCGAGCTGGGTACTGCTCGGGCTCAGCTCGTTGGATTTTACAGATGCTCAGGCTCGGCTCGGCTCGACTCGACTCGATATATTTTTTTTTAAATACATTGATAAACACTAAATTCAATAAATAAATAAAAATTAAAAAGGCATTATTTTCGGGGGATGTCATGTGACTCACATGAAAGCTTGAGTTAAAACTTAAATGGAAATAACTATGTTAATGTATAATAAATATATTTTACCAAAAAAAAGATATACTAAATATATAATATAAATTTAACTTTTAAAGGATATCATTATAAAATTAATCGAGTCGAGTCGAGCCGAGATGAGATGAGCTGAGCTACTTATTTTCAAGCTCAGCTCATTTATTTTTCGAGCTCACTTTTAAGGCTCAACTCGGCTCGGCTCGGCTCGGCTCGGCTCGGCTTAACGAGTCCAAAGTAAAAGCTCAAGCTTGGTTTATTTCGAGTTGAGCTGGCTCACAAGCTGGCTCGGCTCGTTGACACCCCTAGTTTGTGAGAGCAAGGAGGAATAATCCCCTCCTCGGCACGAGAAGATGACTATTGCTCTCTAGTTAATATTCCACACATTACCTACTGCACGTGTGGAACCACCGATATCGGTTGCATCTCTCTCAAATTTCACGTTTTTTCTTTTTGGTAGAAATGATATCATGTAACTAAAACAAACTCTAAACTAACACACAACGTGACCTAAGGTAACAGCTAAGGTGCCATTAGGGTAAGTCCAAGCAACCACTCCAAAAAAGCCCATCTTAAGGAGGGTTGATGGCCCCTTATACAACCCTAAGAAGTCTACTGAAATTTCACTTTACTTGGGGTCTATGTGAATCCATGAAGCTTAGTTACGGCATAGAAAACGGAACTATGTAGTAGGATTTCTTGCCCAGCTATTTCCAATTGTTAAATCCTTCAACCAATTTGATCCTAGCCTTCAAATAGAAGCGGAGCCAAGATTCTCTTACAGGGGAGGCTAACAATAGGGGTTTGGGGCATAGCCCCCAAATAAATTTTTTGAGGGCCAAGTTCATGGGTTGTGCCCATTTGTAAAGAATTTTATTTTGCACAGAAGTTTAGGGGGGCTAAAGTATCCCGTCCCAGCTCCGCCCCCTCTCCCAGGCTACACCCCCCTTCTATACTATATACTAAAGAAATTAGGGTGCCAATGTGGCACCTTTTTTATCAGTATTTCTAAATCATTTTGCCACCTCATCAAACTTAACTTCCTCATTTAATGACCCCACCACAATGAACTACTTATCCAACACGTTCAAACCCTTGGTAGTAACCAAAGAGCCAGCAGCCACTCACTCCTTCTTAAAAGAATAACTAATTAAGTCACCCACTCAACTTTGAAATGGTTGCACAGACGTTCAAACCATTTGGAGTAACCAAAGAGTCACTAATTTCTCTTTCCAACGTTCACAGTAGCCAAAGAGTCTCTTCCTATATATGAAGCTTTGGGCATCTCTTCCCTTTCCAAGTTGGTTGAACCGAAGGGTATGGAAGAGGGCCCTGGCTTGTCTCTGGCGAAGCCAGAAAGGCTTATCTCAGGGTTCCATAGAATAGGTGACAAGTGGGGAGAAGTCATTTCATCTTCTCCCCATTTTTTTGACTTCTCCCCATTTGATATCTCTCCCCCTTATTCTCACTCACTTATCACCACATGTCTTCTTATGGGTGGAGAAGTCAAAATCATGGGGCCCACCATTTTGACTTCCCCACCACTTGTCACCTATTCTATGGAACCCCGAGATAAGCCTTTCTGGCTTCGCCAGAGACAAGCCAAGGCCAAGGAAGAGACTCTCTTCACCCATTGCTACTTTCTACTCCCTATGTATTCCCACCGGTGTAAGATTTTGTTCATGATGGGTACTTGGAAATGAATGGTAGATCAAAGGACGTGATGATATCCGGTAGGGAGAACATCAGCAGTGTCGGTATTGTAGAGTCAGTACTCAATGTTGCGGGAAGATGCAGTTGTGGCGAGGCCGCATCAGCGCTGGGACGGAGCATCTTGTGCCTTCATCGCCCTCAGAAAGTGTTCATTTAGAGACAAGGAGGAATTAAAAGAAGGATACCTCATTGCACATTGCCATAAAAATCTTCCCCACTTCATGGTCTCTAGAAAGGTTGTGTTCTTGGAAGAGCTTTTGAAGACACCTACAGGGAGTATTCAAAAATTCCAGCTAAGGGCTTTTGCCAAAACATTTCCAAATTCAGAAAGCTCGGCAAAACAAATTACGAGCCAACGGTCCAATTACACACAACATGAACCTCATGAACAAGGCCTTGCCGTTAGTTTTATGTTCTTCACTGTGGCTATGTGTATTTGAATCCACTGGTGCAGGACTTGGGCCACTGAAATCTTTAGATGGACTTGGTTGGAGGCTACTACGATGTGGGTGACCACGCAAATCTCAATTTGTCAAGCTTTGCTCTTAGATCAATGTTCGGCTTACTAATGACCTTTACTGTAACTGTGCTCTCCTGTGGGGTCATAGAATATGGCTAATAGACACTAACCCTTAACCCCGAATGTTTTATAGTTGTGGATGGAGTTACTATTTTTTATTTTATTTTTTTGATTGAAATGATATCATGTAACTAACACACACTCTAAACGCAGCATAGGTACGACGTCACATTGCCTAAAGAAAAATCTTCTTATATCAATTTATTTAAATATATTTCTGATGGAGATAGAATCGTTACTGTTAACAGTTTGTATTTAAACTGTGTGTTCAAATCATTACTTCAAAGGTAAAGTTCTCAAATTATCTCTAATTGGATTTTTCGTTTAGCACTTCAGTTATGAATTTTTTTTTGGGGGCGGGGGGGTGTCTAAGTTAGGCTTCTCTCTAGGTCTTTTTTTACTTATAATTAATTGTTATTATTACTATTACTTAATTAGTATCTTCTTGCTTATAATTAATTTTGTAGTAATCTCTATAACTTTAAGTTTTGTAGAATATTAATTATTTTTTAATCTTTAATTTCTTTCGTCGATGTCTATGTTACTACCCATGCGTTTCATGGGGTTTTGCTAGTTAAATACTGTAAGATATTTTTTTTCCAAAATTTGAAAGGAGCTTATGCCCCCTGGCCCCATCTGGCTCCGCCTCTGCCTTCAACATTCAGACGATTTGCATCCGTAGAAAACCAGAAGGTTCCGATTGAATTTTGTGTGAAAGTTTGAATTTTTTTGTTTTGGAATATACGCACAATGACGCACGCAAACTCACCCAGAAGGTAGGGCTATTTAAGGCAAACACAAGTCCACCGAAGTGGGTTTTTTTTTTTTTTGAAGAGAAGATTATTTTTCAAGTTGAATGATAAGAGACCTATAATAATGTTATGAGGTCTCTTGAGTGCAAATGATATATGTCCATGGATTCAAATTAATTGGCCGAAATTTAAAGCACTTGTCGACAAAATTGACTAAATTAAATATAACTGCCTATCCAATGGCCCGCATTCACTAGGGTGGATCTGGTCCCTTAGATTTTCTTGCGTCTCACAAAGGTCACATCCTCTAAAACCTTTTATCACCTAACTCATGATCTAAGCAGGAACTCATTAAATTTATTAGGAAAATAATCTCTTCCTTTGGAAAATGAGAGGCAAGGAGGGGAGAAGCCGTCTCACCTTTATTTCTTTTTGTCACGTCTCCTTTTTAATTTTATTTAATTGTGATCAAAATTCACTAACCCTTGTCTCCTTTTTTTTTTGCCACGTGTCTTCCCCTTAAAAGATGAATTTGAAAGAAAGCGTAGCTAGCATTACACCCTCAACCAAACACCCCCCACCCAAGTCAAATGGAAACGCAAACACCGTGCAAACGCTTCTACCTCAATTTTTTAAGTGAGTTAACTTGATGTCAACACTTTGAAGAATAGTCCCCTTCATTAAACAAGTATATAACAAAGAAACAAGTATATAACAAAGACCCATTACCACTACACTTTCCCCAGCCAAACTCCTCCTCCTCCTCTCTATCTCTCCAAGATCCCCATCATGGCCGAGAGGGATCAGGTCAAACCCTTGGCACCGGCCGGCTATCAGCTCAGCAGCGACGAAGATGACGCCACGATGCTCTCCAAGAAGCTCCAGCGGAGAAAATACATCAAATGCTGCGGCTGCATCATGGCTCTCATGCTCATTCAGGCCGTTACAATCATAATTCTCGCATTCACAGTGTTTCGCATCAAAGATCCCGTGATCAAGATGAACGGCGTTCAGGTCGAGCAATTGGAGCTTATCAACGGTACAACAATTCCCCGGCCCGGCGTGAACATGACGTTGACGGCTGACGTCTCCGTCAAGAATCCTAACGTCGCTTCTTTCAAATTCAGTAACACGACCACGACTCTATATTATCGGGGCACGGTGGTCGGTGAGGCCCGGAATCCACCGGGTAAGGCGAAGGCACGACGGACACTGAGGATGAATATTACGGTAGAAATTATACCCGACCGGTTAATGAATAACCCGAATCTGAAGAGCGACGTGGATTCAAAGATACTTACTATGAGCAGTTACACCAGGATTGGTGGCCGGGTGAAAATAATGAAGATTATCAAGAAACATGTTATTGTGAAAATGAATTGCACTATTTCGGTTAATATAACGAGCCAGGCGATACAAGAACAGAAGTGCAAGCGAAGTGTCAAGCTCTAGGACATTCATGGTTTGAATTTTGATTGGTTATATGCTGGAGCTATGTGGACTGTTATTTTTAGGGCGTTTCTGTATTATAAACATACCAGATATGCTGAGTACAGTGTTTTTGTGTAAAAATTAGTATGCCCTATGGTTTTCAGTATTGGGTTCTTTGGATTCAAACTGAAATCATCTTAGTACTTAAATGAACTTTTTCTACCAATTCTCTTGTTCTTTTTCTTTAGTTTGTTTTTATAAACGTTTGGTTGCAAACGTTGTTGTGGACCTAAAACGTTTCTCAGTTAAATGTCTCTGAAAAAAGTATTCTTGGAAAATAAATTTGTATGGTGAAAAGTGAAAATCAAGTAAGGCCTCAAAAATCGTAAGCCCTCAAATTTTTTTAAGCCGTGAAACATTTTTTTGGGAAGAGGAATGTTAGCCCTACTCTCATTAATCCATCAACCATCTCTCCATTATGCATCAGAGAGATAGTGCTTTAATCATTGAAAAATGGAACAAGTGGTTGGTGAAGGGTGAAAGTAGGGATTGACTGAGAATAATAGGGCTAGCATGGAGTGTCCATTTGAACACTCCTTAACTGTGGTTAAGATTCATTAACCCTTAGGGTTCAACCACATAACTTAACTAGAGTTTTAAAAAAAACAGTAGTCAAAGGGACTTTGTGAGTGGGGCAAGACAGTTTTGGTCTGGCGAGGGCCAAACCAAATCCGATCTCCGCTAGCAATCCTTAAAAGTTAATGCAGGGGTGGCCAATTAGGTGGGAGAACGGACTTTTAAGCTATTCCTTGATTCAAAGTTCAAATATTCAACTCAATCTATACCAAACTGTTCCCATTCTTTTTTTACTTCTCTCTTCTTGCGGAATGTTAAAAGAGAATCACACCCAAATACATGGATGTATGTATCATATATGCTCTTGTGGACCCTGCAGGTGGGCATGCGAGGCACGAGGAAGGGTTCCAACAACCATATGGGTCCACCAACAAGCCTCATGGGCCGAATTTCAATCCAATTGATATTGAACCAAATCTTCTACACCCTCGGATTTGCTCAGGCGAAGGCTAGAATGGCTGTCTCGAACTTCCACACATTATGTATGATATGATGGGAGATGTCAAATCATTGTCGCTTTGGTTTTTGACTTCTCCACATGTATTGCAATAAATGGCGATAAGTGATGAGAAAAAGGAGGAAAGATATCAAATGGGGAGAAGTCAAAAATCAAGGGAGAAATTGAAATAACTTCTCCTCTTTTTATGTCACATGGCACACAATGTGTGGTTGCCCGAGACATCCATTCTATTCGCCAGAGAGAATCCGAGGTCATCTTCTACGGTTTTATTATATATATATATCTTCTATGGTTATAACCGGATTTGGGAATCTAATTATGGCCCTGAGGTCGCCACATGCCCTTATGACATCCCTTAATTGTGAATCGAATCAGATCATTTGCCCTTACTTTAACAAAGGAAGCATGAACCTCTTCTATAGAAGAATCCGGTTATGCCCCTAAGCTGGCCATGTATCCTTCTTGACATCCTTTAATTGTGGTTAAGATTCACTCACCCTAAGGGTTCACCCACCGAACCTTGATTTTTTTAAAAAAAATATATCAAAAATATTTTAATATTAAACCATTTTAAAAAATAAGTAATATTTTTTTCTAAGAAGTAAGGATTGGTGGTGAACCCAAAATATGGGTGAATTAACCACAATTAGGCGGTGTCAAAAGGGACATGTGGCGACCCCAGGGTTGAAACCGGATTCCCCAAATCCGGTTACAACGGTAGAGGATTTGGTTCCTATTGATAATGCTTAGGTGTGATGTGAAGACTTCCTTTTCTGTCATCATTTTCAGTGTTTGGCACTCGAAATGAAGTTGATTTTTTTGCCGGTTGCTTTTATGGACTTTGGAGAACTTTCTTGGAGTCAATTCTATATTAGGCCTTACAAATCCATTTGACGGGGAAAAGTATTTAAGATTAATGAGAACCTTGACTACAAAAAAATATTGACTTGGAGTTACCGTTATAACCGGATGAGCAGTGATTAGCATACCTAGGAAATGAATTTTAAAATCCAAGGCTGGACCTCATTGGTCTATGCCCCCCCCCCCCCCCCCCCCCTCCTCTTAAATATCCATCACAGTTAATGGATATTTAAGAGGAGGGCATGGACCAATGAGGTCCAACCTTGGATTTTAAAATCCATTTTCCAGGTATGTTAACTATTTCCCTAACCGGATTCCTCAGAGTCCCGTTAAGTCTCACAAGTCAACATGTATCGCTTTTAATGCTTTTTAACTGTGATTAAGATTTACTAACTCTCAGGATTCAATCATTTAACTTTGATTTTTAGAAAAAATAATATTAATACTAAGGGAAGTGATTAGAAACTCTCGTACCTACTATCGAGAGCTGGACCACAGGATTAAAAATCTAATGGTGGTAAACACTAAGTGGGACCCATCATTTAAAGCCAGTGCACACAGCATCATTTGATATTTGATCCAACGGTGAAGCTCTCGATAGTAGGTACTATCGAGAATTTTTTATCACTTTCCTAATACTAAATGTTAAACTTGTTACTAGACTTAAAAGAGCACTTAAAAAGATTTTTGTCCATGTAAGCACCCAATTTTTATACCTTGTTTTAGCCACGGTTAATATACGTAACCATGGTTAGCTTGTCTGAACCCTCGGTCTAACCTAGAACACATGGCACAATCTCGGCCCAAAGCCCATGTTTTTTTTAGTTGCTAAGGCCTTAGGACTTAGCCCAAACCTTGCTAAAGCTTCAAGGGCCGAAGCCCCTAGCTCACAAGCCTAGCTCATAAGCCTCAAGGGCCCAAGCCCCTAGACCCATGCCTCAACCCAAGCCTGTGGCCCATAGCCATAATCTGTGAGCTAGACCCCAAGTCTTGGCCCAAATCCAAATCCTTAATCGTTGGCCCACAATCCATGGCACCATGCCCATCAACAAGTTCCCAAGCAAAGGCCAAAAACTTAGACCAAAGCCAAGGCAGCCCAAGGCCCATTTCGTTTGTATCGTGCACAAAGCCCAACATATTTCCACTTTGGTGTTAAGACCAAGCCCCCACCAAAGTCCAAGACCTACCCCTACCCATTTGAGGGTTGAGATTTGAATTAAAGGAGGGGACCAGCTTGTACGCTTGGAGCATTCTGGGTGTATCAGGTTATCCCAATAATTTTTTACACTCTCACCCTACCTCACCTCCTATTTGCACATCTACCCTAAAACCTCTTGAACCTATAAAACCCCAGCTGCCCATCACGTTTGAGAGAGGAGAACTCAGCAAAAAAAAAGAAAAAGAGAAGAATACTTCATGGTATTTCAGTACTGAGAGAGGGAGAAAAACTTGAGAGAAAAGAAAAGAGGAGAAGAGTAAGAGGCCTGAAAGTCCTTTTTGCAAGAGTACCAACCACTTTCTAAATCTCTCATAGAGTTCATCCACCAAGGAAAGAGACCCCTGGTTTTTTTTATGGAGAAGGATTTTTGAATCCTAATATCCAAAACCAAGTCTTCTTGAGGTGTTTGGATCGTCCAAAATCAAGGGTAAGACTTTTGTTTTTCTTTTTTTTCTTCTTTCTTTATTTATTCTTTGCAACTACAAACCCTTTCAAAGGCTGTAGAAGGTCCCCATTCCTTCCTCAATAGGATAGGGGGGCCTTCCATCAACAAAAAAAAAAAAAAGCAAGTGCCCAGCCACTGTTTATCAGTGCTAGGCGTGGACAGACATCTCATCTATTTTTTTTTGTTTTGCTCTTTCTTAGCCTATGTTATTTGTTTTGTGAGGTAAGTATACTTGGCTTACCCTCACCTCTAATGATGTTTAGAACCATTAACTAGGGTTGAAAGTAACCTTGGTTAATTCCCCAAGCTCTAGTCGTGGCCAAGCAAAACCCATTCCAGCTTGATTTTTCGGATTAGACCACCACCTCGGGCTGAATATAACCTTGATTAAACCTTTATTTTTTTGGTTATTTTGGAGGAGACTCAATGCTCAAAGGCCTATAGACCCCTCTCCAGTTTTTTTTTCTAACTAGGGTTAAACCTAACCCTAGTTATCTTGTCCCTTGCACTCAAAAAGAAATGCTGAAATGAGTACTGTCGTGAGGTTTGTTGCTTGTAAGCCTTCATTTGTGAAGCTTTGCAAACTACCCTTAGGCATTTGGTGAACCCTCATAGACTTCAAACTAGGGTTAAACTTAACCCTAGTTAAATCCTCTTGTCCACCAGACCTCTAATTAGGGTTACACTTAACCCTAGTTAACCAATAAGATCCCTTTTCACTGTTTTTTAATCAAAAAAAAAACAATGCTGTTTTGGGACTCTTTGCATGGCTAATGAGGGTTAAAACTTAACCCTAGTTAACCTTTCTTTGTTCCTTAGACCTCAAGCTAGGGTTACACTTAACCCTAGTTACCCCACAACCTCTCTTTTATTTCTTTTTTCATCCAAAAGTGCTAAAATAATAGAACTGTCTTGGGCATCAAATGTGTAAAAATCAATTTGTTTGGATGGTTTAAGTGGCCAAAACTAGGGTTAAACTTAACCCTAATTAAACCCTCTTGTACCTCAGGTCTCTAACTAGGGTTCCACTTAACCCTAGTTAACCCCAATAGGATCCATTTTCATTTTTTAATCCAAAAACAGTGCTGGAAATCAGCATTGTTTTGGACGTTTAAACACCAAAATTCAGTTTTGTTTGAGTGGTTTGCATGGCCGAAACTAGGGTTAAACTTAACCCTAGTTAAACTATCTTGTCCCTCAGACCTCTAACTAAGGTTACACTTAACCCTAGTTAATTCTCATACCCTAGATATGATTTCAATCCAAAAAATCCAAAAAAATAGAAAATCATCAAAAAATACCAGAAACACTACAAAATCAAAAAGACCAAATTTGACCTTGCTTGCTTCCTTAACCATGGTTAGGCCTCCCTAACTATAGTTAACACCTTTCTAACCGCGGTTAGACTCAACCTTGCACTTGACCAACTCGGTCAACTAAACCCTAGCCATGGGCTAGACCCTTGACTACCCAATGCACACACCCCTCACCTTGACATGGGTTCATGTGTCAGAACTACGCTCGGTCTGATCTCACCCCTATGTGAGTACGTTGGCAATCCAATTCGGATTCGACCCTAGCTTCCTTTAATCTAGCTTGCTTTGCTTATTTTTGTTAAATTAACATTTCATTAAACATTCAGGCATTTAATTAATTTTGAGATTAAATTGGCTTAACTTTAGAGAGTAGGTAACCATTTCTTAAATGGAGGTCCTGGGGTGCCTAACACCTTCCCCAGAGCTTAATCGAACCACTTACCCTAATAGACCACTTGCCTTATCCAAATAATTGCTTACCCGGAACCTATCCTTAAGAATGAATAAGTGGCGACTCTTAAGTCAACTTGCTGCTTTTATGTGAGCAAATTCGAAACCCGTGCTCACGGTCCATAGAGGATTCCAAGTCAACAATATTATATAATTTGAGTCTCATTCCAAGAATGACATTGGCTAGATTTTTAGGACATGTTTGGCCTCAAAGGAAAGGGAAGAAAGTCGGTTGTGGAGTGTTTTCTTCTATCTATCTTTACCCTTGTTTGGCTCTCGAGAAAATTTGTGAAAACAAGAGAAAAAAAAGAAAATTTTGGCTTGGCAAATACAAATCTTAGTTGAGTTTTCGTCAATTTTTTTCATTGTTTTCACTTATTTTCTCAGCAATAGACCAGAAATTCTTCTCTAAAAATGCGGAAATTGCCGTCCCAGGCCATCCAAGATATTGTCCCACCATTTGAATAGATGATCCGTCAAGGGGCAGGGCACATGTCAGTTTCATGTAATGTGACCTCAATTCCAATTTGTAATGCTTCGAATCAAGTTACTAATGATTTTTTTAATGGAAAAAATCATGGCGTATTTGCAAGAAATCATTTTTGCAAAACCATACTCCATCGATGACCTCTTTAAACCTTGATTTCTTTGAACTTTGATTTTTATTCAAGAAAAACCTCAGATCACGGTAAGCATAAAGAAAGCACTTTTGTTCAAACACATAAGAAATCGATTCCAAATGTTTAACAGACAAATCTTTCTGGGCTCTGGATTTGCGTTCAGCAGTAGTTATGGATTACGATAGTGGTGCACATGGGCCGACCTTGGCTAACTCGTGGCTCCCGGGCCATGCTAAGAACGTACCTCGGCCCGGATCTAATGGCCCATCCTCAATTCATTTTAGGCCTAGCATGCTATTTCAAGTGATGTGCCGGGCCGTTGATGAGCTTTCTTAGGAAGGGGTGGTTTTTTTTTTTGGTTTATTGACCAAAGAATACACACACTCAGGCCCAAAGGCCTCCATCACCTACACCACCCTCTCTAAAGGGAGGGTGGTGGGGCTTATAAATACGCACACGCCGTCAACGCCCAACGATGTGGGACTTTTATTGACAAAGAACACACACTAACACGCACGCACACACACACTCAGGCCCAAAGGCCTCCAACACCCACACTACATTCTCTAAAACGAGAGGGAGGTGGGGCTTATAAGTGTATGCACACACTGGCAACGCCCACCTTGGTTTATTGACAAAGAACACTCACACTAACGTACACACACACTGGGAATGATTCTTCTCTTTATGAAAGAGGTTAAGCTGTAAATTCCGACTACATGGACATTTCAACTCAGCTACCACTATCAAAGGGTTCACCTTGGTGTAGGGTGATAGGCTGAGTAGTAGGGTGATCAGGCTCGGCTAAACGGACTTGAAATCAAATTCAAGCTCGACTTATTTATTAATATAAATAAACAAGCTTGATCGACCTTTTAACGAGCCGGGCTTGAGCAATTCACAAATAGCTTGGTTCGTTAATCAGTCTTGGATATGATGAAATGTCTTCTCCTAATTTTTCTATTTGGGAGTTAGGAAAGTTTTTTTTCTCAAATGCAAATAAGAGAAATACTATTCGCTCAAACTTCAAATGGCTTGCATAAGATGATTACCTGTATTTAATCAATTACACATGCAAGAATTTAATAGTTGGTTTCTTCTCTAAAAATATTTTTTGTATTTAATTTAAATTTTTAATAAACTATATAAAAAATGGATATGTAATTAATAAATGTATTTAATTTAAGTATTTAAATTAATTAATTGTATTTTATTTAATTGATTAGGTATATATCGACTCGTTAATGAAATGAATTCGAAAATAAGGCTCATGCTTGGTTTTTTTTTTATTAAGGAGCCATTTGACATCAATTCTGGTGATTCTCTCGTTCTAGAAAAAAATTTCTAATTATTTTTTATTCTTATAATCAATTTTATGGAATGAACGTGTTTGGAGATTGTTAGTCATAATTAATTATGAAGAAAAGATACGTACCTCTTCCATTTTCATGTTTATCTTGTTTGTTTGAAGTGTATTTTTTATAATTGATTCTGAAAAACGACTTTTTTGTTGTGTTAAAATTGTGTCTAAAGTGAAACGATTCTTAAAACAGTTTAAATATGAAGCGGAGCTCTGCATCATGCGGAGCTCCCCATGAAAATTAATCTCTTCTTAAAATTGTTCCCTAAAAATTAGTTGTCAAGCGTGTTTACACTATTTTTGTTTACAGGATAAGGAAAATCATTCCTGGAAAACAATGTCAAATGACCACTAAATAAATAAGCTTGATCGAACTTTTAACGAGCTGAGCTCAAGCCGTTCTCAAGCAGCATGATTTGTTAATTAGCACTACCATGGTGGTCTGGTGGTACGAACCAAATACCTTAATATTTTCAAGGTCAGGGCTCACACCCGGTCAAGTATGTATAGGTGTATGCGTGTATTAAGTATATATATTTATATCGGTATGTACTATAGTACTCATCGATCGAGCATAATACGAAGTTCCTCTATAGCTGCACGATAGGATCTATTGGTTAAAGTATATAAAGTCAAAGAGACATGATCAACCATGTGGTGTGTGTGTGTGTTTGCTTGGGTGGTGTGAGTATTCCCTTGTCTTTGCCTTCCGTCATTGCCTTGTGGTATGATTGAGTTTACCAAAAAAAGAGACATGATCAACCATGGGAAGAGAGAAAATTTAGAGGGATGGATGTGGAGGCTTTCTCTATATGGTGAGTAAGGGTTCATGCATTCAAGTTTCAACTCTTCAAACTTCAAAACGTTACACCTTATTTTGGTGCATGAACCCTATTATTTTTTTCCCCGTGTCTCTCTCCCAAGGCCATTGAAGGCCATCCCTCGTACATGGGGGGCTTTTGATGGTGTATTTGTCTGTTAATGTAGTAACACCCGAATGATTGGTTAGAAGATGTTTCAGACATTCGTTTTAAAACAAAACCCGGATTTGTTCATGAACTTGGTTTTCTTGATTTCTTACAATACTACTGCATCCACTCTTTCTCTTCACTACGAGGTATAGATCTTTAACGATCAATATCCTAAGGGATTAGTCCTTTCTTCAAAGGGTTTGGGACACCCTCCGTTACCAAAAAAAAATAATAATAATTAATAATCAGATGATCGGAGTGCTAGTACAACCGATCGTAATTTTGGAAATACTCTATTGTTTGAAATAGTCCCCTATATATTTTTTGAAAAAATAAAACTTATATTGTGTAGCCCCAATAATAAAAAATTACCACTTACATAAATTGCAGATATATTTGTAATAACAATCATTATACAATGACATGAATTCTCCATTCCAATTTATATTTTTACTAATAACATGAGCTATATATTAGTGGGAGGCTGGGAGAACACAAAATGTGTGTGTCAACTTGCACACAACCCCGGGGGTGTAACCCAGTGGCCGAAGGACGAACAGTAAACTCGGAGGTCTCAAGGTCGATTCATGGGCTTCCCTCAATATCGGTTGTATGCGGTGGGGGTATTCCTTATGCAGCACGTGGTACTAGTCGGAGTCTTTAAGGCTCAAGATATCTACATTTATCAAAAAAAAAAACTTGCACACATGAAATGGAGTCACTCGTCCAAACCCGACTGATAGCTGATGATGCCACCACCCTATTCTAAAATCCGACCATAATGTCGCCGAACAGGCCTTTCCAAATTTCAACCTTCAATTGCCTAATCAACACCAGTTGTTGCTTATGCTCTCAACTCTTTGCCATGAAGAAACATCGAGAATCATGCAAAGCGTTTACATTGCAAGGTTTTTTTCTCTTCAAAGCGTCTTCGTATGAAAAGAAAGTGGGTGAGAGAAAAGAAAAAAAAAAAAGGAAAGAAATAAAGGAAAATGAAACGAACTTAAATTTTCTTTCAAAATATCCTTCAAAAAATTGTTCATTTTTGAGAAAAAGTTGTTATATGGTTGCCACTACTGTGAAAGTATAAGAAAATGTAAGAAAATGGTAGTATTATTTGCTTGCACACCCACGATGAAAAAGTGCAAAGAAATTCAATTTTCTTTTACTTTTATACACTTTCTAGCCAAACGAACACACCATTGCTAGAGAATCATGTCCAATCGTAATTGAATTCACTCACAAAGCTCTTTAATTATGGTTAAGTTTTAACTCTTAGCGTTTAAAAATAATACAATTTTTTTCTTAAAACCAAGATTATATTCTTTAATCCTAAGGGTTTGAAAAGTTTAACCACAATTAAATAGAGTTAAAAGATACATGTGCTGATTATGTGGGTGCAATTGAAATCGTGGATTGAATATGATCCAAACTCTCCTATCTCGTACTCACGGCAGACGACAATGCATCTTCTAGAATAATGTTATAATATTTATATTTCTCGATGCAAAATAACAAATCATTTACTGAAAAGTAGATGGGATGTTTTTTTTTCTAGTCTCAATTTTCTTTGTAGGTAATATCATTTATCTTAGGTTAATAGGGTAGGTTAGGACTAATTTATGCAGGTGGCTAGCATCCCGGGTTAGTTGTATGATGTACTCCCACTCCTTGACTTACTTTATTGTTAGTAGAAAAAAGACCTACACCTACTACCCTTTATCAAACCTTCTCATTTCTCTTTTACGCCAATGTCGTAAATCCATGCCTCCGATTGCTCTATCTAGTAAGGGCTTTCCTCCAACTATAGAAAATAAATCTCTACCCAACCGCCACAAATGATTTGATCTCCATATGCCTATGGGGAGGGGAGGGGAGGGGAGGGGAGGGGGGGAAGAATTTCATATTAACATTGCTTCTACTTCGTGAACTCTAGCCAATGGAGACGGATTCACTCGGTTGCTGATTGGAATCAATGAATATACACGATGCCTCGCTCTCCTAGACAATTTTGAGTGGGTCGGTGCATACTCCCAAAGGGACTAGTCCTTGCCTTGACAGGGTTTGGACATCCTCCGGTTATCCAAAAAAAACAAGTAGGCCTCTAAACTCCCACACGAGCAAATTGGAACTGAAGTCTCGGAGAGGAAATTGTTAAAATGCTCAGACATAGTCTAAAGACTTTAAACCCTTAACCATAGAACTTGAGTGATTTTAACAAATAAATGCAATTAGAAGAGACCACTTGTAAAACAGTAAAAGGTAAGGTCTATTTTTGATTTGCAGATAGGTTGATAGTTAAAATTACCATGACGTAGGGGTAAGCTAAAACAGATAATAACCTAGTAACCGGTCGGGGTTGCGGCCTATCGCGTCCGCCTATCCTTTACCAAAAAGAAGAGTAGGTATGATATTACTTATTTATAAATTTTTTTTTTTTGGTACTTTATTTTTTTATCTTTTTGGAACGAGGTTGAAAGTTACTAGCAATGCTCAAACCCAAGCTATGTCGATCCTGCTTGTGAGTGAAAGTGTTAGTCTACCTAGAGAGATAGAACACAACATGACGGGATTTTGTGGAGATCTTTTTTGATGTAGCCCATAGTAGTAGAGAATTTTGAAAGTCCCTTAATACTTGATGTTGAATAAGCTTTACCATTTGTGGCAAATTTCACTTTCTCTCAATCTCGTTGAAAGGCTAAAGCAATCGCATTACGGATGGACCTATTGATACATGTATTTCACTTTCCCCCCTCCCCCAATATTAGTTTTACTGGCGTTTATAATCGGATTCAAAATCAATTAGTAATATACTATATGTCAGTTCCTCATTTTTACACCCTCTTTTTTAACCATGGTTAATTAGTTTAATCATGATTAACTCAACCTAACCCTAGGCAAAGCCCGAGATCGAACCCAAGCCTTAACCCTAGAAAAATACTAGGTTAACACCCAAAGCCCATAGCTAAGCCCAAGAACCAGAAAAATCAGCCCAGAACCCTTTGTGGACCCAAACATGGGTTCACAAGTCCTTATAGCCGTTGGGGTGGGGCCCACATGTGAACAAGGATTTCGGGTCCACGCACACAAGGATATGGATGCGATGTCATGGTGATGTGGTCAGTTGTTTTTGTGTTTAGAGTTGTCACCTATTTATTCTGTAGGGATAAGTCTCATACAATGTATAAGGTCTTGGTCTGTTTAGCTTTCTAGGTAAGTGGTTCAGTTAAGCCCGGGGAAGGTGTTAGGCACCCCGACACTTCCGTTTTACAACGGTTCCCTACTTACTAGGTATAAGCCAATTAAAATCAAGTTGTAGTCAAATGTCATTTGATTTATTTTATACTAACCCAAGAAGAGAAGAGCTAAACTAGGGTCGGGCCTAAGTTGGGCTGCCTACGTACTCACATTGGGGTGAGATCAGACCGAGCGTAGTTCTAGCACCTGAGCCCGTGTCAAGGCTAAGGGGTGTGTGTTGTGTGTGCATCAAGGATAGCTTAGGGTCTAGTCCGGTAGACTAGGGTTGAGTTGACCGAGTTGGTCAAGTGCATGGTTATGTTGAGTGGACCCGGTAGGCCAAGGTTGAAACCCGGTAAGCTTAGGCCCAGTAGGCCGAGGATAAGTCCGGTAGACTAGGGGTTGACCCGGTAGGCCTGGGTTCGGCCCGGTAGGCCTAGGGTTAAGCTTGGTAGGCTTAGGGTTAAGCCCGGTAGGCTTGGGATTAAGCCCGGTAGGCTTGGGTCGGCCCAGTAGGCCTAGGATTAAGCCCGGTAGGTTAGGTTCGGCCCGATAGGCCTAGGGGAAGTCCGATAGACTAGGTTCAGCCCGGTAGGCCTAAGGTCAACCCGGTAGGCCTAGGTTAGGCCCGATAGGCCTAGGGTTGAAGGTCCAAGTTAAATTATGGTCCTTAAATGTTGATTTGATGATTTTAGAGTTTTTTCCCCAAAATTCTCAAGTTAAATAGGCTAACCATGGTTTAGACATGGGTTTAACCGTGGTTAGTCTAGATAACCGTGATTAAGAAAATTTTGCATATTTTATTATCTTTCATAATTTTTTGGGAATTTAACCAAAGCTTAAATGAGTTTAACTATGGTTGAACCAAGTATTAACCATGGTTAAGCTCATCTAACCATGGTTAGGCAATGACCATAATCCAAAAAGTGATGTTTTCCAAGATTTATGATTATTTTAGATTTTTAGGGAATTTTTCTGATTTTTCCATAAAGGTTTAGTGAATTAATCATGGTTAAAATTTAACCATGGTCAAGTTTGACCATGGTTAAGGCCAAGGAGGGTCTGGGCAAGCTCAGGTTGGACCCCAAGGGTCAAGTCAGGGCCAAAGGAGGGTCCCCATGGGCTGTGAGCCCACAGAAAAAGACCCAAAAATCCGAAATTACATATTGTCGGTAATCGCATTACCGACAGTTACAGTGATTTTTTACCAAGTTTACGAGCTTGTAACTCCGATTAGGCTGAGAGTTGTGGGGCCCACAGTATATCATTTTAAGCCTGGGATGAGGGGAATCCAGTGGGCCTGGTTTAAGCCTCATGAGTTTCCTGGTGTGGCCCCCACAACATGGCCAAGGGACCTATTTGGTGCCTCACATAAAATGATAGGTGTCAGTAATGGAATTACCGACACCCTGGGCAGTTTGAAAAAGTGGGTATTTCAACCCTAGTTAAGGCTACCTACAGGTCTGGGTGTCTTCTGAAAAATTGTAAGGGAGTTCCTAAGGAACAAAACTCTGCCTTTGCTTTAACCTAAAAGGCTACCAGGTGGGGTTCGCAGGCCTCAAAACAAAAGGCACTCAGGGAGTCGGCACTGTGATTGCCGACACCATTGTTTTTCTTTCTTTTTTTGAAAATGCTCTGACAACAGCTACAGGGAGTGCACCAGGGGGCTTCCCCATGCTATAGGGAGTCCCCAGATGCCTGCTAAGGTGATTGTGTGCCTTGGGGAAGGTTCCCCACACCTAGGAAGGTGGGAGAGACATCCCCATGAGGATGTACCTGCAAAACCGTAAACAAAAAGGTCCCCTAGAAGGACCAGGGGCTCACATATGCTTAATAAAGAATAAATTGGGGGTAGGGAGTAGTCCTACCCTGCTAGAAGCCTACTGAATGTGCTGGTGGCATTTGGGAGGGGCGGTAGTGTTGTGGCGGAGCTGGGTGGTGCGAGGTGGAGCTGCACAAGTACTGAGAAGCTGCTGGGAGCTCGAGGGGACCTCCTGGAGGTGGATTAAGGTCTAAGGGGGGGTCTGAACATAATCAAGGTTTCGGATTGGTGTTCAGGAATGGGTTCTGGAAGAGGAGGGGAGTTTGGCCTTTATAGGGGAGTCCCATGGGGACACCCCAGGTATTAGGACGAGGGTAGGGGGAAGTTACAATAGAGGGAGAGGTATTCTGGAGGTCGGTGAGGGAAGTGCAGGGCGTGCCTGAGCTGCACAGGGGTGGTTGTGGTGCAAACATCAAAAAATCAGGGTGTCGGTAATGGGATTGCTGACACCCCAAATTCTTTGAAATAACTGGGTGTCAACAATCCAATTGCCGACACTGCTGGATTTTGCCCATTGAGTTTTGCCCAGGCCTGTATGCGAATGGGTAGTGATTTTTTGAATTTTTATGGGCCTAGGCTTGGGCCCAAGCCGATTTTTGAGGTTTTTTTGGGGATTAAGGCTTGAGCCCTAAAGGCCTAAGGTTCATTAGGGCTTAAACTAGAGTTCGATTTTCCCTAAGTTTTGGTACTAGGCTTCGGCTAGGCATAGCTAGGTTTGGCTAGACTAAGGCTAGGCTTGGCTAGGTTAGGGTTCTACCTAGGGTTTAGGATTTAACTAGGGTTTAGGACCTAGGGTTTGCTAGTGTTGAAACCTAGGGTTAAGGGGATTAACCATAGTTAGTAAGGGGTGTAAAAATTGGGTGCTTACACCACAAGCCCTAAATTTCAAAAATCCTACAATGGCAGTAATAACTTTACCGCCATTGTCAAAAATGGTAAATGGTACAGTGTTTCAGTCCAAGTGTGTGAAGGTTGGGCCCAAATTAGCATAGTATCCTTAATGGCGGTAATTGGATTACCGCCATTATCATTTTAGTGTAGTTCAGTAATGGCGGTAATCCAATTACCGCCATTATCTTTTTCCTGCAAAACTTGCAGCAGCTCCTCCTTAGACCACCTGAGCTCCTTCCAACTTGTCCCCCATGCTTAGTTCAAACCCTAAACTACCCCAAGCCTTTGCCTAACCCTATAAATACCCCCTATTTACCATGCATTGAGGGGATTCCAAAAACCTTCATTAGAAATCTCTGTCCAAACTTGGCCAGCCTTATCCATAGCCTTCCTCAGCTTTTGCCTTCACCTCAAGAGATCCCTAGACATCCCAAAAGTTGTCCCTAGCAATCTCAGCTAGCCACCACCATGAACCACCATGGTGCACCACTTTGGAGTCCAAGCCAAGGGGTAAGGCCTCCTACCCCCTTTGTTTTATATCTATTGAAGCCTTGTTAGCACCTGGTCCTACTCCAGTGGTATTTTCTTTTTCTGTTTTGTATCATTTCAGCCCAAGGATAGGGTCCTCCTACCCCTTCATGAGTATGGGGGATACCCTAGAGGGTTTAGATCGGGTTAACCACCCTCCCGTATGCATGGCTAGCTCCCCTAAGGTCTGGGGGGTCCTCACACCATGATGAACCCCCTGGGCAAGCACTGGTGCAACCCCCAGTGGGGGAAAATTGTTTTCTGAATTTTTTATGAAATGACGATAGAATAACTACCACCATTTTTTGTTCTTCACTGTAACTGCCCTCCTAACCCCAGTTAAGTTGGCCCACGGTCAAATCCAGGGCCATGGTTAGGTCACCTTGACCACATCTCCGTTGAAACGGACGCGTGTTCACTCCTCTCATCCATCATACATTCATCTTCATCTCCAACACTCCACATTTTTGTCTTGGCAAACTTAACTTAGTTTCAAGTTATTTCATTCTTATTTCTTATATTTTTCTAAGTTTCGCAGGTTTCAGGTGCAAAAATAGTGGTGATTTCAGTATTTGTCGTTCGCTTGCCTGCACCCTTCGACAAAGAGGGGCAGCTGTAAGCACCCTATTTTTACACCACTTATCCCTCTTCCCGTTTCTTCAAATGCTTCAAGGTTTACCCAAGGTCCAAGCCCATTTGACCAAACTTGTACCTAAACAACTCAATCAAACTCAATTACTTAATTCTATTACCCAAGCCCAAGTAGCCAAGCCTAATTACCCAATTGTCTTAGCCAAAGCTCAATTGCTTTAGTGAAAGCCTAATTACCATAGCTCAAGCCCAATTGTCATAGCTAAAGTCCAATAACCATAACCCATGACCCATCTACTAACAACCCATGATCCATAAGATCTAGTCCACATACCCACATTCATTCAACCCATGTCCAAAACCCATAAACCCAAGCCCACTTTTCACTTTCCTACAAAAGACCTTTTATTTTTTCTTCAAACCCCAAATAGCCTCATTTTTGTGTTTACACACCTTTTTGGCCACCCAATCATCTCTCACCAAATACACACTTTTTTGACTAACCAATCACCTCCCTTACTCTCTTACACCTCTTACACCTCTTACAAAACAATTAATTCTCTTACACTCCTTTTGACCACCCAATCACCTCTCATCAAGTACATACCTTTTTGATTACCCAATCACCAACCACATCAATTTTGACCAACCAATCACCTCCCTTCTTCTCACCCAACCCTCTATTAATCACCAAATTGCCACAACCCCTTGAAACCTCTATAAATACAAGACACTCACAAGCCATTTCTTCCACCTCCAAAATCCCAAGTGGAAACCGTAGCTCTTCTTCCTCTCACCTCATTTATTTCTTTTTAGCCTTGAAGAAAGTTAGAAGAAGCCAAGGTTTAGAGTGTATAGAGAATTGTATGACTAAAAGCCTAGAGTTTTTCACTAACTCTCTTCCTTTGTGGACTCTAAAAACTCATCACTTCTTGGAGCATTGGAGTAGTAGTCTTGGAGGAGTAGGCACTCCTCCTTTTATTCTTTACCTTCTTCTTTACTTCATTTTTTTTTTTAGTCTTCTTCTAGAATAAGTTGGGAAGACCTTTCTTTTCTCAAGCTTAGTTGGGTCTCTCTACACCAATCTAATGGTGTAGAGAGACCCCACCTCAAAAGAAAGGAGATGTCTTATTTTTTCTCTCGTATAAATATTTCTTTCTTTCATATGTACCCACTAGTGTGGATATGGGTAGGCCCATAGAGAGTGGAAGCTAAAGCTATACCTCTCTTTTTATTTTGTTTCTTCATTTTGATTCTAATCCTTCTTCTAGAATCATTTGGGAAACTCATCATCACTCCAATTTTCATAGTTGAATCTCATTACACATTCATAATGGTGTAAAGGGACTACATTAGAGAGGAGATGATGAGTTTTCATTTTATTCACTTGTCACTTTTTCATTTCTTTCTTTTTTCTTCATGTTCTATTTTGAATGGATAAATGATGACTTAAGGACCTAGGGACTTAAAGAAGACTTTATCCAAAATGCCTCATATCAAAGACAATGGTATTTGATTTATTATCAACACCAATCCAACAAAATAGGTGTTGGCAATAGACCATTTACTATTCACAATGCACACCCATCTTTATGTCCTAAATATAATCTTTTAGCCTAACTTTTCCTTAGTATTTCTCTTGAATTAAATTTGACTTTAGTTAAGTTTGCCAAAATCCCACCTATATGAAAATCCAAAAAAAAAAAATGATAAAATCTCAAAATACCAAAAACATTATAAAATCTCAAAATACCAAAAAAATCTAAAAATACCAAAAGACCAAAAACATGCTTGCTAGATCTTGGTTAGCCTACTCAACCATGGTTAACACCCTTCTAACCGCGGTTAGACCTAGACCTTGCACTTGACCAACCCGGTCTACTAAACCCTAGCCCCTAGGCTAGACCCTTGACCACCTTATGCACACACACGCACCTTTAGCCTTGGCACGGGCTCATGTGCCAGAACTACGCTCGGTCTTATCTCACCCAATGTGAGTACGTAGGCAACCCAACCCGGGTTCGACCCTAGCCCATCCAGCTTTCTTTCTTTCTTGGATTAACATTTGATTAAACATTTAGACATTTTAATTAATATTGAGATTAAATTTGGCTTAAATTTAGGGAGTAGGTAACCATTGCAAAATGGGGGTCTTGTGGTGCCTAACACCTTCCCCAGGACTTAATCGAACCGCTTACTCTAACTCTAATAGACCATTTGCTTTATCCAAATCAATCCGGGACCTATCCCTAAGAATGAATAGGTGGCGACTCTTAGTCAAACCACAAATGTGAAAGTAGGTAGAAAAATCCATGCTCACAGATAGTCTACCGCCATTCAGAAACAGTGAAGTTTTGGAATTGCGGTAAACCTTCTACCGTCATTCCCATTATTCTGCTATTGGGCTTTGTAATAGAACCCAAACCTAGTAGGAGGTCATTTTAAGTCCTGACATACCCTCTGGACCCACCTTTGACCTTGAACAGACTTTTAATTTGGGGTTAACTTAACCTCGGTTATTTTTAACCATGGTTAATTAGTTTAATCCTTGGAAAAATCTCCCAAAATACCAAAAAAATCTAAAAAACATGAAAAATACCAAAAATAGACTTTTTGACTTTTTTAATTATGGTTAGCCCCCCTAATCATGGTTAACTCCCTTCTAACCACGATTAGACCTAAACCCTGCACTTGACCAGCTAAGTCAACTAAACCCTAGCCTCCGGGCTAGACCTTTGATCACCCTATGCACACACACACTCGCATCCAATTAGAACTTATACACCTTTTAACTATGATTAAGTTTCCCTAAATTAAGGTTAATATCTTTTATAAAAAAAACAAGGTTGGATGGTGAGCCCTAGGACTAAGTGAATGTTAATCACAGTTTTTATTTGTTAAAAAGAGGACGTGGACCAATGTGGACAAGCAGACAGTTACATAGCCAAGTTTGCTGTCTATTGTCCTTCTATTTATGTAATGACTCTCAAAATGGTACTTTAGGGAGTCTATGAACCAGAATGAGAACTCCTAGGGGCAGAATTGTTCGACAATGCCACATTATTAAAACAACTGAGGTTAAAAGTTTCTAGTAAAGCTCAACCCTAAGCTATGTGGATCCTGCTTGTGAGCAAAAGTTTTAGCCTGCCTAGATAGGTAGAACACAACATGATAGAGGATTTTGTGAAGATCTTTTTTTATGTAGCCCATAGTAGTAGAGATTTTTGAAAGTCCCTTAATACTTGATGTTGCATAAACTTTACCATTTGAGGCAAATTTCACTTTCATTCGGTCTCGTTGAAAGGCTAAAGCAATGCCATTACGGAGAGGTGCGGCTTTAGCGATCAAAATGGGCATGTTACTAGACCCTTGTTAGAATGTATTTTATGACCATGATGGGCTTATTATTAAAAAAAAAAAGAAATGCGTAGGTCTAAGCCACATACTCTCAAATCCATTATTTTCCCTAAAAATAATTGAATAATTTAGATGCTTTTCAGAATACAAATATAATAAACAAAATCATATACAAATATCATATTTTACTATCCAATTGCCCGCAAGTTAATATGTCTCCTTGTTAACCCTTATTAATTGTAATTAAGATTCACTAATTCTTAGAATTCAATAATGTTAGAATTCAATACTCTTTAAGAAAAAAAAAAAATTCAAAATAATTATCTCTGGTTATAACATTTTTTATTTTACCGCACTTGTGTTGGGATAACTTTATAGTCGGTTTCGTAGCTCCAACAAGGAGACAAATTGAATCTCCGACGTACTTTCAGGGAGAGAGAGATAGAGAGAGGAATGCATCAACATCAACATCATCAATGACTTCACGAGAACCAAGACAATAGAGAGTGTTAGTAAAGAGAGGTTGCTCCTAGCTCTTTACTCTGTTACTCTTTTCTTTTGTTTTTTCTTTTCTTTTTTAAAGAATCTGCTGTTTCCGTCTTTGTCGCCACTTTCCCCCTTCGCTGACCGCTAAAGACAGCATGCCTTGATATGCAGAGCCGGAAAAAAAAACCCTAAAAAAGAAAGGGGGAACTAACTACGTTGCAAAGACTCGTTGGATAGAGAAAAAGATCAAAGTGAGAGGTACATTACAAAGATCCAAAGATCTGAATCTTTCATTTTCACATGGATAAGATAAGATCATCATCACTGAACTTTGATCGATCTACTTCTTATCATAGCTAAGATTAACAACTCTATTTTTCTAAAATTTATACAGAAAAAAGAAAAAAAAATTTGAACTGATTTCATTTTCTGTTCGTTTCTCCGATTCAGCTTCTGCTTTCGCTCTCTCTAACAGAAAATTGAAAGATTTTCCGATTAATGGTTCGTTTCCTCAACGGTTTCCCGCTTTTTTCCTCTCAAGCTTGCAAACATCTTTTTCTTCATCGGATGCATTTCTTGATGAATCAATTGATTTCTCGTTTGACGGATCGCTGGTACATCGCGATAGCAGAGAAGTTTCTGAGTCTGAGAAACATGAAATTTGGAATCAAATTAACGTATTTGAACATGAACTACGGATTTAATCCTACAAACTTGAAAATAAATTTGGAACCAATGAAATCAGATCAGATCTATACCTCTGGGAGCATTAAAAGATCTCTTGCAATGTAGAATAGCGCTTTGGATACCATCCTGCTGCTGCAACAGTGAATCATCTCTTCTTTTCGCCTGAATCGGCACCGGAGGCACTGCTGCTACGGCCGACGACGCCGATCGACTCTTCCCTAAATGCTTGCAAACCTCTCGAAGTCCCGCCGGCAAACTCCCCTGTTTCTGGCTCTTAACATTAGTAGCAGGCGCTTCTGTTTCCTCTGTTTCTCCTTCCTTCTTCGTTGTTGTCGTCGTTATCTTCGTCGGAGACGATTCCGGTACCGCAGTTGTCGTCGCGGAGACTGTTTTGCCTGACCCTAAGCTCAACTGTCCAGAAAACCTCAGCTTCTCTCCATACCTTCTAGAGACCTTAACGTACAGCGGCTTGATCATCTTCAGATACTTCTGCACTACATCCTTTGAAAATCGCTTGTCATCCGAAGCTGCCTCGTCAGTGTTCTGTTTCTGCAGTTTATTTCCAGAGCTTCTCGAACTAGTGTCTCTGGTGAACAAAGAAACAATCGGTACTTCTTCAACCTTGAGCTTTACAGTAAAAAACTTGCTCTGCTGCTGCGCCTGCGGCTGCGTCTGCGTCTGCTTTTCCTGCTGATGTTGTTTGGGACTTGCCGTAGCAGTAGCAGTAGCAGTAGCAATCGTCTCTGTTTTCTCTACCGTCGTCGATTTTGGCTTCTTAAACCCTAACGTGAAGACGCGAAACTTGGTAGCAGATTTCAACAAAGAGACGGGAAACTGCGGCTTTGAGTTCGGTTCAGAAGGGCTGAACACGAGCGAGGAAGACTCGAGCGGCACGAGCCTCCCTTTGAAAAAGAGCTCATCAGAAGGAGAGAGTGAGAGGTTCGGATCAGTATTGCCACCGTTCGAGCCGGACGAGACCGTGAAATTAAACTCTCTCTCACCGTCAGTTCCCACCGAGACATTGTCTTCTTCTTCATCATCGTCGTCTCCGCCATTGCTATCATCATCGTGGTTCGTGTTGTGTTCGTCTCCACCTTCAGCATCCTCCTCATCCGGCACTGTAAATTCCATGTCAAAAAACGGACCTTCATCGTCATCGTCTTCGTCAGTTTCCACCGCTTGTTGTCGTACGGCAGTAGCTATGGTGGTGCGTACGTGAGTACCGGAGGATCCAACAGCAGCGACACCACCCCCACCACCTCTCCAGTACTTGAGCAAGCTGAAAGCTTCCATGGTTGGGAGAGCCAGAGCAAGCGAGAGGGTTTTGGGAGTTCGCTGAGATGATATGAGAATGAGAGACGGTAAGAAACAAAGAAAAAGAGAAAGAAGAAAGACGGTGAGAAGGGTAAGTATGGGAAAGGAGGTTTTTTCCCTTTCTTTAATGGGACTGCAGTACTGCAAAATGGTACGACAAGAAAACAGAGAGAGTAAGCTTTTTACGAGAGAGAGAGGTATGTGATTCGCTTTTATTTTGATAGTTTCGTCGTTATAGTTTTATGGCGTCGTCTACGTGGTTGCAGTTTGCAGGGGCAGTCATGTGAGGCCGGTCTTCGCGGGTCAGAGAGAGAGGAGAGAAGGTATATATTGGGCAGAGCAGTATCTATACGGAATAGAGAAATGATACATCAGAGATACACTGTATGTTGCGTATGGGAGGAGTTCAGTACTTCAGTTACAGTCGCAGGGGTGGCGAAACTTCCGAAAAGAGGAGAGGGAAAGCAAAGAGCAAAGGCTAAAGAGCTAAAGAGTAAAGAAAGCATCCGCAAGGTTCTTTTCCAACCCTTTGGGTCCGCCCTTTTCTGGTTTCCAATGGATTTATAACACATGCAAGTTTGGGGCCTACCATTTAATGGTTTATACTCACCAAAAAGGTTTGACCTTTCGGTCAACCTCCACATGATTTGGTGATCTTAACCGTTCTTTTGGATGATCTAACTATCCCTAGAAATGGATAAAACATAAAAACATGCAAGAGAGAATCCCCTTAGAAAAAGTCCATATAAAACATAAAAACATGCAATAGAGAATCCAACATCAACGAGGATATCACATTTGAGTGCTAATTACTTGAGTGAAACTATATGTGCCAAACACATTATTTTGTCACAATTCGAGGTCTACTATTAAGTACAAACTATCAATATATTAATCTTAATGTAAAAAATTTCGAAAGGAAAATAATCACCTCCTTATTGGCAGAGAAGGCATCTCATCTCTCTTTTCTTGCCATGTGTCTTTTTTTAATTTCTTTTCAACTATGTTTAAGATTCACTTAACCCTTAGAGTTAAAGCATCTAACCTTGGTTTAAAAAAAATATTATTTTTTTAATTATAGGGATTAAAATTTATTAACCATAATTCAAGGATGGTTAAAAGGGATTTGTGAGGGTAGAGAGCAATAGTCCGCTCTTACCCGAGGAGAGGATTATTGCTCTTTTTAAAATATTAATTTTGATCTCATGACCATCAATTAGAAAAAGATCAATTAGATTTTTTTTGTATTATCATTAGGACTAAACCAATTTATTGACCTAGGAGATCTCTTAGATGGAATCTATGAAGTTGTGGTAGTTCACTGGAATCTGTACCCATTGGTGATCTCTTAGATGGAATCTATGAAGTTGTTCACTGGAATCTGTACCCATTGGTGATCTACAAATGCGCTCGAGACAATCATTTTTTGGTGGGTTCATACCTAATTGGTACCTCTGGAACATGTGTCCAACTCTTATTGGTTGTTGCGCTCCTCTCTTAGATCCTCTGACTTGCAAACACACATTGATGCTTAAGTTAGAATCTCTCTTGAACCAGTGTGTTGGAGGAAGAATAATGAAATCCAAAAGAAGATCACTCGGAAGCTTCCCCCCCTTACCTTACCTTACCTTTGGTGCAATCTCGAGCTCTTTTTAAGCTTGGTAGAAAGGTCTGTTCACTATCAACATATTCCGACTCTACCTATTCTATCGGGAGGGTTGGTCAACTAATGTTTTGGCTTCTATACAGAGTTGCAAACTGATTATGCACTCCTGCTTACATGGTGGAGGGTTGAGATCTCATGTCAATCAAGGTTACGTGATAATCCATACCTCTTGGTTGTCTAGATTGTACCTTGATGCGACATGATGTAACACCTCTGGCTACAAGCCGGATGGTGATGAGGCTAGGTGATATGATAATATTGCTACTCAGACCAAGTGATGGACTACATGTTGGGTAATGATCAGGCTGGGCGGCTGAAAACCGAGCTAGGGGTCAGGTGAGTTAGATTCAGCTCATGTCGGGGTCAAGCTGAGCAATGCTGACAGGTCGGATACTCAAGTTGATGGTCAGCTCGACATCTTGGGATGGTAAGCAAAATACTAAGTGTTGTCACCTACTCTATACATGTATGCGGACTTTTGTCATAGTGATCAGTTCATGTTCAAGATCAAAGCTTGTAATCCTAGGTCGGGACTATGGCTGTTAACGGGTTGGATTCGAATCGGATCTACCTAGATCCGAATCCGATCTGATTAAGAATCCGATAGGGCCGAATTTGTTATATCATGAATTAATCAATCTGATTATATTTGTAAGATCCGAATTTGATCCGATTAAGGTTAATTTAAATTTTTAAAAAAAACTCTATTTTAATAATATAAAAATCTAATAATACCTTAATTAACTCTAACTAATGTTAATTTTTTTGAAATTAATACCTTATGCATAGAAAATCTATGTAATATATTTAAAATAATTATAAAATGTTATTATAATCGGATCGGATCACCCTATATCCAAATCCAATCCGATTATAATCGGATTCCACCAATCCGAAGAATCACATATAGGGTCTAAAGTCCAACTAATTGGATCCGGATCCTGATCCGATCCATTGAAAGCCCTAGTCAAGCCAATGCCCAATTACACAAATTGGCTAAGTGTTGCCATGTATGCTGACTTTTATCATAGTGATCAGTTCATGGTCAAGATCAAAACTTGTAATCCGAGGTTAGGACTATGGCTGTCAACGGGTCAAATTCAGACCGGATCTACCTAGATCCAAATCCGATCTGATTAAGAATCCGACAGGTCCGAATCTATCAAATCATGAATTAATCAATCTAATTATATTTGTAAGATCCGAATTTGATCCGATTAAGGTTAATTTTTAAAAAATAACTCTATTTTAATAATATAAAAATCTAACAGTACCTTAATTAACTCTAATTAATGTTAATTTTTAAAAAATCAATACCTTATGCATAGAAAATCTATGTAATATATTTAAAATAATTATAAAATGTTATAATAATCAGATCGGATCATCTTATATCCAACTTTAAATCCAGATCCAATCCGATTATAATTGGATTCCAAAAATCCGAAGAATCACATATAGGATCTAAAGTCCGACTAATCGGATCCAGATCCTTATCCGATCCATTGAAAGCCCTAGTCAGGACGATGACCAATTACACAAATTGGCTAAGTGTTGTCATGTCGGATGTGCAGTTGTATACGACCACAAAGCAAATTTTACCCTTACAATTTCCTCTCTATTTGAAGCTAGTGAACCGTTAGAAGAAAAGACCCGCGCAACCATCTATGAACACGTTAAGTGCTAACTACAACTCTACTACCTAGTAGTTCATCGTGTTAGAAAGTATAAGTGCTTTTATTTTCTTCCTTTTTTTTTTTATTTTTTCTTCATTCTTTTTTCACAAGTTAGGCCTCAATCCCAATTCGTATTGTTAGTATCTATTCTAGGTTAGCGAACGGATGGATATCTCAACCATCACACCTCTTAAGACTTAATCCAAATCAAAGGTACACACCACCAAAGGAGGCAAGCTTTGCTTCCCAAGGGAAGGTTCTTTTACTTAGCCTTGTTCGAAGTAAAAGGTGGAGCCGTGGAGTAGAATTTATCCTCTCCATACTTCCGCTACCTCTCGTTTCGTTTCTTGCGTGGTTGTTGAGACACAAAATAAAGCTCTGGGGTCTTTAGTCTTTGCTTTTGCAGATAAATTTCTGCAAACAACTCGTCTTTTGTATACTTAACATAGCATTTTAAATTCAAAGTAACTGACTTCAAAGCGTTGCCACTCCTCTTTGGTCTAAAGCCTCTTTAGGGAGAGGGTGGAAGGAGGACTGGTAGGTGCGTGCCGCAAATCGCAATGCGTACCAACCTTTTTTTTTATTGCGTTTTTTTTGGGTGTTCTTTCTTTCCAAAAGTAAGTCAAAGGCACCAAGGTTTGGGTTATTTAGTTAATAAAAGAAAAAAAATCGAATATTTATTTTTTCATTGAGAGTTGATTATGATATTCTTGTCAAAGAAGGGGGGGAAGCATATATCCTTTGTGACACTATCAAAATTTTAAGCGAAGATCTCTTGATTCATCAATATTAATTGGTCCACTTCATTAACTATTGACTGCCAAGTAGTTGAGATGTTGCATTGTTATATGGAAAATGCTGGTCTCGAAATGTTTTGACAACAGATAATTAGGAGTGTCAAAAGGGACACGTGGCGACCTCGGCGGCTTAACAAGACTCCCTCAAGCCCAGTTATAACCGTAGAGGATTTGCTTCCTTACTTAATTGAAGACTGACTCAATTGGTGGTAACTCTTCTCATGGGAATATATGTACAAGACAGCCTCTTCTAGGCACTGATAATTATCCTCTCTACCAAGATCGATCTCGTGATCGTCAAGGCATTCTTGAATGATAAGTTGATTATTTTGGCATGTCTATTGTGTGCCATGTAGACACAAGTTTTTGAGCTACATACCTTTTTAATTTTAAAAAAAAAGGAGATAATAACCTAATTATATCTCATATGGTTCCCGTCATCCCGTGGAAGCTTACCATAACTTTTAAAATTAGGCTAAAATCATGGTGGTATCACAACTTGGGAATTTGAATGGTGAAGGATGGCCCACCCCATCATTTCTTTCTCTTGTGTCCTTCTTGCCATCCGAAGATATTGCTAGTCTCTATTCCGTTCCTTTTCTATTGCGAGCCTTTGAGATAATTAGACTATTGAGATTTTGTACTTGTCGTGTTTGTCACTATGATGCCTTGTCCAGACCCTAAGTAGTGGCTTAGTGGTGAGGGCCCTGATCATATATTCTCTCTCAATTGGCAATTGATGGTGAGGTCTTTTTGTGGGACATGGCAACAGAAACACACATTTTTTTGGTGAAGGAAAGCTCATACACTGTATAAGGAGCTGGAATAATACACGTGGTGGGATTTTGGATTGGTTGAGAAAACTAAGTCTGTCAAAGGGAAGGGCGAACAAGGCACAGGTCAGCCCTAACCATGCCCTTGCCCTTCACGGGCTTGGATTGACTAGGCCCTTTCTTCGCCTTCAAGGACTAGGGTAGGTGGCAGACCACAAGGTAGGAAAGAAAAGTGATGAAACAAAATTAAGATTTTTCTACACTAACGGCGGTCAACCCAACAGATTATTTAAAATAAAATAAAGCAAATATAATTAATAATAAAACAAAAACTATCTAGGCAACAAACTAAATTGTAACAAAGTATTAGGAGTAATCACAGTGTTAAGGTTAAGGAATCATCCAATCGGAGGCTTAGGGTTGGGAGTTCAAAGGATTAGGATTAGGATTTTAAGAGGTTGGAATTAGGATAGGACTGTTAAAGTGCAGGGCAAGCGTCAACCCGAACTTTGTCCTTATTTATAAGGGCAAGACCCTAACCCTACCCTAATCCTTCAAGGGCTTAGATTAACCTTTCCCTCAAGGGCAGGACCGGGCAGAGTACCCTTGTTAAAGGGTTTTTTTGACAAGCCGAGAAAACCCATGAAACGAACTCTCTTAAGAATATGGCCTGTGACAACCCCCAAACCCTCATCCCCTTAGACCCGAAATATTTTCTACCCGCCTAATCATTGTCAACAAATCCATCAACAATTTCAATCAACTATTGCTTGCACCCCCTGCAAGAAAATCTTGGTTCTGCTCCAATATATATGGATCCAAATTTTGTTCTTTCAAGTAATAAAAGGGTAAATATATGGTTCAAACTTCAAACAAAGTTAAGTTTTTTGAAAGTTAGAAACCGTTTTTCTTGGAATCTAAGTTGGGAGCTGGGACCGGACATTTCATGGTGACTGTGAGATTGAGCTATGAGTTGACCCCCCAACAAAAGAAGACGACAGAATTAGTCGTAAAGGAAGAGTTTGGCATGGAAAAGTGCTAGCATTCCTTACTTCCTTTGGTCCATATAAGTGGCGCTACTTAGTTTGAATTCAGCTAGTGCTCGATTTCCACACAAAATCCAACTACAAGAGGCGGCCGTGCTCCACTACTTGAACCTCTCACCTACTGTCCCAGAACAACAACCATTCGGTGGGCTCAAATATATGACAGTGGACCATGTCCAATATCCGACCCGGTGGGTCTATGTCTGTTTTACTTGGTTTGGATCCTTGAAACAGTATCGAGTTAGAATAAGGTCGGACTCAATCCTGGGTATGCCCGATTCAATTTTAATCTATGTTGGGCTCAATCACTAAATTTGAAAGTTAGATCCGAATCCATACCCTATAAATCCTGTCTGGCTTTAACCATATGACAGTGTAATGTTAAGCTAAAAAGTGTTGGTATCTATATGGAAGTATGGAACCCATATTCGACCAGCAAAACCTATAACTACTAGACATCAGTTCAATATATTTCAGTTTACGTCCGTCAGCAGTTGGGCTCAAATTGTGTAAGGCCTTATTGAGCTGGACTATCTCTACTGGTTTCTCTATATAAAGAACTATGCCAGGCCCAACCCAAGACATTAGAGATTAGACTATAGGTTCATACTTCAAACCAAGACATTAGAGATTAGACTATAGGTTCATACTTCATAGTCAATCTGTAGCCCAAAGGCCCCAAACAATAATTCAGTAAATGCCTGGCTTTGTCCTCCAAACCATGTCAACCGTATGAACTCAACCTTCAGTTATTTCAGTTGCGCCACAAGTTCCAAATCACATCCATTGCATGAGCCGTGGCACAGACATTTGTTATTGAAACTTGCCTCTCCCAGACCTGTTAAGAGACCTTTTATTTTTATTTTATTTTTTGTAAACGTGGATATCCTGAGCTTCAAAAGACTCATACTAATCCCAATCCCTCGTGCTGCATAGGGAATACCCACCCCATACAATCGATATTGAGGGGAGCCCAGGAATCAACCTCGAGACCTCTGGGTTTACAGTTCATCCTTCAGCCACTGGGCTACACCCCAGGGTTTAAGAGACCTTTTATTAGGCAATGAATTTCAACGGCAAGCTAATATTGTGGAAGGGGGTCGTCATATTGGTCATCAGTTTTATTGGGAGCCTGATTCTTTTCCTCATGAGTTGTCCTCATTTGTTGAGGAAGATAACTTAGGATAGTCTTTAGCTATAGCCATAGACATCCTCTCTTGCTGAAATGTCGTGATGACATGTATCATAACTTCTGCACAATAGTTGCAAGGTGTTGGAATGATTTGAATTAGATTTTTCTCAGAGGCACTGCTAGGGCGGGGCTGGGCGCCGCCCGAGCGGTTTCGCGATAAATCTGTCTGCAGTCCCTTGGGGCATTCTGCTCGAGCGAAGTTGGGCACAGCTCAAGCGGTCTTAGGCAGGTTAGAGTCAGAGATGCGCTTGAAATTTCCTAATTTAGTAAGGAGTTGTTTCTATTTTTGTAGGACTCTATATTAGGTCTATAAATACATAGTTATAAGTTGAGGGTTTGCAATTTATTAAAAGTGAGAAATAATAGATAGGGCTGAAGCATACTAGGGCTTGGGAAATGTTAAAAACGAAGATAGATAGGGATTCTTCTATAGGTTCATTGAGAAGGTGGCTTGAGTGGGGTGTACAAAGGGCTCTTGGCTTGGGTTGAGATTTAATATGAGATGAGAGTGTTCTTGTACTGGTTAACTCAAGGTTTCTTTGAACAAGAAAGAAGTAATCGGATCTTAACCCATGGACATAGACAGGTTATTGTCGAACCATGTATATCTCTTATTTTCTTTTTTGTGTGTGCTTATTTATCTTCTTCATCGGGTCTATTATTCCGAACATTAGGGATGTTTTGCAGCAGTTGCTACAAAAGATCCCTAAAAATGACACATAGGAAATAGTGGATTAGGTTTACATTCATTAGCTTTTCAAAAGACGGTGATGTCTTTTACTTGTACTTTTCTAACAATAATAAATGTCAACCCTAACCTATTATCCTTATGTGACATTGTGAGAAACCCTTTACAACTACCAATAACAAAAGGTCTCTTGCAGCTGACTATTGTTCCATTACTTTCATATCCTTGAAATTAGGAGGTAATGGAGTTCACGAAAAGGAGGGAAATTTGCTAACACTATTAAAAATGTTAGTTATTTAGACATGTGCCAATGGATTGGAACACAACCGAGGAAGACATGTAAAATAATTTTGCACTAATGGATTGCAGAGGTAGGCTTAGCATGTCAAGGCTTGATACACCAAATGAGAGTTTCGCAGAAATTTGGCATAGTGGACGCTATTGCGGTTTTGAGTAACGTATAGGGTTACTGGCCGTGTTGCATCGGAAGATACTTGGTGCGTGTTTGCGACTTTAGGTAAAGGATGTTAATGTCAATGCTATTGTGGGATGGCTCTAGTGTTGGAGTGTGACAACACGCCGATGCTCGCATGCGCAAACTAAGGAAGCAGACTACAGAGGAAGTATCATATGAGATGCGGTTGGCTTGCAAGCCTCGTCATGTGTGCCGTACTTCATGTTTAAGATAAACGATGAGTGTAGTTCTACGGAGTGAACTGCAATAGATGAAGCTTTAAGAGTGAAGTGAATGGTAGTTGAATGCAAAGTAAAGCTGAAGATCAGGGTTGTGAGACTAAGATCAAAGTTCATGGTGACAATCAGTGTCAGAGTAAGGCTTGGGACAGCCAAGTGATGGTCCTGGGAGGACCAAAATGTGCATGGAGATGTGCACTTGAAAAAATTCAATGCAGTTTATCCCTCTCAGAAATTTGGATAACGTGTTGAAGACAAAAATGTTGGAGACAAAGGCATTGTATAGAGACTCTGAGGCCAAGTTCATTGTGAAATTGAGAAAAGTGTGGGGAATGTTTCAGACAAAATTTGTGATAATGTGAATTTTGAGGCAGTAATTGATGTGTTAGGCCATCAGAAGTAAGTTCTTATATGAGGAAGGAGCAGGTGTGCAAGTTATGTTGTTGATCAGATGAATAATTGGTGAGAGTCGACGAGGATATCGACCTAATCAGGTGGGTAGAGTGTCACGATCAAAGTGGTTAAGTAGTGTCATGACTGTGATATTGAGCCGGGATGGCCCGAGCATGGGCAAGCTATGCCAATGTCATGCCTATGAGATAGGCGATGCACTATGCAAGCGATAGCGTAACGTGGTTCAAGGTTGGTGCCTTGGTGTGTTGGGGTATTGTAGTAAAGGGACACAAAGGTGTCTTGATGTTGTGCACGAGGTACTGTGGGTTTGGTGAAGTGCACATGAAGATTTGTGGGGTATAGCTTGAGCTTGGCGATTGATCGAACACATATGGACGAGTGTTGTGGGACTCACATGGCATGTTGGAAGTAAAACCGATAGTACCTTTGTGAACACCCCATTTTTACGCTCCTGAAATTTCACTCACCTCTTATTTTATTTTATTTATTTATTTATTTATATTTTTATTTTTATTTTATTTTATTTTCTTTTTTAGGGAGAGAGAGAGAGAAACCCCATGTTTAGAGCCCATGGGCAAAAATCCAGCCCGTGTGATTCTCGACCCAATAGCAAAGCCCACAACATAAGCCTCATACCCTAAAAACCACTCTATAAATACTCTCAATGAGGTCAGATGACCTCATTTTTTTTCTCTCTACTCATTTTCGGCAGCAGAGGGTCTTGATTTCCTATCTCTCCCTTCCTCCATCTCCTCCGGCGAACCACTGTTCTTCCATCTTCTCCGGCGAGATACTGTTAGCAGCAGCCTGTCCACGAAGGCTCTGTTTAGCCTCATCATCGGCGCCAACATCTTCCGACCAACGACTTATCTCCGGCGATCCATCCTTCTGGTAATCATTCACTCTCCCTCATTTGGTTTATTTGGTTTGAGATCTAGAAATTCCAGATTTATTCTCTTAGATCTCTTCACTCTTCTCAGTAGCTCATTGTCGCCGATCATCACTGGCTATTATCCGGCGTCTGCAGCTCACCGTTTTCTTCCTTCATCACTCTCTCAGGTAAGTTTTTCTCTGTTTCACCATTTCCTTTTCTCAGATTCTTCTAGATCTGGAGTTTCTAGATCTAAACCTTAGATCTAGAAATTCAAATCTAGAACTTCTAGATCCTATTTTCTCTAATTTCATTTCTGGTTTTGAATTTATTCGTTTATTCATTGGTTTCTTTCCCATCTCAGTCTTCTCGTTCAGATCCGGATCGCCGGAATCTATTCGCAGCGGTAACATCCATCTCCGGTAATAAGCTTCATCTCGCCGAGCTTCCTCATCCAATCTCTTTATTATAAGCTTTCATCATGCTTACCCTGGGTTCAAATTTGATAACCAGGGTCGTCCTTCTCCTCCGGTGAATCCAGCGCTGATCTAATAAGCTCGATCGGCTCCGGCTTTTGTCGATCAGACCTCCGGCAGCTTCTTCCTCGTCAATCACCGTAACTTCAGCCCGGCGTTTTTTCTCTCTTCGAAAGCAAGAGGATCCGTTTTCTTTCTTCCCACCTCCTGCATCACATTACCCCGGTGATTGTCGCCCCTTTCTGGCCATTCCTCGATCCTCAGGTAATCCCCAGCCCACCATCCAACTTGACGATCTCTGTGTTTCAAATTTGTTGTGATCTAATTTTTAATTTAATTTTATTGTTTTATTTTACCTGTTATTTTGATTGTTGTTTTTCTCACTTGCACAGGAGAAGGATCCGGCCATTCACTGGTCTCTTTGGATCTCGATTTTCAGTTTTTATTTTATTATTATTATTATTTTTTTTTTTTGTAAATCCCTTGTTCTGGGGATTGAGTGAGTGAGAGAGGTGAGTATTAGTTTTAGATCAACAAAACAACCACGCCCACCTCACTTTCTTCTCAACGGAGCAGCCTCCAATATCACACATCCCCCATCAACCGCACGTAGGTACGTGTCTTCCATGCTTATTTATTTGTTTTATTTATTTATTTATTTTTCATGTATATGGGTGTGCGCAATAAGTTTAGGCCGATTTTTTTTTATATATTTTGCCTACATTGGGCACTTAGGTAGGTTCTCTTTTTTAACCCTAAATATTTGGCTTACCCTCGTTAGTTAGCTTTACAAAAAATCAGAAAAAATATAAAAAAGATTAAAATAAATTAAAGGTACTGGTCTATCCTCCCTTGGGACCTAGAGCAGGGTCCGTATTTAAACCATAGCCTCTTTTGGTTTAAGGCCGCTCGATCCGCCCTGCTCTTTGCCTTTAAGATAATTAAAATCATCTAGACTTTATTTTCCTTTTGCCTACCTTGGGCATTTAGGATAGCCTTGACTAGTTAAAACTTGCCAAAATTAAAATACAAAAAATCAAAAAAATTACAAAATAACAAAAACATTTAAAAACCTACAAAATGCAAAAAAGACTTACCCTAATAAATGAACGCCCCCTAGAGCTCCCCCACGAGCACCTAGCCACTCAACCATCTCCCGGAATGAGATTCATAAATCTCAATTCCGCATCCCCCCAACTCAAACATGAGTTGGAAGTGACCACACTCCGAAACGAGTATAAAAACAGTCACGGACCCCGAACTACTATGAGGGTCTGATTCCGACTAACCGGATAAGTAGGCAGCCCAATCAGGGTTCGACCCCAACCAAAAATAAACTTTTTACACCCCATTTTGATTTGTATTCGATTAGCAAAATTAATAATTGTTTTAGGAAATGTTAAGTGATTTTTAAATGTTTAATTTGGACCTAATGAGTAGGTTACTATCATTGGATGGAGGTCCTGGGGTGCCTAACCCCTTCCCCAAGACCTAAAGGGATCTCTTACCTAGACTACTCTGGACCGTAGACCCCCTTATTTGGATTATCTCGGGATCCTACTTCCCCTAAGTAGGTGGCGACTCTTAAAATAAATTTAGCGTTATTCCTCTACTCTCGGACCTTGTCTCGACACTTAGAGTTGAGAGGAGAGGAAAGGCGGTAAATTTATGCGTTCACAACCTTCATTCGAAGAGAAAGTTGATATGAGTTCAATGTTACAGATGGTTTGTGGAGATTCAATGTATTGCTCCGAAAAATGCCAGTATGACTCTACTAGTACATAGGATATTTTCTTCAATAAATGGGCTAATGGTTTAACATCCACCTTAAGGAGAAGGGCATAGCTCTACCTTCCCTTGTGGCACATCTGGGGCCACTTAATGAGCAACCCCAATGGAGTAGGAGGCAGGCTCTAGGATCCTAAAGGGGATCTTAGAGTCTCTTTGGATGGTTGTTGGAGTATCCAAGGATGGTGCAAAGTAGATGGACTTCCTAGCACTGCGTGGAGCCTCAAGGCTAGAGGTTCGAACCTAGTTTGGCCTTAAGCATGCGTTATGCATCATGGTTGTCTAGGAGTGATACAAAGTATGGTTGGGATACTCGATCATGGATCGAGGATCGCGTTGTGGGTGCCATGCCCTCAATGTTCGGTGAACAGGGTAGTAATGTTCGGTGCTAATTGTTACATATTTAAGCACCTCAAACTAAACTTGTTAGTTCCTTAGAGTTCTATTTTAAACAGTTTTACGGTACTTTGTTGTTTTTATCTTTTTCAGGTTCATGTGAGGAAAATAAGATAAAATAGAAGATTAGATGCTTCAAAAACTTATAAGAATCTCATAAATGAGAAGAGCAAAAGAAAGAAGAATAAAAGAGAGTAAAATCGCATAAATCTACCTTGATGAATCGATTAGCCAAAATCGTATTTCTATCAATAGAGGGGTATTTTGATTATTTGCCTTCATCCAAAATTTATGAAACTTTTCGAGTAGATTCTAAATGACCTAAAGTAGCTATATTTCAAATTTCAGATCAATCCAATAAGAATTGAGCTTTCTAAAATTATTCAAAGTTCAGTGGTAAACCTGTAAATAAGGTGAATAGTATTTCGTGAATAGTATTTTAAACACTTTCCAACACTATTATTGCCTACATAAGTGAGGATTTAATCCTCATTCAATCCTAAGAGAGTTTAGAGAGAGAAAAAGAAGAGTTTGACCTCAATTAGAACTCCTAAATTAACAAGGACTCTATCTTTCTCTCTCTATATATAAATAAGAGAACCCTTAGCCATAATCATTATGTAGAAATTTTGGGATTTGAATAAGAGAAGTTCTAAAGATCAAAGAAGCCAAAAGGATGAGTTCTTCATTTTTCTATTATAGGGTTTCAATGAAACTCTAGCCAAGTAATTAGGTCGTTCTTTGTTTTTATTTAGATTTCTTATTTGTATGACATTGATTGCATAATAAAAGGGTTGTTTTAATAATCGGATTTATTAGATTTAAATTTGATTTCAATGGAATTTCTATTATTGTCTTAGGTGTTAGGAAATTGAAAGAACTCACTTGTGTAAATTTTCGTTAGAATTTTAATATAAGTTTTATGCAATGGTTTTAATAGTTCAAGAGAATAACTCTAAAGATATTTTATGATAAGGGAAGATGAATGATCGTACTACCTTAGTTTAATGTATATCACTGGTGCTAACCGAAGATACGATATGTCTAGGATTTAATCTTTTGCATCTTTCTTGATTAGTTGGGAGGGGATGTGTCATCTCTCTCATTGTAATGTTTGCAAATTAAGAAATTTGAATAAAATCAAAGTAAGATTAGTTATGAAGCTAGTAGTGGATTCAAACACTCTAGATTTTCTCAACCGATATATAACCAAAAGTTCTTAGTAATTAGGTTAAATAAAATTTGATAGTTTAATTAGGTTAAAATGAATCAAATCAATTAATCTTGTTACTCATTAGTTTAAAATTGATTTTAATAAAAGGTAACGAAACCAGCGTAGTCCTTAGAGGTTCGACACCCTTACTAGTACTATTCGACGGAATTATTACTATAAGGAATAATTAAATTGTGTAACGACCAATGCTCCTAAGCTATCTGTGATGCGTGGGGATGACCGATAGTCATGTTTGAGAGTATCAGGCCTTGTTAGATGTTCGACTTGATCGGGGAACCTCAGCGCGTACAAGAGGCACGAGATGGGACTTTGGTGACGCGGTAACCGTATGTGTTGGACGAGTGTCAGGAGCAACACAATGAAGTAATGCGTAAGCTAGCTGAGTGTAGCTTAGCAGATGAGACTCGGTAGTGGGTTGTACCTTATCGTAGCACAAAACATTGAGTTGGTTCGATGAATGGATGGTGTAAAGTTGGCCGAGATCATGGGATGATTGAGGCATCGCACGGTTGTTCCGCAAAATCAAAAAGTTGACCATCACACTAGGGTAGGTGTGCGAGTATAGTGGGTGCGTATTGTTTGTGTTTCAAAAAAATATATGTTATCTCTGAAAGGTCATAATCAACAATATGACGAGGAGTGCTAGCAGGGGTGAAGCTAGGAATTTTTCATTGGGGGGGCCAAAATACATATAATTAAAAAAAAATTGATTTTAGGGTATGGAATTTGGGGGTTTGGGGGCATAGCCCCCGAGAAAAAAAATTTGGGGCTAGTTTTTTTATTTTGAGAATTTTTTTTTCCCGGTAATGCCTTTGAGATCGCCACGTGTCTTTATTAATACCCATTAATTGTGGTTAAGATTCACCCACCTATCCTTGGTTTTAAAAAATATCAAATTTCTTTTTGAACCCTAGTTTAAAATTCACTAACTCCTAAGGTCAAAATTATTTAAATATTTTTTTCTAAAAACCAAGGACAAGTAGGTGAATCCTGAGATTGAGTTAATTTTAACCATAGTTAAGGGGTGTCAATAGGGACATGTGGCAACCTCAAGGGCATAAGGGGACTCCATTGGGGGGCCCACTATATATATGACAAAAAAAATTGGGGGGGCCAATATATTATATAGGAAAAAAAAATTTGGGGGGGGCAAGTATACTAAATTATTATTTTTTTAATTGAGGGGCCCACTATTCATACTAGTGGAGTAAGGAATTACAAAAAATTTGGGGGGTCCATGGCCCCGCCCCCCGGCTCCACCCCTGAGTGCTAGCCCAACCGAGCATTCAAATTTTTTCACTCTTAGGATGAGTAAAACACCTACATTGCTAAACATTTTCCTCGATGAATTACACTGACCTCCCCTGAGGTTTGGCGAAATTTCATAAATCTCCCCTCTTGTTTCTAAAATTACACTAACCTACTTAATCAGTGTTTAAAGTTAACACAGTTAATTGGGAATCAACTTTTACTATTTTACCCTTATTTCACTAGGCTTGTGAAATGTTTGGTGCTAATGGGTCTCCTTCCTATCTCTCTGGTGAGCAACCCGTGTGAATATGATGCTTGAGAGACATTTGTGTATTTGTGGATAGTTGAGGAAAAAAAACTTAATTTATGTTTTATTAATTAGTGTTTATTTTTATATCAAAATTAAGTTTCTGTTCAAAATAAAGAATATTGATGTAATTTCATAACGTCACTAAGGCTCCATTTGTTTACATGTAAATTGTTTTACGACGTAAACTATTTACGAAATAAAAACTTTTATGGTAAAATATGATTATTATTATTATTTAATCATTTTTTTTGTCGTTTGGTTGCATTCTTTGAAAATAAGACGAAATATTTTTTGTAAAAATTTTTAAAAGATAAAATTATAAAAATTTAAAACCAACAAAATTTTAAATATTAAAAATTTTAATTTGTATTTAGTGAATATGAGTAATTTTGTAAATTTTAAAACATATTTTAAGAGAGATTTTACGAGATATTGACTTGTGGGTTTTTGAAATGAAAGTGACTTTCTATAAAGTGGTTCCTTTTATATTTACGAAAGATTTTACGAGCCAACAAATGCACAAAATTGATATTTTATGCAAATTTGATTTGGTTTCCCCTATTTTACATCGAAACAAAAGGAACATAAGTCTAAACTTCTTACTTATGTTGATGTTAAAGTGTTTTCATTAAAGAATAAATGAATTTTAAAAAAAATATTGATATTTTCGGGGGCAAGTCGGGGATTTTAAAATATTGAAACCATGACATCATCAAATTCCGTCAATGTTAGTAACATCATATTAATGAAAGGTGGAATCTATTACCACTAATTGAAACACGGGAGAGGACAGTGTAATTTCATAAGCAAGATGAGAGGTTTCTGAAATTTTGTGAAACCTTAAGGGAGGTCAGTGTAATTTACCCTCTTTTTTTTTTTTTGTTGAAATGATATCATGTAACTAACACACACTCTCATTGCTACATTTCAACAAGTTTAAAAAAAAAAAAAAAGGTATAGTCAAAGGACATGAATCACAATTGAATTTGAGAGAGGTTCAATTGCATCCTCAGGTCAACACGTGTCCCTATTCACCCCAATTAATTGTGGTTAAAATTCATCAACCCTTAGGGTTCGATAATCTAACTTTGGTTTTTTTAAAAATATTAATCTTAAGGGTTAAGAATTTCTTAACCAGTGTTCAAAGTTGTTTTAATATCTTTTTCAAAAAACCAAAGTTATATTATTGAACCCTAAGGCTTAATGAATCTTAACCATCATTAATAGGGGTGAATAGAGACACGTGTTGATCTGTGGATGCAATTGAACTCTCCATAAATTCAATCGCGCTTGGCTATGATTCGGTTCTAGTTGAAGATATAGTTTATAGCTGAAGCGACACTTGTCACTGTTACAGTAAGAGTGTGTAAATCTTCAGGCCGAGTTAGTATTTCTCCTTAAACTTATTATTTTTAAAATTTTTATTGAAAATATCTAGGGTTGGACTTCTTAACTAGACTTACAAGCACGTGCCAAGTTGTGAAACGTTCTCTCTTGTTTCTGCCAGAGATGATCTGTTCGCATATTAAATGTACGCACAGTAGCAGCTGGAAACTCACGTGGTTGGATCTATTGTACTGCTCACTACAAAGACTTCAAGTAGAATCCATAAAAACAGGCCACGTAACTTTGACCAGGATTTTCCGGATTAACACGGAGGTACATTTAAATACGTGTCGTGTTCTCTATAATCAAGGAGGAATCCGTATAGAGCAGGCCCTTACCAAAAAAAAAAAAAGGTCTCGAAGAAGAAGAAAATTTTCCGCAATTCTCTCTCTCTCTCTCGGAAGAAAAAATATGAAAAATCCGTCTCCTTCCCCACAAAATGTCCAACGGCGCTTCTGCTGCTACTCCCGCCGGTAACGGTTCCTCCGGCGTCGGAGGAAGCGGAAGCTCCGGCGACTTCCTTCATAACCTTAGCAACCTTGGCCTCGGCTACGCCGTAGCTGTCTCGTTAGGGTTTCTCGTCCTACTCTCTGCCGTTTTAGTTTCCTACGTCTGCTGTCGCGCCTCTCGAAATCGTTCCCGCTCTCCAAACCCTAATCCTTCAAACCCTAATGGTGTCATTCTTCCTCGGGTAATCTTTGTTGCTGAAGATGATGATGATGAAGAGAATGGCGTTGTCGGGCTCGATCAGATTATTATAAATTCGTACCCGAAATTCCCTTTCTGTAAGTCGAAGGATCGAGGGAGTGGTGATTCTTTGTGTGCGATCTGTCTCTGTGATTACAAGGATGGAGAAATGTTGAGAATGATGCCAGATTGTCGACATTTCTTCCATCTCTGTTGTATTGATGCTTGGTTGAAGCTTAATGGTTCTTGCCCTGTTTGTCGTAATTCGCCGTTACCGACTCCGTTGTCGACGCCGTTGTCGGAGCTTGTGCCATTGTCTCAGTATCCGGGGAATCGGAGGAGGTGATGTCTTGCAACCCCAGACGATTTTTTTTTTTTCCTGTTTATTTAATTTAAAATTTGAAGAGTAGAACTTCTGCCATTAAAGATTACAGTTTCAATTTGTTTTCTATGTGACAATTTGAGGGAATTCCCCTTTTTTTTTATATAGGAATTTTGGTTTACATTCAATGAGTGCTTTGGCAAAAAATAGAAACAGGACTAAATTTCATGCTTTGAATCTTCTGATACTTGTTTCAAAATTCCAGATAAAGTAGACTTATGTACTGCACTTTTTTTTTTCTTTTTTGGTAGGCTCTAATCTTTTATCTATCTTGGTTAAGGGTTAGGGCTTAGGGATTAGGGCTTTGGGCTTAGGGGGGTTAGTACTGCAATTGGGTATGTACTTTTGTTACTCTTATTAAAAGTTTGTAGCTTGGAAGTGAACGTCTTAGCTTACATACACTGAAGTGCTCTTACCACACCTGCCCATTGGTATTAGTGGCAGTGTCTATATGCCCTACTTGGGCGGTCAATTCTCACGAGTTGTTATGGTAATTGAAAAGTACTGTTTGGCACAGCTAAAATGTTATGCATCTAATTTCTAACCACTGAACTGATACTAACACTACTAACCAAGGTTGTGGTCTAACTGTATTTACGATACCAAAATAAAAGTGCTCTTACTATATAGACTATTACACTATATTATTTATATTGATACTTCGAATTTTTTTTCCTGAATCGCAAACATAGATTTATTTTCAATCAAATACAGTGCACATTAGATGATATGTATTGGTTTTTTGGATAGTAAGTATGAACAAGTGATGCATAGTACATCCATATGTATAAACATGCCATAATAATTAGGGTAGTAATTAGCCCACCACGCATTTGACTATGTAGTCATATGTCATGTCCACGTGTCCCTTTTAACAGTCCTTAAACTATGGTTAAGATTAAGAAAATTAAGGTTAATATTTTTGTTTTGTTTTTTCTTTCTAAAATCCAAGGTTAGATTGCTTAACCCTAGGAGTGAGTGAATCTAAACCACAGTTGATGGGTGTTAAAATAAGGGGGCATGGACCAATGAAGACCGCACATTCCACTACATAGTAGAATGCGGCAGTAAGTTAAACATTTCCCTAATAATTATAATGGAAGAATCCTGGGGTATGTGAAAAATCCTCTCTGCTAGTACCCATTTGCTCAACACACACTATGGGATTGGAATTTATTTGATAGGTTCAACCTGGGAGATTTATTAGATCAGGACATTGTGTTAACATTATTTTCCAGTTAGGGAAGTTGGTGTTACAGAAACCCCTACCAGATATTGATTTGCAAATTAATTCCTACAGCCTTGTGCTTTCGATTATTCCGAAAGAATGAGATCAATTAGCTGAGAACAAAATCCAAAAGGTTAATATTTTCTTAAGCGACTAATTATATAATTTTGATGTACTTGTAGTAATTTGGATATATACTTTCCCATGTTGTATGAGCTAATTTGTAATATGTATCCAATTGACTGTCTTGCGACACCAGTTCGTTAGAATAGTAGCATCTAACACCTGTTATCAGTGTTTGACACATTTCCTTGTTTAAGTTTCGTGAGTCTTGAACATAGAATTTCATTTCCCCTGCATTTTGAGGGGAATGAGCTAATTGATTGGTATCAAAAGTTGACTCAGATAAGTGATCAGTGGAGTAACAAATTGCTAGACGTCCAGTTAACCAAGATTTGAGGTGGTAGAGTAATTAAGGTCAGTTTTACTTTAATGGCATATTTTTTTTGTCTACCACCCTACGGTATCATGTGTAACAGAATCATGGTATCTTATGAAAACCATGTACACAGATTTATGACCAGAATCGCCTGCAGAAGATAAGACTGCTAAGAAGTGAGGAGTGTTACAATTACAGTTGCATGAGTTTTACTTTAATGCCATTTTTTTTTCTACCATCCTACGGTATCATGTGTAACAGAATCATGGTATCTTATGAAAACCATGTACTCAACTCACAGATTTATGACTAGAATCGACTGCAGAAGAAAAGATGCTAAGAAGTGAGGAATGTTCCAATTACAGTTGCATGACCACTTGAAAATCCAGAATTTTAGTCCTAAACTAAGAATGCCAACAAGTGAGGAATGTTCCAATTACAGTTGCATGACGACTTGAAAATCCAGAATTTTAGTCCTATACTAAGAATGCCAACGATGGTCATGAGAAGCAAATCGGTGACCTGCTCTACAACGTAGTAATTATCATGTTCAGGAGCCCAATTCTGAATTAAATTTGGTACAGTACACAGTCAAGTTTTGAGATGCTCGTTCTACTCAATTTCACTTTTCAAGTTGGAGTGCCTGATCTTGACATTTTTATTTTTAACTCAAATCTTTGCTAAGTTGGGCTGCAAGACTTTTCAGTACTTCTCTAGTTTTGAAGCACAAGCAATAACGGAGTGCTATCAGGTATACTTGAGGTATAAATTACTACTGGAGTTTATAAGTGGTTGCTGTCTGTGAATACATTGAGCATGCTTTGTCCAGCAAAAACAGATTGCTCGCATTGTGAAGCGATCCCAAATATCAGAAGTTAGTGCTTAACTATTATAACTAGATCTCATACTTATCCCAAATGGGTTATCTGATCAAACTGAAGCAGAAGTTGAAGACTCTGGAAACTGCATTTTTATCCCAATGAATCCTCTCACTTATTCAATTCTCTCTTTTTTCCTTTTTTTCCCCCACTAGCCACGGTTTGCCGCAGCATCTGATAACAGCACCTAACATGAATATTCATGCTCCACTCTCTATTTCCTGTTTATGTAACCATTGTACTGCAAATCCAGGGGAGTTTGGCCTGCCTTGAGGTTCACATATTCAGCTCAATTGAATAATTTCTTACCATTTGATAATAGATTATGTCTTCAGACTGATCAATGTCTCAAAAAGGTCAGCTTATGAGATCAGATGACTGGGAGCCTTGTGGTGTAGTTGCGTTAACCAAAAAAAGATGACTCAGAATTTGGCTAAATTCTCGGGCTGTGATTAAAGGAGGGGTCTTGAGGATCACGAACTCAATGTTTTTAATCAAAGAACAATATGACTAAAGCATACCAATCAGAAACCCGTTGAACAATCGTAGCATAGTTGTATTTTTTTAATAAGGAAAAGTTGTATTGTGAGGCTTTATAAACTGTAAAGTACTTTAAAATGCAGTCACCCAGATTCTTCTGTTCGATAAAGAAACCTAAGCTAGTAATCCAACAACCCCTGTTGAATAACATTAAGAATCTAAGATGATTTTCTTTTACTACCCTGCATTGCTTCCATGTCTAATACTCTAATAGATGACGGCCACAGGACGGTTATTGAGGTTGACCCTTTCAACCTTTTAGCTAACATGGATAAACCTTGCACCCATTCCTCCATTTTGAAAACCGGTAAAACCAGACTGAACCGGCCGGTTGAACCAGTAAAACCAGAAACCGGTCAGGTCAGGTCAACGGTTCCAAAATCCACCAAAACCGGAATCAATTCAAAACCATTCAGAGAACCGGCCAGTTTAACAGGAGAACGGGTGATGGGTGATAAAAAACGGTAAAAACCAGTCTGAAAGGGAAGGGAAAAAACATTTTTTATTAATATGAGGGCACGGCCGGATTGAACCAAATTGAACCAGTCAAACTGGAAACCAGTCACCCAGCCAGTTCAACACGGCACCAACTACTTCTAGTTCCATTCCACGACCCGGATGCCTGATGCTCATCAGAAATAAATTCAAACAGCATTCTTACATTGTAAGCAACAATTAATTCAACTCAAACATAAAGAAACTGGTCTCTCTCGAAATAGAATGCAGCAATATCTCCAACACCGCTCGCCACACAACTTTGTGTGTGTATATGTGTGTGTGTGGGGGGGGGGACTAGTCCCTTCAGGTGTTCGCACCAACCACTGCGTGGTAAATCATTTCAAGGTTAATCAACGCAAATCCATGTAACTGACAAGTAGGTTCGATCATAACCAACTAGCCGCCAGCCCTAAGACTTATTTTTGTGTAATATCCAACTGATCAGAAATGCAAGGAGGATAAAAATAAAAAATAAACCCTGCACTCTATTGTTTCAACATGGCCGGTTCTTCCATTCAGGACTTCTTATCCTGAATAGAGGCATCAAAGTTTTCTACCTATTTCTACCTGGGGGAAAAAATCAAACAGCAACAAATAAGAAAGGAAGTCCAAAATCTCTGTCCAATCTGCATGCTACATTCAGTTGATAACTCATTGTTGTCGCAGATCCCTGTGCCAAAAGAAGAGTAGCTATTACTATATGATGCCTTGTAAAACCTGAAAGCAAAGCCTGAGAAACATTTCATTCTAATTCCAATTTGTACTCAATGTGAGAGCAATGAGAGGGAAACTGCACACACAGTACATGCTTATTGAGGAGTGCTGGCCCCAGACACAGATTTCAAATTCTTTCCAAATTCTCATTGTGTAGTGCTAGACCTTGTAGCAACACGTTGCTGCCTCAGTGAGAGTTTGGAACTCTGCGTCTGGGGTAGCCTTTCTCATTCTTTTAAACAGTCAAGAGAATATCAAAGTGTAAAAACAAGTCCAATTGGTTTTGGTCATCATCATACAACCTCAACTATCCGATCAATTAAATTTTTTTTGTAGTCAAAGAAGAGATATGGACTCGACTCATTGTATGGTTAAAGCCTATACCCGGGTTGATTCTAGACAAGGCAATTTACTTGGTAGGGACCATCAGTTGTAAGGTCCATAAACTTGAGTATGTGTGTATATAGGGTGCATACCTTAAAACGTAATTGGGGCCGTCATAGTTGTCAAGGCGACCAGGTAACTTGAGGCGACATACCCCATGGACGCCTGAGGCGGTAACCTGAAGTGTCCAAGGCGTCGCTTGATGAACTTTTTGTTGTAGAAATTCCCCCTAATATGAGATCTATGTATGATGAATTTTATTTTATAAGAGACCCAACATTCATATAAATTACACCATTGTCAAGATGCACTTTGATGGAATCATCGTTAGAGACAGTTCTAAGAATTATAAAGGGAGATTTCAGTTATCAAAAACAAAGGGAGAGGGGGTTTCAAGTGTTGGAAAAAAATAAAATTAAAATTAAGTCTAAAATGATTTTTTTTTTTTTTTATAGGCAAGTCTACAATGACTGTTGAAAGGGGGGAGAGAGTGATTGTGAGAGATAAAAAATTGACAATCCAACAAGAAAGGGTGAGAGAGTAATGAGAGGAGAGAGGATGGAGAATATAAGATTGAATAAAAAGTAAAAAAATAGCCCGACAGTCAAATGTGACACTGAAAATGAGAGAAAGAAGAGGGGGGAGAGGGAGATGTCGTATTTCTTACTCATTTTTTTTTCTTAATTATACTCAAAATAAGTAATAAAAATAATATTGATAAGTAAAATACATAACTATAACGTCTGCACTTATTTAAATTATAAAAAGATCCCTTTAAATATGAGAGTTTTGGGGGTCCTAGAATGAATTTAGGGCATTTAAAAGCTCTTAAGTTATTGGGCCGCCTGAGCTAGCTGTAATTTAACAACTATGAAAAAAATGGGGATTACATGGTCCACCCATAAACAGAAGGAGAGACCAATTGGTCCACCCATTGAGAGAGAGGACGTGTTAACATAAGAGAAACATACTTGACATTATTCGTCTCTTCTTTTTTCTTTTATCTGCAAACTTTTTTTGTTGGACATAAAAATCGCAATATATTATATTGTAAAAGGCACGAGACGTATATAAAATAGAATATTTTTTTGTTTATCGAACAATAATATTCAAATAAAATAAATTTTTATATCCTTAAATAATAATAATATTACATATATTAGATTTTTAATATTGACAACTTGAGGTGGCCAGTCGCCTGAGCCCAACGGAGCGCCTGGCTACCTAGGCGACCGCCTAAGGCAACGCCTTTAACAACTATGGGGGCCATCAACAAGTGAGAATCAAAGCCAACAATTGTCGATCTGGATTCAATCCAATAATAGGTTTAATATATCCTAATCCAATCAGGTCTACCGATAAATAAGGATCCTAGGATTCTATAGCATCGGGTTGAAATTACATGGTAACGCATGTAACATATTCTTATAGAAGAAGAAAATTGTATGTCTAAACACTGTGAAATGATATCGAGAGAATAGGTAAATTGTCCTTGAAACATAGACAGTGTTGCTTATGAGGTAGGCAATTGAGTGCCTCATGGAAGGTGTTTTGGACTACAAAAAAATACAAGCAATTCCCTCTTGCATGCCACTTGGCAAAAATCAAGTTGATCGAATGACCATGAGCCATCTGATTAGACACCTTTCTAGCCATGGTCGTGTCACCAGGCTCTACACCCCATAGGTAATGGCCTAATGGGCTTAGTGAAGTGCCCCGTGGCAAAAAAAATCCGATCGGACAACCCATAAAAGATTGATTGAGCTAATTTTTTTACCAATGGACACGCAAGGGAGACATGCACATTGAATATATTTTGGGGCCAAAACATCCTCTAGGTGGCACTCAATCGTGTGACACATAAACAACAATGTGTATAGTCAAGCGTTTTAAGGCCACGTGACATGTTTATAGGCCTGTAAACTAAGGTTGTTAAATTGTAATCGAATTGTAAAATCGTTTTAGGACCAATTTGATTCAAATCGGAATTCAAATCGTAAATTGTAAGATTCAATTCATTTTTTTTAAAACTGTTTAAATAATATAAAAAATTACTTAATAAAAAATAATAAGCTATTACCCAAAAAAATTTATTCATATCTATTAATAAAAGAAAGTAACGAAAATTTCATTACATACACTAAAAAATGTGAATAGATACCATAAAATGAAAAAAAAAAAGTAAACTCATATAATCATGTTGTATGAGATCAAGTATCAAAAGACTTGTACAATTAAAAAGACTAATAAAATAAAATATCAAGTTTTCCCAAAATCTAACTCCATCTTTTTTCTTCCTCCATTCTTCTCTTTTTTTTCCCTCGTTTCACAACATAACAACAAAGAGAAAACTCAAATAAGGATTTTGGCATGTCCGTAACAGAGGTTTTCCAGTTTCTTCTCTCTTCTTAAAAGACATAAAGTATCTTTAGAAAATCAAAAAATTAAAAAATATGTTTAAGTATTGATCCGTAAAAGAGGTTTTGTGTTCGAATTGCCTAAATTTCATGAATCCTACGATTTGAATATCAAATTGTAATCTAAATCGCAAATCAAATGGAATTTGCCCAATTAAGATTTTCACATCCGATTTGAATCATTTTGCTTGGGATTCGAATCGAATCATAGGATTTGAATCGCAAGGATTTAAAAACCATGTCATAAACCGATATGCAGAGGGGTCATGACTTAACCCATTGCCAAAAATCCATCTGATTAGCAATCTAGAGGAGTCTGATCAAGCTGATTTTTCGTCACTTGGTGCTCATGATCCGTCTGCATGTTTTGTTTTTTTTTTGGTGGGTCCAAAAACATGTCATGTGACCTTGAGTCAAGCACATATTATCCATCCTCTACTTGTTTTTGGGCCCACATGGCTTAATATAATTGCTATTTACATATCAAAAATGATTTGATTAGATCTGGATTCAATCTGATTAGAGCGGATATTGATCTAATTGTAGATCTTTCATATCTTGATTCTTTGGATCCGAATGTATTGGATCAAATTTGGATCTATAGTGATCCGACTCAATTATGTGTAAAATGTATGTATATATAATAGATTAATATTTTTTTAATGCATAGAATACTATGCTTGCTTTTATTTAAATCATTTATGATCTTTTCATAGATTTTTACATGCTTAAAATTAATTTTAGAAATTTAATATTAATCAGACCGGATTCGGATTGAAATTGAATCATTATTAAAAATAGTCGGATTCGAACTCAGATTGACCAATTTATAGTCCGACGGATCTTGAATCGAATTCATGTCCATCGAATATTTAATATGATTGAATTCGGATATGGTGGGATTCAATCCATTTACAGCACTGTGTCAGTGTGTGTCAATGGATCAGATCGGCATCTATCCATATTCAACCCAGTATAATTGGACCTGCACGTACAGATCCAGACCCATTCCACCACACATATATAGATCCCAGATCCACTTTAATCGGATCCAGATTTATTGGCAGCCGTAAATATAACACTAGCATCCACCATACCCTTTGTAAGTATTATAGATCAAGATAAGTTATTAGCAAAAAGAATGGATGTTAACTCACCAATGCCTGGCATTGACTGTAGAGGCAGATATTGTTAATATTAAGCTTGCCAGATTCTCAAAAAAGTGCTTATTTAGTTTTCTTTGGTTGCTCGACCCTTCCTCCCATAATCTTACAAACAGGTTCGTCCTTTGACTGAATAAGTCGTAGCGCCGGATGTACCTTAAGGTCTCCCATTACCAACTTTTGGCCCACGTCCAATTCACTTAGATCGACGTCAATATAGGGTGGAACAACATCAGCAGGGCAAAGGTACCTAACAGTCCTCTTTATGGTATTCAAATAAGCCCCTGTCAAGTTCGTATAATAACAGATTTTAGTTCAAATTACAGATGAACAACATTATGCTAAATTAAATACAATAAGAAGATATCAGACGCAATGCAATTTTTGAAGCCTAGGAAAATTTTAAAATAATTATGAATGGAAGGATGAAAGCATACTCATTCTTCTCACTAAAATGAAGAGATTGCATATACAAGATATATCATTCTGGGGAGAGCCTACTTTGAACTCACCCTGAAGAGTGATCAAGGAAGATAAAAACTAAGGTGCTTATCCAATAGATGACAAAGATGGCCTACCAACTACCAAGTACCAAGTATATTAAGTCGAAACACTGGTAGAAAGAAATGCTTTTAGCCACACCAGTATTAGTTGCTCAACAACACCTCTAATTACGTCCAATGAAAAGTGTACCTGTACATGTCACATCTCTAAGGCCTCGGCCAAAATCACATTCTATTAGCTAAGTCCAACTGCCTATGGTATCGGCCAAGTTGTCCAAACTAGACCACTCCAATGGCTCTTGATTCCCTAAAACTCCCTCGACTCAAATTGAACAAGCCTGTGTCATGTAGGACTTTTATAGGACTAGAATGGCTCTTGATTCCCTAAAACTTTGCTCGACCCTTCCTCCCATAATCTAGGATCCTAATTTAAAGCTCTTGTTGAGCATAACTACTTTCATGAGTCTAAATTCCAGAGCTCCTAAACATTTAGCATGATTAAGGCAACTTGATCATCTCTATGGACAGGATGCATTTATAAAATATAATCATCTTCACAATTCATTAGTTAGCATCAATGCAGTTTTCCCTGGTAGAATGGTTTTTTTTAATGTTTATCTATATCGACTTCTATTCCAAATGCAGCAAATTTACAGAAACAAGAAAGTTGTAGAAGGGGAAATTTGAACCCAACTGTTTCAACTGATACTCTCTTTAGCCAACAATCTGCTCACCCATTTAGAGTTCCCACCAAAATAATCTTATAAATCATTCTAAAGATGCCCCACATAACTCCAGGTTTTCATCAATAATGGAAGATAATGGTATCAATCAACTAAGGGTCTCCAAATTGCAAGGAACACGGGAAAAATCAAAAATCAATTTCCACTAAATTAAAATTTGAAGCCGCTAGACCACAGATCTATTCCCCCAATATGACTAAGCAAAGCTTAACAATAACAACTACAAAATAACAGAAAGCCTAAAAAGAGGAGGCTCCCATCCAAAGGCAAAAGAGGTGTCACGCACAGCCAATGGATTGGGATGCCCTTGAAATTCGTATGAAAACAATATTGAACAAGGCAGAACAAAAATAGCTGTTACTTCTGCATGTGTTGATATGGAATAAAAAAATGTGCCGAAGTGGCAGCCTAAGTTTGAAAAAGAAAACTTTACCCAGTGCATGACCCAACTCTCTATTATCTCTTCTAAGTTCTAACCCTCCTCTCCTTAACATCCTTCAGGTGAACAGCACTACAGCTTGAGCATTCTTCTATCTAATTTGCAAATTTAGAGTGGAAAAAATTGACTTGAGGAGAAAACGAAAACCAGAGAAATCTAGGGATTCACCTATTTGGGTAATCTTTTTAACATAGCTTAATCTGTAATTGCTCATTTTGAGGGTTCATTTTGTCGCTTAAATCTAATATTTTCTCTACGTTTATCAGTTTAATGACATTCGACTGAAAAATAAGGAAAGTTAAAGGAATCTGTAATTACGGTTTTGGAGGTTTTATACTTTTAACACTTTTTCAGGTTGGAGGGGTTATTTTAAATTTATAGCCTTCCCTCCATCCCTCTCTTGAAGCCGAATCATGAAGGTTTGGTTAGGTAATACATCCATTTAAACGATCGAAATAAAAATCCTAAATAGACCTCCCTCTCTCTGAAACCCACGACACAGTTACATCTCCCTAAAATCCTTTGGCGAGCGAAAATCATTCCAGCTAGAGGAAAGATTGTTAACTCGCCAAAGGATGTTAGGGAGAGAGAAGAGAAGGGGGTAAGGTCGACTATTGATAAAGGGGGTTTTTTAATTCTTTTTCCAACCCAAATTGTGCTGATGTGGTGTGGTGCCACATCAGAATATGAAATTTAAATAGCCTCCCCCCCACCCTATCTCTCTCTCTGAAGTCTGAAAACAATGACACAGTTACATCTGCCTAACATCCTCAAGCGAGCAAACGTCATTCCAGCTAGAGGAAAGATTGTCAACTCGCCAAAGGATGTTAGGGAGAGGAGGGTTAGAAAGAGAAGAGAATGGAGTAAGGTTGACTATTGACAAAGGATTTTTTTTAATTCTTTTTTCCAACCTAAATTGTGCTGATGTGGTGTGGCATGCCACATCATAATATGCAGAAGTAACATCTGTTTTTTTGTCCATCTGCTTCCGTCTTTTTGACGAGGATCTCGAGGGCACCCCTAATCAGACAGCAGAGGAAAGACCCCATGCATCTTATGAGCAGCGATCCCTCTTCATAGCCTTGCTTTAGAAATACATTCTATATCCAAATCTAGGATCCTAATAGGTCACAGTTTATAATATTATTTACCTTCTTAAATTGAAAATCCAAAAACTAGTGAAAAAAAACTTTAGAAAACATTAAAAAACTGTACTCATTCCTAAACGATTACTCATTTGTAAATTCAAATATAAACATTAAAAAACTTTAGAAAACACAAGAATAACCATCATAGGGCAAGAAATGTGTTGATATATGTAATATCGGGGGTATATTTGTATTAGAGCATATATGTAATGTTCTCTCTTAATGTAAGATGCTAGTAGGATTCTTTATCCCTAACTAAGCAAGTCACCCTAATCTCTCTTCTTTCTCTTTTTTCTCTCTTTCACTTCTCTAAACCCTAAAACCTTGAAAACATTTCTCCACTTGGAGCCACAATGAAGGAAGAGAAAGCTTATTAAAACCATAAGCAAGAACGAAAGGAAGAAGAAACACCAGGTGACGTCACCAGTCGTACGACTGACGTCAACCATACGGCCTAGGCTGCCCATTGGGATATTCTAAAGGTAATTTTTGGGAGATCTTGATTTTAGAGGATTTTTGAATCCTATTTCATGTGATTTGGTTCAATATTGATGAAGTTAAAATAATTTGAAGAAAAATTTCATTAAAATAACTGTTTCATTTCAAAAAAATTTCCACTCGAATGGGTAACAGTTCACGCTGGTTATTGGTGACCCTTTTTTTGTTAGGAACATATTAAACTTTCCTCAATTTGGATGAGTTTTGAAGGAGTTATGATGATTTTTTCAAGCTTCTCCACTACAGTTTTTTAATGTTTAGGGGATTTTTTATGCCTTGTTTGCTTATAACAGCAACTTAGATCACCTTTTTTGGTAATCTTAATACCCTTGGATCATTTGTAGGTAAGATATTGATTGGTTGGTCATGTGCTACTTAAGTTTCTCCTATGGATGCTAAAGTTTTTACTCTGCCAGCTCTTTCCGACTCCGTTATACACTATCACCAATATTAAATTCAATGGTGACAATTTTCTTGCATGTCAATGCTCTGTTGAGCTTTATATTAGGGCCCGGTCCAAGATGGAGTATCTTGCTGGTGAGATCCTAAAGCCGCCGACCAGTATTCCTGAGATTATTAAGTGGAATACTGAGAATTGCATTATTTTGGAATGGTTATTGAATTCTATGGAACCTCAAATTGTCGGTAATTAGATTTTCTATAAGAGTTGTCATGAGCTTTAAGAAGCTCTCGTTCAGACTTATGCCCTAGTGGAGAATGATGCTCAGATCTACCAACTCACCCTTGAGATTGCTCATTTTCAGCAATGAGATATGCCTATCTATGATTATTTTGGGGCTCTACAACATCGTTGGGAAATATTGAGTCATTATGAATCTCTGTCTAAGTTATCGACTGCCTTTGCCAGGTTATGACAAAGCGAATTGAGCGTCATCACATTTGTGATTTATTGGGTAGTCATTGTACCAAATTCGAGCAGTTGCGCACTCAGATATTTGCCACGTCTCCTCTGTCCTCTCCTTAATTTGTGTACTCCACTGTGTTTGGTAAGGAATGTCGTCGGGCTGTGATGCCTTCAAGCACCATTCCTATGCCCCATCCGGATTGTACTGTCTTTGCTACCGATTTTCGTCCTACTGCAGGTCGTGGTAGGGGGACTGATAGGAATCGTCATGGTCATGACAATCGAGGTTGTGGCCGACCTACTACTCCTTGTGCTCATTGTGGTATAGTGGGACATGATCGAGATCATTGTTATCATCAGCATGGCTATCCCAAGGGTTACCAGTTCGTACTGCTGCTCACTTTGCTACGACTCCTGCTATTGATCCTTCGTCCTCAGTTGTTCCGAGTGATTGTTTAGAGTCCATGAGAACCCAGGTTGCTGAGATGATCCGAGTTGAGTTTCGTCTGCAAAATGATTCTGTTTCTAATAGACTTATGATCGAAAAATTGGTTCAAAATATTGTCTCTGTAATTTAAAAAAAAATTTGGGTTCTAGGGGTGTATAGAGAAATCTGTAACTTCCATTTTATCAACCCCCAAGTTTAACTCAAAACCATTATGATTTCAACCCTAACTTGATTCATGCTTCCCAATTCATTCCATTATTCACCAAAATAATTAACATTTAATGTAGATCATAACTTTTGGTGAAATCCCAAATCTAAAACTCTACTCAATCCACCCTTAATTTTTCTTTCATTATCCAACCCATAAATCTACTATTTCAATTAACCAAAATAATCAAATGAAGAGGGGTGAGATTTTTACCTAAGTGGGGGTGGTCTACTCATGGATTTCGGCTATCCCCATGATCTCCCTTGATCCTCCTCTTTTTCTTTAATCTTCTTCTTCTTGCCTCCTTTATCTCCCAAAACCCCAAGCTAAGGCTCAACCGTGAGAGAGATATAAGAGAGTAAGAGGGTTAGAGAGGAGAGGGAGTGAAACATGAGAGAGAGAGGACTAGGGTGTGTAACCGAATGAGAGATTGGGGTCCTTTTATATAGTGAAGAGAGAAGAGGGTGAGGTGTGTGGGGTGGCGATAACATCACCCCTCTTTTCGTATCTTTTTTCTTCTTTTTTATTTAATGTGTGTGATGTCTACTTTCTCTTGATTTGACTTCTCCTTTACGTCACGTCAAGCCGCTTTACATCGCGTCGAGTCGTTCGATGTCGCATCGAGCCATTTGATGTCACATCGAGCCGTTCGATGTCACGTCAACCGTTCGATGTCGCGAACCTGCTCACGGTGTAATGTACGAGACAGGGGCAGGCATTGGATCACATAGATCTTTACCTACGTGTCGGCGATACTTTAACGACCACTTACAATGTATAATTAATAATCGGCTAAATAATATCTTAATATTATTTTATTTTACCTAGGTGTCAACGAAAATTTCTCAGGTCATTTGCTAATTAATTAAGGTTCCTTAATTATACCAATTAAGCATAATTAAGCTTAATCAAAATATCTTTATTACTCAAAATAATGAATTAAATAAGGATACTTAATTAAGCGATTCACATCGTCTTCGCTCTGATATGGTAGTCCCCAAACCAATCTGATTCCTTTGCTCTGATACCATTTCTATCACGACCTAAAATCCCCCTATCTCAAATGGGACTTTGAATTGTGGCACTCCTTAACTTTCTTATCTTAAAGAGCATAAAAGGAATCCGAAACTACGAACTTAAAAAAAAATTCTTTAAATAATCATTCATCTAGTAAATGGGCGCAAATACGATTAAATTAAATAATTAAATGAATTAAAAAAAGACGACGTGAATCGGCTTAATTCAGGATCCTTATTTAATTAATTATTTTAAGCAATAAAGATATTTTAATTGAGTTTTATTAAGTTTAATCAGCGTAATTAAGTAACCTTAATTAATTAGCAAATGATTGAGAAATTTCCGTCAACACCTGAGTAAAATAAAATAATATTAAAATATTATTTAGCCGATTATTAAGTATACATCGTAAGTGATCGTTAAAGTATCGCCGACATGCGGGTAAAGACCTGCGGGGCCCAGTGTCTGCCCCTATCTCGTACAGTACACCACGCGCTGGTTTGCACCATCGACTGACATCAAACGGCTCGATGTGACATCAAACGGCTCAACGCGATATAAAACGACTCGACGTGACATAAAGGATAAGTCAAATCAAGAAAAAATAGACATCACATCACATTAAATCAAAAGAAATAAATAATAATAATAATGATGAGTAGGGTGATGATATCACCACCCCCCACACACCTCACCCTCTTCTCTCTTCACTATATAAAAGGGCCCCAGCCTCCTCTCATTCGATTACACACCCCAACCCAACCCAACCCTCTCTCTCTCACGCTTCACTCCCTCTACTCTCAAACCCTCTCACTCTCTCATGTCTCTATCACGGTTGGGCCTTGGCTTGGGGTTTTGGGAGATCAAGGAAGGCAAGAAGAAGAAGATCAAAGAAAAAGATGAGGATCATGGGGATGGCCGAAATCCATGGGTGGGCCACCGCCAGTTAGGTAAAAATCTCACCCCTCCTCTTCATTTGATTATTTTGGTAAATTGAAATAGTGGATTTATGGGTTGGATAAGGAATGAAAAATTAAGGGTGGATTGAGTAGAGTTTTGATTTGGGATTTCACTAAATGTTCAGAATTATGATCTGCGTTAAAGGTTAATTATTTTGGTGAATAATGGAATGAATTGGGAAGCATGACATAAGTTAGGACTGGAATCATAAGTATACATAGTAAAACTTGGGGGTTGATGAAATGGAAGTTACAAATTTCTCTGTACACCCCTAGAACTCGAATTTTTTAAATTACAAAAACAATATTTTGAGCCAATTTTTCGATCATAAGTCTATTAGAAACAGATCAAGGAGTTCGTAAAGTTTCATGGGTGTTAGACGCCATTTAGTATTTCAAATCGAATTTTAGTTTGGAAAACCCTGTTCTGGAAATTCTGGATTTCATTTTATAGTATGACTTTGGGTAAAACATTCCCTTAGTCTGGAGTTGTAAGAATTTTGGTACAGAGATGTGAATTGAAGTCTATTTTCCAATGAATCAAGTCTCAGATCCAAACTCATAATATTGAGTGAGATAGGGTTAATTGTTCAGAAGCGACACATTCTAGAAAACAGTTTCCAGTACCTGTTCTCGTTGTTCAAAAATCCTAATGAGTAATGGAAATCATCAATTGTGAATCAATTATATTTTTTCCAAAATGTACTATAAGTCTAGATTCATATCAACCTGATTTCATCCCATTCGGACTTACAATAATGAGCATTAGGATTTATTTGATACAACCGGGTCAGGTGAATACTGGAGATCTCTTATGATTAAAATGTAAAGGACCCTAGGGGTATAAAAGAAATTAAATGAGAAACGAACATCTGAAGATGGTCATTTGTTGTTTTTAAAAGAAAATTTGTGGAGAAAAGAAGAGGAGTTGTCAATCGAGACTCAGATCGAGGGATTCGACATTCGAGAAAATCATGAAGGATCGCCGAACCAAGCTAGAGATAACTTCCCTAGCTAATGGTATCATGAACATCACTTATGTTAAATATAATGCATGTTGATATAATCTGTATTTCTCTATGTTATTTATGATTGAGTGATGTAATGCTAGTATACAAGTATGAACTAGATGACGTATGTTGGTGTGAAATTTTCATGACATGATGCTTTAGTTGCAAAATTATGATTGCTTGCCTTAATGGTTTATAAATCATGTATATCTTGTAAGACAAAATGACCATATGCATGATAGTGTTTTAAAGCACAACATGTTCACAAGATTATATTCTCACAAACTCACAAGTCTCATGAACTTGCAACTCTCACAAGACCTCACAATTTTGTAGGTAGAGTATCAGTATGATGCATGTTTGAGTTCTAACCAGTCATGGATACCAACAACGTGCTAGTTCCTGGTTCATAAGTAGATGCAATTAGGAAAACGAGGGTATTGACCTGGTTCACAAGTAGATGCAAAATTAGGAAAACGATGGTTGGTACCTGGTTCACAAGTAGAAGTGCAACAGGAAAACGATGGTGCTAGTGGCAGGACGCCGACAAGGGTCAAGTAGTTGGAATCCACCACATATATGTAATCTCATGACCGATATAAGAGTTTTGAGTTATTTTAAGTTATACGCACAATGCATGTTGTTCTCTTAAGATAGGCACAATATGACTTGTATGATGAGACGCACAAACTATGCACGTTATGTATGCTCACTTGACATTTCGTACTCTGATTTCATTATGTATAATAGGTTTAACTAAATGTGTTGAGAATGTATATTATGATGTTTATGATTATTGTTAGCTAGAGTGTTATGTTGAGCCGTATGTACTCAGCCAAAATATTCATGACTACAGGTTAGATTCCGAGACGATTACTGAACCTTGGATAGAGGAGAACTACATTGAGGAACTAGAAGGTGACATCCAGGTAGAAGATGGTTAAATGGACAATTCTGTACTTTTGAGACTAAAACATTTATATCAATGTGTTGCAATTAAATTATCTTGAATGAATGATTAAACTCAATAAGTAGACTTGGGATTATGGTAAATAGTTTTGGATTATCAAGGTTCAGTTTATTTTGATCTAAAGATGAATGATCATTTAAAGAATTTTTTTTTTAAAGTTGGTAGTTTCGGATGCCTTTTATGCTCTTTAAGATAAGAAAGTTAAGCGGTGGCACAATTCAAAATCCAATTTGAGCTATGGGGATTTTGGGTTGTGACAAGTAGCATACTCCAAATTGCTTCCTTGGCCCTCACTAGAGACGACAATTGTCAACCTGATAAGAAGCTCAGAAAGGAGAGAGAGAGAAGACCCACTCCACACCTAACCAAGATAGGAAGAAAGCCCAAATCTTAAAGACAATTGGACAATGCAAGATCAAATGATTTACTGTATCTTCCTCAATCAGGCACAAATAACAACGGTTTTCCATACTTCACCCTCTGTATTAGGGACTAAGGCCTCATTGTAATAAGGTGAATGAGATACACTGCATCATTCCCATTTCCCAACATAACTCATCACAATCTTAGTCGGATAGGTATCTAGATTGGTATCAAGGATTATCTTTAGAATATCTTTCTAGAGTAGAAGTCTTTTACAATCTATTTAAGCCATGTATTATGGTCATTGTAAATGATCCATTTATCGATAAATTTCATTCAGAATAGAAGATTCCCTATTCTGATCAATTATGGGAGATAACATCGGCGGTAGGCAAAAAAGAAACTGTCTGCAGGGTCTCCACTTTTCCTTAGTTTCTTTTGTTATTGTACTCTTAGTTCTTATTAAGTCCAACTTGTCGTCGTTGTTAAATCACGATGTCATTGGCCTCTCTGTAAAGCAGCCATTATCAACCGTTGGACTTCTCTATAACATAACATTAATCTATTTCTCCATCTCTCTCACCTTTTCATGCACATGGGTGGAAAAACAGAGAAAACCAAACGCCATCAACCTTCAAGGAAACAATTGGAGTTAGGTCTCATCCATAACTATTTTGGCCATCTAAGGATGATATGGTAGGATGTTCATGGATGAAGATGAAGCATAATGCTCTAACACTAATGCCCATGATTTCATCCCACATGCACCATTGGCCAAGTGTCATGGTCATTTTGTCCAATGCGCTGCACATGGCCATAACCCATGACTTTGTAAATCTTGTACATATGAGTCATGTAAAGTGTTCAAGATATGTCTGTAAATACCATTTGTAGTTAAGGATAGTTTAGGTACAAAATTTTTTAGTGGCAAAGTTGTATACCCAATATGACCCCACCAACAGGAAGGATGTTTCCTTCTAGAAATTGGTGAAATGCTTAATTTCCTACCTTGAAGAGTGGTGAGCAAGGTGAGTCCTTGCACATGTCCCTAGCAAAGTTCTTAGCAAGCGCAATCTCCTCATAATTGTAGTTTGTACACAATTGCCTAAAAGATCAATAAAGCTTCATGTTGTTTCAATTAGTGTTAAGAGTGTTGCTACTTGTTGCTTTACATTATCCCTTTACTGACTTAGTGTGCTTGTCACTTGGGGATCACCCTTGGGTTTGTGATTGGCTGACTCATAGGTGTAGCCGAGTGCCACATGGTCTCTTCACTTATCAAAGTGTTGGACCATGACACAAGGCACCCAAATTGAATCTGGGTTCCCCTAAATATTCTTTTTCTAAAGGATTCCAGTTTTTATACCGTAGCGATTCCATCTTGTATATTGTTATCTTCTTCTCTCGGTCTTGCTCCTCATCGCGAAGATCTCCATTCTCTCATGCCATCTTTGCAGTCACCACCAACAACTGTGTTGTTCCTGCCATCATCCCTCATCTCTGCTCTCTATAATCGTTCTACCGTTATTATTATTTATTGAACCACTACCATCGCCAGCTTTCATGTCTAGTAATGCCTCTAAAATTAGTCCCAATGGCCATAGGGGTAGATCGACTCGTCAAATGTGTTTGTTTTAGCAAGTTATTTCTTTGCTTTGTAGGAAGAAGAGAGCTTTTAGAAAGAAAATAAAAGGAGTAGATTTATTGAACAGCCAAGCCTACCTCTTCTAGGCCCATCTTTGCTGGTCTATGGAAGCCATCTTTCTTCATCCCTTAAAGAACCTTCTCTCTCAGACCACAATAGTGCACCTTCTTTGGCCCATATATTTCTCTATCTCCAGCATTCTCTCCTTCCAAGCCCAAACAGGCCTTCTTTGGCAAGCAGTGGTCTATTATTAAGCCCATAAAGGCTGATTGTCATGGCCCATAGAGTGTACCTTTAAAGGCCCATTGAGGTCTATTCTACAAGCCCATAGAGGCTTGTACTGAATGCCCATAGAGGCCCTTCTTTTCTTTGGCTCAGTAGAGGCACTTCTTTTGCGGCCCATTAAAGGTTCATACTTGCCCTTCTTTACCCATCTATATATAACAATTCAGGCATGGCAACACATTCACATAGTCCAATTCAGGCATGGCAACAGATTCACATTAGCATATATAACAGGCAGCTACCCATTGTGCAACACATATTCGGTGGCATGGATCTATATTTGCAGCAATCACATGAGGATTTTTCAATCCCCTTGTGTTTGAGGAGTATTAGGGATCTATCGCCTTTTCTCGTTGTGCTTGCCTCGGAGGCTCTGAGCCGGATGTTGTCTAGAGCAGAGGGGCTTTATTTTGAAGGATTCTGAGTTGGTGCTAATAGGGTGAGGATTTCCCACCTCCAATTTGCGGATGATACTCTTATTTTCGTGTGTGCATCAAGAAGGGACCTTCTCTATCTCAGATGTATTCTTAGATGTTTTGAAGCAGTGTCAGGATTACGAGTCATTCTAGCTAAATCAGAGCTTCTCAGGGTAGGTGAGGTCCTATCTTAGATCATTCAGCCATGTGTCTAGGTTGTCGAGTGGGCTCTCTTCCTTCGGTGTATTTAGGCATGCCTTTGGGTGCGAGCTTTAAAACGAAATCAATATGGAACCCAGTGCTAGACCGAATTGCTAAAAGATTATCAGGGTGAAAATCGCCATACTTATCGAAAGGGGGAAATTGATTCTAATCCGAAGCACCTTACGAGGCCTCCCCACTTTCCTCATGTCTACTCTCACCATCCCACGATATGTGGCCAATTCTATTGGGCGTTTCTGTGGAACGAGAAAGGGGACAAAGTCAAATATTACTTAGTCATCTGGCCTCAAATGGGTCGCCCTACGGAAGATGGGGGTTTGAATCTTAAGCCGCTCATCCAAGTGAATAAAGTTTTATTAGGCAAATGAGTGTGGAGATTTGGAGATGAGGGGCAGTTTGTGGCGCGATGTGATAGTCGCCAAGTATGGGGAAACTTCGTGTTAGATTCCACGGGAGGTTAGAGGCCCTCATGGACTGGGGTTTTTTAAGGGAATTATGGCCAATGCCAACTTGGTCGTGCCTTACTTTAGATTTCAGGCGGGGAGAGGGTCAGAGATCAAGTTCTAGAAGGATGTATGGTTTGAGTCTACTCGACTAATGGATGATTTTGGTAATCTCTTCACCCTAGCTTCCAACAGGGATTCTCTAGTGGAAAATTCATATGCGAGGAGTACTACGGGGGTTGTATGGTGTCCGAGGATGCGTTGGGACCTCAATGACTGGGAAATCAATTATATGACTCGGTTCTTGGAGCGCATTACCTTGTCGGCCCTTTGCCCAAAGGTTAGGGATTGCACGATGTGGTCTAGAAGCAACTAAGGTCGGTTCTCGGTAAGATTATTGCTACAATTGATATCCCCTATCCCAAGTGAGTCATTTCCTCATAGAGTTGGGTGGAATCCTAGAATGCCTTCCAAAGCATCCTTCTTCTTATGGTCTACAACATTGAACAAAATTCTAACATGTGAGCACTTGCAGGTTGCAGCATAGAGGTTGGAGTATGGCTAACAGATGTTTTATGTGTCTCCAAGCGGAAGAGACGATGGAGCATCTCCCTCTGCACCACCCCATTGCGCAGAAAGTGTTCCTCTCCCGTATGGGGGTTGCATGGGTCTTTCCATCATCGCTTCACAATTTTCTTATCTTGTTGGACCTTGGAGAGCGGGGCGGGTGCCTAGGAGGCGAATTGGGAGGTGCTCCCTGGGGCTAATTTTTTGGTTGTTTTGGAAAGAGAGAATTCTCATAGTATTTGAGGACATCGCTTCTACCGTTCCCCGGATCTGTGATCACATCAGGTTGGTTGTCATGGAGTGGGCAGGGTTACATTATATAAGGGAGGAATTGCGAGGAGTATTGTACTAATATGTTTTATCATAGGGGTTAGGATCATGCATGCTTTCCTCCAACTTAGAGTTTATAAGCTTGTAAGCTCTATTTGTCGGGTTTTCTTTCATGTATTCCTTCTTTCCTTTTTTAATATATTGAACTGCTTTGTCGATTAAAAAAAAAAGGCCTCATTGTAATAAGGTGAATGAGATACACTGAATCATTCCCAGTGCATCTCATCACAATCTTAGATGGGTATCTAACTTGTATCAATGTAGTCAAGGCGTCTAGGCGATTAGCCCCGGCTAGGCGAGGAATTGCCTAGGCGATAAATTTAATATAAATATATATATATATATATATCACGTATATATATTATTATATATAACATCCAAAAGACCAAAACTCCACACCCACATTCCACAAAAATATAAAATAAAAAATCTATTACAATCATTCATCACATAACCAAAGACATGTTGACATAGTGGAATATTAAACACTTCAAAATCTGAGCCAAATACCCAAATTTGTGTCACCGTCCATGTATAATAATAGGTAGAGCCCCCTTACGATTGCTCGGGGGGGTGGCAGGGGGACAACACCCCCTGCGACGCAGATCCAGATTGCGTCGAAAACGATATTTTTAGTAAAAAAATTGATATTTTTAGTGAAAAAAACTATTCAAAATCTTATTACTTCTTCATTACATGTTTTTTTATTTTTATTTATTTATTGAGATATTTTTGATTTTTTTTAAGCAAAAAAAATAAAAAACATTTACTAGGATCGCCCGCCTAGAGGGGCGCCTAGGCGACACAGGCCCAAAATCGCCTAGGGACGCCTTGACTACACTGACTTGTATCAAGGATTATCTTTTTAGATTGACAGTTTTTTACAATTTATTTAAACCTCGCATTATGGTCATTGTAAATTGTCCTTATTTATCAATAGTTCGTTTATCATCAATGTGCTCCATTTGTTTTCATAAGCATAGGATCGATTGGTTCACCTCAGCGAATCCAGCAGCGTGGTTACTTGTTTCCCCAACAACAATCCTAGCTCTAATACCAAACTGATGGTGATCAACTAAGGGCATTCAAAGCATAGACTAACACAGAGAAAAATTCAAACTCTTCTACAGTAAATTCAATTCAAGCTTCTACACCACACGCCTCTTCCCCTTAACTCGACAACTCTTAACAGCTAAGATTTAAATTCCAAATGTAAAACTATGACCCTAATTGATCACAACTTCCAGAATTATAAGCTTCCCTAAATATAAAATTCTAAAAGCAGTGAAAGACCCCAATCATTTCTAATTCTTAAATTCAAATCTAAACTCTTAAATAACCTTAAAAGCAGAAGGCTTACTAAATCTCCCCGCGCAAAGCAAGAAATGCAACAACCCAAAGTCCCCACAGAAGTCCGTCTAAGACGTTTATCTTCAAAAGCTTGCATTTCGGATACCACCAAAGGTGATTATGCCTTTGTAGGGCTCGTTGAGACAAGTAAAATGAGTACCCATTGGCCTCATGGGCCCCGTAATGTCAACTGTGCGCGAAGTTACAGGCATTTGAAGATGATTGCGGGAAACCGCATCAGATAAGTTCCAAGGTTCAGTACCCTTTTTTCTAGACTCAACTTGCAAGGACTTGCCCGAAATCATATTACCTTCACCTTTAGGTAATTAGGTCTCTTTTCTGCTTATTTTGAAGAATCAAAAATCAATTTCTTAACCTCGTAAAATCCATAGTTGAAATATAGAATCAAACTGCATAACACTAGCTTTTAGGGTGCAAAATGATCGCTCTGCTTGAGATATTTGTTGAGGGTGCTTCCAGAGTCAAGATTTGAGAACTAAGAACGGAGATAGTTTCTTCTTATCCAAGTAACACAGGAAGCAATAGTCTTCCCCTCCAGCCTTTTCCACGGGAAGATCTTCAATAGAGCAACTCTATACATAAATTCAACTGAATCAACTGCAAGTCTTAGTTTAATTTAATGGGATGACAATTCTCATATAAAGATTTTGAGCTGAAAAACTACTGATTCCAGGTACAGCCAATATTATGCATATTGGGTATGTTCACCATTCCCCAAAGAAATAACTTATAAAACAAGGTTGAAAATAACATTCTTGCATATGCATTACAAATAGAATCTCAATAAGGAAATTGCAATTTAAGATGTTAAGTGTCTTCTCTTCTCACTGCTTATCTTCTGGTGGGGAAGGGGGGATCAGCCTAAAATTCATAGAGGATGATGAACCTCGTGATATGTTCTCAATGTGATAACACTTATACAAGCTATCATATTTCCAAGCTATATATTCTGTACATCAAATAGATTTCACAAACTTAGTGTAAAAAATCATAACATAAACAACAAAACAAAAGTCATGTTCTGCATACCTTTTCTTAATCCAGGGCATACATCTTCTCCTCTGAATACAATAGGAACTTCAACCTTCAATATAGCATGTGCAGGGGCTCTTAAGAAGGTAACGTTAAGTACTGCATCTGTGCCAGAGTGGAGATGAAGCTGACAAAATTTGGGATATATGCGTTTAAGAGGATGAACCATAATTTTTTAATTAACAAGATAAAAGTAATAATAGAAATATTATTATAGCGATTCTTCACAAGCTCCTGAAGAAAGGGAATTTGAACTAAACTCAAGTCCAAGTTTCATATTAGTGGTCAGAAATAATTACTTAATAGAGAGAGAGGGAGTATGTCTGTGACTGTTACAATCACAGTCCATTGAAAGAGAAAAGACACTAGGCTAGTTTACGACTAAGAAAATATTCAAGAAGCATAAATGAATTTACATTATACATTTAGAACTATCTAACCTTCTTTTTGAGAAACTAAGATTCTATTTTCTCTTAACTCATTTTTTTGCATTCAGCCATTAAATATTATAGCAAATAATGTAGATGTGATGTAAAATTGTAACTCAAGCTAGCAACAATCTGATGTTGGCTGGACACATACAGTCCTTTTGTTTAGTTCCGTTGCACGATAGCCCGAGTAAGTTTTATAAGTTCATACGGGCTACGGCAAATAGGAAGAAGGTATATCAATAAGAGCTGGCCAATAAATAGTGGAAAGAAGAACCCCCAAAAAAAAAGATGTTTGATGTTGGGCACATACAGTCCTTTTGTCTAGTTCCCTTGCCTGATAGCCCGAGTAAGTTTTATAAGTTCATACCAGTATTTTAAAAAGCGTGTGACGCAACCATGAGGCTTAAACCCCATGAGGCACACGCCTCATGCCTTGAAGCTAGCTTTATGTTTATGGCGTACATCTCATACATTAACTAAAATTAGGTTTCTAGTCACAACTGAGACTTAAATGTCATTTTTTAAAATTTGTTATTTGTTTCAACTAATTTATTTAGTATTTTTTATGTGTACGCGGGCACCCACACAAACACACGGTGTGCACAAATACATATAAATGTATCTCTCTATATATGTGCAAATATATACTATAATCTTTCATTAACTTTGAATCTTTTTGTAATTATTCTTATATTTTATTTATTTGTTAAAATGAGAGAGCATGAAGCTTTCTTGTGAGGCTTATGCCTCACGCATCTTGAAGTCCTAACGCCTCGCCTCATGCCTTCAAGTTTTAAAACATTGGTTCATACAGGCTACGGCGAATAGGAAGAACATATATCAATAAGAGCTGGCTAATAAATAGTGGAAAGAAGAACCCCCCAAAAAAAAGATGTTTGTTGATGCCTTTCTGAATCTTCAAGAGGGACTAAGAAATGCCAATACCATCTCAAAGAAAGCAAAGCGAATATTACTCTAATACAACCTTCCAAAAATAGAAGCAGAACATGTCATCTGATTGCAGACATTAACACCAACATCCATCCCATGACTTTTCAAGTCAATAAGCACCTATTTTGCTTCCAAAATTATGTTATATGTATATATGTATATGTATATATATGTGTGTGTGTGTGTGTGTGTGTGTGTGTCTTACTCTTATATGTGTGTGTGTAAACCCTGATCTGAATCAAGGCTGCCGGTGACTTTTCACATTAATTCCAACGAATCTCACTTACAGTTTGTGGATGATACCTTATTATTCTGTGATGCATTGTGTTCCCAATTGGCCTACCTCCGTTGTCTTTTCAGATGTTTTGAGGCAGTTTCAGGTTTGAGGATCAAGCTCTCAAAAAGTCAAATCTTTGTGTTGGTGAAGTCGTGAACTTGGCTGAATTGCTGGTGTACCTAGGCTGTAAAACGGGGTCCCTTCCCACATATTATTTAGGGCCCCCTCTAGGGGCAAGTTACAAAGCTAAATCGGAGTGGGATCCATATCTGGAGACGTTCTTCAAAAGTTTACAACGGTGGAAATCCAGATATTATCTAAGGGAGGGAAACATACTTTAATACATAGCACGTTAAGTAACTTTCCTACGTATTTCCTAATCCTTCTTTCCATTCCAACTTGCATTGCTCATGAATTTGAGTGTATCCAAAGAGAGTTTTTATGGAATGATAAGGTTGACATCCATAAATATTATCTGGTAAAATGGAGCTTGGTTTGCCATCTGAAAGTCGGGGGAGGTTTAAACGTGAAATTTTTGCTTGATGTTAACAAGGCATTATTAGGGGAATGGTTATGAAGGTTTGGAGAGGAGAGGAGAGGGAGAGTTTATGAAGGATTGTCATAGCGGCAAGGCACAGGGTAAGTAATCAGTGGGAGTCTAAGAGCGTTAAAGGTCTTCATGGGATCAATTTATGGAAAGCTATTTGTCAAAGAAGGAATGAATTATGTAAACATATTAGCTTTAAAGTGAGAACAGGGGATGATGTGAGATTTTGGGATGATTAGTGATGTGGTCAATTCACCTTGGATCATGGCTTTGGTACCTTGAGTCGGCTAGCGATAGATAGGCATGGTTTGGTGTCGACTTCTTGGGAATGGGCCCAAGGTAAGGAGGTCTGGGTGCCCAGATTCAGATGTAATCTCAATGATTGGGAGTTGGGAGATTTGTCTAAGCTTTTGACCGGGTTGAAATTAGTCATTCCTCGTCCTTTAGTTCGAGATAGTCGATTGTGGCCAATGGATCCAAGAGGTTAATTCTCAGTAAAAAAAAAAAAAAATTATCAGGCTCTTATTGTCTCCCATTTTCCTCAGTTTCCACCATAATTACAAAGTTCATCAATTTTTTCAAAACGTCCTCAATAATTCTCAACTTTTTCGTTGAACGATTAATTCACAAAGTATTCGCAACTTTTGGAAGAAAAAAAAAATTACTTTTTAAAAAAGTCACGAATTATTCCTGATTTTGAACATCCGCCCGCTCTCCTTGTCCAACAAGGCCCTCCTGAGAAAATGGCTTTACAGATTTGGCATCGAGCGCGATAGCCTCTAGAGGAGGTTAATCACATCCAAGTATGGATCATCTTTCAACTAGGAACCCCCTACTCCAAATGGCCCGCACAGTACTGTCCTGTGGAAAAGCATTATGAAAGGATGGGAATTCTTCTCTGTCAACATCAACTACCGAGTCGGTCGGGGTAATGAGGTAAAAGATTCTGGACAGACAAAGGGTGTGGTCCCACCTCCCTTCACGATGATTTCACCTCTATTTAGGCCTTAGCATCAAATGAATTTGCTTTTGTAGAATCCTATATTGAGAATCTCCCAAACAACAATTTGGTGCCCTAGTCTCATGCGCAATCTCAACGATTGGGAGCTAGACAGCTTCCAAAACCCCCTCACCATAATCCATCAAGTCCCCACATTTCCCACCCTCAGGTATGTCCGTTTGTGGTCTAGAGACAACATAGGTCGGTTTTCAGAAAGATACCTTTATTAGGCCTTCCTCCTTAGTAGGGGTGCACACGGTTCAGTTTGGGTCGGTTCTAAGAAATTTTGGGACCGAACCGTCAGTTCTCGATTCTAAAAAAACAAACCCAAGACCAAACCGTAGAGCTCAGTTTGGAAAAAAACCAACCCATAACCGAACCGAAGAGCCTCGGTTCGGTTTGGTTCTACCCACGGGCATAGTAACAAAGTTCGGATTCGGGAATTATTCGGCAGGGGTTAAGTTCGAAAAAAAAGGAAAAAAATCGGCAAATTCGGGTTAAGTTCGGGAAAAGTTCGAAAAAATAAAAATTAATAATTATAAAAAATAAGAACGTGATGCCAACTAATCCATCTATCAATCTATATGTATTGACATCTCTTACTATGTTAACATTTATTCCAATTTCTAAAAAACAAGCATTATGTAAACTCGCAAACTCAAGAAAAAAATTACATAAGGCTTAAGTAAGCTTTATGTAATTTAAGAAAAAAGAATAATTTAGATTACATGTTTGTATATGCAAATCAAATTATATAATTCAAAAATATATAAAAACAAGAAAAATAATCTGAATAGATAAAATCAGAAAAGCAATATATGAGTGTATTTGTTTGGTATAACATAGTTATTTAGCAAAATATAGAAATAGCTCAGAATAAATAACACAAATCTTATTTTCTCTTAATTCAGTAGAAATTCAACAGACTAACCAACTTGCAAAATTATCTTTTTTCTCTCAATTCAATCGAATGTAGTCAAAATCCTAAAATAGCGTACTCGAATAGAGTTTTCTCATTCTTCTATCAGTTGGTGATTTCAATCAAATGAAGATTTCTCGGTGTGAAATAAGTCTCGAGTTATTAGTAATAATTCTATTGCTAATAGAAAATTCATTTTATCCTCATTTTTATTTTAGAATTCTGAATAAGCATGAACGAATAATTTATGAGAAATCTTCATTCGGAATAAGTTCGGCATAAGTTCGGAATAATTCGTTCGTTCGAGAATTATTCGCGAATAATTCGTCAGTTCGGGAATTATTCGTTAGTTCGGGAAAAAGAAGCCTTTTTAAACGGCACCTCTTAAAAAATGAATAGTTCGGGTACAATTCGGGAATTATTCGAGAACTTTGTTACTATGCCCACGGGTCCTAATGTCGATAAATTTTGGGCCCAATGATGCGTGGGCTAGACCATCAAGGCAATAATGACTTGGCCCCTATAGATCTGTGTGGCTTCTCCAAAGGGGGGGATATTACAGCCAGATTGCCAGCCAACGGTGGGGTCGAGCTTAGCTGTGCTACCGCAGATGCAACAGGAGGCGGTTGCGGAGTGGGTGATGTCTAATATGGTAGGCGTGGGGACAATTCTGGGGCTTTCTACTGGAGGTCAGGAAGCTGAAACCAGCAGGATTTGTAGATCCACAGAAGAAGAGGACAAGGGGCACAGAGGAAGAAATATTGTTAAGCAGAGCAATGGTCATAGAGGAGCCTCGGCAATGGAGATGAGAAGACTTCACTGCAGCATCAATTACGATAGAGCAAAGGGGAAAGGGAGCTTAGCCAGGTCGAAATCAGCTCGGGACCTTCAGGTGTTAAGATGATTGGGTTCTCTATTTTTTCGTGGAATATAAGAGGTCTGGGGCGAGTGGAGAAGCGGGTGGCGGTTAAAAGGTTCGTGCGGACCAAGCACCCATCGATTTTATGCATTCAAGAAACTAAACTGGCAGGCATCAAGGAGTTTCATATTAGAGATTTGTGGGGGTGCCAGGCTCCCGGTTGGATTGAGCTCCCGTCGGTGGGGGCCTCGGGAGGTATTCTGCTCTTGTGGGATTCTTCGAGGATGGAGGTGTTGGAATCCGAAGTGGGCGCTTTTTCGATTTCTATCTTATGCCGTCTGATTGGGGAGGATTTTCTTTGGGTTTTCTCTGGGGTGTACGGGCCGGTTGAGAGGTCGACAGACATCGATTTCTGGACAGAGCTGGATGATGTCAGCGTGCGTTGGGGAAAACCATGGTGTCTGGGAGGGGACTTCAATAGTATTCGCTTTACTTCGGAGAGGAAGGGAGGTTGCTCGCTCTCTCCTAAGATGCGGAGGTTTGGGGACTTTGTCTTCCACCACGGTCTGATAGATTATCCTTTGAGAGGTACTCTATTCACATGGTCTCAGCCGGGGATCAATGGTCAAGCGAGCCGTATTGACCGGTTTCTAGTCGACCAAGCTTGGGAGGCTCACTTCCCAAACGCGATTCAGTCATCTCTTCCGAGGCCTATATCTGATCATGTCCCAATCTTGTTAGAGATGGGGAGTTTTAGGGGGGGTCCTAGCCCGTTTAGATTTGAGAATATGTGGTTGGAGGATGAGCGGTTTCAGGACCTAGTAGCCGAGGTGTGGGGCCAAACTAGGGGGTGGGGATCAGCTAGCACTCGGTTTGGACTTAAACACAAAACTCTGAAAGCTCGATTGAAAGTTTGGAATAAGGAGGTTTTCGGTAATGTCCAAGTTCGCCTCTCCGGTTTACTAAGAGAGATAGAGATTTTGGATGGTTGGGCGGAAGTGCGAGATCTTCCCCCTTCGGAGTCTCGGGAGAGAGAAAGCAAGAAGATGGACTATATATCGACTTTAAAGTTGGAAGAGATAAGTTGGAAGCAAAAAGCTAGGACTCGGTGGCTTAAGGAGGGAGATGGAAACACAAAATTTTTTTATAGAATGGCTAATTATAACCGCAAAAGGAATTTCATCTCAAAGCTGAAGGTAAACGGGAGGTGGGTGGAGGATCAAGGTGCGATTGAAGATTGTGTTATATCCTATTATAAAGGTTTGTATCGGGAGAGGGAGAGGTGGAGGCCTAAGCTTGATGGACTCGACTTTGATGGCATTTCTCATCTTCAGAGGGAGGCTCTTGAGAGTACTTTCGAGGAGGGGGAGGTGCTTGACGCGATTCGGTGTTTAGAGAGTGACAAAGCTCCTGGTCCAGACGGCTTTACTATTGAGTTCTTCAGGAGATGTTGGAGAATTGTGGGGCAAGACCATAGTAACAAAGTTCTCGAATAATTCCCGAATTGTACCCGAACTATTCACTTTTTAAGAGGTGCCGTTTAAAAAGGCTTCTTTTCCCGAACTAACGAATAATTCCCGAACTGACGAATTATTCGCGAATAATTCTCGAACGAACGAATTATTCCGAACTTATGCCGAACTTATTCCGAATGAAGATTTCTCATAAATTATTCGTTCATGCTTATTCAGAATTCTAAAATAAAAATGAGGATAAAATGAATTTTCTATTAGCAATAGAATTATTACTAATAACTCGAGACTTATTTCACACCGAGAAATCTTCATTTGATTGAAATCACCAACTGATAGAAGAATGAGAAAACTCTATTCGAGTACGCTATTTTAGGATTTTGACTACATTCGATTGAATTGAGAGAAAAAAGATAATTTTGCAAGTTGGTTAGTCTGTTGAATTTCTACTGAATTAAGAGAAAATAAGATTTGTGTTATTTATTCTGAGCTATTTCTATATTTTGCTAAATAACTATGTTATACTAAACAAATACACTCATATATTGCTTTTCTGATTTTATCTATTCAGCTTATTTTTCTTGTTTTTATATATTTTTGAATTATATAATTTGATTTGCATATACAAACATGTAATCTAAATTATTCTTTTTTCTTAAATTACATAAAGCTTACTTAAGCCTTATGTAATTTTTTTCTTGAGTTTGCGAGTTTACATAATGCTTGTTTTTTAGAAATTGGAATAAATGTTAACATAGTAAGAGATGTCAATACATATAGATTGATAGATGGATTAGTTGGCATCACGTTCTTATTTTTTATAATTATTAATTTTTATTTTTTCGAACTTTTCCCGAACTTAACCCGAATTTGCCGATTTTTTCCCTTTTTTTTCGAACTTAACCCCTGCCGAATAATTCCCGAATCCGAACTTTGTTACTATGGGCAAGACTTCATGGAGGTGATGGCGGAGTTTTACGATACAGGGCATTTTGATAGAGTATTGAATAGCACGTTCATTGCTTTAATTCCTAAGAAGGAGGGGGCGGTGGAGCTTACAGACTTTAGACCCATTAGTCTGGTCAGCAGTACTTATAAAATCCTATCTAAAGTGTTGTCAGGCCGCCTTAAGAAGGTTATGTCTTCCCTCATCTCTCCTAGCCAGAGTGCCTTTGTTGGAGGGCGCCAAATATTAGATGGGATCCTCATTGCCAATGAGTGCATTGATTCCAGGGTGAGAGCCAAAGAGCCAGGCATTCTTTGCAAGGTCGATTTGGAGAAGGCCTATGACCATGTAAACTGGGCTTTTTTGGATTACATTCTAGACAGAATGGGTTTTGGGAGGCGATGGAGGCAATGGATGTGGACTTGTGTGTCGTCTGTTTCATTCTCCATTTTGATCAATGGTAGCTCTGTGGGGTATTTTCCTAGCTCTAGGGGGTTGAGGCAAGGGGACCCCCTCTCACCGTTCCTCTTTATGATTGTCTCTGAAGCGTTAGGTAGAATGTTGTTGAAAGCCGAGGGGACTTTTTTCGAAGGTTTCAAGATTAGTCAATCTGGTTTGCGGATTTCTCATCTCCAGTTTGTGGATGATACCCTCATTTTCTGTCAGGCGTCGAGGCGGGACCTTCTTAACATCAGATGTCTTCTCAGGTGCTTTGAGGCGGTGTCGGGGCTGCGGGTTAATCTTGCCAAATCAGAGATTCTGAGGGTGGGGGAGGTACCCATAATGGAGCACCTCGCTATTTGCCTTGGGTGTGGTGTGGGTTCCCTCCCTTCAGTTTATTTAGGCTCTCCTTTGGGAGCTAAATATAAGGCAAGATCAGTTTGGAATCCTGTAGTAGATCGGATTGTTCGGCGTTTGTCCGGTTGGAGGGCGTCCTATTTATCAAAAGGAGGGAAGTTGACGTTGATTAGAAGTACACTGCATGGTATTCCCACCTTCTTATTGTCGTCCCTTACTATTCCTCGTTCGGTGGCTCTTACCATTGAAAAGTTGCAAAGGGATTTTCTTTGGAATGATAGGGAGGGCAGCGCGAAGTACCATTTAGTGGAGTGGGCTCAGTTGTGCAGGCCAAAGGAGAATGGGGGATTGAATTTCAAACCGATCACCCAGGTGAATAAAGCTTTACTTGGTAAGTGGGTGTGGAGGTTTGGGGTTGATAGAGACAGTTTGTGGAGGCAGGTGATTGTAGCCAAGTATGGGGAGTCTTCTTGTTGGACCCCTAGGGAGGTTAGGGGTTCCCATGGGCATAGCCTTTGGAAGGGCATTATGGCGACTGCAGATTTGGTGGTGCCGTTCTTCAGGTTCCAGGCGGGGAGAGGTTCGGAAATCAGGTTTTGGAAGGATATATGGTTAGGCTCCTCTCGTCTTTCGGACGACTTTGGTACTCTTTTTGCTCTTTCTATTGACAGGGATGCTCTCGTGGAGAGGTATTACGAGGAAGGGCCAAACGGTGTAGTTTGGTGTCCAAGGCTACGGCGCGACCTCAATGACTGGGAAATCATAGAATTATCTCGGCTATTGGAGCGACTGTCTTCGTACCCTATATGCCTTGCGGTTCGGGATAGGAGGTCGTGGTATAGGAGTATCAATGGGATGTTCTCGGTTCAGCGGTTGTTCCAGTCTTTGCGTTCTTACCCGGTTGGATCTTATCCTTGGAGAGTGGTGTGGAATCCTGTCATTCCGTCCAAGGTGTCCTTTTTCATTTGGACGGCGTCGTTGGATAAGATCCTAACTGGGGATCATTTGAAACATAGGGGGTGGCAGTTGGCGAATAGATGCTATATGTGCTTTCAAGAGGAAGAAACAACGGCTCATCTGCTTTTGCATTGTCCTCTGGCGTCGGAAGTGTGGAGTTTCTTCCTATCTCGTATGGGACTGGCGTGGGTTGTTCCTTTTTCACTACAAGATCTCCTTGATTGTTGGCAGCGGGATAGGAGGGTGGGTGTTTGGAAGGAAGTTTGGGGAGCTCTCCCTGGGGCCATTGTGTGGGAGCTCTGGAAGGAGAGAAACCATAGAGTCTTTGATGAGTCCTCAACCACAGTGCCTAGTTTGTGTGCCCGGATCAGAAGGTTAGTTTTAGAGTGGGTTGGGGTCAATAGGTTGAGGGAGGAAATCCTGGATATTCTGTATTAGTCATTCTAGTCGTCGGGGGGAGGAGTTGGTTCAAGGTTTTGTAGTAATGTCGGGGTCGAGTTTACTAGCTTGTAAACTTGAGGGTCCCTTGTCTTTAGTTGTTTTCTTGCCTTTCGTTTAATAAATTGAGGTATTGATCAAAAAAAAAAAAAATTTACATGGGCTCTCTATAAGGAATGAAAGGGTTCTAAAAAAAAAAATTATAGGCCAGACCAGTTCGGTTCGGTTCTCACACGGTTTTCGGTTCGCAGGTTTCACATTCGGTTCAGTTCGCGGGTCCACATTCGGTTCTAGTTCGGTTCAGTTCTCGGTTCGGTTCGGTTCGGTTCGGTTTTAAATTTGAACAAATCAGAACCGAACCAAAGAAAATCGGTTTACATAAATTGGGAACCAGAACCGAACCGAACCATTAAAAAAACCGAACGAAACTGAACCATGGTGGTCCGTCCGTTTCACGGTTTGACCCGGACTCATATGCACCCCTACTCCTTAGTACCAGCCATCTTTTCCCTTATAGAACAGTATGGAAGGCGGGCTTACCTCCCAAGGTATCCTTCTTCCTTTGGTCTACAGTTATTTTTCCTTCTTCCTTTCGTCTACAGTTTTGGACAAAATACTAACATGCAATCATCTTGTGAGTAAGGGTGGCAAATGACCGATGGTTGTTTTATGAGCCTAGACGCTGAGGAGACAATTGATCACCTCTTGTTGCATTGCCCTTTTGCACATAAGGTTTGGAGGCTTTTTCTTTCCCGTCCAGGAATCAGTTGGGTCTTTCCTCATTCCTTCCAAGACTTCTTATCATGTACGTTCTCCGCGCAATATTCCCCCTCATCTCACGCAAGAACTTGCCAAAGGGCTAGACATCTCTTGGCACAGTGGTGCTCCATCCTGGAGAACTTTGATTTAGCATGTTTAAAATTTTTTGTTGTAATTTTGTCTCCTATTATCTTGTTTTTACTTTCTACTTAGTTTGTTCGGCCTTGGGTTCACTCCCTTGTGACCCCTTGGTCCCCACTTGTACTTCTCTAATTTATTATTATTATATATAAATATATCCCTATTACCAATCAAAAAATAATAATTAGTAATCTTATTATATATTTCCGTATCTTGGCCGACATTTTTTCTATTTACTTCTGAATTTTTCGAATTCTGTTGATTTTTTTCAAAATTTTCCCTAGACAAATAATTCTCAAACCCCGACTTAGTAACTATGGTTTCCATATCGGACCGTGTGGAATCCTAGTATTCCGTGAAATGTATCATTTTTCATTTGGACAACATGTTTGGATAAGATCCTAACTTTAGACCATCTTCAAAGTCGAAGCTGGAAATTAGCCAATCGTTGTTTTTTGTGCCAATCTGAGAACGAATCGGGGGATCATTTACTCTTGCACTGTCTTTTCGCTTATGGTCTTTGAAGCTCCTACTTATCACATCTTGGAGTGGTTGAGTCTTTCCTAGACCCTTTCGATACTTCTTATCCTCTTGATCTTCGACTCGGTTGGCTCCCCCACTAGCAGTGGTTTGGCTCCTTCTTCTGGGGGCTATCTCTTTGCCGATTTGGAAGGAGCGAAAATGGCAAATTTTCGAAGAAGAGGAACTCTCTTTGATCCGGATTATTGCAAGGGTTCGCCTCCTCCTACTTTCTTGGGCACCTCTTAGGAGTGACTTTGAGGATCTGGGAGTAGCCTCCCTATTTCCAATCTAGTCGCTCTTAGCTGATTTTATTGTGGTTGCTTGGGGAATGCATGTACTAGCTGCTTTCCTTTAGCTTTGGCTTTTGCTTTCTTTATGGTTCACCTTTTGTGAACTGCTTATGTTTGTTTTTGGTACCTTTTATTATGAATAAAATCTCAGTTACCGGTTTCCAAAAAAAAAAAAATGCTGCCTATAGATAAGATTAACTACTGATTTGACTTGTAAGGAAGACATAAAAAAAATCATGCAGAAATATGATGAAATGAAGTGAGCCACCATTGTATAATTCAGTATAAACCCAGTAAAATTTAAGAAAAAAGAAATGTAGAATTTGGGCAAGGTAAGGACTGACTGGAACCTCATTCACATGTCCTTCATTCATCTTTCTAATATAAATATTAAAAAAAATGGCAGAATATTGCAGAGCTTGAGCTTCAATGTACAGCAACAAATCACCTAGTTTCCTTCTCTTTTTTATTTTATTTTTTTCCCTCAATGAGTATAAGAACTCATGTGTACTTCTTAGCTAGTTTATCATTAAATTGATTAGTAACGCTTCGAAACGTCAAAATCCTTGCACAAAATAAAATACACAATTCCCAAATTTTGAAGAAATGAATTCAACCAGTTGTTTCTTCTTCGATTTCTCCCTCTGAATCTTCTCCCATACCATAATGAAAATCAAAATTAGTCACCAGAAAAATCAGGACAGTACCTTTCGCGGCAATACACGGACCTTCTCGATGATCTCGTCCGATCCGAACTCCGGCCTGACCTCAAGATCAAAGAGTCTGGAAAGGAAGAAGGATCGACCGAGATGACTGACGAGCTTCCTGATCTGATTTGTCTGTACAGAGATGAGTCTTTTGTTCCCACCTTGTTGTCCATCTTCCTGCTCGAAGACGATGCTCGGAACACGACCTACTTTTCTCTCTTTGGCCGATATATTCTTGCCGGATATAGATCGAGGGATTGCACGTATTGTCTCGGAGTGTTTAGGGTCTGGTTTGGGGAGGCCTTCTAGGTATGTGAGAGGGACGATTTCGGGTTCCTGAAGAACAGCTGCTGCTGCAGAAGAATGGGAGAAGAATCGGAGTTGGGGGGTTTTGGTGAGTACACGCCGTTGGATCCACATTTGGTCAAGGCGATAGGGTCTTTCTCTCTCTCAGAAAATAAAACAGTGAGAGACGGATTTTGAGAGTGCTTTGTGAGTGAGAGAGAGCGAGAGAGAGAGGTCACTTTGGGGCTTAAGCAGGGTTTTTGAAGCGTGGAAAGAAATGTGGCTCGGACTCGACTCGTTCCGTCGGTCGGGGTTAGACGGGTTACGTCGATGAACGGAGAATTTTCGACTCGCATTTATATTGCCAAGAACGAGTATACGAGGAGTGCCAGCCCTACTCTTAATCAACTTCTACTTTCACCTTCCACCGGTCCATTTTGTAATTGTTAAAATATTCACCCAAAAAAAAAAAAAAGGAACTTTACTATTGAGACCCCTTTCAAAAAAAAAAAATTTGCTATTGAAACCCCTTTAGAGCCGAGCTAAGACCGTGCTCTAAGAGCATGAGATTCAGGTGGGGTCCATTTCACATGATAGGTCCCACTTGATATCCCGTGCTCTTAAAGCACGGTCTCGGTGATCTTGGCTCTAAGGGAGGTCTCAGAAGCTTTACTAAAAAAAAAAAATGGTGCTGCTAGGCGCAGACCAACATTCACTTATAAAACACCAATATCAATAAAATATTAGCTCAGGCTGAAATGGGTTAGCGAGTTTGACACAGCACAGGTTGTTTGGACACATGAATATACTGGTAATAACAAGTATCAGATTAGGTTTTAGGGAAGGAAGTATATGTCCGGCTTTTGTAGCTCAACAAAGTGAGCGAGCGAGTTGACACAGCTCGGGCTGTTGGGACACATTGATGAATCAGTCCAAAACAAAAGGAGGAGTGTTATCCCTATACGTATAACTCCAAAAAAAAAAAAAATTTTGGGGACTCTTGCTCTTAGTCGTTGTTATCCCTTCACTAAAGTTTTAAAGGCAAGGATCAATGGTTTATACTACTTCTCGATATGATAAAGAAAAGTAACAACACGTGTCATTATCAGATTGAGAGTTTGAAAGTTTTATTATGGGGTAGCATTTCTCAAACAAAAATTAGATTGATTTTAGCCAGAGAAGCTCGGTTTTTGAAGTGGTTGTGAAAAAGGAAATTGAGCCTTATATAGGTTGCATAAATAAGCCAATGAGATTTGCACACCTCTGAATGACTGGAGACCTCAATGTACACCAAGATAGTGTATGTCTCAACTTTTGAAGCAAATAGATGAAATAAATGTGAATATAACTTGGGTGGTTCAGGCAGAGACGTATTGCAGTGAGGATTAGAAGGATTGAGGCATCTCTTACTATTTGGACATATAGGTATACCAATACAACAAAAACAATAATATTGGCATTTAGGTTTTTGACTTAAGGTAACATCTTTAATTTTGATGATAACACAATAATAAAATAATATTTATGTTACTAATGTTTTATTGAGTTTAAGTGTAATTCAGTTTATGAAGAGCATTAACACATCATCTAAAACAAAAAAAATGAAAATACAACCAAGCTTAAAGAGGATTTTTCCATCAAGCCATAAGAAAGCAATTGAATCATGTTTAAGATAATTAAATATCATATCAAAAGTTAAAGTCCAAGTCGGATCATCAAGAAGATTGAAGGTTGATCATGAAGCTAAAAACAAATCCACTCAAAATCAAGCTAGAAGAATTGAATACTCATTTGAAGGTTTAATAGTTTATTTTTAGTCTTTGAGAGTGTTTAGGATTTATGTAAGAAATCCTAAAAGTTTGGTTGATTGAATGCTCAATACTTAGATTGACCATATGTGTCTTAAAACCTCATTGAATATCAATCTAATGACCTAAAACAAGATAATTATCTTGATTAAAATAAGTTATAAGGCCATGGAAATCATGTCCATCGAATTGGTTAAACATAGATGAGATTTCCCAAAAAATACAGATGACTCATCGATGAATGTTCAAAGTAAAAACAGACTCGTCGATTAATGAAGTTACAAAAAGTTCTATAAATTTTTGTCTTGAAACTCGTCGACGAATTCAAACAATCCATTTAGACTCGTCGATGAATTTATGCGAGAAAATGCTTGAAATGTTGTAACGACTATATTTCAACGGCTCTCTTATTTTAGATGAAGCATACAACCAGGGCCGGCCCTTCCATTAGGTCATCAAAGCCATTGCTTTAGGCCCATTAAAAAAAAATAAAAAAATAATATTAAAAGGGCCCTATTTAGAATATTAAAAAAAATAAAACTCATTTAGATTATTAAAAAGGCCCTAGTTATAGTTAAATTTTTTTTAATAATATTTTTTTAAAAAAAATTTAAAGCCCCATTTAAAATTTTCGCTTTAGGCCTCCAAATGACTTGGGCCGGCCCTGCATACAACAACCACGTTATTAAAAGAGGTATAAATAAGATTGGTTTATGAATGATATTAAGAACTCAAATTATTCAATCAATTACTTAAAAGCTTAGATTTCAAATCAATCGAGTTATAACCTATAAATCTCAAATCCAAGTTTTTGAGTTTTTCAACTCTAATATTTGAGAGATTTTTAGTGAGTGTTCAAAGCATTTATCAGTTCGTGTAATGAGCATTATCTGAGTGTAAAAACTACTCTTATCAAAGAGGTTGTAAAATCAAGTGGTCTATGAGACTCTTGTCCGTGAAGCTGGAAACTTTATAAGGCTTGATATATACCCGGAAAGAGATTGGAAAGGTCTGGTCATTATCCAGAAAGTGGACTAAGTATGATTGTTTTCTAGTAAGGTTTGATCTCGACCCGGAAGAGAGATTGTAAATGTTTGATTTTCGCCCGGAAGAAGATCGACGATTTAATAAATCGTGGTGAATCCCTAAGTGGGGAAGCTTAAGGCGGGGACGTAGGAGAGTTACTGAACCTTGAGAACAACATCGTGTGTCTACCTGTGTTTGTATTCTCTATAACTCAACTCCTTATTTATTGTCTTGAATGATTGTGTATAATTGCTAATTTCTATTTCATTTAAACTTGTAAAAGTTGAAATTCTATTTAATAAAGTAGAAATTTATTTTAAATTGCCATAAACCCTAATCACCCCCCTCTAGGGTCCAATCCTTGGGCAACAAATAAGAGGTTTTTAGCAACAGAAATACATGTCTCAGCCTTTGAAGCAACAACATAAAGCGATGTGACTTGTACTCTACTGGTTCATGATGAGACTATTACATCAATAGACATATGAGTTTAGCACAACTTGGAATGTTGAGAATATGGATCTATTACTCAATACTATGGCAGGATGATCTTTCTTCTTTTGCCACGTAGGATTACCATTTGATGCCACGTGTCAGTAAAAAGAAGTTCAAATCCATTTTTTCTGAACGATGCTTCTCTTTCAAAACTTTCCAAACTGTTAAAACCTTTTCAACCCAAGTTGTTAATCGGTGCTTCTCATTCGAAACTTTCCTAACCCTAACACTTTGATTACAATCATAGTTTGCTCCCAATATAGGTTTTATTTTATATAGTTTCATTATTATATTTGTTTTGCTTTACTTTTACATTTATTTTATTTTAAATAATTTTAATTGAAGTATATGTTAGGTTGACATTTAGTGTGGGAGGAAAAACTCATTCCAGACTTTGCCTTTATTTCCCACCTTATGACATTGCCCTTGAAGGCAAAGTTAGGGCCTAGTCGATCTAGGTCCTTGAAGTAGACTTTGCCTTTTGACAACCCTAGTCCTCTATCCTCATAGAATAACACTTTGCGAGTTGATATTATAATAATTAAAGGGTGGCACATGCGATGCACGTGAGAGCGAGGGGAAGGAGTTAACCACAGTTAATAGGAGTTAAAAAAGACGTGTTACTCGTAGGTGCGATTAAACTCTCCCCGAGTTCAATCGTGATTGGCTATGATTCTATTATTTAAATAGACAGATGAGTAGGGGGTAATTTGGGAATTAAAGTACAACATGAAATCACTTTGCGAGTTGGGATTATAATGACTAAAGGGTGGCACATGCGATGCACGTGAGAGCGAGGGGAAGGAGTTAACCACAGTTAATAGGAGTTAAAAGAGATGTGTTAGCTCGTAGGTGCGATTGAACTCTCCCCGAGTTCAATCGCGCTTGGTTGTGATTCTATTATTTAAATAGATAGATGAGCAGGGGTAATTTTGGAATTAAAGTAAAACAGGAAATCAAAGTTGTTTTATATGAGGGTAGTTTGGGAATTTTGGAAAAATCAGGCTACGCCGACTTCTCGTATTATAATAGTAAAGAAATCTCAAGTTCAATCGCTCTTAAGTTCAATTGCACCACAAGTCAACATGTGTTCCTTTTAACACATATTTAACTATAGTTAAGATTTACTAACCCTTAAGGTTCAACAATCTTTTAATCTTGTTTTTTTGAAAAAAATATTTTAAAAAACTAAAAAAGGGCTGTGGGTGGGAGCTCAATCGCATTTGGAAAGGAACAGGATCGCCAAGCATCGCACGTGCATACTTTTTTGGTAATACACACACTGATTACACGAGGTTTAAGCCGCAAAACCCAACCCAACCCAACCCCCAGAAAGGGTCATATTTCTTGGTGAGAGAGAGGAACTGATATAGATTCAATGTTAGCAAGGGCTAACCGATGTGGGACAAAATTGACCAATTTTCCGAGTTCCAAGTCTGGCATAATGGACCAAAGCATATTCTCTATTTCAATCTGGCATATACCCCAAACAAATCTTTGAATTCCAATGGACCACAGTAGCCAAAGCCACACAAGCCAATATTTGTCCAACTGCAATGCTAAAGAAGAAAGAGCAAATTTTTGTTTACGTTGGAGCAAAGAGGGTTGATTCTCTGTAACTAAAAACTTTGCCGTTAGGCACTCCCAGCTCTCTGTATCGTATTCTTTCAGAGATCAGTCGAGGTAATTTGATTGTAATTACACCATTTCTTTTTACTGAATCGTTGCTTTCTTTTTTAATTTTTTTCTCATATAGGTCAACTCAATAATCTGTAGTTTAGTTTATTCCTCTTTTATTTTTCCGCAGCTGAACTTATAACTTATTCATATTCTATCATTTTTTTAGCTTTATCCCTTAATTGTACATTTTTTTTGTTTGGAAGAAATAATGAACTACAAGTACACTTTCTTTTTGCATGTTTTGGTAGTTCCATTGCTCAATTACTTTATTTTTCAGTCATTAGTTCAGATTCAACATGATTTCTTTCGCGCCATTCAATCTGGAATGGAACTTCGCCGAGGCCTTTCGAAGTGTATTGATTTTAATAACTGTGAACTAAGTTCCCTCTCACTTTTCTTCTATCTATTACTTATTGATGAAGATTTAAAATAGAATCGTATTCCGTGTTTTCTAATACAATATTAAAAATATTGTCTTGCATAATGCCTTTACACCTCATCACCGAGTCCCCGTTGCCTCCTTTAGACTTGTTAATTAAACAAAAAATGTTACCTTTTGTTACCAATCATCCTCAAGGGAACCCGATGATGAAAGGCGGGATTTCAGGTATTGAACTCAATTTGAATAGGAAAAAATTGTTCTCCATTCCCCGTACTACAACTATGGTTGTTGTAAGTGGTCTTATAAGTGTAAGTTTTTCCTTTTTTCAATCAATAAATCATATGTATATATAATAAGAAACTTAGTACAAAGAAAAGGGATTATAAGATAATGAACCCGAACAGCAACATGTAAACAAAATAAAGAGAGAAATATATATATATATATATAACCATCTCCAGGAGAAGGAGAAGGTCCTTAACAAGTCAAAATTTTGCGATAAGTAGTTGACATATCTTCGAGCAAACTTACTCCCAAGAACAAGAGGCATCATCGAAAATTTTGCAAATCCTCTCCTTTCAAAAGGACTATGCTATAGTCCCCGATAGGAGAGACCAAAGGACGTGAGACTCCACCTTCACTGATAACCAACAAGATAAGAAGTCTTGAAAAGAGCCCGAGAAGACTCACACAATTCTCAGCCGCGACTGTGATGGTAAAAAACTCCAAATACCAAACGCTAATAAATAACGCAATAACAAATGATCTACTGATTCCTCCGATTGATGGCACATAAAACAACAATTTTCCATTCTCCACTCTCTATCTTAAATGGTCACATGTTAGGATTTCCCCCCGAGAAGCCACCTATATGAAGAAAGATACATTTGATAGAACTCTATGGTTCCACACAGCTTTGTAAGGATATTGAAGGGAATGACTACCCCACAGGGAAAGAAAAAACATCTCACTGTAAATTGACCTTTGTTGTCTCTAAGCTACAATTGATCATCCCTAAGGAAAGGACAAGGATTAAGACCCTGCAGATAATGAATGATACGAAGAAGGTCCTCTGTCTCCTAATCGTTAAGGCTACACCCAAGTCTAGGACACCGCATGGATGTGTTAGCCACCCACTCGAAACAGGATGCTACCATCGTATTTTTAGTTGCTGCCAGTAAGAATAGATAATCAAGATATTCATTGAGTTTAGACTAACCATACCACAAGTCATCTCAAAACCTCATTAACTTTCCCCTGCCCACCCTTAGTCTAATATGTTTCAAAAATTCATCCCCAATGTTCGTAATAGCTTTCCACATACCCATTCTATGAGAGTAACGGACCATTCTCGGCTCCCACCACGGCTACTCTCCATATTTGACAACAATCACCCTTCTCCACAAGTTCTCTTTCCAAACCGAAACACTACACGGCTACAACCACTCTAGCATATTGCCTTATGCTAGAGTGGAAGGCTAAGGCCTTGAATTGTTGATAACAACGTTACTCAATAATAAGCTTTTAACTACTCGAATGCCTTTAACCCTCTCACCATGATGACATGAGAGGTGATTTGGTTGTGTTATTTGTATTTACAGCAAGAGACTTGCCATCTTGATTTGGAAAATGTCTCTCTTTATTGGGACATATATGTGGGGGTATACATGAATTTGAGCCTAATTGCTGGAATGCAGTATTCTGATGGAATGACTTAAAGGATGAAAAACCATCTATCGGTTGCACCAAGTCCTTCATGCACAATTATCTAAGTTAAGTTGCTAAATTCGAGGCTTTTTTCAAAGATGCTATGTCCAGTCCTTCTCTATTTGTCAAAAGATTTGAAAATAGTATAATTTTAAAGGTTTTGCTTTGATCATCCTTTAAAAAATCTTGATATATCGAAACTCGAATGATGGTAACATTATGATGAGTGCAATGTTGTAGAGGCCATAAACATGGGTGGGTGGAAAGCAACTTGCTTATAGGATGATTGTAAGCTTACACAAGGAAAAAAAAGAGTTATTTCCCCAATAACTGTTTTGTGCCTTGAAGTGGAGGACACAGTAGATCACTTATCATTACATTTCTTATTCGCTTTTGAGATCTGGTGTCATTACCTATCTTTAATGGGGATCAGTCGGGTCTTCCCTCGTACCTTCTATGATTTCTTATTTTTGTTGGTCAATGGTGAAAGTGCATGGATCCATATCAGGATCATGTATATTTTTGCGGGGGGCATTAGCGTGGTAACTTTGGTAGGAACATAATCGCAGAGCCTTTGACGATATCGTATCATCCAAGGAGCCGGTTTGTTCAAAAACTTGTAAGCTCTTTCTTTAGTGGTGCTCTACTAGGGAAGACAACAAAGATTTGGGCATGGATGGTCAAACCTGACAGCTGGGTTCCCAGTGTAGGAGTTATCATGGTGATGTATCTAGCGGTCTTTCTTTGATTGAACCCTTTTAGGCGATCCTCTAATAGGTGTCATATTTCATTTAAAGAATTTTGGTAGCACAAAAAGGCAAAAGATCGGAAGCAATGCTAATGCTAGGGTCGATGATTAAGGCTGACTCCATGGCCAGGGGAACAACTGCACAGCTGACAGAATCTATATCAAATGTCTTAATGAGTGAACTCCCTCTGTTGTAGTGTTCTTCTATAAAAGGTGCTGCTCTTGCTTTGGAATATTTATGTTATTCATACTCAATACTTTTTGACTTTTTGTTCCTCCCACTTACTACTATTGACAATTTTACCAAGACCACTCTTAACTTAATTATGTCATATTTGTAGTCTTTTACTATTTTGAGCATGGTATTTAAATTTCTATATAAAAAGTAATTGAAATTTATAATTTCTACATATTATTAAATAATTTATCATTATAATTTTTTAAAGTTTAAAAAATTAGAATGTTCAGTGATTGTTTAATTAAAAAGTTATGTATGCTTTCTCAAAAACGATAAAAACCACAAATATGACAGTTTATTAAGTTACAATGAGAACTTTTGGGGTTTTTAGCACCTCTGTTCACAGATATCATAACCTTAAATAGTTATGGTTCCACCACTGTGTGCTTTGTCTTCAGCCTACAATAGCCATAGCCCCCCATTACTAGCTTACTGATGGCGGACTCAACCATTGTGGTTCCAAAAGTGCTCTGACAATTAATGGTTGAGATCAACTATTGTGCTAGTGGAATTAACTAATAGTTTATGCACTGCCAGTCAGGCATTTCAATTACCTAATCCAGCAAATGTTTATGGGACCTTGGGAGAATTGTCAACTCAGTACTTGTAAAACTGATAATGTGATAGATATAGCATGATTGAGTAATATGTCTCTTTTAGTGAGAATAAACTGTGTTACTATAGTTAATGTTATATGGGAAGTGTAGTAGTAATCGCCCAAAGAACAAATAGCTCATAAAACAAACTTTATTTTGCATGTTACTTATGTAACCTGTTTCAAAGCAAATTTTTTATATGGAAAGTGGCTGTTGCTATGACCGGGTACACAAGTAACTGGTAAAACAAAAGTTGTCTTAAGCGATTTGTTTTATTGGTGATCAGTCCTATTCCCTTACGATTTTTATACTGATGCTTGTTATCTTTTCGATAGAATAGTTAGAATACTTCCAACGCTGGAAGGAGAGTGATTTGGATGGTTTGACTGGGGCATTTAGGAATTAGGATTTATCAAGATAATTTTACCAAGAGGAGGATTAAGTGTGGTAACATGGGCTTTGTTCCAATGGTCAGACAATGAGGTACTTTTGTTTATGATGCTCTCTTTTTAAGGGATTCAAATCTCAAGTCTTATTTCAGTCACGTATGAGTATTTGACTATTAGGTCGATCATATTTGTGTTTGAAAGACTTCTATACATAAGCCGCTTATATTGTGTTTTAGTGGTGGTTGTGTATGCAGTCTTCTTATTGTGTGCTGGTACAGCACTTCAGAGTTGAGATGTTCAATGAGGCTATTTCGTTCCCTCTTTCAGTATGTGTTGGGTTTGGCAAAAGATGATGGAATACCAGTGTTACCTAGGCACGTGGTACTGGTGCCAAGTGTCTAAGTGTCTAGGTGTCTAGAGGTGTTTGGCACGGCAAGCTCTAAAAATCCCAATACGGCGACACGGACATACAAAATTTTAAAAATTATTATATATATATATATATTAAGCAACACAACTTGACAAAAAGTTCATAGCAATTGTATTTTTATAATGACATGACATACTTGAAGCACCACGTGCCTAACCATAATGTTGACGTCACCATGACATGGTATAGGCATGTACCAAGGAGTGTCGTGTCCAAGTGTTGGCACGACAAAATTTGGAAAAACTGAAGTGCCTAGGTAACATTGTGACATACACATCGAACATTTTTGCTTAATGTTGGGTCTATGTTGTGTGGCTCAAAGGGCATTGAAGATAGATGTTTTGTGTCAATTCAATCCCTATGGTTCCAGTTTCCAACTTGACATTAAGAGGCAAATAGCCTTAAACTGGCTAATTGCTGAGTGAGAGTGAAACTGCAGTATGACAGGGTAGATTGCATCCATGGAGCATCTAAAAGTGTCTTGGATGCACACCACCTATCTAGACTTTGTATTGTTTCTTTTCTTCATCTCATCTTCAGCCCTAAATTAGCCATCTGATTTTTTTTATCATGATCACCATCCTGTATCCTATACCATCAAGTAAAGGGTTTCAAGGATGAGCTAATGGCTTATTGTAGCATCTAACAGACTGACACCATCTATTGGTGTTGTGCACGAATCTTGAGATGTGATTTAAAATTGAAAATAATTTTCTGTTTTTTTTAAAAGACACCCCACAAGAATATTTCACAAACCCCAAAAACTGTTTAAAGATTTTCCCCCTTTTTTAGCGGTAGAGGGTTAATTAACAGGTAAGGACAGGTGTTGAGCCCAGTTTAAGATACTAGAACAAATCTTTAGTCTATATTAGTAAAGATAGTGTAAAGTGTTCCCCTGAGTACACGAGTCCAATGTTCCAGCACTTTCAATTTCTTGTATTGCAGGTTCTAACTTAAGCAGAAATTAACTAGTTTCTGTTGATCGGACCCTATTGGCTTGCTAAGATTGTTGGGCTGAATAATTTTGAGCTCTACTTCTAAATAGGCTTCCACTGTTCTTGAGTTTCTTTCAATTTTTACCTCCCACGACTTGCTTGTATATTCCTTCTTGGTCAAGCGTTGTGGTTATGGTAAGTGACATGGTGGAATTGGTTCAAATTATTTGAAGATCGAGGTTACTTTCCAGCAAACTCTTTTGCAATCAAGAGGGACTCACCAATTATAATGTTCTTAATGAGTAACTTCTAGTTTTACTTCTACTCTGTTTCCAGCCAAGAATCTCGATAACATAATCTACCCCATTTTGGGGCACGAAAGTCAGATTTTGATGTTCTTGCCAAGCAGTAGGATTGATCTAGCATTGCAAGTTCTATACCCAACTCCTAGTACATTTTAGCACAGATTAGTCCTATAGTTGCATTATTACACAGATGCCCCTTCCAATTTTGAGTATAGTGATTCACATATGTGTCAGGGCTTGAAATAGCTTATTCTCTAGTACTTCTTATCTCCCCTTTACTTTGATCCAAGAGGTTGCTTTGCTCCTACATATCCATACTTCCAGTTGTTGTACTTATAGAAGCAGAACAGCCTCCGTAATAGAGAACCCAACATTTGTGAAACACTTTAAACCTATGCTTATCCTTATCAGGTTTATTCAATTTGATGTTTATCATTACAACTACTTGTAACATGTTTATAAATACAATACCTTTCAACCCTAAAGAGTATAGGGGTGAAATATATTTTAGTGTCTCTGTTCTTTTATGGTATCAGAGTCTATACTTGACTAACGTCTTCTTCAACTCAATGGCATCTTCTTTTTCTACCACAGGCAGTGATTCCAATGTCACTCCTCCTTCCATGTTGGCACCCGGTAGTTTTCACCATATTGTTTCGATTAAACTCAACTCTGCAAATTTTCTTCTTTGGCATTCACAGTTCTTACCCCTTCTCCCATTCTCCGAGGCTATGAATTGGAAGGATATGTTACTAGCACCACTCCATGTCCCCCTCAATTCAATCAAACTGAGTCCAGCAATGACTCCACAAATGAGTCGTCCTCCTCTCTTACTCCTAATCCAGCATATACAGCATGGATGAAACAGGATCAGATCCTTTTAGGATGGCTACTATCGTCCTTAACTGAAGGTGTCCTTGCCAGAGTAGTAGGACTCACTTCTTCACATGCGGTTTGGGCAGCTTTAGAACGCATGTATGCTTGCCGATCTAGAGGACGCATTATGCAACTCAAACGAGAGCTGCAAACTCTTCAAAACGGAGCTTTATCTATGGTTGGCTACCTGCAAAAGGCCAAAGCTCTTAATGATAGCTTGGCTGCGGTTTCAGAGATTGTGCCTGAGAATGATCTCATTGGTCATATTCTCAATGGCCTTGGGACTGAATATTCATGATTAGTTACAACATTAACTGCTGTTCCACTTGAATTGTCTCTTGATGATATTCATGGCCTCCTGCTCGACCAAGAGTTGCGATTAATTAAATAACAACCAACTCTTGACTCCCTTTCTCCATCAACAAATGTAGCCACACATTCTAACAATGGTGGCCGAACCAATCGTGGACGAGGTAGAGGACGTGGAAGTGGGCGACAACACAACCCCAACTTCAGTACTAACTCATTCCAATCGGGCGCTCGTCGGACTCAATGTCAGTTATATGGCCGATGGGGCCACACTGTTCATACTTGTCGCCATCGATTTGATCAACATTTTCACATTGATACAACTAATGCCCCTGCTGCATTTTTAGCTTCTCCATCTCCCTCGAATGATGTGACTTGGTATCCAGACTCTGGTGCTACAAATCATATTACTGCAGATCTTGGCAACCTCAATCTTCATTCTGAATATCAAGTGCCAAATAGACTCAAAGTTGGCAATGGTGAAGGTTTAAAAATTTCTCACACAGGCTCCTCCATTATTTGAACTTCATCTCACTCTTTTATGCTTAATAATATTTATCGAGTTCCTTCTATTTCGCACAATCTTTTATCTGTTTCTCAGTTTACTTCCGACAATGACGTCTTCTTTGAATTTTATCCTCATATGTTTTGTGTAAAGTGCCGTCAATCGGGGAAGGTGTTGCTCCACGGCCTGAATAGAAATGGACTCTACTGTATAGACACCACTTCTCATCCGCCCCAAGTTTCCTCTCCCAAAGCTCTAGTTGGTGTTCGTACGACCATGGATGTTTGGCATCAGAGATTAGGACATCCCGTTTCATGTCTCGTGAGTAGCATCATTCATGGAAATAAAAGAGCCGTCTCATTTTGCTCTGCCTGTCAACTTGGCAAAAGTCATAAGCTACCTTTTGTTTCTAGCACTTTTGTGTCTAAGCATCCTTTAGAAAATGTGTATTCAGACATTTGGGGTTCTGCTCCTATTCTCTCTTCTCTTCAAATGGATTTTCTTATTATATACATTTTGTGGATGCATATAGTAGATACTCATGGTTTTATCCCATAGCAAAAAAATCTGATGGCTTGTCTATTTTCATCAAATTCAAATCAATGGTTGAGAATCTCTTACATCACAAAATCAAAGTCTTGCACACGGATGGGGGTGGGGAATATGTTAAGCTCAAAAAGTTTCTTGAGCAAAATGGTATCTCTCATCGTATTTCTTGCCCTCACACGCCCGAACAAAATGGGCTTGCCGAACGCAAGCATCGACACATCGTTGAAACTGGGTTGTCCATCATTGGCTACAACTTCTATACCACACAAATTTTGGGATGTTGCTTTTGATACAGCTGTGTATTTAATTAATCGACTTCCATCACCCACAATTAAAAATAAATCTCCGTGGTTATTCTTGTTCAAATCTAACTCGGATTACTCATTTTTAAAAGTGTTTGGATGTGACCGTACAATCAACACAAAATGTTACCCACTCTTACGACCGTGCAATCAACACAAACTGTTGTATCGCTCAACTCCATATGTTTTCTTGGGTTATAGTAGCTCTCATCATGGTTATCGTTGCCTACACATTCCCAGTGGTCGTATATATGTCTCTAGGCATGTCATTTTCAATGAATCTAATTTTCCATTTGCATCATGTCCACTACAACCTCAATCACCCAATACCTATATCCCATCACCTATTGGTTCCTCACCTGTCCTTTTGCAGCAGCCTGCATTACCTACATCTCAACAACCGGCAACAACAACATCACCTTCTCCTAGTCCAAACAAATCACAAAATGATACCCCTCCTCCTCTGCCACCACCTCCACCAATTCAACCCAGTCACCCAATGCTTACCCGAAAAAGATGGCAATATTCAGATTGAGTCACTACAAGGGAATTTCCCTTAAGCAAGACATCTACTCTCCACTGATTTATTCACTAATCTAAATACTAACACTAGATAAATGATTAAGAAAATTATGTCACAATAAAACTAACAATGTTTCTAGGCAAATACTCCTCCACAAGATCAGCACCCAATGTTTGTCATATTGGAAACAGTGGGACGTGTATGGTCCCATGAGTCTACAAGCAACAAAATCCAAAAATTAATATTTTTATTTTAGAGTAAGATTAAACTTGAAAGGTTTTAGATTATCCATTGTATTACGATACAATTAACTAGCATAAAATAGCACTGCGATATTATAATTACGATAAATTTACCTGGTATGAATTCGAGAGCAAAAGGCAGTCAATGACAACAACACAGACGAAAGCTGAAGGGCAACCGAGAGCAACGTGTAGCCTAGGGTTAATGGCCCATGAGAAGAAGCGACGATTCCCGACCATTCATGGTGTAGTTATAAATGAAGGAGTACAGAAAAACATGAAAATCAGTTTAACACAAATAAAATATTGAAGAAAGAAGGAATATAAAAATATAAGACTTAAAGGTGCAAGCACTAAGGAGAGGACTATATTCATATAGATTCACTAGAAGGGGATTTTTTTAACCAAGACATCAACTCACAATTGATTTACTCACTAAGCTAAATAATAACGCAAAATAAAATGATAAAAAAAAGTATGTCATAATAAAACTAAGGTGATTGTTAGTAATAGATGCCCTCACAATCTCGACACAAGGACAAACACTTTGTGGTTGGGCTCACACCCCAATTTTGGTCCTAGTAGAAATAGTGGGGCATGTACGGCCCCACGAGTCTACACGCAACAAAATCCTAAAACTAATATTGGTATTCTAAAGTAAGAAACTTTAAATTTTCAGATTATCAATTGTATTATGATATAATTAACTGACATAAAATAGCCTTGCAATATTACAATTACGATAAACTCACCAGGTACAAAGCCGAGAGCGAAAGGCAGTCATCGACAGCAGCAAAGACAATAACTAAAGGGCAGCTGAGAGCAACTTGCAACTTAGGTTTAATGCCTCATTAGTAGAAGTTGCGGTTCCCGCCCCATTCCATATAGATCACGTGGTGTAGTTGTATAATGAATGAGTAAAAAAAGTGTAAAAAATTAGTGTCTTAAATAGAAAAGTTTGAAGAAAGAAAGAACATAAAAAATCATACTTAAAACTAGAAGAACTAAGATGATGTAGTATTCAGATTAAGTAACTAGAATGGAATTTCCCCTAAGAAAAGCATCTACTTACCTTTGTTTAACTCGCTACACTAAATACTAACACTAGATAAATGATAACAAGAAATATGTCATAATAAAACTAAGGGGATCGCTAGTCATACACGCCCCTTCAATCTCAGCACAAAGACAAATACTTTGGGGTGGGGTGCACACCCCAATGTTTTTCGTACTAGAAACACTGAGTTGTGTACGGCTCCAAGAGTCTACAAGCAACAAAATCCTAAATTTAAATAACAAACATTAAAGAGCATTGCAATATTCTAATTACAATAAACTTACCAGGAATGAAACCGAGAGTGGAAGGCAATCATCGACAGGAGAACAAACGAAAGTTGAAGGGCAGCCAAGAGATACGTGCAGCCTAGGGTTAATGGTACATAAGCAAAACTGCAAGAACTAAAAAGAGGGCAGTTTTAGATCGTGTCAGTAAAAGGGAATTTCCCTTGAGCTAGACATTTACTCACCATTGATTTACGCTCTAATTTAAATAGTAACACTAGATAAATGATAAAAACAAGAATGTCATAATAAAACTAAAAAGATTTCTAGCCATATACTCCCCCACAAGATCGGCATAACGACAAACACTTTCACCAGGGGCCCACAGCACAATGTTTGTCGTACTGGAAACTATGAAACATGTACGGCCCACGAGTCTTCACGTAACAAAATCCTAAAATTAATATTTTTAATCTAAAATTAGACAAAACATTAAATTTTCAGACTATCAATTTGTATTACGATACAATTAACTAACATAAAATAGCAATATAATATTATAATTACATTAAACTCACCAGTTCTAAAGCCAAGGGCGAAAGGATCTAATTATATTCTATTTAGTCATATTGATATTTTATATGATTTTTTTTCTGTACATTAGTATATTATTTATGAATGAACTATTCCTTTACTTGGTAGTCACCTGAAAACTGGCTAAGCACCTAATGTTCACCTAGGTTCCATGATCAGTAGCTCGCCTGGGACCTTTTCTGTGTTTTGGAAACCTTGGATTAAAAACAAATAGCAGCCCATTACATCTACACTCCGTAAATTACACAACACAACTAAAATAGCTACCTAGTATAAAGGGCGCCAGTAATAAGCAAGAAATAAATCCTTCTAGAAAAACAAGGATTATAATATCCAAGGAGAGATGCACGGCCTTTTCTAGAAGTTGACTATATACTTGATTAGTTCGATCACTGATGATGGCATTGACTCCTGGCAAAAGAATACTCATGATATTCCGAAGAGCAGTTTTGCCACTCATGAAATCCTGCAACACATCAAAAGAATCCATGTTACATATCACATGAATGCTCGAATGTCAGTAGGACCATTAAGAAACCAATGATGCAATGCCATCCGGCCACACACTGAGTATATATCAAAATAGTTTGCCACATGCACATGTATATACTGCATAAAACTAAAAAATTTTTAGCCGGTGCAAGATACCCTGTACTACAAGAATGGCATTACTTCCATATCAAGCTCCCACAAGGCCATGCAGAATTGAGAAGATATTACATCCGCAAGCAAAGACCTCTTTTTTTCTTTTGTAGTGGGCGAGGGAATTACTGCTTAGAAAAAGCAAGATAACACCTTCCCCCAAAAAAATGAATTAAATAAAAAACGGCATGGTCACTGAAGACCATTGATCTGCTCAACAACTCTGAATGCCACATATAGAAATATATAGCCAAAGAAAACAGAGCCAAGATATATATATATATATATATATATATAATTTGATAAAAAAAACAATTAACAAAAAATTGATGAACCTAGCCAATACAATGTATCAGTTTGGCTCATTAATCAGGTATGAATTGCAGCATTAAGAGTTCTCCTTGTTAACACAAGACCATAGTAACAAAGCTCTTCATCTTTTTCAAAACGTCCCGAATAACTCAAATTTTTTGTCAAACAATTATTCATAAAGAATTTGGGACTTTTAAGAAAAATCATAAACTTTTCTAAAAGCAAATTAAACATAAATTATTCAGGACTATCTTAAAAGGTCGCGAATAAATAAATGATATTATATATTTATTTCTATTTTTTATAATTAGGAAATAAAATTCCATTACCAACATTTTCCCAAATTTCTTTCCGAATTTTTCCAATTTTTTTTCTAGACTTAGGCCTAGCCGAAAAATTTTGAACTCTGACTTGGTGACTATGCACAAGCCTAGCTTTCAAGTAGCAAAGGCCAATAATATTAAAAAGGTCAAATAGAAAGCAAAAATGCTGAGCCACCTCCTCCTTGATTGCTCTTTCTTGTATTGGATCCCGAACCAGTTATTATCCACGATTGGTGTTACTTGGGTACTTCCTTCATCTTTCATGAAGATCATTTGGTTCTCCTTTGGAAGGAAAGATATAGAAGGGCGTTTGAGAAATTCTACATAACTCAACGAAAAAATCTAGTTTGCGTATTTAAACTTTCTTCTGTTTTGGAGTTCCAACATGAAGAATGGGTTATGAGTGGATTGGGTTTTGTTTCAGCTTCATTAGTTCCTTCTGCTGATAGGGGTTAGTATGTTCTAGTTGGTCAGAGGCCTTCTTTTTATCCACTTTTTTTTTTGTTCAGTTAGTTCTCAGATTCACATATATATAGGTGAATCTTTTTGTACAGATTTTTCCCCTTAATATATGACCCTCTTTTACTGATCAAAAACAAAAACAAAGACCCACAGTTCAGATTAATGTTGAGATATTACAAAATTTCTTGCCCAATCTGAAAAGCGAACATTACTAGTTAAACTTTTGTTCAAGGCTTCAAGCTCGTATCACCAAAAAAATCCTTTGCAACTTTCTTTTTTCCTCCTTGTAATAAAGTTAAGCTTCTCACTACAGAGAGAGAGAGAGAGAGAGAGAAGCATGTGCTTAAAGGGAAAATGCAGAAATGATTAAGGTCACATAAGACCTAATGATGGTATACTGTAGCAAACAAATGACATCAACCAATATGTGTGATTCTGAGTTAACAATTTTTAAACTGTGTACATATAAAATGTGCATATTGGCTATAATGTCTTGGATTTGATCTTTGTTGTTGGCCAATAATAATTAATCTTGTTTTGGAACTGCATGCTTCATAACCATACGACGACTAGGGTAGCATTTTGATAGTTATAAGATCAAATCATGAGTCATGACTATTGGAAATGCATGATTTGCTTGGGCCAACCAAATCAAAATTATAAAGATCAATAAATATAATGAGTAACTCAATCTTGTTTTGAAGAAACAGGTATTGCAACCATATGACTAGGAGTGGCAATTTCTAACCCAGCCCGTCAACCCTCCCAAATTACGAGTAGGGTTTTCTCAACCCGTTTATAATTGGGTTGAGTTGGGCTCGTCGGACCCAACGAGTCATAATATAATAATTAAAGATTTGCTTGGGCCAACCAAATCAAAATTATAAAGATCAATAAATATAATGAGTAACTCAATCTTGTTTTGAAGAAACAGGTATTGCAAGCATATGACTAGGAGTGGCAATTTCTAACCCAGCCCGTCAGCCCTCCCGAATTACGAGTAGGGTTTTCTCAACCCGTTTATAATTGGGTTGAGTTGGGCTTGTCGGACCCAACGAGTCATAATACATAATTAATTTAGCAATAATTAAAGATTTATATACTGAATAAAATATATCAACTATTATTTTTACATTCAAATGTTATTATATAGAATATAACTAATTTATTTTGAATAGATTAAGCAAGCTAGCAAGGATTGAGGGGTTCATTACTGGATTGGGTTCAGGTAAGCCTTTTTCAACAAGCTTATAAACAGGTCAGGTTCGGGTTGAGAATATTATTAATAGGCGACGAAACCCGTTGCCACTCCTACATACGGCCATAAACTGAAAATAGAATCTGTGTAATGCATATCTTTTTTTTTTTTTGATTGGTAAGGAGGTGTTTTATTAAAAGTAAATGAAAGGAGGAGCTACAGCCCAAGGATCACCAATAGTGAACCTGGGCACAAAAAGAAAATACAAACCAGCTGAATGCAACAACATAATAGAGAAGTCAAATAATCAAGGTGAAAATGTATTCCCCCAAGGATCCTCCAACTCGCCCCCAACTGAACTCCATGCTGATACTAAATTGCGCACCCTAGCTGGGATGCGGGAAGTCTCCGCGCTAGAGTCCTCAAAGACACGCCGATTCCTCTCCTTCCATAAGGACCACACAACTGCCCCAGGGAGGAGAGGCCACACATCCCCTGCTGACGATGGGAACACCCCTGACAACCAACAAGATAAGAAGCTCCAGAAGGAACCGGGAAAAATCCAAGGGATGTCTAGGTGCAAAAAGAAATAGGACCAAACCTCTCTCGCTACCGGACAATGAAGCAATAGGTGATCCACTGATTCTTCTGCTGCTAGGCACATGAAACATCTGTTTGCTAGCTGCCAACCTCTTTGCATGAGATGATCCAACGTCAAGATTTTATTCAATACCGCCGACCATAAGAAAAATGATACCTTTGATGGAATGTTTGGACACCAAACGGCCTGATGAGGAAAAGGTGGTAACGGAATAGAGCGCATGACTCGCAAAAAAGATCCCACAGAGAACCTCCCTTTGTTGTCTAAGGACCAAACACAGCTATCCCTGGTGGAGGGAGACGGGTTGACCCCCGAAACGCGAGCTAACAAACCTAGGAACTCCGGGAATTCCCTGTCTAAAAGGTTGCGACGGAGGACCGGGGCCCACACCGGAGCACCGTTATGCCACTCCACATAATCGGCTACAAAGGCCTTTTTGTTAGACGCAAGGAGAAACACTTGCCTAAAATCCTGTCGAAGCGTCGAAGCACCACACCAGCGGTCATTCCAAAAACTAACCTCATCTCCAACTCCCACCTTTAGGTGTGTGTGGGAGGAAAATTCTTCCCAACCTTGCATTATAGGCTTCCAAACCCCAACTCCCCGGGGACCAGGGCCGGCCTTTGGATGCCATCTATTAATCATCCCATGTCTGGCTAGGATCACCTCCCTCCACAAGCACCCTCCTCCTTCCCGAAACGCCAAAACCACTTACCCAGTAACGCCTTGTTTACCTGGGTTAGTGGTGGAATGTTTAAACCTCCACCACACTTAGGTAGGGATATGGTCTTCCAATCCACCAAATGATACTTTCGGGTGTCGGACTTTTCATTCCAGAGGAAGTCTCTCCTGATTTTTTTCTAATGAAGATGCAATCGAGGCTGGGATGATGAATAGAGATAGGAAATATGTCGGCATACTACTCAATGTGCTTCTTATCAAAGTCAACTTTCCCCCTTTGGAAAGAAATCTCGCCTTCCAACCTTGCAGACGCTTAGCAAATCTCTCTATAACCGGGTCCCAGACCGCCTTGGCTTTAAATGGAGCTCCCAAAGGTAAACCAAGGTATGTCGTCGGAAGGCTCCCCCTCTGACACCCAAGACAATCAGCTAACTCATCGAGATTAGGCACATTGCCCACCCCGAACAACACGCTCTTCCCAAGGTTTATACGTAGCCCCGATACTGCTTCGAAGCAACAGAGCAGGCAACGGATAAGGGCCAATGTAATGCATATCTTAATAGAGGTGGAGCTTAAATGCAACAACACCCAGCACAGGGAGAATATGTATGGGAAGAATCATCCCAGGTCTACAATCTGTTAGACAACAATCACAGAAGTGATCTTCTGATTTTATATGCATTAGTGTTTTTAAAGGCGTAGGCGTGAAGTGAGGCGTTAGAACCTCAAGGTGTGTGAGGCGTAAGCCTCGGGACGTGAGGCTTAAGTCTCAGAAGAAAGCCTTACGCTCTTGACAAATAAATAATATATAAAAAATTACAAAAAGATTCAAAAAGTTAATGAAGATTATAAAATATGTAACCATGTATATTGTGTGTGTGCATGTGTGTGTGCGAGTACACACAGAGGAAATATTACATAAATAATTTAACCGTCAAAAAAATAAATATAAGAATGGCAAGCAAATTCAGAAATTTAGATTAACTTTTTTGTTCAAATACAAATTGAAAATGAAGTTCATGTGGTGGATTTAGAATTTTTGCAAAAAATTACAAAGAAGTCATGAACTACACTGCAGGCTAATGGCTCTAGATCATTGTAACGTCTACTGAAGGAAATTAGTGTAAATTAGACTCTTACACCCCAATGTTTGTCGTACTTGAAACAGTGGGGACGTGTATTACCCCTAGAGTCAACAAGCAACAAAATCCTAAAATTAAATAACCACCATAAAAGAGTTTTGCAATATTCTAATTACGATAAACTTACCGGGAATGAAACCGAGAGTGGAAGGTAGACAAAAGTTGAAGGGCAGCGGAGAGCAACGTGCAGCCTAGGGTTAATGGCCCATAAGAAAAACTGCAAGAACTAAAAAAATGGCAGTCTTCAGATTAAGTCATACAAGGGAATTTCCCTTAAGCAAGACATCTACTCTCCAATGATTTATTCACTAATCTAAATACTAACACTAGATAAATGATTAAAAAAAACTTCACAATAAAACTAACAATGAATCTAGCCAAAAACTCCCCCACAAGATCAGAACCCAATGTTTGTCGTACTGGAAACAGTGGGACGTGTATGGGCCCACGAGTCTACAAGCAACAAAATCCAAAAATTGATATTTTTATTTTAAAATAAGATTAAACTTGTAAGGTTTTAGATTATCCATTGTATTATGATACAATTTACGATCATAAAATAGCACTGCAATATTATAATTACTATATAAACTTACCCGGTATGAATTCGAGAGTAAAAGGCAGTCAACGACAACAACACAGACGAAAGCTGAAAGGCAACCGAGAGAAACGTGTAGCCTAGGGTAAATGCCCATGAGAAGAAGCGGCGATTCCCGACCATTACGTATCGCTCACATGGTGTAGTTGTAAATGAAGGAGTACATAAAAAAATCAAAATCAATTTCACACAAATAAAATATTGAAGAAAGAAGAAATATAAAAATATAAGACTTAAAAGTGCAAGCACTAAGGAGAGGACTATATTCAAATAGACTCACTAGAAGTGAATTTTCTTAACGAAGACATCAAATCACAATTAATTTACTCACTAAGCTAAATAATAACATGAAATAAATGATAAAAAAAGTATCTCATAATAAAACTAAGGTGATTGCAAGCAATATACGCCCCGACAATCTCGACACAAGGACGAACACTTTGGGGTTGGGCTCACACCCAAATTTTGGTCCTACTAGAAATAGTGGGACGTGTACGACCCCACGAGTCTACAAGCAACAAAATCCTAAAATTAATATTGGTATTCTAAAGTAATAAACTTTAAATTTCCAGATTATCAATTATATTATGATACAATTAACTAACATAAAAAAGCCTTGCAATATTACAATTACGATAAACTCACCAGGTACAAAGCCGAGGGCAAAAGGCACTCATCGACAGGCGACAGCAGCAAAGACGATAACTAAAAGGATAGCTGAGAGCAACTTGCAACTTAGGTTTAATGACTCATTAGCAGAAGTTGCGGTTCCCGCCCCATTCCATATAGATCACGTGATGTAGTTGTATAATGAGTGAGTAAAAAAAAAAGTGCAAAAAATTAGTGTCTTAAATAGAAAAGTTTGAAGAAAGAAATAACATAAAAAATCATACTTAAAACCAGACGAACTAAGATGAAGTAATATTCAGATTAAGTAACTAGAATGGAATTTCCTATAAGAAAAGCATCTACTTACCTTCGTTTAACTCGGTTCACTAAATACTAACACTAGATAAATGATAACAAGAAATATGTCATAATAAAACTAAGGGGATCGCTAGCCATATACGCCCCTTCAATCTCAGCACAAAGGCGCAAATAATTTGGGGAGGAATGCACACCCCAATGTTTTTCGAACTAGAAACAGGGAGTTGTGTACATCCCAAGAGTCTATAAACAACAAAATCCTAAATTTAAATAACATAAAAGAGCATTGCAATATTCTAATTACAATAAACTTACTAGGAATGAAACCGAGAGTGGAAGGTAATCATCGACAGGAGCACATACGAAAGTTGAAGGGCAGCCAAGAGATACGTGCAGCCTAGGGTTAATGGCCCATAAGCAAAACTGCAAGAACTAAAAAGAGGGCAGTTTTAGATCGTGTCACTAAAAGGGAATTTCCCTTGAGCAAGACATCTACTCACCATTGATTTACGCACTAATTTAAATAGTAATATAAATGATAAAAACAAGAATGCTATAATAAAACTAACAAGATTTCTAGCCATATACTCCCCCACAAGATCAGCAAAAGGACAAACACTTTCACCAGGGGCCCACAGCACAATGTTTGTCATACTGGAAACTATGAGACGTGTACAGCCCCACGAGTCTACAAGAAAAAAATTCTAAAATTAATAATTTTAATCTAAAATAAGACAAAACATTAAATTTTCAAACTATCAATTTGTATTATGATTTAATTAACTAACATAAAATAGCACTATAATATTATAATTACATTAAACTCACCGGGTCTAAAGCCAAGGGCGAAAGGCAGTCATCGACAACAACAAAGAAGATAGCTTAAGAGCATATCAGAGAAACTTGCAACGTAGGTTTAATGGCCCATTAGCAGTAGTCGCGGTTCCCGCTCCATTCCATATAACTCACATGATGTAGTCGTATAATGAATGAGTACATAAAAAAGGTTTAAAAAATTAGTTTCTTAAATTGAAAATTTTGAAGAAAGAAATAATATGAAAAATCAGATTTATAAATATAAGAACTAAGACAATGTAATATTCGGATTTAGAAACTAGAATGGAACTGCCCATAAGAGGAACATCTACTTACCATTATATAACTCGGCACAAAGACAAACACTTTAGGATGGGCCCACACCCTAGTGTTTGTCGAACTTGAAACAGTGGGGACGTGTATGGCCCATAGAGTCAACAAGCAACAAAATCTTTAAATTAAATAACCAACATAAAAGAGTTTTCCAATATTCTAATTACGATAAACTTACCGGGAATGAAACCGAGAGTGGAAGGCAGTCAATGACAGCAGCACAGACGAAAGTTGAAGGGCAGCCGAGAGCAACATGCAGCCTAGGGTTAATGGCCCATAAGAAAAACTGCAAGAACTAAAAAGAAGGCAGTATTCAGATTGAGTCACTACAAGGGAATTTCCTTTAAGCAAGACATCTACTCTCCAATGATTTATTCACTAATCTAAATACCAACACTAGATAAATGATTAAAAAAAGTATGTCACAATAAAACTAACGATGTTTCTAGCCAAATACTCCCCCAGAAGATCAGCACCCAATTCTTGTCCTACAGAAAACAGTGGGACGTGTTTGGCCCCACTAGTCTACAAGCAACAAAATCCAAAAATTAATATTTTTATTTTAAAGTAAGACAAACAAAAGGAGGTCAATTATTACCTCATTGATGTAACTATTACTAAACATCCCGATAGTTCCATACAAGTAGCACAACTTCAGCCTAGAGCTGAACCGGGCACTCACAATCCACCACTATCTACCATCACTATTAGACATGGACATTAGATATGGTTTCTGCAAACTACTTGTGCATACTTAAAGCGGCTAAAATCGGAAAGTCAAAGCTAACTAATAGCACAATTACAACAAAAATATCTAAAGCAAAGACAACCTCATTTTTCTTCCCATTACAACACTAGAACACAGAAAATCCCAAATGCATACAGCATATATGGTCCTTGAAGGACGGAAATAGAGTCATCTAAAGCAAATTCATGCTAATACATTCTAACTAAAAGATCCACTACCCAAAACAGAAGTTAAAAAGAAGGAAAGAAATTGCATACAGTCGAGTAAATTCACATACATACAGTCAACTGAAAATCCTTAAAAAGGCAAACATAAGCCTAGATCAGATATCCATAGATGTGGTGGATATGTAAAGCTAATGTATGGATGCATGTGATTGAATGAGGAAGGAAAGAGACATGAAATAAATTTCATTGGTGAAATAGGGATCTAAGGACAAAGACATGTGGAATAGGCTGTCAACAAGATGAAAAAAGGTGAAGAGATCTAGTAGACAAAGAACATGGTTCTTGATTTGTCAGACCCCAAAAGGATTTCTACCCACACAAACAGAACAAAGCACTCCAGAAATAAGGTTATTCTCAATACCAGTATTGGGATTATTTTCCATTAAAGGGTATAGTCTTCTCTGATCTGCCAATTATTTCCATTAAAGGGTATAGTCTTCTTCTCTTAACTGCCCAAATTAGTGATGCCACGAGATTTACAGGGAATGAGTTGAGTTATTATTAAACCATAGTTAGATCAATCTCAGAGATAAAAAAGACAAACACTCACATCTCAACCTTCACTAGAGATTGTATTTTGTACATGAATCAATTTTGTGTAGAGATTTGTCATTTTATATAAAATGATGCTCCAGTTGTAAAAGGTAAAGGTTTGGGGTCCGGCCAAACCCCAAGCTTACCCTCTAAAAAGAAAAGGAACAAAAGAGACCAGTTCTAAAAAAATAGAATACCTAAAAGTAATACCTGAGTTAGACCAACTCATGCAAGTCAGATTTTCAGCCTATAAAGGCCTTAAAAATCTGGGTTAAGCCCATTCATCCAAGTCAAATTTGTAGCCTTATTAAAAGGCCTTAAAAAATCTGGTTTTTAACCCCATTACAGCAATAAAATCTAGGTTAAACACCTCCCTGTGCAGCCCTTCAATCAGGTATGGCAGTCCCTCAAAACTCAAAAATGGTTTAAGAAGCCCCCTTACTGCATGCTAGAACTCTGGGTTCAGGAGTCCCAAAAATCTGAATTTTTTACAACCCTCCTAATAAAGCTACAAATCTGGATGGGAGATCCAATTTCTAAGTCTGCAAAATCTGAATTTTGTAGCCATCATTCATTTTGAAAAAATCCTTAAAACCCAAGTTAATAACCCCAGTTAAAGATCAGATTTTTGGACCATAAAAGGTCAAAAAATTCTGGGTTAAACCCCATAATACAACATCTAAAATCAGAATATGAAAACCCTGCAGTTCCTTGGTTTTAAGCATATAAAATCCTTAAAAAATCTGGGTTTGAACCCACTGTGCGCCCAGTTCCTAAGCTTGAAACACCTTAAAAATCTGGGCTTAAAACTCCCATTAAAGACCTCAAAACCTAGATGTTACAGAACCTATAGTTGGTTAGAAAAACATGTTACACCTCATTAAAAATGGAGTTGATGGTATTGCTTGAACTCGAGATGACAAAAAGGTGATTTGTTGAAGCTTGAGCCCGAGATGGTGAAAAGAGTTGCTACTGTTGCTCGAATCCGAGATGGTGAAAAGGGTGAGAGAGAGGGTGGGCCTCCAAACCGTAGGAGTTTAGAGAGAGAGAGAGAGAGAGAAGGGAGGAAAATAAGGTTGAGTGAGGCTTTAGAGAAAGTGGGGTTTAATGGAAAAAGAGGTGGACACATGGGAGAGTATGGGGTGAAAGAGAGAGCTCAAAGGGGGTTGTTTGTGTGTGAGGCTTGGGTCTCTTGGAGGTGTGAATCCAAACCGTAAGGAGAGAGTAAAGGGGTTTGGGTGTTTTGTTTGTGAGAAGTCCCAAGAGTTGTTGGGGGTGGATGTATCAAGTATGAGATGGGGAAGTGATGTGAATTATGCAAGGGAAAGAAAGAAGATTTTGTGGTTAAGTGGAAATATGAGAGAAGGGGAGTGAGACGTGAGTGAGAAGAGAAAGGGTTTGTTGTGAGGATCTTAAGGGGTTGTTAGGGTGTGAGACATGGGTGTCTTGGGTGTATGGCTTGCTGTCTTGGGTGTGTGGCTTTGGGGTGTAAAGGGGTTATGTGGGTTTGACTAATAAGAGGAAGTAGACATCTATCAGGGCTTCAAAGGGTGTGAGAGTATGAAGAACCTTGAGTGTGGAAGTCCCTATTTATACAGAGGGGGTGTGAACCCCTATTGGCAATAGGGCATGAGAGGATGGGACTTGGTAGGTTCTAGGGTAGGGCAGGGTAGGATATAGGTTGTAGGTTATTGGATGGGATAGGTTGTAGTGTTGATTTGTGTTATAGGGTTAAAGAGAGGATAATCTAAACCCTTTTGTCAATATGACTTTTTCTCCTTACTTAGGAGAGGAAATTTTGGGCTTAAAGAAAAAGAAAGAAATGATCAACCATGAATAGGGAAAATGGGTCCTGGGCTTTTTGGTTTTGTGGGTTGGGTCATGGGTTTTGAATATGAATATTGGGTTGTGGGTTAGGGTATGTTTGGCAAAATTGGGTTATAGGGTTTTTATTTTTATCAAAAATGGGTCATTAAGGTACATGGGATAAGGGATGTTTTGGCCAAAAGAAAGTTAGTGTATTTTAGTCATGAAAACTATGGGCACTTTTATCATTTTGGAAAAGGGTATTTTGGTCATTTTTTAAAAGGATGGAATTTTGGGGTGGATCTCTCTCTCTCAAACTCAAGGGCACCTCTGAGCTCACGGGAGTGCAAAAATGGGGTGCTTGCACCTATGTGGGGTTCAGAGTTAGTTGCATTTGGAATTGAATGTTTGTGGCTTTTAGGATAGTAGAGTGAAGGCTTGTTGTTTCCAATATATGCCATTATAAAGGTGGTTGATTAAAAGGTCTATACAAAGAGTAAGGGATTCATCAAATGTAATAACAACAAAATTCTTGACATATTTTCTTAATCTAGTTCCTTCAGACAGTTTTTTAGTTGCTAGATTAGCAACTTGTAGGAGCTTTACCTTAGTTTCACTATAAGAAACCTTGGCTCCGACAGTGATTGGAGTGTTACAAACTTTTCTGTAAGCTGCATAGAAGTGACTTATTCTCCTAACTTCATTATTCGTCCAGCTTACCTACCCCAAAACGAAATAGGATAATCAACATGAGAGATTATGTCAAGAAGTTGTAGTAGGGGCCCAGTTGTAACACTCCCACCATTCTGTTATTTTCGTTGTTAATAAACCTTGTCTTAGTAGAATTTCAAATGTTCAGGAAATGGATTCTTCATAGGTACTCGATTAGGAGGGAAAAATTATGATGACTGAAAAAAGGAAAAAGAGAACCTTCATGAAAGCCGAGCCCTCGAAATGTGATTGCTGGGTTAAGAATCTGCATAATCAAAGGTGGGGTACAATTAGGAGTAATGGAGTATGTGAACATATATATATATATATATTGAAATTTGATTACTGGGTCAAGAATCTGTAGCATCGAAGTAGGGGTACAATTAGGCATATGTCAATATATATATATAACAATATTTGTGCATGAGTTCAATCTTTAAGACCTACCGATGTCGTCCATCTCAAAGGCGTCAGCTAACTTATCACATTTAGCTTTTAAGCGAGCCTCGATCTCATGGGCAAGTGATATTTGATATTATGGCATGTCCTACACAAGGATAGCCAAGTCATATGACAATGTGAAATGGTTCAGAGTAAATTTACAGGCTTCATTCAGTTGAAAGCTTAAGAAAAAGATTTGAAAAAGACTGCATATTTGAACATAACTATTGAACTTCAAACTACTGATTAGCTGAAAAAGTGAAAAACAGTTCAAGCCATCCTACAGATTAATTCAAATCAAACATTCAGAAACTGGACTGTAAATGTTTTCCTGGTTTTTAAGTATCTTCTGCACTACCATCATGCAGGATAACATACCACAGTATATGGGTTTTGCTGGCCTCTGCAACAACCGGCCAATGCTCTAGAGACTCATAAACCTGAAATCACCCACCTAGATATGTTAAAATGATACCTCTTAATTCAAAACTACTGTGATACCAAAACAATTAATCGTCACTACATAATAACTCAAGTAAAAATCTGCTTTTTTAACCCCCCATTTGAAGACAACTTATATAGGCTTTTATAAATATGTCACTATAATGAGCATATTAAATTTATTGGAGACTTGGATTTTGGTATTCCTAATTAATTCCAAGATGACAAAAAGAAACTGGACATCTCTACTTCGATACCGATATCTGTAATTTAACATATTTCTCTATATCAGTATTAAAAACATTGATGCTAGTTAACAGCTCGGATGTGTATTGTGTAGCCAGGGCCTTGGAAATCTGTAATTGAACATATTTCTCCTAAATTTTAAACAAGAGAACATAAACAATGCAGTTTCTGTCTAGAAGTAGGAAAACAATTATTAACTATGTACAAGTCTCTATTTTAGCTATGAGAATTCTAAGTTTGAGAAATTGAAACCTGAGGAGAGCTCTTCAAGCCAAGCCGCGGGTACAGACCTTGAACGTCTCGAATTCCTCCAAAATTTGCCACTGAAACAGCGTGTTGATACTCTTCCACAATTGCGTTCACCTCGCAGTAAATTGCCGACAAACCCCACCTCAGATTACTCGAAATGAAGAAAACAAAATATCACCAATTTTTTTTTATGAATACAAACCCTAATTCCCTAAAACAGAAGCAACAACCTAAAGGGAAAAGAAACACAAACCGTAGAATTCCAAAAATCGTTAAAGAGGAAGAAGAAATGCTTACCATGGCTTCCAAATAACGTGATCTCTCCCTCGACATTTCCTCTCTCACCTGCAAGACCTGTCGAATACCATTTAAAAGAAGAATAGAAAAGAAAACAAGAACAGACGAAGTAGAGAAGAGATGGAATGGGATCTAAGCTTGAGCAATTGAAACCTGAAGGTCTCAAATTCCTCCGAGATTTTCCACTGAAACATACTCTTCCACCATTGCGTTCGCCTCACAGTAAATTGCCCACAAACCCACCTCAAATTACTCGAAATGAAGAAAACAAAATATCACCATTTTTTTTTAATACAAACCCTGATTCTCTCGACCATTTAAAAGAAAACAAGAACAGAAGAGAGGATCGATTCAGAAGCTTCGTTGCTCTGGACCAAGATCTTCTTTCTGGCGATTGTTCTTGAAACCATCCATTTGAGCTGGCGATTTCTTCTTATGACCGTTGTGGACGAACTGGAGAATGAAGATGACGGAGGTGACCGTTGTGGACGTCTCATATAAATTCGAATTCTAATGACCGTTGCTTGGATTGCCAGCTGCTCTTCTTCGGAGCTGCGAGTGAATTCTGATGAAATGAACTCGGGGTGGTGGGCAGCTTTAAATAGATACTCGTGGTTCCTCAATTACTACACAAATGCCGAAACAAATCGTCTGTGTTCGTCTCTGGGTTCATCCCTGTGGCTATGAGTGGTGTAGGACTAGGATTGGGGTTTTTCCCAGATTGCCCCTTTAGTATGGGGTTCTTCCCCAAATAATCAGGTTTTAAAAACTCTTCTCTAAATGCCCCCACACACATGTGCATCTATTCGCACATGCAAACTTTTCTCATTTTATCCAAATCATTTGAAGAAAAGACTTTGGGTATCCCTACCTCATTTCCGACGAGTTCTTCGTTCCCACTCTATTTCCGACGAGAGAACTTCGTTCCCACCCCATTTCCGGCGAGAAATCTTTGTTCCAAGAGCGTTCTTTCCATGTTCTTTTCGTGAAAAAATGTCGTTAACTGAAGAACAACCCTCATTTTCGGGTTTCTTGTGTTTTTAAAAAAATGAATTCAAAAAAATCATTGTATGTATAATTAATTCATGGAAAAATGTTTATAATCATTGTATTTATAGTTCAAAACCTTAAATTTCATGTTATATATGTGTTTACATGTGTTTTTTTTCCATTTTCTATGACTTACAGTCATGTTTCCAAGCTTGAAGACGACGGTTGATGCATTTTACACGGGGTCGATGCATAAAATGCACGAGGTCGATGCATTGTATCAACTTAATGCATTTTGTACGCAGTCGATACATTGTATCAACTTAGTGCATTTTGTACGCAGTTGATGCATTTTGCACGGGGTCGATGCATAAAATACACGAGGTTGATGCATTGCATCAACCTAGTGCATTTTGTACGCGGTCGATGCATTTTACACGGGGTCGATGCATAAAATGCACGAGGTCGATGCATTGTATCGACCCTGCGCGCAAAAAACTTCGGGGAACTCAGATTTTTGTAATTTTTTCATCTTTTCTTCTTCTTTGTTATTATTATTCTTTCAAAATCAGTATAGATGGTAATTGAGGGGTATTTGGAAGATGAGGGGAGTGGGTGAGCTTCATTCATCTTATCCACGTACGTATCTTCTTCTTCTTTTTCTTCTTCTTGGAATGAAGAACTCTCGCCGGAAATGGGGTAGGAACGAAGAACTCTCGCCAGAAATGGGGTGGGAACGAAGATCTCTCATCCACGAACCTAAATCTCTCTTCTTCTTCTTTTTCTTTCAAAATCAGTGGAGGGGTATCATAAATACTTAATTATGGAAAATGGATGATAAGGACATTTAGAGAAGAGTTTTCAAAACCTGGTTATTTGGGGAAGAACCCCATACTAAAGGGGCAATCTGGGAAAAACCCCACTAGGATTCATTTGTGAATATGGATTTAGCAGTTGTAACAACCTATTGGATAGATCCTGGCCTTCAAATCCTTTGGCCACATGGAAGAATACATGGAAGAACACAGACGATATGGTTCCCACAAATGCCTCTTTAAATGTTGTTTTAACTCTGGTTAACAAGTGACCAAAAAACAAAAAAAAACTCTGGTTAACAACTATAACCTTTAGAGTTAATATTTTTTTTAATAAGTTTTTCTAAAAACCAAGGTTAGATGGTTAACCCTAAGGGTTAGTGGACCTTAACCACAGTTAATGGGTATGTGATGACTTGTGGGGCGATGTAACCACTCTTTAGAATCTAATTACAACTTATGCTCCGTTTGTTTCGACGTAAAATAGGGGAAAACAAATTAATTTCATGGAAATGTTAAGTATGTCTGATTGTTTGTACGTAAAATATTTCGTAAGTAAAATATTTTATGAAAAATGTGCCACTTTTCTGAAAAATGTCTTACATTTCAAAATCTCGTAAGTCATTATTCTGTAAAATACTAATCTCTTTATAAATACTTTAAAAATTATAAAATTACCCTTATTCATAATTTTATTAAAATTTTTTTTTTTTTTGTTTTTAATTTTTGTATTTTTTCCCCCAGTTTTTCATTTTCTTTATAAGAAAATGTTCGCCTTATTTTCAAGAATGCAACCATACAACAAAAATTGAATGAAAAAATCACATTTTACCGTAAATGTTTTTCTTTCGTAAATGATTTACATCGTAAAATCATTTACATGCAAACAAACGGAGCATAAAGATAATTTCGAGTCATTTAAATAATGTATAAGGGCTCAGTCCATTAGAATGGAGACAGGATCACATCCAATTGCAATTGAATTCAATTACATGTGTGGATTGGATGAGGGGAAAAAATGCACGAAATTCAATTTTTGATTTTTTTCCCTTCCAATTCACATATGCAATTAAATTCTCTTGAACTCAATTGCAATTGGTTGTGATCCTGTCTCATTAGAATGACACTTCTCATATTTTTTTGGTTAAAGCAACTACACCACAAGGTGAAAGCTGCAGGCAAAGCAAGGAAACACACACAACCACACACACACCCTAACTCTGCTAGGTGAATGACACTTCTCATTGATAGCCTCAAAATCTGCTAACTCACATATTACAAAGGGTTGTGCCTCATTCGTTTAACCGTCGCCTTTCCCATCCGACTGAAGAATCGGGATCAACTTTAAAATGTAAAAAGTCTATAATACCCTTATATAAGAGAATCAGCGCATAATGGCTTGACCCCATTTAAATGCCTATTATTGTGTTACGAATGTGGGTGAATGCATGGGTGTTTTGGTTGATTGACACTTACATTCATAGAATGTAAGTAGTGAGAGTCGTGTACGTGCAGATCATAGTTAGTAAATTCACGTATTATATGTGAATTATACATGAATAATACTTATAACGAAGCATACGTATAATTCATCCGTATTAATCAAAGCTAAGTAAACATTTACGAATTTTTTAAGTAAGATGAATTATACGTGAATTATTCGCGAATCGTTCAGAACTTATTCGCGAATAATATATATATATATATATAAACCTGTAAGATAAATCTCAAATCATCTTTCTTCTTTCTTGCATGCGCACGTAACTCTCTTTCTTTTGATTTCTTTCATTTTCTCAATCTCTAACCTTAGTTCCTATCTTATTGACCACAACATCACTAATAGTTGTCAGTCACCAGTCATGAAACACTCATTGGTCTTTACTTAGTCCACTCATTTTCTCTCGATCTCTTTCTCTCTCTAAATCTCAAACCCTAATTATTTCACAATCTTCACTTGTCACAATGGCACAGCTAACCGCCAGCAGTTGAGAACCGAGTATCCGACTTTATAGTATTGTCAACACCAGCAACTACCACTCTCTCTTCCAAGAGGGACTATCTCTCTCTCTCTCAATCTCTAGTCTCCCTTCCACGTTCGACTCTCTCTCTCTCTAATTCTTCAATTGCACTTCTTTTTTTCATTTTCTGTAATATGAACTAAAGATTTAATACATTCTCTTAGAAATTTTATATATGTAGTTGTATATATTTAGACGAATTTTTCAACAAATTATTAAGTATTGGCCCGAATTGTACTCGAATTAATTTTGTACCGAACTTTTGACGTTTTGCGTTTTTTTTTGTCGAATTTCTAATCGAACTATTGAATGCAAATTCCGAATTATACTCGAATAATTTCCGTACCGAATTTTTACCGTACGCCGAAATGCTAACTATGGTGCAGAGGTAAAGTTAGATGGAAAGATTTGCTTATACTTGACCAGTGGTAACGAATGAATGAAGATAGATATCTATCTATCTTAAACCAACTCTATGTTGTTAATATAGGTTAACCCCTCAAAGAGGTTATTCTTATGGAAATGGAAAACGGGTCACAGGGTCCTCTTCCAAACTGACCACCCAATTGCAAATTGACACCTGGCAGTTATTTTATTCTAACTTTATTTCTCTTTCCCGATGTGTTGAAATTTGATTGGGGGGTCAGCTTGGAGGAGGACTTGGGGTGGTCCTCTAATCGGAACTCTATTCTTATTATTTTGTTTTTAATTTAATTCAAGCATGTTGCATATTAGAACTCATGGTTTGGCATAATTTAGTAGAGTTTGCCTTTTATTTCTTAAGAATTTAAATATTATTGAAACTCATGGGTTTGCAGAATTTGTTTATGGGTTTGCTGAATTATTTTGACAGATTTTAAAGGGTATTGGAACTCATGGTTTGCAGAATTTCTTTTCCCTGAAATTAAAGACTATTAAAACCCACTAGTTTGCAAAATTTGTTTGTGGGTATCAGAATTTAAAAGCTATTGGAACATGTGGTTTGCATACTTTTTTTGTGAGTTTGCCTGGAAAAGCAAAGATCTCAAGCTCGCAATGGACCATTTGGTGATCAATAAGTGATATTTACTTAGCAAAATTAGGGAATATTAATATCCTTTTTCAAAGTCATGTGTTGGAGCATCTTTCGATGAGGGTTTCTCAGCTAACATGGAATTTTTAAATTTACTTCTACCATGGTATTTCCAATCATACCCACATGTTTGTTCTGTTACAATTATATGTAATTGATTTGCATAGCTCATGTTATCAAATTGAATGCTAAGTATAAGTGGGACTCAAGAATTGTAACCTTGGAGGTGACCCCGTGTACAAATTCTATATCTGTGCAAGTGCATTAATGCATATGATTTTCCTCCTTTGTTTTCTTTGTAAAAAATATCATTAATGATTTGTGAAACATTCAATGCACTTAAAGAGTATAGAAAGCTAGATTCACAATTTGTTTCCTAGCAAAGATATTTTGAGGTAATACGGGATTTTGGTGTTTATAATGTACTAAATAAATATTTAAGATCCCTACTTCTATCCCTTGAAACGATAAGGTGTGAGGCCTGCAAACAACCTTTTAAAATCTTGCTCTTTAATCCCCTTATATGTTAGGTTCTAGGCCTGCAAACAACTTAAAGATTCAGGGTTAAAAACCATTTTCAAATCAAATTATCTTTGCCTGCAAGCAACCAAAAAACTGGTGTTAAACCCAATTGTATGAATTGAAAAGACTTTAAAAATAGATCTTCAAAAACCATTATAGAGCCTGGTAAGATGCTTTGAAAAGCCGTTAAATTTAATCTCATATAATAACCCCCTTTCAAGCTTCAAGCGACGTATGTTGGAGTCTTAAAGCAGACTCAAAGCATATGTTTGTTTTTAACATGTGAAATGACTTTAAGACGTATGTTGGAGTCTTAAAGCAGACTCAAAGCATATAAAACCAAAATTCTATATACCTATTTTGCTATTTTCTCAACATGTGAAATTAGTATATGTCATCGTCTCCACATGTTTGTTGTTTCCTATGAGAGTCGATGATTTTTCATTCTGGTTTATATTACTCAAATGACAACTACTACTTGTCTTGTGTAATGAACTTGATCATCAACTCCTCCCCTCGTTTTACATCAACTTTGCCCCTTGTTTTGGTAATAAACTTGGTATGTTGTTTTAAAGATAAAACGAAGGTTTTTCTTTACATTCACAACCATGTTCCTGGGGAAAAATGACTTGTGGTAATAAGTACTATTTTATATTTATAAAATATAATCGGTCATTCAATATTGACAAGAGTCTTTGCTGCTTTTTATTTATTTATTTTGATCTCATCTATGGTGTTCAAGGGGCTATTACTGTTTTATTTATTACAAGTAAATGTGCACGTGCTTTGCACGTATTACTTATTTTTATTAAAACATAATTATTTATTATAAAAATAATAATTATATATAAAAGTGTTAAGACACCAAAATTAAAACAAAAACAAAAGAAAAAGAAAATATATATATATATATATATATATATATATATATATATATATATACAGTTCATGCACCATATCATGCGGCCACACTGGCCACGGGACTCCGGAATGTAACTTAGTCTCTCCACTTCCAAATCAACTTGGATGTGATCTCATCATATTATGGGATATAATCATGGTATACACGAGAATAAAATACTCATATAGGACTGTTCAATTCTCACCAAACCCTGTTATATATCAAATCATTAAAATCAGACACATCTTTATCTTCTTCCCCAATCCCTTCCTGCTTGAACTCTTTGATTCCGTATATGTATTACCGAAATTCCCAAGAAGGTCGTCGTATGGAGTACTTTATTTGTTTTTCACAAAATAGTTTTTACTGGTTCAGAGAAAAAATTATATGGAAATATTGACAGTCAGCCACATAACTCTCATCGCCCATTTATGACTATGGAGAGACATGGTCAGAAAATTTAGGAAGCCTAAAAAAGATCCATCTTTAATACTTTTCTGGTTTATTGATAAAACGATGTTCTAATACACTTTTTGGTTTGAGGATGAATAATATGTCCTAATAATTATGAAATCGGATGTATTGCCTACTAATTTAGCAATCCTCAAGAGGACACTGTTATTTGACGCTCATTAGATCAACTACACCAATAAAAGGCCCACAAAATAAGGACCTGAGGATAATCAAACCTTACGATAAGGACCAACCTCTGGACTTCACTAAGTAGTTTCCTTTTATGATCCCAATGAATCTAAAGGACACCTTCACACAATTCTTGTGTAAGTTCGGATTGATCCTATGAATTCTCCATTGCAAGTTTGCAAAACATGGATCAGAACTAGTAAAGAGAAGGCCAAAACCTTGATAGGAGGAAGATGACTTTCACTTAAGAGTCCTCCATAGGAAATGGAGTTTGCCTAGCTAGTTAGGAGAGGTTTGTAAACAACAAACCTTCTGAACTCACATGCGTATATCTAAAGACTAAATAGAATGGAGTTTTCTCATCACATGTGTATACGTAAATAGAATTCTAATTTAAATAGGATACTGCTAATAGAATTCTAATTTGCTCATTATTTACATAGAATGCCATTAATAAAATTTCTAATGACCATACTATCCTTAAGAACCACTATAAAATTTTTTCCTAAACTTCTCTCTTTATTTATTAATATAATGTTTACTTTATCAACAATAAAGTAAGGTGAAGGTTAATTATGTCTACATAAAGTTTAGTTTACTCCTTGTACTTTTATTAGTAGAATACGTAAATAGAATTCTAATTTAAATGGGATACTGTTAATAGAATTCTAATTTGCTCATTATTTACATAGAATGCCATTAATAAAATTTCTAATGACCATACTATCCCTAAGAACCACTATAAAAATTATTCCTAAACTTCTCTCTTTATTTATTAATATAATGTTTACTTTATCAACAATAAAGTAAGGTGAAGGTTAATTATGTCTTCATAAAGTTTAGTTTACTCATTGTACTTTTATTAGTAGAATGATGATACTGTTAATAGAATTCTAATTTGCTCATTATTTGCATAGAATGCCATTAATGAAATTTCTAATGACCATACTATCCCTAAGAACTACTATAAAAATTATTCCTAAACTTCTCTCTTTATTAATTAATATAATGTTTACTTTATCAACAATAAGGTAAGGTGAAGGTTAATTATGTCTACACAAGAGTCTCTGCTGCTTTTTTTTTTTTTTTGATTTTGATCTCATCTATGGTGTTCAAGGGGCTATTAATGTTTTATTTATTATTTTAAAAAAAATCGTCTTTGTTTTAAAATATCTAATATAGAAGTTGCTTCCAGTGACCACATTTTAATATATATTTCCAAAAGAGATTATCTAATTGGTGTAGTTAATTCAATTATTTACATACACGTCCCTACTGCGAATTTAAGATATTAGGTGCCTTGCAATTATAAATCATTAATTTTGTATGTGTGTATTACAAAATTTCAGAAATATATACATTACCAACGTTTCAGACAATAATCATTATGGTATGATTTTAGTTCGGGATGTACACAAGCTGGGCTAGCTTGATTGCTCGGCTCGGCCCAATCAAGCTAAGCTCAAGCTTGATTTTTAGGCCCGATCGAGCCGAGCGGAGCCGAGCAATGAAGCTTGAAAAATGTTCAAGCCAAGCTCGAGCCAAGGCCTGTTTGATTCGGCTCAGTTCAAAGCCCGACTCGATTGAGGCTTGATTCGGTTCGAGCTCGGCTCAGTTCGAATATTATTTTTAAAAAATAAAAAATATTATTTATATATATATCATTATTATATATATAAATAATATAAAATATTATTATTTTATTTAAATTTTTTAAAAGTATTTAAGCCAAGCTCAAGCCAAGCCAAGCCAAGCCTGGCTCGAGCTTGAATCAATTCAGGCTGAGCCGAGCTGAGCTTCGAGCCAAGTTTTATGAATTCGGGCCGAGCTTCAAGCTGATTTTCCAAGCACCATTTTGGGCCGAGCCAAGCTTTGAGCCTAGAGTAAACCCTTTCAAGTCAAGTTGAGCAAGGTCAAGCTCCGCTTAGCCCAACTTGAATACACCCCTAATTTTCATTCTATATTCAATGACTTACATATTTTATATTCAATTACATATGTTGTTGAAGTTCTTCTCTTTCTTGTTTATATGCTAGGGGAAATGCACGTGCAAGTGTAATGAAGCTTGTTTCCTTTATTTCTTTCTGAGCTGCAGCTATTAAGGAGGACAATATTTGCGCCAATGACACAAACCATAGAAATGAGATTTGTATCAAACATAACTACCGTTCTTTTAAGAGAGGAATAGACTCCTGAATATATTTAGTACAAGCTGGACCCAGCATGTAGACTAAAAATTAGTTATTAAGAGAGGGATTTTTTTTTCGATCAAGGTATAGTACAACACACACATGAACAACACGAAAGGAATCAACCACGAGCAACCTCAAAACGGGTACAACCGTTTGAGGAGCTATGGAATCTTAAATACTCATGCACACACGCGCTCCCAGCCTTGTGGGACTATCTGGTTTTTTTTCTATCAAGGTACAGTAGAACACACACACCACACACACGCACAATACTAAAGGATTCAACCCATGAGCAACCTTAAAACGCGCACAACAATAAAGGAATCAACCCACAAGCAACTTTAAAATGGGTACAACCGTTTGAAGAGCTATGGAACCTTAAGTACTCATGCACACACGCACTCTTTCGATCAAGGTACAGTACAACACACATGTACACCACGCACACGCACACACACGCACAGCACGAAAGGAATCAACCCACGAGCAACCTCAAAACGGGTACAACCGTTTGAAGAGCTATGGAACCTTAAGTACTCATCCACACACCACTCCCAGCCGATGTGGGATTATCTGGTTTTTTTCGATTAAGGTACAGTACCACACACACACACACGCACATCACGAAAGGAATCAACCCACGAGCAACCTCAAAACGGGTACAACCATTTGAGGAGCTATGGAACCTTGAGTAGTACTCATGCACACACAACGGGTGTCACGGAAACAAGGTTTTTATGTTTTTGTTAAGCAAGGAAACACGTTGAATATGTAGAAAAATAGAGTTAGAGTGGGTGGGCCCACGAACATCGGCAGCGGCTAAGCGACGTGGAAGAATAGCAATAGAAATAGAAAAACAAGAGGAAAAAAATTAGTAGTGATTAAATGAAAGTGGGCTAAAGAAACCCTTGCAAGTAGGGGTGTCAACGAGCTAGCTGGGCATTGCTCAGGCTCAGCTCGTTGGATTTTTGATGTTGCTTAGGCTTGGGCTCGAGCTCGAGCCTCGAAAAGGTCAGCTCAGGTCGACTCGTCCACAAATCATCGAGTTCGAGCTCTAATTTTGTTTTAAAAATAGTATAGGGGGGACAATATTCTAACGGTTAAATGGTGGGGTACAAAAAAAATGGGAAGATAAAATAGTTCTTTCACTAACCTGATAAACATTTCATGTTCTTAATTTTAAAAAACTTATTTCATTTTCTTATACTTTTAATGTAAAACTCAATATTGGCAGGGGTATAACTATACATGGGTATTCATTGAATTAGTCGAGCTGAGCTACCTCGCTCATTATCGAAACGAGCTCACTCACTTGGCTCGGTTCGACTCGATGAGCTTTTAATCCTACTCAAGCTCGGCTCGTTTCGAGTTGAGTCGAGCTGGCTCGGCTCATTGACAGCCCTACTTGCAAGTGCTGGTATTGTTTCAATGTGCCAAGGGACTTTACCAACTAGCATGTTGGGGAGAATCTAGAAATTCAATGTGCCTTAAAAATCAAATATGGAATTCTAATTCAAGCAAGCTACGGTGGTATTGATGCAGTTTTGTTATCTCAAACCCGAAGAACTTGATTTAAAAGAGATAAGGGAAGAACTACTAGTCTCAACCTTCTGGGTTCCTTTTCCACGGTTAATGTTATTGATGCAACTAGCACTTGTGAGGATCTGGTGTTCTTTAAGCCCAGTTGAAAGTGAAGTAGTGAGAAGGCACACAAGTAGTGACCTAAAGAATCACTACTTTTACCCATGGTAATGGCAATGTTTCAATACATAAATGCGGCAATTTTGTACCAGTGACAGTACTCACGAAAACTCATTGCTCCATCTAGTAAAAATCTAAAGAGAAGGCACCATGGAAATGGGGCTGTAGCTTAATCCGATAGTGATTTGTGTCCTAAGCGTGAGGGTGTGGGTTCAAGTGTAATTCACTAATCAAGAATGCAATCACATTGCAAAAGTGAATGAACCAGAAAACCCATCATTACATGAAGCCGCCTGCCTGACCCATTTATTCCCCTCTTTTTTTTGGATTTTGAATTTGATTCTAGATCATCCAATTGCCTTGATTATCGTCTAGGTGATCTCATGGGTGGGCTTATAGCCAGGCATGTCTACCATGAGTTGTATAGTGGTTTTTAAAAATTAAAATGATCACTACTTGCTCATGTGAGATGACCATGGTTGTTGAATGTTAAAGAGTTGAATGTTCAAGAGTTTATAGAATACTAGTTGGGCAGGCACGTGCAAGGCAAATGGGGGGCGTAGAGGAAACTTGGGAACAATCCTAATAATTTTAGATTTGTGGGCAGTCCTTGGGGATCTCAGGCCTCAACACACGGCACAGAGACACCTATTTGAACTGCCACTTGAATATGTTAATAAGCAGCACAGGCACAGAGGAACCTATTTGAATTGCCACTGAATATGTGAATAAGTAGCACATTACCACATTGATGCTTAACCTTCAGCAAAAGCTGCAATCAAAATTCACAAGTGGCATTGGGAAGTCAGAATCCAAACTACAGCCAGAATTTTCTACCACACTTATATTACAACATGCAAACAATCAATTAATTTGCCATGTTTAAAGACTACAAGGTGTACACACATGTGGCTCCGCCCCTGCTTTAGGTCATTATCAAGAATTGCTCTCTTTTGAAGCCACTTATCTGTATAAATCCCAACAAATTCCAAACATATCGCTCCAAACAAATGGATCAAACACCCAACTGACATCCCAAAACTCAAGGCGGAAGGAGCCTCTAGAGGTAATAGAGGTACTGGTGCGGTCGTGCGGGTGAAGTGGTTATAAGGAATCACTCAATGATATTATTACAGCTTTCTCAAATTATTATGATCACTGCACTAATTTTGCTGCCAATGCAAGAGTATCAAATTTTCAAATTATTATGATCACTGCAAGCAACAGTCGACATAAAAAAAAATCAGATTCAAATTGATAATGATTCAAAGATCCTAGTGAGCACTAAGAGTATCAATCCAAAGCCTTCTGTAGCGCAACATAGAAAGACGACATTCTTTCTCGTGTAGAAATCTGCATTTCAATATTTTATATAATGCACTTGTAGTCTTGAACATGTTCATTTTCTAATATTTTTAGCTTATGATGATGAAAAATGAGTGAGAAAGATGGGAAATCTAAATATAGGGACAAGAACAAGATCCATAAACATATTTTATGTCAAAAGAAAAATGAAACTAACAAAAATTTTCTATGAGACCTAAACACAAGCAGTGATTTCCTGACTTATCAATAAATGGACTAAGCTACAAAATGAGTAGCATTGTAACGTTTTATTTGGGTCCTGCTAGCTATAGCCAACAGCGTATGGATCAAAATTTCATAGAAATCAGAGAGGCGAGGATGTTATGTACCAGTATCCAATAGCCAAAAATCCTTTATGCGCCAAAATATTCCTCGCGAACATAAAAGTTTAGTCCGATGACCTACAAGCACAAGAGATGTTTGTTTAGTCATAATTTTTTGACCTACCCTATAAAACCCACCCAAAAGTTTTGCAAATTCTCACAGTGGTTCCCGAAATAATTTTCTTCCCCCAATAATAGAATAAGAAAGAAAAGAGAAGATAGAGAGGTGCATGGAACATGGAACAAGAAACATAAATTAATTAACACATCGCCAACCTTCCAACTTCTGAAAGGATTTTGCATATCATACTGGCAGAGTGCTGATAATATCTTAATAAGATGGCTATGCAATTAAATGAAAATTTTAATGGGCATCACAGAACATTTGAAAACTTCAATAATTTTTATGATTGGTAATAAGTAAAAGAAATATAAAATAGAAGATAGAGAAAACAAGTAGAAGAACAGAATGACACCAGTCAGCTTAATCCACAACATTCTGTATCCTTGTTGACGCCATTCTTGGCCAATAAATCTGCCTTATCGTTCACTGACCATATGGGTCCCAGATATTTTTAAAAAAAAACAGAAGAAGATGTTAATATGAGTCCCAGATTTCTTTAGGAAAGAAAAAGAGTAAAAAGGTTTCAAAAGAAGGCAAAACAAATGTTAGGAACAGTGTAAGCATTGTTTTGTCCATGTATTTGTACATTCGTTGCCTTGAACCATGAATTTACATATTGGCAACGGATTAGTTGTCAGAAATTACACGAGGAAAATCTATTTAGGAGAAAGTTGGTGGGCATTCTATTTTCCCGTGATTTAAATCAGAATAGAATAATTTTCAGTGGCCTGGACTCAGGTTTATAGGAAGCATTCAGGAACAACCAACAAACAATAAGTTTCATTAAGCATCACTACAATGAATGGTAGTAATTTTGTCTAAATGATGTCAGTCAAAATCACCTCGCAGATTCTACCCAAGCGATTACAAGGGAGTTTCATCAAACCCAACAACATCCATAAACAATACTAATGGCAAGCCATGTAATACAGTCTTCAATTCAAAGTATTCAGTTAAATAACAGCTGAAAATAGTAGCAGTTCCAAAATTTCCTCTCATTTGCTACAAACCTGCCATGAACAAAAAATACTTGTAATTTTCTTCACATGAAATTCATCAAACATAGGTTCCTCTATATTGGACAACAACCCTGTGGAATTTTGTTTGTATACTCTAGCTTTCCTATCAAACTCAGTTCAGAATAGAAACCACCAACTCATAAGTATACAAAAAAGAATGAAGAAGAGAAGACACTTCCTTGAATACCCTCAAAGTAAGTTACAATAACTACTTCAGACTCATATCTCCCCAAACATTATCTGAATCCCCATAATCAAAATCGATGCTCACACAAACATCATCATACTCAAGAAACCAACATTACCATTTCTAGATAATCACAGAGAAGGCAATTGCAACGAACCCACATAATACCCCTAAACAGAAGATCCCTCTAAAACCCATCTCCATCACAAAACCAGAAACTTTTTGGGAAAAAAATGTAAGCATACATTTTTAGCGGTTTCCTTCTAATTTAAACCCAAATTGGAATAAATTAAGATGGTTCTTAAAGAAAACCATGAAGGAAAAACAGAATTTTTTTTAAGAAGAATGAAAATCCACCAAGATTAAGTGGGTTCTTAAAGAAAAATCAAGAAGGGAAAACCAGAAACCTTGAAGAAATAATGAAAATTCACTTCAAATCTAAATGGGAACAAAATCCTAAAGCCCTGTTTGTTTGCATGGAAAATAAGATGGAAAAGAAAACTTTTCCAATGGAAGTATTTTCTAGGAAAATTTTTCCAGCTCTTCTATTTTCCACCGTTTGGCTAGAAGGAAAAAAAATCTCAGAAAATCATAAGAAAATTTATTTTATGTTCGAATGCTTAAAATTTTTTTAAAAAGTTTTTTTCCCAGGCCTCTTAGAGCACCCAACTAAGTCCCCCGGGCCGTGTTAATCCCCTTATACTACAGAATCAGGAAAGCCGAGATTAATCAAGAAAGCCAAGATAAATCCTGAAGGGTTGCCAATAAGGCGAAGGGACTCGAACTCATGACCTCCATTTCTTGATGCATGGTCTTGGCCACTAGCCCAACCCCTCGTTGGTTACTCAGATATACATGGATAACAATTTCTAACACGTTCATTTACTCGCCTTATTCGCATGTTGGATTAAGTTTCAACCAATGAATCAGGATATCAAATTCAATTTTCTCAATCCAAAACAAAGAAACCTAATCAATCATAATATGATGATATAACAATAACCTAATGTATCAATCCATTGACACATGAATCACCACCGAATGCTACTGTGGGTAGCACAGAGGCCGAGTAATTTACATACATCATTGTTGTCACTGCTACTATATCAACATCTAATGGCTACTCTCTGTCTATCTGATCTTGTGAGTTCAGTGTCTTCATTTGTGTTGAGAGTTTGATATGTAGGATGGGGTCTAATCAATGGCACACCACTGCAACAATTGGAAAGAGTTTTTGCGCAGCAATGACATCTGAATCTGCGCATTAGTTCCATGAATGAATTGGGATAGGAAAATCTGTGCTATCACTCATGTAATCCTAAGAAGTAAGAAAGGCCATACCTGCATACTTGCACCCAGGTTTTATCGTTAGATGAATCCTCATGTAGATGACCTAAAACACTAAAGTTTGAACAGATTGAACGATTCTACATTTCAAAATACTGGATTTATCAAGTAATATTGGACAGGAAGAAAAATACAGCAATCGTAGAAGGAAAATTCTTTAGAATAAGACCTCCCTTAGCAAGTCTGGCCCTGACGCCGCTGATGGAGTTCTTCATTGACTCAATGGGTAATTGTATCAAGTTGAGTTGCTCACTTTGAACTACAAAACTACCTGTCAAGTTTTTGAAGAATAAATTCTTTATACCAAGGTATATTTAATGTCCTGTATGATAATCACTCACTGAACTAGTATAGATGGATGAATGAACCATCTAGCATATCAAAGCCCCAAGGCAAGGAGAATTGGAGGGTGTGGATTTGTATTATGAGGTCTATAATTTCAGAGATGAGGAATTACAGACACTGATCAAATGCTAAAGTTATCAAGCCCATGAACTGGCATTACTCATTGCACAGTTAATAATATAATTCATTCAAGAAGTTTTGGAGTTGAGAAACAATGTCAACACTGAAAATCAGCAATGGGTGCGACTCCATTCTCGGTCTCCTTATCCACCGTGAACCGAAGGCTACAACTCTCACTGTACCTGTTGCTGTGGAGTGCGCGATCCCCAATATCTCCCACTTGTGAGACAGTCTCACTTTCACTGTCATCCTCTACTTGAGTACTAGCCCCACATAAGAAACTTAACAAATGCCTTCTCCAAGAAGAAACTACACTGCTTGTCCTGCGAATCGACCCAACTTGTTTCAGTCCAATACCATTCATTGCCAAGTTGGTCTTGATTGGAACTTCTGCTCTCAGATACAATATTGAAAATGGCAAGATCTGATATGCTTTTCATTCTCTTTTTGTGGAGAAAATGCAGGGGTGATTAAAGGCTTCTTATAGCAAAACATCTGCATTTCAAGAGTTCTTGATAAACCCTTCTCGAAGAGACTCATAGTGTATTACAAGATAAAATCTACAAATTATAATATATTGTTGTTTTGGTACCTTTGATTAGTTCCTACATATATATATATAATTCTCTCTCATCCGATCCCAATAACTTATTCAGCAGATGCAAAAGTTAGAGTTATGTCTATCACAGCATGTGAGCTTCTTTCAAGTGAGAGGAGGCATTTCCATAAGCTAATGGTTTTGTACCTTGATAATCAGCATAATATCCACATTGCAGCTACTCTGGTGTTTGAAGTCATACTCACGGTTTAAAATTAAAATTGACGTAATGGCGATGGAATCCTCCTCTGGCATGCTTCAACTGGAGAAATGCATGTTAAAATGGCTAATTTGGCATCTGGGAATTGGTGAATGCCTTGAAGGATTTGTTGTGAAATAGCATGGTCAAAGAGATCAAGTTAGCTTTATCAGTTGTTACAGAGTGCTCTGTAGATATACATTGGAATCTGATGTATGCAATACAAAAACTGGCGCTTTCTTTGATGGAGGAAATATATTAACAGTGAAGTCGGGTCGACTATAATTGTCTAGTTGGAAGATCCCTCCTTCCTTAATCGAGAAGGCAATCCAACCTTTGAACTTTAAAACTTTGAACATGCTTCAAATTGCAAATTAGCAATGATATAAAGTATTTTTTAACACCATTTCGAAACTCAAGGCATGAAGGTCTCAAGTGATTTTTCAAGAATGTGTAAATTAAACACAAGATTTCCAATCCTAGCAGAAAAGGAGGTCAATGGGTAACTATTACCACATTGATGGAGGAAATATATATTAACAGTGAAGTTAGGTCGACTATAATTGTCTAGTTGGAAGATTCCTCCTTCCTTAATCGAGAAGGCAATCCAACCTTTGAACTTTAAAACTTTGAACATGCTTCAAATAGCAAATTAGCAATGATATAAAGTATTTTTTTAACACCATTTCAAAACTCAAGGCATGAAGGTCTCAAGTGATTTTTCAAGAATGTGTAAATTAAACACAAGATTTCCAATCCTAGCAGAAAAGGAGGTCAATGGGTAACTATTACCACATTGATGTAACTATATTACTAAAAATCCCGATTGTTCCATACAGAAGTAGCACAACTTCAGCCTAGAGCTGAACCGGGGTACTCGCAATCCAGCACTCTCTACCATCACTATTAGACATGGACATTAGATATGGTTTCTGCAGACAACCTGTGCATACTTAAAAAGACTAAAATCAGAAATTCAAAGACCTTACTATGAGCAGCTTTTGTGATGCATGTTAAAGCTAACTAATAGCACAATTATAGCAAAAATATCTAAATAGAAAATATTGAAGAAAGAAAGAATATAAAAAAAAAAATCAGACTTAAAACTATAGGAATTAAGACGATGTAGTATTCGGATTGAGTCACTAGAATCGAATTTCCCTTAAGAAGAACATCTACTCACCATTGTTTGACTCGCTTAATAACACTATATAAATGATAAAAAAAAAAGCATGCCATAATAAAACTGAGGGGATTGCTAGCCAAATACACCCCTACAATCTCGGCACAAGGACAAACACTTTGGGGTGGGGCCCACATCCCAATGTTTGTCATACACTAAACGGTGGGAGGTGTACGGTCCCACGAGTCTACAAGTAACAAAATCCCAAAATTAATAACTTTATTCTAAAGTAAGACTAAACTTTAAATTATTAAATTATCAACTGTATTACGATACAACTAACAAACATAAAATGGAAATGCAATAATATAATTACGATAAACTTATCGGGTATGAAGCCGAGAGCGAAAGGCAGTCATTGACAGCAGCACAAACGAAAGTTGAAGGGCAGTCGAGAGCAACGAGCAAACTAGGGTTAATGGCACATAAGCACAAGTGGCGATTCCCGATCGTTCCATATAGCTCACATGGGGTAGTTGTAAATGAAGGAGTTCTTTAAAGCAAAATTAAAACTTTTATTTTAAAGTAAGACAGAATTTTAAATTATTAGATTATGAGCTATATTACAATACAATTAACAAACATAAAATAAAATAGCAATATTATAATTACGATATACTTACCGGGTATGAAGCCGAGAGCGAAAGGCAGTCATTGATAACAGCACAGACAAAAGTTGAAGGGCAGCCAAGAGCAACGTGCAACCTAGGGTTAACGGCCCATAAGCACAAGTGGTGATTCTTGACCATTCCATATAGCACACATGGTGTAATTGTAAATGATGAAGTACTTTAAAGCTGAACTTTAATATGTAATGATAAACTCCCCCGTATCAGCCCATATCAAGCCGATATGAGACCGATATGCGCCCGTTACAGGTGATTTTTCAGTTAAATTTTTTCTCTTGTTCTATTTACACTAGAATCCACATCACATACCTGATATGCAAAACTTATAATTACGATAAACTCACCAGGTATAAAGCCGAGGACGAAAGGCAATCATTGACAACAGCAAAGACGATAGTTGAAGGGCAGTTGAGAGCAACTTGCACCTTAGGTTTAATGGACCATTAGTAGAAGTCGCGGTTCCTACCCCATTCTATATAACTCACATGGTGTAGTTGTATAATAATGGAGTACACAAAAAAAAGTGCAAAAAATTAGCGTCTTAAATAGAAAAGTTTGAAGAAAGAAGGAATATAAAAAATCAAACTTAAAACTAGAAGAAGTATTATGACTAAGTAAGTAGAATGAAATTTCCCATAAGGGGAACATCTACTTACCATTGTTGAACTCGTCACGCTAAATACTAACACTAGATAAATGATAAAAAAAAATATGTCATAATAAAACTGAGGGGATTGTTAGTTATATACGCCCCCTCAATCTCGGCACAAAGACAAATACTTTGTGGTGAGGCCCACACCCCAATGTTTGTCGTACTAGAAACAGTGGGTTGTGTACTCCTGCAAGAGTCTACAAGCAACAGACATAAAAGAGCATTGCTATATTCTAATTATGATAAACTTACCAGGAATGAAACCGAGAGTGGAGTAATCATCGACAGCACCACATACGAAAGTTGAATGGCAATCGAGAGCAACGTGTAGCCAAGGGTTAATGGCCCATAAGCAAAACTGCAATTTTAAAAATATTTATGTACTCATTTATTATAAAACTACACCATGTGAGTTATATGGAATGGAGCGGGAACCGCGACATATGCTAATGGGTCATTAAACCTAAGTTGCAAGTTGCTCTGAGATGCTCTTAAGCTATCGTCTTTGCTGTTGTCGATGACTGCCTTTCACCCTTGGCTTTATACCCGGTGTGTTTGTCGTAATTATAATATTACAGTGCTATTTTATGTTAGTTAATTGTACCATAATACAAATTGATAATCTGAAAATTTAATGTTTTCTCTTAATTTAGAATAGAAATATTAATTTTAGGATTTTGTTGCTTGTAGACTCATGGGGCCATACACGTCCCATAATTTCCAGTATGACAAACATTGGGCTTTGGGCCCAGGCTAGTGTTTGTCCTTGCACTGATCTTGTGGGGGAGTATATGGCTAGAAATCTCGTTAGTTTTATTATGACATTCTTGTTTTTATCATTTATCTAGTGTTAGTATTTAAATTTGTGCAAAATCAACAGCGAGTAGATGTATCGCTTAAGAGAAATTCCCTTTTAGCGACTCAATCTAAATAATGTCCGATTTGCGGCCTTGAGCATTGCTACCTCTGAAATGCCTGAATCAATAAACATTCTAGTGGTTAGTGAATTCATGGACGTATTTCCAGAAGAACTGCCAGGCCTACCACCAGACCAAGGAGTAGAATTCATGATAGACTTAGCCCCCGGAACAGCACCAATATCAAGAGCACCTTATAGGATGACTCCAGCTGATTTAAAAGAATTGAAGGAACAAATTGAATAATTACTTCACAATGGTTTTATCCGACCAAGTGTATCACCATGGGGAGCTCCAGTAAATAGAAAATTTTGAAGAAATAAAGAATATAAAAAAATCAGACTTATAAATATAGGAACTAAGACAATGTAGTATTCGGATTTAGTAACTAGAATGGAACTTCCCATAAGAAGAACATCTACTTATCATTATATAACTCGCTACGCTAGAGACTAACACTAGATAAATGACAAAAAGAAATATGTCATAATAAAACTATGGGGATTGCTAGCCATATACGCCCCCTCAATTTCGGAACAAAGACAATCACTTTAGGGTGGGGCCCAAGCCCCAGTGTTTGTTGTATTGTAAACAATGGGACGTGCACGGCCCCAATAATCAACAAGCAACAAAATTCTAAAATTAAATAACTAACATAAAAGAGCATTGCAATATACTAATTATGATAAACTTACTGGGAATGAAGGCAAGAGTGGAAGGCAATCATCGATAGCAGGACAGACGAAAGTTGAAGTGCAGCCGAGAGCAACGTGCAGCCTAGGGTTCATGGCCCATAAGCAAAACTACAAGAACTAAAAAGAGGGCAATATTCAGATCGAGTCACTATAAGGGAATTTCCCTTAAGCAAGACATCTACTCACCATTGATTTATTCACTAATCTAAATACTCACACTAGATAAATGATTAAAGCAAGTATGTCATAATAAAACAAATGATATTTTTGGCCATATACTCCCCCAAAAGATCAGCACAAGAACAAATGCTTTCGGGTGGGGCCACGAGTCTACAAACAACAACATCCTAAAATTAATATTTTTATTCTAAAGTAGGATTAAACTTTTAAATTTTTACATTATCAACAGTATTACGATGCAATTAACTATCATAAAATAGCACTGCAATATTATAATTACGATAAACTTACCCAGTATGAATTCGAGAGCAAAAGGCAGTCATCGACAACAACACAGACAAAAATTGAAGGGCAGCCGAGAGCAACGTGTAGCATAGGGTTAATGGCCCATAAGAAGAAGTGACGATTCCTGACCATTCCAAATAGCTCACATGGTGGTAAATGAAGGACATAAAAAAATCAAAATCAGTTTCACACAAATAAAATTTTCAAGAAAGAAGGAATATAAAAATATAAGACTTAAATGTACAAGCACTAAGCAGAGGACTATATTCAGATAGAGTCACTAGAAGGGAATTTTTTTAAGCAAGACATCAACTCACAATTTATTTACTCGCTAAGCTAAATACTAATGCGAAATAAATGATAAAAAAAATATGTCATAATAAAACAAAGGTGATTGCTAGCCATATACACCCCCACAATCTCAGCACAAGGGCAAACACTTTGGGGTGGGGCCCACACCATAATTTTTGTCGTACTAGAGATAGTGGGACGTGTGCATCCACGAGTCTACACGCAACAAAATCCAAAAATTAATATTGGTATTCAAAAGTAAGAAACTTTAAATTTTCAGATTATCAATTGTATTATAATACAATTAACTGACATAAAATAGTCTTACAATATTGTAATTATGATAAACTCACCAGGTATAAAGCCGAGGGCGAAAGGCAATCATCGACTACAGCAAAGACGATAACTAAAGGGCAGCTGAGAGCAACTTGCAACTTAGGTTTAATGGCTCATTAGCAGAAGTCGTTGTTCCCTCCCCATTCCATATAAATCATGTGGTGTAGTTGTATAATGAATGAGTACATAAAAAAGTGCAAAAAATTAGTGTCTTAAATTGAAAAGTTCGAAGAAATAAATAATATAAAAAATCAGACTTAAAACTAGAAGAACTAAGACGATGTAGTATTCGGATTAAGTAACTACAATGGAATTTCCCATAAGAAGAACATCTACTTACCATTGTTGAACTCGCAATGCTAAATACAAACACCAGATCAATGATAAAAAGAAATATGTCATAATAAAACTAAAGGGATTGCTAGTCATATACGCCCCCTCAATCTCGACACAAAGACAAATACTTTGTGGTGGGGCCCAAACCCCAATGTTTGTCACACTAGAAACAATGGGTCATGTACTGCTCCAAGAGTCGACAAGCAACAAACATAAAAGAGCATTGCTATATTCTAATTACGATAAACTTATCAGGAATGATATTCTAATTACGATAAACTTACCGAGAATGAAGCCGAGAGTGGAAGGCAATAATCGATAGTAGGACAGACGAAAGTTGAAGTGCAGACGAGAGCAACGTGCAGCCTAGGGTTAATGGCCCATAAGCAAAACTGCAAGAACTAAAAAGAGGACAGTATTTAGATCGAGTCACTAAAAGGAAATTTCCCTTAAGCAATACATCTACTCACTGTTGATTTTGCACAAATTTAAATACTAACACTAGATAAATGATAAAAACAAGAATTCCATAATAAAACTAACGAGATTTCTAGCCATATACTCTCCCACAAGATCAACGCAAGGACAAACACTTTTGGCTAGGCCCACAGCCCAATGTTTGTCGTACTAGAAATTATGGGACATGTACGGCCCCACGAGTCTACAAGCAACAAAATCCCAAAATTAATATTTTTATTCTAAACTAAGACAAAACATTAAATTTTCAGAGTATCAATTTGTATTACGATACAATTAACTAACATAAAATAGCACTGTAATATTATAATTACGATAAACTCACCGGGTATAAAGCCAAGGGCGAAAGGCAGTCGTCGACAACAGCAAAGGCGATAGCTTAAGAGCATCTCAGAGCAACCTGTAACTTAGGTTTACTGACCGATTAGCAGATGTCACGTTTCCCGCTCCATTCCATATAACTCACATGGTGTAGTCGAATAATGAATGAGTACATAAAAAAATTAAAAAAAATGAGTTCTTAAATAGAGAATTTTGAAGAAAGAAAGAATATAAAAAAAATCAGACCTATAAATATAGGAAATAAGACAATATAGTATTCGGATTTAGTTACTAGAATGGAACTTCCCATAAGAGGAACATCTACTTACCATTATATAACTCGCTATGCTTGATACTAACACTAGATAAATAATAAAAAGAAATATGCCATAATAAAACTATGGGGATTGTTGACAATATACGTCTCCTCAATTTCGGCACAAAGACACACACTTTAGGATGGGGCCCAAGCCCCAGTGTTTGTCGTACTGTAAACAGTGGGACGTGTACGGCCCCAATAATCAACAAGCAGCAAAATCCTAAAATTAAATAATTAACATAAAAGAGCATTGCAATGTACTAATTATGATAAACTTACAGAGAGTGGAAGGCAATCATTGATAGCATGACAGACGAAAATTGAGTGCAGCCGAGAGTAACGTGCAGCCTAGGGTTAATGGTCCATAAGCAAAATTACAAGAATTAAAAAGAGGGCAGTATTCAGATCGAATCACTACAAGGGAATTTCCCTTAAGCAAGACATCTACTCACCATTGATTTATTCACTAGTCTAAATACTCACAATAGATAAATGATTAAAATAAATATGTCATAATAAAACTAACGATATTTCTAGCTATATACTCCCCCACAAGATCAGCACAAGGACAAACACTTTCGGGTGGGTCCCACAGCCCAATATTTGTCGTACTGGAAACAATGAGATGTGTATGGCCCCACGAGTCTACAAATAACAAAATCCTAAAATTAATATTTTTATTCTAAAGTAGGATTAAACTTGTAAATTTTTACATTATCAACAGTATTCCGATGCAATTAACTATCATAAAATAGCAATGCAATATTATAATTACGATAAACTTACCCAGTATGAATTCGAGAGCAAAAGGCAGTCATCGACAACAACACAGACAAAAATTGAAGGGCAGCCGAGAGCAATGTGTAGCCTAAAGTTAATGACCCATAAGAACAAGCGACGATTCCCGACCATTCCATTTAGCTCACATGGTGTAGTTGTAAATGAAGGAGTACATAAAAAAAATCAAAATCAGTTTCACACAAATAAAATTTTGAAGAAAGAAGGAATATAAAAATATAAGACTTAAATGTACAATCATTAAGCAGAGGACTATATCAGATAGAGTCACTAGAAGGGACATTTTTAAGCAAGACATCAACTCACAATTCGGTTACTCACTAAGCTACATACTAATGCGAAATAAATGATAAAAAAAAATGTGTCATAATAAAACTAATGTGATTGCTAGGCATATACGTCCCCACAATCTCGACACAAGGACAAACACTTTAGGGTGGGATTCACACCCCAATTTTTCCCGTACTGGAAATTGTGGGACGTGTGCGGCCCCACGAGTGTTCACGCAACAAAATCCTAAAATTAATAATTGTATTCAAAAGTAAGAAACTTTAAATTTTCAGATTATCAATTAACATAAAATAGCCTTGCAATATTATAATTACAATAAACTAACTAGGTATTAAGCCGAGGGTGAAAGGTAGTCATCGACAGCAGCAAAGACGATAACTAAAGGATAGCTGAGAGCAACTTGCAAATTTGGTTCCCACCCCATTCCATATAGATCACGTGGTGTAGTTGTATAATGAATGAGTACATAAAACAAGTGCAAAAAATTAGTATCTTAAATAGAAAAGTTTGAAGAAAGAAAGAATACAAAAAATCAAACTTAAAGCTAGAAGAACTAAGATGATGTAGTATTTGGATATTAAGTAACTAGAATGGAATTTCCCATAAGAAGAACATCTACTTACCAATGTTTAACTCTCTATGCTAAATACTAACACTAGATAAATGATAAAAAGAAATATGCTATAATAAAACCAAGGGGATTGCTAGTCATAAACGCCCCCTCAACCTTGGCAAAATGAAAAATACTTTGGGATGGGGCCCACGCCCCAATGTTTGTCCCAAAAGAAATAGGGAGTCGTGTACGACCCAAATGTCTACAAGCAACAAAATCCTAAAATTAAATAACAAACATAAAAGAGCATTGTAATATTCTAATTACAATAAACTTTCCAGGAATTAAACCGAGAGTGGAAGGCAATCATCGACAGCAGTACAGACGAAAGTTGAAGGGCAGTCGAGAGCAACGTGCAGCCTAGGATTAATATCCCAAAAATAAAACTACAAGAACTAAAAAGAGGGCAGTATTTAGATCGAGTTACTAAAAGGAAATTTTCCTTAAGCAAGACATCTACTCACCATTGATTTATGCACTAATTTAAATACTAACACAAAATAAATGATAAAAACAAGAATGCCATAATAAAACTAACAAGATTTCTAGCCATATACTCCCCCACAAGATCAGCACAAGGGCCAACACTTTCTCTTGGGCCCACAGCCCAATGTTTGTCGTACTGGAAACTATGGGAATTGTACGGCCCCACGAGTTTACAAGCAACAAAATCCTAAAATTAATATTTTTATTCTAAAGTATGACAAAAACATTAAATTTTCAGATTATCAATTTGTATTATGATACAATTAACTAACATAAAATAGCACTGTAATATTATAATTACTATAAACTTACCGGGTATAAAGTCAAGGGCGAAAAGCAGTCATCGACAACACAAAGACGATAGCTTAAGAGCATCTCAGAGCATTTTGCAACTTAGGTTTAATGCATAGTTACCAGAGCGAGAAGCGAAAACGAGAAACAAAGCGAAAGCGAGAAGCGGGAAACGAGACTCTAAAAAACCTTAGGAAACGGGAAGCGAGAAATGAGATATAGGCTCCTCATTCCCATTATGTTATTATGGGTAGTTATATCTTTCATTTTGATCTTACATGAGGTTTTTGTGGAAAAGTAGGTGCCTTAGGTTCCAAACCGATGATACTTGCTTAGAATCTACACCCTAGGCTGTAGATTTTGGTGTACCTCATCACTTAACACATACAACTCCATTTGACTACTAAATGGGACGTGATGGAAGCGACCTTCCTAGGAAGCGAGTCGTCCGAGGAAACGAGCTTCCTAGGAAGCGAATCTGTTTGAGGAAGCGAGTCTGGGAAACGAGCTTCCCACTCTGTACATAGCTTCCCTGCAACTATGGTTTAATGACCCATTAGCAGAAGTCGTGGTTCCTGCTCCATTCCATATAATTCACATGGCGTAGTCGTATAATGAATTAATACATAAAAAAAGTTAAAAAATTAGTTTCTTAAATAGAAAATTTTGAAGAAATAAAGAATATAAAAAATCAAACTTATACGGCACCAAGAGTCAACAAGTGTTTGTCGTAATGGAAACAATGGGACATTAACCCAAGAGTCAAGAAGCAACAAAATCCTAAAATTAAATGACTAACATAATAGAGCATTGCAATATTCTAATTATGATAAACTTACCATGAATGAAGCCGAGAGTGGAAGGCAGTCATCGATAGCAGGACAAACGAAAGTTGAAGGGCAGCCGAGAGCAACGTGCAGCCTAGGGTTAATGGGCCATAAGCAAAACTGCAAGAACCAAAAAGAGGGTAGTATTCAGATCGAGTAACTACAAGGGAATTTCCTTAAGCAAGACATCTACTCAGTATTGATTTATTCACTAATCTGAATTCAAACACTAGATAAATAATTAAAACAAGTATATCATAATAAAACTAACGATATTTCTAGCCATATACTCCCCCACAAGATCAGCACAAGGACAAACACTTTCGGGTGGGGCCAACATCCCAATATTTGTTGTACTGGAAACAGTAGGACTTGTATGGCACCAAGAGTCTACTAAGCAACAAAATCCTAATATTAATATTTTTATTCAAAAATAAGATTAAACTTGTAAAATTTTAGATTATCAACTGTATGACAATACAATTAACTATCAAAAACAACGCTGCAATATTATAATTGCGATAAACTTACCAGGTGTGAATTCGAGAGCAAAAGGCAGTCATCGACAATAACACAGACGAAAGTTAAGAGCAGTCGAGAGCACTGTGTAACAAGGTCAATGACCCAGAAAAAGAAGCGGCGATTCCTGACCAATCCAGATAGCTCACGTGGTGTAATTGTAAATGAAGGAGTACAAAAAAAAATCAAAACCAATTTCATACAAATAAAATTTTGAAGAAAGAAGGAATATAAATATATAAGACTTTAAAGTACAAGAACTAAGTAGAGGACTATATTTAGATCGAGTCAATAGAAGGGAATTTCTGGTAGAATATTAAGTTTTCTTGTAATTAGGGGTATTCTTGTAATTAGGGGAAATCCTACTTATAACCCTTATTAATAGATTATGATAGAGAGAGAAAGATAAGTTATCTACTCTTTTTCTTCTCTTCTTCTTCTTCTTCTTCTTCTTCTTCTTCCTCCTTCAAACCCTAAAACTTATCCTAAGGAATTCCACTTGGTATCAGAGCATCCTAAAGCACAAAGGAAGAGCAAGAAGAAGAACAAACCCGCCGGAGGCTGCTGACGTCAGCAGGCGTACGGCTTGCTATGATGGCGTGAGTGTGAAGTCATGCAAGTTTGGGTTCCCTCAAGGTGTTTGAGGCGGTGTTCGCTTACTTTTTAGGTATTTTTTGGTCGTTGGACCATTGGTGTTTGTTTTTTTGGGTTGTAGAACCCTGTGGTACGTGCTAGAAGTGTGTTCAGAGGCTGGAATTGTGCAAATCAGTCCTTAAGTGACAAAAGATGGGCGATTCAGAGGTTAGTCAGTCTTCACGGGCTCCACCTTCTGATGATAGTTACTTGCATTGGGACATGGTGACTCCCCTAGCCTTCTAATCACTACCGTAAAGTTAAATGGCAACAATTATCTTGCATGGTCTCAGTCGGCCATGTTATTCATAACAGGGAAGGGTAAGACAGAGTACCTAACTGGCAAGAGTAAGAAGCCTCCAGCTACTGATCCTAATTTCAAGAAATAGCAAGCCGAGAAAGCCACAGTCATGTCATGGCTTCTCCACTCCATGATTCCGGATCTTAGAAATGGATATATCCTTTTATCCACAGCCCAAGAGGCTGTGAAGCAGACTTACTTTGAGGGGGGCACACATGCTAGAGCTTATGAATTGCGCCAATGTATTGGGCAACTGAGACAAGGGGATACTTCTCTAGCCACTTACTCCTCTACTCTTCGTCGTCTGTTGGAAGAATTTGACATGTTTCATATGTATATGACACAGTGCACTGAAGATGTCGTAGGGTATAAGAAGTATGTTGATGAACACAGGGTCTATGAGTTGTTGGCTGACCTTAATCCCGAGTATAAGCAAATTCGTGTTCAGATTTTGGGGAAGGACCCACTTCCGTCCATCACTGAGGCATATTCCATTCTCCAAAGGGAGGAACGTCGTCGGAATAACATGCAACCTTCTTCTCTAAAGCGGTCAACTCTTTCTTCATGGTCACAGCACGGCGTCCGTGATAGCTTTCGTGGAAGCAGGGGAGGTGGTAGGTCAAGAAACATCGGTTATGAGAGAGACCGACTGAAGTGTGATCACTGTGGTCACACTCGACACACCCGTGAGACTTGTTGGGACCTTCATGGTCAAGCACAGCAGAGAGGTGGTGGTCGCAGTGGCCATGGTGGTGGTCGTGGTGGAGGCTCTAGCGCTCACTCAATTGCCTTTGATCTAGCTCCCATTCTTACATCTGGTGTATCGTCATCTTCTGATCGCCTTAGCCTTTCCTGTGCTGAGATAAAGGCATTCCAACGTTTTATGGGCCAGTTGGAGCAGCCGGGTACATCTTCCACATCCTCGTTTGCTCATTTAAGTACATCAGCTTCGGCTTTCAATGCATCTGTCTCCACATCTACTCGCCCCTGGATTATTGATTCAGGGGCCTCGGATCACATGACTGGTATGTCATCTTTATTTGCCTCCTATTATATTTGCTCTGGTAGGGAGAAAGTTAGAATCGTTGATGGGTCTTACTCTTCTATTACTGGTAAGGGTAACATCTCTGCTACCCCATCTATGCCTTTATTATCTGTTCTTCATGTTCCTAATGTTGCTTTAAACCTTTTGTCTGTGAGTCACCTAACCAAGTCCTTGAATTGTAGTGTCATCTTTTTTCCCTCTCACTATGTCTTTTAGGACTTGAAGACGAGGCGGACGATTGGATAGTTCCTCACCGGTGGCTTCTCCTGTTCAGCAAGTTCGTGATGGGCCTAGCAGTAGTAGTGGTCGTGACCGCAACATTTTACAGTTGTTGCAGTGGCATAGACGTTTGGGTCACCCATCCTTTTTATGTTAAAGAAACTGTTTCCACAGTATTTTGTTTCTGTTTCTATGTCTGAACTTCAATGTGAAACTTGTGATATTTGCAAAAAAATGTCGATCTTCGTATCCTGCTCATGGTAATAGAAATAAGTCACTTTTTTCCATTGTTCATTCTGATGTGTGGGGTCCTGTTCCTATTACTTAATCTCGTGGATTTCATTACTATTTACATTTGTTGATGATTTCTCTAGAGTAACGTGGGTTTACTTGTTGAAACAGAAGAGTAATGTTTGCTCTGTTTTTCAATCTTTTCATAAAATGCTTAAAACCCAGTTTGAAACCCAGTGGTGGAGAGTATTTATCTACTACTCTCGTCTCCTACTTCCGAGATCACGAGATTATCCACCAGACTACTTGTATTGGTACTCCCCAGCAAAATGGTGTTGCTGGAAAGAAGAATCGTCACCTGTTGGAAATCACTCGTGCTCTTCTGTTTGGTATTTACGTTTCTAAATGTTTATGGTCTGATGCCCTTCAGACTGCTTCCTATCTTATGAATCGCATGCCCACTAGAATTTTGGGTTTCAAAAGTCCTATTGATGTTCTGTCTCCATCTCCCTCCTTGTTTCCTCTTCCACCCAAAATCTTTGGGTGTTCTTGTTTTGTCCATATTGACAAATCGGTGCGTACCAAACTTGATCCTAAGCCACTCAAGTTTTTATTTTTGGGGTATGCATCGAGACAAAAAGGGTATAAGTGTTTTCATCCCCCTTCCGGCCGGTGCTTTGTTTCTATGAATGTTACCTTTTTTGAATCCACCCCCTTTTATTCTGCGAAGAAGACTTCTCTTCAAGGGGAGACCATTGGTGTTGAAGAGATGTCTCCTTCTCCTTTACCTATTTCTATTGATCCAGGGGATTTTCTGGTGACTTGTCATGGAAAAAATAATGTAAACATAGATGGAGGAAAACAAAGTGAGGTGCAGGTTTTCTCCGGGAATCCAAATCGTGGGGTTTGGATGACGGATACTAACAAAGAAGACCCTCATATGCCCTGCCATGAATCCTCCTCAGATCTAGGTAATATCCATACCTCCCTTGTTGATTCTAACCTTCATATTGCTCATAGGAAAGGTGTTCGCTCTTGCACACAACACCCTATTTCTAACTTTGTGTCGTATAGTTCTCTATCTCCCTCGTATCGTACCTTTTCCATGACTTTGTCTTCTGTTTCTATTCCTTGCAGTGTTGCAGATGCTCTTTCTAAGTCAGAATGGAAAGAACTAATGGAAGTAGAGATGCAAGCTCTGGAAAAAAATAAGACAGGGGAGATAGTTGATTTACCAAAAGGCAAAGTTCTAGTGGGATGTAAATGGGTATTCACTGTGAAGTATAAGTCTGATGGATCAGTGGAAAGATACAAAGTCAGACTTGTTGCAAGAGGGTATATACAGACACATGGCATAGACTACCAGGAGACGTGTGCTCCTGTAGCAAAGATGAACTCAATAAGAGTTCTCTTATCTCTTGCATCTAACCTGGATTGGCCTCTTATGCAATTCGATGTGAAGAATGCATTTCTCCACGGTGACTTGGAAGAAGAAGTGTACATGAAACCTCCTCCTGGGCTCAAGTGTCCTGTAACCGAAGGGAAGATGTGTAGACCGAAGAATGCCTTGTATGGGCTTAAATAGTCCACTAGGGCTTGGTTTGAAAGGTTTCGCCTAGCCATGATTAGAACTGGCTACAAACAAAGCCAAGATGACCACACTTTGTTTATCAAGCACAACGACAAGAAGGTGACTGCACTCATTGTTTATGTAAATGGCATTGTGCTGACTGGAGATGACCAGGGGGAAATGAAGAAGTTGAAGGGCTTACTTGCCAAAGAATTTGAAATCAAGGATATAGGCCAGTTGAGATTTTTCTTAGGTATTGAGGTTGCCAGGTCCATAAAAGGAATTTTTATATCACAGCGCAAATATGTCCTTAACCTCCTATATGAAACTGGTATGATTGGCTGTAAGCCCTGTGACACTCCCATTAACCCAAACCATAAGCTTGGTGAAGTCACTGGTGAGAAGATTATCGAAGTAGGGAGATATCAAAGACTTGTAGGGAGATTGATATATCTCTTACTCACTTGTCCTGATATTGCTTATGCCACCAGTGTGGTGAGCCAGTTCATGCATGCTCCTACCTCAACCCACTTGGATGTGGTGTACAGGAATGTTATATGCTCGTTCCAATAATCTCCAGATTGAAGTTTTTACTGATGTAGACTGGGCTAGATCTGTCTTAGATAGGCGCTCCACTTTTGGTTACTGTACGTTTGTTGGTTGTAATCTAGTCACATGGAGAAGTAAGAAACAGTTTGTAGTGGCCAGACCTAGTGCGAAGGCAGAATTCTGGTCGATGGCTCATGGATTATGTGAGATTTTGTGGCTTCACATTCTCTTGACTGACCTAAAGCTTCTTATTCAGGGTCCTATGAAGTTGTATTGTGACAACAAGGCGGCAATCAGCATTGCTCACAATCCGGTTCAACACGACAGAACCAAACACATTGAGGTGGACAGACACTTCATCAAGGAATAGTTGAAGACATGTCTCGTCTGCACTCCATTTGTGAAGACCGGTGACCAACTTGTTGAAATTTTGACTAAGGATCTTGGTCATATACAGTTTACTATGATTATTGACATGCTCGGCATTTGTAATATCTACATACCAACTTGAGGGGGAGTGTAAAATATTAAGCTTTCTTGTAATTAGGGGTATTCTTGTAATTAGGGAAAACCCTACTTATAACCCTCATTAATAGAATATGATAGAGAGATCCGGTTCAACACGACAGAACCAAACACATTGAGGTGGACAGACACTTCATCAAGGAATAGTTGAAGACACTTCATCAAGGAATAGTTGAAGACATGTCTCGTCTGCACTCCATTTGTGAAGACCGGTGACCAACTTGTTGAAATTTTGACTAAGGGTTTGGTCATATACAGTTTACTATGATTATTGACAAGCTCGGCATTTGTAATATCTACATACCAACTTGAGGGGGAGTGTAAAATATTAAGCTTTCTTGTAATTAGGGGTATTCTTGTAATTAGGGGAAACCCTACTTATAACCCTCATTAATAGAATATGATAGAGAGAAACATAAGTTCTGTACTATTTTTCTTCTTCTTCTTCTTCTTCTTCAAACCGTAAAACTTATCCTAAGGAATTCCACTTTTCTCTTAAGCAAGACATCAACTCACAATTGATCTACTCACCAAGCTAAATGCTAACACGAGATAAATGATTAAAAAAAAAGTATGTCATAATAAAACTAAGGTGATTGCTAGCCATATACTCCCCCACAATCTCGGCACAAGGACAAACACTTTGGGGTGGGGCCCACACCCCAATTTTTATCGAACTGGAAATAATGCGACGTGTACGACCCCAAGAGTTTACACGCAACAAAATTCTAAAATTAATATTGGTTTTCTAAAGTAAGAAACTTTAAATTTTCAGATTATCAATTGTATTACGATACAATTAACTGACATAAAATAGCCTTCCAATATTATAAATACCATAGCTAAAGGGCAGCTGAGAGCAACTTGCAATTTAGGTTTAATGGCTCATTAGCAGAAGTCGCGGTTCCCGGAACATTCCATATCGATCACACGGTATAGTTGTATAATGAATGAGCAGATAAAAAAGTGCAAAACATTAGTATCTTAAATAGAATAGTTTGAAGAAAGAAAGAATATAAAAAATCAGAATTAAAACTTGAAGAACTAAGACGATGTAGTATTCAGATTAAGAAACTAGAATGAAATTTCCCATAAGAACATCTACTTACCATTGTTAACTCGCTACGCTAAATACTAACACTAGATAAATGAAAAAAAAAATGTCATAATAAAACAAAGGGGATTGCTAGACAAATACACCCCCTCAATCTCGGCACAAAGACAAATACTTTGGGGTGGGACCCACGCACCAATGTTTGTCGTACTAGAAACAGTGGGTCGTGTACAACCCCAAGAGTCTACAAGCAACAAAATCCTGAAATTAAATAACTAACATAAAAGAGCATTGCAATATTTATAATTACGATAAACTTATCGGGAATGAAGCCGAGAGTGGAAGGCAGTCATCGATAGCAGGACAGACAAAAGTTGAAGTGTAGCGGAGAGCGACGTGCACCCTAGGGTTAATGGCCCATAAGCAAAACTTCAAGAACTAAAAAGACGGCAGTATTCAGAATGAGTCACAACAAGGGAATTTCCCTTAAGCAAGACATCTACTCACCATTGATTTATGTACTAATTTAAATACTAATACTAGATAAATGATAAAAACAAGAATGTCATTATGAAACTAACGAGATTTCTAGCCATATACTCCCCCACAAGATCAGCATAAGGACAAACACTTTTGCCTGGGACCCACAACCCAATTTTTGTTGTACTGGAAACTATGGGACGTGTAAGAAAAAACATTAAATTTTCAAGCTATTTATTTGTTTTACGATATAATTACTAGATAAAATAGCACTGTAATATTATAATTATGATAAACTCTCCAGGTATAAAGCCGAGGGCGAAAGGAAATCATTGACAACAACAAAGACGATAACTAAAGGGCAGCCGAGAGCAACTTGCAACTTTGGTTTAATGGCTCATTAGCAGAAGTCGCGGTTCCCTCCCCATTCCAAATAGATCACGTGGTGTAGTTGTATAATGAATGAGTACATAAAAAGTATAAAAAATTAGTATCTTAAATAGAAAAGTTTAAAGAAAGAAAGAATATAAAATATCAGACTTAAAACTAGAAGAACTAAGACGATGTAGTATTCAGATTAAGTAACTACACAGGAATTTCCCATAAGAAGAACATCTACTTACCATTGTTGAACTTGCAATGCTAAATACTAACACCAGATAAATGATAAAAAGAAATATGCCATAATAAAACTAAAGGGATTGCTAGTCATATACGTCCCCCTCAATCTCTGCACAAAGACATACTTTGGGGTGGGGCCCACACCCCAATATTTGTCGTACTAGAAACAGTGGGTTGTGTAGTGCTCCAAGAGTCTACAAGCAACAAACATACAAGAGCATTGTTATATTCTAATTACGATGAATTTACAGGAATGAAACCGAGAGTGGAGTAATCATCGATAGCACCACAGACGAAAGTTGAAGGGCAATCGAGAGCAACGTGCAGCCAAGGGTGAATGACCCATAAGCAAAACTACAAGAACTAAAAAGAGGGTAGTTTAGATCGTGTCACTAAAAGGGAATTTCCCTTGAGCAAGGCATCTACTCACTATTGATTTACGCTCTAATATAAATAGTAACACTAGATAAATGATAAAAACAAGAATGCCATAATAAAACTAACAAGATTTCTAGCCATATACTCCCCCACAAGATCAGCACAAGGACAAACACTTTTGCCAGGGGCCCATAGCACAATGTTTGTCGTACTGGAAACTATGAGACATGTACGGCCCCACGAGTCTACAAGAAACAAAATCCTAAAATTAATATTTTTAATCTAAAATAAGACAAAACATTAAATTTTCAGACTATCAATTTGTATTACGATACAATTAACTAACATAAAATAGCACTATAATATTATAATTACATTAAACTCACCGGGTCTAAAGCCAAGGGCGAAAGGCAGTCATCGACAACAACAAAGACGATAGGTTAAGAGCATCTCAGAGCTACTTGCAACGTAGGTTTAATGACCCATTAGCAGTAGTCGCAGTTCCCGCTCCATTCCATATATCTCACATGATGTAGTTGTATAATGAATGAGTACATAAAAAAGGTTTAAAAAATTAGTTTCTTAAATAGAAAATTTTGAAGAAAGAAATAGTATGAAAAATCAGACTTATAAATATAAGAACTAAGACAATGCAGTATTCGGATTTAGAAACTAGAATGGAACTTCCCATAAGAGGAACATCTACGTACCATTATATAACTCGCTACGTAGATATGAACACTAGATAAATGATAAAAAGAAATGTCATAATAAAACTATTGGGATTGCTGGCCATATACGCCTCCTCATTTTCGGCACAAAGACAAACACTTTAGGGTGGGGCCCAAGCCCCAGTGTTTGTCGTACTGTAAACAGTGGGAAGTGTACGGCCCCAATAATCAACAAGCAACAAAATCCTAAAATTAAATAACTAACATAAAAGAGCATTGCAATATAGTAATTAAGATAAACTTAACAGGAATGAAGCCGAGTGGAAGGCAATCATTGATAGTAGGATAGACGAAAGTTGAAGTGCAGCCGAGAGCAACGTGCAACCTTTGGTTAATGGCCCATAAGCAAAACTGCAATAACTAAAAAGAGAGCAGTATTCATATCGAGTCACTACAAATGAATTTCCCTTAAGCAAGACATCTACTCAACCTTGATTTATTCACTAATCTAAATACTCACACTAGATGAATAATTAAAATAAGTATGTCATAATAAAACTAACAATATTTCTAGCCATATACTCCCCCACAAGATCAGCACAAGGACAAACACTTTTGGTTGGGGCCCACAGCCCAATATTTGTTCTACTGGAAACAGTGAGACGTGTATGGCCCCACAACTCTACAAACAACAAAATCCTAAAATTAATATTTTTATTCTAAAGTAGGATTAAACTAGTAAAATTTTAAATTATCAACAAAATTACGATGCAATTAACTATCATAGGATAGAACTGCAATATTATAATTATGACAAACTTACCCAGTATGAATTCGAGAGCAAAAGGCAGTCATCGACAACAACACAGACAAAATTTGAACGGCAGCCGAGAGCAACGTGTAGCCTAGGGTTAATGACCCATAAGAAGAAGCGGCGATTCCTGACAATTTCATTTAGCTCACATGGTGTAGGTGCAACGAAGGAGTATATAAAAAAATCAAAATTAGTTTCACAGAAAATAAAACATTGAAGAAAGAAGGAATATAAAAATATATGACTCAAAAGTGGAAGCACTAAGGAGAGGACTATATTGAGATAGATTCACGAGAAGGGAATTTTCTTAACCAAGTCATCAACTCACAATTAATTTACTCACAAAGCTAAATAATAACTCGAAATAAATGATAAAAAATAGTATGTCATAATAAAACTAAGGTGAATAGCAATATATGCCCCCACAATCTAGGCACAAGGACGAACACTTTGGGGTTGGGCTGACACCCCAATTTTAGTCGTACTAGAAATAGTGGGACGTGTACGGCCGCACGAGTCTACATGCAAATATTGGTATTCTAAAGTAAGAAACTTTAAATTTTCAGATTATCAATTGTATTATGATACAATTAACTGACATAAAATAGCCTTGTAATATTACAATTACGATAAACTCACCAGGTACAAAGCCAAGAGCGAAAGGCAGTCATCAACAGCAGCAAAGACGATAACTAAAGGGCAGCTGAGAGCAACCTGCAACTTAGATTTAATGGCTCATTAGTAGAAGTCGCGGTTCCCACCCCATTCCATATAGATCACGTGGTGTAGTTGAATAATAAATGAGTAAAAAAAAAGTGCAAAAAAGTAGTGTCTTAAATAGAAAAGTTTGAAGAAAGAAAGAACATAAAAAATCAGACTTAAAACTAGACGAACTAAGATGATGTAGTATTCAAATTAAGTAACTAGAATGGAATTTCCCATAAGAAAAACATCTACTTACCTTTGTTTAACTCGCTACGCTAAATACTAACACTAGATAAATGATAAAAAGAAATGTGCCATTTTAAAACTAAGGGGATCGCTAGCCATATATGCTCCTTCAATCTTAGCACAAAGACAAATACTTTGGGAAGGGGAGCACACCCCAATGTTTTTCGTACTAGAAACAGGGAGTTGTGTATGGCCCGAAGAGTCTACAAGCAACAACATCCTAAATTTAAATAAAATATATAAAAGAGAATTGCAATATTCAAATTACAATAAACTTACCAGGAATGAAACCGAGAGTTGAAGGCAATCATCAACAGGAGCACAGACGAAAGTTGAAGGGCAGCCAAGAGATACGTGCAACCTAGGTTTAATGGCCCATAAGCAAAACTACAATAACTAAAAAGAGGGCAGTTTTAGATCGTGTCACTATAAAATGGAATTTCCATTGAGCAAGACATGTACTCACCATTGATTTACGCACTAATTTAAATAGTAACACTAGATAAATGATAAAAAGAAGAATACCATAATAAAACTAACAAGATTTCTAGCCATATACTCCCCCCACAAGATCAGTACATGGACAAACACTTTCGCCAAGGGCCCACAACACAATGTTTGTCGTACAGGGAACTATGAGACATGTACAGCCCCACGAGTCTACAAGCAACAAAATCCTAAAATTAATATTTTTAATCTAAAATAAGACAAAACTTTAAATTTTCAGACTATCAATTTGTATTACGATACAATTAACTAAAGAAAAATAGCACCATAATATTATAATTACATTAAACTCACCAGGTCTAAAGCCAAGGGCGAAAAGCAGTCATCAACAACAACAAAGACGATAGCTTAAGAGCATCTCAGAGCAACTTGCAACGTAGGTTTAGTGGCCCATTAGCAGTAGTCGCGATTCCCGCTCCATTCCATAAAACTTACATGATGTAGTCGCATAATGAATAAGTACATAAAAAATGTTAAAAAAATTAGTTTCTTAAATAGAGAATTTTGAAGAAAGAAAGAAAATAAAAATTCAAACTTATAAATATAAGAACTAAGACAATGTATTATTCGGATTTAGTAATTAGAATGGAACTTCCCATAAGTGGAACATCTGATTACCTTTATATAACTCGCTATGTAGATACTAACACTAGATAAATGATAGAAAGAAATATGTCAAACTAAAACTACTGGGATTGCTGGCCATATACGCCCTCTCAATTTCGGCACAAAGACAAACACTTAAGGATGGGGCCCACACCCCAGTGTTTGTCCTAGTTGAAATAGTGGGGACATGTATGGCCCCAAGAGTTAACAAGCAACAAAATCCTAAAATTAAATAAACAAAATAAAAGAGCTTCGCAATATTCTAATTACAATAAACTAACCGGGAAAGAAACCGAGACTGGAAGACAGTCAACAACAACAGCATAGACGAAAGTTAAAGGGCAGCCGAGAGCCACGTTCAGCCTAGGGTAATTGGCCTATAAGAAAAACTGCAAGAACTAAATAGAGGGCAGTATTCAGATTTAGTCACTACAAGGGAATTACCCTTAAGCAAGACATCTATTCACCAATGATTTATTCACTAATCTAGATACTAACACTAGATAAATGATTAAAAAAAACATGTCACAATAAACTAATGATATTTCAAGCCATATACTCCTCCACAAGATCAACACCCAATGTTTGTCGTACTCGAAACAGTGGGACGTGTATGGCCTCACGAGTCTACAAGCAACAAAATCTAGAAATTAATATTTTTATTTTAAAGTAAGATTAAACTTGTAAGGTTTTAGATTATCCATTGTATTACGATACAATTAACTGTCATAAAATAGCACTGCAATATTATAATTATGATAAACTTACCCCGTAATAATTCAAGAGCAAAAGGCAGTCACGACAACAACACAGACGAAAGCTGAGGGCAACCGAGAGCAACGTGTAGCCTAGGTTAATGGCCCATGAGAAGAAGCGACGATTCCTAACCATTCCATATGGCTCATATGGTGTAGTTGTAAATGAAGGAGTACATAAAAAAATCAAAATCAGTTTCACACAAATAAAATATTGAAGAAAGAAGGAATATAAAAATATAAGACTTAAAAGTGCAGGCACTAAGGAGAGGACTATATTCATATAGATTCACTAGAACGGAATTTTCTTAACCAAGACATCAACTCACAATTGATTTACTCACTAATCTAAAAAATAAATAAATGATAAAAAAACGTATGTCATAATAAAACTAAGGTGATTGCTAGCAATATATGCCCCCACAATTTCGGCACAAGGACAAACACTTTGGGCTTGCGCTGACACCCCAATTTTAGTCATACTAGAAATAGTGGGATGTGCTCGGCCCCACGAGTCTAAACGCAATAAAATCATAAAATTAATATTGGTATTCTAAAGTAAGAAACTTTAAATTTTCAGATTATCAATTATATTATGATACAATTAACAGACACAAAATAGCCTTGCAATATCACAATTACGATAAACTCACCAGGTACAAAGCCGAGAGCGAAAGGCAGTCATCGACAGCAGCACAAACGATAACTAAAGGGCAGTTGAGAGCAACTTGCAACTTAGGTTTAATGGCTCATTAGCAGAAGTCGCGGTTCCCGCCCCATTCCAAATAGATCACGTGGTGCAGTTGAATAATAAATCAGTAGAAAAAAAGTGCAAAAAAGTAGTGTCTTAAATAGAAAAGTTTGAAGAAAGAAAGAACATGAAAAATCAGACTTAAAACTAGACGAACTAAGATGATGTAGTATTCAAATTAAGTAACTAGAATGGAATTTCCCATAAGAAAAACATCTACTTACCTTTGTTTAACTCACTACGCTAAATACTAACACTAGATAAATGATAAAAAGAAATATGCCATAATAAAACTAAGGGGATCGCTAGCCATATATTCCCCTTCAATCTCGGCTCAAAGACAAATACTTTGGGAAGGGGAGCACACCCCAATGTTTTTCGTACTAGAAACAGGGAGTTGTGTACGACCTGAAGAGTCTACAAGCAACAACATCCTAAATTTAAATAAAATATATAAAAGAGCATTGCAATATTCTAATTACAATAAACTTACCAGGAATGAAACCGAGAGTTGAAGGCAATCATCAACAGGAGCACAGACGAAAATTGAAGGGCAACCAAGAGATACGTGCAGCCTAGGTTTATTGGCCAATAAGCAAAACTGTAAGAACTAAAAAGAGGGTAGTTTTAGATCGTGTCACTATAAAAGGGAATTTCCATTAAGCAAGACATGTACTCACCATTGATTTATGCACTAATTTAAATAGTAACACTAGATAAATGATAAAAACAAGAATACCATAATAAAACTAACAAGATTTCCAGCCATATACTCCTCCCACAAGATTAGCACAAGGACAAACACTTTCGCCAGGGGCCCACAACACAATGTTTGTCGTACTGGAAACTATGAGACAAGTACGGCCCTACGAGTCTACAAGCAACAAAATCCTAAAATTAAAATTTTTAATCTAAAATAAGACAAAATTTTACATTTTCAGACTATCAATTTGTATTACGATACAATTAACTAAAGAAAAATAGCACTATAATATTATAATTACATTAAACTCACCAGGTCTAAAGCCAAGGACGAAAGGCAGTCATCAACAACAACAAAGACGATAGCTTAAGAGCATCTCAGAGCAACTTGCAACGTAGGTTTAGTGGCCCATTAGCAGTAGTCACGGTTCCCGCTCCATTCCATATAACTTACATGATGTAGTCGTATAATGAATGAGTACATAAAAAATGTTTAAAAAATTAGTTTCTTAAATAGAGAATTTTGAAGAAAGAAAGCATATAAAAATTCAAACTTATAAATATAAGAACTAAGACAATGTATTATTCGGATTTAGTAATTAGAATGGAACTTCCCATAAGAGGAACATCTAATTACCTTTATTTAACTCGCTATGTAGATACTAAAACTAGATAAATGATAGAAAGAAATATGTCAAAATAAAACTACTGGGATTGCTGGCCATATATGCCCTCTCAATTTCGGCACAAAGACAAACACTTAAGGGTGGGGCCCACACCCTAGTGTTTGTCCTAGTTGAAATAGTGGGGAAATGTATGGCCCCAAGAGTCAACAAAAAACAAAATCCTAAAATTAAATAACCAACATAAAAGAGCTTTGCAATATTCTAATTACGATAAACTTACCGGGAATGAAACCGAGACTGGAAGGCAGTCAACGACAGCAGCACATACGAAAGTTAAAGGGCAGCCGAGAGCCACGTATTGCCTAGGGTTATTGGCCCATAAGAAAAACTGCAAGAACTAAATAGAGGGCAGTATTCAGATCTAGTCACTACAAGGGAATTACCCAGCAAGACATCTACTCTCCAATGATTTATTCACTAATAAAATACAAATATTAGAGAGCCACGTACTCGTGGGGACGTGTATGGCCCCACGAGTCTACAAGCAACAAAATACAAATATTAATATTTTTATTTTAAGGTAAGATTAAACTTGTAAGGTTTTACATTATCCATTGTATTACGATAAAATTAACAATCACAAAACAGCATTCCAATGTTATAATTATGATAAACTTACCTGGTATTAATTCAAGAGCAAAAGGTAGTCAACGACAACAACACAGACGAAAGGTGAAGGGCAACCGAGATCAACGTGTAGCCTAGGGTTAATGGCCCATGAGAAGAAGCGACGATTCCCGACCATTCCTTATAGCTCACATAGTGTGTAGTTGTAAATGAAGGTGTACATAAAAAAATCAAAATCAGTTTCACACAAAAAAAATATTAAAGAAAGAATGAATATAAAAATATAAGACTTAAAAGTGCAAGCACTAAGGAGGGGACTATATTCAGATAGATTCATTAGAAGAGAATTTTCTTAAAAAAAACATCAACTCACAATTGATTTACTCAGTAAGCTAAATAATAACGCAAAATAAATGATAAAAAAAAGTATGTCATAATAAAACTAAGGTGATTGCTAGCAATACACGGCCCCACAATCTCACCACAAGGACGAACACTTTGGGGTTGGGCCGACACCCCAATTTTAGTCGTACTAGAGATAGTGGGAAGTGTACAGCCCCACGAGTCTACATGCAAATATTGGTATTCTAAACTAAGAAACTTTAAATTTTCAGATTATCAATTGTATTATGATACAATTAACTGACATAAAATAGTCTTGCTATATTACAATTACGATAAACTCACCTGGTACAAAGCCGAGAGTGAAAGGCAATCATCGACAGCAGCAAATACGATAACTAAAGGGCAGCTGAGAGCAACTTGCAATTTAGGTTTAATGGCTCATTAGCAGAAGTCACGGTTCCCGCCTCATTCCATATAGATCACGTGGTGTAGTTGTATAATGAATGAGCAAAACAAAAAGTGCAAAAAATTAGTGTCTTAAATAGAAAAGTTTGAAGAAAGAAAGAACATAAAAAATTCAGACTTAAAACTAGACGAACTAAGATGATGTAGTATCCAGATTAAGTAACTAGAATCGAATTTCCCATAAGAAAAACATCTACTTACCTTTGTTTAACTCGTTACGCTAAATACTAACACTAGATAAATGATAACAAGAAATATGTCATAATAAAACTAAGGGGATCGCTAGCCATATACGCCCCTTCAATCTCGGCACAAAGACAAATACTTTGGGGAGGGGAGCACGCCCCCAATGTCTTTCGTACTAGAAACAAAGACTTGTGTACGGCCCCAAGAGTCTACAAGCAACAAAATCCTAAATTTAAATAAAATACATAAAAAAGCATTGCAATATTCTAATTACAATAAACTTACCAGGAATGAAACCGAGAGTTGAAGGCAATCATCAACTTGAGCACAGACGAAAGTTGAAGGGTAGCCGAGAGATACATGTAGCCTAGGGTTAATGGCCCATAAGCAAAACTGCAAGAACTAAAAAGAGGGCAATTTTGATCGTGTCACTAAAAGGGAATTTCCCTTGAGCAAGACATCTACTCACCATTGATTTACGCACTAATTTAAAGAGTAAAACTAGATAAATGGCAAAAACAAAAATGCCATAATAAAACTAACAAGATTTCCAGCCATATACTCCCCCACAAGATCAGCACATGAACAAACACTTTCGCCAAGGGCCCACAACACAATGTTTGTCTTACTGGAAACTATGAGACATGTACGGCCCCACGAGTCTATAAGCAACAAAATCCTAAAATTAATATTTTTAATCTAAAATAAGACAAAACATTAAATTTTCAGACTATCAATTTGTATTACGATACAATTAACTAACATAAAATAGCACTAGAATATTGTAATTACATTAAACTCACCGGGTCTAAAGCCAAGGGCGAAAGGCTGTCAACGAGAACAACAAAGACGATAGCTTAAGAGCATCTCAGAGCAACTTGCAACATAGGTTTAAAGGCCCATTAGTAGCAGTCGCGGTTCCCGCTCCATTCCATATAACTTACATGATGTAGTCGTATAATGAATGAGTACATAATAAATGTTAAAAAAATTAGTTTCTTAAATAGAGAATTTTGAAGAAACAAAGCATATAAAAATTCAAACTTATAAATATAAGAACTAAGAATATGTATTATTAGGATTTATTAACTAGAATGGAACTTCCCATAAGAGGAACATCTAATTACCTTTTTATCACTCGCTATGTAGATACTAACACTAGATAAATGATAGAAAGAAATATGTCAAAATAAAACTACTGGGATTGCTGGCCATATACACCCCCTCAATTTCGGCACAAAGACAAACACTTAAGGGTGGGGCCCACACCCTAGTGTTTGTCGTAGTTGAAATAGTGGGGACTTGTATGGCCCCAAGAGTCAATAAGCAACAAAATCTTAAAATTAAATAACCAACATAAAAGAGCATTACAATATTCTAATTACGAGAAACTTACCGGGAATGAAGCCGAGAGTGGAAGGCCAACGACAGCAGCACAGACGAAAGTTGAAGGGCAACCCAGAGCAATGTACAACTTGGGGTTAATGGCCCATAAGAAAAACTTCAGGAACTAAAAAGAGGGCAGTATTCAGATTGAGTCACTACAAGGGAATTTCCTTTAAGTAAGACATCTACACACCAATGATTTATTCACTAATCTAAATACTAATACTAGATAAATGATTAAATAAAGTATGTCACAATAAAACTAACGATATTTCTAGCCAAATACTCCCCCACAAGATCAGATCAGCAACCGATGTTTGTCATACTGGAAACAGTGGATGTTTGTCGTACTGGAAACAGTGGGATGTGTATGGCCCCACGAGTCTACAAGCAACAAAATCCAAAAATTAATATTTTGATTTTAAAGTAAAATTAAACTTGTAAGGTTTTAGAATTATAACCTTACCCGGTATGAATTCGAGAGCAAAATGCAGTCAACGACAACAACACAGACGAAAGCTAAAGGGCAACCGAGAGCAACGTGTAGCCTAGGGTTAATGGCCCATGAGAAGAAGCGGCGATTCTTGACCATTCCATATAGCTCACATGGTGTAGTTGTAAATGAAGGAGTACATCAAAAATCAAAATCAGTTTCACACAAATAAAATATTGAAGAAAGAAGGAATATAAAAATATACAACTTAAAAAGTGCTAGAACTAAGGAGAGGACTTTATTCAGATAGATTCACTAGAAGGGAATTTTCATAACCAAGACACCAACTCACAATCGATTTACTCGCTAAGTTAAACAATAACATGAAATAAAGGATAAAAAAAGTATGTCATGATAAAACTAAGGTGATTGCTAGCAATATACGCCCCCACAATCTCGGCACAAGGACGAACACTTTGGGGTTGGGCTCACACCCCAAATTTGGTCATACTAGAAATAGTGGGACATATACGGCCCTACGAGTTTACACGCAACAAAATCCTAAAATTAATATTGGTATTCTAAAGTAAGAAACTTTAAATTTTCAGATTATCAATTGTATTATGGTACAATTAACTCATATAAAATAGCCTTGCAATATTACAATTACATAAAACTCACCAGGTACAAAGCCGAGAGCGAAAGGCAATCATCAACAACAGCAAAGACGATAACTAAAGCGCAGCTAAGAGCAACTTGCAACTTAGGTTTAATGGCTCATTAGCAGAAGTAGCGGTTCCCACCCCATTCAATATAGATCACGTGGGGTGTAGTTGTATACTAAATGAGTAAAAAAAAAAGTGCAAAAAATTAGTGTCTTAAATAGAAAAGTATGAAGAAAGAAAGAACATAAAAAATCAGACATAAAACTAGACGAACTAAGATGATGTAGTACTCAGATTAAGTAACCATAATGGAATTTCCAATAAGAAAAACATCTACTTACCTTTGTTTAACTCGCTACGCTAAATACTAACACTAGATAAATGATAACAAGAAATATGTCATAATAAAACTAAGGAGATCGCTAGCCATGTACGCCCCTTCAATCTCGGCACAAAGACAAATACTTTGGAGTGGGGCGCACACCCAATGTTTTTCGTAGTCGAAACAGGGAGTTGTGTACGGTCCCAAGAGTCTACAAGCAAAAAAATCCTAAAATTAAATAACATAAAAGAGCATTGCAATATTCTAATTACAATAAACTTACCAAGAATAAAACCGAGAGTGGAAGGCAATCATCGACAGGAGCACAGACGAAAGTTGAAGGGCAGCCGAGAGAGGGTTGGTCACTAGCTCATAAGCAAAACTGCAAGAACTAAAAAGAGGGCAGTTTTAGATCGTGTCACTGAAAGGGAATTTCCCTTGAGCAAGACATTTACTCACCCTTGATTTACACACTAATTTAAATAGTAACCCTCGATAAATGATAAAAACAAAAATGTCATAATAAAACTAACAAGATTTCTAGCCATATATTGCCCCCAAAAGACCAACACAAGGACAAACACTTTCGCCAGGGACCATAGCATAATGTTGGTCGTACTGGAAACTATGAGACATGTACGGCCCCACGAGTCTACAAGCAACAAAATCCTAAAATTAATATTTTTAATCTAAAATAAGACAAAACATTAAATTTTCAGACTATCAATTTGTATTACGATACAATTAACTAACATAAAATAGCACTATAATATTATAATTACATTAAACTCACCGGGTCTAAAACCAAGGGCGAAAGGCTGTCATCGACAACAACAAAGATGATAGCTTAAGAGCATCTCAGAGCAACTTGCAACGTAGGTTTAATGGCCTATTAGCAGTAGTCGCGGTTCTCGCTCCGTTCCATAAACTCACATGTAGTCGTATAATGAATGAGTACATAAACGAGGTTTAAAAAATTATTTTCCAGAATAGAAAATTTTGAAGAAAGAAATAATACAAAAAATCAGACTTATACATATAAGAACTAAGACAATGTAGTATTCGGATTTAGAAACTAGAATGGAACTTCCCATAAGAGGAACATCTACTTACCTTTATATAACACTATGTAGATATGAACACTAGATAAATGATAGAAAGAAATATGCCATAATAAAACTTCTGGGATTGCTGGCCATATACGACCCCTTAATTTCAGCACAAAGACAAACACTTTAGGATGGGGCCCACACCCCAGTGTTTGTCATAGTTGAAACAGTGGGATAGTGTATGGCCCCAAGAGTCAACAAACAACAAAATATTAAAATTAAATAACCAACATAAAAGAGTTTGACAACATTCTAATTACGATAAACTTACCAGGAATGAAACCGAGAGTGGAAGGCGACAACGACAGCAGCACTGACGAAAGTTGAAGGGCAGCCGAGAGATAAGTGCAGCCTAGGGTTAATGGCCCATAAGCAAAACTGTAAGAACTAAAAAGAGGGCAGTTTAGGTCGTGTCACTAAAAGGGAATTTCCCTTGAGCAAGACATCTACTCACCATTGATTTATGCTCTAATATAAATAGTAACACAAGATAAAAGATAAAAACAAGAATGTCATAATAAAACTAACAAGATTTCTAGCCATATACCCCCCCCCACAAGATCAGCACAAGGACAAACACTTTTCCCAGGGGCCCACGGCACAATGTTTGTCGTACTGGAAACTATGAGACATGTACAGCCCCATGTGATGCAAGTCAAATTAGTAACATGGGGATTACCTTGGAAAAGTAAAATTATCATAACCTGTGTGTCTAGAAAATGCAAGAACTTGGAAGATATAAAGACATCCAACAGAGTTTCTAGGTAAATGAAGAGTCTAAGTCTAGATGGAGTTGTCTAAAGGATTCCATGAGGTCTTTAAATAGCTGTGTAACCAAGTCAACTGGACAAGTAATGAAGTTAACTTTGTGTTTTTTTTTATCCCTTATCTCTTTTACCTCCTTGAATCTGAATCACCATGAGTCTACAAGAAACAAAATCCTAAAATTAATATTTTTAATCTAAAATAAGACAAAACTTTAAATTTTCAGACTATCAATTTGTATTACGATACAATTAATTAACAAAAATAGCACTATAATATTATAATTACATTAAACTCACCGGGTCTAAAGCCAAGGGCGAAAAGCAGTCATCGACAACAACAAAGACGATAGCTTAAGAGCATCTTAGAGCTACTTGCAACGTAGGTTTAATGACCCATTAGCAGTAGTCGCGGTTCCCGCTCCATTCCATATAACTCACATGATGTAGACGTATAATGAATGAGTACATAAAAAAGGTTTAAAACATTAGTCTCTTAAATTGAAAATTTTGAAGAAAGAAATAATATTAAAAATCAGACTTATAAATATAAGAACTAAGACAATGTAGTATTTGGATTTAGAAACTAGAATGGAACTTCCCATAAGAGGAACATCCACTTATCATTATATAACTCGCTACGTAGATACGAACACTAGTTAAATGATAGAAAGAAATATGACATAATAATAAAACTACTGGGATTGTTGGCCATATACGCCCCCTCAATTTCAGCACAAAGACAAACACTAAAAGGCGGGGCCCACAACCCAGTGTTTGTCGTTCTTGAAACAGTGGGGACGTGTATGGCCCTAGAGTCAACAAGCAACAAAATCTTAAAATTAAATAACCAACATAACAGAGTTTTGCAATATTCTAATTACGATAACCTTACCAGGAATGAAACCGAGAGTGGAAGGCAGTCAACGAGAGCAGCACTGACGAAAGTTGAAGGGCAGCCGAGAGCAATGTGCAGCCTTGGGTAATGGCCCTCAAGAAAAACTACAACAACTAAAAAGATGGCAATATTCAGATTGAGTCACTACAAGGGAATTTTCCTTAAGCAAGACATCTACTCTCCACTGATTTATTCACTAATCTAAATACTAACACTAGATAAATGATTAAGAAAATTATGTCACAATAAAACCAACAATGTTTCTAGGCAAATACTCCTCCACAAGATCAGCACCCAATGTTTGTCATATTGGAAACAGTGGGACGTGTATGGTCCCATGAGTCTACAAGCAACAAAATCCAAAAATTAATATTTTTATTTTAGAGTAAGATTAAACTTGAAAGGTTTTAGATTATCCATTGTATTACGATACAATTAACTAGCATAAAATAGCACTGCAATATTATAATTACGATAAATTTACCTGGTATGAATTCGAGAGCAAAAGGCAGTCAACGACAACAACACAGACGAAAGCTGAAGGGCAACCGAGAGCAACGTGTAGCCTAGAGTTAATGGCCCATGAGAAGAAGCGACGATTCCCGACCATTCATGGTGTAGTTATAAATGAAGGAGTATAGAAAAACATGAAAATCAGTTTCACACAAATAAAATATTGAAGAAAGAAGGAATATAAAAATATAAGACTTAAAGGTGCAAGCACTAAGGAGAGGACTATATTCATATAGATTCACTAGAAGGGGATTTTTTGACCAAGACATCAACTCACAATTGATTTACTCACTAAGCTAAATAATAACGCAAAATAAAATAATAAAAAAAAGTATGTCATAATAAAACTAAGGTGATTGTTAGTAATAGATGCCCTCACAATCTCGACACAAGGACAAACACTTTGTGGTTGGGATCACAACCCAATTTTGGTCCTAGTAGAAATAGTGGGGCATGTACGGCCCCACGAGTCTACACGCAACAAAATCCTAAAATTAATATTGGTATTCTAAAGTAAGAAACTTTAAATTTTCAGATTATCAATTGTATTATGATATAATTAACTGACATAAAGTAACCTTGCAATATTACAATTACGATAAACTCAACAGGTACAAAGCCGAGAGCGAAAGGCGCAGTCATCGATAGCAGCAAAGACAAAAACTAAAGGGCAGCTGAGAGCAACTTGCAACTTAGGTTTAATGCCTCATTAGCAGAAGTTGCGGTTCCCGCCCCATTCCATATAGATCACGTGGTGTAGTTGTATAATAAATGAGTAAAAAAAAAAGTGCAAAAAATTAGTGTCTGAAATAGAAAAGTTTGAAGAAAGAAAGAACATAAAAAATCATACTTAAAACTAGACGAACTAAGATGATGTAGTATTCAGATTAAGTAACTAGAATGGAATTTCCCCTAAGAAAAGCATCTACTTACCTTTGTTTAACTCGCTACGCTAAATACTAACACTAGATAAATGATAACAAGAAATATGTCATAATAAAACTAAGGGGATCGCTAGTCATACACGCCCCTTCAATCTCAGCACAAAGACAAATACTTTGGGGTGGGGTGCACACCCCAATGTTTTTCGTACTAGAAACACTGAGTTGTGTACGGCTCCAAGAGTCTACGAGCAACAAAATCCTAAATTTAAATAACAAACATTAAAGAGCATTGCAATATTCTAATTACAATAAACTTACCAGGAATGAAACCGAGAGTGGAAGGCAATCATCGACAGGAGCACAAACGAAAGTTGAAGGGCAGCCAAGAGATACGTGTAGCCTAGGGTTAATGGTACATAAGCAAAACTGCAAGAACTAAAAAGAGGGCAGTTTTAGATCGTGTCGGTAAAAGGGAATTTCCCTTGAGCTAGACATTTACTCACCATTGATTTACGCTCTAATTTAAATAGTAACACTAGATAAATGATAAAAACAAGAATGTCATAATAAAACTAAAAAGATTTCTATCCATATACTCCACCACAAGATCGGCATAACGACAAACACTTTCACTAGGGGCCCACAGCACAATGTTTGTCGTACTGGAAACTATGAATCATGTATGGCCCACGAGTCTTCACGTAACAAAATCCTAAAATTAATATTTTTAATCTAAAATTAGACAAAACATTAAATTTTCAGACTATCAATTTGTATTACGATACAATTAACTAACATAAAATAGCACTATAATATTATAATTACATTAAACTCACCAGTTCTAAAGCCAAGGGCGAAAGGATCTAATTATATTCTATTTAGTCATATTGATATTTTATATGATTTGTTTTCTGTACATTAGTATATTATTTATGAATGAACTATTCCTTTACTTTGGTAGTCACCTGAAAACTGGCTAAGCACCTAATGTTCACCTAGGTTCCATGATCAGTAGCTCGCCTGGGACCTTTTATGTGTTTTGGAAACCTTGGATTAAAAACAAATAGCAGCCCATTACATCTACACTTCGTAAATTACACAACACAACTAAAATAGCTACCTAGTATAAACGGCGCCAGTAATCAGCAAGAAATAAATCCTTCTAGAAAAACAAGGATTATAATATCCAAGGAGAGATGCACGGCCTTTTCTAGAAGTTGACTATATACTTGATTAGTTCGATCACTGATGATGGCATTGACTCCTGGCAAAAGAATACTCATGATATTCCGAAGAGCAGTTTTGCCACTCATGAAATCCTGCAACACATCAAAAGAATCCATGTTACATATCACATGAATGCTCGAATGTCAATAGGACCATTAAGAAACCAATGATGCAATGCCATCCGGCCACACACTGAGTATATATCAAAATAGTTTGCCACATGCACATGTATATATTGCATAAAACTAAATAATTTTTAGCCGGTGCAAGATACCCTGTACTACAAGAATGGCATTACTTCCATATCAAGCTCCCACAAGGCCATGCAGAATTGAGAAGATATTACATCCGCAAGCAAAGACCTCTTTTTTTCTTTTGTAGTGGGCGAGGGAATTACTGCTTAGAAAAAGCAAGATAACACCTTCCCCCAAAAAAATGAATTAAATAAAAAACGGCATGGTCACTGAAGACCATTGATCTGCTCAACAACTCTGAATGCCACATATAGAAATATATAGCCAAAGAAAACAGAGCCAAGATATATATATATATATATATATATATATATATATATATATATATATATATATTTGATAAAAAAAACAATTAACAAAAAATTGATGAACCTAGCCAATACAATGTATCAGTTTGGCTCATTAATCAGGTATGAATTGCAGCATTAAGAGTTCTCCTTGTTAACACAAGACCATAGTAACAAAGCTCTTCATCTTTTTCAAAAAGTCCCGAATAACTCAAATTTTTTGTCAAACAATTATTCATAAAGAATTTGGGACTTTTATGAAAAATCATAAACTTTTCTAAAAGCAAATTAAACATAAATTATTCAGGACTATCTTAAAAGGTCGCGAATAAATAAATGATATTATATATTTATTTCTATTTTTTATAATTAGGAAATAAAATTCCATTACCAACATTTTCCCAAATTTCTTTCCGAATTTTTCCAATTTTTTTTCTAGACTTAGGCCTAGCCGAAAAATTTTGAACTCTGACTTGGTGACTATGCACAAGCCTAGCTTTCAAGTAGCAAAGGCCCATAATATTAAAAAGGTCAAATAGAAAGCAAAAATGATGAGCCACCTCCTCCTTGATTGCTCTTTCTTGTATTGGATCCCGAACCAGTTATTATCCACGATTGGTGTTACTTGGGTACTTCCTTCATCTTTCATGAAGATCATTTGGTTCTCCTTTGGAAGGAAAGATATAGAAGGGCGTTTGAGAAATTCTACATAACTCAACGAAAAAATCTAGTTTGCGTATTTAAACTTTCTTCTGTTTTGGAGTTCCAACATGAAGAATGGGTTATGAGTGGATTGGGTTTTGTTTCAGCTTCATTAGTTCCTTCTGCTGATAGGGGTTAGTATGTTCTAGTTGGTCAGAGGCCTTCTTTTTATCCACTTTTTTTTTTGTTCAGTTAGTTCTCAGATTCACATATATATAGGTGAATCTTTTTGTACAGATTTTTCCCCTTAATATATGACCCTCTTTTACTGATCAAAAACAAAAACAAAGACCCACAGTTCAGATTAATGTTGAGATATTACAAAATTTCTTGCCCAATCTGAAAAGCGAACATTACTAGTTAAACTTTTGTTCAAGGCTTCAAGCTCGTATCACCAAAAAAATCCTTTGCAACTTTCAATTTTCCTCCTTGTAATAAAGTTAAGCTTCTCACTACACACACAGAGAGAGAGAGAAGCATGTGCTTAAAGGGAAAATGCAGAAATGATTAAGGTCACATAAGACCTAATGATGGTATACTGTAGCAAACAAATGACATCAACCAATATGTGTGATTCTGAGTTAACAATTTTTAAATTGTGTACATATAAAATGTGCATATTGGCTATAATGTCTTGGATTTGATCTTTGTTGTTGGCCAATAATAATTAATCTTGTTTCGGAACAGCATGCTTCATAACCATACGACGACTAGGGTAGCATTTTGATAGTTATAAGATCAAATCATGAGTCATGACTATTGGAAATGCATGATTTGCTTGGGCTAACCAAATCAAAATTATAAAGATCAATAAATATAATGAGTAACTCAATCTTGTTTTGAAGAAACAAGTATTGCAACCATATGACTAGGAGTGGCAATTTCTAACCCAGCCCGTCAACCCTCCCAAATTACGAGTAGGTTTTCTCAACCCGTTTATAATTGGGTTGAGTTGGGCTCGTCGGACCCAACGAGTCATAATATAATAATTAAAGATTTGCTTGGGCCAACCAAATAAAAATTATAAAGATCAATAAATATAATGAGTAACTCAATCTTGTTTTGAAGAAACAGGTATTGCAACCATATGACTAGGAGTGGCAATTTCTAACCCAGCCCGTCAGCCCTCCCGAATTACGAGTAGGCTTTTCTCAACCCGTTTATAATTGGGTTGAGTTGGGCTTGTTGGACCCAACGAGTCATTATACATAATTAATTTAGTAATAATTAAAGATTTATATACTGAATAAAATATATCAACTATTATTTTTACATTCAAATGTTATTATATAGAATATAACTAATTTATTTTGAATAGGTTAAGCAAGCTAGCAAGGATTGACTGATTGAGGGGTTCATTACTGGATTGGGTTCAGGTAAGCCTTTTTCAACAAGCTTATAAACAGGTCAGGTTCGGGTTGAGAATATTATTAATAGGCGACGAAACCCGTTGCCACTCCTACATACGGCCATAAACTGAAAATAGAATCTGTGTAATGCATATCTTAATAGAGGTGGAGCTTAAATGCAAAAGCACCCAGCACAGGGAGAATATGTATGGGAAGAATCATCCCAGGTCTACAATCTGTTAGACAACAATCACAGAAGTGATCTTCTGATTTTATATGCATTAGTGTTTTTAAAGGCGTAGGCGTGAAGTGAGGCGTTAGACCCTCAAGGTGTGTGAGGCGTAAGCCTCAGGACGTGAGGCTTAAGTCTCAGAAGAAAGCCTTACGCTCTTGACAAATAAATAATATATAAAAAATTACAAAAAGATTCAAAAAGTTAATGAAGATTATAAAATATGTAACCATGTATATTGTGTGTGTGCATGTGTGTGTGCGAGTACACACAGAGGAAATATTACATAAATAATTTAACCGTCAAAAAAATAAATATAAGAATGGCAAGCAAATTCAGAAATTAGATTAACTTTTTTGTTCAAATACAAATTGAAAATGAAGTTCATGTGGTGGATTTAGAATTTTTGCAAAAAATTACAAAGAAGTCGTGAACTACACTGCAGGCTAATGGCTCTAGATCATTGTAACGTCTACTGAAGGAAATTAGTGTAAATTAGACTCTTACACCCCAATGTTTGTCGTACTTGAAACAGTGGGGACGTGTGTTACCCCTAGAGTCAACAAGCAACAAAATCCTAAAATTAAATAACCACCATAAAAGAGTTTTGCAATATTCTAATTACGATAAACTTACCGGGAATGAAACCGAGAGTGGAAGGTAGACAAAAGTTGAAGGGCAGCGGAGAGCAACGTGCAGCCTAGGGTTAATGGCCCATAAGAAAAACTGCAAGAACTAAAAAAATGGCAGTCTTCAGATTAAGTCATACAAGGGAATTTCCCTTAAGCAAGACATCTACTCTCCAATGATTTATTCACTAATCTAAATACTAACACTAGATAAATGATTAAAAAAAACGTCACAATAAAACTAACGATGTTTCTAGCCAAAAACTCCCCCACAAGATCAGCACCCAATGTTTGTCGTACTGGAAACAGTGGGACGTGTATGGGCCCACGAGTCTACAAGCAAAAAAATCCAAAAATTGATATTTTTATTTTAAAATAAGATTAAACTTGTAAGGTTTTAGATTATTCATTGTATTATGATACAATTTACGATCATAAAATAGCACTGCAATATTATAATTACTATAAACTTACCCAGTATGAATTCGAGAGTAAAAGGCAGTCAACGACAACAACACAGACGAAAGCTGAAAGGCAACCGAGAGAAACGTGTAGCCTAGGGTAAATGCCCATGAGAAGAAGCGGCGATTCCCCGACCATTACGTATCGCTCACATGGTGTAGTTGTAAATGAAGGAGTACATAAAAAAATCAAAATCAATTTCACACAAATAAAATATTGAAGAAAGAAGAAATATAAAAATATAAGACTTAAAAGTGCAAAAACTAAGGAGAGGACTATATTCAGATAGACTCACTAGAAGTAAATTTTCTTAACGAAGACATCAAATCACAATTGATTTACTTACTAAGCTAAACAATAACATGAAATAAATGATAAAAAAAGTATCTCATAATAAAACTAAGGTGATTGCAAGCAATATACGCCCCGACAATCTCGGCACAAGGACGAACACTTTGGGGTTGGGCTCACACCCAAATTTTGGTCCTACTAGAAATAGTGGGACGTGTACGACCCCACGAGTCTACAAGCAACAAAATCCTAAAATTAATATTGGTATTCTAAAGTAATAAACTTTAAATTTCCAGATTATCAATTATATTATGATACAATTAACTAACATAAAAAAGTCTTGCAATATTACAATTACGATAAACTCACCAGGTACAAAGCCGAGGGCGAAAGACACTCATCGATAGCCCAAGTAACAAAAAAAGCCGTTTTTTTGAAAAAAAACGCGTTTAATTCGCGCATTTTTCAACTGCTGAATTGTTCTGCGTTTGATTCGCGAATTTTAAAAAAACGCCGTTTCTCCGTTTTATTCGCGTTTTTTTTCGTTTTATTTGCGTTTTTTACGAATAATTCCCGAATTATTCAAAAATTTTAATTTTTTTTATTTTTTTATATATTTTAATCAAATTGTTCCGTATATGTTTATAATTATTAATTTACACTTTATTTTATTTCCGAATTTTACCGAATTTTCCAAACTTGATTCCTGCCGAATTATTCCCGAACCCCGACTTTGTCACTATGTCGACAGCAGCAAAGACGATAACTAAAAGGACAGCTGAGAGCAACTTGCAACTTAGGTTTAATGACTCATTAGGAGAAGTTGCGGTTCCCGCCCCATTCCATATAGATCACGTGATGTAGTTGTATAACGAGTGAGTAAAAAAAAAAGTGCAAAAAATTAGTGTCTTAAATAGAAAAGTTTGAAGAAAGAAATAACATAAAAAATCATACTTAAAACCAGACGAACTAAGATGATGTAATATTCAGATTAAGTAACTAGAATGGAATTTCCTATAAGAAAAGCATCTACTTACCTTCGTTTAACTCGGTTCACTAAATACTAACACTAGATAAATGATAACAAGAAATATGTCATAATAAAACTAAGGGGATCGCTAGCCATATACGCCCCTTCAATCTCAGCATAAAGGCGCAAATAATTTGGGGAGGAACGCACACCCCAATGTTTTTCGAACTAGAAACAGGGAGTTGTGTACATCCCAAGAGTCACTCAAAGACAAACACTTTAGGATGGGCCCACACCCTAGTGTTTGTCGAACTTAAAACAGTGGGGACGTGTATGGCCCATAGAGTCAACAAGCAACAAAATCCTAAAATTAAATAACCAACATAAAAGAGTTTTCCAATATTCTAATTACGATAAACTTACCGGGAATGAAACCGAGAGTGGAAGGCAGTCAATGACAGCAGCACGGACGAAAGTTGAAGGGCAGCCGAGAGCAACGTGCAGCCTAGGGTTAATGGCCCATAAGAAAAACTGCAAGAACTAAAAAAAAGGCAGTATTCAGATTGAGTCACTACAAGGGAATTTCCTTTAAGCAAGACATCTACTCTCCAATGATTTATTCACTAATCTAAATACCAACACTAGATAAATGATTAAAAAAAGTATGTCACAATAAAACTAACGATGTTTCTAGCCGAATACTCCCCCAGAAGATCAGCACCCAATTCTTGTCCTACAGAAAACAGTGGGACGTGTTTGGCCCCACCAGTCTACAAGCAACAAAATCCAAAAATTAATATTTTTATTTTAAAGTAAGACAAACAAAAGGAGGTCAATTATTACCTCATTGATGTAACTATTACTAAACATCCCGATAGTTCCATACAAGTAGCACAACTTCAGCCTAGAGCTGAACCGGGGCACTCACAATCCACCACTATCTACCATCACTATTAGACATGGACATTAGATATGGTTTCTGCAAACTACTTGTGCATACTTAAAGCGGCTAAAATCATAAAGTCAAAGCTAACTAATAGCACAATTACAACAAAAATATCTAAAGCAAAGACAACCTCATTTTTCTTCCCATTACAACACTAGAACACAGAAAATCCCAAATGCATATAGCATATATGGTCCTTTAAGGACGGAAATAGAGTCATCTAAAGCAAATTCATGCTAATACATTCTAACTAAAAGATCCACTACCCAAAACAGAAGTTAAAAAGAAGGAAAGAAATTGCATACAGTCGAGTAAATTCACATACATACAGTCAACTGAAAATCCTTAAAAAGGCAAACATAAGCCTAGATCAGATATCCATAGATGTGGTGGATATGTAAAGCTAATGTATGGATGCATGTGATTGAATGAGGAAGGAAAGAGACATGAAATAAATTTCATTGGTGAAATAGGGATCTAAGGACAAAGACATGTGGAATAGGCTGTCAACAAGAAGAAAAAAGGTGAAGAGATCTAGTAGACAAAGAACATGGTTCTTGATTTGTCAGACCCCAAAAGGATTTCTACCCACACAAACAGAACAAAGCACTCCAGAAATAAGGTTATTCTCAATACCAGTATTGGGATTATTTTCCATTAAAGGGTATAGTCTTCTCTGATCTGCCAATTATTTCCATTAAAGGGTATAGTCTTCTTCTCTTAACTGCCCAAATTAGTGATGCCACGAGATTTACAGGGAATGAGTTGAGTTATTATTAAACCATAGTTAGATCAATCTCAGAGATAAAAAAATCAAACACTCACATCTCAACCTTCACTAGAGATTGTATTTTGTACATGAATCAATTTTGTGTAGAGATTTGTCATTTTATATAAAATGATGCTCCAGTTGTAAAAGGTAAAGGTTTGGGGTCCGGCCAAACCCCAAGCTTACCCTCTAAAAAGAAAAGGAACAAAAGAGACCAGTTCTAAAAAAATAGAATACCTAAAGTAATACCTGAGTTAGACCAACTCATGCAAGTCAGATTTTCAGCCTATAAAGGCCTTAAAAATCTGGGTTAAGCCCATTCATCCAAGTCAAATTTGTAGCCTTATTAAAAGGACTTAAAAAATCTGGTTTTTAACCCCATTACAGCAATAAAATCTAGGTTAAACACCTCCCTGTGCAGCCCTTCAATCAGGTATGGCAGTCCCTCAAAACTCAAAAATGGTTTAAGAAGCCCCCTTACTGCATGCTAGAACTCTGGTTCAGAGTCCCACCAAAATCGGAATTTTTTACAACCCTCCTAATAAAGCTACAAATCTGGATGGGAGATCCAATTTCTAAGTTTGCAAAATCTGAATTTTGTAAGCAATATTCATTTTGAAAAATCCTTAAAACCAAGTTCATACCCCCATTTAAAGATCATATTTTGGACCATACAGGTCAAAAAATTTCTGGGTTCAACCCCATATCACATCTAAAATCATAATATGAAACCCCTGCAGTTCCCTTGGTTTTAAGCATATAAAAGCCTTAAAAAATCTGGGTTTGAACCCGCTGTGCGCCCAGTTCCTAAGCTTGAAACACCTTAAAAATCTGGGCTTAAAACTCTTCATTAAAGACCTCAAAACCTAGATGTTACAGAACCTATAGTTGGTTATAAAAACATGTTACACCTCATTAAAAATGGAGTAGGATGTATTTGCTTGACTCGAGATGACAACAAGGTGATTTGTGAAGAATCAAAATTGAAAAAAAATACTTACAGGAAATCCAAAATTCAAGTATGGCATATCAATGTGGATGTATACAAAAACTTGTATTATTACATGCATGGTCAAGAAACTCATATCAAGCTGTCAGAGTGTTCCATGGTTATTGAGTGTATCAATGGTGGCACTGATTGCCTGTGAAGAGCAACAGCTCTAGCTTCTATTTTATGTCCTTAGTGTATTTAGTCTCGAGAGGTTTGTGCAGAGGGAAGGTAATAAAGCCGCTATTTTTTTGGCTTATATAGGCCCATGTGTTTGATGAGGTGACTATGTACCCTCCTGATTTTCCTAGCCCCCTCACACATATTATAGAGGACATTCACAGTGCTTGTAAAATATCTGTTCACCCTAGTGAGATCCTGCCAAATCTCAGCTTACAGGACAGAAAGGAAAAGAAAGTATAGTCACTCAAGAGGCTCATTTTATTAATCCTTGCCATTTTTTTTTTGGAGAGATCAAGTATTGAGCAAGACCAACAATGGGCCAGTAAAGAAGACGGTAATAGTTCAGAAATGTCGAAAACCATGGCCAGATCATTCCAATGGGTGCCATATAATGCTAAAATTATAGGAAGTTGGAAAATATCCAAGAAAGATGGGATTGCAGGATAATTTCGGTAGGAAAGTATAATCAGATGTGCCATCAAGTGTATCCAACTTAAAGATTCAAAAAAGTATATAACAATGTCAGAGCTAGTACGAGTACAAGCATATAATAAACTCAATGATTTTCTACAAAGCTCTTTAAAAGAAATTAATTAATATTAAATATCAAGCCTCAAAGACTACCTTAAGCACATTTGGGTTACTCGTCGATGTTTTGAGGTTTTCATTTCTAGATGCACTCCGTACAGAATTTGTTGCCTCCAGATTTTGTCTCAGTGAGCCATTTTCTTCATGCAATCTGGAAAGTTGTTCCTGATAGAACACAATAATTAAAATGTCATGCCCATTTGTCCCACACTTCCTGAAAATATCGTTTGCTTTCTTATACTATTTTTCTTCAGACATGGTAAAAGACAAGGTAAAAGGACCAGACCCAGGATAAATTTAAAAAAAAAAAAAAACATAATTGTTCTACCATTTCGTGTTCTCCTTTAGCTGGAAAATCCTTTTGTGGACAATTAAGCGATGCAAATCAATCATTTGATGGAATCATTTCAATCAAACTCCCACTTTCAAGAGAATGGCCACCTAATCTAAAAAATAATGATTTGGGTCCCTCTATTCCCTCTTTTTCTATTATTTTCAGGAAAATGGAATCGAAGAGAGCATAATGAATTATTATTTTTGGTTGAAGAGCATAATGAATTGAGGGGCCCTGATCAAGAGATAGGAACTGAATATCCAGCAAGATGCACTTCGTGATGCTCTTTGAAGCACCATGCATTTCCTATATAGGGGGCCAAAAATGATCCTAAGGGCACTCCAGTCAATTTAGAAATCTTTTGGAAAGCAGTGGAGGAATTATGAATTATCAGTAAACCATAGGGGGGCATTTCTAACGATATCAGAAAATAGAGGTAATTCTTACAAGTCAAAAACCACAAGGGCTAATTTTTAAACATTCCCTAACTTAGAGACGACCATAAGCCCAGCGTCTCATCTTACATCTCTGAGCAACAAATTTTGAAACGTTAAATGTTTGATAAATATTATAGGGCCGCCACATTTTCAGCAATTAAAATCCCCATTGTATGTGTGTAGTAATTCTCCATAAATCAGTTGTATTAATATAAAGACAAAGTATTAGACTTGCCAATGAGCAGGAGGTGAAATAGCAAGGATAAACATTCGTCAAATAGAATAAGCATCTGGTATTTTGATTTAGTATATGTTATACAATGTGGTGTGTAATGGAGAAGGCAATATAGTATGTATGACAGTATGAGGATGTGATGAAAGAAATGGAAATTCATGAAGACTATCACATCATAGGATATCGAACTGTATACACAAAGAACGTCAACCAAAGAACTATTACCATACCTCTTTCTCCTTCAATAAAGCTGCATAGTTAACTGATAATGCCTTAATTTCATCCTCAGATGCCTGAAGCCTCTTAATTTCTGCTTTGTATTGTTCAATCTGCAAGAGGAATGGGTTATAAGAAAAGCTATATTATTTACTGAAACAATTCAAATGATAATTTAATTCAACTAGTGGCTGCAAGGAAACTAAGGACTCGGTACAATTGTTGGAAGTCCAGTCAAACCATTCATATTCAACACCACAATAATATTTCCATAGACTTAAATAAGTTTTCACAAAATGTTTCCACTTCCTAGGTGACTGAAGTTGATACTGAAACCAAATTTTAAAACCTTGGACACAAGTATTAGAAGTTTTGAATAAAATAATAAAACTATTGTAGTGTTCGAAAAATACTCCAATATTGGCCATGTACACAGGGGTGGAGCCGGGGTGGCAATGGCCCCCCAAAATTTTTGTAATCTTCTTATGGTATGAAATTGTGGGCCTCTCAATTTTTAAAAATTTTTTAGTATACTTGGCCTCCCCAAATTTTTTTTGTCTTATATATATAGTGGCCCCCACCCCAACCCAATTTTTTGTCATATATATAGTGGCCCCCCAATTTTTTGTCATATACATAGTGGCCCCCCAATGGAGTCCGGTTATACCCTTTAGGTTGCCACATGTCCTTATTGACACCCCTTCACTATGGTTAAAATTCACCCACTCTTAGGTTGTGTTTGTTTGGCGAGAAAGTGAGATAAAGTAAAAGAAAAGTGTGTTTTCTTGTACTTTTCATGCGTTTGATTTGCAAGAAACACACTTTCATTTTCTTGCACTTTCTCAATAGTGACAAACTTTCTCCTAAAAACTTCATCCATCTTTTGATGGTTATTTTGCTAGAAAATTTAAGTTTATTTTCTTTTTCCTTTCTTTTCTTTCCTTTCACCCACTTTCTCGCCAAACGAACACACCCTTAGGGTTCACCTATTTATCCTTGGTTTTTAGAAAAAATATTAATATTTTTTAACCTTAGGAGTTAGTGAATTTTAACTAGGGTTTGAAAAAAATTGATATTTCAAAAAAAAAAACCAAGGATAGGTAGGTGAATCTTAACCACAGTTAAGGGGTGGTATCAATAGGGACACGTGGCGACCTCAATGACATTACTGGGAAAAAATTATGAAAATAAAAAAATTACCCCAATTTTTTTCCAGGGGCTACGCCCATGAACCCCCAAGTTCCATTAGTTTTTTTATACATGTATCCCCCACCCCCACCCCCACCCCCACCCCCAATGAAAATTTCTTGGCTCCGCCCGTACATGTACATGTTTCCCAGTAGGGGTGTCAATTGCACCGAGCTGCTCCAGTTTTTTTTTAGGTCAATAAGTATCATGATATAAAAACAAAATGCGGTTACAAAAGTAAAGAGAACAAAGCTAAGAGGATATTGAGAAGTAAACTCAAAAGCTAATAAGGGAAACCAATGCCTAGAAATGAACAACAATTCCACATCATACATGTTATCCCGACCTATTGACACTGCTACCTCTCCCTCCTATGTATTATAGACATAACTAGTCCCTACACCCTCTCTCTCCCTCTCTATTGACTTTTTTTTTCCGGTAATTAAGCAAGTATATTAAAATAGGAAGGAGACTACAATAACAAAACAACAAAAAAGTTCACGAGCTCGTGAACCAAAGATAGAAGGGCAAAAAGAAAATACAAAAGTTCGTGATCACCCATAGGTAAAGACCCAAGCCGAACTAGACAGACCAATCATGATAACATCATAACACTCCTCCCAAGTCCACCCCTTCATACTTGATGGAGCACCAATCCAAAACAAACAACCGGATTCGAGAGCAAATGCGTGAAGGGATGGAATGGGAGTCATCAAAAACTCTCTTGTTCCTCTCCCTCCAAATCGACCACAATATGACGCTAGGCAAAACTAACTAAATGGCCATCATTGAACTATCCCCACTCACAAGATACCAACATGATAAGAAGTTGTGAAAGGAATAAGGAAAAACCCAATCCAGGCCTATAAGTGGCGGTCTTTCGAACGCAAAGGTTTCCTATTCAAACGCGGATCCGTGAGGTGCACTCCCGAGAAAGCGGAAAACAACCTCATCTATTAACTATCTTTGTTTTCTCTCTCTAAATCATGGTTTAAAAACTCGTCGAAATCGATACCTATCTTCCAATATGTATCGGTTTCGGCTGCACCCAAGACCCCGAAACTGCACCTTTACCCTATTTTTCCGGGAAAAAACATGACTCGGCCAAAACCGTTACATAGCGGACAAATCCTACAATATGTAACGGTTTCGTCTGTAGGACTCGCCCAACGCTTTCACTTTAAAACCGGTTCCGTAAAGACTTAAACACACCAAAAAAACCTCTATTTGCTTCTCTCTTCTTCTCTACTCATTTTAACTCTTTTTACCTAAAATCATTTTGAATTTTGTTGATTAACAACTTGATTTGAGGTTTCAATCATCGATTTGAAGAAACCTATGCTATGCACGTTCTTCATTTCAAGGAAAACTTAATTTGAGAGCTAAATCACGTAAGTTTTCTCAAAAGTTTTATGCAAATCATACCAATCAAAAAATAAAGTTTTATGTAAATGATGTTTATTACAACCGAAACTTACTAAATGCATGAGAATTTCATGGATTTCACTTGAAATCCATGAAAATTTGTTAATTACTTGACTTAGGTGGTTAGAGTTTCACAGGAATTTTTCAGCGGCTTATTCTCACACAGCTATGCCTAATATCACATCATCAGAATCAAAGTGTCTTCTATGATATGATCATATTCGTGATTTTTATTAATTGAATCCTGTTTTTGCTACTCTTTCTGTCTTAGATGGATTGTTTATTATCTAAAATATAAGCCAAAACTATTCGTCTTTTCTCAGTTTTGATAGAGTAGAACAAAATGGACGCTTGCTAGGTTATCTAGGATGTTGTTCAAAGATGGGATTTTGCATTACCCTAGCATGGGTCTGGGGAAGATTCTCTTCTCTAAGATAGTTTCATTAGAAGTAACTATTTTAAGAGATGTTTAGTTTTTTTTAATATTCGTAATATTATCTCCTTTAATTTAAGAATGGGGATTATATTGTTTAAGTTCTTCCCTCTTCATATTGAGTTGAAATTTTACAGGCTAAGAGCAAGAGTTTGACCATATGTTATATGCTAAACCATCTTTAAATGTAATTTCAAAATTATATTTTAAAGGCTATGTCCCACACTGCCTATGGCCTTGACTACATATCTTAAAATAGTTACTTCTAATTAAACTATCATAGAGAAGAGAACTTTACCCAAACCCATGCTAGGGTAATGCAAAATCCCATCTATGAACAACATCCCAGATAGCCTAGCAAGCGTGAATTTTGTTCTACTCTATCAAAACTGAGAAAAGACGAATAGTTTTGGATTATATATTAGATCATAAACAATCGATCTGAGAGAGGGGGAGAGAGAAAGAGTAGCAGAAACAGGATTCGATTAATAAAAATCACGAACCTGATCATATCATAGAAGACACTTGGAGTTTGATGATGTGACATTTGGGATGCAATATCACTTCATACAAGTGCAGCTTACAGGAGCTCTGGAGATCCGTCTTTTGGATAAATTTTCCTGAAAACCCTAAATCGTGATGAATTTTGATTGTTGAAAGAGAATGCAATCAAATCAAAAGCGAAAAGAAGAGAATGCAATCAAAAATATCAAAAAATAATGTAAAAAAATGAGAGATTGAATTGTGGAAATCAGAGTTCTACCAAGAATTCATTTCTAATTTAGGAATCGGATTTGTTCCACTCGATCAATGATTTAGAGAGAGGAAAAAAGATAGCTAATATATGAGGGTGTTTTCCACTTTCTCGGGAGCGCACCTCACACCCCCAAGAAGAAGAGGTTTTTTCGTATTAAGGCTCGATATGTCCATCCGCTTCTCAAATATAATTTTTTTACTCCTTAAAAATTGTGATAGAAATGGGAAGATTATTGGAATTGTTCCTCTAATGAGTGATGTGAAACGCGTATCTTACGTTTTTATTCTTGAATAGTAGAGAATTGTTCCCTAGGAGTGATGCCAAACGAGTGAAACAACATCTTTATCTCTGAGTTGGAATCTCCACCATAACAGTACTTAGCTTTATGTCTTTACAAATAGTAATTACATAACATATTGGTTTTCAACTAAAAACAGGTGAGCTTCAACCACGAGTACTGCTCATCAAACTCAAATATTTTAACATGTAGCTTAGAAGAGGAGAGTGATCAAATTTCAGCATAAGGGGCTCGAGTATTCAGTATCCAATGAGTAATGACATCGTTAGTTAATAAATCAAGTCCCATAGAGGCCTATCTGTACGAAATAATTGGAAATGTATATAAACTGGAAGGAAAACTGGTCATGATAGCAGACAAAAGCATAGTTCAAAAACTCGGTGAGTCACCCGTGTAACTCGGTCAAGTTACTCGACTTAACTAAATTTCGAGTCGAGTCGCCTCAAAACTCGAATGAGACACTATTTGCCGAGTTATTCGGGTGACTCGGTCGATTCGAGCCTAGTTTTTTGACTTGGTAGACTAGTTCGAGTCACATAAGGGTATTTCTATCATTTTTTTAAACCTAAACTCGAATGTCACACTGTTTTTACATCATATTTTTTTAGGTCTTCAAAGACAACCTCCTATGGGTTCTGTTAAACCTAAATTTTAGGTTTGAGGCTGTAAAACCATGAGTTGTTTTAACCCAGGTTTTTCAAGTTATTACATATATATTCCGAGTTGGACCGAGTCGAGTTTTCCGAGTTACTCGACCCAGCTAACTTTCGAGCCAAGTCGAATTTTCGAGTTTTTGAACTATGGGCTGAAGATTACCATGAATGAAATTGCAAATTATCTAACGGTGGGGAATAATAGCTTAAAACGTCAGCAATAAGTCGAAATATAAGGAAGAAACACATGTTTTTCAACTAACCGTTTAACCAAATACTTTAATTGTTTGCTGATACATTAAGGAAAAATCAGAAGATGATTCTAATGCAATTGCAAACTACCAAAAAAAAAAATATCCCAATTATACAGTTCACAAAATTCAAGGGCTCAAATTCAACAAATTTCAAACATCAAAAGATCTACAAATCTCCAAACACATAAGAATTCAAGTAACACAGTTACATTAACAACCAAATCATATAAATTTGACCATGCTAACCTAACAATACCTCGGTCTTATATCCAGAATCGATTCCATTAGCTGTCGGCGAATGAAGCATCGACTTTGATTGAGCGAATCTATGAGAAATCCTCCGATCAGAAACAGAAGAATCTTCTCCGGCACTAGACCGATAGATCTCGAGCTCTTCCGCAGCGTCCTGAACATCAAGCGCGATCTGATTGAGGTTCTCTTTGAAATTAGCAATTGTATTCCACATCATTCAATCCCTTGCGAATCCAAAATACAGGGATTCTTCTCCGGCAACAGATCCTGCTAAGAGCTCCTCCAAATCTATAAGGAATAATAGAGAAATTTAGATTGACGTGAATAGAAAGTTTGGGAGAAAAGAGGATGGAATGTTTTTGGGAAAACTCTTCAAATGTTTTTTGGGTAGATCTGAAATTGGAGAGAAAACCCCTGAGTTATATTATATATATAATTTATAACTAATTGAAATTACGAACGTGTTAAGTAGCAAATTAAACATGTACAGTTTTTTGCCCGGTGTAACCCGCACTGAATCACAGGCTTAAATTGAGGGGGGAGACCCATGGTATTCAAGGTTGTGGATCATATTTTTCACCTATAGTTACCAAAAAAAAATGCATTTTTTTAAAGATTATATTTAAGCACATCAAATATAGAAAGATAAACCGCACGGATAGCTCAATTGGTTCGGGTTTTAAAAAGGATTCCAAAGTCTCGAGTTCAACTCTTTTGAGGCTTCCTCAATACATATGATTTGCAAGTGATTGCATGCATCCGAAGGGATTAGTCCTACCTTACTATTAGGACACTGAAGGGATTAGGCCTTCCTGGACACCCTTTGTTACTAAAAAAAAAAAAAAACACTTACATATGCCAGGACTGGCTTCTTTGCCATGACAAACTAGTGCGCTACAAAATTTTAACTCTTATATTGTAGAAAACCCTAACACATAAAATGAGAAGCTTTTGCACATCCGTCCTGTACATGGTCAAATATGGAATTGGACTATCCTTTTAGCAAGAAGTTTAACAATGCATCTCTACATATTTCTCCTCTTATTTATTATTATCTTTGTAATGGGTAAAATTCGTAAAACCTAAGTGTGGAAACGACGAGCTCGTCCTCAGTGTGGTGTTATCGTTTGAGTTCATTTCCGTCCTCGCTCTGACGACGGGCCCGTGGTCTCGTGGACGACGATCACGTCCTCACTCTGACGACGGACCCGTGGTCTCGTGGACGACGATCACGTCTACGCTCTGACGACGGACCCGTGGTCTCGTGGACGACGATCACGTCCTCGCTCTGACCACGGACCCGTGGTCTCGTGGGCGACGATCACGTCCTCGCTCTGACGACGGACCCGTGGTCTCGTGGACGACGATCACGTCCTCGCTCTGACGACGGACCCGTGGTTTCGTGGACGACGATCACGCCCTCACTCTGACGACGGACCCGTCGTCTTATTGTCCACGATCGCGTATCCTCACACGTTATAAGATCTGGCGTTGCCGTCCAGTCGCCTGGGACTAATCTTACCTCTACGATGGTAGGTGGGTAACTTTGTCTTGGCATTAAATGGCATTTAATGCTGCATTTAATGCCAGTCACCTCGGACGAGTTCCTACTCTTTGTCTACTCTCTTTTGTGTGCAGATACGCGTGCAGTACGAATGACCGGGAAATCTATCTAAAATGATTACTGAAGTACACATCAGGGATTCGAGGTATGCATGGACATCAATGGATGCCTATGGCCATGGCAAAGGTGGCCTATATAAACCTTTGAAGAATAGTGTAAAGGGGACCGACTGGTTGGGGAAGCTAAGATCTTCAAACTCTTTGTTATATTCTTACTGTTCATCATCTCCTACATCTACTGACTTAATCATCGGAGTACAGGTCAGGGTATCACACCCTCCACTCCAACCTTCTACCAGCAAATCAGAACTTGAGAGGAGCTGCTGCTGACGCGTGTCCTTTCGGTAAATTCCCCCTCACAAAATTGGCGCCGTCTGTGGGAATTTCTTAACCGAAACCACCCTTTGCTCACACCACTTCTTTCAGTCAGCATGGCAGACCAAACTCCTCAGTCTATCATTGAGAACCAACCCCTTCAAGCCATTTCGTGCACTCCTTCCACCGCGCAAATGTTCACGTCAGGCCCATCTTCTGGACAGCCAGAAAGGCCCATGACCATATCTGATCCCATTTTGTTACTATTACAACAACAACAGGCCACTTTGGCCCAGATAGTCAGCCAACAACAATCACTGCAGGAGCGGCTTGATGCTTTGGAGCACGGAAACTTGGAAATCGATGACGAATCTCCTAGAGGAGGTTCTGCAGCTCGTAGACTCAATTTCCCTCCTTCTCCTCCCCCCAAGAGAACGGCCCCGATCTCGTCGTCTGCGCCAGAGAATCTGGAAAGAAGATTCACTCTCACTCCTTCTACTGAAGAAGCTACCCACCCTCGCTCTCTTGGTGCACGTGCTGAATATCGAGATCTTCGTGTCAGCGACGACGGGTTGAAGACAGGCCTGACCCTCAAAGACGTGGAAGCTTTGATTAACGCTCGAGTCAGAGGAACAACAGGTGGAGCCTCTCTCGATCAGTATGCTCAAAAATATAAGGACGAGGAGGAGACGTCTCCTTTCTCCAAGGAGATCGTGGAATCCTATACCCCATCAAAGTTCACGGTACCAAACTTTGTCAAGTTCGACGGGAGGAGGGATCCTATTGACCACCTGACCGACTTCAAAAATGCCATGGCTGTCCGTAACCCGGATGACAATCTCCTGTGCAAAGCCTTTCCTAGTAGCCTAACTGGAGCGGCTGCAAGATGGTTCCGTAATCTACCCGCGGGGTCGATCAGGTGCATGGCTGATCTCCGGTCAGTTTTTATTGACCAGTACATCATCAACAAGAAGAAGAAAGCGGGTGCAGATTCCCTCTTCGCCATGAGAATGAAGTCGGCAGAGTCCCTTAGAGATTTTATTCAACGGTTTACCGATGAAGTCTCTAATATCGACAAGATTGAGGACTGCACCTGCATAGCAGCCTTCAAAAATGCCATACCCAAGAGTTCCAAACTCTACGAGTCTCTTGCCCTTGACTGTCCGATCAAGATGGACGAGCTGATAGTCCGTGCCTCTAAGTACGGAAGGATGGAGGAGGATATTGCGGCAACGACGAGGCCCAGAGCACGAGGGGTAGACGCTGTGGAGTGGGGAAGCAGACCCTCCTCGAAGAGAGGGAAGAGATCGAAGTATGAATCATCTTCCAGTGACGAGGAACCACGCAGACGCATACGACAGGAAAAAGTTGTGTACGTTGAACGACAAGGAGGACCGAATCGACTCTCGCTGGGAATCCGCCAAGATGCAGACTCGTCAAGGAAAACGGATCTTCGGTCCAATCTCCGGCGAAGGGACGACCGTGTCTATCAGGGACGAGAGGAACCCGGGCATTACAAGGAGAGGGAGAATCGAGCAACAGAAAGACGTCCTTTCGCGTCTCGTGGTGGCCAAGTCAACTTCTCAGCAAGCCCGGCGACGATCATGAAGACGATGGAAGACAAATCATATTTCGAATGGCCAGCGCGGACCGTTCGTGACGTCACCACGGGGCCCAGGGCGCACGAATACTGTCAGTACCACAAATGTCATGGGCATCTCACAAATCGTTGTCGCATCTTGAGAGAATACTTGGAAAGATTAGTCGGTGAGGGCTATCTGGGAGAGTACGTGGACTCTGGGAGAGAAGAGGGGCATATGACGGAACCCTCCACTCGGTCTCACGAGGGAGAGCCCTCTGGTCAGGTGAGCCGAGGCGGAGAAGCACCAAAGGGAGTCATAAACGTCATCCATCGCGCTCGGGCACCGGAAGTAGACGTCGAGCAACAGTATCGAGCGAAGACGAGGAAGTTATCACACGTGGCAAAAGTTTGTCAGGTGCGATCGACGACGAAGGAAGTCGAGCAGACCCTATCGTTCACTGATCAAGACATGACGACTGTGGTTAGGCCTCATTACGATGCTCTTGTCCTGTCTATGAGAATTGGCGATTTCGACATCAGGCGAGTGCTCATCGACCCTGGTAGCGGAGCAGATATCCTGTATCTTCACGCTTTCGCAAAAATGGAGTTGGATCCGGCGGTTCTTGTCCCTGCACAGACCCCCTTGATAGGATTCGAAGGAAGTTCGATGCAACCTCTAGGAGAAGTCATCTTGCCAGTCAAAGCTGGACCTATCACCCTATCCGTCAGATTCTCCGTTATCAGCGCTCCGTCCCCATACAATGCTATCTTGGGGCGATGGTGGATTCACGAAATGAGAGCTGTTCCGTCTTCCTATTATCTGGTACTGAAATTCCCCACCCCGGACAGGCCACGTGAAATAAAAGGAGACCAGCTAGCATCGCAGAAGTGTGATTACGCCTCACCCAACCCGCTCAAATAGCAATTACAGGTCGGGTCCGTGGAAGAGGAGAGCACGGGTGAATCACTGGTAAACCATTCTGTTGAACCCACGAAGCTTGTCAACCTCGGGACGGAGAACGAGCCAAGAATGCTACAGATCGGGACTTGTCTGACAGCAGATGAAGAGCGGGAGTTGGTAAATTTTTTGAGGAAGAATCTTGACGTTTTCGCTTGGTCACATGAAGACATGACGGGTATCCGTCCTGAAATCATTTGTCATCACCTCAACGTGGATCCCGTGGTCAATCCAGTTAAACAGAAACCTCGTAGACTCGCGTACCATGAGGCCGTCAATGAAGAAATCGACAAGTTAATTCGGCACGGGTTCATTCGTGAGGTCCAATATCCGGAGTGGATAGCCAATGTAATAGCTGTTCCTAAGAAGAACGGGAAAGTCAGGGTCTGCATCGATTTCACCAATGTTAATAGAGCTTGCCCGAAAGACTTCTTCCCGGTTCCCAGAATCGATAGACTAATCACAGCGACCGCGGGTCACGAGATGTTGAGCTTCATGGACGGATATTCAGGTTATAATCAAATCCTCTTAGCGGAGGACGATCAAGAGAAAACGGCCTTCATAACGGAGCGTGGCCTGTTTTGTTACCGGGTCATGCCCTTTGGCCTGAAGAATGCCGGGGCCACTTATCAACGATTGATGAATCTGATGTTTGGACCCTTGCTCGGTAAATCGGTGGAGGTGTACATTAACGATATCGTTGTGAAAAGCCGAACTCGGGTCTCTCTTGTGGCTGACTTGGCGGAGCCGTTCTCTATTTTACGTACTTTCAATCTGAAGTTAAATCCTGAGAAATGCACATTCGGCGTCGCCTCGGGCAAATTCCTCGGTTATCTCGTCAGCCAACGGGGCATTGAAGCAAATCCCACGCAGATCCGTGCTCTGATAGATATGCCGGAACCCAAGACAAGGAAAGAAGTTCAAAAACTGACGGGACGTATCGCTGCTCTCAACCGGTTCATATCAAAGTCTTCTGATCGATGCAGACCTCTGTTCGAATTGCTGAGAAAGGATTCCGTCTTCAGATGGACCGAGGAGTGTTCCCAATCTTTCGCCGCCTTGAAGACGTATCTAGGCTCCGCTCCGATCCTCTCTGTACCTGAATCTGGTGAAGTATTGTACCTCTATCTCTCCGTCTCGGAACGAGCCATTGGTTCCGTGTTGCTCAGAAATCATGACGGCGTAGAGAAGCCTGTCTATTTCGTCAGCAAAACATTCCACAAGGCAGAATCCAATTACAGCAGAATGGAAAAGGTATGCCTGGCTCTTGTCTTTTCAGCTGAAAAGTTACGTCCTTATTTTCAGGCTCACACCATCATCGTCATCACCACGTACCCTTTGAAAACTGTGTTGGGACGACCTGAAACCGCGGGACGCATGTCAAAATGGGCCGTGGCGCTGAGCGAGTTCGATATCCAATATCAGGCCCGAACCGCAGAGAAGGGGCAAGCCGTTGCAAGCTTCTTAGCCGATTTCCCCGTGGAGGAGGCCGAAACTTCAGCGGAGACCGACCGTCACGAACTCCCAGACGACGCGGAGGAGGATCCCGTTGTGGCAACAGGGACTGGAGACGGAACGAAACTGACGGCGTGGTGCGATTGGCTCTTGTATGTTGACGGGTCGTCTAATGTCAGTGGTTCAGGACTTGGTGCTGTTCTTGTCAGCCCTGATCATGTTAAAGTGCAGAAGTTGACGCGCCTTGGTTATGCTGCCTCCAATAACGAAGCTGAGTATGAGGCGTTAATCCTTGGGTTGCAGAGTGCCCGAGAATTGGGAATGTCGCGACCCAAAACCCACCCTAGGAGTTAGAGTGAACTTTGGACGACTAATCATGACTTGCTTGACAACTAACCTGCAAAACCCATAGAGCATATACAATAGAGGATATAAACAGTGGAAACATACTCTAACATAGCACAGCGGAAGACTACCAAACCTCTATGTATATACGTACACAAATCCAAGTTTATACAAAAATTTATCCATACGAAAGTGCGGACATGCCCGCCAAAATACATAAATCTAACTCTCATCTCACCCACAGCTAATCCACTCAGAATCTAATCACCACCTACTGATAACCCTCTACGGGAGGTTCCTCCAAAGGCTCCTCGGCGTACTCCTCTTCCACCCATGAACCAGGAGCACAAACATCAAATGGGGCAGCAGCTCCCTCAGAACCTGCCGACATAAGAAGTACGGCTGAGCATGGAATACTCAGCGGGTACTAAATACTAACCAACAATTATAGCGTAGAAATAGCAATACATAATCAGGAGCAATTCATATATGTCAAACGGAAACAATTCACATCATACAAGGAAGTAAAGCAGTTTATAATCATGCTTGTAATTCGTAGAAAACCGATAAATCCTCTTGAAACATCGTGCACTTGACTTGACTTGAAATATCTTTTTGTACTTGAAAGCTTGTCATGTCTATCTTGCTTGATTCTTGTATGTCGTGTCATGTCATGCATGTCATGCGTGCTTGCTTGTGATCATGTAACTTGCGAGATATCCTTGTGAGGTGTCCTTGTGAGATGCCTTGAGAGGGAAGGGAGACCCTTCTTTATGTAATGCACTTGCGAGGGAAGGGAGACCCTTCTTTATGATATGTATGTACTTGCGAGGGAAGGGAGACCCTTCTTCATGATATGCACTTGTGAGTGAGGGGAGACCCCTCGTGGAATGTTGGTTCTTGTCTTCTTGTGAAAAGCGAGGTAAAACATATCGTAGGATATGTCCCACCTCTAACCATGATCTTGAAAACCTCGATAAATCATGCCATGCATGCCGTGCTCGTGGAAACCGTGTACATACTTGCATTCAAATTTAAAGATGACATTTGGGTAATTTCACAACACATATAGCATCAAAGATTGAGTAATGTAATATTCATAGCATTATGGGAAAACAGGAAACACACTATCATAGTCCCTAGCAATATTCATAATTTATTAGGCATGCATTTCCAGATTTTCAACTCACTGTGTTCACCTTGGCATTTCATCAAACATGGTGTGTTCATTATGGATTTACCCTACAACATGCTTTTCTAGATGGGTTTTACTCAAATCATACATGTACATTCATTATTGGAACAATGCCCTTCCCCATTTGTTCATCACACACAACCATTGGCATCCAATCGCCCATTCCATCTCCATTCACCATTCACCATTCACCATTCACCATTCACCATTTACCATTTATCCATCTCATAGCACATGTGTAAATGAAAGAAAATGAAGAGAAAAGAAGGGGAAAGAGGAACTATAACTAGGAGGGTAGTAAGAAGCACCGACCTTGAAGAAATGAGGAAGAAACCCCTTTCCAAAACGACTGTGTAGCTGCTGCCTAGTTTGAGGAGATGCTCCTCACGAGTTTGTGCCTTGATCTTGAAGAAAATGGGCTGGAGGTTGATCTAGGGTTTCAAAACCCTTTGATTTCTCTCCAAAATGGGAACCCTAGGTTGGAATCGCCTTCTCCCCTTTCTCCTATTCTCTCAAACTCTCTAAGTGTCGAATGAAGCCCTCAAGGCTTGGGTTAAACTCTTAAGGTAAGAGTAACCGACCAAAGACCATAATACCCTTACTGGAATTTCTGTAAAAACAAGAGTGCTGAACACGTTGTGTTGTGAACAGTGCCGAGCACGTTGTGCTGTGAATAGTGCCAACTCGTTGTGCTGTGAATAGTGCCAACTCGTTGTGCTGTGAATAGTGCCAACTCGTTGTGCTGTGAATAGTGCCAACTCGTTGTACTATGAATAGTGCCACTCGTTGTGCTGTGAATAGTGCAAACTCATTGTGCTGTGAATAGTGCCAACTCGTTGTGCTGTGAATAGTGCCCACTCGTTGTGCTGTGAATAGTGCCAACTCGTTGTGCTGTGAATAGTGCCAACTCGTTGTGCTGTGAATAGTGCCAACTCGTTGTGCACTTGCTATGAATAGTACCAACTCGTTGTGCTGTGAATAGTGCCAACTCGTTGTACTATGAATAATGCCAACTCGTTGTACTATGAATAGTGCCAACTCGTTGTGCTGTACAACGTACCCGTTGTGAGCTGTACAACGTACCCGTTGTGAGCTGTACAACGGATGCACAACGTATACGTTTTCCTACAGGTACAGACTGTTTTGGCCATATCTTTTGACTCGTTCGTCCGATTTTGACGATTCAACTTGCGTTGTGTTCGTACTTCGAAGAGGAACAATTCTGACATTTCAAAATTTCCAAATTCTTCCTCATTTATTAATCATACCTCTAAAAAGGCAAGATGACAACGGAAGTGTCATGTATTAAGCATGGAAAAGTCTGGGGCTCTACATCCTCCCCCCCTTACAAAAATTTCGTCCTCGAAATTCAGACACTACTTGCATTACAAATCAAAAAGGACATTACAAGTCATATACAGACTTCACACAGAAACTCATTCAAGTAATTCTGGGTACTTTGCTTTGACTTCGGCTTCACGCTCTCATGTAGCTTCTTCCCGAGCATGGTGTTGCCATTGCACAAGAACCAAAGGGATTGTCTTGTTGCGAAGCACCTGATTTCTTCGATCTAAAATCTGGACTGGCTTTTCAATCAAGGTGAGGTCCTCTCGAATCTCCAACTGTTCCAAGTCTATGACATGCGAAGGATCCGCAAGATACTTCCGAAGCATGGACACATGGAAGACGTTATGAACTGTAGCCATGTGAGGTGGAAGAGCTACTCGATAAGCAACTTCACCAACCCGTGTGATAATCTCAAAAGGCCCAACATACCGAGGACTGAGCTTGCCTCGCTTCCCAAATCTCATGATCCCTTTGCTAGGAGATACTTTCACAAAAACTTGATCCCCTACTTGAAATTCCAAGTCCCTACGGCGTGTGTCCGCATAACTTTTCTGGCGATCTTGAGCGGCTTTCAATCGATCCCGGATGATCTTAACTGTGTTTGCAGTTTGCTCAATCAACTCTGGACCAAGTACTTTCCTTTCGCCTACCTCATCCCAATAGAGAGGAGACCTACAACTTCGCCCATACAATGCCTCAAATGGTGCCATTTGAATACTTGCCTGATAGCTGTTATTATAGGCAAATTCAACCAATGGCAAGTGCTCTTCCCAACTGCCTCTGAAATCCAACATACAAGCCCGAAGCATGTCTTCAATGACTTGGTTCACTCTCTCGGTTTGTCCATCCGTCTGTGGATGAAAAGCGGTGCTGAAATCGAGTCGGGAACCCATAGCCTCCTGGAAACTTTTCCAAAATCTTGACGTGAATCTTGGATCCCGATCCGACACAATACTAACAGGCACTCCGTGCAATCTAACTACTTCCTTAATGTATAGTGCAGCCAACTGACTTGAGTTGAAAGTAGTTCGGTAGGGTAAGAAATGAGCGGACTTTGTCAAACGATCCACTACTACCCATATCGCATCTGAGCCCCTTGCCGTCTTTGGCAAGCCAACTATGAAATCCATGGATATGTTCTCCCATTTCCACTCGGGAATCGGAAGGGGATGCAATAGACCGGCGGGTCGCATGTGTTCTGCTTTCACCTGTTGGCACACTAAGCACCGTGCCACATATTCCGCAACCTCCCTCTTCATATTCCGCCACCAAAAGTGACTCTTGAGGTTTCGGTACATCTTTGTACCCCCTGGGTGCACTGTGTACTTCGAACGGTGTGCTTCATCCATAATTTCTCTTCGAAGATCTGCATTGGCTGGGACGCACAGTCTTCCCTTGAATGTGATAGCACCCCGACTAGTGAGAGAGAAATCCTCACTACCCTTAGCAACTTCCTTGTCCCGATAAGCCAACAATTTTGCATCCATGGCTTGATATTCTTGGATCAAATCTATAATGTACGGCCGAACCGTAACATTTGCCAAGGTAGGACCACGGACAGAGTCATTCACACTGATGTCCAGATTTGCCAAATCTTCTAGTAGCTTCCATTCTTGAACCAACATATGTGCTAACAACCCTTGAGGTCTTCTACTCAAAGCATCTGCCACTACATTTGCTTTACCCGGGTGGTATTGAATGGTACAATCATAGTCTTTCAAAAATTCCATCCAACGCCGTTGCCTTAGATTCAGCTCCTTTTGGGAAAAGAGATACTTGAGACTCTTGTGATCAGTGAACACATAGAACTCCACCCCATAAAGGTAATGACGCCAAATCTTAAGTGCAAACACGACCGCCGCAAGCTCCAAGTCGTGCGTGGGATAATTCTTCTCATGCTCCTTCAATTGCCTTGATGCATAGGCAATGACTTTCTTATGCTGCATGAGTACACACCCAAGTCCAACGTGTGAGGCATCACTATACACCTCATACCCATAAGGTCCAGATGGCACAGTAAGGACAGGGGCTGTAGTAAGCCTCTTCTTCAGTTCCGTGAAACTGATCTCGCACTTATCACTCCATACAACTTGGCGTTCTTCCTTGTCAGGTAAGTGAGCGGTGCTGCAAGGCTAGAGAAACCCTCTACGAATCTCCTGTAGTAGCCTGCCAACCCAAGAAAGCTGCGTATCTCAGTAACACTCTTGGGCCTCGCCCAACTCATAACTGCTTCGATCTTCTTTGGATCTACCGATATACCTTCTGCAGAAACAACGTGGCCTAGGAATGCCACCTCTTCTAACCAAAACTCACACTTGCTAAGTTGGCGTATAGCTTGTGCTCTCTTAGCATTTCCAAGGCAAGGCATAGGTCGCGTGTGTGATCTTCCCGTGTCTGGGAATAGACCAAGATGTCATCCACAAATACAATCACGCACCTATCAAGGTGTGGCCGGAACACCCGGTTCATCAATCCATAAAGGCTGCCGGCGCGTTCGTGAGTCCAAAAGGCATTACCAAGAACTCGTAGTGCCCATACCGAGTCCTGAAAGCAGTTTTGGAACATCTTCCGCCTTAATCTTCAACTGGTGATAACCCGATCGAAGATCTATTTTCGAGAAAAATCTCGCTCCCTTCAACTGATCGAACAAGTCATCAATCCTAGGCAAGGGATACCTATTCTTTATGGTGACTTTGTTCAATTGCCGGTAATCGACACACATCCGCATCGAGCCATCTTTCTTCTTAACAAACAACACCGGGGCACCCCACGGTGAGACACTTGGTCGAATGAAGCCAAGGCCTTGCAATTCTTCCAACTGAGTCTTCAACTCCTTGAGTTCAATAGGGCCATCCTATATGGAGCTCTGAAAACAGGAGCTGTGCCTGGTGCAAGCTCGATCATAAACTCAATCTCCCTATCTGGAGGCAATCCTGGCAACTCCTCTGGAAATACATCCAGGAACTCACTCACAACCGGAATAGTCGATGAGTCCTTACCTCGGGGTTAGCTAAGCCCAACGCCGCAAAACTAGCGATAGATCTACTTCTCAACCCGCGAAAGTGGAATGGTTTTCCTTCTACTGGCTTGAAGAGTACCATTTTCTCAAAGCAAGCTACATGCCCATGATGTGCTGCTAACCAATCCATTCCCAATATAACATCAAAGTCTTGGAATCCAAGGACGATGAGATCAACCGCCAATTCGTGGCTTCCAACTTGGACCACACTATTTCTATACACTTTATCTGCCAATACTGTTTTGCCGAGAGGAGTCGAAATGGCTAACTCCGGTTCTAGCTGACTTGCCCTGCAGAAAAACCTTCTGAAAAACTCGGCGAGACAAACGAATGAGTAGACCCGGTATCAATCAATACTCGAGCCAAATACTCATTGACTAGTAGGGTTCCTGAATTTTAACTAACTAAGTCAATCCATGCATCAACAGTGTATACATGTAGGTATATACATATATAACATGCCAAGTACATACACAGAGAATAGAGCCTAACATAATATCACGAATAAAGAAGTTAATTCTAACAGCGTACCTTGCACCACATCATCAGAAGCAAGTGCATCACCCTCTGTCAAGGCAAAAACTCGCCCCTGGTTTGCCTGACGAGACTGAGGCGTAGATCGGGTAGTCTGAGATGACGCCTGATATGATCCTGCTGGGCTGCTGGGATGACTAATCCCCTAGACTGGCCTGGTAAATGCCGACTGGGGCAATCCCTGATCATATGGCCCTGGCGACCACATGAAACATCCACCTGAGGCCCTTCGCAATCCCCTGCCGGGTGCCTTCGGCCGCATGAAGTGCAGACCTCGTGTGCATAAGTCGGAGGGGCCGGAAGTGGAGCATACCTCATCGTCTGAGGTGCAACAGGCCGTGGGCTGGAAGAGCCTGCGGTCTCGGTGCCTGAGGCACATACTGCCGTGTAGCTGGAGGCGCAATAGAAGGCTACATCGATGGTGCTGGCCACGCATACTGATAACGGTCCGCCTCTCTGGAGGTGCTGAACTACTAGCTTGGCCTCTCGCAAACTCCCTCTTCTTGGACATGTCTCCGAATTGGCTTCGACCAATAAGGCCTTGTCTACTACCTCAGGGTAGGTAGTATGCCTGAAAACGGACACCTTCTCCATAATCACATCCTTGAGCCCTTGCTCAATCTCTCGCCTTCATTGCCTCAGTAGCAACCATATGAGGCGCAAATCTCGACAACTCCGAGAACTTGGCCTCGTATTGTGCCACCGACATCAACCTTGCTCAAGGTTGATGAATTCTCTCTCTTTCTTTTCCCGTGCTCCAATCGGAAAATACTTTTTGTAAAAAGTATCCTTGAACTCCTCCCAAGTCCAAGGTAGACCTGCATGGTCAAATCTCTCGTCCTCAGTGCGGACAACCACCAATGGTGGGCTTCGCCTTCTAGCATGAAAGCTGCCCATGCTACTCTCTCCTCCTCTGTAGGTGAGAGGACCGTAAAGATCTTCTCCATCTGGAGGATCCATGCCTCCGCAGCAAGAGGGTCCACACTCCCATGGAATGGTGGAGGCCTCAATCTCCTGAATGCCTCAACTCCAGCGGTACGATGTACTGGAGCTGCGGGCGGTGGAGTAGGTGCCGCCGATGATGGTATAGCCTGCCGAGCCGCCAGTATGGCGAGTGTCTCAGCAATAGAGCCTAAGACTCGAGAGAGGTCCGGCTGCTCATCCTCATCCCGTGAAGAAGAGGAAGCTCTGGTATGTGGTCCACGACCCCGTGTGTTCCGTCTCATGACTCAAGTCCTGAGAATAATAACACCACATGAGTCTAACTTGAAACCACAGTTTACTTCAATGCCATTTCACAATAATCCAATTTGTATTAGTTGTATAATACTAATATACATCGCATTAAGTCATCAGAGTTTATAATATTATACTTTGGTGTTCTAGCGTTCCTAAGGCTCGTACTTGGTTGAAACAACCATTTTGACTAAGACTAAAGTTTAGTCTTACACTTGGATCAAGACTCTCTTCCGACTTACTTTCTTCCTAACTTGTTTCCTGACATATGCTCTTGTCAAGCCGTGGTATAAGATTCTAAGTGACCCTAGAGACCTAAAGCCTAAGCTCTGATACCACTTCTGTCGCGACCCAAAACCACCCTAGGAGTTAGAGTGAACTTTGGACGACTAATCATGACTTGCTTGACAACTAACCTGCAAAACCCACAGAGCATATACAATAGAGGATATAAACAGTGGAAACATACTCTAACATAGCACAGCGGAAGACTACCAAACCTCTATGTATATACATACACAAATCCAAGTTTATACAAAAAAGTATCCATACGAAAGTGCGGACATGCCCGCCAAAATACATAAATCTAACTCTCATCTCACCCACAGCTAATCCACTCAGAATCTAATCACCACCTACTGATAACCCTCTACGGGAGGTTCCTCCAAAGGCTCCTCGGCGTACTCCTCTTCCACCCATGGACCAGGAGCACAAACATCAAATGGGCAGCAGCTCCCTCAGAACCTGCCGACATAAGAAGTACGGCTGAGCATGGAATACTCAGCGGGTACTAAATACTAACCAACAATTATAGCGTAGAAATAGCAATACATAATCAGGAGCAATTCATATATGTCAAACGGAAACAATTCAATCATACAAGGAAGTAAAGCAGTTTATAATCATGCTTGTAATTCGTAGAAAACCGATAAATCCTCTTGAAACATCGTGCACTTGACTTGACTTGAAATATCTTTTTGTACTTGAAAGCTTGTCATGTCTATCTTGCTTGATTCTTGTATGTCGTGTCATGTCATGCATGTCATGCGTGCTTGCTTGTGATCATGTAACTTGTGAGATATCCTTGTGAGGGTCCTTGTGAGATGCCTTGAGAGGGAAGGGAGACCCTTCTTTATGCAATGCACTTGCGAGGGAAGGGAGACCCTTCTTTATGATATGTATGTACTTGCGAGGGAAGGGAGACCCTTCTTCATGATATGCACTTGTGAGTGAGGGGAGACCCCTCGTGGAATGTTGGTTCTTGTCTTCTTGTGAAAAGCGAGGTAAAACATATCGTAGGATATGTCCCACCTCTAACCATGTTCTTGAAAACCTCGATAAATCATGCCATGCATGCCGTGCTCGTGGAACCGTGTACATACTTGCATTCAAATTTAAAGATGACATTTGGGTAATTTCACAACACATATAGCATCAAAGATTGAGTAATGTAATATTCATAGCATTATGGGAAAACAGGAAACACACTATCATAGTCCCTAGCAATATTCATAATTTATTAGGCATGCATTTCAGATTTTCAGCTCACTGTGTTCACCTTGGCATTTCATCAAACATGGTGTGTTCATTATGGATTTACCCTACAACATGCTTTTCTAGATGGTTTTTACTCAAATCATACATGTACATTCATTATTGGAACAATGCCCTTCCCCATTTGTTCATCACACACAACCATTGGCATCCAATCGCCCATTCCATCTCCATTCACCATTCACCATTCACCATTCACCATTCCCATTACCATTTATCCATCTCATAGCACATGTGTAAATGAAAGAAAATGAAGAGAAAGAAGGGGAAAGAGGAACTAACTAGGAGGGTAGTAAGAAGCACCGACCTTGAAGAAATGAGGAAGAAACCCCTTTCCAAAACGACTGTGTAGCTGCTGCCCTAGTTTGAGGAGATGCTCCTCACGAGTTTGTGCCTTGATCTTGAAGAAAAATGGGCTGGGTTGATCTAGGGTTCAAAACCCTTTGATTTCTCTCCAAAATGGGAACCCTAGGTTGGAATCGCCTTCTCCCCTTCTCCTATTCTCTCAAACTCTCTAAGTGTCGAATGAAGCCCTAAAGGCTGGGTTAAACTCTTAAGGTAAGAGTGAACTGACCAAAGACCATTACCCTTACTGGAATTTCTGTAAAAAAGAGTGCTGAACCGTTGTTGTGAACAGTGCCGAGCACGTGGTGCTGTGAATAGTGCCAACTCGTGTGCTGTGAATAGTGCCAACTCGTTGTGTGTGAATAGTGCCAACTCGTTGTGCTGTGAATAGTGCCACTCGTGGTGCTGTGAATAGTGCAAATCGTTGTGCTGTGAATAGTGCCAACTCGTTGTGCTGTGAATAGTGCCAACTCGTTGTGCTGTGAATAGTGCCAAACGTTGTGCTGTGAATAGTGCAACTCGTTGTGCTGTGAATAGTGCCAACTCGTTGTACTATGAATAGTGCCAACTCGTTGTGCGTGAATAGTGCCAACTCGTTGTACATGAATTGCCCACTCGTTGTGCGTGAATAGTGCCAACTCGTTGTACTATGAATAGTGCCACTCGTTGTGCTGTACAACGTGCCGTGGTGAGTTGTACAAGTGCCCGTGGTGAGTTGTACAACGGATGCACACAGTATACGTTTTCCTACAGGTACAGACTGTTTTGGCCATATCTTTTGACTCGTTCGTCCGATTTTGACGATTCAACTTGCGTTGTGTTCGTACTTCGAAGAGGAACAATTCTGACATTTCAAAATTTCAAATTCTTCCTCATTTATTAATCATACCTCTTAAAAGGCAAGATGACAACGAAAGTGTCATGTATTAAGCATGAAAAAGTCTGGGGCTCTACAGGGATTTCTAAAATCGGGGTTTTTGATTCACAGTCGGGTGAACCAAGTCAACGGTACCTATGAAGTCGGGATGAGCGGAATGATTTTATGAGAGCGCTACGCTGCATTTTACAAGAACAACGGAGGGCTTTGATGTTCTCGAGATCAACCATGTCAGAAGGGGACGAAACAGGCTGCCGATGCGGCGCGTGCATTGGCCTACCTCGCCTCGATGATGCAAACCGATGAGCCCAAAACGATCCTCATAGAGTATCAAGAATACCCCTCCATTGAATTGCAAACGCAACGCACGGTGTTGTCTGTAAGTCAAGTGCCGAGCTGGATGACGGGCATAGTTACCTATTTGAAGAATGGAATTCTCCCCTCTGATGCAAAGGAAGCAAGACGAATACAATATAAAGCTCCCCGTTACACCCTTGTGGACGGAGAACTGTACCGCAAATCCTTGGAGGACCTCTTTTGAGATGCGTGCATCCGGAAGACGTAGATAGGATTTTGGCCGAGCTCCACGAGGGGATTTACGGCATCCATTCAGGAGGACGGACTATCGCTCATCGTGCTCTGGGGCAAGGATATTTTTGGCCTTACATGCAAGCTGACGCACAGAAATACGTACAAAAATGCAGCCAGTGTCAGCGTCATGCGAGGTTGATTCATGCTCCCGCTCAAGAACTCAACATCGTATCTCAACTTGGCCTTTCGCCGTTGGGGACTTGACATCGTGGGCCCTTCCCCAAAGCTCCCGGTAATTTAATTTTTCTGCTCGTGGCCACGGATTACTTCTCCCGGTGGATCTAGTAGGGTTCCTGAAATTTTAACTAACTAAGTCAATCCATGCATCAACAGTGTATACACATAGGTATATATACATAATAACATGCCAAGTACATACACAGAGAATAGAGCCTAACATATCAATCACGAATAACGAAAATAATTCCAAACGCGTACCTTGCACCACATCATCAGATGCAAGTGCATCACCCTCTGTCAAAGCAAATACACGCCCCTGGTTTGCCTGGCGAGACTGAGGTGTAGATCGGGTAGTCTGAGATGACGCCTGATATGATCCTGCTGGGCGTGCTGGTGGACTAATCCCCTGAGACTGGCCTGGTAAATGCCGACTGGGGCAATCCCTGATCATATGGCCCTGGCGACCACAATGAAAACATCCACCTGATGCCCTTCGGCAATCCCCTGCCGGGTGCCTTCGGCCGCATGAAGTGCAGACCTCGTGTGCATAAGTCGGAGGGGCCGGAAGTGGAGCATACCTCATCGTCTGAGGTGCAACAGGCCGTGGGGCTGGAAGAGCCTGCGGTCTCGGTGCCTGAGGCACATACTGCCGTGGAGCTGGAGGCGCATAAGAAGGCCTCATCGATGGTGCTGGCCACGCATACTGATAACGAGTCCGCCTCTCTGGAGGTGCTGAACTACTAGCTTGGCCTCTCGCCAACTCCCTCTTCTTGGACACTGTCTCCGAATTGGCTTCGACCAATAAGGCCTTGTCTACTACCTCAGGGTAGGTAGTATGCCTGAAAACGGACACCTTCTCCATAATCACATCCTTGAGCCCTTGCTCAAATCTCCTCGCCTTCATTGCCTCAGTAGCAACCATATGAGGCGCAAATCTCGACAACTCCGAGAACTTGGCCTCGTATTGTGCCACCGACATCAAACCTTGCTCAAGGTTGATGAATTCTCTCTCTTTCTTTTCCCGTGCTCCAATCGGAAAATACTTTTTATAAAAAGTATCCTTGAACTCCTCCCAAGTCCAAGGTAGATCCTGCATGGTCAAATCTCTCGTCCTCAGTGCGGACAACCACCAATGGTGGGCTTCGCCTTCTAGCATGAAAGCTGCCCATGCTACCCTCTCCTCCTCTGTAGGTGAGAGGACCGTAAGGATCTTCTCCATCTGGAGGATCCATGCCTCCGCAGCAAGAGGGTCCACACTCCCATGGAATGGTGGAGGCCTCAATCTCCTGAATGCCTCAACTCCAGCGGTACGATGTACTGGAGCTGCGGGCGGTGGAGTAGGTGCTGCCGATGATGGTATAGCCTGCCGAGCCGCCAGTATGGCGAGTGTCTCAGCAATAGAGCCTAAGACTCGAGAGAGGTCCGGCTGCTCATCCTCATCCCGTGAAGAAGAGGAAGCTCTGGTATGTGGTCCACGACTCCGTGTGTTCCGTCTCATGACTCAAGTCCTGAGAATAATAACACCACATGAGTCTAACTTGAAACCACAGTTTACTTCAATGCCATTTCACAATAATCCAATTTGTATTAGTTGTATAATACTAATATACATCGCATTAAGTCATCAGAGTATTTATAATATTATACTTTGGTGTTCTAGCGTTCCTAAGGCTCGTACTTGGTTGAAACAACCATTTTGACTAAGACTAAAGTTTAGTCTTACACTTGGATCAAGACTCTCTTCCGACTTACTTTCTTCCTAACTTGTTTAATGACATATGCTCTTGTCAAGCCGTGGTATAAGATTCTAAGTGACCCTAGAGACCTAAAAGCCTAAGCTCTGATACCACTTCTGTCGCGACCCAAACCCCACCATAGGAGTTAGAGTGAACTTTGGACGACTAATCATGACTTGCTTGACAACCTAACCTGCAAAACCCATAGAGCATATACAATAGAGGATATAAACAGTGGAAACATACTCTAACATAGCACAGCGGAAGACTACCAAACCTCTATGTATATACGTACACAACTCCTAAGTTTATACAAAAATTTATCCATACGGAAAGTGCGGAAATCAGGCCCGCCAAAATACATAAATCTAACTCTCACTCACCCACCGACTAATCACTCAGAATCTAATCACCACCTACTGATAACCCTCTACGGGAAGGTTCCTCCAAAGGCTCCTCGGCGTACCCTCTTCCACCCATGAACCGAGCACAAAACATCAAATGGGGCAGCAGCTCCCTCAGAACCTGCAGACATAAGAAGTACGGCTGAGCATGGAATACTCAGCGGGTACTAAATACTAACCAACAATTATAGCGTAGAAATAGCAATACATAATCAGGAGCAATTCATATATGTCAAACGGAAACAATTCACATCATACAAGGAAGTAAAGCAGTTTATAATCATGCTTGTAATTCGTAGAAACCGATAAATCCTCTTGAAACATCGTGCACTTGACTTGACTTGAAATATCTTTTTGTACTTGAAAGCTTGTCATGTCTATCTTGCTTGATTCTTGTATGTCGTGTCATGTCATGCATGTCATGCGTGCTTGCTTGTGATCATGTAACTTGCGAGATATCCTTGTGAGGTGTCCTTGTGAGATGCCTTGAGAGGGAAGGGAGACCCTTCTTTATGTAATGCACTTGCGAGGGAAGGGAGACCCTTCTTTATGATATGTATGTACTTGCGAGGGAAGGGAGACCCTTCTTCATGATATGCACTTGTGAGTGAGGGGAGACCCCTCGTGGAATGTTGGTTCTTGTCTTCTTGTGAAAAGCGAGGTAAAACATATCGTAGGATATGTCCCACCTTTAACCATGATCTTGAAAACCTCGATAAATCATGCCATGCATGCCGTGCTCGTGGAAACCGTGTACATACTTGCATTCAAATTTAAAGATGACATTTGGGTAATTTCACAACACATATAGCATCAAGATTGAGTAATGTATATTCATAGCAGTATGGGAAAACAGGAAACACACTATCATAGTCCCTAGCAATATTCATAATTTATTAGGCATTGCATTTCCGATTTTCAACTCACTGTGTTCACCTGGGCATTTCATCAAACATGTGTGTTCATTATGGATTTACCTACACATGCTTTTCTAGATGGGTTTTACTCAATCATACATGTACATTCATTATTGGAACAATGCCCTTCCCCATTTGTTCATCACACACAACCATTGGCATCCAATCGCCCATATCATCTCTCATTCACCATTCACCATTCACCATTCACCATTCACCAATTTACCATTTATCCATCTCATAGCACATGTGTAAATGAAAGAAAATGAAGAGAAAAGAAGGGGAAAGAGGAACTATAACTAGGAGGTAGTAAGAAGCACCGACCTTGAAGAAATGAGGAAGAAACCCCTTTCCAAAACGACTGTGTAGCTGCTGCCCTAGGTTGAGGAGATGCTCCTCACGAGTTTGTGCCTTGATCTTGAAGAAAAATGGGCTGGAGGTTGATCTAGGGTTTCAAAACCCTTTGATTCTCTCCAAAATGGGAACCTAGGTTGGAATCGCCTTCTCCCCCTTTCTCCTATTCTCTCAAACTCTCTAAGTGTCGAATGAAGCCCTCAAGGCTTGGTTAAACTCTTAAGGTAAGAGTAACCGACCAAAGACCATATACCCTTACTGGAATTTCTGTAAAAACAAGAGTGCTGAACACGTTGTGTTGTGAACAGTGCCGAGCACGTTGTGCTGTGAATAGTGCCAACTCGTTGTGCTGTGAATAGTGCCAACTCGTTGTGCTGTGAATAGTGCCAACTCGTTGTACTATGAATAGTGCCACTCGTTGTGCTGTGAACTAGTGCAAACTCATTGTGCTGTGAATAGTGCCAACTCGTTGTGCTGTGAATAGTGCCAACTCGTTGTGCTGTGAATAGTGCCAACTCGTTGTGCTGTGAATAGTGCCAACTCGTTGTGCTGTGAATAGTGCCAACTCGTTGTACTAGGAATAGTGCCAACTCGTTGTGCTGTGAATAGTGCCAACTCGTTGTACTATGAATAGTGCCCACTCGTTGTGCTGTGAATAGTGCCAACTCGTTGTACTATGAATAGTGCCAACTCGTTGTGCTGTACAACGTGCCCGTGGTGAGTTGTACAACGTGCCCGTGGTGAGCTGTACAACGGATGCACACAGTATACGTTTTCCCTACAGGTACAGACTGTTTTGGCCATATCTTTTGACTCGTTCGTCCGATTTTGACGATTTCAACTTGCGTTGTGTTCGTACTTCGAAGAGGAACAATTCTGACATTTCAAAATTTCCAAATTCTTCCTCATTTATTAATCATACCTCTTAAAAGGCAAGATGACAACGAAAGTGTCATGTATTAAGCATGAAAAAGTCTGGGGCTCTACAGGGAATTTCTAAACTCCGGGTGTTTTGTGATTCACAGCTCGTGGTGAACCAAGTCAAACGGTACCTATGAATGTCGGGATGAGCGGATGAAGCGCTACGCTGCATTTTACAAGAACAACGGAGGGCCTTTGATGTTCTCGAGATCAAACATGTCAGAAGGGACGATAACAGGCATGCCGATGCATTGGCCTACCTCGCCTCGATGATGCAAGCCGATGAGCCCAAAACGATCCTCATAGAGTATCAAGAATACCCCTCCATTGAACTACAAACGCAACGCACGGTGTTATCTGTAAGTCAAGTGCCGAGCTGGATGACGGGCATAGTTACCTATTTGAAGAATGGAATTCTCCCCTCTGATGCAAAGGAAGCAAGACGAATACAATATAAAGCTCCCCGTTACACCCTTGTGGACGGAGAACTGTACCGCAAATCCTTTGGAGGACCTCTTTTGAGATGCGTGCATCCGGAAGACGTAGATAGGATTTTGGCCGAGCTCCACGAGGGGATTTACGGCATCCATTCAGGAGGACGGACTATCGCTCATCGTGCTCTGGGGCAAGGATATTTTTGGCCTTACATGCAAGCTGACGCACAGAAATACGTACAAAAATGCAGCCAGTGTCAGCGTCATGCGAGGTTGATTCATGCTCCCGCTCAAGAACTCAACATCGTATCTCAACCTTGGCCTTTCGCTCGTTGGGGACTTGACATCGTGGGACCCTTCCCCAAAGCTCCCGGTAATTTAATTTTTCTGCTCGTGGCCACGGATTACTTCTCCCGGTGGATCGAGGCTGTTCCCCTGGCGCGTATTAGAGAACAAGAAGTGAAGAAATTCTTGTGGGAGCACATCATCTGTAGATTCGGCATCCTGCAATCCATCATTTCTGACAACGGGAAGCAATTCACAGGAAAGCTTATCGTCGACTTTTGCCAAGAGTTGAAAATCAAGCACATCTTCTCTTCTCCTTATTATCCTCAAGGGAATGGCCTTGCCGAAGCAGCCAACAAGAATATTTTGAATGCCCTCAAGAGAAGACTGGAAGATTCCAAGGGAAAGTGGACCAGCGAGTTGCACAATGCGTTGTGGGGATACAGAACAACACCACGGAGCCCTACGAACGAGACCCCGTTCTCTTTAGCATACGGGGTGGAAGCTGTTATTCCCACTGAAGTCTCTCTGCCAACAACACGTTCACGGAAGAAACACGGAGAGGAAAACAAAAATGTCGAGTTGATGGCTATTCACTTGGACTTACTGGAAGAAAAACGGGAAGACGCCAGCATTCAGATGAAACGCTATCAACAACAGTTGCGAAAGGCATACAACAAGAAAGTACGGAAAAGGGCGCTTCAGGTCGGAGACCTCGTTCTCCGAAAAGTCTTCCAAAATACACGAGAAATCAATAGCGGAAAGCTGGGTCCCAACTGGGAAGGGCCATATATCGTGGACCGTGTCGGGAGTCCCGGGGTGTACTACCTTAAAGACTTACAAGGTAATGTAATTCAAAAATCGTGGAACATTATGAATTTAAAACAATTTTTCCAGTAAAGTTGTGTTATGAATTACCACGAGTTAATTTTTCCAATAACATTACGTTGTAAAACATTCAAGACGAATTACCACGACGGGTACATTTCACTCGCACAGGGTACTCACCACGGGACACGGGCGGCTCACACAAAGGAATTGCCATCTGAGCATCATAGCGGCTTATACTAATGGAATGTCCTCTGAGCATGGTGTCCCACCACGAGTTACCATGGCGAGCGCATTTTATACGAACAGGGTACTCACCACGGGACACAGGTGGCTCATAAAAGGAATTGCCATCTGAGCATACCGGTGGTTTATGCTAATGGAATGTCCTCTGAGCATGGTGTCCCACCACGAGTTACCATAAGTTCATCTTTACGAAATGGACTTGTTGCCAAATTACGTCCGTAGTGTCAAACCGATTCTTTAACGACCCGTTGTTAGAAGTGATTTGATTTATTTTCATTTTGATTTATTTTCATTATGAGATTTATACTCAATCACGAGTTAATTATGTGTCATGTCTTATTTGAACGAGGCAATTATTCCGGACCAATCGATTGCAACACAGTGATCATAAAAGGAAGTACATGTAAAAAAGAAATTTTCCATTAATATAAGATGGACGGGAGTACAGCCGATACAAAATTGGAAAGGGGTGGAAAGGAGGAAGGATCAGTCTTCGGCGACGTCGACGATCACGACAGCGTCATCAGGAACGGTCGAGACGTCGTCAGCAGTAGCAGCAGGATTGGCAGAGGCGATTTCCGCAGGAGCCTCGGGCAGGACGGGAGATGGTCCAAGAGAAGACGAGGGTTGCCCTCCTCCTTGTACCTCGGGTTCTTCGCCAGGCGAGATCTCCATGCCCACAGCCTCAGAACGAGTGGCCTCGTCCTTCGACTGTTGGGGAGACTCTACCAGTCGTCCGGACTCTCGGAGTTCGTTCATGAGTTCTCTCTCTGTCTCGACCCGGTCTTCAGTTATCAGCCGCTCCATCTCCGTCTGGAAGTGGGCTCGAAGAGACTCCGTTAAAGCCTCCTTGGCGGCTTCAACTTCCTTGTCCCTCGCAGCCGTGGCCTCCTCGAGCTGTTCGGCCAATGCTGCTTTTTCGGCTTCTATCGTTTCCAGCCGCTGACGGAGAGAGTTCACGATCTCGTCCATCTCGCTAATCCTGAGGACGGACCTCTCGGCCTGTTCCACTGCTGCCTTCTCTCCTTCCATCGCCTTACGGGCCTCGTCCCGAGCTTTGTCCCGCTGTTTCACAGCCGAGGCAATAGTGCCTTTGGCAGTCCGAAGATCCGCTTTGACAGACATCAGCTCGTGATTCAGCCGTTTCACGTCCTCGGCTCCCCTCTTCTCCAGGTCAAGGACCTTGTCCCTCAGTCCATTGGAGGTACGCCTGTTCTCGGCGGTGACCTCATACATCCCGGCAAGCATGTTGCCCAGCTACAAAAGAAGAGAAAAGAAATATGGTAAAAAAAAAAAAGAAAAAAAAAAAAAAGAAAAAAAAGAGAGCAGAGAAGAGAGCGTACCGTGGCAACAGCTCGGCTCGCAGCGACTGAACATCCCCATCCAGTGCAGGTCCCTTGTTGCGGCCATATCCGCTGGGAGTCTCATCGCCAACATCTGGATGTGGCGATAGAGTCGTGCTCCATCGCAGAATGAGCAACGGTAGGACGGGTGTACCCTCTGGGGAAGACGGGATTCCAGAATTCGGCGGGCCCCCCTGGTAATCCTCTCTCGAGGAGGGGCAGAGACGAGGCCACATTTGCAGCTGGGGAAGGAGCAGAGGCCGGGACGATCCCGGGGGCAACAGTCTCTGCCACGGTAGACGGAGCGAGCACACCTCCGTGGGAGAGCCGCTATTGACGATTGGAGGTTCCTCCACGGGGACACCACTCCCCTCGCCAACCGTCGCTACCTGAGTAGGTGACATCTCGGCGGATGCGCGCTCTCGGGCCCGTCGATCGTGCTCAGCTTCTCGCCGAGCCTTCTTCGCCGTTATGGCCTTGAGAGCTTCAACTCTCTCTCTTTTCTCCGCCCTCTTCTCCGCTGGAGATAGACGGGTAGGGCGAGGAGGACGAGTCAAGGCCGGAGCCTGTGAAGGTCGCGGAGAAGGTTGGTCTGCCATTTCTTCTTCTTCTCCAAGAGCAGCTGCCTGTTCGAGCGGTCTCTTTGCCGACGGACGAACTTTTCGACGAGACTTTTTGGATTGGTCCCTACTGCAGCAGCGGGCTCTTTCTCTCGAGTCGAGGACGGTCTCCAGGTGACGTAGGCGTCCCCTTTATCGCCGCGAACTCTCCGGAGCTCGTACTCTTCTTCCGCGGACAAGTCAGGGAAGTGTATCTTTGAAGCCTCTGCAGAAAAAGGAAAATATCATTAGCCATGTGTGGCAAGAACACGTTATCAGAAAACCGGCAACGGAAAACGAATGAATAGTAGCAGACCTGAGGTAAATTCGTGGGGAACAGGACGGGCAGTCTCTGCCCTCCAAGCACCGGAGACCACGAAGGGCATCTCCTTCCAACCCCGTTCCACGTCGGGGAGGTGTGCGACGATGTCGGGAGTTTTGGGTTTTTGTCTCCAGGTGAAGAACGTCTTCTCTCCCTCCTTAACAACCCCGGGACACTTCACGGCGAAGCGGAAATGGAAAACGTGCCTGGCTTCCACATTATACCCGTCTCTGTTGAACTTGTCCATCAGAGACATGTACTTGTAGAACTTCGGGTGCATCTGCCCCGGGGCAATTTGAAGGGCGGACAAGACGGAATCCGTGACGGGAGAGAGGGGAAATCGAAGTCCAGCCTCGAACTGAGCGAGGTAGACGATTGTGCAAGAAGAACGATGGTCGGGAAGAACGTCTTCTTCCCCGAAATGGAGGTGGACGTGAGAAGGTATTTGGAAAAGAGTTCTGTAATGGTCAAGTGCGTACTTAACCACTGGTCTGGTTTTGGATGTGGAAGCGCCGGTGATAACACCGTGAGGGGCACTGCCTGAGCAACTAGCCTCATCGGCACTGTCTATCCTAACTATTTCGGCAGACATGGTCACAAGCAAGGAGAAAAGAAGAAATGTAGAGAAGACAACCACAGAATAAAAAGAAAGAAGGAAGTTCTTACCGAAACTGGATTTAGGAAGCAAGGGGAGGCACGACCGGAGAAGGAGGAAAACCAGAACAGCAAATCGTCGGTGAGGAGAAATTCCGGCAGAGTAACAGGATGCAAAAATTCGAGTGAAGAAGAAGTACCAGGTCTTCGGTACTTATAGGCCAGACCATGATTTTAAAGACGATAATGGCCTCGATCTGTATCGTACGCGTGTCCACACATGTAGACGACCCGAAGGGCAGGATGGTCTTTCGACCAAGTTAAGTAACCGTCGGGAAAAACGAAGCGTCCGGAAGATAATGATGACAGCCTGCTAGGCATTTATGAGGAATGACGTTTCGGCACGCGCAATACAGCTGGCACGACGCTACGTCTTCGCGTACAGAGTATGTGACCTATCATCGTTCTGAGGTGAGCCGTATCTTCTCCTCTAACGTTTCGCTATATTTATGACACTCCGAACCACGTTCAAAGTATCATAAATGGGCAATTTGTAATGGGTAAAATTCATAAAACCTAAGTGTGGAAACGATGAGCTCGTCCTCAGTGTGGTGTTATCGTTTGAGTTCATTTCCGTCCTCGCTCTGACGACGGGCCCGTGGTCTCGTGGACGACGATCACGTCCTCACTCTGACGACGGACCCGTGGTCTCGTGGACGACGATCACGTCTACGCTCTGACGACGGACCCGTGGTCTCGTGGACGACGATCACGTCCTCGCTCTGACGACGGACCCGTGGTCTCGTGGACGACGATCACGTCCTCGCTCTGACGACGGACCCGTGGTCTCGTGGACGACGATCACGTCCTCGCTCTGACGACGGACCCGTGGTCTCGTGGACGACGATCACGTCCTCGCTCTGACGACGGACCCGTCGTCTTATTGTCAACGATCGCGTATCCTAACACGTTATAAGATCTGGCGTTGCTGCCCAGTCGCCTGGGACTGATCCTACCTCTACGATGGTAGGTGGGTAACTTTGTCTTGGCATTAAATGGCATTTAATGCTGCATTTAATGCCAGTCACCTCGGACGAGTTCCTACTCTTTGTCTACTCTCTTTTGTGCAGATACGCGTGCAGTACGAATGACCGGGAAATCTATCTAAATGATTACTGAAGTACACATCAGGGATTCGAGGTATGCATGGACATCAATGGATGCCTATGGCCATAGCAAAGGTGGCCTATATAAACCTTTGAAGAATAGTGTAAGGAAAGAAAAGCTAAGATCTTCAAACTCTTGGTTATATTCTTACTGTTCATCATCTCCTACATCTACTGACTTAATCATCGGAGTACAGGTCAGGGTATCACACCCTCCACTCCAACCTTCTACCAGCAAATCAGAACTTGAGAGGAGCTGCTGCTGACGCGTGTCCTGTCGGTAAATTCCCCTCACAATCTTCTCTATCTCTATTATTATCTCTATTATTATAATAGAAAAGCGGAGTTAAAAAGTAGGTTGATTTTTCTCTAATATTCCTTATGAGTCCCAATTTTATGATATAAGAGTGAATTTTTTCTATTTTTCTATTTTACCCATAACTCTATATAAAAAAAATTAACAATAATCGCTCAATATCTCCACAATTCCCTCAAATTCTTATACTTATCTTTTCTTATGCCCCCTCCTTGGTCTCTTAACGAAGAAGCACCCTCTCTACGTTGTAACTACTTTCAAGAGAAAAATAGGGACATGTGTAATGAGGTAGTTTCAACTCACTACTCCATCTTTTTAAGTTAAAATTTTAAAATACAAATTTTTTAAATTCCCTCACTAGAGTTCCTCTTCCCGTTCTCTCTCCCCTTTAACTCTCTCTCACGTGCATCGCACGTGCCACCCACTAGTAAGGATTAATGGATTATGCACTTTTTAAATAATCATTAGTTTTACAATAAGAACAAACACACAAAACCATATGTTCACATTAGGAAAAAAAAAGTTATAATAAAAAAGAAAAACAACCATTGAATGATTGAGCACAAAAAGGGTAAGAACTTAAAATTCTATTAAATACCTTATTATATACTTTATTAAAATAAAATATATATGGTTGAGCACAACAAGGATAATAACTCCAAATTCTATTTATCAAAATTTGTAAATTATGTTAATTTTATACAAAATGTATTTCTTACGTAATAGAGCTTATTAGATCAATGACACTAGTGTAAATAGTAATCTTGCAATAATTTATGATAACAAAAAAGGGGGATAATGTCAATTTTGGGGAAATAAAGGGCTGGCCTGGCCAGCCCATCGACAGTCCTCAAATTATAGCCAAAAGAGTGTTGACACCACGGACCTCCACACTTCTCTCTATTGTCTTTGTTTCAATTGTTGCATGAAGGAAGACTATATTCAACTTCAGATGAAAGTAAGGAATCCTCAAGATCATCTTTTTAGGGTTTCTCTTGCTCTCGGTCTATATAGCAAACCACATATATCAAATTACATTTCCTTCTTTGAAGCAATTGCAAATCCACCATAAATTGATTACCAAAAAAAAAAAAAATCCGCCATAAATTAAGATAGTAACTTCATTTAAAATTCCAGCTTAATAAGATTAAATGGAGTTTGATTTTATAGTTCATAGCTCACATTCTGTTTTTAATTAAATATAAAAGACAAATCAATGAAATGTTCTCTCATTATCAAGTTATTATCTGTTGTCCCTTTAATAGACTTTGTTGGAAGATATAAAAATATGTTGGTAAAATACGGCTAGAGAGAGTAAAAAAATGTAAGATCCTATTACCCTAGGGCTGGGCTAGGGCCCTTGTCCTCCCTGTCCCGGCCCTCCATTACCTATTATATAGTATATAATTATAATATATATATATATATATTGTTAGGGTTTTTCTTATTAATAAAATTCATGTGGTCTGGCGCAATCCCTAGTTTTCAAAACTCGGATTGTATTACTATCAATAGAGAATGTTAAGGTCAATGGGTCCCACTAAAGAAATGTAATCGAACAAGGACTCTTCAAGTGTTATTTAAGCTAACAACATGGTCAGGGTTGGCTACTGTTAGATCTTTGGTGTGATTCCTCTTAGCCCTTGGCTCTTATGATGGGTAGGTTTTCATGGGCATATAAAGAAAAGGGGAGTCCCTCTTTTCTCTTACGTCATTTGGAAGCCCCATTGAATTAGACATAAGGAAAAAATAGAAGACTTCTCTTATCCTCTCAAGCACGGAGAAACCCAGCATCACACAGAAAGGGAATAGGGAAATTCTAGCGAAAATGTATGAGATTATCTCTTTCAATCTTTGTCTCATTTTGATTATGAATTCTATAAAAATTGATTGCATGGTCTAGATTTAAGATTTGAATAATCTTGTTTAGGTTTTAACATTATTATTCTTGAATCCCAACATATATATATATATATATATATATAATATTTATCATTAAAATTAATTTATAATATTATTATATATACATTTGCAAACATTTTAACTTTGAGGGTACTTGCCTCATCTCTCTGTCTCAGGCTCACCATGCTCTTTGATCTATATCTCCTAACTCAACTCATCTCTCGAGCGGGTCTTGACTCATTTCTCTATCTCAACTCTCTAATATGCTCTGTGTTTTATTGTCAATACCAAGCCCGAACGAATGGAGGTTTCAAAATTCATATTACAAAGAAAAAGGCTAAATTATATTACAAAAACTTCTATTCACTATTCGTTCTAGTCCTGGCCCTTGAGAACAAAGCAAGGGCCTAGCTCTACAGCCCTACCCTTGTGAGATAAAACAAATTTAATCGTGATTGAACTCATGGAGAGTTCAATTCAGGGTTACCAAGTTCACTACATGCTATAGTAAATCGCGAACTAAGCGAACTGTTTCGTGGTTCTGTTTGGTATAGTTTGTGAAATTGAACGAACCACATAATGGTTTCAAAACAATCTTAATTTGTCAATTTTTTTTTATTCAAATTCACTTATATTTTTCATTAGGTTTGACAAATTTATACTTCGAGTTTACAAACCGTTCATAAAAAGACATTTAAAAAAAATTATTTTCCAAAAAATTATTTGTAATATATTATTTATATGCTTAAAAGATATATATTTTTATAATATAATATAAAATATATATTTTGTTTTACATGCTTAAGTAGTGAATCAAACTAAAGAACCTAAGTGAACCGAAAAATGAATTATCTCATCCTACTCCTAACGAACCGGGTTCACTTTAGAGTGGCGAATTACGAACCGCAAACCTGAATTCAAACTGAGCAAACCAAAGAATAAGGTAACATTGATTCAATCGCACCACAAGTCAACACGTGTCTCTTCTAATCCCTATTAATTATGGTTATGATTTATTAACTCTTAGGGTTTAACAATCTAACCAGGACTTTGAGAAGAAAAAAAATATTTTTATAAAATTAACCTTAGGGTTAAAATTTTTTAACTCTTAAGGTTAATTTTTTTTAAAAAAAATATTTCTACAAAATAAGGTTAGATTGTTGAACTCAGAGATAGTAATTCTTAACCACAAGGGGTTAGAAGAGACACGTTTTGACATGTGAGTATGATTGAAGTCTCACCGAGTTAAATAATGATTGGCTGTGATCTGATCTCTACCCTTATAAGTGAGGGCGGGGTTACGAGAGACCCTGGTTCCTGACCCTGTGGCAGCCCTAAGCAAGTAAGCATTAGCCCTAGGTTTAAAGCTGACCTAAAAAATCACTACCAACGAAAAAGGCACGACTCCAAAACTCAACTATATAATAAGCTCTGATGCTAGGTTAGGGTTTCATTTTGCAGCAAGTGATAGCAGACGTTAGCTATTTGCTTTTCTCCCATCCTTTTCTACTTCTATGTTTTCCTCCCTCATTAGAAGAGATGCAATGACGAGAGAACAGAGAATGAAAATCATTGATTACGGGGTTTTTCTAGTCCCGCAAAATGATATTTCCATCTTGGTTCGTATTCACTGAGCATCATCTATTTTGTATTCTCCATAGATCTCTAACGGAAACGAAGGACCTATGGAGGAAGCGCAATGAAAGACATGCGCTTTCGGCCAAGTTTGCCTTCGAAAATAAATTTCTGTGAAATCAGATCGCCGGGTCGGATTTCTTATATCCGATTTCGGTGTTTTTTTTTGTGAATCTATTTTTTCATACATACACAAGATTTTCCACTTTTTATTTTATTTTATTTTTTTCCAAGAAAGCGAAGGTCCCAGCAGAGAGGAAGGAAGTCTATATTGACACCTCTCTAACACTAAGAAATACCTTCGCAGATTAAGGTTCAGATTATCGGCCGGATCGTAGGATGCCCCAAACATTTTCTTTGATTTTTGGAGCGTCTAAACCCTCGGCTACATCACAAATGCTTCTGTGGTTTTCTAATTTTTTTTTAATGATTTTTGGAGCGTCTAAACCCTCGGCTGCATCACAAATGCTTCTGTGGTTTTCTAATTTTTTTTTTATAGTTGTAGGCAACCGCGGTTTTCTAAACTTACTCGGATCTTGGACTCGGCGAAGCTTGAGTTTGGCTTGAATATGTTTGAGCTTGATTTTGATTCGAACCCGTTTAAGGCTTAACTGCTTAAGCTTGGGTTGAACAATTTTGATCGAGCTCAACTTTATTAAAGTTTTAAAAAATTTAACTCAAATCAACTTATGCTTGATTTACAAAATTATTTAATTTAATTTAATAAGAACATTTATCATTAATTTATAGAAAAATGCTCCTGAGAGGTCTTGGTCTCTGGGCCCTCCACAGTTTCATAAGTAGTTATCAGTTCTCCAAGAATGAAAAATGAATTTTTTCGTTCATAAATCATTTTGGTAGAATGAGAGAATTGGAATAACAATGTTTCACTAATTCCCCCTTTTTAATGACTTTCAAAATGGGGGAAAGTGAGAAAGTTGATAGAAGCCCTCACTTTTTTCTCACTTTCACCCCTTGACAGTTTACACTGAAACGATCACACCCTATATTTTTGTACAAGAAACTACAGAAAATTTTGTACATTCATATAAATTAAAAATAAAATTTATTCAGTTAGCACTTTAGTCCAATTGTAAGAAAACAATTTATTCTAATGATAATTATGGTTTAAATGGTCAAGATAAAAGTAGAGAAACTTGGTGGTTGTAGGGTTGAGAGTGGAAGTTTCTCCAACATTTTTTGTAAGGTGGCACTATCATAAGCCACCATCATAAGACTGCCTGCAATCAAAGCCAAGCTGTATATAGAATCCATTGGTGAGCTTGAGATACACAGGACATATTGCGTGCTATGATCCATAGCATGGTTATATGGCAGGACTTTTCCCCAATCATATCGTGCAAGCCCTCACCAAAATATTCATAATCACTAAGTAACATTTTTCCATTTGGAGACCTTCCATCTCAAAATACAAATGCCAAGAGGCCAAATATACATCAGAGTGCACCCTTACAATATGCACTAGAAGATCTTAAATGTATCGAATCGCTAATGTAGGATATAGAGAGTATAAAAAAGCTGCTCATACAAATTGTTTTATGTTTCTCCCAGTTTCTAAAACCCAAGCATTTCCAAATGACACTCTTTCAGAAAACATAAATAACATCATCAACATAGCAATATCTGGAGGTTGTTGGTATTTCACATATCCTAGACCACATAAATAGCAGTTGCGAGTTCCTTCACTTTATGCTTGGATGGGGCATATAAGGAGAACCAAAAGCTGAATGAAACATTATACACACAAGGGATCATACGGTAAACACTACATGCCAGTTTGAGTTTACAAGGATTGTGAGGACTATTTCCATCTGGGTTTTTAGCGGTAGAGCTTTTGATCAATACCTCACCATTGTCAGAGTTGGAAATAGTCAGTTTTCATGTGAAAGGGTTTGCCTGCCTTGAACTCTTACTCTCTTTCAAAGGGCGTAACGGATAAGCTGCTTCTTTCTCTACTCTTAGAGAAAGTAAGTAAGTTGCTGCTTCTTCCTTGAACCTCCTTCACCATACAAATCATTCCACTGCTTCAGCTCACTCATTACAGATCCCTCAGTAGCAAAACTGGCTGCAACCTGCATTGAGGATAATACTCGAGTTCAGAAATAAACATTTATATGGAGAACTACCACTTGCATCAACAACAGGGCACGATTGGATGAATGCACTCTTTATACCATACCACCAATCAGTCAGTAAAAATTGGTTGATAGGCAACCATTTCCAAAGAACGTCTGCGCCAATGTAGTCATAGTATATGAAAGAATGCATTCTTCTATACCATATTCACCACATAGTACAAGTCACCAATTCCTGGTTGGGGGCTTGGCGCATAGCATATTTAACAATTGAAAAGTTGTGCAGTTGGCTAGCATCCTGGGATTGCTCCCTGTGGTTGTGAATTCAACTCCCACTGCTCGACTTATCTTGGTATCCGTTGAGAAAATTTCGAGTGGGTTGGTGCAGACACTTGAAGGGACTAGTCCTTGCCTCGAAGGGTTTGGGACACCCTCCATTGCAAGAAAAAAAAAAAAAAACAGTTACCCAACAACCATGAGTTGGGTGGAAATAGCACTATTGAAAGACCAACCAGAGGATTTTGATATTGCAATCTAGGATAGTGTAGTCCACAAGTTTAACAGTTCAGATGAAAAGTCAATCATGAGGTGGTTTAAAATATCCAGTAAGCCTCGCATGTTATGAGGCACAAAGTCCACTGGTGGTGAAGGTCCTTGGGTCCACTATACATTTTTTCTTTCTTCCATTCAAATCTAAAATGACCATTCATGAATGTTGGATTTCTGAAGTAAGCCCAGATTTTTTATTTTTTATTTTCGTGAAAGACTGTTTGAACGACACTGGCTGAGGCTGGTAGCAGTAAACCACCACTTACTATATAAAATGGTTTTCCTGAAATAACATGGTTCAGTTCCAGCATTAACTAAATAACAACAAATGAATATTTTAGATTACCTGATTCTTTGCCTGTCTCAAGTCTTCCATGTTTAACGGCCTGAGGGTAATTACTCTTTCCTCTTTACCTTCTTCTACTGTATTTGAAGCTTCTCCTGGGTTTTGCTCTTTACCTTCTTCTACTGTATTTGAAGCTTCTCCTGAGTTTTGCCCTTCTTCGGCTCTCTGCTTTCTCTCCTGTAAAGAGAAGTTATTTAATAGAAAACAAAATTTTAAGTTATTTCCTCAAGAATTCATTTGAAAACATGTCCCCCTCCCCCCTAAAAAAAAAAGAAGGGAATATAGGTTAAGAGCTTAAAGTGTACTTACTAGATCCTTCAGTCTCTCTTGCTGTATTAGTTCCCTAACAGGCCGATAAGCTGCTGTTGTGCACAGGTTCTGTTTTAAACAGTTAAATGATCAGAGTTAACTGCAGATAATTATACATGGATTCACCAATGTCATTAGGGAACATACAAACCTTAAGATCACTTCCACTATATCCTTCTGTCATGGATGCTAGCTCCTTATAATCTAGTCCATCTTCAACTTTTTCTTTCGCCAAAAGTGTTTTCAATATCAATTCCCTGTTCTCCACGGATGGTAGACCAACCATAATTCTGTTCATCAAGGTTAGCGTTAGAAGAGGCAAACACGAAGCTCAGTAACATTTACATATTGGACTTTTATAATTTGGGTACTCATTTTTTACATGAGAACATTTGAAGCATTGTTTTAGTAATTTTATCATTATTGCATTTGGGAAACAAAGCTGGAGGTTCTTATTTGAATTAGCATAGATGCTATTTTCTAGCTGAAAATTGTAACTAAGTCCACTACACTACATTCAAAATGTGCTTACTTTATCTAACTAGTCTTCATAAGAATTAGGATTATGTTGCTATCTACTGCTGCTATTTTATTAAATTCCAGGTTTTAGATTAGAAGATAATAATGAAGAGAGCTATAATTTCTTCCTGTAAAACTAAAGGATATTAGTGACTGGCTTGCAGATCATGATGAACTAATATTATTGCTGATAATTGTTATGAACTATGACATTATCAGGGTCCATAAATATACAGAAATACCTGCGCTCAAACCGCCTAATAATTGCTTCATCGAGGTCAAATGGCCTGTTTGTCGCAGCAAGAACAAGGATACGCTCACCGGGTTTCGTTAGCAACCCATCCCAATGTGTCATGAACTCATTCTTAATCTTCCGCATGGCCTCATGCTCCCCAATTCTCGTCCGCTGCCCGAGCATGCTATCAACCTCGTCCACAAAAATAATAGTTGGGGAGACCTTTGCTGCAAGGGTGAACAGAGCTCTTACATTCTTCTCATCTTCCCCAAACCACTTTGAAGTGATAGTGGACATGGAGACGTTGATGAAGCTCGCCCCAGCCTCATTGGCAATGGCCTTGGCCATCATTGTCTTCCCAGTGCCAGGAGGCCCAAATAGCAATATTCCTCTGCAAGGCTTTAATAACCCTCCTTTGAAGAGGTCTGGCCTTCGAAGAGGGAGCATGACCAGCTCCTGTAGTGATTCTTTAATCTCATCCAAGGCCCCAATATCCGCAAATGTCACTCCAATCTCACTAGCAGGGATGACCTCTGGCCTTATGCGCTTCTCAAATTCATTGTCAGGAGGAACTTCCTGTTGGGAAACCATTAATATACAGCAACAGTTCAATACTGAAAGAAGGGAAGAAAAAAAACTAACCAGAGTTGAATATTGAGGAAACAAACAAATTACATAAACTATGCGAACTTGAGGACTGTCTGATACCATGGTAACTAATCTCATAGTAATTTCTTTCAACAAGGTGAATTCTTTTATTATTATTAGTATTATAAAAATTCCGAAATCTTGATACATTAGAGATATTGAGGCCATTGGACATACCGGCGCTTTTGATGAAGAGGGTGGATTCTCACCATCCTTCTTCACCACAGGAACTGATTTCTCTGCGCCACTTTTGTTTTCAGATGTTGTAGCCTCATCTTTTGTTCCGGGCTTCACACCATGAGCCTCTTCCCCTTCAGCTTCCTAAAATCAACGAAAGAAAAGAACAATAATTAGACCATATTAGTACTGTCAACATCAGTTCAATTACTCTCAGATAGCTGAAGTAGTAAAACAGACCTTGTCAGGTTCAGCATTTGCTTCCAGTTTTAGAGTATCTTTGTCACCACAATTAGCTTCCTGGAATATACTCAATCCATGGGACAAACTGTTCCATGGTCAAAACAGTAAGTAGACAGAACTCAAACAAAGCCAACTAGAAAACCATAACATAGAATATCTGTTAAGCTAACCTCTTGGATGAGATAACAAGCTTTCCATTTCTGTATTCAGGATCCTTGTTATTCATCAAATGATAGGAAATGGCCGACACCACAATCTCTTGTATGTAATTACTGAAAACCATTGTGTCTGCAAGGCAGATTGAACCAAGATCATCACAGTCGAGATCATTCGCCGTAAGTACCTCAGTGATGTGGTTTCGGTTATCCTGAAACTGGATCATCTTCATATCCTCTTCTAGTTGAGTTTTCCAACTAACAAGATGGGTCTCATCTTCTGGTGGCCTGATCTCAATGTTGTAAGGAAATAAAACAGTGAGCCTCTCATCGACTTCTCTATAGTCATTATCCGCATCCAACATCCGTGAACCAAGGATCAACACTGATCCTGATAGTTTCTTCAACATTTTCTGGAACAAGGTGTATATCCTTTGTGAACGAAAAAGAAGCTTCTCAACATCCCTGAGGTATAGAACGATGGGACTGGTTTTTGATATTGAAACCAGAACCTGTAAGTGAAATCAAAATTTATTCCTGCCCCTCCATACCTTCTTGAAAATTCTGGACGTTACAAGAGTAACTAACATCTAAAACAGGTGAGATATCATAAAACAAGGCTATATAAAATTATTATAGGAAGTTGAATGTTAACTATATGCAACCTCTCCCCTTATGGCATTACCTTGTAAAGTGACTGTATAAGAAGTTTCTCATCAAAAGACCAGCTGCTCGTACGCTTGAGTGGAGCTAAAAATCAAACAAAAACATAAGAAAAAGGTAACAACAACAACAACAAGGTTGTTTAAAGCCTGGTAAAAGCTAACTAATGAGCAATTTATACATGCAATCATGAAGAATTAATCTGCCCGAAGTTTAGAACTGATGGTGTTCGAAGCGGTAAAAGATAAAAGAGAACAAGTTTTAACATCCATTGGCACATGGAAACTTAATGAGAAAACAAAGTGTAGGTTACATGATCCTAATCTTTCCATTTATAGTATCGTGTTTGGAAATTAGAAATGATATGCCTGAAAAAAAAACTATAGATTGGTTATTTTCATCTGGGTGGGTCTAATTTAGGCACGGATCTGAACATTGAATCCTAATGGCAGTGTTCCTCTGAAAAACATAGCAAAATCTGATTGATCCCAAAATGTATCACACTGTTCCACAATACCTAATGAGACCATTTTGTAGAAATAGAGAAAGAATCCAAACAGATATTGCAATTATACCAGATACATAAACTAATTTCAATTCCAAGAAACAGAAGGCTATATAATTGCATCCAGCTTGTTCTACGATCTAGTGTTTCAAGAATATAATATAACAAAATTGCGAATAGATTGTGATTAATTATTATAAGAGAAAATCCAATAAACCCCTTAAATATTTTTTTCTGGCCATTTTTACGGCTACTAGGATCATGTCTGTTAGATTGGTCTATAGATAAAAAAATTCTAGGAAACAACCTGAATTCGCAGGAACGCATTGTGAGGCGAGGTTATTAATATCAGCTGCAGCAGAGACATTTCTACGAAGCTTCATAGGATTATTAGCACCTTCCACTCCCCTGCAAATACAGGGAATACATACAGATTAAGAATAATATGAGGCAGGTAACTAAACCTTTTTCTTATGATCAATCAGTAAACCCTTAGTCTGCTATACCTTGATCTAATATCCACACCACTGCTTTGCCTCTTTAATGTGCCTGTGACAAAACTCAACTTAGAGCTATAGTAAAGAATTTGGGGGAAGAACAGAATCAATAAGAAAAAAGAACAAGACAACAACTAAAATCTAACTTGGCCTCTGTCAATAAAACATGGTACCTTATGCAAGTATGCAACTACCTATAATACCAAACCAAGACAAATTTCCATAAAAAAGGGTCAAATTTTAAATATTAGGTGAAAAGTCAATATTCCTGCAACCAATATTCCTATTTTTTTTAAATACTGCCAATTGACATTCAACATTATAAGACCATCATTTTACTGATATACCTATAAACTGAAAAGTAAAAACATGACGTATTACAAAAAGACCAGCAAGAACATCATAAGAGATAACATTGAAAGATGCTTTATAATAAAGAAACGCGATTTACAGCAAAGGTCGCAGTACGTGCAAAATGATGTACCCCCTATTATATGTATACAAGACCAAAAAAAAAAATGATACAAAGAAACCAACCAATTTATCTAGAATAGCTACAGTCCCATCATTCTAAAATGCAGAACTTTGGAGTCTCACTAATTCCAGTCAAAATTGAGGAGTTGTTGAAGTGATCCACAGGACTTTATTAAGATATGAACATGAAAAAAATGAGCTATATCAAGTATGACATGGTAATAAAAATCACCGAAACCAATATGAAACGGGCGATATGTATAGGTATCGGTAGCCCCCTATACGATATTTATACCGATATGAATCGAGTGATACGTATCGTTTACTAGTTAGGTATGTTTTTATTCAATGTAGAATTGTAATTGTGTTTGCTACTTTGTCTTTGAGTCGCTTCTCATGACTTAATATTTGGTAAATTTGGTTCTTATAACTCATTTGATTTTTTTTTTTTAAGAAAAAGAAAAAATAATACGGATCGACCGAAACCGATACCTATAGGTTTCGGTTGGGACCGAAACATCCACCAAAACCGTATTTTTAATCCTTATGTATGAGAGAGCAAAAGAAGAAAGTAATCGGCTAGCCATACAAAAATTGTTCAATTTCACAGCCATAAGCCCGAATGAATGTCAATATAATAAAGAGCAAATAATTTTCTTTGTATACCTTTAGTTTCCTCCCTTGGTGGAAGGATTGAAAAGGAACCAAGTAAACTGGACATCCGCTCCAGTGTCGTCTCTGAGAAGGACCTCTTGAAAGACTACAAAATGGAATTAAGAATAGGTGAAGAAATACTCACTTTGCTACTTGGTCAACTCATATCTCCAATAGAAGCATAATACAATGTGATAAACAATACATGTGGGGCAGCACAAATTGTAGATATTCATCCAGATATTCTCAGATACTACAGTTTGAACGTTAGCACTTCTGGAATTAAAGATACAATGCCATACACAGCACAAGAGGCAACATGCTCATAATATAGAGAGAGCTTACACATTCATTGTTGACACTACCATATTTGCTCTGTATCTGTAGAGACACAACCATGCCAAACATTAGTATGACAAGTATAGACCAAGGAAAATTGCAAGCGTACCTGCTCACCTTTAATGAGAAGTCAGTTACATCTAACAGCAGCAGCTTGGCTTCAAAGTAGTGTGCTAAAGCCTTGGCAAGCATTTGCTGGTAAAGTTCTTCAAAAGATGGAAATTTACAATCAGGTCTGGTTATAAAAGTAGATGTCAAATATAAATATTTAAAAGGCAGATCAGACAGACAACATATTCCATATAACCTACCAGCAGGCCCTGAGAGCAAAATAGCCCGACTTGCAGGAGAAAGGTTCCTGGTGTACTTTGAAAAATCACCTTGCTTCAAATGAACATAGGCAGCACTTGTCAATAACACCCGTGTCTGTTCACTGTTATTTCCATCAACGAGACAAAGACATCAGAATAAAAATAAAATAATAACAGTAAAAAAATTAACAACAAACAAGTTCCATTCAAGATTCATGCTATGTAGCAGAACTTATTCAGACAACAGTTACACTTAGATTCTTTGAATGACAGGGCACAACATCCAATTATCTCCAAATACAACTAAACAAATATGAAAGATCAGTAATTTCAAATATCACTTTGATCATGCCACCCTGAATTTAGTCGATGTTGGACTAAACCTACAATACTATCATGGATACATTATATTTGGATCTAACAAGTAAAATAAAAATGTTGAGCTTGTATCCTCAACAAATAGATCCATCAATTTCATAGAAAGGAAAGTGATTCTGAAAGCACCATATCCCCAACCAGAGATCAATAAATATCATTTTGAGCTCACAAGCAGTAAAATTTGTAAGAATGACAAACCTTGGAAAATCTCAACTTTTCAAGGTCTTCACTTCCTTCTCAAACTATGATACAGATTACAGAGTCCAATCAGGCAATCACTATTCAACAACTATCCTCAGAATTCAAAAACTACCAAGAACCAAGGATACATTTAACTAGACAATAGAAGAACTTGGAGCCAGAAACAAAAGTTTCATAGGGTTCAATTTCTAAGAATGTCAAATTGTACTTAGGAACCTGAAAACATTAAATCATATTGATGTACAAAATTAGAGAACATTAAATTCATATTGATGTACAAAATTAGAGCTTCCCTCTCCCCCCCACCCAAGTCCTAACCTCCTGAAATCCTCTTAATATCCAAATACCAGCACCATGTTTCTCCAAAACCAACTGAAGTAATAACTTTGGTTTATTCTCCAAACTTCCCTGCCCCCTGCACCCTTCCCCTTCTTTCTTTTAAAGTTCCGAGTATTCAGAATGCCATATAACATTGTTAAAGATGCGTCCTAGGAGCTCCCAATTCGATTTCATTTGCAACTTGCGACTCTTGCATCCAAATCTTATCCAGTTTCATGTAACTAGGGGTAAAAGCATTTGGCTTCTAAGATGGGGAGACCGTCTCTTGTCAGCTATAGCTACGAAGACTCAAGCATCTACGATTTGCACTCGTCAATGAGTAGTTTATGTAATAGTCAGAATACAATTTAAGTGAGAAAAAGAAGAGATCTCATTTATATCAAGACAAGCAACAAAATCTTCCTCAAGCTTCTTTATACCATGCAGTCACTTTTGAGAGGTAGCATATAGACTTTAAAGGACATGATGTCTCAAAGAAGAGAATAGTGAACTTTAAAAGACAAATCGTCCCTTGTCAATATATAACCACGCTAGGGGTGGAGCCAAGATTCTCTTGCAGGGGGGCTAACAATGGGGGTTTGGGGGCGTAGTCTCCAAATTTTTTTTTTAGGCCAAGTTGATGGGCCATCGCATATGTTTGTGTTTGTTTGTAAAGAATATATTTTTTATTGGAAGTTTAGAGGGGGCTAGAGTCCCCCGTCCCCCGACTCTCCTAGGCTACACCCTTATTAATACAATAGGTCTACCGTTAATTTTTCCTTCTGGGCTCAGTTGGGAACTTGGGACACCTAACAGCCTCACATTATGAACCTTAAGCCTTGACATCTTGTTGTTTTCCAGTCATCTCTTGACTCATTTCAATAGTATATAGCAAAGTTTAGACAGTAACCAGGCATAGGAAGTCATGGATTAACAAATTGATGGTTTAAAAATGGCATTAAATGTTTAACAAATACAAGGTTAGCAAAAATTCCAATTCCAGAATACATATAATTATTTGTTTGCCAAATTTTTATCTGGGGCAACTGCTGAACTAGGAAAGTATGAAAATCGTCTGAATAAAATAAGAACAAGAAGATTCATAATGCAAAGTAAGTGAGAAAACCCAATAATTTAGAAACATGATAAAAAGGAAGAAAAAAACCCACACATGAAGGTCAGAGTGGCCTTCAAAATAATGAGTCCAACAATAACAGAAATGACAAGTCTAATGAAGAGAAGGGTACGGGGAGAAAAAAAATATATTAAATTTTTATTATTAATTGGGACAAAAGCATGCCCATAAAGCATCTCCAAAGCACAATATTATACAGTGCTATCTATCCACAGACCCTGAAAACGAAACTAAATTGCATAAATAAAATAAAAGTAGAATAATCAAAGGGATGATATACTCTATAATTACATGAGAAAAAAAACACTTCCTTTCTCGAATTCTCGTAAAACGTAATGCTCATATAGATGTAACAATAATGAATAATCAATATATCAAAATCAAGCAATTTATGAAATATTAGAACAGTGTTGACAGCATTAGGAACTTAGGATGTTTTACCTGAGGTAATACGGGAACTCGTCGAAGGTGACATTGCTTTGTTTCCCATCGACGACCTGTCTCAGCAGCTCCTGCTCAATCCGCTCCACAGTAATGGCATTTGAAGAAGAATTGGGACCAGCCCAATTACTTACTGTCCGTCCAGAAGCCAAGCCAAGCCCGACTCCGACTCCAAGCCCAACGCTCAATGCCGACATGAGAATATGTTTTTGCTCCATCGCCTTCGAATTCCTGAAACCTTAAATATCTTCGACGAAACTTCACCTTCCCTCTCCTTAACCTTAGCATACAAAGAACCGCCCCGATCTTGAAACAGAGAACTATAGTTCCCTTCCTTGAGCAGAAACGATAATTTTTTGCTTTCAACTATTTTAATTCTTACTGAATCTCGTTCAGGAAATGAACCAAATGAAGTACGCAGAAAATCCTGCTCGGACTGAAGATTTCACAAAGGTGAAATTCGATCGGGCATTGAGGTTTGCCACGAAGCGCAATCTGTATGTGAAATTGTAAATTAAAAGATCCGAATTGTAATTCAGTGGCTGAAGAAGCAAAGATTAAAAAAAGATTTACCAGAAAGTTCAACCTCTCTATAAACTTTCAAACAAAAACCAAGATTCAGAGGCCTTCAGAAGCCGAATTAGTAAAACCTGAGGAATAAAACATGATCTGGCTCAATTTCATTGACAGAACAGAATCACAAATTGGTTAGAACTTAGAACCAGATAACGAATCGTTAAAGAAGAAGAACAAAAGTTCAAACCTTTCAAGGATAGAAGGATCTCAACCGCTAAGAAATTCGAGATTTTTGCAAGTTTCGATGAAAATCCGACACGAAAATCTAAACCTCCAGTCGCTGCCAGGTTCTACGATCGTTTCTCTTTCTCTCTCAAGTCTCAACCGCTAAAATCTTCTGTTAGTCTCGTTCTATCCAAATCTATTTATAGCCAACAAGACTAGCGGATCTCGAACCCGAAAAGTAAGCCGGAAAAGAAGCAGCACCGGGAGCTTTTTCACTTTCCGGCGACCGGGAAATGTGTTGGGGTATACGGAAACAGAGAGGTCGTTATATGGTCGGATACAGCTAGTAGAGTCGGTTCCCGCTTTTTCAGGTCTCCTTTCCGGTTTTTGAGTTTTATTATTTTAACGATCTGCCATCTACTTGTCAAAATCTTGACGGTGCTGTGATTTTTGGTTGAAATATCTTGACGCTCTACTTTTTTGTTTTATTTTTTGGCACTAACTTTCCTTTCTTTTCAGATTTTAAAAAAAAATAATTTAAATTACCAGTTTTTGTAGATGCGTCAGAATGCGAAGCCGATAAGCTCAGAGTACCATAGCAAAATAGTTATGTACCACAAATCCCCCGATTTTTTTTTTTTAGTAGGAATAAATCCTCCGATTCAATCTCGAAATTATCTATATACCCCTCTTATCATTCGTTTGGTATTTCTTAAACAGATTAGCAGCTGATTACCAAACAAAAGAAAAAAAACAGATTAGCAGGGTGGTTGGATCATAGTTAGTAAATTTACGTATTATATACGAATAATACTTTCAACGAATCATATGTATAATTCATCTGTATTAATCAAAACTAAGTAAACATTTACTTATTTTTTAAGTTAGACGAATTATTCGCAAATCGTTCACGACTTATTCGCGAATAATATATATATATACAAACCCGTAAGATAAATTTCAAATTCTCTTTCGTTTTTCTTATATGTGCACGTAACTTTTTTTTTATTTATTTCTTTTATTTTCTCAATCTCTAATCTTAGTCCCTATCTCATTGGTCACAACGTCACTAGTAATCGTCAGTCATTAGATATAAAACACTCATTGGTCATTACTTAGTTATCTCATTTTCTCTCGATCTCTTTCTCTCTCTAAATCTCAAACTTTAACTATTTCACAATCGTCACTTGTCACAATGGCACAGTCAATCGTCAGCAGTTGATGATCAAGTATTCGATTTTATAGTAATGTCAATACCAGTAACTACCACTCTCCCTTCCAAGAGCGACTCTCTCTCAATCTCTAATCTGCCTTCCACGTTCAACTCTCTATCTCTCTCTTTAATTCTCTAATTGCACTTTTTTTTTTCTATAATATGAACTAAAGATTTAATGCATTCGTTTAGAAATTTTATATATGTAATTTTATATATTTAGACGAATTTTTCAACAAATTATTGAGTATTGACTCAAATCATACCCGAATTAATTCTGTGTCGTACTTTTGACGTTCTGTATTTTTTTCGCAGAATTTTTAATCGAACTATTGAATGCAAATTCTGAATTATACTCTAATAATTTCCATACCGAATTTTTACCGTACACCAAATTGCTAACTATAGTTTGGATACGGGGTTAATTTGTGCCCCATCACATCTTTTGCTAATGTTTGTCAACTCTAACATACATAGGACCCAAAAGGCTTAAATCTTTTTTCTTTTTTCTTTTTTTTTGTTAAACACTTAAGAGCGTTTGGATTGAATTGTTTTGACCAAAAATCAATTCTGATTAAATTGATTGTGTAAAAATTCATGACCAAATAATCATTTTTTTCAAAAAATAGTGTTCGGAGAATACACAGGTAAGTTTGTTGAGAGACTCACCTATTACGTATTCTCCGAACACTATTATTTGAAAAAATGATTATTTGCCCATTAATTTCTACACAATCAATTTTATCAAAATTGATTTTTGACAAAAAAAAAATCAAATCCTAATGTCACCTTATTATTTAAGCACACATACGGCCGGTTAATACACTTCCGATTTGAGAGTAAATTAGTTACTATCAAGAGGGATTTCTTTGAAACGGAAAAGCAAAACACCACTGTAATCAAATTGTGAGGGGAGTTTGGCACGAAAAGGGTTAGGACTTACAGATTAAGTTTAAAAAAATTAAAAAATAAGAATCATTAAAAAAAAACATAAAAATAAGTCCACCATTTGATTCCTTGCTTTTATTAAGCTTTCATGTTCAATATATGTGTGGGTGCGTTTTTTCTCTTTTTTTTTTAAACTCTTGATTAGGACATAGTAATTGAAATTTTAAAAAAGCTTAAAGCCAAAAAAAGTGTTTAAATGCGAGACCAAGTGTGTAAAATTAGTGGTAATCTTATAATCATGGAGATAAATCTCATTACAAAATTGCCGCCATCTCTATTCATAATTACAAAATTGTCACCTTGTATGCATTAAAAAGGGAGCTCCACTCAATGAAGCAAAGCTGCCTCATATTAACACACACTAAAAAGGAAATAAGGATTTTGCTAGCTCCAGTCGCAAATCTTCCACAGAGGCAGCTGGGTGGTTATAATTGTCAAACAATCTCTGACTTGGTTTTTTAACCTGTTAAAAAATAAAACATATCCACGTGTTAGTCCTAATCTCGCGTCAATGGAAAATTTTGGAGTAAATTCGACTAGGGTTAGCACTCCTAAAAAAATAGAAATAAAATGGGGCTTTATCACGGAGGTTCCAAGCTTGGACAACCTGGGACTCCTCCTGTAGCTCCTCCTTAAGATAAATTTTTATTATCTCCTTGGACCAGCCTTTAATTTGGGCGAGCATCAAGTTATCTCTGAGGGAAAAGGCATGAAGCTACTAAAGCAGAGATGACAATAAGATGCGGGAAATTAGCTCAAGGAGATGACCATGATGGTTTTAAGGAATTACGCCTACCCCAGCCAACTGAGCTTTCAGTAAAAGCTTGAATGCACTACACAACCGAACTGTGGGTTGAGGCGAATAGGAAGTCCGGGTAGATCTATAGTTGGAAGGTGTTATTTGCCAGACGAGATGCTTGAGCAATCGTTTACAATGGATTTGGGTGGCAGCGGCAGTTGCAACAATTTCACTTAACAAAAAGTAGGTTAGCGTTTGTATTTATCAGTTTTCCGAAGCAATGATGTCTTTTACTTGTATTTTTCTTAAAATAATAAATGTCAAACTTAACCTAATTTTCTTAGGTAGCATCATGAGGGACCATTTGTAGCTATCAGTTGCAAATGGTATTAGAAAATTTAAATCACTTTGTCAAGGTTTCTAATAAATTAACTGTAACCATTATGAGATTTTAAGTCTTATCATTTTTTTTTATGAAATTTAAAATTATTAATTTTACTATATTTGAAGTTTTGCAAGAATTACAATTCAAGAGATGAAAAACATGATGTATTAAGTTTTCAAAAGAAAATACATATTATCAAATGATAAAATTTGATAAATGTCAAGATACGCCAACATATATTTATCGGCCTTAAACTCTTTTGGCATAGCCGTGACACATCTTTACTATTATAATGCGAGAGTCTTGCATAGATGAATTTTCCGAAATTCCCATACTACCCTTATATAAAAACATAACATTAATTTAATGTTTTACTTTAATTCCCAAACTACCCCTTACCTTTGATTTAATATTTTACTTTAATTCCCAAACTATCCCTTGCTCAGCTATCTATTTAGAATCACAACCAATCACGATTGAACTCGGGGAGAGTTCAATCGCACCCGCGAGTTAACACGTGTCCTTTTTAACTCCTCTTAATTGTGGTTAACTCCTTCCCCTTGCGTTCACATGCTTCGCACGTGCCACTAGCGAGTTCAATCACACCTACGGGTTAACATGTATCCCTTTTAACTCCTATTAACTGTGGTTAACTCCTTCCCTCGCTCTCACATGCATCAATTCACTCTCCCGGTCCGGAAGAATGGTGGATTGGTGAACCAAATTAGAGGGCTTTGATGATTAGATGTGACTTTATACCATTTATTACTCTTCTCCTTTTTTTTTTTGCCTTGTTGTAAAGTAATGGCAATTATATTACCGAAAAAAAAAGTAATAGTTATTACATTTGACCAATCAAAGTTCCATACGATCTTTACCCATTTAATCCATGGGAATTATGTAGTACTTATTTTGCAATTCGCAAAAATGATGGACTAAACCAAGTATACCACCACTTATCTTGTTATTAAGAAGATCAGAAAGATACGTGGACGACTTTACTATAATATAGTCGGTGCTAGCTCAAGAAGAAGTTGAATAGGAATTGTCCAGAATCAGATCTCCTCAGAGCTCCTGTGACTACATAAACAGATGACGGTTGTTGCTCGGTGATGACGGGTGGCCATAGAATAGATAAAGTCTAACTGAAAAAGTTTCCAAGGGTTGGGCTATTTGCCCATTAAAGCAGATTTTGTCCCATTCCAAAAAATAAAACAAGATTTTACATCTCGATCGACAAAAGAATCAATAGAAAAAGAAAGAATCGGAAGATGCCACGGACCCTAACCCTATGTTTGGTTGTGGAGAAAATAAGTGCAAACATAAAAATAAAATATAAAAAAAATTACACAAAACACAACTAAGAGTATTAAAAATCTAAAATTTTCTTTTCTTTTCTATGTTTTCATCCATTTTCGCAGTTGTAAAGAATTCTTGTAAATTTTTTGATAAAAAAATTATTAACTAACTCACACTTAAAATCATACTTAAGGTAGCCACTATCCCATCCTGTCAGGGGTGTAAGGCGACTCGCGCCAACACCTACCAAAACAAAAATACAAGCTATAAGCTAAGCCGAAATAATATATAGCGGCCAAGTAATTATTATTATTTTTTCTCAGTGTTTATTTTCGTTCTTTATTTCTTTCCGTTTTCCAAGAGACTTAGCTGCTTTTCAGCTTCTATGCTTTACACGTGTAACTAAACTGACACAGCAATTAGCCTCTGCCACGCAAAAAGTCATGTATCCTTTTTTCTTTTATATTTTCAAATTACAAAAAAAAAAAATTCAAAAGAAAAGAACACGCCCCAAAAGTATGAGTCTGGCTAACTCGGATTGGAGCGGCCAGTGCCAGTTGAGAAAATTACTGAATTCCGATGGGCAATAGTATTCGTTGTTGCTACTTAAGTGTCTTTTTCAATCGTAATTGGCTGTGATTTGAACTCTATCCAATTACGATTACCGCAGAGCAACACTGTGTTTTTTAAACTTTCGTTAACTAATTAAGATTTAAGTTAATAGATTTAAACTTAATTAAAAACTCAAAAATAATATGAACCTAAAAATTAAAATGTTAACCTAAGGGGTTAAAGAGCTGATTCGGATTCACCATGCACTGCCATATCATTGCATCAGTTTTACGTGAGAGATGACCTGGTTGATGGACGAGTAATATCAAGTTTTAGAATGAATAAACGCACGATGTAACGTCAGATTCGCATTTCAAGAGAGACAGTGCATGGCGGGACATGAGGAAGGCAAGAGCAACGGATGTTGTGGACACCGTGGTGCAAGCGGTTGAGTAGTTGGTATGTCGTGATCGGGATGGTTTTGGTCTTGCTCTAAAATCTTGGTGGGCTTTCGACATGTGGCGATAAAAAGGGAGAAAATATCAAAATGAGAGAAGTCAAAAAAAAAAAAAAATAAATAAAAATAAAAAATAACAAATGAAATGACTTCTCCCCTTTTTATCGCAACATGTGGGACATTGTACATAGGCAAGATGGTTTTGGTCTTGCTAAAGCAAGACCAAATCCGATCCCGTCGCGATCGTACTTAAATCTGTTTCCGAGATGGAATCATAGCCAATCGTGATTGAATTGGCGGAGAGTACTTCTATCGTACCCACACCTCAACTCGTATCCCTATTAACTTCTATTAATTATAGTTAAGATTTATTAATCTTTAAGGTTCAATAATCTAACCTTGTTTTGTAGAAAAAGTATTTAACTTTAGTTAAAAAATGTTAACCCTTACAATTAATATTTTCTTTAAAACCCTAGAGATTAGTGAATCTTACTCATAGTTAATAGTTAATAAGGGTTAACATGGACATGTGTTGAGTTGTGGGTGTGATTGAATTCTCCCCGAGTTCAATCACGATTGATTGTGGTTCGATCTCAAGGGTAGAACGCATGACAGCAGCTCTTCTTTTGCACGTGCTGAAGTATTACACTCGGACATTGCCTCTTTAGTGATGCACATAAGGTCTGTTATTAGGAGGTGATAGCATGAATCCCGAACATTCTGTTGGATGGTACATGCACAGTTTCTCAACTCGTCACATGTCCTCTTTGATATCAAATAATTGTGGTTAAGATTTACTCATTCTTGTGTTATGTTTGGCTGCTGAGAAAATAAGTAAAAATATGAAAAAATAAATAAATTAGATTCTTAGTACAATTTTTAATTGTGTTTTGTCTAATTTTCTTTTCTTTTCCATGTTGGGAGTTGAGGCTATTTTTCAGGCATTTACAGGAAACAATCCTAAAATCAATGCCAAACGATTCTAAAAATACACACCCATTCCTAAGATTGGCTTCGGATTACCTCTGGTGGATGCCCCGGGTGAGACCTCAGGCATCCACACATCATTGAGTACTTGGCGGTAAAACAGAAGAAGTTATTTCATTTCTCCCCATGATTTTGACTTCTCCCCACATGATTTCTCTCCTCTTTTTAAAACACCACATGTCCAATGATGTGTGGATGTCCGAGGTCCTTCATGGGGCATCCATAAGAGGTAATCCGAAACCTCTAAGATTAGGATGACAATCATTTAATAGAGGGTGATGTGGCAGGTGGCCCATGCACTTCTACCTACAGTGGTGGCATTAGAAAGCTATTAAAAAAAAAGGGGGGAAAAATAGAAACAAAAATAGAAAAAGCCCACTTTTCAGAGATGAGAAAGGCGGTCATCTTGAATTGATTTTTCAAGTACTTTTTTTTTTGGTCAAGACTATCTTAAAAGATTGTAGCCACTTGGGACGAAAATAAAAGGTTTATTGTCGAGTAGTGTATAGTTTTATTTCATAATTGAAGAGAAATAAAAAGTAAGCATCCAACCGTACAATCATAATTAGGATTTTGCTAATAATATATTTTTTTTAAAAAAGGAAACGTCATGGAAAAGAAATCTTTTCTTAAAAAAATAATGTCTCCTCCCCCTAAAAAGCCCATTTTCCCACCAAACACAAAATTAGATTTTCTCATTATTCAGTGCACCCATTTTTCCACAAAACACAGTCTTACTGCATAATTGCAGATTTTTTCTAAAGTTGATTTTTTAGTTTTTTCTAGCATCACAATGTTATAAACTTGAATAATTCTTCGTTAGTCCTTCAACCATAGAAAAATTAAATCATTAGGGTGTGTTCGTTTGGCAAAAAAGTGAGGAAAATGAAAAGACAAGTATATTTTCTTACACTTTTCTTGTGTTTGATTTGTAAGAAACACAATTTCATTTTCTTACACTTTCTCAATTGTGACAGACTTTCTTCCAAAAACTTCATCTATCTTTTCATGGTTATTTTATGAGAAAATTTAATTTTTTTAATTTTTTTTTTCTTTTCTTTCACCCACTTTTTCACCAAAGGATGGCACCGTTACTGTCAGGATATTGATTCACCGAAGGATCCTTGTCATTTCTTTTTTCTTTTTGTTGGGGCTGTTCTAGTGACATTTCCAATTAAACATGTGATCTTTTCATTTCTTTTTCCTTTTTTGGGTGGTAAGCTACAAAAAGAGTTGAATGGTGAGTAGTCATAGCACATATCAAGCTAATAAGAGAATCTTAATGTTCCCTAACGACAAAGTCTCTATAGCATCTAATATGCTTTGTATTACCCAAAATGTGACTTTTTTTGTAATTTTTAAATTTTTAGTGCAGTGGCATCTTTTTGGGGTGATCCCCTGCCTTTCTTCCTTTAAAGGTTCTCTGGTTTATTGGTTTTGTAATGAAAAGTTTAGGGCTTTGTCATATCTCCAATTCTCTCTCCTTTGGGTAGGATTTTATAGGCCTAAAGCACGTGTTAGGAGAAACTGTTCCAATTCAAAGTTGTTGGTATTTATACCAATCCACCATTAAAGATATATTATTATCCATTCCGATTAAGCTTTTTTTCATATTAATCTTGAAGTTCTTCTCCGTACAAGGAAATGATTCAATTCGAAAGCCAAAAATTGTAATTCTTGAACGAGCAATTAAAAAGATTCTAGAGTAAACCTTAGGATTATATAATGTTCCTCCGATGCAAGGGCTGGCCCCCCTTCCCAAAATTTTTGAATCTTATCAACATAGTATGGGTATTTAACAAAAAATTGTACATGTATATAGTGCTATCTATATAGTGCCCCCCAAAGTTTTGTATTTAACTTTGTTTTATATTAATTATATAATGGCCCCCAAAGTTTGTATATAATATATAGTAGCCCCCGACTTTTTGAATTTTACAATCTAAATATAAAAGATTTATAAGGGTATATCATAATTTTAAAGAGCTCATTCCTTCTTATTGTAGTTGTTTACTCTTTATATATTATTTTTACTGGGAAAGATTTTAACCAAAAAAAAAAAAAAAGGGAAACATTAAGAAGAAGAAAAAAAAACATAATCTCTCATAGACCACACCAATTGCTTCTCTTGCTGGAATCCTAATGTCTCGGTGATCGGTGACAATAACTTTAGCAATACCTCGCATGCTCGCCAGAATTCTAAGTTTATACAAGTAGAATTTTAATTACATTTTAGAAAGAGTCCTTATTTTTCTTGTGACTGAACTTTTCTTGGAATGCAATATTAATGAATTTTATGACTATGATGTATCTCTTACTCAAAAAAAAATAATTCCCAGGGGCTACCCCCGAACCCTAGGTCCCATAATTTTTTTTGATACATGCACCTTGCACCCCCCCCCCCCCCCCCCGCCCCCCAAAAAAAAATCCCTGGCTCCGCCCTGCTTCGATGGTAGTAGTACCAAATTCTGCCTAAAGCATCTCTTTCTGAAATATGAAAATATGAGTAACACCAAATCCCTCTGAATCCCAAACTTTCATTTCTCCTACCCTTTGCTTGGCCTGCCTCCAAGGCATTGTCAAGTAATGGCCCAAATGGTGCGTAACAATATAATATGTGGAATACACCCAATGCAACTATAGCATAGTGCACATTGATACAAAAATCACAGATCACTCAACCTGCTTCTCTTGTTTTTGGTATCAAATATATTAGAGAACTCAATTAAGATATTTTCTAATGCTTTTCCAATTCGACTCACTAATTTCAGAAATTGGATCTGAAAGATGTGAACAAAAACCAGATATTCAACCAATGACATTGTGCCAACTAAGAGCTAAAGTGTCCAATTGAAGAGTATACTCTCCTTAGGTTAACATCACTGTGTGGTCCTCCCATTGCTGTAGCATAAATATCGACAATTATAATTGCGGATTGCTGTAGTGTACATACAAACACATTATCACTATTATTACAAATATGCGACCTTATAAGCAACCACTAGAAAAATCTCAGTACTATACACTTTTAACACATTGGTGCCAATAGATTTCTGGGATCCCACTAACATCAAACATCACCAATTAAAATAGAAAAATGTCCTACCCTAAGGTAACTAGGATGCTAGGGAAGATATTAAATTTGGCCTCGGATTCTCTCTGGCGAAGCCAGAAAGGCTCCTCCCGAGTGTCCACAAAATAGAGGACATGTAGTGGAGAAGTCAAAATCATTGGTCCCACAATTTTGACTTCTCTACACACTAAAGGACATGAAGTGATAAATGGATGAGATAAAGGAAGAGAGATATCAAGTGGGGAAAAGTCAAAATCACGGGGAGAAAATGAATTGACTTCTCCCCATTTTCAGACCACCTGTTGCATGATGTATGGATGCCCAAGACCACCTTTCTGGCTTCGCCTGAGATAATCGTGAGCCATTAAATTATTGGCAGCATGTACTCAAAACTCTAGCCTACTAAGAAGACCACTTGTTTACCTCCAAAAGAAAAAAGAAATATAAAAAAATCCAGCACTCTTGCATTGAGAAGTACTAGCCTTAATCACTTCTTTTCTTGAAAATTACAAGACTGCCACTCACAGAAATTGGAGCTCCATAAAACAACTTGAAGAGGAAAACTATTTTCTTATGGTTTATATTATGAATTAGTCTAGGGATACTCCCAAAGTGTACTCCCAAATATACTCCCAAATCCTAACTGTTTATTTCAATTATTAAATGGTTAGGATTAGAGGTGATGTGACATTAGAAAAGACAAAATCAGCCAACTCAAATCCTGGCCCTTAGTAGTTGGTTATAAATGGTTAGGATTAGGGAGTATATTTGGGAGTACCTATAGACCGACTCGCATATAATATTTTGAGACCAGATCAGTTTCTTGTTCCAAATTGATTCTATTCCTATGTTGGGTGTTCACACCCTAATAAATTTGAGAAATAACATTTGTGTATATCATTAGTGCATACAAGACAAGATATTGAAGGATGTGAATGCTAGCCCCAGTTTCTCTCTTTCCCGCTATCTCCAGGGGAAGGAACACGTGCCCTCACTTTTCTGAGTGCTTTTGTATCTAGTTAGAGCTTCAAAATTTAAAACATCTCTCTCCCTTAGTTTTAACTGGCTGCAAAAACAATTGGGAAAACATTTACTTTTGCAGTCGGTTAAAGCTTCATCATTTAAATCTCTCCCTTCCTTAGCAGCATGGAAAAGTGAGGACATGTGTTCCTCCCATGGAAAAAGTATGGAAGAGAGAAAATGGGGTTAGCATTATCCTCCCAAAATAACCCTTATTATAAGTGTAATTTGAAAACTATAAAAATAAAAGAAAGATGTATAAGTAAATATTGTTTGTAATATCCGGATTAATGCTTTTGTCAATGCATATTTTGAGGAGTTTTGGTTATCTCTTGGATAAGAATACCTTTTTTTTTAAAACTCTAAATTTAATTTTAAAAAGAGTTTAACTACAAACATAAACTAGTTCAAGAGACAATCAAGCTCCCCAAAATATGTTTTATTGTAGGGGTAATTTAGAAATTATAGATATAAAAAGGACATTTTCATCATATTTATATTTTCTTGTAATTCCTTAAATGCTCCTGTCAATGAATACTTTGGGAAGCTCTAATTATATATTGAATAAGCTTCTTTTTGTAGTTAAACTCTTCTAGAAACATAATAATTTATTAGTCACCTTTTAGGTTTACAAAAATGTTTCTTAAAGAAATGCAACCAAACGCTGACTATGCTACAGCCTAAGGGACGAGCATACCCAAATAAAATAAAAGAACAGAAAAACGGAGTTCCTTCCTCAGTCCAAGGGCATAGATTCATTGGAAGTAGCCATCATTTTTTTTTCTCTCTCTTTTGTTCTTACTATGGGAAGCACCACCAATTTGGTGGGGATTTAGCTAGGTCCATCCTAAAGACAATTCCAACCAAACAAGTAATCTTAAAGTTGAAACCTTCATTTTTTTTCCAATCTTTTCGCTTTTTTAGTTGGGTGGGTTAAAATGAAAATAAAGTATCAACTTTTACATGACAAAAGGAAGAGCTTTATTTTTTCGGTCAAGTGCGAAAAGTAGAACTCAATGGTGAGGAATGAGAGTGCGTATCAGGCTAATAAGAGAATCTTTTGCCAAGATTCTCTACTCTCCATCAAGGTGTCTTTACATAATATAATGGTTGCACAACAATAATTAAATATGTGTGATAAACGCAATGCCATGATAACTCTTAAGTGCACACTGATAGGAATTACAAATCTAGGTCTGACTACTTATGAACAAATCTAGGTCTGACTACTTATGAATAGTTGGAGCTAGGCTCGTTAAAAATTCATTCAAGCTTGTAAAGTTTAAAAATGAGTGAATTCGAGCTGGCTTTCATAAACAAGCCCAACTGAGCTTGGGACGTTTTTGGTCAACCAAACTTGAATACCATAATATTAGTCTCGGCATCACCCCTATAGATTATTCATATTTTTTATTTTTTCCAAGAAAAATAAGGTATTTTCTAATGCTTTGCTTTAGTAGAGATTTAAGTTACACATTTTGATAAAATCTCTTAGGTCCGTTATTGAGATTTATTTACAAGTTTTATCAGGTTGTTCTTTTGCCGAGACTTATAAAGCTTGACACTTTTGTCTATGTCATGGTAGTTGTTAGAAAATTAAAGTCACATTGCCAATGTTTCTAATAAGATTAATTATTACTTTGTTACTATAACGAGATCTCAAGTCTTACAATTCTTTATGAGATTTAAAATCATTCATTTTGTTGCATTTGAAGTTTTACGAGAATTACACCTAAGAGACGAAAAGCACAATACATCTTGTTTTCAAAAGAAAATGTATATTGTCCAATTACAAAATTTACATAGTGCCAGAGTTTATAAGTCTCCGCAAAAGAATGGACTCTCATCGGACAATATGCACTTTCTAAACCATATATATTGTACTAAAAATCTCATGGGTTGCAATTGCCGTAAGATTTCAAATGCAGCAAAATGAATAATTTCAAATCTCATAAGAAATAATAAGAATTGAAATCCCATGATGGTGACAATTAATCTTGTTAAAAACTTTGACAAAGTGACTCAAATTTCCTAACAATTATTATGATAAATTGTAAAATGCAAAGTACCAACTTTTTAAATCGCAACAAAATGATGGACCCTTAAAGCACTTTTGTCGGAGTGCTTTTGATTTCCAAGAAGTGTACTTTAAAAATTAGATATTTCACAAATTACTTCATATCCTAATTATTGCTTAAACATACCATCTCGAAGTGTATTACCGAGATGACAATATTGTTCTTACAATTCTTATAAATCACTATAAAAGAGAAAAGTAAATCAATCTCAAGAATGTAAACTTACAATTTACTTAAACAAAAACGAGAAATTACTAATGATATATACATGGGTTTTTTTTTTTTTTTTGTATTTTTTGATTAAGAGGTAAGAAACAACATACATAGGCCAACAACGCGTGAAGCGGATAGTGCTATATCCTTATTCGATTCGTTTAAGGATATATTAAATTCGAATTTGATAATATCCAAAAACATAAGAATTATTCTATTCTTTGGTGGAGAACAATGAACAACATAAAGAAAATGAAAAATAAAAAAAAATATTTTTGTGTATATTATCAACAAAAGATTTTGATCCAACTATTTTTTTTCTCTTTTATTAGAATCATAAATAAAAAAATAAAAAAATGAAATTTGAAAACCTCATTATAAGAAAGCTAAAGATCCAAGCATAAGAATCGGGCTTTCTTAAGAGTATGATAACAACAAAAATTTGTTTGAAACTAAGAAAGCTCTCAAAATACATGCTTAAAAAAATTTACATATTTCATCTCTATATTAAATAGTTTTCCCCAAACAAATATTATGCTCCGTTTGTTTGATGTAGAATAGAGAAAAACAAATAATTTCATGAAAAATGTCATTTATGCATAAAATCTTTCATAAGTAAAATATTTTATGGAAAAAGGAACAATTCTTTTTGCAGAAAATGACTTATATGTCAAAAACTCTCAACTTATTTTCCCCTAAAATCTCCAAATCTTTAAATATATTTGAAAATTATAAAAGTACCCATATTTACATTTTTTAATTAAAAATTTCCATGTTATTTTCAAGAACGCAACCAAACAACAAAAAATGAATATAAATTTTATTTTTACCATAAAAGCTTTTCTTTAGTAAATGATTTACGTCGTTAAACCAATTACCTGCAAACAAATGGAGCCTTAGAAAAAAAATAACTGACCTACTCCTCAAATTCCTCCTCTTGATTTTGGAGACAAAGACAAATCAAACTAAGCGAGCTTGAAGATTTGAGGGAGAGAACCTTATCTATTAATCAATCGAAGAGAGCTAACAGAGGATTGAGATCCAGGTCTCTTAGGAAGAGCATATGAGAGGAGAGGAGCCGAAGATGAAGAATGGGACAACTGAACGGTCGAAGAGGAAGAATGGGAATTATTAGGATTAAGTTTTGTTAGATAGAGATATTTAAATTAAGTACCATACCCCTCAAACAGTTGGTACCCATTTTGAGGTGTGGTGTGGGTGAAGCTTCATGTTGGGTGTGTGTATGTGCCTGGGTGTGTGGTTGTATGTGTGCGTTTGTATCCTGCTTACCACACTGTTGGTGTGTTAAGTTGTTTACCAAAAATTAAAATAAAATAGAAACTACTACAATAATACCTAAACATTTAGTATAAGCTTATAATTTTATAAAGCATACAAACCTAGTTGTAACCTGTAACATTGTTTTTTCGTTATAGCCTCCTTACTTATGTTGATAGTGTATAATAAAGAGCTTTACACGTGGATTATTTGATTTAATTAAAAGATATACCAGATAAATGACATGTGGATTATACGTAAAATGATATTGTTATGATATCATGATTCGAGAAGCGTACTAACGATTCTAACGTTTTCTCTAATGATTCATCCGGAAAACAGATCCTGATTTATGTTTAAACATTTTCAATAATGTTCTGGCACCAACGCCATTGATGATGATCTGACACCAATGTAAATGATTTGATCAAAAACAGGTCTTGATTCAGTGGTGTAAAAAGCTATTTTTTGCAATGATTGATGATGAAAGCTTGAAGGAGCTACTTATTAAAGAAACTAAAAGACAGATTATTGATTAAGAACCTTGTTTTCCTTCTTAGGGATTCAGTGGAACCTGATCACCATGTACCTTATGCGAGCATGAGATTTTTCAACCCACTTTCACAATTTATATCGATTGACTGAGAGTCGCCACCTATTCATTCTAAGGGATTGGTCCCAGACGGTTGGATAAAGTATTATGAGTCTATCAGAGTTAGGGTAAACGATTCGATTAAGTCCCAGGGAAGGTGTTAGGCACCCCAAGACCCCCGTTTTACAACGGTTACCTATTCCCTAAAATTAAGCCAATTTTTAATCTCAATATTAATTAAAATGTCAAGGTATTTAAGAGAATGCTAATCTAAGAAATATAGAAAGCTAGATGGGTTAGGGTCGAACCCGAGTAGGGTTGCCTACGTACTCATAGGGTGAGATCAGATCGAGCGTAGTTCTGGCACATGAGCTCGTGTCAAGGCTAAGGGGTATGTGTGTGTGTGCATAGGGTGGTCAAAGGTCTAGCCCGAGGGCTAGGGTTTAGTTGACCGTGGAGGTCAAGTGCTCAAGGGTGAGTTTAACCGTGGTTAGGAGGGTTGAACTATGGGTAAGAGCTAACCGTAGTCAAGAAAAGTCTACAAGTTTCTTTTTGGGTTTTTTGCATTTTTCATGTTTTTTTGGATTTGTATAGGTATTTAGCAAGATAGGGAAACTTAACCGTGGGTAGACTAATCGGGGTTGAGTTAACCATGGTTGAGGGTTTAAACAAAGCAAGCAAATCAATTTTTTGTCTTTTTTGAGTTTTTATATGTTTTTTTTTTTGGTTTTTTTTATGATTTTATGTGTATTTACAAGTTGGGTAGGCTTAACTAGGGTTAAAAATTAACCGGGGTTCGATTAACCTCGGTTAAAAGCATGGTTCGGGCTCAAGGGTGGGTCTGACAGACATGGCAAGGCCTCAATGGGCCTTAGAGTGGGCTTGGGTTTGATGCAAGATTGCTGTTTAAGCAAAACAAGGAATGGCTGCAGTTGGATTACTGTCATTCTCAATCCTGTATAAATTGAGAATGTCGGTGAACTAAGTGCCGCCACTCCTGGTTTTCTAGGAATAGCAGTTTTGCTGCCAATGGGAGAGCTCAAAGATGATGACACATGGACTGGTGGGCCCAAGAGAAAATCTAGGGATTATGCCACGTGTCTTGGGCTTGGTATGGGCCCTTGGCTTGGCTCAGATTAGGCCCACGAAGGCCACAAAGTCTCTGTTGCAAAAATTACAGAATGTCGGTGAAGCATTCATCGACACTATGCACAATTCTTAATCCATTTTAACCCTTGTTAAGCTAACCCCTGAAGCTTGGAAAGCTCAGGGATGACAGAGGGGAGTTCCAGGAGTCCAAAACAGGCCTTGGATTGGATCAGGACCTCACCATACGTGGCCTACAGACCCTGCAAAGGAAAACATCTAGAATGACGGAAGTTATTCCACCGCCATTACTGGATTTTCACAAAAAAAATGAAAAACCAACTAATGAGTTGTTCCACGATGCATCAAGGGGGTTCCTCATGAACTGAGGACCCCCCCAGAAAGCTTGTGGGATGATGGTAGGGTCTGTGCTCGGTGTGTGACAATGTGGGGGTTATGAGATTCCCATTGCCTATTGGAGAGGCAAGGGAATCCCCCTATAATAATTCTATTTAGCCAATACCCTGGAAATGACGAGGGGTTTACAATATGCTCGAAATAGAAAGAAGAAGGGGTAGGGGAAGGTCCCTACCCTGCTGGAAAACCTATGACAGGGGCGGTGGTGGTTGCTGGAGGTGTTGCAGTGCTACAGGAGGCTGGCCTTCAAGACTTCGCCGGGTTTTTAGGAGGTCTGAGGTTGCAGAAGGGACTCACCCAGCTTCGGATTCTCTCAGGGGTTTCCTACAACAATTATGGCATGAGTTTACAGGGTGTGGGGTGTTGGTTTTATAGGCAAGAAGGTGGGGATATAGAAGGGAATAGGACAAGGTTGGGTGGAGGCTCAGACGCATGGAGAGGGGTTCTGAGGGTGATCAGAGGCGTGGAGGAGGTTCTGGAGTGGTTGGTGGTGTAAGGGGGGCGCTGCAGGTCTGAAAACACGAAACTGGATAATGGCGGTAATTGGTTCACCGCCATTACCAATTGCACAGGAAAAGGAATGTTGGTAGAGGTAATACCGACATTCTGAAATTTGAATTTCTTTTGGGCTCGGGCCCTCCTGTTGGGTTTGGTTTGGATCTTGGGCCCAGGTTTGGTTTGCTACTAGTTTCAGGCCCTAAGGGCTTGGGTTCACCTAGGGCTTGGACTAGGGTTAGGTTAGGGCTACCTAGGGTTTAGGCTTAGGGCTACTTAGGGTTTAGGCTTAATTATGGTTGAGGGTTTACCTAGGGTTTAGACTTAGGTTGTCCTAAGATTTAGGTGAGGTTGACCTAGGGTTAGGTTAAACTAACCATGGTTTAATTAATTAATCATGGTTAAAGGGGGGTGTAAAAATGGGGTGCTAACACCTTAAGTTTGCTTTGTTATTTGGTTAAGGTATGGATTGCCTCTCCATGGGAATGAGCATGTGCGTTCCCCAACATTTCAGTAGTATGGACTATTGCTCTGGACTGACAGTGAGGAGGGATTTGGGATGTTAATTGCTTCTTTTTCTTGTGGGCTACTTGAGGGTTATTTCCTTTGTAGTTCCATTCTCTTACCGTTAATAGTTTGAAGAATAGTTTGAAGCCTGATGGTGGATACAATTTCCACCCTAGGAATGATGTCTTCGTCTAACACCTATAATTTCCCTTTGGAAATGAGATTATTTTATAGAGGATGATGTCTTCATCCAAAACCTATGATTTCCTTTAGAACAAGATGTCATAAAGGTGTGTTACCCGCTTTATGACATAAAAAATATATTTTTGAGGAGGATATGATGAGTTGTAGTTTGCAGGGCCTGAAAGGAGTTTTGTTAAATGGAAAGTTGTTCAAAACGGTTACTTCCTTTTAACCTTTGAAGAACTTATCTGGAAAGTTGTTTTGGTCATAATAAGTTCAAAGGAGTTAGCCATCATTATGATTAACTAAGTGAACCAACAATGTCCTGATAAAATTCTGATTCTCTCTCATATTCCGTTACGAAATGGTTACATATTCAGTTATTCCAACTGTATCTTAACTGTAACCTCACCTAAAAATCTATAAATAGGGGTGAACCCCACAAGATGGAGAGAGACTTTTTTTGAAGAATTGAGATCAAAAGAGAGAGATTACGACCAAAGTTCTTCACTGTTTTCCTTCCCTCTCCCTCTGAACCATAATTCTTTCATCTTCTTTCTTATTTTTTGATCTATTGCCACCATAGTTTTGAAAATTCGGTTTAGAACAATTTGGATATCAAACTTAGGTTGAACTGAATATGCAGAAACCCATTAAACTCAATCTTGAATTCTATCAAACCCATTTTAATTTTATTTTAGATACAAATCAATCCTACCCCCTTACAACTTTGTATAGACTTCAGTGTACTCCTTCACTAATGATTCTAATGTTTTCTCTGATGATTCATCCAAAAGACAGACCCTAATTTATGCTTAAACATTTTCAATAATGTTATGGCACCAACGCCATTGATGATGATCTGTCACCAATGTCATTGATGATGTTCTGTCTCCAATGCCTTTCTGATGATTATTTTTAAACGATTTGATCAAGAACAGGTCTTGATTCAATGGCGTAAAAAGCTTTTTTTTTGCAATGATTGATGATGAAAGCTTGAAGGAGCTACTTCTTAAAGGAACTAAAAGACAGAGTACTGATTAAGAACCTTGTTTTCCTTCTTAAGGATTCAGTGGAACCTAATCACCATGTACCTTATGTGAGCATGGAATTTTCCAACCCACTTTCACAATTTATATCGATTGACTAAGAGTCGCCACCTATTCATTCTAAGGGATAGGTCCCAGATGGTTGGATAAGGTCTTATGAGTCTATCAGAGTTAGAGTAAGCGGTTCGGTTAAGTCTCGGGGAAGGTGTTAGACACCCCAGGACCCCCGTTTTACAACGGTTACTTACTCCCTAAAATTAAGTTAATTTTTAATCTCAATATTAATTAAAATTTCAAGGTATTTAAGAGAATGCTAATTCAAAAAATATAGAAAGCTAGATGGGCTAAGGTCGAACCCAAGTAGGGTTGCCTACGTACTCATAAAGTGAGATCAGACCGAGCGTAGTTCTGCTACATGAGCCTATGCCAAGGTTAAGGGGTATGTGTGTGTGCATAGGGTGGTCAAGGGTCTAGCCCGGAAGGCTAGGGTTTAGTTGATCGGGGAGTTCAAGTGCTCAAGGGTGAGTCTAACCGTGGTTAGGAGGGTTTAACTATGGGTAAGAGCTAATCGTAGTTAAGAAAAGTCTACAAGTTTCTTTTTGGGTTTTTTGCATTTTTCATGTTTTTTTGGATTTTTATAGGTGTGAGCATGAGAATTTTCACCCACTTTCACATTTAGGTTTCCCGGGATTTGGTCGGATAAGGCAAATGGTCTAAACAGAGATTAAGGTAAGCGGTTCGATTAAGCCCTGGGGAAGGTGTTAGGCACCCCAGGACCCCCATTTTACAATGGTAACCTACTCCCTAAACTTAAGCCAAATTTAATCTCAAAATTTAATTAAAATGCCAAAATATTCAATCAAGTGCTAATTCAAGAAAGAAAGAAAACTAGATGACTAGGGTCGAACCCGAGTAGGGTTGCCTACGTACTCACCGGGTGAGATCAGACCGAGCGTATTTCTGGCACAGGAGCCCGTGCCAAGGCTAGGGGTGTGTGTGTGTGCATAGGGTGGTCAAAGGTCTAGCCCGGAGGCTAGGGTTTAGTTGACCGGGTTGGTCAAGTGTAAGGTCGGGTCTTACAGCAATTAGAGGGGAGTTAACCATGGTTAGGGGCTAACCAAGGTTAATAAGTCTAGCAAGCATGTTTTTGATCTTTTTATATTTTTCTGATTTTTGTATTTTTGAATGTTTTTTTCAATTTTTAAAAACCTAAGCTTGCAAAGGATTAACCAAGGCTAACTCAAGGTTTACCTTAAAATTACCTTAAGGACTAAACTAAGGCTAGAATAAGATTATAAGAAAGGATCAAACTAAGTTAAACTAAGCTCATCACCAACTTATGTTAACCCAACATTAGATTATAAACCAACCTACAAACTAGTGAAAAAAAAACAAAAAACCATGGTTTACTACAGGTTAAGACCTAGACTAAGAATTAGAAAAGCATCAAAACTAATCTAAACTAAGCTAGACTTGATAAACTAATTGAAAGAAACAAAAAAAAAAAAGATTTTACACTAATCATTTAACACTAAAATATTCTATGGTTAACACTAACCTAACTAACATATTTTAACACAACCATTTAATACTAGCTAATCTATGGTTAATAGTAAACTGAACTAGCAGATTTCTAAAAGGTTTTTTTTTTTTTTTGTAAAAACAAAGAATATCAGATTTTTATTAGCTTCTAAACAACCCTAGATGATAACTTGGATTTTAACTAAACCAAAACAAACTAGCAATTAACTCAAGGTAAACTGGATTCGAGTTAAGGTCCATAAACATAATCTAATCCAATCGACTTTGAAACATAGAGGTTCAGATAGCTCTAAAACAGTTATCCTAAAATGCAAACTACTAACATTTACCAAATACAAAAAAGCTAAGACATCTACTAACATCTATCAAATACAAAAAAGCTAAGACATGACTAAAGATTAAAAAAAAAGAATGAAAAACAGATTATCAAGAAAGAAGAGTAGAGGTTCGGAAGCTCCTGGTTGTGGCGTGGCCACTGCTAGTCCAAATGGTGGGCTGAGTTGCCGTCGTGCTATTGAAATTTGCTGGAACTTGAGTCTCCTTGCGAGAGAGTTGCTGTTGCCGGCGAGGTGTGATTTTTCCGGAGCATATATAAGGTGAGTGGCACTAGACCAAGACTTATTTGGACAAGGGGTTTGGGTGCAGCCAAGAAAAACCGAATGGGTGAACTGTGGAGGAGTGAAGGGTGGCTTGAGGTAACTCGAGGGAGGCCTAAGGCTTAGCTAGGTGGAACTCTAGAGGTCTAAAGCTTAAGGCAAGTGAAGGATAGGCTGGAAGCTCTCTGTTTGTTTTTTTTTTTTTAAAAAAAAAAAACCTCCTCCCTTTGAATCCGTGGCTGTGGAGGGGTTAAATAGAAGAGGGTGGATGAAAATGAGGGCATTTCGGGGTTTATTGGACGCGTGGGGGACAACCCTGATGAGGCCAGGGCAGCAGGGGATCCGGCCAGGGGCAGCTGCATGCTTGCCTGTACACTGTCCCAACGAAGAAGACAGTGAACAGTAACGGGCTTGTTTTGATATTTTTTATTTTTATTTTTAAAAAAATTTTGCTTCCACTTTGGGCTTGCCCTTGCACGCACGGCCCAAGAGCATTTGCCCCCTTGCCACTTGCGGGTTTGACTCCCAAATTTCAAATTTTGAAAAAGGGAAGTGGGTCCCACCCGGGTTGGGCTTAGTGGGCCCATGCTTGGGCCCAAACAAGGTTTTAAATTTATTTTTTTTGGGGGCTTTGGACTTAAAATGGGCCTTGAGCCCGTGGGTCTTTAGTCTAGGGTTTAGACTAGGGTTAGGCTAGTGTTGGAGCTAGGGTTAATCCTAAGGTATACCTAGGGTTAGGCCAAGTTAACTATGGTTAAGTTAATTAATCATAGTTAAAATAGGGTGTAAAAATAGGGTGTTGACAATAAGTATTTAGCAAGATAGGGAGACTTACCCATGGTTAGACTAACTGGGGTTGAGTTAACCATGGTTGAGAGTTTAAACAAAGCTAGCAAATCAATTTTTTGTCTTTTTTGAGTTTATATATATATATATATTTGGTTTTTTATGATTTTATGTGTATTTACAAGTTGGGTAGACTTAACTAAGGTTACAAATTAATCGAGGTTGGATTAACCCCGGTTAAAAGCATGGTTCGGGCTCAAGGGTGGGTCTGACAGACATGGCAGGGCCTCAATGGGCCTCAGAGTGGGCCTGGGTCTGATGCAAGACTGCTGTTTAAGCAAAACAAGGAATGACGGCAGTTGGATTACCGCCATTCCCAATCCTGTATAAATTGAGAATATCGGTGAACTAATTGCCACCAGTCCTGGTTTCCAGAAATAGCAGCTTTGCTGCCAATGGGGGTGCTCAAAGATGATGCCACTTGGGCTGGTGGGCCTAGGGGAAAATCTAGGGATTATGCCACGTGTCCTAGGCCTGGTATGGGCCCTTAGCTTGGCTCAGATTAGGCCCACGAAGGCCACAAAGTCTCTGTTGCAAAAATTACAGAATGTCGGTGAAGCATTCATCAACACTATGCACAATTTGGTTTTAAGTCATTTTAACCCTTGTTAAGCTAACCCCTGAAGCTTGGAAAGCTCAAGGATGATAGAGGGGAGTTCCAGGAGTCCAAAACAGGCCTTGGATTGGATCAGGACCTCACCATACGTGGCCTACAGCCCCTGCAAAAGAAAACATCTAGAATTGCGGTAGTTATTCCACCACCATTATTGGATTTTCACAAAAAAATGAGAAACCAACTAATGAGCTGTTCCACGATGCATCAAAGGGGTTCCTCATGAACTAAGGACCCCCTAGAAAGCTTGTGGGAAGATGGTAGGGTATATGCTCGGTGTGCGACAGTGTGGGGGTTATGAGATTCCCATTGCCTATGGGAGAGGCAAGGGAATGCCCCCTATAACAATTCTATTGAGCCAATACCCTTGGAAATGACCAGGGGTTTACAATATGCTTGAAACAGAAAAAAGAAGAGGTAGGGTAAGGTCCCTACCCTACCGGAAAACCTGTGACAGTGGTGGTGGTGGTTGTTGGAGGTGTTGCAATGCTATAGTAGGCTGGCCTTCAAGACTTCGGCGGGTTTTTAGGAGGTCTGAGGTTGCAGGAGGGACTCATCCAGCTTCGGATTCTCTCAGGGGTTTCCTACAGCAATTATGGCATGAGTTTATAGGGTGTGGGGTGTTCGGTTTTATAGGCAAGAAGGTGGGGATATAGAAGGGAATAGGACACGGTTGGGTGGAGGCTCAGACACATAGAGAGGGGTTCTAGGGGTGATCAGAGGCGTGGAGGAGGTTATGGAGTGGTTGGTGGTGTAAGGGGGGCGCTGGAGGTCTAAAAACACGCAACTGGATAATGGCGGTAATTGGTTCACCGCCATTACCAATTGCACAGGAAAAGAAATGTCGGTAGAGGTAATACCGACATTCTGATATTTGAATTTCTTTTGGGCCCGGGCCCTCCTGCTAGGTTTGGTTTGGATCTTGGGCCCATGCTGCATGGGCCCAGGTTTGGTTTGCTATTGGTTTCAGGCCCTAAGGGCTTGGGTCCACCTAGGGTTTGAACTAGGGTTAGGCTAGGGCTACCTAGGGTTAAGGCTTAGGGTTACCTAGGGTTTAGGCTTAACTATGGTTGAGGGTTTACCTAGGGTTTAGACTTAGGTTGTCCTAGGGTTTAGGTGAGGTTGACCTAAGGTTAGGTTGAACTAACCATGATTAAGTTAATTAAACATGGTTAAAGGGAGTGTAAAAATGGGGTGCTGAAACCTTAAGTTTGCTTTGTCAAGTGGTTAAGGTATGGATTGCCTCTTCATGGGAATGAGCATGTGCGTTCCCCAACATTCTAGTAGTGTGGATTGTTGCTCTGGACTGACAGTGAGGAGGGATTTGGGATGTTAATTGCTTCTTTTTCTTGTGGGCTACTTGAGGGTTATTTCCTTTATAGCTCCATTCTCTTACCGTTAATAGTTTGAGGCCTGATGGCGGATACAATTTCCGCCCTGGGAATGATGTCTTCATCCAACACCTACAATTTCCCTTTGGAAATGAGATTATTTTATAGAGGATGATGTCTTCGTCCAAAACCTACGATTTCTTTTAGAACAAGATGTTATAAAGGTGTGTTACCCGCTTTTATGACATAAAAAATATATTTTGGAGGAGGATGATGAGTTGTAGTTTGCAGGCCTGAAAGGGGTTTTGTTAAATGGAAAGCTGTTTAAAACGGTTACTTCCTTTTAACCTTTGAAGAACTTATCCGGAAAGCTGTTTTGGTCATAATAAGTTCAAAGGAGTTAGCCATCATTATGATTAACTAAGTGAACCGACATTGTCCAGATAAAATTCTGATTCTCTCTCATAGTCCATTACGAAATGGTTACATATTCAGTTATTCCAGCTGTATCTTAACTGTAACCTCACCTACAAATCTATAAATAGGGGTGAAACCCACAAGATAGAGACACTGTTTTTGAAGAATTGAGATCAAAAGAGAGAGATTACGACCAAATTTCTTCACTGTTTTCCTCCCCCTCTCCCTCCGAACCAAATCCGTTGCCACCATAGTTTTGAAAATTCAGTTTAGAACGGTTTGGATATCAAACTTAGGTTGAACTGAATATGCAGAAACCCATTAAACTCGATCTTGAATTCTATCAAACCCATTTCAATTTTATTTTAGATGCAAATCAATCCTACCCTCTTACAACTTTGTATAGACTTCAGTGTACTCCTTCACCAATCAACTATATCTTTCCACAAGTTTATGCCAATAAATTTCTACAAATATCTACAAAAGGGAGAAATGTGCTTGCTTAGCTTGAATAAAGTCATGGTCCTCTTTTTTTTTTTTAGTTTCCTCTAATCCCCTCTTACAATATTGTAAAATTCATGAAATCAACACCACAATATGTACAAAGATACGAATATTTTTTAGTTTTCATAACTAATTATGATGAACTTCTATCAAAACTTAAAAAAATTAATTTTCTTACACTGCTGTGTTTTGCAAAACCCCATGAAAGCTCTAATAATACACAACTGAATTTATAAGAGAATTTCTCAATGAAAAATGTCAAAGAATTAGAAAATACTGTTGTTATCATTTATCACGGCGATTTTGTTGTGTGCATTTATCATACGAAAAAAAATGAAAATGGGACAACAAGATAAGTATGACTAATGAACCACAAAATTTGCTCTTGGGCTGCACTAAAAGGTATAAAGAGGGAATTAATTACTAACCCACTAAGACAAAAAGGCTGCATCAATGCTGAACAAGCTAGGTCTAAATGGCCCTTGTTATGGAATATTAATGGGTCATGCCCTAAGTAAGCAAAGTTGCCAAAGCGAGAGTGAGAACAAGAGAGCGTCTATTTTAAATATAATATAAGTATCGGTCAGGAGGAGGGAGGGGCGTGGAGCGAGAGCGGGAGTAGGAGTAAGGTTAGTAGGAGTGGTATTGCACGGTTTTGGTTACTAAGGCCAAACCTAATTGCTAATTTGATCATAGCTCATAGAATTAGGTTTAAGTATTTGTTGCGCCAATTTGGTATTCAGTTTCAGTTTACTGGTTACTATAAGAGATTCACAGTCAATCATTTAAATGTGTTGCACAGCACGGCTGGGTGGGGCTCGTGAACTCCTTCGCTTTGCACCAAAATTTGAGCTACCACTTTTAGCCCCTGGGTTGGACTTGTATTTTGATTTAGTCCTTTGAGTGATGTATGGCACTGTCGAAGGGATGCTAAATGTGCAAATTGAAGAAGAGACTCAGACACGCCATGGGCATGTCCTAGTGGTTGTGTATCTCCCTTTGGGGAGGTGTGACTCTTGTTCGAGTCTTGGTGTGTCTGTTGAGAGCCTACCATGCCTGCTATTTGCTAACCCTGCTAACCCTTAAATCCCTAATCTAGGTAGATAAATGATTAGGACCAAGCAAAAAAAAAAGGAAAAAAAGAAAGAAGAGACTCAGGTTGTATGTCCAAACAGCCCCTAAGAAACTTAGGTCCAGCCCAAACTTGGTGAACAGCTTTGGTCCCATGGATTGGGCTTGGAATAGTCAGTTGTAGCTCTTCCTCTCTCACATCCTTACCTAATGGGCTGGGCTCAAGGCAATTAGCACAATAACCATGCCTGATCTTCCTGGGTTTAGGGCGGCAATTTCAATAATAGACGGAAATCTCGTCTCAAAGCTGTGAAAAGGCTAACACAACTCCATTGAGCCACCGGACCTTCCAATATTTCACGGGTTTGGGTTAAGGTTGTGGACCCATATTTCGTGGTTGAATTAATTTGTAACTTCTTTATTAAATTACTTTTAATTCAGTTATTTTAAGATGGGTGCTGTCTTGTTGACACAAATTTTAATAGAGTAAACTCATCAGGAAGGATAGATGATCAAATTACAATTTTATAACTTTGAATTTAATTGTATAACTCTCAAGTGTACCTTTGATTAATATTCAGATTATTTTGGATGAAAAATATGATGAAGGCAAGGGCCTAATGGTGTATTTCTTGCTCTTCGAAATGCGTAGCTCTTCTCTCCTTTAATAAATACCCGATTTAGCTTTTATTTGATCTCCTTTGAAAATTGTGATAGTTTTTTCAATCTTTCTGGGCTTTTTGCACTTAAATGCTTAATTTCTAGGGAAATGCTATTACTTAGATGAAGATTGATTTCTGTTTTGACTTTAATCTTTTTTGGAGAGCTTGAGTCAAGTATGTTTATTTTTTCTTAACCTTATATTACATCAGGGCCTATGCCGAATTGTTGATTCCAGTTGAGCCCAACCCGACATCGGGCCCAAACTCAGACTAAACTATTAGGCCCATGAACTCCTTTGCATCAGAACTTCAGCTACAATTTTTAGGGTGCGAGATTGGGCCTGGGTCTGATTTTAAGGCCCATGTAATATAGCAGGTGATGATATGAACAATTAGAAATTGTAAAAATGCACTCTCCTCCCTGCGTCGTTTGTGACTGAAGAACAGCTTCTGCAAGGGCTGTACCTAAGCATATTAGGGGCTGTTTGGAAGTTATCGGTCCCTCCAACCCGCCTATTTTTTCAAGTGTTCGGGCTGACATTGCACTGAAGCGATTTTCTTTTCTTGGTTCGTTAATTGGGTCGGGCTTGAGTTAGGTTTACCTCTTACCAAAAAAAAATTTAGGTCGGGCTTGAAATGAACTTCACAGTCCTGATGGTCATTTCTATTTTGTGTAAATTAGGTTAGGCAAAATTTCAGAAATCTCTCTTTTTGTTTCTAAAATTACACTGACCTCCCCTGTGTTTCAAGTAGTGGTAACAGATTCCCCTTTCCATTAATATGTTGTTACTAACATTGATGGAATTTGATGATGTCATAGTTTAAATATTTTAAAATACCCGAATTACCCCGAAATATTAATAACACAAAAAATATTTTTTAACTCACTCGTTCTTTTAACAAAAATACTTCAACATCAACGTAAGCAAGAGATGTTAGACTTTTATGTTCCATTTGTTTCGATGTAAAATAGGGGAAAACAACTCAAATCCGCGAAAAATGTCAATTATGTGCGTTTGTTTTCTCGTAAAATCTTTCATAAGTTTCAAGCACTCACAAGTCATTTTCCTGTTAAATCTCTCTTAAAATATTTTTAAAATTTTCCAAATTACTCATATTCACTAAACAAAAATTTAATTATTTTTAATATTTTAAATTTTGTTAGTTTTAATTTTTCTAATTTTAACTTCTTAAATTTTTTTCAAAAAAGATTTCGTCTTATAATTTTCAAAGAATGCAACCAACAACAAAAAATAGTAAAAAAAAGAAAAAAAAAATCATATTTTACCATAAAAGCTTTTCATTCGTAAATGGTTTACGTCGTAAATCAATTTACGTGCAAACAAATGGAACCTTAGTGACACTGAGAGTACGTTAATATTTTTTATTTTAAACAGAAAATTAATTTTGATAAAAATTAAACACTAATTAACAAAACATAAATTAATTTTGTTTCCTTTAACTATTCACACGTAAACAAATATCTTTCAAGCACCACATTCACATGAGTTGCTCGCCAGAGAGATAGTAAGGAGACCCACTAGCACCAAACATTTCACAAGCCTAGTGAAATGGGGTTAAAATAGTAAAAGTGAATTCCCCAAGTTAACAGTGTTATTTTTTAACACTGATAAAGGAGGTCAGTGTGATTTTAGAAACAATAGGGGAGGCTTTTGAAATTTTGCCAAACCTCAGGGAGGCCAGTTTAATATACCCTTCTATTTTTAAAAAAACCTGCTTTATTTATTATTTTTGGAAAAGGAAATTTCCAGGCGATCATGGGCTTCGTCTGCATGCATACGCCAGCTATAATCTTGTCATACGGCACACTCTTCGAAGGATTTGATGTTTAGCACGAGTTCGTTCGTGGTTCAGCTCGGGTTCGTCATTCGCAAGGTGGGTGGTTGTCCAACCTGTCATAGACACTCCGACGATCGTTCAGTAGAGCATAGTTGGATGCCGGAGTTATATACAGGTCGGGAGCATTATACATGGCGAGAGTCGGAAGCATCGTACATGGCGAGAGTCGAACATAATCGCAAAGGGCGGAGGTCGAACATGACCAGCCCGGATGCACATAGTGTACTCGAGCAAGTTGAATCGAATACAGGATCAGTTAAGGATGAGGACATGCTCAGTTGAGGACGGGAACACGCTCAATTGTGGACGGGAACGTGCTCATCAAGACGGGTTCTGGAGTCGTGCTCATCAGAACGGGTTCTGGAGTCGTGCTCATTAGGACCGGAACATGTTCTGGGGACGTAGCTTTGAAGGCATAGTTTTGAGGACGTAGCTTTGGGGACGTAGCTTTGAGGGCATAACTTTGTAGACATAGCTCTGAGGAAGTAGCTTTGGGCACATAGCTTTGAGGGCATAGCTTTGGGGATGTGTTCATCCTTATTTAGGCACAGGTCCGGTCAATGAAGAGCACAAGTTCAAACACGAGTTTATTCAACAAGTGATCAAATACGTGGTCATGCAAGTGGTAGTGCGACATTGACATATCATTAAGTAGATAAACATGAAACATCAAATATTTGACAGAGTGTAGGGGTACCTATCATGGAGAACATCAGGCAGACATGATAGATTCGAAAGACCATCAGGTGGCTGTGATCGATCATGAGACCGTAGAGAGCATCAGGCAGTGCGAGAACATCAGGTGATGTGGAGAGTATCAGGTGGGTGGCTATGCTCTTCAGGGATGAGGTTCATAAGTGAATGACCCAAGCCCCCCAATCCTTCTTCATCTTCTCTTTCTTCTAGTTACCCTTTCTTTCTCCCTTGCCTTATGCCTCATACCTTTCTTCCTCTTTTGCCTTATGCCTCATCCCCTTCTCATGCAGCATCCTTTGCCTTCCGCATTATCATCCCTTTCTCCTCTGGTGATCTTTGCTTATTTATAGGCAATTAGAGTCATTATGACTTATGTGGTTATGATGATGTCACCTGACAGATAACACTCATAAGAGCTAGCACATAACCCAAGTAGATTATGTCAGCTTGCTTTGAATTAGTGAGGCTTTTCCACTTTACCCCTTGCTTTAGTGAAATTTACCATTACAATTATTATTTTTTATATTATAGTTATTTCCTTCCCTATAGAGAACTACCATTGCTGTAAGCCTGGAATCTCATATCTATTTCCTAAAACGCGGCTCTCAATTTTTCTTATTTCCTTCCTTAGGCAATCTGTGTCATTTCTATTTTTTAAAAACTCATTTTATTCACTTCTAGGGTTTCTCGAAAGCTCTTTACTTCATAAGTGCGCCTTTTTCCGTGACTGTTGCTTCATCCGGAAGTTAGATGAATTTAACCAGTGAGGTTTTTGTCTAGCAATGATCTAAATTCGAACACTCTTCACTTCAAAAGTTCGAGGGTCTCTTTAGTCATATCGGGTTAAATTCGGGTTTCCCTCCCCGTTTGCAAATAAGTCGGGTTCTGGACGAGGTCGACCGAACCCGACTGACTGCCCCGTCATCAGCCCTACCCGACGTATTCAAAGTTTCAAACGGAGAACCTCCCAAAAATTTATTCAGTTTTACTAGGGTTTTAGGAGAAGATCCATCAGCATCCAGAAACCCTAATTTACGGTTTCAAAATTGGGAATTCCCGAAGAAGGAAACATGAATTTCTCGGAAGAATGGAAATCTCTGTGGCCAATTTCCTCTGTTTTTTCCCCACCTCTCCTTCTCTCAGGCCCTTCTGCAAAACCCTTGGGCCCACTGTTCTTCATTCCATCTCCTGAAACCCTAACTCTTCTCTTCTCGTTCCCCTCTTTTTCTCCTCCTTTCCCTTTCCTTCCTCGCCTCTCTCTCCCCAGATTCCTCCAAACCACAAAAGACACGTTCATCCTCCCTTCTGACAGTAATTCCATTGCCGCAGATTTTGATTCTCAATCCGGTGATACTCGTCCTATCATTAACAACAATCTTCAAATGCTTCGATGCCCTAACAATGATGTTCTGGTTTTTTTTCCAACCGGAGAGAATTTGGATCGGGTAGGTTTCATTGTGTTGTCTGCAAAAGAATCGAATTTGGAAGCTAGAGTCGATAAAGATGGTTCTGTTTTTACGACCCAGTTTGGTTTTTACAGTCGGATTCTCAAATTGTTCGTTAATTCTGTTGCTGCTGCGGGTTTGGGGTTTTCAGCCTCGACAGGTAATTCTGTTACTGTTGGGTTGTTGTTAGCTTGTACTTTATACTCTGTTCATTGGTTTAGTGTTGAGATTAGGGAATGCAGTTCTAATTTGGAGGAACCTGTTTTATTTCACTTGGGTACCAAGAAATTTAAGAGCTGCTCTGTTGTACATGCTTGTTGGAGTCCGCATTTGGCAGAAGAGAGTGTGGTTTTGTTGGAGAGTGGTGAATTGTTTTTGTTTGACTTGGTTTCTTGTTCTGGGGCGGGGAAATTGAAAGGAACTAGGATTGGAGTTTCATGGGATGGTTTGGATGATTGGGAGAAGGGTAAATGGTTGAGCTGTGAGTTTGCATGGCATCCTCGAATCTTGCTTGTTGCTTGTTCTACTGCTGTTTTCCTAGTTGATTTTAGGTTTGAGGAAAGCAACGTGAGCATATTAGCGAAGATTGAGATGTTTGAAATGAGTCATTTGGCAGAGAATGATCGGTTTGTTGCCTTTTCTAAGGCGGGTTTTGATGGTTACTATTTTATGGTGACTACTGAGTATTGGTTACTCCTTTTTGATATCCGGAAGCCATTGACGCCGATGTTGCAATGGGCTCATGGCCTTGATAACCCATGTTACATTAGAGAGTTTAGATTGTCTGAGCTAAGGTCACAATCGAAGGATGATGAATATGCGTGGGCTTCTGAATCCGGTTATGCCATTTTGGTGGGATCTTTCTGGAACTGTGAATTCAGTCTCTTCTGCTATGGACCTTCCTTACCAGCTTCCGAAGCATCTATAGCTTCCAAATTATCTAAATTCTGCAACTCTCTCTATGCATGGGAGCTCCCTTCAGAGCTCTCATTGTCGGGTCGTGATTGCCATTGTGGAAACTGCCTGGTAAGAGAGGATTTTTCAAAGACCGCCCTTCCAGTATGGATTCATTGGCAGCAGAAGAAAGAAATAGTTATGGGATTTGGTATCCTTGACAAAGATCTCTCAGCCTCACAGTCTCAATTGGACAGTCTTGGCGGGTTTACGTTGATTAGGCTGATGTCCTCGGGGAAGCTTGAATTACAGAAATACCGTGCCTCTTGGAATTTCATTAAGAGGTCAGAAGAAGTCAGTGGAGAAGCTTCATTACAGTTTGGAGATTCTCTTATATACCCTTTGGTTGATCAGAAATATAAATTTCCTAAGAGATATAAGTACCTTAAACTTGACTACCTTTATGGGTATTTGAATGGTGATCTTGCCAAGGTTGTGGTTTCAAACATGCAAAAACCTCATGTAGGTCCTATTGAAAGGAAATCTTTTATTCAAGACTTCTGTGAACTTTTATGCGAGAAGTTAAAGTCTTGCGGTGTCAATAAAATAGGATCATCTCCTGCAATGACCGATGTTTTTTATGACGTCAGCTTGCCATCAAGCATTCATGAGATCGCTTCGAGGAGAATTTGGACAGGTTTAACAATGGATCTTTTACATCTGGCTTTCTCCAATTACGCGGAACTCCTCGAAGTTCTTGTAGACCAGAAGAAGGTGTCATTGGATTTCTTAGACATTCCAGACCTGCCCCAGTTGCCACCTTTTTTCTTACGGAAGCCTTCAGGTCGAAGCAATAAGTGGTCGCAAAAAGTGCAGCCCGGCAATTCTCTGGTAGGTCCTGTTCTTCCTCTTCCCATTCTACTGACTCTACGTGAGGCTGCTAAGGAGAAGAAATTCTCAGTGTTGGAAGAAGATGAATCAGATGGGTCTTCGGTTGAGACAGAACTGACCCGTCAATGCAATGAAGTTATGAAGGTGGCTAATGAGATGGTTCATCCAGTATCTTTCTCTGGTCCCAACGATTCCCCCGCTGTTTCGCTTGCAGACGATAGAGAAGAGAAGTGGCTTGGTTCTCAAGAGCTGAAACCTTTCTTTTTATACAATCCCCAGGCATTTTCAGAAACAAAAGGCCATACCATGGATATCACACAGGACAAACCTGTTTTTAAAGACGAGAGATTTGCTACATTTGTTTCCAAAATGCACGAGAAGGAGCTTGTTCCCAATGCCAGGAAGGAATTGGTAGGGTTAGAAATGTTTGATGAACTATGTCCAGTAGAATTGAAATTTGATTCTCCTCCCATGAAATTTGGGCCGAATGAGTTGAAGGGGTACAAATTGTTGAAGAGGCAGTTCTCAAAATGGCAGGAAGATTTTAAGCCCTATCAAGATTTCTGTACTCTGTCCAAGATCCAGAAACGAGCTCCATGATCTGTGGGAATCTTCTCAAATCTTGGGACAGCCAACTGAGACTTGCATAAACTTTATACTTAATGCTGCTGCCCCCACTTCAGAATTGCATGTTCTAAATGCTATGGGACCTGATGACCTCGGAGGAAGAATTTGATTCTTAAAGGAGCTTTCCATTTTGAAGAAAAGCAACTAAGGATCGTAGATTTTACGAAGTAAGAAGTTTTGGAGATGTTTTCTATTATTTATAATCAGCCCATAAGGGTAATTTTTTTATGTACATTCTCATATTTGTTATTCTTTGGGTGACTGCTCAACATGGGCCTAGCCCAAGGGAAATTTATTGTTTTAAAGATTTTTTATTTTGTTTATGGATAGATTGGGACCTTTAGCCTTCCATTGAACTACAGCCTTTAGCCTTCGATCCTTTATTATGGTTTTCTATTTCCGTGAGTTTATGTACTTGTAAACTCTGAGCCTGTCATGTTTGCTTATGTACTTCTTCTTTGTTAATATAATATTTGATTTCTGATTTAAAAAAAAACTTCTAAGTAGTGATTGCAAAGTTAGAGGCCTAAAAAACAGCTGTCTCTTCCTGCAAAATATGGATCTTACTATGAGAGCTTCAAAATTTTGTGGAAAAAGACAATCATTTGATGATGACTTGCATGATGCCCTGAATCAAAAGCTTAAGCATCTCAAGCAGCAAGTCATCTCTGTAGCTTCTGAGCTAGTATATTTTTGGTATACTGAAGGGGAAATCAGAACTAGAATGACTTTTCTATACTGATTTTTTTATAAGGCAGAAATTGACTTTATCTACATGCACAGGTTGTTGGACAAATGGAGTGAATCATTAAAAAAAACCTAGGGCCAACTAACAGGAGATTTTTCTGTAAAGCCATAAATAGGCTTGTATTAAAAGAAATGCCAAGTTTGTCTTATCTTCTTTACAAGGCCGAAGTTTATCTGTTCAAAGAGATCTGTTACTATCTGTGAAGCCTCCCTGTTGAATTATGCAGCCATTAGCCATTCCTTGAAAGTCTGAGAAGCAGAATTCTGACCTTTCGATTCTGAGGTGATCAATTGTCCTTAGTTGTATATATTAAGATACGGCCGAATCGGCGATGCAAATAGCTCAGATTATAAATAAATTTAGCTTTCGATTATGAGATTATCAAAACCGTGTTTTTCTTGCCTGTAATTTTCATTGAGGTTTGTGAGATAGACCCTGTTTTAACTTGTATCATGTAAATATCAAATCTGTCTTCTAAATATTTGTAAATTGCATCTTAGACCCATTATCCATTGTTTTTGTTGGGTTCAATTAAGTGTCTCTATATATAATATAGTTGCTAGGACATGGGTAACTTGTTTTGTACATCTCTTTTAATTTATTCCATTATTTTGGAGAACTCTGGATTGTCAAGACACTTTGAATTTTTGTACAAAGAAAACGGTATCTGGATCTATCTATAACGTTTTTTTGGAAGTATCTATCTATAACATAGTTACCAAGTTGGGGTGCAGGAATTATTTGTCTAGGGAAAAATTCAGAAAAAATTGGAAATAAATCGGGTAAATGTTGGGCAAGATATGAAAAAAAATAAAAAGCAAGATTACTAATTATGACAAATACATTTCATATATTAGATATTTATTTGAGACTTTTCAAAAAGTAGTGAATAATTCGCAAAATTCGCGGCTTTTTGAGAAAGTCGCTATTTTTTTCCAAAACTCGTGAACTAATCGTTCGACGAAAAAGTTGGGTTTTATTTGGGACTTTTTGAAAAAATCGTAGAACATTGTAACTATGATCTATAATAAGTTTTATAAGGCATAAAACTAGACTTTCTTTCTTTGCTGAACAATCAGTCTAATTCATGGTTAGATTAGTCAAATCTGGACTGTAGTGGAGCGTTTAGTCATTTTTCAACCATGCATTGTTTTCTGTATTGACGAGGTCTCACTGTCACACCCTTCTGTAAAATTGGTATTAGAAAAGATGGTTCTTTTCCTTGGTCTTAGATATCCTAAGATCTTGAACTTGGTCCTAATAACAAAATCTGTTGCTTAGTGCTAAGTTTTAACATTTCCTGTTCTTATTTGTATTGGAAATCCCAACTTGAAAATTTGGATATGCTTTACCCATATGGCTTATCATCTCATCTGTGATTTTCAGCTTTTCTGTGTGAACCAAGGGGAATCATTCCTCTGCACATATCCGTAAAGAAACACCGTGTTTATAATTAGAAATGTTGTGAATGTATATTTAGTTTAATTAGAGTAAAACCCACAATTATCTGGTTTGTTGGTAGGCATAGTGTGATATAGTCAGAATATCCCAGTATGATAAAGTAATATTGGTTAATTTGTTACAGGTCACTCGGTTTGAGTATGATCTAATCTAGTTTATTACCATGATATCTGTTATATTGAATTATATTTTGTTGTAGAATTGTTGTGTGATACTAATTTTCTGCTTCTATCTAATGGTATTTTACAAAAACATGTCATCCATATCTAAATTTTCCTTTCTTAAAAGGAATTTGTTTCCACACTGGCAACGGATAAAAGCTGTTTAGCGTACATAGTATAAACCTGAAGGGAATTGGAGAAATGAGATATAAATGATGACAGAAGACAACAATTAGTATGAAATGGCTTCACTTCCTTGCATGCACAAAGGGCGTATTGTCCATAATTGAAAACTCGGAGAGTCACTCAAGTAACTCGGCCGAGTTACTCGAGCCAACTGAATTTCAAGTCAAGTCACCTCAAAATTCGAAGGAGACATTATTTGACGATTTACTCGGGTTATTTGGTCAAGTTTTTGACACACCAGGCTAGTTCGAGTCACGGAAGAGTATTTTTATCATTTTAATTTTTTTTGAAACCAAAGATCGAACATTTTTTGCATCATACTTTTTTGGGGCTGCAAAGTGAACCTATTATGAGTTCAGTTAAACCTGGTTTTTAGGTTTGAGGCTGCAAAACCAGAGTACTTTAGGTTCTTTTATCTCATATTTTTCAAGTTATTTGTGGTTCACTCTTGGATAAAATGCTAAGAAATTGATAATTGCCTTATTGGTATATATATATATCTAGTTCCGGTTCTCGTAGTTTGAGAAGGTTTGACACAGACCCCGAGGCAAATATGTTTACCTCTACCGGTCAGCAAGTAGACACGGACTTTACCCAGCGTTTAACCGCTTGTAAAGACCTATCGGAGATGAGGATGCTCCAAGAGCTTATGGTTCAGCAAAGTCGTGTAGAACAAAGCCAAACCAGACAGTCTACGCCAGCCGAATCCTCGCCCCCGATCTTAGAATCATATACCCCTCGATTCCATAGACAGTCTAGCCCCTCCAAGCCTCCTGAAAAGGGACCCTATATCCCTAGATTCCGTCAAAGACACGAAGTCCATATGACAGGAAGGTTAGAAAACCTTAGGCCCAAATGGAGAACTGAAAGTATTCCGGTATACGAAGGTGACGAAACTTATGCCCGAAATAAGAATCTCCCTACGTATCTAGACGGATACACAAACACTGCTAAAATGGCAGAAGTTCCTATGAACTCCGTAGGAATAAAACTAGACATTGATAGAGTCGACAACATCAAAAAGGCTCTAGAAACCTGGAAGCATAGTATGGAATTATGCTTCGCCCTGCATAACGTTTGGACTGTAGAAGAATGCCATGCTTATGCAGAACTCTCCTTAGTCGGAGGAGTAAAGGTATTCATCACTGACTTGTTCAAAGTGACAGATGACGAGTCTAAAGCTCTGAAAGCTCAATATTTGGAAAAATATGGAGAACAGAGAAATGTTGATGGATATGTATGGCTTATCCACAGAGAATACATAGGCCAGACCCGGCAATTAAGCCGTGAAAAGGAGCAAGAAGTTGCTAGGATTAAGTTATGCAACTTACAGCTTTGTGACCTCAGGTTCCTCAAGGAATATTCCAATTCCTATAGAGACCTTTACCATCTTTGTGGAGATAGAGGAAACGATCTTAAAAATGAATATTTTAGAAAGATCTCTCATATCGGTCCTGAGGTATCTTGTAATTGTCCCGACAACAAATGCAATAGCATGTGTAGTCAGACAACGGAGACAGCTGTAGAAAGCCTCCTAGAACTCTGCTGGACACAGATTGAAACTCATCATCTGAGACAAGCTCAAGAAAGAAGAGATCGAAAGAAAGATCTCAACAAGGTAAAACAAGATACCTTAGACCTGCTTAAAACCAATTTAAGCACAAGTCCTACGGACAAATGGAATGTAGAAAAACCTACATGCACCTTAGTCCTCAAAGACCCTGAGAAGACCATAAAAGGTAGGGCCTTTGCCGCTAATCCTAACGAAAGGAAGGAATTAGCAAGACAAGTTGAAAAGCTTCTTAGCTCTAAGCTAATAAGAGAATCAACCTCTAGACATTCCTCGACTGCCTTCTTGGTAAATAACCACTCGGAGCAAGTCAGAAGAGAACCAAGGATGGTTATTGACTACGAGCTTCTCAACAACAACACTGTTGACGAGAACTACCAGATACCATCAAAAGACAACCTTATCCAGCTGATTATGGATAAAAAATGGTTTAGTAAGTTTGACTGTAAATCAGGCTTCTGGCAATTTGCAATGCATGAAGAATCCGTACCCTCGACAGCCTTCACCATTCTACAGGGAAAATACGAATGGTTAGTAATGCCATTTGGTCTCAAAAATGCCCCTCAGATCTTCCAAAGAAGAATGGATCAGATCTTTCGAGACCATAGAGACTATTGTTTAGTCTACATTGATGACATTTTAGTGACTTCAAAAACCCTTGAAGAACACTACGAACATTGCAAAAATGTGATCCATGAAATCCAAAAACATGGAATAGTTATTTCGCCCACTAAAGTTGAAATAGCTTTAGAAAAGATCAAGTTCTTAGGTGTAACCATTTCTAATGGAACCATTACCCTACAAGAACACATTGCTAAGAAAATCTTAGAATTTCCTGAGCAAATAGCCAATTGAAAGCACCTACAATCATTTTTAGGATTGCTTAATTGCACTTTTGATTATATTCAGAATATAGCCAAATATAGAGGAAGTCTTTCCACTAAATTAAGAAAGACAGAAGTCACTAATCTTTTTAAATGGGATGCACGTGACATACAAATCGTTAGAGAAATTAAGGAACCGGTGAAAAACCTTCGAGCCTTAGCATTACCCTCTAAAGACGATGAATTTGTAGTCCAAACTGATGCCTCCGAAAAACAATGGGGAGCAGTTTATCAAGCCATCAATGAATTCGACAAAGAAAAGAAAAGACGAATTTGTTGTTATAAATCAGGTACATTTCCAGATACGGTATCTCGATACCACATCCATGAAAAAGAATTGTACGCAGTCATAAAAGCCTTTGAAAAATACGAGCTTTTCCTCAGACAAGATGAATTCCTCCTAGAGACGGATTCAACATTTGTCAAAACCTTCCTTAAAAATAATCTAGGAAATATTAAGCAGTCACGACTCCTTAATTGGCAAACGTATTTATCTGGTTTTAAGTATATTGTCAAACATATACCCGGAAAAAATAATATACTTCCAGATATTCTATCTCGTGAAACTGTTTTTGCTAACAATTCTTATGTGCAGGCAAACATGTTCTCACAGAACCCTCGTGGCCGAGATAGAGGCCGTGGTCGCATGACTTCTCGAGGTCGTGGACGCCACACTGAAAAGCCACCCTGGTTTAATCCAAATCAGGATATTGCTTCAAGTTCATCAGAAGCAACTAGACAACCATTTTCAGCAGAAGCTGAAAAAATCAGACAACTTCTCAAAAATTTGAGAGAAGAAGACACTCTCCCAGACACAGGATTAAAAACAGACACTTCGAAAGAAGAATCATCGGAGAAAGCTATTAATTTAGTTAGTCCAACCATCATAGAAGATGATGAAAATAGTCACCCTTTCACTATTGTAGAAAGGAAAAAAGAGCCAACGAGCCAAGAATACATTGATGTATTCGATATGAAAAAAAACACTGTGTTATGCCCTCCCAGCATGAACGCTCAGAATAAGATAAAATTCCAGAAATTTGGGAATGTTTATCTAAGGAGACACTTGAAGAGAGAACGCTTCCCTCTTCATAATCAACTCAGGCAGCTCTCACTAGCAGGTGAACTAGCCGCAGTAGACACAGTTTGGAATGCAGCCCAGAATAACCTGCATGTTGAATTCAAACAAGGTCTCTATGCCCTTTTGGTAAAGATGAGACAACAGCGAGCAAAAATTGCTCAACTCAAAGGAAGAGTACCAGGGAACAGCCCTTCTTCCTATGCCAGTATTACTAGCCCATCAAAGCTAGTATTTGTCAAAATTCAGTATAATGTACGATACCTTGTACCTACTGAATTACAGACCAGATCAGTTGCTAGTATGGATTTTGCACTAGCACAACAGCTCAACGAAGAAATGTTACCCCTCATGGGTCTTCTCGTTGAAGGATTCGTGACAACAATCCCAAGACTGTTTATCGATACCCATGAGTATCCGATAACAAATACCGACGTAGCTCGTACGTTGATCGACTACGGGTATCTTGCCAGCGTCCTTGTATGGGGAGAAGAAGATTTGAGCATACTCCTTCCAGAGCACCGGAAGATTGTTACCCTCCTCCTCAAAGGCCAATATCCGAAGTATATTTCCTTCTGGACCAATCAACAGGAAGACCAGAAATTCAGTCTCATCCGGATTTCAGAAAGCCGGATCTTTAATTTTGACCCTCAGATCGAAAAAAGAGATCTGGACTACCAAGCTTTGCTCGGACATCAGACCGGCCTGACCAGTGACCTAGCCTTCAGTCTCAGCACAGACGGAGAAGATTGGTGGACCCTCTACCACAGTCACGGATGTATGATCCAGACCCAAGATATTTACGGCTCTGAGATCACTGTAAAACGACGTCCTCTTGACAGCCCATTAGAGGAAATCGTGATACATTGCACCATCCCGCAGATTGCAGCCATTTGCCTCAGCGACAAGCGAGCCACCAAAGAGACGCTTAGCCTGCTCACCAATGAGTAAGCCAAGCAACTGCAAGACCTCCTCCAAGATTATTGTTTCTCGGACAATAAAGAACAGCCCTTCCGGCTAGACGAAGAGGAAGACCGAGTTGAACGGGAAAGTTCAGCTAGCCCAGACGTGCCGACTCACTGAGTGCCGCGCTACCGACACTGCTGACCGTCCGTAGACACAGTCTGCAGAAAAGAGACCATGCGTCGAAAGCCGTGTAAAGTTTTCTTCGGCCCATGCCCGAGAAAAAAGAGCCCCTAGAGTTCGTAAACTCTAAAAGAGAAAAGGCAAAGAGACAAAAGTGAATAGTAGAAGAGGAATCTACTTTTTCAAGAAGGTGGAGAAGAATCAAAGTGTTAAATAGTAATGTTACTATTTAATAAAGTAGATGTCAGAGTGTAGACACCACTCTTCGGCAGAAAACCTGAGAACGCCTGATAATCCAGAGTTCTCAGACCCAAGAACGGGATGATTTTTCCTAACGATGAGGTGCCCTTATATAGAGTCTGGGCCTCAAAGTTTATACAATCCCACAAAGTCTCGGGTTCTCTGCGGCCGAAAGGTTCTTTGGTTACATGCGTGACTGGGGGTCTGAGAACTCTGGATTATCAGGCGTTCTCGGGTCTTCTGCCGAAGAGTGGTGTCTACACTCTGACATCTACTTTATTAAATAGTAACATTACTATTTAACACTTTGTTTCTTCTCCACTTTCTTGAAAAAGTAGATTCCTCTTCTACTATTCACTTTTGTCTCTTTGCCTTTTCTCTTTTAGAGTTTACGAACTCTAGGGGCTCTTTTTTCTCGGGCATGGGCCGAAGAAAACTTTACACGGCTTTCGACGCATGGTCTCTTTTCTGCAGACTGTGTCTACGGACGGTCAGCAGTGTCGGTAGCGCGGCACTCAGTGAGTCGGCACGTCTGGGCTAGCTGAACTTTCCCGTTCAACTCGGTCTTCCTCTTCGTCTAGCCGGAAGGGCTGTTCTTTATTGTCCGAGAAACAATAACCTTGGAGGAGGTCTTGCAGTTGCTTGGCTTACTCATTGGTGAGCAGGCTAAGCGTCTCTTTGGTGGCTCGCTTGTCGCTGAGGCAAATGGCTGCAATCTGCGGGATGGTGCAATGTATCACGATTTCCTCTAATGGGCTGTCAAGAGGACGTCGTTTTACAGTGATCTCAGAGCCGTAAATATCTTGGGTCTGGATCATACATCCGTGACTGTGGTAGAGGGTCCACCAATCTTCTCCGTCTGTGCTGAGACTGAAGGCTAGGTCACTGGTCAGGCCGGTCTGATGTCCGAGCAAAGCTTGGTAGTCCAGATCTCTTTTTTCGATCTGAGGGTCAAAATTAAAGATCCGGCTTTCTGAAATCCGGATGAGACTGAATTTCTGGTCTTCCTGTTGATTGGTCCAGAAGGAAATATACTTCGGATATTGGCCTTTGAGGAGGAGGGTAACAATCTTCCGGTGCTCTGGAAGGAGTATGCTCAAATCTTCTTCTCCCCATACAAGGACGCTGGCAAGATACCCGTAGTCGATCAACGTACGAGCTACGTCGGTATTTGTTATCGGATACTCATGGGTATCGATAAACAGTCTTGGGATTGTTGTCACGAATCCTTGAAGGAGAAGACCCATGAGGGGTAACATTTCTTCGTTGAGCTGTTGTGCTAGTGCAAAATCCATACTAGCAACTGATCTGGTCCGTAATTCAGTAGGTACAAGGTATCGTACATTATACTGAATTTTGACAAATACTAGCTTTGATGGGCTAGTAATACTGGCATAGGAAGAAGGGCTGTTCCCTGGTACTCTTCCTTTGAGTTGAGCAATTTTTGCTCGCTGTTGTCTCATCTTTACCAAAAGGGCATAGAGACCTTGTTTGAATTCAACATGCAGGTTATTCTGGGCTGCATTCCAAACTGTGTCTACTGCGGCTAGTTCACCTGCTAGTGAGAGCTGCCTGAGTTGATTATGAAGAGGGAAGCGTTCTCTCTTCAAGTGTCTCCTTAGATAAACATTCCCAAATTTCTGGAATTTTATCTTATTCTGAGCGTTCATGCTGGGAGGGCATAACACAGTGTTTTTTTTCATATCGAATACATCAATGTATTCTTGGCTCGTTGGCTCTTTTTTCCTTTCTACAATAGTGAAAGGGTGACTATTTTCATCATCTTCTATGATGGTTGGACTAACTAAATTAATAGCTTTCTCCGAGGATTCTTCTTTCGAAGTGTCTGTTTTTAATCCTGTGTCTGGGAGAGTGTCTTCTTCTCTCAAATTTTTGAGAAGTTGTCTGATTTTTTCAGCTTCTGCTGAAAATGGTTGTCTAGTTGCTTCTGATGAACTTGAAGCAATATCCTGATTTGGATTAAACCAGGGTGGCTTTTCAGTGTGGCGTCCACGACCTCGAGAAGTCATGCGACCACGGCCTCTATCTCGGCCACGAGGGTTCTGTGAGAACATGTTTGCCTGCACATAAGAATTGTTAGCAAAAACAGTTTCACGAGATAGAATATCTGGAAGTATATTATTTTTTCCGGGTATATGTTTGACAATATACTTAAAACCAGATAAATACGTTTGCCAATTAAGGAGTCGTGACTGCTTAATATTTCCTAGATTATTTTTAAGGAAGGTTTTGACAAATGTTGAATCCGTCTCTAGGAGGAATTCATCTTGTCTGAGGAAAAGCTCGTATTTTTCAAAGGCTTTTATGACTGCGTACAATTCTTTTTCATGGATGTGGTATCGAGATACCGTATCTGGAAATGTACCTGATTTATAACAATAAATTCGTCTTTTCTTTTCTTTGTCGAATTTATTGATGGCTTGATAAACTGCTCCCCATTGTTTTTCGGAGGCATCAGTTTGGACTACAAATTCATCGTCTTTAGAGGGTAATGCTAAGGCTCGAAGGTTTTTCACCGGTTCCTTAATTTCTCTAACGATTTGTATGTCACGTGCATCCCATTTAAAAAGATTAGTGACTTCTGTCTTTCTTAATTTAGTGGAAAGACTTCCTCTATATTTGGCTATATTCTGAATATAATCAAAAGTGCAATTAAGCAATCCTAAAAATGATTGTAGGTGCTTTCAATTGGCTATTTGCTCAGGAAATTCTAAGATTTTCTTAGCAATGTGTTCTTGTAGGGTAATGGTTCCATTAGAAATGGTTACACCTAAGAACTTGATCTTTTCTAAAGCTATTTCAACTTTAGTGGGCGAAATAACTATTCCATGTTTTTGGATTTCATGGATCACATTTTTGCAATGTTTGTAGTGTTCTTCAAGGGTTTTTGAAGTCACTAGAATGTCATCAATGTAGACTAAACAATAGTCTCTATGGTCTCGAAAGATCTGATCCATTCTTCTTTGGAAGATCTGAGGGGCATTTTTGAGACCAAATGGCATTACTAACCATTCGTATTTTCCCTGTGGAATGGTGAAGGCTGTCCAGGGTACGGATTCTTCATGCATTGCAAATTGCCAGAAGCTTGATTTACAGTCAAACTTACTAAACCATTTTTTATCCATAATCAGCTGGATAAGGTTGTCTTTTGATGGTATCTGGTAGTTCTCGTCAACAGTGTTGTTGTTGAGAAGCCCGTAGTCAATAACCATCCTTGGTTCTCCTCTGACTTGCTCCGAGTGGTTATTTACCAAGAAGGCAGTCGAGGAATGTCTAGAGGTTGATTCTCTTATTAGCTTAGAGCTAAGAAGCTTTTCAACTTGTCTTGCTAATTCCTTCCTTTCGTTAGGATTAGCGGCAAAGGCCCTACCTTTTATGGTCTTCTCAGGGTCTTTGAGGACTAAGGTGCATGTAGGTTTTTCTACATTCCATTTGTCCGTAGGACTTGTGCTTAAATTGGTTTTAAGCAGGTCTAAGGTATCTTGTTTTACCTTGTTGAGATCTTTCTTTCAATCTCTTCTTTCTTGAGCTTGTCTCAGATGATGAGTTTCAATCTGTGTCAAGCAAACATCTAGGAGGCTTTCTACAGCTGTCTCCGTTGTCTGACTACACATGCTATTGCATTTGTTGTCGGGACAATTACATTTTACCTTAGGGAATTCCCGAGGTATCTTTAAGTCATAGGTTTTTCTAATGCTTAAAGAGACTGCGTTTCTTTGGACGTTTATTGGGAAGTATTTGTCTATAAAATCCATTCCAAGTATGGCGTCGAAACGAGAGGTGAATTCCTCTATTACCCAGAACTTCTGTTCAAGGAGAATTAGGCTTTTCTCTACTTCAAGAAATAGAGTCTTTGTAATCCTTTGACTCTGGAATTTTCCTGCGTTGGCTGTTCCACCAGATATTCCTTCGGGTGAGAAAGAAATAAGGTTTTCTGGAACAAGGTGTGGTCCGGTTAATGACATTACCGCTCCCGTATCTATAAGGGCGATAAATGATTTGTCATTGTAGTTGGCTATCTTTAATCTGATAGTGGGACTAATCCCTAATTGTGGTCCAGAAAGATTTAGGTTTTGGACTTCCATTCGGTCCTCACCTTCATCTTTTTCGAGCTCCATCGTTTCAAGAGCTTCTGTTCTTTTCATAAAACTTTCTGGTCTATCTTCTTTGTAGACCGGGTCTTGCTCATATCCTTCTTGATCCCATTGAGCAGTATAACTTAGACTATCTTCGGGATCTTCGTCCCAGTCAAAGTCTTTAATACTCCAATATTGGTATGCCTTTTCTTCAATATTGGATATGGGCTTTGAAAGTAGGTCTGGAAGAGGTAGAACATTTTCTTGGCCTTCTTCCCTATAGCCTTCCAATTTTCTGGCTATATTCAACCGATTCTCTTCTACTTCTTTCCAAAAGTCTGCGTAGGTATTGAGAATACTAGTTTGCCTTTGCTTTATATGATCTGCCATAAGCAAAAAGCAATGTCTATGATAGATTAGTTTGAAGTTTGGCTCAATCATGAAACAATCTTCAATATGGCTTTGACCAGTGGTCATGCCTTTGCATCTATCGCACTGGACTAATTGGTTTGACCATTTCAAGTCAAATTGTCAATATAATCCGGGCTTGACTTTGCCGAGGAACCCTTGTGTTCCTGCATACCAGCATTTCTGGTTTTCGAAGTCATGAAGGTCTAGTTCCATAGTCTCTTCTTCACGAAGGGCTTTCCCTTTGAAGGGTTGTGCCTGTTGGAACATATTAACTTCATTAGCCGAGTTTTCTGAATCCGTTTCTGTTTCAGATTCATCTTCACTGTCTGTGGTTTCTGTCACAGAGTATATGCTTTCCGAATCATCAGAATCATCTTCTAAGAACGAATTAAGCTCAGACGGGTAGATAATATCTAAATCCTGTCTATCAGCTTCTACTAGCATACATTCAACAATGTTTGCTTGCTTGTTCTTGTCGGGGCATTGTGGAGCAAAATGTCCTTCTTTTCCACATGTCCAGCATTCCTTTCCGGTAGTCTTTTTAGACTTGTCTTTCCGGTAGTTAGGAACTCGTTTCTTCTTAGAATCGTTCTTCTTAAAGAATTTCTTCTTGAGAAACTTCTTGTCATTTTTCTTGCCTAGCTCTTTGAAGGTCTTAGACTTTCGAAACTTGTATTTCTTTCGTTTCATAGGTCTAAAGTCCTTTTCTTTGTGAGCTTTCTGCCTATACTTCTTCAGCTTTTTCTTGCTGAAAGGCTTTCCTGAGCTTTTGGATGTCCTGCATCCCCATTGGACAGGGATACGCTCATCTCTAAAATCTATGCCTAAGCTAAGGTTTTTCAAAGCTTTGGAGGCTGTCTTCTGATCATCGAAAGCTTCTTTCATATACTTAAGCTGATCTGTCACATATTGGATCCTTTCATCAATAGTGTTGTCTCTGGCTTTATCAAATCCTTCATAAGATTGATAATCTTTCATCAGTGTATGACCGATATGAGGGATCTTTCTAAAATATTCATTTTTAAGATCGTTTCCTCTATCTCCACAAAGATGGTAAAGGTCTCTAAAGGAATTGGAATATTCCTTGAGGAACCTGAGGTCACAAAGCTGTAAGTTGCATAACTTAATTCTAGCAACTTCTTGCTCCTTTTCACGGCTTAATTGCCGGGTCTGGCCTATGTATTCTCTGTGGATAAGCCATACATATCCATCAACATTTCTCTGTTCTCCATATTTTTCCAAATATTGAGCTTTCAGAGCTTTAGACTCGTCATCTGTCGCTTTGAACAAGTCAGTGATGAATACCTTTACTCCTCCGACTAAGGAGAGTTCTGCATAAGCATGGCATTCTTTTACAGTCCAAACGTTATGCAGGGTGAAGCATAATTCCATACTATGCTTCCAGGTTTCTAGAGCCTTTTTGATGTTGTCGACTCTATCAATGTCTAGTTTTATTCCTACGGAGTTCATAGGAACTTCTGCCATTTTAGTAGTGTTTGTGTATCCGTCTAGATACGTAGGGAGATTCTTATTTCGGGCATAAGTTTCGTCACCTTCGTATACCGGAATACTTTCAGTTCTCCATTTGGGCCTAAGGTTTTCTAACCTTCCTGTCATATGGACTTCGTGTCTTTGACGGAATCTAGGGATATAGGGTCCCTTTTCAGGAGGCTTGGAGGGGCTAGACTGTCTATGGAATCGAGGGGTATATGATTCTAAGATCGGGGGCGAGGATTCGGCTGGCGTAGACTGTCTGGTTTGGCTTTGTTCTACACGACTTTGCTGAACCATAAGCTCTTGGAGCATCCTCATCTCCGATAGGTCTTTACAAGCGGTTAAACGCTGGGTAAAGTCCGTGTCTACTTGCTGACCGGTAGAGGTAAACATATTTGCCTCGGGGTCTGTGTCAAACCTTCTCAAACTACGAGAACCGGAACTAGGGTTTCGGTAGAGGTTTATGTGTTTTGAGGGTTTAGGTTTAGGGTTTAGGGTGTTAGGGTTCTCACTTGTCCCTTCTTCACCACGTTCGAGCTGCAAGGTACTCTGACGGCCAGGGGCGAAGTTTTGAAAAAACTGGGCGTGCTGGTCGCTGGCAGGGGCCATAAGCTTCCCGGGGCCAAAAGCAAAGGTGGTACCTTTCTTTTCGGTGAGCATATAAGCAAGCTGGGCTTTCTGCGTGGCCTGAGGGGTAAGGTCGGGAAAATGCCATTGTTTAGTACGTTGGCAGTGCTCGACCATTATTGTAGGCGAAAGTGTAGTCAGGAAGCCTGCTAGGATTTACACTTCGTACAATCAATTGCTGTCCGCGCTTTCCAGTAGGAATCTCGTGTAACAAACCTGTTTGAGATTGCTCATGGAACATTACCAATGCCTGATATTGGATTGATAATTGATGTCTCAAGGGATAGATAGTGTCATCATATCCATCCGTGTCAATTACTAGTTTAAACTGATCTAAGCAGTGAATGCTAGTAACGAAACCAGGGATAACCTGGAAATAGGCGACATTATCTTGGAGCTGTAGTTCTCCCATTCCAAGCACATTTTTTTGGAATTCTTGATAACGTTCGTCTATCAGGACGACACAAACTCGGAATCGAGAGTTTGGCAAATGGAGTCCTTGGATACGACATTGAAATAGTCCAAAGGACATATATTTGTATCCTCTAAGCTTATACTTAGTGATCCATTTGTCATTAAAGACTGAAATAACCTGTTAATCAGGGGTAATGTCAAGCGTGTTATTCCATCTTGTAATTTCGTAATTATCTCCTAAAGGAGTGGTTCCTTGGAGAAAAATGTCTTTGTATTTAGGTTCGGGTAACCTTTCCTTTTGAAGATTATACATAATGTAGTCTTCAAGAGTTTTATCATCACTATGCCAAGAGATATCGGGAAGATTCCGATTGTTGACAGTAGTGGATAATTGTCTCCCAATTTTTCTGAGGGCAAGCATATTGCACTCGTGGCTAGACAAAGGCGGTTTAGTAACTGTGAGCCTTGCCTGTTCTCTCCCATCATTTATATATATATATATATATTCCAAGTTAGACCGAGTCGAGTTTTTTTTCGAGTTTTCCGAGTTACTTGACTTGGCTAACTTTTGAGTCGAGTTGAGTTTTCGGGGTTTTGAACCATGGTCTTGTCACAGTGTCACTTGAGAATGTATATGGAAGAATGGTATAGTCGTAAGTTGAGTTCCTTTACAAACCATTGCCAATTTGCCATATTTGTGGCTATTCTCAGGCTTCAGCACCAACAATTGCAATGGACACGCAGCAGCCTGCCAGTTATATCTTAGCAAAGACTCTTTAAAGGTCTCTACAACAACAGCAAAGTCAAGTGAGATAAATGTATTAGTACCTACTGCTGATCCCTGATGGTGATTGGGTATGTTCCTGGCTTTCTATTCATTTGGTTTGCTATTATGTAGATATCGGTGAACCTTTTATTTTTTCTGTTTAAAGGTTCAAGTTTTCTTAATCTCTTAATAAGGCTCCCAAAACATAGATAATCTAGTAATCTATTATATGTGCGGTCATATTTGATTCTGTTTCTACATAATTAGTTAATCTGGCAATATATGTTTGGCAAAACATAGTGTTTTTTTTTGGTGCTTTGATGCCGATGTAGTAATATAGGCTTCTGTTAAAAGGCCTTTGGAAAGGCCTCATCTACTGTTGCCAATAATGCAATTCAGCTATATCATTTATTCTGTAGATAATGAACATGATTGACATTTGGAATTAATTTCTTGTTCCACAGTTAATGGATGGCAGTTTATACGATGATAATCTTTTATAAGCTGGTCAAACATGGCCAACAAATTGAATTAGTTCCATTGCATTGGTGAAGATTATCTTAAAGAAATCAAGCTTCAGGGTTGTAAAGATATTAAACCATTCAGGAATAAAGTTCTTGCACAGATCATTATTGGAACAGAGAGAGCCCGTGGCATAGTTACAGTTATCTTGGTTGACTTGGTCAACTATGAATGAACAACGATACACCTTTAAGTACTCTCTAATTCTATATGACACTTGTTAATGCAGCACACATTTTTTACTTTAACAATTTCAACTGCTTCCGATATTGTAGGCATCGTAGAAAAAAAGGGACTATAGTTTCACACTTTCATATTTATTTCTTCATTCAAATGGACAAATGCCTTCCTCTTTTGTGTATTAAATGTACATTTTTTCCTAATGTTCTCTCTATATTATATGATTTGTATTCACACTTATAGCTGCAGCACGTGTTCTTGATTGACTTAATTGGAATAAGTTTATTTTCCCCCATTTTTTCGTGATCAAGCCAAGAACCCTCCCACCTCCTCCCTGGTTCACCAAATGGAACACCATTCAAGAACAAGCAAGTGGATGCGAGAACAATTACGGGAAATCGAGGAGGGAGAATTATTAAGGACTCTCTGGTTTCTCTTTTTCCAAATGGACCAAGAAATAGCTTCTGGAAGAATTGACCAAATGGCGAGCAACATCTTCATTGAGAAAAGAAGAAGGAAAGACCCATTCCACTCCCACTCTGGAAGAGAAAAAAAATCCCAAATCTCACTCGCATTTGGACAACTAATAGCAGATGGTCCACTAATTCTTCCGCATTAAGGCACAAATAACAATGATTTGCCATCATCCAACCTCTACTTTTCAAATGATCACAAGTTAGAATCTTATTCAACGATGCATTCCATAAGAAGAAAAAAACCTTGGAAGGAATACCAGGATTCCAAACCACCTCATGAGGAAAATAACCCGGAGGCTTGCCTCAATGGAGGTGATTTGAAATCCAAGGCAGCGGTTGAAATTCTAGACTCTCAAGTGAATTTTCCAGCTGTGGTAATTAACCTTACTCCCTCTAGCTTTAATTTTGATTTTAGGTCTATGTGGTTAGTTTGCTATAATTTTGCATGTTATATGTTTGATAAAATGCATAGCTTGAGTGCAATCATCTGGTTTGAGTCTATATATACCTCTTTTTTCCCCTCATTTATCCAAATTGCTGGAGAATATTTTGGGCTCACTGTAAGCTATCAAGATGGATCTTGCTAAGAATTGAAATTGGCAGAGGTCTAAGGCGCAAGTTCTAAGTGGAAAAATCAGAGGATTGCATGTATTTGAAATGCAGGTCAGTCATACAAGTTTCAGAAATTCCTTACCTGCAATCAATATTTCAATTCTTTCCTTTCAAATTGAATTATCATAGGCTTTAGCATGTAGTTATACTTCAGAATGCAAGCTATTCATCACAGGAGGATTGTGATTGATGCTCTTTTTTTCCTCTAAAGCAAAATACAATGTATGGAGGGTGAGAGGGTGTAGTATTCCTATACAATGTATAAGGATTTAGGGTGACAGAGCCATCCATGTCAACCCTCATCCGGAGAAACTTCAAAATAAATAAAAAATTGTGACCCCTACCATAGAGCAATCATGTTTCGACAACACCCATCCATATTTTAAGCATACAGACCTATCAGATTATATATGGGTTTAATATCATATTTATACTACTTATTAACATACTGTTCATGTTCCATGAATACATCGAAAATGCTTAGATCCAATGGACACAATGTAAATGCTCAAACATTTGTTTGTTCGAACTGAATAAGCTGTCTGTCTGACAACAACTACAACATTTGTTTGTACAATGAAATTAGATTATCTGAGCTGTAAATGGATCTAGCTTACATCTACACTATGGATCGACGGATCCACAACATAACCCACTGGAATATTAAACATCACTAATTTGTGATGAAAAAATATTTAGTGTTTGATTCAAATGGATTACCATTTGAGTCCAGCTGTAACTTCATTATTGGAATGGGATAATGGACTTTATGGAAGTTGGAGTTTGGAGCATCAAGCATTGATTAGTGTCTTAAATTTTTTATCCCCACTCTTAAATTTCATAGACATGAGAAATTATGATTATTAGCAAACACCCCGTGTGATGCACGGGAAATAAAAAAAATATAGAAAAATACATGGTTCAAGCCCTCATCTGATCTCAGATGATAGGTTTTCATCTATTGCAATTTTACTGTTATGGCATCTTATATACCTTTACACTTTCCACATTTTCTGGCAATTCCAATATTCCTATCAGATCATTCGAGTTCAAGTTGTTCATGCCAAATCATTTCTACAAGATATCAAGCTAGACAATTTCCTAATTGTGATTGGGGAGGTGAGCGAATCAGGTTTTGGTTCTAAATTTAACTGTGTTCTCATTCTTAAGAATTACTTCTAAAATAATATTCTATTTCACTTGCATATAGGTATATGTTATTAACTTAGGCTAGCTAAGAAATGTAGACACTTTAACCCATCATCTCATTCCTTATAGGTATGTAGCATTAAATTCTTTAATGGATTAAGTTTCTATATCAACGAATGTGAAGTCTAATGAAGATAAGCAATTCGAGCCAGGACATAGCAAAGATGGTGATTGGTGATCATGTTAGCAATTTCCATGAGATTTCATTATGATTACAACTTATTTCACATCTGTTCTTTAGTATGCGTCTTGCAATGATAATTGGTGATTATGTTAGCAATTTCCTGCAGATATCTTTGGATTACCCATGGATAGTTTAATTTCAAATCTTGTAGATTTCGCTAGTAGATACTGATCCCTTTCTCCTTCTCTCAAGCATTATAATATCTCAAGAGGAGGTCGTTGGTAAAACTGGTGCAAAACATTGCCAACTTTCTGTTATTTACTTATTGTTTAGATTTTTAGTGTAAACTTTTGAGTTTTTGTCTATCTGCAATGTTCTTTTGAGTTTTTGAAGAACTATAGCTCTTCCAAAATCAAATATAGAGATAACAAATAATATATAACAAGTTGGGAAGATAACAAAAAGGCAAGCGAAACACTGATTTTATTACCATTATAACCAGGTAAGCAGGGCTTGCACTTAAAGGTTTTTTATTTCTACTTTCTTATCTTTCTACCCATTTTCGTTTTTATCATGAATTACTATTTAAGCATTTTACATAGGAAAAAGTTGTGATGCACATTGGAAATAAGTCTCATTGACATATATCTAATAAATCTATTTCAGATAAGATTTATCTGACTCATTTCTCTCACTCCCGAGTTAACACTACAACTAGTTTGTGTTGGATGAATTGTAAGTGCATTTCTAAGGTAGTTATTTCAGATTTAGCTTACATTGTTTACTTTGTTATTGCTCTCAATGCAATCTAAATTCAAATTTTAGATAGCTATGACATAGTCCGTCTTAGACTACAATTCTGAAAATGTACCCTCCAAAACATGTGATAAATGGTTGTTGAGAAAAGTATCTTTACATGATATGTTTGCTACCTTAGTGTTAGATCCTTCTTCCAAGTTATAACTTTTAGTAATATCTGTTTAACTTATTCTTATGTGCAGCAAGTTGATGGATAAGGTTATTTCAGTGGAATATGCAGCCCTTGATTATGAAAATAAAGAATGGGCACAGTCCTGACCGGAGAGGTCACAATAGGTCTCCCGGTAGGGGTAGGAGGAGCGATAATCTCAGGCGATCCCGAAGTTCTTATAGGAAAAAGAGGGCTAGGTCTGATTACTGTCGAGGCTCCAGTCCAAATTCCAAGCCTGATCCAAGGGGGGCAGTCCTTATAGGAAAGAGAGGGCTAGCCCTGATTACGGCCACGGCTCCATCCCCTATTCAAAGCCTGATCCAAGGGGGGCAGTCCTTATGGAAAAGAGAGGGCTAGCCCTGATAACAGCCATGGCTCCATCCCATATTCCAGACGGACCAGGCCTGATCCAAGGGATCCAAGGGACAATCCCAATCATGGTAGATCTGAAAGTCTGGTCTATGAGAGGTACTGCAGGTTTGTAATTTTGTATTTTTCTGAGGGTTATGTTAGCTCACTTCATTCTTTTTGTGTTCTCTACGCAATAATTTGACCTTTTTTCTTTATAAATTTTAATGCCATGATCATACTCTATTACTGATAATGCAGCCGTTCACCCCCGGTTCAAGAAAGTTATTGATCCCAAGAAGCAGCAGAAAAGAGCTTGAAGGGATTTGTAAAATTTCTTTTTAGAATTCCATCTAATTGCAGAACCCAGTTTATTTGATTTGTAAGATTTTTTTGGCTTAGTATTCCCTTCGATATCGGAGCCCAGATAATTGACTTTTTTTTTGGAACGAAAGTATCCGGGCCTCTTGGAGCACCCAACAAGGGGAAGCTTCTTGAGGCGTGGTCTTGGCCACGACCACTTGCTATATGCATTTGGAAAGGACTTTGAGATATGCTTCTGAACTGGTGAATTAGGGCCTTGACAGTACCAGCTTATTTTATAGAGCTGCCATATTTCAACCCTTCTCAGCTTTTATGGATTTAGCTATTGGTATTGAATTGCTTCAATATGCAAGAAGCAACATTTTTCTATACTCTTCGAAAATTACGAAAAGTAACAACTCGGTTATAGAATAAGATCAAATTGCTTGCTCTATGCGAAAACCCATTTCTTCGATTTTGACTTTTGTTTGTTACATTTGTTTGATTTGTTCATTTTGGATTCCGTCATGGAGGATGCAACCGGTAATGGCCTATCAATTTTTTCAAGTTTTTTCCATTCCTTTAATCTGTTTGATTTATAAATTCTTTAAACTCTTATCATGGGTATCTAGATTTTCATGGAGAGTTTGTTCGGGGTAATTTTCATGTGTCAAATTATTATTGTTATTCTTATCAGTTATCACATAGCCGGATCCATCTCTCCACCCGAAATACGTACCCCCGATAAAATCTCTATAAGATGAGCCGATTGTTGTTGTTGATAGACGATAAAGGGTTGTTGCCTCCCGTTCATGGCACGGGGTGGTTGCTAGTATTCTTATGTAAGACTGTGATTCACAAGAGTATATGACAGTGTTTGACATGGACACTTGGCACTGGCGATGCCAGTTGCTACTAGAGAAGGAAAATAATCACCTCCTCGGTCGGTGACATAAGGAGGTGCGTCTCGGGTCCCTTTTAATGTCATGTGTCCCACTTTTAACTCTATTTAACTGTGGTTAAGATTCACTCACCCCTAGGGTTCACCCATCTACCCATAGTTTTTAGAAAAAAAAAAATTTAACAACTGGAGTTTAAAAAAAGTAACTAGAGTTCATGGGAGTTGAGTTTGATTTTGTGGAGCAATAGTTCACTCCTCACCAGTGGAGTGAACTATTTTGTTTTTTTTTTAAATTTATTTTTTGTATATCACTACTTTGGGTTAGTATTTGTTCAGGGGTTAGGAAAGGGCTACAATGCACCCTCCATGCGGGATCGATCCCAGACCAGCCTCCTAGTGAGGGGATACACTTACCAGTGGGCTAGCCCCACAATGTGTAGTGGAGCGAACTATTGCTCACTAGAGAATATTTCATTTTTTCTTTGTTTATATATGTTGACTAGTGACTTCTTTTAATTTTAATCCCGGAGGGTGTAGCCCAGTGGTCACTTGGACGAACCGTAAGCCTGGAGGTCTCGAGTTCTATTCCTGGCTCCCTCACTAACGGTTGCATGGGGTGGAGGTAATTCCATATGTAGACCATGGGATTAGTCTGAGCTTTCAAGGCTAAGGATTTCCACGGTTATTAAAAAAAAAAACTTATTTTAGGGGCCGTTTGGATACACTTCCGTTTTTCTGTTTTTATTTTCTGTTTTAAAAAATTGGAAACAACATTTTGTTTCCAAATTTTTTAAATAGGAAACACACTTGACATTAATTGTTACTTGTTTTTAAAAAATGAAAACAAAAAAAACATGTTTGATAAATATGGTTAAATAATTTCAATTCATAGTGGTGGTCGTGGTAGGTGGTGTAGTGCGGTGGTGGCAGTGATGGTGATGTGGTGTGGGGGCGGTGGTGGTGGTAGTATTGTGGTGTTGTAGTAGGTGGTGGTAGTGATGGTGGTGGGTGTTGGTGGTGGTGGGTGGCGGTAGTGATGGTGGTGGGTGTTGGTGGTGGTGGGTAGCGGTAGTGATGGTGGGTGGTAGTAGTGGGTGGTGGTGGTGTTGTTGATGGCGAGCATTCATCAAAATAACCAAAAAAAAATTATTATGGTGTGGAAAGTACTAAAGCGTCTTCAAAATTCTTCAAATTAATCATTTAGGTTTGGTGAGTACATTGTGTTCAACTTTCCTTTATTGTGGTCCCACACAAATCCACAATAAATAATAAGATAATGAAAGTTTTGACTTTGTTGGTATGTAAAATTTGGTGAGCCGGCTTGGATTTAGGAATGCTCTAGGCCTCTAACGATGTTATTAAAAAAGAGATTAACGGTTAGGATTTGGTACTCCCATATATCTCCCAAATCTACTCCCCAATCTTAATCGTTTTTAACCAATTATTAAAGGTCAGGATTTAAGTTGGCTTATTTTATCTTTTCTAATGCTACATCAGCTATAATCCTAACCGTTTAATAACTGATACACCTTGGGAGTATCCATAGACTAATTCAAAAGGAAAATCCGCTGTAATATTGTTAATCAATCCACATAGCAAACTTGTCAGGATGGCCGAGTGGTCTAAGGCGCCAGACTCAAGTTCTGGTCTTCGAAGGAGGGCGTGGGTTCAAATCCCACTTCTGACAATTTTTTATTATTTTCTAAAATAAACTTTAGGAGCGTAGCTTTACAGTTGGCACTCTTGCTCGGCATACGCCATTTTTGGTCAATGTTTGGTAGTGGACGCAGTGGTGGTCCACACTTGGGTGCGCCGGAAAACGACAGTGGCGAGGATAAGCGATTTTTTTTTTTCTTTGGTATTAGGATAAGCGAATAGAAAATCACCAAATTTGATATCTCTCCAATTCCACTGTTAAAATTGACAGTACAGCTGATCTTTGCTGATCGAAACCAGAAACTTAGAGTTAGGGTTTCGTCTTACACCGTCAGTTCTTTAATGGGATTACATTTCAACATCGAAGATCACCTACTTTTGACTCCAAATCCATGTTTCTAAGCTATATTTAGGATAGAAATTAGGTCTTTGGTCCAACTTCGTGAATATTATTGTTTCTAAAGCTACAGATCTAGTCGAATTTTTTCCACCACTACTTTTTATACATCATCTCGAAAATTCTCTGATATTTTTTCCACCACTACTCTTTATTTTTGATCCGACTGGACTTCGCACAAAATTAGCTTTTGCTGCACTCTCTGTGTGATTATTCAATCTCAAGGAGTGCTAAATCCGCTCCTTAATTGATATTCTCGGATGATGCATTTAAAAAAAAAAAATCGTTTGAGCTAGGAAGTGAAATAATGGCGATTGTATACGAGTTTGCGAAAGTTTCTCGGAAATTTAGGGTTTGGGAGCCTGATATTTGGATCGGTCACAATCGATGGCCCTGGACCAACGCTCTGGTAGGTCATGGAGTATTCAATATCTTATCTGTATGTATCTGCTGAATGTGGGGACTACTGTTGATCTGTTTAAATTTCGCGTCAGACGTTTTGACTATTGTAGTGGTCTTTCTTGTGTGATGTTCCACGTACAGTCTATATATACTCGCTGTCTCAATTTTGGCCGTGAATGAAGCTTAGATTTTTTAAAGAAACTTAGCGGTCGATCTGAGGTGATGAATCATTCTTAGTTGTTTAGAATTCCTACTGCATTTTTCTGGCCTGTAATTTCATTTTGGTTTGAGAGATAGACTCTGATTTAACTTGTTGCATTTAAATATTTAATGCCTTCCAATTCTTGGTTCAACTGTAAATATCTGTAAAATTTGTATTGCCTTTGAGACGATTGATTTTTCCTTTTTTTCGGGTGCGATTAGGAGCATCTATATATATTATAGTTGTTAGTCCTTTGACATCGGTAGCTTGTTTTGTACTTCTCATTTCTGTATTCCATTGTTTTGGAGAATTCTGGATTTGTCAAGAAGCTTCATCTTTTGAACAAAATAGAAGGTATCTAGGTGTGCACGTAGTAGTTTTATTTGGAATTATGCTCCAACTCTGAATCATTCTGATTTTAGAACAATTTTTTGTGTTATCTGTTGATGTTTTGTGTTTCTTTCTATTTTTTACAGTCATTTCCTAATTCATGGTGTATATTATTTAAAATCTGGAGTGTGGTGCATAGTTTAGTTGCTTCTTATTTTTTCCAATTATATTTGGGTTTCTGTATTGACGAGGTCTCGACTCACACCCTTGTGTAAATTGATTTGTACAGTAAGCATCTTTTTATTTAATTGAAAAGATAAAATATGATTCCCCCCCCTTAAAAGTCTATTTCCTGAGATCTTGAGCTTGGTCTAAACAACAAAATCTGTCACTTGCTGCTAGCTCACATTCGAATGCCTTGTGTTTTAATGCGGGGCTAATTTTTGGCTTGCCGCGGTTACCTAATCGAAAACCAAAATCTAATTTTTTGATCTAAAAATAAAACATAGGAAGATTTAATTGATGACAGGACAATGTTGTTCAAGCTATAGATGCTTTTTCTTAGCTACCATATTCTCATCGAGAAATGGTTACTCCAGCTATTACAGTCTTAACTTATGAAGTTTAGATATTTAAATACAGCAGTGTTTTATCATATTTATAGTGCATTTGACTCTCTTTTTTTGGCGTAAAGATTGCAAGAACATGGCATGTGCTAAAATTATTTATACTTCTTACTTTGGCTGGAAGACATGTGTTGTCATTTATCTATATTCTATATAACCTAGTTTTTGTTCCTGGACTAAATGGTATTTCCTAAAGTTGGTTCCTGGTTATGAGTTTTCTTGAGGCTCATCTGGACCAGAAGAGGATACTGTTTTTGGTGCTTTGGCTGAAGTCACTTCTTCCATCAATCTGAGTGCCCAAAACTGCAATTGGTTGCTTCATGCTTGGGTTGATTAGCAGAATAGGTTGAAGGACAGAATTGTTGCTTATATTCTTAAGTAGTAGAAGTTTTGCATGTTAGATTTGTGTGTGTGTGTGCATGTAATTGGTTCCTTGGGTTGATTAGCAGAATAGGTTGAAGGACAGTATTGTTGCTTATATTCTTAAGTAGTAGAAGTTTTGCAGGTTAGATTTTGGTGTGTGCGCGTGTGTGGTCGCACGCGCACATGTGTTTTGGAGATATGTTTTGTGGGTCTCATGTGAACCAGTATTGCTTATATGTTTTGTGGATCTCATCATGTGAACCAGTATTGCTTATCGTCATCTTGTGTGTGTGAGTGTGTGTGCTTTATGGGTCTCATGTGAACCAGTATTGCTTATCGTCATCCTTTTTGAAACTTCATCTGATAATAAATCCTCCTTTTGTTTCCCCTCACTTAATGCAAGATCACCAAATAACGGAAATCTTTTACATGGTGTAGGTAACGTTGCTTTGTCATGGAAAATAGCAAACATGTGGGTTCAGCAAAGCAGGATTCCCCTCAAGAACTGCCATCTCTTTTCAAATATATAACATCCAAAGCAGTGGCTGGCTTTGATAGCGTTGAACAGAGTGGTAGACAGAACAATCATTGTCAACCAACCGGCACTAGAACATCCAGTCCATTATCTAATGTAAGTTATACCTACAAGGCAGTGCCTATTGATAAAGAGTAGGCCTAACATATGCTAGCATAACCATTTCATTGAATTCATTGTGTCTAGGATGACCTTGGCAAAGTCAGCATACGCTGCATACCAAGATTAGCAGTGTGAATGGTCCTGGGGCTTAAACTGAGTACATTTGGGTTCTACTCTAGTACTCAGAAAACTCAATCCGTGTACCTAAATAAACAGTAAATGCTGTTAGATTCTTGGATAGGATTTGGGTTTTGGGGGGTGGTTCGTTTGGGGTTGTCTTGGTTTGGAGTTTCCAGAATTCAAATTGAGTTTCAGTACTTGTACATGATAGACATCTTATAAATGTGTCTCTTAATCAGCTGAGTGTCTACTGTCCCAAGTCAGATTCTGAAACTTACTTAGTCTTCAATTCTTGGTCCACCACCCAATAAATTTCCTAGGCAGACTCAGTTGATGATCTTGACCGTTGAACTTGTGATGTTCTTTTGGGCATCAGGAACAAAAATTTGTGTAGACGGGTTAGCCCTTTACCTCTTGTGTTTATTTGTTTCTCGTAAGCATAGTAACAAAGTTCTCCGATTTTTTCCAAAAAATCCCGAATAAGTCGCGGCTTTTTCATTGAACGATAAATCATGAAGTATTGCGACTTTTTGAAAAATTGCAATTTTTCATAAAGTTGCAAATTTTGTGAATCAAATAAGAATTATTCATGACTTTTAAAAAATTGAATAAATATAATATATGAAATATTATTCCTTTGAGTTCATAATTTAAAATCTTATTCATTAATTATTCATCTCTTAACTGACATTTTCCCCGAATTTTGTCAATTTATTCTGATATTTTTCCTAGCCGAATAGTTCTTGAACCTGATTTGGTAACTATGGTCGTAGGGAACTGGGGCAACTTCTTTACAAAGCCCAGCGGATGAATCTCAAGCAGTTGGCTGTCTCCAAATGCATTCTATTTCTATCAGCATGCCTTCTTCTCCTTTTTACTTAGAAAGCAATAAAAGAGTTTTCTTCAATGATAAAACGGACGCAACTGTCAACAACGGGATTCCAACCTCTCCTTCCTCATCTGCGGCTGCTAGCACCAAACAGACGAAAAAGGCAAAGTGTCATTCTCAGCCAATACCAGTAGGTAATGCATATGCCGAGGCAGTTACCAATGGAAAATTTTCAAATCCACATGCAAGGAATCCAAGAATTGATAAGATGAAGGACAAAAGGTTTGATTCTTTCAAAACATGGTCTGGGAAACTCGAGAGGCAGATATCACATTTACGTGGAAAGCAGCAGGAACTTGAACCAGAGGTTAACGATTCACAGAATGCCGAGATTGAGACTTTACCTGTGGACCGGTACTTCGATGCCTTGGAAGGGCCAGAATTGGACACTCTTAGGGTATGTGCTCTTCTTGTGATTGCTTAGTTCTGTTGGGATTTTTTTTCCTCGTCTGGAGTTTTTCTTTTTGTAAATAGTCAATCGTAATTTCATTATGACGTAGTTAGACATTATAACCTTCCTTTAAAGTTAAAACTAGTAAGGAGGAACCTGTGCGATGCACGAAAAATATTAAAAGGAAAAATAAGAATAAGTTATTAATACGGAAGAAACTAAATAAAATTATTCTTAATAATAAAAAAATATTACAAATATACTTCTAATGATAAGAAAATTTGAAATTCTTCTAAATAGGTATTGATTTATACCCGTATAGTCTTATTTCCCACAACTCTTGCATTTAGAAGAAAAAATAACAATTAATTGCAATAGCAAAAAACAAAGTAAATAGGAATAATGAAAAAGAAAATTTGAAAAGCTTTAGTAACTAATTTTTTATTATAAAAGCCATAATTCCTTGATATAAATATATAATAATTATCCTATGCTGAATTCCAAATTATATATAAAACACTTCACATTTAACTTATCACATAAATTCATCAATTCATACACCATGATGAATTCCAAATATGTACAAACAACTTGAAACTACAAAATTGCATATATTTTCCACGGAAGCAAGCAAAATAGGAATTAGATGAATGAAACATTCTATCAAAAACAAAACATATAACAACTAATGATCTTGAAAAATAAAAATAAAAGTAAGAAGTTGCAGACCTTGAAGGAGTGATTGCAAACTTGGAATTGTCGTAAAGTGCCAAAGTAGGAGGAGTCCTCTTGCAGGACACTGAAGGTGGCAAAGACAACTAAGAGGTAGGATTCCTGATACATTGGATTCTGTTCATTGTAGATGATCAATTGGAAATTCAGAAGGCGATGCAATGGTGGAGAATTGAACAAATAAGTATGGGTATCTACATCCTATAATTCCCTTAGTCAATATGCTCAAGCCTCAATGGCTACCAAATCATATGATCAACATGATTATTGAGTTGGAAAACTGCCCAATGGGTTTCCACCTGTTGGCCCTGCTTGATGATTAGGCTGGTTGCCCACTTAAGTGGCATACTAACTAACCAGAGTCTAATTGATATGTTTTTTTTTATGGTAAATCAGAAATATTATATATCAAGGCAGCAAAAAGAACAGAACAACAAAATTATGGGGTCACAAGCATGTGATCCTGCCATCTAAAGCTAGGAAAATGAAATTACAATAATGCTGCAAACAGAAAACAGGAATAAGGCCTTGAAACCCAGAAGAACAATAATCTCAAAACAAGACCACAGAACTGTAGGAAGGTCCAACTCCTCCAACTTGAAGTCCCAGTCACTGAACACCATTCCAAGATAAGGAGACGAATCCCACTAGAAACCGGGCCGCATCGTCAAAAATGCGACAGTTGTGCTCCTTCCAAATTGACCAAGCTACTGCACTGGAAGAACAGCCCAAAGAAAAGAGATGAGGGCCTCCAACTTTATTGAGAATCAATAAGATAAGAAGCCTTTGAAGGAATAGGAGAAGACCCAAGCCACACCCATTCGCTCAAGGAAATGGCTCTATATCTTCATTGCGAAAGGACAATGCAATGACAAATAATCAACCGATTCCTCCAACTCAAAGCACATGAAAAGTTGCCAGACATATTACATATACAATATAAGATACTGGTCTGCATTTCATACATGCATCTGCAATATATATATATATATATATGTAGGTAATAACTTGAAGGTTGCATGCCTGATAGTCTGCAAAATGCATAGGGAAAAAAATAGAGAAAAATGAAGAATAATGAAAAACTCAAAATATAACATACATTTGTATAAAAACCGAACTTAGATGAATATACTCCCAAACCTAATCACGCGCGCGTGCGCACACACACACACACATACATATATATTTGATCTTACCAAAACATGAGTTTGGTTTTAAGTTTTTCTTTGTCCAGAAAAATAATATACCTGCTTCTGCTGCTACCATTGATGCTATTTATTCAACCAATTTTGCTGTCCTGCATGATTACCTTTTCTTCCACCACTCCCGATCTAGACCCTTTTCAAATACCTCCGATAAGGGAGGTCTCGCATAAACCTTTGAAGAAGTAATTGTTTTCAAACTATGCTTCTTCTTCTTCAATCCCCAAAGTGGTTGCACCGTTTCTAATAAATGCCGGGAACCCCTCACTTCCTCTCTAATCAAAAGGAGGTGTAGGCATTTATAAAGGGCGTATACCGAATAGATTGGGTGGTTGGATTAAACTTGAAGTTGTGAGGGAAAGAGAGAGGAGGATGTTAGCCTCTAGGATACAACTCTAAGTACCCTAGATTGTTTCGATGATAACACAATAATGAAATGACTATTGATTTACTAATATTTTTTAGTATGTAAAATTTCAGCAAAAACAGAATATGTCGAATCAAATTTCAAGATACGAAGAATTGAAGAGCATAAGTCATCAAGTTCAAAGTCAAAGACTAATTCTTCTAAGAAGCACCAAAAGCTCAAAGTCAATGCATGAAGATCTATCAAGAGTACAGTTTCTTAAATTCAAGATTGAAGATCATCTTTCATGAAGACTAGTGTCTAAGTTAAAGTGTCTAGGACCCTGTAAAGTCTTCAAGTTATTGGAAAAGAATTGCTCATAGAATACCTAGATAGACCCTAGGTGACCTAGTATAACTTGGACATCATTCTTGGATCCTAAAAATGACTAAAATATTGATTATCTAGTTGCCTAAGGGACCTAGCATGATTCCCATCTTTTTGGTCTCATTAGGATGAGTTTACTGAAAATTTTCTGTGAACTCGTCGACGAGTACAAGAGACTCGTCGACGAGTGGATGACAGGAAAATGAAGCAATTGCTTCTATCTCCACTCGGTGACGACTCAAGCCAAATTCCTTCTCACTCATCGACGAGTGCCTGTGGGAAAAACCTATAACGGCTATTTTTAAATGGCTAGTAGGGCTGCACAAAGCCCGATTGGCCCTTTGGTCTGGCTCAGCTCGGCCCGGAATTTTCTGCTCGAACAATCCAAGTCAAGCCTAAAAAAAAGCCCGAAAGCTAATTCAAGCCAAGCTCAAGCCCACTCCTGTGCGGCTCGGCCCGGCTCGATTAAGGTTCGGCTCGGCTCGAAAATTATTTTAAAAAATAAATAAATAAATATATATATATATATATATATATATATACATATATCATTATTTTATATATAAATAATATAAAATTTTATTTTAAAAAAAAAAAGGTGTTCAAGCAGAGCTCGAGCCAAGCCAAGCCCGGCTTGAGCTTGAATCAATTCGGGCCGAGTCGGGCTTCAAGCCAATTTTTTTTTTCGGCCTGAGCTTCGGGCCGCACAATCGTGCCTATTTTCGGGCTGAGCCAGGCTTCGGGCCTCGATCAAACTACTTCAAGACGAGCCGAGCAGAGCCGGGCTTGGCCAAGCCCGGTCAAGCCCGGCCCAAATACAGCCCTAACGGCTAGTTCGCATTCAATGCTAGTCCCAACGGCCATATTGATTGCCCAACTATATATAGAGCTTATTTATGATAAAAATAAATAATACTAAGGATTCCAATCACTGTTCTATTGCTTATTCATCACTCACTAACTCTCAACAATCAATACTCTGTTTTCTATTGAATATTTAGAATCTCAATCCCTTTCTTTTGAGCATTCAATTCTAATCAATTTTGAGAGATTGTAAGTTTTGTATTCAATTCTTATCTAGCTCAATTAAGAAGCTTTCAATTCGGATTGTAAATCCAAAAATCTCTGTTCTCATTGAATGTCAAGAATCAGGGATTCTTGCACCCGGTTAAGAAGTGAGTCTTCTTGTATCCAAGAGAGTCTCTCTTGAAGAGGTTACTCCTTAGCCTATAAAAGGATTGTTAAAGGTTCTTCCTGAGCCTGGAAAAGGATTGTAAGGCTTGCTCTCTGCCGGAAAAGAAGAGTACGATTAGTGAATCGTGTGAAAATCCTTGAAGCGGGAAAGCTTAAAGGCGGGGACGTAGGCAAGTTGCTGAACCCCGATAACATATCTGGTGTATGGTATCTCTATCATTCTCTTTCTTTTATTATCTCTGAATTTAGTTGATAGTTGTTGTGATAAGTTTTAAATTCCGCAAATATCACTTAGAATAATTTTTTAATTTGCCATAAACCCTATTCAACACCCCCCCCCCTCTAGGGTCCATTATCTTGGCATCAGAGGAGACAGGGAGATGTCCTTCCCTTCTATCGATAAAAAGAAAAAACGGCCGATTAAATGCCACCACTAATAGTGGAGACACGTGGCACAAATACTCCCAAATCAATCTATAGTTGCCACCCACTTGCTTGGTTTTAAGGTAGTATAATATGAGCTCAATGTGGTCTCATGGACTAATATATATGTTGATAGATACATGCATCCACATCTGTGACTGTGTGGTGGGTTGAGGTGGGGAACATCTTCTTTTTTCGTGTTGTGGATGTCTAAACAATCAATCTAGGCCGGGTCACTTCCTGGATTGGACATTACTCAATGTTCTACACCATTCACAAGGCTTTGGATTACCTCTGGTGGATGCCTGAGGTGGGCGCTCGGGCATCCACAAATCATGGGGCACCTGGCGATAATTTGGGGGAGAAGTCATTTCATTTTCTCCCCATGATTTTGACTTCTCCCCACTTTTAAACGCCTCATGTCTCATGATTTGTGGATGCCCGATTGCCCACCTTGGGCATCCACCAGAGGTAATCCGAAGCCCATTCACAATGATCCCAACCATCTAATCAAAGCTTTTATCTTGGGATGCCCAAATGAAGTAATTGTTTCATGACGTGGATGCTTTATGCTTAGCACATATCTTCATGCATGACACCTTCCAACTAGTTGTGGTACAAAAGGGCATGCCTGTGTATATGATGCTCCGTTTTGCAGCCTTGAAGCTATTGGTTCATATTAGCTTTACCTGCCAAATATTAAGAAAACCATATTTGTGTATGCATGTATTTGACTATACACCTTCCAAAAAAAATGCATTTCACTATACATGCATGTGCTGGCCTAGATGATTGTAGCTAACAAGATTTTGAGTTATAGCTTTGAAATTTGATTGTGAGTGGAACTCAGCTGGTGCTTGTTAGTTCAGGATGCTATTCTTTACCTCTGAGTCTGTGAATGTTACTGTCACTGCCTAGTGACCAATGAGCCTCTTTATATTTCTTGTTATTACTATTTACTCCTTAGCGCCATTGTTTTCTTTTCTATGTATTTTGGATTATGAATTTTGTGTCTCGGTTGTTTTTCCTTCCTGAGCAAATATTGTTAACAAGAAGTAGAAGTCATTGCACATAAGCAAATAGTATATTTATAATGATTTTTCATTGTTTTCCAGGCTTCAGAGGAGTCGGTGCTTCCAGAAGACAAGCAGTGGCCCTTCCTACTGCGTTATCCAATCTCTTCGTTTGGTATCTGCCTTGGTGTTAGCAGCCAAGCCATCCTGTGGAAAGCTCTGGCTACCTCTGCGTCCACTAGTTTCCTCCATGTAAGCCTGACCATCAACCTCATCCTGTGGTGCATCTCTGTTGCTCTCACAGCCATTGTGTCCTTCATCTACTCTTTGAAAATCATCTTTTACTTTGAAGCAGTCCGCCGTGAGTACTACCACCCCGTCCGTGTCAACTTCTTCTTTGCCCCATGGATAGCCTTCCTATTCTTAGCTCTCGGAGTTCCATCGTCACTTGCCAAAAACCTGCATGCAGCTCTCTGGTACATTCTGATGACTCCGATCTTCTTTCTTGAACTTAAAATCTATGGACAGTGGATGTCAGGAGGTCAACGGAGGCTTTCAAAGGTGGCCAATCCCTCAAACCATCTTGCTATTGTTGGTAACTTTGTGGGGGCATCGCTGGGTGCATCAATGGGGCTAAAGGAAGGGCCTATCTTCTTCTTTGCTGTCGGGTTGGCTCACTACACAGTCCTATTTGTAACTCTATATCAGAGACTTCCTACAAATAAGACACTTCCAAAGGAGCTCCATCCGGTGTTTTTTCTGTTTGTTGCAGCACCCAGTGTAGCTTCTATAGCATGGGCAAAGATACAAGGAACCTTTGATTATGGGTCGCGGATTGCTTACTTCATCGCATTATTTCTTTATTTTTCACTGGTTAGTCTTTATAGCTATGCCTTCACCCACCAATTCCAACACACACGTACACACACAAATGTGGATTCTCTATGTATGATTATATTCCTTCACTGATTTCTTGTTTTCTTTCTTTCTGGTGTTTCCATAGGCTGTTCGGGTTAATTTCTTCCGAGGGTTTAGGTATAGTATGATTTTATATTCCTAAATGACATCTATAACTTCCATCCAAGGAGGCCACTTTTCTGAGGTTAATTTTCTGTCCCAATTTATAGGTTCTCTCTGGCATGGTGGGCCTACACTTTTCCAATGACGGGGGCTTCCATCGCTACCATTAGGTACTCGAATGAAGTCACAAATCTAGTAACACAATCTTTGTCAACCATACTCTCTGCCATTTCCACCCTCACAGTAACAGCTCTGCTTATATCCACTATCCTCCACGCCTTTGTGCTGCGAGACCTCTTCCCTAATGATATAGCCATCGCCATTACAGAGAGAAGGCCAAAAAAAAGCAAGCGGTTTCATCTGAGATCTGGAAGCTCAGATACCAAAGACATTGAAGCTTATTTGAAAACCGCAAGCTCAGATCCCAAAGGCATTGAAGCTTCTCAGTTAAACAGTATCCATACTGTATGATCACACTCATGGTCTTCAAAGTCATATGAGATCTTTTGCAATTTTCTGAGTGTTATCTTTGCTTTGCTAAGATCAATCTGTCACTCAAGCAAGAGAATCTTGGCAGCTCTATCCTCATGAAAATGTGCTCATGAAATGTGCAGCAAGGAGATGAATGTTTTTTCTACTATGAAGTATTTTTGGCAAAGGAGGATGGCTAACACTCACTTTTGGGAGACTGCACATGATTCATCTGCGGAGAATGCCACCAAGCATCTCACGTAGGAGCTGTCTTACACTAAATCGTGATGGAATAATGGTCATAACCATTCAATTTATCACATTTTGGAGGAGCGAGAGAAAAATGTTTCATGGATCATGTTGTAGCAACATTAAGTGGCGATCTACCAGGTGGTATCTATTGGTTGGTGGTTTATTCCACACTGCATACAGGGGATTATAAAGGTGATCTGCTTGCTGCCTGTTTTGTAAGTCAGCATTGTTTGCCTTTTTGTTAGATATGAAATTTTAGGTAATATCGTGTGAATCTAAATCTTGTTTTCTAGGTCAGATTCTTGGTTGTTTTTAAATACAGAACATAGTACAAATGTCCATTGGGAAGGTTATTTATATGTCATTTCTGATTGTTTCTTTGTGAATAACAATTCGCTGTTCTTTCGTCACTGCCTGTTTTGTTTAATGGGGTGATTAGAGGGAGACTGATGAGCCGGCTCAATCAATTTGGTTTATTGCTCACGCCAGGTGGCAGACCAACAAACCCTATGGTCTTACCTAGCATATCTGCAACACCAAAAGTCGAGCTTTGGTGACCAATCCAATCCAATCCATTGGAACTATCTGCCACCAAAAAGAAACTGTTCGAAAATGCTAACCCGATTTCTAATTGGGCATCAATTTCTGGACCCAAATTCCCGCTCTTTAATGGTGACCTACAAACTGATCCCAACTTAATTAGTTATACATCAACGTCCGCCCACCAGCACCACACCTGTACGATCATGTGATTTCATGCCTCTCCATTAGAACCTTCCATAAGAATTCATGCTATAGTTTTAACCATAGTTACAACTGCGAGAAGCAAAAACAATAAACGGCCTCAATTTTTTTTTCAAAAAATGAGAAACGAGAAATGAGATATCCCTTCCATTATATTAGTATGAGCAATTATACCCTAAATTTTGTCTTACATAAGATATTGGAGGAAATATAGATGTCTTGAGTTCTAATCTAACAATACTTATTCAGGATTTACACCCATGGATGTAAACTCTAGTCTATCCGAACACTCCCCTCACACTTAACTCTCTTTGACCTGGGAATTGGACATGATGGAAGGGAGCTTCCTGAAATGCGAGCTTTTGAAGGAGATTCGATCTCGTAAGCGAATTGAAAGCGACATCCCAGGGTGAAAGAGAGAAGTGAGCATATCACCATGTACATGGCTTCTATGCAATTATGGTTTTAACCCTACAATTTTGAACTTTGATGCCCAAAAATTTCAAATATCTGAACTGCTATTGTGAATTACATGCTGGGTAACGACACAATTTTGATCTTCCACACAATTTTGATCTTCTATACTTAGTTTGGGGCTATTTATGAGTTTGATACAAATATCTATCTTAAAGATTTCCTAAGCATGACTGCTATTACCACATGTATGTTTGACTTTAAGACACCGAACCAATGTATTCAAAAAATGATCATTGGTCTCAGAACCTTGTCATAGTTCAATGAATCCTTCTTCCGGTACATGTGAGGTTCTGAATGAGAAGAATCTGTAGCCATTGTTCAGTGTCCTTTAGTCCTAACAACGACCTCAGGCCGACACTTCCCCGACAGACGCTATATTACAAATTTTAGGTCCCCCCATCTAAGTTGTCTCGACGAGTCTTTGTTCTTGCAATAGGGAGCCCTCTTTGAGCGGATTTGCAAGTATGTTTCCCCTTCAAACTGGTCATAAGAATTTGAGTTTCTCAAATCAGTTACACCAAACATTTGAGAAATTTGAAGGATCTAAATGATGAAATCTGATGACTGTACTATTTAAGAAATTTATGTCCGGCCAACCTTCCCAAGATATTTTGGGGCTATTTACGAGTTTTTCCAAACCTCAAACTCTATAAATAGAGCCCAGTTTGTGGGTTAGGGTTTACACTTGTTTTAGAGGCTTATTTTGAGAGGAAATAGAGAGGAAGCTAGGGTTTTGCAAGGGTATTCTTGTGGGATCAAAGGTGAAGCTTGGATCTTGACTCCAAATTGGGAATGGAAATTATTCGGTTCTTGAAATAGGCTTTGTTTCCTTTCTTAATTGAGGATTTTGCTACTAATGTGAAAATTCATTTCGCAACTCTACGTGGAACGAGAAACACCAGCTCACTAGTGTCCCGTTGGTTGTAACAGCTACTAAACATCGATAGTTTCGACAAGTAGCAAGTAACGAGGTTTTGGTCCCCCCAAGCTAAGCTATAATTTTGTTAGAAGAGAGAAACAAAGTAGTAGTGATACTCAAGGTCATGATTCTTCATGGAAAGAGGAGGAAGCAGATAGAAAGAGAGAGGACAATGTTATCAACTCTGGCGTTTCTCCTAGCACATTTTGTCCTTGTTCCCCTGTCTTGCTTCTTCTCCATGGCCTTTACTCTTATGAACCTATCAACTAAATATGGGTCCACATCTACTCCTCTTTTTTTTCTTGCTACAACTCCATTTTTGTTGTTATTTTCCAAACAAAATGATTGCTCCTCGTTCTAGGAGATAATATTTAGATGTGCTTGATCAAGCTTCCTAGAATCATTAACCCTGTGGCTAGAGCTGTACATCGGGCCAGACTGGGCCGAGGCTGCATGTCTGGCCCGAGAAAATGGTAGGCTAAGCCAGTTTTTGAGGAAGCTAGATGGGTTGGGGTTCAACTTGGAGCCCATATTTGAGTTTGGGCTGAGTTGGGCCAACCTTGGCCCGTTCCAAACTATAAATATGTTTATTTGTGCTTAAAGTATGTCGAATATACTTGTTACTTATTGTGCATATGAAAAATGCTAATGCCTTAATGGTCTCGTAAAATTAGGAACTAACGTGAATAAAGCTAGCACTCCTCAAATGCATATATTATATTATATAGTGGCCTGAGTTTGGCTAAGCCTGAACTAAGCTTAAACTTACCAAGTTTGAGCCCAGCTGAGCTCGGTCTGCAATCAAAATTTTTAAGAGGGCTTTGTTTTCGCCCAATAATTTAGACTTGAGTTTGGGCCTGGTATCGAGCAGGCGTGGTATACTAAAGTGGGCTGGGACCAAACTGGCGTCAACGTAGCCCAGCTCGGCCCAATATGACCTAACCATTTCCGTGTTTGGTCTATTAAATTTGCATAATTTTTAATTATATCCCTATCATTAGGCATTCTCGTGGTAGGCCGGTAGGCCCAGCAATCAGATTGGTAGCCTTCAATCCACAAAAGCCCAAAAAGATACCAAATCATTACAAAACATAAATATGAGTGTGGATATTAGAGGACTCGTTATCATCTCCAGTTGTAACCGGACTCGGGGGGAGTCCGGTTACGCCAATGACATGGCCACGTGTCCCTTTTGACACTCTTTAATTTTGGTTAAGATTCACTCACCCCTAGGGTTACCCAACTATCCTTAATTTTTAGAAAGTTACTGAATTAACCCTAAAAGTTACTGAATTTTAACCAGGGTTAAATTTCTTTTTTAATATATTTTTTCTAAAAATCAAGGATGGGTGGGTGAGAGGTGGGTGAATCTTAACCACAATTAAAGAGTGTCAAAAGGGACATGTGGCAGCGTTAGTGACGTAACCGAACTCTCCCAAGTTTGGTTACAACCGGAGAGAATCAGTCATATTAGAGTGCCCCTGCCAAATTCTCTCTCATCCCAAAATTGCAAAAAGGCATTTTTTTCTTCTTCTTTAAGTGGCCTTTTTTAGAAGGGCAAATACGGTTAGGCCGCAACCCTAGTTAACGGTGTTACTCTCTCTACATTAGTTAGGGGGTTAGGGGCTAGCATTTCAAGCTATCTATTCATTGGTTTAGTGGGTAAGGGAGCTTAGCATTTGAAGGTTGGTCAAATGAGGGAATATCAATCACCACACCACACACCCCCACCTCTTGCGTGAGTGGTAGGGGTGTGGCCTTCCCATGTTGGAGGTCTAGGGATCTAATCCCACCCGGGGAAGGGTAAGCAAGAGCTTCACTGCCCAAACTAACCCCAACTGACAGTCTGACTCTACTAAGAATTTCTATCATCAAAAAAAAAATCATCACACCACAACTCGTAGGAATGGGTCCTAGACCACTGATACGAGGGATACACACTACCACAAGTAGGAGGTGTCACTTTAAGAGAAACCTGTCTACTTGTTTACTATGGGGCTGTTTGGCATCGTTCCTCGTGAATGCTTTTTCTTATCTCGGGAATAGAAATAGTCTAAACCCGTTTGACAAGTCATTTTTAGGAAACGATTTTAAGAATTTTCCTGCTTTAGGCACAATTTTTTGGGAACAAAAAAAAAATTATTATTCGAATCAATTCTAAGAAACACATTTAAAACGAACGAGATAAGCATCAAAATTGATTAGATAAATGAGACATAATACAAAAATTGGTACTTTGATGATACTTATATATGTGTTGATAATATGATCATATTTAATGACTAAAACAATTTTATTTATTTTTCTTTTTTCATTCAAACGTAATTATGTTATTTTTTTTCTTCAAAATTGATTATGACGGAAGGAATGGAGTAAAGCCCGTATCTTAACATCCGAACTGAGTTATGAGCTAGAGGAGAAAAAAGATATGTAACAATGAAGGAGAATCCGAGTCGTTATACCCCAAAATTTTTTGTTAATCGTTACTGCACTAGTATGAATAGTGGGCCCCTCAATTAAGAAAATAATAATTTAGTATACTTGCCCCTCCCCCCCCCTTTTTGTCATATATATAGTGGCCCCCCCAATGGAGTCCCCTTATGCCCTTGAGGTTGCCACATGTCCCTATTGACACCCCTTAACTATGGTTAAAATTCACCCAATCTCAGGGTTCACCTACTTGTCCTTGATTTTTAGAAAAAAAAATATTTAAATAATTTTAACCTTAGGAGTTCGTGAATTTTAAACTAGGGTTCAAAAAAAAATTAATATTTTTTTTTAAAACCAAGGGTAGGTGGGTGAAAAAAAATTTCTCAAAATAAGGATATTTTTTTTAAAACCAAGGATATTTTTTTAAAAACCAAAGGCATTACCGGGGAAACAAAATTTCTCAAAATAAAAAAACTACCCCAAAAAAATTTTCTCGGGGGCTATGGCCCCGAACCCCCCAAATTTCATACCCTCAAATCAATTTTTTTATTATATGTATTTTGGCCCCCCCAAATGAAAAATTCTTGGTTTCGCCCCTAAGTAAGGGCAACCCCTCTTATGAGTTCACCTATCTTAACAACCTAAAGAGCTTAATGAAGTCTGCTAAAGTAGTTGTTTTAAGTCTTTTCAGGTCAACTCTAATGGCGGGGGAGGAATGTTGAAAACAATCTTATTGGAATTATTAGAAGCGGCTTGCGAGTGAGGGCAATCGTCATAGTCAACCAGCTAGCAATCCCAATAAAACCAACTACCTAGCCTTTCTTATTCCCATCACTAACCAGCTAGAATAGGAAAACCTCACAATGCAAAATTGATTTTATAAATCAAAACTTATAAGAAATAATTATTTTCCAGAATGAGAGAATCGCCAAAATTGATGCCAAACGGCCCCTATATTTCCCTTTCTTATCCTTATTAAAGAAACAATTTCACTTTGTTTCAAAAAAAAATTGTCATTGGTCCCAGAGTATATGTCCCTCTTAGGTAGACCAGGATCGAGTCCTATGAAGGGTGTGGCAGTTGAAATCCCACCATCGACCAGCTAACCCTCTAACGTTTCACCTATTAACATTAACATTAGATAAATGATGCTTAAAAAAAATTTATACTAATAATAATAATTATTATTATAATGACCGATTTAACATACATATATGAGAGGGAGTATGTTATCTTTGTGCGTCATCAACTTCTATCCATACAGGATAACAATTTTAGGGCCAAAGGACTCCTACAAATAAGAGTGGTGCCCGCCGCGCGGTGGTCCTAAGTGAAAAAGATGGGTATTTCGTCATGCACAAATTGTTGGTGAAACTTATGTACTAGATAGGATTTTTCAGGTTTGGGTAGAAGTAGAATCGCTACTCACACGCCTTTGTTATCGAACATTAGTTAGCTGTAATGGACGTTTTGTAACGGTAGCTGCAAAAAAGAGGATTCTGTTTTCCTCTGTGATATTGTAAGGGATTCTTAATTTGTAATTGTCAAATTCAAAACGTTTCTTCCAACTGATTATTGTTCTTCGTTATCACGCAATGAACTACATTTATAAATCTTGTGTGGTGATTCTTTTTTTTTTAAAACAGCTTCCTCTTTGTTTTACCATCCCCATCCATCTAGATCCACTTTCCCCACAATTGAGAAAGTATAAATATTTGTTGAAGCCTTTAACAGTTCTTTTGTGAAGAAATAGTAATAATAATAATTCAATATCAGTGTAAGCTTTGTCTCTAATTATGCCAAATGGTGAATTAGAATAATTTTAAAAATCCAAATACGCTTAAAAAAAATTATGCCAAATGGCGAATTAGAATAATTTTAAAAATCCAAATACGCTTTAAAAAAAATTATGCTAAATGGCAAATTAGAATAATTTAAAAAATGCAAATACGCTTAAAAAAGGATAATATATTAATATATGATGCAAAATGCAGGACTGTTGCCTGATGAGATATTTCGGTTTATTTATTTATTTGCTAGCTCAAAGCATGCAGCCCATCCTATATCTACTCTAGATTATTTTCTGGTACACTAGGAGAAGGCATTGTCAAATTATTTTCTATTTTCCACCAAAAAATACTAGTTCAATTACTAAATTTTATTATCCTCACCATTAGAAGAACACTTGGTTTGACAAAATATTGCAAAATTGGTAGTAATAGCTAATCCAGATCTCAACAATTCCTCAAAGCAAGTTCTGAAAATACCAATTAATAATAATAGTAAGAGTTTAAAATCAGGCAGAGCTCTGTTCAAACTGTTTTGCCAAGCTCCCAATTTTAGCCTTGAACAGTGGCAGCCTTGTAATTAAAGATTTTTATATACAAAACTATTTACTTTGTCAATAATTTCAAGATTGTTACGGTATTTTACAATGAAATGAGAGCTCCATCAGAACGGCTTGAAGCGAAGTGCTATGATATTTAAACTCTAATAACAATTGTTGAACAAAAGAAAATTTTGTGAGTTTTTTCTTTTTTATCCTGGATGATATCATTTCCTACATTAGTACAGGGTTATTTGTTAGCATCGGGGATTAGCGATCTTTTTAGTCATCACACAGGGTAATGAATCCCGAGACCTCTTTATTGCGATAGGCCACACCCCACCATAGTTATCAATGATAAAAAAAAAAAAAAATGGTGCCAGTTTTGTAATTATGAAAGAATCATGCTACAAACCCACCAAACTTTGGTATGAAAAGGGGAGGTCGTCAAACGAAGCAGAGCACCACTCCTAAATGTATACTCTATATTTATTTACGGAACCGGATTCTGGGGACTTCGTTTATAAAACTTATGTCCCTATGTGTCCCTTTTGACACCCCTTAACTATGGTTAAGATTCGCTCACCCCTGGGTTCACTCACTCATCTTTGACTTTTTAAAAAAATATTTAAGATATTTTATTGTTAAAAATATTTAAAATTTTAATATTTTTTCTAAAAACTAAGGATGGACGGATGAACCCTAGGGGTGAGTGATTCTTATATAACCACAGTTAAGAGGTGTCAAAAGGGACACATAACAATCTGAGGGGCATAATCGGATTTGCCAAATCCGGTTATAACCGTAGAGGATTTGGTTCCTTTATTTACTTTCACCTCATATTTCTATTATAGAAAATGCTTAACGTACCCGTGGTTTCTATTTCGTAATGGAATGACCGGTCCTCACTGATCCACATCCATGCCCTACTTTTAAATATTCATTAACTGTGGTTAAAATTCACTCACCCTTAGGAATAAGTAATTTAATCTTGTTTTTCAAAAAAAATAAAAGTTCAAAATTTTAAAATTGATTTATTTAAGCTTAATCGGGTTAAAGGGGTGTTAAATGGGACATTAGGACACGGGATAAGATAGGAGACGACCCAGAGTCCGCTAATTACTGTTCATTATTCCACTCTGTTGACTTAATTTAGAAATGAATAAGAGTAATGCTAAGTTCATTTTCTCGTCCTCACTTTTCAATAATTTTGCAACAAAATAAAATAAATTTGATGGAACTCACAAAAAAATGTCATACTATTTTATATTATATTGGAGAGTGAACGACTGGCTCTTTAATAAATATGATGAATAGGACAATCCCACTACATTTAAAACTGAGAAATGCTAGCTCTACTCTCAACAACCTTGCTCTCATCATCCACGGATCATTTGTTTGTTTGTTTTTTTTTTTTTTTTTTTTTTGGTAAACTCAATCATACCACAAGACAATGCCCGAAGGCAAAGACAAGGGAATACTCACACCACCCAAGCAAACACACACACACACCCCACACACATGCAGCACATGTAAGCTTCACCCTAGAGCTCCTCAAAACGGGAACCAAGGAACATATATGGGACAACATGCTCGGGTAGGTACCCGATGTGAGACTAAACACTCACCCTAAACGGTTCTGGTTTTTTTGGTAAACTCAATCATACCACAATGCAATGTCTAAAGGCAAAAGACAAGGGAATACTCACACTACCCAAGCAAACACACACACACACCCCGGATCATCTGTTTATCTTTTGATTTAGAGTTTTGAGGAGACTTTGGTAGAATGGATATGGAGGCTGAGAGTTGGAGTAGCACAACCCTTACAAATTAAAGAAGAACAAGGAGAAAAGTTCTCTGTTTTCGGAATTTTTATATTATTTTCCTTTAAACCCAAGAATTTCCATTGCTGTCCATCGAGACTAGGAAGCTTCTCCCACCTTAAAAATCTTCATTCACATCCAAGAGGAAAGAAAAGAGAACGAAATACAAGTGATTGTGAGGATCTTCTTATCTTGCTATGCATATCCAGAAGAAGTCCCTTCTTCTTTCCTCTCTCCTGCTTAGAACATGGATGCTCATTTTTCTAGAAATAAGAAAAAGAAGATTAACAAGAACATCAGAACCCGAAAAAGATTTTCCACAATCATTACAAAAATAAGAACAAAACCAAGAAAACATCAACGTACCAATCGATTTTTTGCAATGGAGAACTGCCTCGTAAATGGGGCTCTCGATGTCAAACCAATCACTGGTAGAAGAATAAGCTCTACTTGTTCTTGGAGATGTTTGCTGTGAATTTCCCAAGCTCTTAACTACCTGTTCATCAGTAGTTTCAGCTCTAGTACTACTCCTTCTGGAGAATCGAACCTTACGATAAAAGGGCCTAACAAAACAAAGATACTTCTGAAAGATCTTCTTCGATGATCTTCGACATTTTCTTAAGAAGGGACAATGAATCTGGCCAGTGGATAGTACAATTGTTGAAGGTTCAGAAGAGATTGGTGGGGTTGGAATGGATTTCGAAGAATTGCAGGCCATGATCTTTGATGGGTCTTTGAAGAGAGGCATTAGGAAGCCATTAGAGAAGAGCTCGTCAGCATGAACAAGAGAGAGAGGCTGAGAAATGGCGAAATCAAAGTTGAGATCAAATGAATCTCTCAAGAATCTCTTAGAGGGTGTCATCTTTGGATCCATTTCTATGAAGGCAGCCGCCACCGCCTCATCGGAGGCGTCAAGGGAGGACCTGAGGGAGTCATGATCTAGGCTCTCAATAGAGGGTTTTAGGTTTATTAACCAACTGTATGAAAAGCTTTCAATGGAGAGAGTTTGGGAGGTTTCCATGACTGCTACTCTCTCTCTCTCTAAGACTGATGGGTATGAGGGGGAGGAATGACTATGAGAGGAGAAAAGCTTGTATTTAAGGAATGGATGTAAAGGTGTGTAGTTACCAAATTGGTCTTTACACACACCATGGCTTGCTATGTTATAATATTTACCCTCTAATAACACATCTATTCATTCCACCGGCGGATGTCAAGACAGGTCTCTCAAGAGATGAGTGACAAAATATTAGCTAAATTAAACATTTATAAGTGAACCATGCCCATTAAAACCTTTAAATAAAATATCTGAGTATCACACTCGGGCAAGCCTCCTCAGCTAATGATGTGTAATTGTGTTTCACCAAGGAGGTGATATCATGCATCTTGCACGCTCTATTGGGTAGCATGCACACACCTCCCAGCTCACCATGTGTCCTATTTAACACCTATTAACTGTGGTTAAGATACAACTACTCTTAAGGAAAAATAATCTAACCTTAGTTTTTAGGAAAAAATATTTTTAAAAAACTTAACCACATGAATGAGTGAATCATAAGAGGCTTGCCTGAGTGTGATACTCAAGCACCTGCTAGAGGAAATCTGTTGCCTAATGAGTGATTCCTAATAATATGACACTTGGTTGGTCCCGAGAGACACATGAAAAAAATAAACTCGAACAAATATTTATAGACTGTCCAATAAAAAATAAGAAGATTGATATACTAACGAAATGGATGGTTTGTTACAGAAAACAACAGTAGAGTGAAGGGCTGTGTAAATTTCAAAAACAAGAAAGAAGGTTTCTACAATTTGTCAAACCGCAAGGGAAGTCAGTGTAATTTACCTAATTCATTTTTACTCAACGGTTAGTATGCCTTTTAATTTCCAAGAAATAATTTTCCCATTTCTTCATTAAGGGGATAGAATTGCATATTTTACTAGAAGAAAATTAATCCGCTCCCCCCCCCCCCTTGTAAAGCGTATACTTCTCTATCCGGGTTCAAAGAGTTAGGTAGGGATGTTTCTCCCCCTTGCTATGCTACTAATACTTGTACTTGCTCTGCTATTCTGTCCAATCCTAGCTGCAATTTGTCAAACCGCAATGGAGGTCAATGTTATTTACCCAATTCATTTTTACTCAACCGCTAGTATGCCTTTTAATTTCCAAGAAATAATTTTCTCATTTCTTCACTAAGGGAATAGAATTACATATTTTACTAGAAGAAAATTAATCCACTCCTTTACTTCTCTTGTGTCTTGACAACAACCACCTCTTCAAAGATCGATTTCCGTCACTAACTGCTTCGGATTCCATGGACCAAATCACACAACCACGATCCTCCTTGGATCGATCTCCTTCACAAAAGCTCTAGATCACACCAGTCAAGTTTGTTCTCGAAAGAACGGGTTGGTGGTTGATTAATAACAAACCCTAGTTGGATTTCAAACAATAGGAATACCAAAACAAGTAAGAATGAAGCAATCAATGACTTACAAATTGCAATCTTTAAGGTAGAAGAGGAGAATGAGTTTGTAAAAGCCTAATTATGTCAATAAAGCTCTCTCTAACAAGTTTGAATAGGGATCAAACCCAACTTATATAGGGTTAAAAACAGAATTCTAATATGAGCAAAAATTGAATTCGCGCAGACCGTTTGAATGGACTTGTTCGTTCAAACGGATTAGGTATGTTCGAACGGAAATGGTTGTAGGTTTACAATCATAATTGCTGAAATTGTGTTTTCCTAGAACCGTTCGAATGGATGTTGGGTTCGTTCGAACAACCTATATTTTGGAAAAACTTCCTTCATGAAAGTTGTAGATCTTTTTGAGCTCTTTGATTTGATATATTATGGATTAGAATCAGAGTTATGATCAATGAGTTATGCCTCTTACACCGAACCTTAGTAATTAGGTCATTTACCATCCTATAAGTGAAACGAAGGCGATGATCGGAATATCTTCAGTTGATCTTCTTCTGTTTTCATCTTCACTTGTCTTAGATGCTTGTAGGTCACAGTGACACAAGACACATTAGATTTACTGACAACGGAATAAGTCAATCTTGAAATTTGGACTTTACAATTATTGTTATTTTTTTTTTTTTTGATATCTCAAATACGATTAGTTGTGTTAGTATTTGTTCATTGTTTAGTGGGTTAGAGAACCTAGCATTAGAAATTTGGTCAAACAGTTGGCACCATCACACCACACTACAACTCAAGGGATAAATCCAAACCACCCATGGGGTACAAACTGCCACTGGCACAAGCAAGTAGATGTTTATTTTCCCTAAGTAAAATAGAGGAAAAGTAAAGTACAAGTCTTCTTGTCGAGGTTAACAATTGCACTCCCCTAGATAATAACAGAGCACAATCCCCGAGGGTGTAGCCCAGTGGCCGAAAGACTAACCGTAAACCCGGAGGTCTTGAGGTCGATTCCTGGGCTCCCCTCGATATCGATTGTATGGGGTGGTGGTAATCCCTATGCAGTATGTGGTGGATGCATCCCTATGCAGTACGTGGGACCAGTCTAAGTTTTTAAGGCTTAAAATATCCACATTTATCAAAACAATTATAACATAGCACTGATTAGTAGACCACGCATTCGATTATGTAGCCAAATGCCGATCCACATGCCCCTTTTAACACCTCTTTTAATTATGTTTATGCTTAATTAAAGTAAGATTAATATTTATTTATTCGAAAAACCAAGGTTGGATGGGTGAACCCTAGGAGTAAGTGAATCTTAACCACTTAGTGAGTGTTAAAAAGGGGGCGTTGACCAATGATGACTGGCATTCGGTTATGTAGTTCATTGTCTATTTCCCCATGATTCCCACACCGTGCATGTTACTCCAATGGTAGGGTAGGGTGTGGCCTCTCTTATAAGAGAGGTCTTGAGATCCATTTCCACAGCGACTTGCAAGAGCTCCACTCCCCCTGCTAACCACAAAGTGATGCTACCTATTAAGGTAAGTGATATCTACAAAAATAAAATAAAAACATTATATTATAACCTTATGCTGGACAAGGCGTGACCCAGATCACAATACATTATAATATTTTAACACACCCAAAAAAAATTATGGAAGACGGTGTTCTAGAAGTATTGGTGGGTCCTTAACATGGTACGAAGATATTCCATATTAACATAATAAATTATATTTTATCTAATGTTATATTGCAAAAGTTTGTTTGGACATTCAGCTACCCTTAACCTGTTCAGGAATGGTCAAAAATGTGTACACCCACATAAATATATATAAATAGCAAGTTCAAATTAAGTAAGAGACAGCCCCTAATAAATATCCCTTACGTATGCTTTGAAGGGAGAGATTCCATGCCTGGAATATTGCATGCATGCCTAACTCAACAAGTAATGTAAGTGACGCAACTCTTCTAAAAACAAGAAGAATAAAGATATATATGTTTAACAAAACATTTCTATGCAGAGTCCATCTTATCTTCATTATTTTCTGGAAAATCAACTTAAATCCGTAGATAAACCCTTTTTTTTTTGGGTACCTGTCACTTGGTTAGGCAGCAACCCCAATTCGGTTTTTGAGGTGAAATGTTATCATATAACTACTGCACACTCTAAACTCTCACGCATAGTCAGACCTAAGGTAGTTGCTTAAGGTGTGATAAGGTAAGTCCAAGCAACCACTCCAAAAGGGTCTATCTTAAGGATCTGCCAAGTCAACTTCCCAACCAATGTGGGACTAAAACCAAGATAACGCCCTAACACACGAGGTGCAACCCCAATATGTTTGGTTAGTGTAATGGGTAAAATTCGTAAAAGGTATGGGTAAAATGGGAATTCCCCACTCTAAAAAATTAACCGACATAGACCACTTAGGCTATGTGTTGGATCTCTTGAGTGCTATCTGACAGGTGACATCATCATGACCACACAAGTTATGATGACTCTAATTGCCTATAAATAAAGCAAAAATCACCAGAGAGAGGAGGATGGTGCGGAAGGCAAAAGAGAAAATAAGGAAAGACAGAAGAAGAAGAAAAAAAAGGAGAACTGGGAGGCTGGGGTCGTTCACACCCCAACCCCGAAAGGCTATGAAGACAGTCACCCACCTGATTCTCTCATCTTCATTTGATGTTCTCCGCACCACTTGATGCTTTCCACGACCTCACGATCGATTATGGCCACCGGATGCTCTCTCGAATCGGCCACGTCCACCTGATGTTCTCCATGATCGGTATCCTTACACTCTGTCAATACCTGATGTTTCATGTTTATCTACTTAGTGATGTGTTAATGTCACACTATCACTTGTACGATCACGAAATTGATCATCTGCTGGGTACACTCATACCTAAACTCATGTCTTACGCTATCAACTGTACCCGAGCTACAAGCTACGTCCTCCGAGCTATATCTTCAGAGCTACGCCCTCTGAGCTATATCTCTCGAGCTACGACCTCTGAGCTATATCTCCCGAGCAATGTCCTCTGAGTTATATCTCCCGAGCTACGCCCTCTGAGCTATATCTCTCGAGCTACGTCCTCTAAGCTATATCTCCCGAGCTACGTCCTCTACGTCTCCATCGCTCGCCCTCTAGAGTACAGTGCCAGAGCCTGTCCTCAAGCCCATTTGCACCGACCTACCAAATGCTCAATGGTCTCACGATAAGTATCTCCACACTCTCATGTTCATATGCCTATGCCTTATACTGACTTGCTCATCAGAGTGTATGACAAGTTGGACGATCGCCCACCTTGTGGAGGATGAATCTGAGCTGAACCTTGGACGATTATGTACAGAGCATCACTTCCTTCGAAGAGCGTGCTGATCGTCAGTCAATCTTAAATTATTCATTCTTAGTAATAATTCCGTAGAATAGTACTAGTAAGGGTATCGTTCCTCTGAGGACTGCGTTGGTTTCGTTGCCTTTTATTCAGATTAATTTTAAACTAATAAAATGGGTAATTTGAATTTTGCTTAATTAAATTAAAACAATGAATTAAATAAGGGAGATTTTTAAATTAATTATCAACTAATGGTTTTAAATCCTTTGGAAAAGAAAATCTAGGGTTTTCAAATCCACCACTAACCTAATAACCAGCCCCTATTTTGAATTTATCCTAACCTCTTAAATTGCAAACATTCTATTTAGAGTGACAGCACGTCCCCTCTCAACTAATTTAGAAAAGTTCAAGGGATTATTTCCTTAGCATATTGTATCTTCGGTTAGCATGAATGATACACACTAATCTACGGTTGTGTAATCACTCGTCTTCCCTTAGCATAAAATATCTTCGGATTTAATCTCTCAATATTTTAAAACCATTGCATAAAACCTATGTTTAAATTCTAACGAAAATTAACACAAGTGATTTTAATTCCAATTTCATAATACCTAAGACAAGTCATTGAAATCAGATATAAATAAAATAAATCCGGTTGTTTGAAAACAATCCTCTCATTATGCAATCAATGTCTTACAATGCAGAGAATCAAAATAAAAACAAAATAAATGACACAGTTACTTGGTTAGGGTTTCATCGAAACTCAAAAATGGAAATTAGTTCATCGCTATGGAGAAATACAACATCTTCACGGACAAAGCTGCAGCACTTCTCTTTTTCAGATCCAAAAATCTCTACAAAATTCTCTACTAATGATGATAATGATATTTCTACAAAGAATCTCTTATTTTATAGAGAAAGATAGAGTTCTTGTAGAATAAGGAGTTCTAATTGAGGTCTAACTCTTCTTTTTCTCTCTCTATACTCTTTTTGGGTTGAATGAGGATTAAACCCTCATTTAGGAAGACAATAATAGAGTTGGAAAGTATTTAGAAGTACTAAAACACTATTCACGGAATACTATTTCACCCTATTTACAGTTTTGCCACTGAACTTCAAATAATTCTAGAGAGCTCAATTCTAATCGGATTGACCCGAAATTTTAAACATAGCTCATTTAGGTTATATAGAAAACACCCAAAAAGTTTCATAAATTTTGGATTAAGAAAAATTGGGATAAAAAGCATCAATCATGAATAAAATTGGGATATTTAATTTTAATTTTAATTTTTTTTAAGACTCAAAAAAAAATAGGAACGTGAAATTTACCCTAAAAATACTCAAAAAAGGTAGAGAAATATGAAATTCTCCTAAGATTTTTGGAGTCTTTGAAGCTTGTAAATCTTCCATTTTATCTTCTTTTCCTTTCATGAACCTGAAACAAGAATAAACAACCAAGTAGCATAAAATAATATAAATAATTACTTTAAATGATTAGCAAGTTAAGTTTAAGGTGCTTTTATGTATAACATTTAACACCGATCACAACCCCAAACTTAGGCATTGCTAGTCCTCGAGCAATGAAAAATAAAATAAAATTAAACTAAACTAAACCTGCATCCCCTTTCGTGGGATTTTCGGTTGCATTTTGCATATGCAACAAGCCTTTTAAACCCCTAGGTGGCCCTAGAGGACGAGTAAAGTATCGTGAAGGTTTATAGTGATGACACCTACAAACATTTATACTACCATGTAACTGTGCAATATATTCAAGTAAAACATGCAATTTTCAACAGTGATTGAATCATATTCAAAAAAAATTTCAGAATCACAATACAAACAAGATAATCCATAAATTATTAAGAAGATTGAATTTTCAATTCTCCACATTCTCCATTTCACACCATTCTTAACTATTTAAAAAAAAATTAGCTTTTGAAAGATTTGTCAGAATTTTCTCTGATGTGTAATGTGACAAACAATTGAATGTGTGATATCAACCTTACTTTTCAATATCTTCTCATTTATCATTGAATTTTCTTTAAATTTAAACTACCAACTTCAAGGCTTTCATTAAATTTTTTTATTTTTTTTTATAAGTGTGACTGTGCAAAATCTAAGTCCATTAAGCATTCTAGAAAACCCATGTAGCAAGTGTTAGGCCGGTGACTCCCAAACCAGATGGTTTTAAGGCATCAGGTGTCAAGACACCTCTAAGGGCTTAATAACTCGAGTTAACTAGGCTACGAACTCAAACTAGTCACACTAGGTTATTTTATCCATTCCAAAAATCACACGGTTTGATGCAGACTTTCTATGCTTAGTGAGGCAAGAGGCCCGGTTACTAAGTGTAAAACTTGGTCAGGTAACCCATTCTTCTATCAATTTTTCTTTTTAGCCAAAGTTGGTGTTCAATTTCTAGATCATCCAATTCTTATGAGTTAACAAAATCACTATCAATTAGTTTGGTTCTAAACCCCACTAAACAATATGTTAGTGTGCTCGTGCAAATTTCAAAGTATATTCATGACTAAAAAAAATTCAGCTTTTGTAAGGTTAAGAACAGTTACAAACAGTGTGTATTTGGGATTGTGTTCTCAAATTCAACCCTATCAATAAAATTTGGATTATCCGATACACATTACAATCCTTCAAATTTTCAGAATAAAAAATTTCAGTGTTTTTGCATGTCTTATCCTAGTCATGGTTGCACAATCATCAAAAATAAAATAATAGTGTAGCCTATTATTTCCCAACCCCAAACTTAAACTTTACATTGTCCTCAATGTAAAATAAAAATAAAGTAAAGAATGGATTAGAACAATAATATCTGAATCGTGAAATGCAAACCATGATGAAAAAGGTGAAGGGGGTGAAAATAGATCAACAATGAAGACAAACTACCCCAAACTCCGTCCAAACAATACCTACAGGGTTAGAACAAACCAAGAAATATCCACAAGAAATAGATGCTAAATCAATATATCTCAATTAAGTATAGAAAGCATCAATCATGAATAAAATTGGGATATTTAATTTTAATTTTAATTTTTTATATATATTTTTTTTAAGACTAAAAAAAAAATAGGAACGTGAAATTTACCCTAAAAAGACTCAAAAAAGGTAGGGAAATATGAAATTCTCCCTAAAATGACTCTCTAAAAGAGTAGGGGGATGTAAAATCCACCCTATTGACTCTAAAAAATAAATAAATAAAAAATAAATAGGGGACTGACTCTCTAAATGAGTAGGGGGATATAAAATTCATCCTATTGACTCTAAAAAATTTTGTGGATACTAATCCACCCCAAACGTAGAATCTAATTCTAAAAAAAATAAAAGGCACTACAAAATCAATGGGTTGCCTCCCACAAGCGCTAAGTTTTACGTCTTCAGCCAGACAATCTCAAGAATCATTCAACCGTCTAAGTAGACGGAATATTGGGCCTTAGCCTTGAGCACACATCCATCAGGGTCAGAAAAAAGCGATTTCCTACGCCTTTGCAAGTTTGCAATTTTATGCTTGACTCTCACTTTATGTTTTTCTAATGGAAAACCTTTTAGATAAGTGAGATTAAGCAAAGAGTGACCATACGTGATGCCTCCAAAAGATTATCAATTAAAACATAAGGAGGGACATCCTCAACTATCTTATCAAGTTTATCAACCAGGAAGCAATCTTCCCCATTCAATTGTTATTCGAGGGTAGTGAAAACATTCAACCGAAATTTCATGTTACCAAATGACACCTTCATCACCCCAGTCCTACAGTTTATGTCAGTATTAGCAGTGGCCAGGAAAGGACGACTTAGGATGACTGGAATTTGGTTTTTTGAATTGTGCACAAGTTCCATGTCAAGGACAAGAAAGTCGAAAGTGAAGAAAAATTTGTCAACTTTAATCAGAACATCTTTAATTATCCCACAAGGTTTTTTCATGGATCTATCCGCTAATTGTAATATAACGGATGTGGGGCGAAGCTCTCCTAAGCCAAGTTTCTCATACACCGAGAAAGGTAAAATATTAACACTAGCTCCTAAATCAAGGAGTGCCCGGTCAATGGAGTGATCTCTAATGATACACGAAATAGTAGGAGCACCGGTGTCCTTAAATTTTGGAGGAGTGTTGTGTTGGATAATGAAGCTCACTTGCTCGGTGAGAAAGATTTTCTTGGACACATGAGTCCTTGATTTGCGCTTTTGAGTACACATGTCCTTGAGAAATTTGGCATACGCCGGAATTTGCTTTATGACATCTATGAGAGGAAGGTTGATTTTGACTTGTTTAAATATTTCAATCATCTCATCAATTTTAGTTTTCTTTTTCCCAAAATGAGAGGAATCTTTTAAGCACTGAGGGTGAGGAGCTTTGGGCACATAGGATTCCGGAGGAGTCAAATTAGATAAAGATGAGGAATAACCTTGGTCCTTCTCAGAGACACTCACCCTTTCTCCTTTGGAATTTGTTTGGCCTACATTTGACTCTTTTTCCTCACTTTTCTTCTCTCTAACCTCATTTTCAACTACCTTCCCACTCCTTAGGATGGTAATGGCAAGAACATGCTCACGATTAATTTCATTATTTTGAGCATTGTCAACCATATTTGCACCCTTAGGGTTGCTCACTGATTGGCTTGGGAGTTTCCCTTCTTCTCTCTTGTATACGACACTAGCTAATTGTCCCAATTGAAACTCAATCCTCTGAATAGATTAAGAATGAGAATGTAGAAGTTGGGTATTAGCTTCTAAGCCTTTGAGAGCTTGCAACACTTTCTCCTCGAAAGATGGATTCCTTTGAGGATGAGGAGGGTGTTGGAATTCTTGTTGTTGGGGAGGATAGTTGGATTGACCTTGAAAAGGTCTACTGAATGACCTTTGAGGTGGAGAAAAATTATTCCCTTGAGTTTGTGGCTGCCATGAAAAATTAGGATGGTTCCTCCATCCCAGGTTATAAGTATTTGAATATGGATCATTACCCGGATGGATATAGATAGCATTGACATGTTCTTGGACAAGGTCTGAAAATTGGGCAGCAGATGGACACTCATGCACATAATGTGTAGGGCTAGAACAAATAAGACACACCTCCTGCTGATTAGGATTTGGTTGAGGAGGTGTGTAGGAAGGTAACCCTGAAATCATTAGTTTATCCAATTTTTGAGACAATTCATCTACTTTAAATGAAACATCTATTGAATTGCCAACTTCATAGATGCCTCTCTTTGGATTTGATGAAGATGAAGGTCTCTCAGAACGACTATTTGAAGTATGGTGGAGAGAGTTTTCACTAAGATTTTCAAAAAGCTTCCATGCTTGATTCTCATTTTTCATCATAAATGTTCCTCCACAAGAAACATCAACCAATTGACGGTTGAGTGCAGACAATCCATCATAGAGAGATTGGACTAACTGCCACTTTGGAATTTGGTGGTAGGGGACACTTATTGAGAAGATCTTTGAATCTCTCCCAAGTTTCATGAAATAGCTCACCATCAACAAGAGCAAAGCTTGTGATGGTTCGCCTCATTAAGTTTGTTTTTCATATGGGAAAGAATTTCATAAGAAATTCTTGCTGCATTTGTGCCCAAGTGGTAATGGAATTTGGCTCTAAAGAATTAAGCCAATATTTGGCTTTGTATTTCAAAGAAAATGGGAAGAACCGCAATCTAAGGGCATCATCAGAAAATCCCTGCAACTTGAAAGTTGTGCAAATCTCGTGAAATTCATCAAGATGTTTGTAGGGATCTTCATTATTAAGTCCGTGAAAAGATGGTATCATCTGAATAATACTGGACTTAGTTTCATAATGGGCTGTCGTAATATCCGGCAACCGGATGCATGAAGGGGATGAATATGTAGAAGGAGTAAAATACTCCTTCAAGGATTTCATTGGATCATGTTCTTCTGCCATGATAAGGAAATGAATAACTTCTAGGTTTGCTTTAAGGATGGTAGAAGCTTTCGCTTGAGAATTAGATTCAAATAAGGCAGAAGCCTTAAGAAACCTAACAGTACGCTCTAACTCAGAATCAAGGGGGAATAAATCTGGATTACAAGACCTCCTACCGTGCATACACCCTAAAGGAAAAACTTTATGTTTGACAGACACCAAATTGAAATAAAATATCTACTTAAAAAGTAAATACTCACAGAACTCTCCTGCTTTCCACGATGTTGAATAAGCTTTTTCAATCCCTGCAGTTTGAGCGATTTGGTACCTGAAAACACAAATATTTCCTATTATATAAAAAAAAAAAAAAAATTTGGATTTTTTTTTAATGATTAATTTAAATTTAATCTTTCAAATTAACAACTAGACCGTTCCAGCAATCCCCAGCAATGGCGCCAAAAATTGATCGTCAGTCAATATTAAATTATTCATTCTTAGTAATAATTCTGTAGAATAGTACTAGTAAGGGTATCGTTCTTCTGAGGACTGCGCTGATTTCGTTGCCTTTTAATTCAGATTAATTTTAAACTAATAAAATGAGTAATTTGAATTTTGCTTAATTAAATTAAAACAATGGATTAAACTAAAGAAGATTTTTAAATTAATTATCAACTAATGGTTTTAAATCCTTTAGAAGAGAAAATCTAGGGTTTTCAAATTCACCACTAACCTAATAACCAGCCCCTATTTTGAATTTATCCTAACCTCTTAAATTGCAAACATTCTAGTTAGAGTGACAGCAAGTCCCCTCTCAACTAATCTAGAAAAGTTCAAGGAATTATATCCTTAGCATATCGTATTTTCGGTTAGCACGAATGATACACACTAATCTACGGTTGTGTAATCACTCGTCTTCTCTTAGCATAAAATATCTTCGGATTTAATCTCTCAATATTTTAAAATCATTGCATAAAACCTATGTTTAAATTCTAACGAAAATTAACACAAGTGATTTTAATTCCAATTTCATAATACCTAAGACAAGCCATTGAAATCAAATATAAATAAAATAAATCCAGTTGTTTGAAAACAATCCTCTCATTATGCAATCAATGTCTTACAATGCAGAGAATCAAAATAAAAACAAAATAAATGACACAGTTACTTGGTTAGGGTTTCATCGAAACCCTAAAATGGAAATTAGTTCATCACTAGGGAGGAATGCAACATCTTCATGGACAAAGCTGCAGCACTTCTCTTCATGGCTTCCTTGATCTCCAGAGCTTCTCTTCTTCAAATCTAAAAATCTCTACAAAATTCTCTACTAATGATGATAATGATATCTCTACAAAGAATCTCTCATTTTATAGAGAAATAGAGAAAGATAGAGTTCTTGTAGAATAAGGAGTTCTAATTGAGGTCTAACTCTTCTTTTTCTCTCTCTATACTCTTTTTGGGTTGAATGAGGATTAAACCCTCATTTAGGAAGACAATAATAGAGTTGGAAAGTATTTAGAAGTACTAAAACACTATTCACGGAATACTATTTCACCCTATTTACAATTTTGCCACTGAACTTCAAATAATTCTAGAGAGCTCAATTCTAATCGGATTGACCCGAAATTTTAAACATAACTCTTTTAGGTCATCTAGAATTTACCCAAAAAGTTTCATAAATTTTGGATGAAGAAAAATTACCAGACTACCCTTCTATTGATAGAAGTGCGATTTTGGCCAATCGATCCATCTAGGTAGATTTCCGCGATTTCGCTCTATTTTCTTCTTCTTTCTTTTGCTCTTCTCTTTTCTAAGATTTTTGGAGTTTTTAAAGCTTGTAAATCTTCCATTTTATCTTCTTTTCCTTTCATAAACTTGAAACAAGAATAAACAACCAAGTAGCATAAAATAATATAAATAATTACTCTAAATGATTAGCGAGTTAAGTTTAAGGTACTTTTATGTATAACATTTAGCACCAATCACGTGCCATATGACAAAGGGTATGGATGAGGTACACATGCAGACAAATGTATAGGACATGAACCATGCAACCCCCGTAAGGTAGCGCTAGTCTCGAAAATTTCTCTTTACAGTTAGTATCTATTCTGCTATTCATCCCAAAGGACTCGATCCTTGGTCTCCTCGATGTGAGGGATACAACTCTTACCATTGTGATATTTGGTGGAGGAATGCTATGGCCACTTTCTTGCACTTTCTCATTTTCTAAACAAGAGAAAGTGCTAGGGTGTTGGTTGTGTGTGCGTGAGTGAGTGTGTGGCGTTTCCTTGTGTGTGCGTGAGTGAGTGTGTGGCGTTTCCTTTGTGTTTGCCTTCAACTTCGCATTGTGGTGTTGATGGTGAAGCTTATTTGGGTTGCAAGTGTGTTGGTAGTATGTTTGTGTGTGCGTGAGTGAGTGTTTCCTTTGTGTTTGCCTTCAGCTTCGCCTTGTGGTGTTGTTGAGTTACCAAAAAAAAAAACAAGACAACAATAGTGGTAGGTAACACAAAAAGATGTCTTATTTTTTTTGTCTCATTATTTAAAAAATGAGAAAGTGGATGAACAAGAAAGTTGACATAGCATAACTCCACCCAAAATACCCGACATTAGCATATTTTTGGTTGTTATCTCTTCAACCGGAGCTCCTGGTCATAGTTAATCTAAAAACACAGTAATAGCACATGCTATGAGCTATTTGTGAAAGGAAAAAAAGATCCAGTTAATCCTCCATCCGAGCTCCCGACTGATAATTTCTATCATAATACATATAAGAAAAGATATAAAGGCTACCCTGTTGCATATGTGGCCAAATTGTTCTCCTCGAGTCACTAGAATGGATATATCCGAAAGAGAATAAAAAAAGGAAGAAAATATCACAGGTTCTCTTGGTGGTGAAATGTCAGGCTTTTATATCCACTAACAGTCCGAGTGGTTGTGGGTTCCAATCTTCATAGGTTTTTAGGGTAGGAGGGTCATGTCTTCTTCAGCGAAAATTATAGTAATTATTTGTAATGAGTATATAATAATAGGAAAAGGAAAAATAGCAGACAAGGGTCCTAGTTTGGTCGGAGAAGAAAATGGACAGTAGCCAAGGTTTCAAGGACAAATACCAGAACCAGAAAGGGACTCCAAATCAGTTGGTCCCCCCTTTTCTTCCCCTTTAAAAAAAAAAAAAAAAAGTCTGTTAGAACCGAACTATGTGTGGGTGCTAAAGAATCCAAACTTTCATAAAAGAAGATTGTTTTTCTCTATGCAAGGTTAAAAAGATTTTTTAAAAATAATAACAAAAAGAACATTTTATAATTTTGAGGAAACCCAAGTTACTCTCAAGTAGATCAGAAGACAGTTAATATGGTTTACAGAGAAGTTTGTAAAAGGAAAGATAGAACACTGCAATCTAACCAATTTCTTGATCCAAATAGCACCACTGTAGTCAAAGCCACCACCCTAGGCATTGCCAAGGAGACCAAAATTTACCATTTACTATTTTACTGTCAAAATTAAAGAATGTGAAGGAGTGCCTGCCTATAAGGGTCCTGATTATGCAGGGCAAGGTGGTGGCCTAGTCAGTTGCCTAGATGACATTTTGACTATACTAAAGTATATACTTGAGAGTATAGTAAAAAGCTCTCCATTTTTTTAAAAATCCTAATAATTTGTTATGTTTCATAAAACAATTAATTTAGACGTTTGAAAGAAAAAAATTGCAACTTTTTCAAAATGTCACAATTTCTGTAGATTTTTGAAAAACACTCAAATAAATATCTAATACATAAAATATAATAACATTTTTTTTTTGATTTACTTCTAAAATTTTCAAATTTTGCCCCTTTTAATAACTCCCAAACTCTGACTTGGTGAACTATGTTTAGAAGGAATCAAGGAAACCCTTGGAGGGGCATAATTTAACAAAATCACTCAGACTTGGCCTTGTCATTCAGAGCTAAAAATCTTTAATTATAAGTGTAAGGTTAGTGGTGATGGAAAAAAATTATTAATTACTAGTAGAGATATAGTCATTCCAAGTTTTGGACTGTGTCGTAAAAGAAGTGACCGAGTTATGGAATTAAACTTGCCCATATTGGGAAGATCTGACCAATGCACTTTGGGGGCAGTGGGCAAACCTAAAAAACACAATCATGAGGAAAATGGGGGAGGAGCAATGGAGATCAATTTGACACCTGATTTCATAAATATAAAGTACAAAACGTGAATATCATTTCATCAGATCTAAGAATACAAAGCCATTCCAGAGGCTATGCAAAAGCATAGATGCTAATAGGTTCCTCGATCGTGCAAAAACAGCACCCATCACCACCCCGAGAAAGATGAGTGGTAGCAACCGCTGTGCATTGAAATGCGCTAGAGCAAAGACAACTGAACTCACCAGAATAGAGCACCATACAGGCATATACTTGGTCAAGGACGGGAGAAGGAAACCCCGGAAGACAATCTCTTCCCACACCGGGGCACACACTGCAACTACCAAGGCGTACAGTGCCATTGCAACTGGGTCCCGTGCCAAAATTGACTGCTCAACACTGGATACAGTGACAGGTGTAGAGGGCAGAAGGGGCAATATGTCGAGGTTGACCTGAGAAAGCCGATTAACCAGGGGAAACATGAGGCACCCAAGGCCAACATCAAACTGCCAGTTCCCTCCGAGTCTGAACCTGAACCAATCAGGTGGAAGGGGGCGGAATCTGGCAAGGCAGCGATGGAGGATTGCAATCCCAGCTAGGCCTTCGGCCACGTCCGTCAAGAGGCTGTATAGGGCTTGACCTCTGTATGTCAAAGATTCCTTGCTGAAACCCGCTGTGTGGGCCAGGAATGGAATTATCCAAGATCCAACGAACCAGAAAGAAGCAATCCAGAGGAGCATAACCTGCAGCACCAAATAAATTTCTTTGCTATTCCTTTTTGTTCATTGATCTGTGTCCTGAACTGATTTGAACAATGAAGCTGACTTTAACAACTTGTTTGAGTAGTTGAAGGTGTAACTCAATATTTTTAAAACTGAGCTGAAGCCGATCAAGTAGTTGATAATCGGCTAACACAAGCGCAAGTAAGTTTATCAACCAGCAAAATTGGCTCCCACTCGGGGCCCTAGAAAAACAAAAGCCCAAAACAACCATTGAATCCCACTATCCCAACTAGATAGACTGAAAATAATGGCCATGAGATTCCAAGACGTGAGTGAACTGAATCTATTGTCGGAAGAAAAAAGAGTAATTGATACCACTATCAGGTGAAAACTGTAGGTGATAAACCTGTTTGATAATAACCAGATTCCTATACCTTTCAGATTATAGAGTAAGGTGGTTCCTACAATTGATGGTGGGGAAGCACTTCCCTATGCATCAATTAGAATCAATCAGGCTCATCCAATCAATGTATGAATTGATGGGTGATAATAGAAAAACAGTGTGGACCAGACCAGACAACTCCAACAATTCACTAAAAAAAATGTATTTTTAGACCACTTCGCATCTTTATTGACCATAAACATCAGTTACATCCAGATGGTGCTTTGTTGATAAGAAAGTCAGGCCAATAGCATGGTATGATGGGGGAATTCCACACGTTATATTTCCCAATTGTTAAGTAGCTTATTTTCAAATTTTCATTGCCACAACATTTCCACTATTAGTGTAACTACGGGTTTCTAAAGCTTAATATCTGATCATGTATTTCAGGATGTCTTGTCATGAAATGTTCTCTATGGAAAATGCTTACCTGCAGAATGGTTTCTGCTGTCCATGGTACCGTCCAAGGTTTCCCAGGTACTCTAAAAACTGCATCTGCAGCCTGAAACATGATTAAGCCCATTAGTAAACACCGACTCATCTCGACAAATCCATATATATTTAAATAGTGTTTCAGTTGGTAATAATATATTAAATACTATTAGTAATTATAGATTATTTTATTCTTTAATAAGGAAAAAACAATTTTCAATTTCAGAAATGAGAATAAAATCAATAAATGCATTACAAGTCTTATGCGGATAAAGTTCTTTGATCATAATAATCATATCTATCAGGATTTGGTAACAGGACTCATGTTTCACTATTACATTCAATCACTAATTAGAGCTTTGTAATGTGTATGAATTATCACTAGATAGAATTGATCCACAGCCCATCAACACTAACTCCCCAATCTAATCTCTCAGATTTTCCATAACCTAAATATCAAACTGGGTTTTGACACTAACAATCTTCTCAGTTGCATGTTTTTGGTCAGCCAATGAGAAGTGGTTCACATGAAAGGCCATCATCAAATGGTAGGATCATACAATAGGGGTCCATTTTTTCCAGTTTTCTTCTTCACATTCTTGTGTTATTCGCTTTGCAGTGGAGTTGTACAGAATGCACTCATCTAGTTTTGGATTAAAAGATCATTTAGTTAATACAGCTCATATGTCAAATCTACCCAGGTGACTCTGGTACCGACTACCGGTTGAGATGACAAAGGACGGACTCAGATTATTCAGTTCAAATCTAATTGATTTGACACACGACTTGGGATTCATAAAAAATAATGAAGAGCAGGATTGGCAAAAGAGATGTCGAAATATAAAATTAGAGTGAAATTCAGATAGGATTTGGAATCTCTAAAAAGGGGGAGGGGGGGGGGGGGGGGGGTTAATTGTAAAAATATTCTCGAAATTTCTCAAATTTTTTAAAAATTTGAAACCATGCTTACCTACTCTATATTTCAAAAAAACCCTCTGTAATTGATCTTAATCTCCTGATTTCAACACAACTAAGGGAACCGTCTTTTTCATTGGTAAAAAGCTAATATTACTTTAAAGAGAGCAAGAAGCTAAGGGCTTCAAGTGTACAATAATTTCTTATAAACAAGATCATTTGCTATTGAGCATTGTTACAAATCTCCCGAGATATACCCAATTTCTCCCGAGAAAACTAGAATAAAACATCTAAAGTTTAAAACTCCGTTTTTATCACAATATTTTAAAATTTCGCGACATATATAATTTTCTCTTTTTATCCCGTATATATCGCAAGATATAGCAGATATTTAACCGAGATTTTAAAAATATCGTGAGAAATACACAATGTTGTTGATTTTATGAATTTATAACTTGAAGATATTTATTATTATTTTCTGTAATTCTAATATATATTTTTTTATCATTGCCGAGATTTAAGCGAGAAATATTCGAAAAAAATTCAGATTTGAAAATCTCCCGAGAAAAAATTTGGCCGATAAAAACCCAAGACTGAGATTTGTAACATTGATATTGAGTAGCAGCTTCATCAGCATTTCTAAGGCTACGCAGGTTCGAACATCAAGCTCTTGACATTGAGATAATTATGGTCCTCTAAACTTTTATCCCCCTGATAACACTTTTGGATATTTTAGACCTCAGAATCATAATCAAGTGTTTGGGCTCGGTATTGGTCCTTCAATTTAATTTCAGCATGCACCTTATGGTGTTCAATCCTCTGAATTCTACACAAGCCTTTTGGCATTGGCGCTGACCCCTTGGTTACAGCGTGCACCTTCAAATTTTCCTTGGTACTTTCAGTTCTGTAAATGTCTTTGTGATTGGTAAATTCCCCTGATTTTGAAATATGCCTTTGTCTGAGGTTAGTAACCTAGACAAAAACACAAATCTTTGGAATTGGATTGGGTTGCCTTGCACTTGAATGTGTTCAAACAAGTCTCCATGAGAGTGAACCCATTCTTTTGTCCCCAAGCAAGACCGCAGGACAAATCACTTTGTGCTTTCTGATCCACCCCTAGAAGACAAGCTTGAAAACTTACACTTCTCCATGGCTAGAATCCTAAATTTAAAACAATACAACTGCGGAAAGAGAACTCCAAATGAAAAAGATTGTTTTCTCTGCGGATACTTTATTCTTTTTTTCCAATAAATTGATGCAAACACATTTGAAACTACTCCCAAGTCTAAGAAGAAAAAATCAAAAAAGTGGCAACTTGACTGTTTTTTCTGTTTAAAAAAAAGTCTGTTTGGAAGCGGATATTACAATACCTGACTGCTGGATTAGACTGATTTTTGGCTATGAGGAAGCTTGAAGAATATATTAAAAGTTTTAAAAAATTCAGATTGATCAGTTCAGCAGAAAGCCATCATCAAGGAGCAAACAGATTGTTGCTTCTGGTCAAAACAGTCAAGGAGTATTGACTAGAAATTTTCAGCAAATGTTATGGTTCCTAGGTGGAAGGTTTAAGAAATGTTGTTACTTCTAGGTATTAAATTCTTGTGTAGAAAAATTAAGTTAGTTATAAAGGAAAGGTAAATATTTTAGTCTTCAATGTTGAATATAGTTAATGTTTGGGTCTTCTAGAGCTTCTATTTCCCATATGTGTCATTATTATGGTAATTGTTAAGAAGTTAATATAAAGGATGTATGGGGTCATGAGATGCATAATCAACAACAAAGCTCTCATCGGATTTTTCGTTAATCAGGTTCTTTCTTCAAGTCTATAGTTTTTTAACAACTTCTAGGAGCTTTCCCTTGATTTTCCTCTAGGAAACCTTGGCTCCACTGGTGATCGGAGTTTTGTCAACTCTTCTTCAAGCTATAAAGTGGAGGTCTATCCACTTAACTCTGTTATAACTTATAAATATAGATAAGAAATGAAAGATCAATATACAAAAGCAGCTATCCAGACAGCCTTAAATAAACAAAATCAAAAGTAGGGGGATTTGCAGAGATGCCAGAGAATGGCATCCTATGTACAGAGGCTAAAGATACCTCCGGTCTTGGATGATTTGATAACACGTCAAAATGTAGACATAGGCTATGCAAGGGGCGGGGGTAAACAGGGTGCAGCACAGACATAATGTGTTTCTGCTTTGATCATCGAGAGATCTGTATGCACCCCCAAAAAATATTGGCCTAAAATCCACATTTAGAACCCAATTTTCAGGTTAAATTTCTATTAACCAGTTTCGACGATGGCCCACTCACATGTATTAACCGGATTTGGAACAAGGGAAATCATACTCATATTTTGCAATGAAATTGTAATAAAAACTATTTATATATAAATAAATAAATAACCTTTGTGGTCCAACCACATGATGGATTCTTCTTCAATCGAACCAAAGTCCAACTCCTTTCAACTGTACAAAGTCTAGGCCTCCACACAACCTTGCCTTGATTTTAAGACATCTACGTATCCAACCAAAATAAAAGGAACTCAAAATTACCAATATCCAACTGTCACCTGCACCAATTCTAAAACTAATACCCTGAAAAAGGTTTCTTGGACCTTCATACAACCTTTCAAAACACCCATCCAATAGATACGACAGACACAACCAGATTATCATTGACCAAGTTTTTTAATCCTTAGCTAAAGTGATACTAATTGATCTTAACATAAAGGACACCCATCCAACATTCCTTCTTCAAGAGTACATCTCCCGAATTCTAACACGAAAAGCCACCAAAAATTAGAGGGAACATCGAAGCAGGGAAAAAAAAACACTTCTTTTTTGCTTTAGTTTGCCTTTGCAAAACCATCCAACACCTTGTTCACCCATTCTCAGAATTTTTCAAAGAAGCTACAACTATCCACGGCACTACAATAGTCAATAACGCTTGCTTAAACAATATATTTTTTTTAAAAAGCCAAAATTTCTTCATCTGGGAAGAAGGAAGCACTTTGTTTTATCTATCGAATGTTCATAAGATTCTAAAACCTCAAATTAACATCTACGGAAAGCAAAATTCAGGCTAAAAGGTGAAAACAAGAAGACACAATAAATAGTGGTGCTGGTACCACAGGGGTTGGTTGTAGCAGGCACCATATGCTGGTCCACCAAGTTCTAAATATAGACAGTTTAGTCAACAGGAACCTCTTGGACGAGTCATCGCCCAAAAATTCAAGCTGGTCCTCTCATCCCAACCCTCTGTGAGCAACTTCTTTTTTATATATTTTTTAAGGTCCTTGATATATGGAAACAATATTTATCACCCATAGTAACTGAGTAAATGAATATAATACCTCTTGAAGACTTGAAATCCAATCCCTTTTTACAGCGCGGGTTTGATCCAATTCGGATTTCACCAATTCTCCAGGAAGCTTATCTTCTATAAACTCAGACTCTGGGATGCCTGAAGAAGACTCTTCGCGCCTGAAGCACGAAAATTTCCATTTCTACAAGAGAGGAGAAAGTGAAGTGAGAAAATAAAATAAAACTGCAAATTCCCAACTTCACTCAACAAAACCTAGAAGAGTAGGCAAAGCAAACTCTGCAAAATAGAGTCTTGAGTCTCAATCTCAACCAAAATAACAGGGAAAAAATTCCTAATTTAAACCAGAAACACTAATCTACTTTAATTTCTCGAAACCCAATACAAAAAGGGTAGAAAAATAAAGAAAATAGAAGAGTTTCTTACATTCTTTGAAGTCTTAGAATGAGATCCAATGACGCGTAAGCTCCGGCTAAGTGGAAGTGAACTTCCTGATCTCTGCCAAACCCTAACTCTGGAAATGGAGGGTTGAAGAAGGAATGGGCGTTTAACGAGGCAGTGGCAACAAGGGCTCGACATAATAGTAATACTGATTCCGGACTTATCAGAATCCGGCACTGAAAGTCCCTAAATCTCTGCATCAGCAAAATGAAACCCTAGTTTTATCAGCATCAGAAGAACAGAGAAACCCAATTTCTCTGTATCACAAAACCCTAATTCCAGACTCCATGTTTTCAGCTTCAACGTCGTTGAGAGGGGCCACCACTATTTTCTAAGAAGGTGCGTAAGGCACCCCAATCCGGGCGGCGTCGAAGCCGTCCCTATCACGAGAGGCTCGAGGATCGAATCATCGAATTCACTCTTGCTGATAGTTTCGCTATCTTGCGCTTATTGCGTAACAAAGCATAACATACAGTGACCAAAAAACAAAAGCATAGCACACGGACCATCTCGTGTAAACGGTGGATGTCTATGAGAGACGGCTTAGCCCCCACCTTATTCTCGGTCAAAAACCAATACTTCGCTGAGTTGGGAAGGAATCAACCCTAAGGAAGCGGAGGTCTTAAGTTCGACTCTTGCCATCCTCTTGAGGACCCACCTTATAAGGTTCAATGGTTTTCATGGGCCTTGGATTTACCGATTCATGTGAGTTGTAGTCTTGCATGCGTCTGGTTTACTTGGTCTACCCGAAGGGTGAGCTTGGGGTTCCTCGTTATAAGAAAAAAGTCGACACATCTTGTGTGTCCCTATCATAGAGCAACACGTACACGAAAAAAATGTATATCGGTTAGAGTAGTGATAGGCAGACAGGTGAACATTTAAGAGGGGGGCATCCACCAATAGGTGGATGCCTTAGGTTATCAAATGGGATCCATGGGTCCGTTAACTATTTTCCTATCGGTTATTGTCCTTGAGTCAGTTTAGATACTCCCAAATATACTTCTGAATATACTCTCTAATCCTAATCGTTTATAACCAACCATTAAGGATCAGGATTTGAGTTGACTTGTTTTATCTTTTCTAATGTCACATCAGCTCTAATCCTAATCGTTTATAATTGAAATATCCTAATCGTTTATAATTGAAATAGACGGATAAGATATGGGAGTACACTTTGGCAGTATCCCTAGACTAATTCATTGTCCTTTCGCAACTTTTTTTTGTGACTTGGAAATCCCCCCACTCATTTGGATGGAGACTAATCCCGAAAATGCACACGATATCCCACAAACCACACATAAAGAAAGACGAGGGGAGATCAGGAAAGACTGAAGGCAGGATTTAGGTGGCATCCTATTGCCTTTGAACCACCATGCCACACATTGTGCCGTCTTCACAACTTGTATTTTTTTTGGTTAAAGATAATACACAACATACTCACATATGCCAACAACACACATAGACCAACATAATGCATTACCCAACACACTGACATAAGTGAGAGGATTGAGCCTTAAGTAGTCACTCGGCTAGACATCACTTGTATATTGGTGGGGGCATTCAAGATTTGTGTGCCTGACTTGAACACACAAAACGGAGTCAGGTGGCTCACCTTCTAATTGCTCCCAAGTTCTAAGTCCTAACCAATGAATCAAGCCTATGGGCTGATGCAGCCATCCGATCTATCGTTTAGTTACAGCTGCCCGGTCTACCAGTTAGCTTACAACCGTTTGATCTATCGGATGGTATATCTTTTTCTTTTTCTTTTTTGCATACAATTTATCATTCATCTCCTATTAGTAGTTAAGGTTAATAATTTGTATAAACCACATCTCTGAGGGGAAGCCTCGAACTTGATTCTAGGACTACCCTCATGAGACGCACACATCTCACCATAACAGCTTGGGGGGCTGTTAGTCTAACATAAGGTCCTTGATACAGATTCTGAAGATAAGCAATCAATTGAATTTTAATATTGGGGGAATCAGCAGCCAAACATGGGCAATCAAATCTAATGGCTATTATCATGAATGTGGGTATTGAAGAATTCATTACCCTGCTCATTTATCCTTTTGAAAGCATATCTATACTACTCCTATATACTATCCTTTTGAAAGCATATCTATAATACTCCTATATACCAATTGGTATCCACATGGCATACTTCAAATTTCTCTATTCTCTTCAAGTTGATGCCATGTGTCATCTTATATGACGGCATCTCATTGGTTGACTTCTCAAGAAAACCCCAATCTCCAACGATTTCCCTTCTAGATAACTCTCCCTCGCTCCATTAATCTCCTAATCTTCACAATTAAAACAAACAGCCCCTCTCTTTCCCCCTATTTCCCCCTATTAATGAGTTGGGCTTACAACCAAAAAAAAGAGTTGGGCTTGAATTCTCTTGCCCTTGGTTTTGTGTGCCACACATGGTCATCTTTTTTAACCATCCCTTAAGGGCCCCATATTAGGTGAGGGAATTAGGGAGCTCAACGTTCATCTCACTAATGTTGGAAATAAGTAAACTCTGTGTGCACCCTTCCATCTCCGTCCTTCCCTCCTTACCATTTAAGAAATCTCTTTTCACTAGCAAACACCCCGTGCGATGCACGGATGTTAATATACATGTACTATGAAAATATAAAGAAAAATAATTTACTTTTTAATAAAATTTGATAGTATAAGAAATTATTACAAATTTTATGTAAAATTTTGATGAAAGTATATCCATAACTACTATGATGTATTAATTGATGGGATTTCTAACAAAAAAAAAAAGCTGAATAAATAGCAATCATGATATGTGTCGCACATTTTTATTTTATTTTTTTATAAAAGTGTACATATGTACATATAAATGGGCACACATGTGTAGAGGATCATGAAAGTTAATTTCATATATATATATATATATATATATATGAAATATAAGTATACTTTCTCTTTATGAAAAAAAAATAGATGCAAACCATGTTGAGAGTAGATGGGTGAGTTGCTCTTGTTTTTTTTTTTTTTTGGCCTAATCATTTATCTACCCTAGGTTAGTGGCAGGGTTAACACTCATGGTGGGCATCAATAGCCACACCAAGACTTGAACACTCACACGTCCCCAAAGGGAGATACACTACCATTGGGGCAAACCCATGTTTACAAAAGAAATTCATATTCATCAAAGATCTAAAATAATTTGAGCAGACTCTAACCCTAAAAAACAATTGAGCGGGTAAACTAATTAATAGGATACCGATTGGTCCCAATGGCAAAGTGTATGTCGCCCATTTGGGCAGACCCTGGATTAATTCCGGTGAGAGGTATGGTAGTTGAAAGCGCCTAAAAAAATAATAAGATGAAACAATTAGTCGATTCATCAAAGTGGCAACTCAACCGCCACACCTAATTGGAATGGAACCTGATACCATGTATACTATAATATAAAGAAATAAGACTTTCTCCTTGCTCTCCAAACCCCAATCTCTCGAATCCTATACATTCAATCCTAGGGATGCCATGTGGCTTCCCTCTTTAACCTCCACCGTTTGATTTAGGTCATCAGTTATCAAACTCTTTGCTCTCCAAACTTCAATCCCTCCAATTTCATAAGTCTATTTTAGAGATGACATGTGGCTTTTCTCTTTAATCTTCATCATTCAAATTTGGGACCCACTATTTCATCCTAGAGCCCTCTCTATCTCCACTATTATAGACTCCTCTCTTATCTCCAACTCTTACATGTTTGGGACCCACCATCTCACCCTAGAGTCCTATCAATCTCTACTATTATGGAGTTCTCTCTTATCTCCAACTCTTGGGTGTATTAATTTAAGTTTAATACTAAATAACTTATGATTTTCCTATAAATGTTATTAAAATAATAAAAAAAATTATTATTATAAACTTAATTAATTAATACAAATAATAAAAAACTAATACTATAAAAAATAAAATTTATGAAATATTCTTAAAATATATTACTTCATATTTAAATAAATAACTAATATTGTTTAATTTTAGATATTCTTAATTATTACCGTGGATCGCACTGGGTCTCTGCTAGTATCATAATATCATAACAAGCAATTGTTATAGTATTGTTTATTAGAGCATAAATTAGAAGACAAAAGAAAATCTGGTGTATGTAGTTGATGATACACCATCAATACATGGGATATAAATCCCATAGTCTTATCAGTATTTGAGGTTCAGCCAAAATCAACGCTAGAATATGGCTAAAAAAAATTCTAGAAAACGTGGTTGGCTTCTCCGAGATAGTTGCCCAAAATCATCTCTATGATGGAGAGATGAAAGTCCAATTCAGCCAATAGGTCAAAGTGAATCACAGACAGCGATGACTCTAATCAAAATTCAGAGACTGTGGCAGGAATAACTATGCAATGAAAGAAGACCTTAAAGTTGCATAGAGTGCGTCTGTGCGATGGCTCAGCAATAGCACTTTTAGACCTTTAGAAATTTGTACTCTAGGTAGATGAATTAGGAAGGAAATGGGCAGCTAAAGGTAGACATAGACATGGGGCGACTGCTCATCTTATCGACTGCGTTGAATCTTCATTTGTACCCAATCAAAGGACAAATCTATTCAAGAAACTTTGGGTTTAATTCTCACCTCATCAAAGAAGGTTTTTTTTATGGTTTTAATTCGCTCAAATGTTGCTTCAAAATTTTCATATTGGAGGGCACCATCGGTGCTTATGATTCACTTTGACCTATCGGCTCTTTGATGAATATGAACTAAGAGAGAAGATGATTTGTATGGTAAGAGTTGCCTGCTTTATATGGTAAGAGTTGTAGAGCACCCATCTTATTAGCGATTCAGAGAAGAAGATTTGTTTGATGTGAAAACCAAACATAAATTGAAAATGGGTGAGAAATAAAAAGGGGCTACCGCTCATCTTCTCAGTCAAAGAGGACTGGGATTGAGAGAGAGAGAGAGAGAGATGGGAATGAGAAAATCGGAGAACTGCAGAGGAGCGTCGCCACATCTTACAGGGGTTGCCGCTCATCTTCTTGACCTACCAAAGAAGAGAACAAACATGAAATATTGTTTGAAATATATATATATATATATATATATAGAGAGAGAGAGAGAGAGAGAGAGAGAGAGAGATTTGGGGCTCTCTGAAAAATCTGATCTTGTTATTTTGATGACACCAAGGAACCTGCGTAAAAAAAAAACAAAACAAAACCAAAAAAAAAACCCTGTTAAGAGTAAGAGGTATTAAGATGAGAAAAAATTTTAATGGATAGAAGAGAGAAGAGTTACAGCCTACAGGAAGAGTTGCAGATAGAAGAGGTCCTCTGTCTGTGGCCTGTCTTTATCGCTTGAGGGAAAGAATGACGTATTCATTGGGAAGACAAAGAGAGGGAGAATAAATGGGGGAGAGAGAAAAATGATATTTTTAGGGAGATAATGAGAGAGAGGATTTAACTGCGGGAGATGAAGAGGGGAGTAGAGAGAACATAAATGATTTCAGTTTGGGAGATGAATGGATAGAGAGAGGGGGTTTAATTGGGAGAAACAAATAGTGTGGCTTTTTAATAGCTTCTGAAGAGTGCTACCTTAGCAAAAACAACTTTAAATGAAGAGAGACACGTGGCACTAACTTGAAGTTCAAATAAAAGCTTTTGAAGGGTGCCACGTGAACACCAACTGCTATATAGTAGTAGTATAGATAGATCCCCCATCTTTCTCCTTTCCATCTCCTCATGTGCGCCTCTTTATATATATTCGGTTTTCCCCTCCTATTCCCGACCCACCATCTCTCCCCAACCAAAACTTTTTCTTTCCTCATTCATCTCCCCAATCAATAAAACCCAGAGGATTGCTTTCACTAACCATCCATATTTTCCCATCCATGTCATACCTTCTTTCTATATTTACACCTTACAAATACTCTCACTCCTAACCAAACAACAATTTCAGACAACACATCTAACATTTCTGTACTTGTTTATCCATGGATGCTTCTACAGTGGCCCTCTCCACCTTCACTAGCAGGGCAGGTCGTGAAGCTTGCTTCATCGGATGATATCTCTATTTTGGTGGTTAAGGCCGGACTCTCTACGGCTATGACGGTTAAGGTTTAGATCCAGCTCCCCATGCAAAATAATCTACAGGATGATATATATATATATATATTTTGTGAGTATTCAGATGTGGATGACATTCCAAGCTTCAATTTTAATGAACATGTTCTTTTTTCTACATATCAAAATTTAGCATTTCTTTCTTCCATGAATTAGTTTGGAATGTTAAACCAATTTGATAACCTAAACTCCCATGAACTCTTGGGATTCCATGGAGTATTGGAGTTGGGTAAATGTTCTTAATTTCAGTTGATGCTTCTGATCTTCTTAAGATGTGGACTCCCAAGCCCATTAGATTGTTGTCTTGCTATTGATTTTTTTTTAATTGAAGGTAAATGCAACTGAACGGAGCTGAACTATTTAAAAAATGCCCCAGTGAAATTTCCAAAGATATATGATAATTATTACCTTAATAATCAAAATAAACCTCTCGATTACCTTAGGTCTAATGACTCTAATCGTGTGATATTTAAATTACCTCTTTAACCAAAAACAAATATCAAAATAAACCTCTCGGTCATTTTTGTAGATTTATACTTTCCAATAGATAATTCGTCTCTATTTTTTTCCTTCTCTACTACACAACCGTGCATTGCACGGGGGCATTCGCTAGTAACAAAAATAAACAAATCAGGCTAGTCAATTGGGTAATCAAATGCTCAATTTTCTTCTCACCCCATGTGTCATGTCACTGTTGTATCATCAAATAGCCAGTAGACACAACCTGGCCGGAAAATGAATCCCCGATAAGTTTTGCCAACACATTTCCGGCAATTCAAAGGCAGAAGACCGTGCCTTCTACACATAGTAGATCATGCCCACCTCAATGAGACTGATGTGAGGAATGTTCAATGCCACTGCTGGGCTCCGGCAGTTCTTACGTAGGAAAGAGTAGGCCATGTTGATCACAAACTTCTTTAAGAATGATGAGCTCCTCCTGGCCTTTATATAGGAGTGGCCCATCACGTATGCTACGCCTGAGTGTTTAGCTTCCACGAGTTCCAGGAGCTCTTCCCTGACCTGCAGTTCCAGATAATCTGCATCCACCAACTCAAACCGGACACGCCGCCTCCGGCTCAGTTGGGGTGATTCCTGCTCATACGTGGACTGCAAGCTCTGCAGCGTGGCTGATTTGCTGCTCCTCACAGTGGGGGTGGAGGGGCCTACACTGCTTTCACTGAGATCAGTAGACTCCAACATCACCAGCCTTGTCCCAAACCTGTCAGATGTACGAACAACTGCCATCCGGCCATCAGTGGACCCCTCGATAGTGGTAGAACCCTGAGCTTCCAACTGAATGAACTCCGCTATGCTCATCACGAGTTTGTTTTCAAAATCTTCAGTGTCCTTTGAGACGTCTTTGTAACCATATCGAACAATGCAGCGGTACATCCGATAAGGTTTTGGGCCAATTCTACCGATGAGATACCGTTCATCAGGGGAGACATAGGGAACAGGAACACACTTGACACAGACAAAGACTACCACCTGGTGAAAAGCGGGTAGATTGGTCACAAAATGGGAGAAAATGGCCGGAACTCCGGTGGCCAATTCAGTGTAGATGAGAACAATTCCTGGAACCCTGACAATCCCAAGGCTGGGTCCCAGTGTGAGGATCCATTTCATGGATACCTTGTTTTGTTGGTCAAAGAAATACTTCCTTCTTGTGCCATAGTGCCATACGTACATAACGGCCATAAAGACTGCGGAGAGAGCGAGTGGGACCCATCCCCCTTGAGGGACTTTCACATAGGAAGATGAAAGGTAGACGCCCTCGATAAATCCGAAGAATAGGAGGAATATTAGGGAAAATAGGACATTCTTCTGCCATACAAAGATGATAACTAGCGCCATCAACCATGTTGTCACGAACATCACAGTCACGCATGCAATGCCTGAAATCAAGAAATAGCAACCTTAGCTTTGAATATAATGGAGAAAGCTCAGGATTGTATTATCTGTTTTGTCTAGTGCCCTTTCACCTTATAATTTAACATCTGATTAATACTAAGGCCAGGACATTTGCATGTCCAATGTGCTGCAAATGTGATACACGCAGACGAGGGTTTCAGGGCCCACAATTTGATGGGTTCCCCCTAGGATATTCTACTAGGCTAGCATGCAACCTAACCATATAATCTGTATTTCTTTCATTACTGTTCACAATATGTTTTGACTGACCAGAAAATTCTGATATATCAGATGGGTAGGAACAACTGACTAGGATGAATTTTGGACCTGCCAATGGTGAATTTGAAACCATAAACACAACGTGTTACACTACAAGCATTTTTCATGGAGTTCAGGCATTGGATTTCCGAGTCTCCCTCTTAGGTGAAATATAGATATTCAACCATTACTTATACTCATTGCTTAGTTCTATACATTTTATTCATTGCTTTGTTATGCATAAAGAGCATCTTCATAACTCCAGTTCCAGTAACTTATTTATATATTAATAAGAAGATTTTAAAATAATCAATTCATACATGCAAAATGTATATATGTACGGATGAATGGACATTAACAGGAGCATACATATGTGCACACACGCAACCATGAGAAGATTAAGAATATAAAATTATATAAATTAATATATCTATGAAAGGATGGATGGACATGACTCAGCAGGAACATAAATATGTGAGCACACAACCATGCAGCAAGATGACTAAAAAACCTTGAATTTCAGAAGTGAAAATTGTTTCAACAAAAGAAGACTTACCATAAGCATTTCCTATGAGGGTTGTGTCCTGGAAACCGATTGTGACAGCCAGACTGAGAATCATAAGGATCCAGTTTATCTCGGGGATGTAGATCTTGCCATATACCCATCTTGACGTGTGGACAACCTTGACGCGAGGGAAACAACCTAACACATGGCATTGTTTGATAACCGAGAATGTGGCAGAGATGACAGCCTGACTGGCAACAATTGCAGCAAGAGTTGCCACCACAAAAATGGGCCAAAACAGGGTATCTACAAAATAGCAAGAACATTACATAAAACGTTACAGAGAAAAAGGTAATTTTCTTGCGAGTGCAAGATAACGAACATCAAGTCAAGCATACACAAAAAGAATTATGTAGCATGTCAATGTTCTAGGTTTAAGAAACTTTAAGGTTACCCTTTGGATAAACCATGTGAACACTGAACAGTCTACTACCGGCAGAGGGGTTAGGTAAAAAACATCAAGGAAATAGAAGCCACCATTTTGTTGGTCCAGCCCCAATGATCTTGCAGGCAAAATACTGAGCTGATCGGATGATCCTAACCATCAATTTTTTTCTGGACAGATCATAATTTTTCTTAATGTAAAGAAGAACAAATCGGATGATACTGAGCATCAATTTTTTTTGGACAGATCATAATTTTTCTTAATGTCAAGAGGAACAGTCGGATGATACTGACCATCAAATTATTTATTTTTTCTGGACAGATCACCATAATGTTTCTAAATGTCAAGTGAAACAAGTACATTAGGTAATTAGGAAGATCCGATCATGCCAAATTTTCGTCTAGAAGATTCCCTAACTGGTGCCCATCAGATGGAGGTTTCCATCCCCCTGAATGTGCAAAAGTGAAGTCCTATGCTTTTGCTGGACTTACTAAACCGTCTGTAGATGGCCCTTAGTTTTCCTTTTGAGTGTTTGTGAAAGCTTACGTGGAATGGATGCATAGAAGCTTATAGGTAACGCAGAGAAATTCTTTGACAGAAATGCAGCCTGCCCCATGTATTGAAGCACTATACAAGGGTAAATAACACAAGAAAATGCAACCTGCACACAGCAAAAAAGTATTTGAGGTTTGACTTGCAGCGCAAGCCAAAATATTTGAGGAGATATAGAATATAAAATATAACTGGTATTGCTGATCCAATCCACATAAATAAATTATTTTCTAAAGTAAAAGGGTCGAAGCTGCAAGGTAATGTAAGGCACCAAAGCATAAGCCTCACTATTCAAAATAAATTCTTTTAAAAGTAGGGATATTCAAGTCAGGAAGATGAGAAAGGAAGAAGAAGCTTCCCTGACTCGTGCAACCCACATGGCACATCAGGATCTGGACCCACCAATCCATGAATCTAGGAGATCTCCAGAGCAAAAGTATCCATGAATGAATTGTGAGCAAGGGAATTTACCGTCTTTCCTCTGGGCCCTACAGAGGAACAACGCTAAACGCCTAAAATAAGAATCGCCACCTATTTAATTAAGGGAAAATAGGATCCCAAATATACAATGGATAAGGCCTAAGGTCCAAAATGAGATTCTAGCTAAGTGATTCTTTTAAGCCTCGGGGAAGGTGTTAGGCACCCTAGGGCCCCCATCCGGAGATGGTAACCTACTCCCTATATCTAAGCCAATTAAAGAAGAAATTCAAATGGAACTTAAGAATGTTGTTTAATTATACTAATTAAGCAAATAAAGCAAGATTAAAGGGAAAAGAGAAACTAATCCTAGTTGAGTTGGACCTGTTAAGGCTGCCTATTTATCCGACTTGGCGAGATCAAGCCATAGTAATTCTTACAAGCAAGCATGCTAAGTTGGTTGATGTTTTTGGTATTTTGGTTATATTTGAATGTTTTTGATATTTTGAAATTTATCATGTTTTTTTTGGATTTTCATACAGGTAGGGTTTTGGCAAACTTAACTAAAGTCAAATTTAACATAAGAGAAGGTTAAGGAGAGCTTAGGCTAAAAGATTGTATTTAGGACATAAAGAGGGATATTTGCATTATGAATAGTAGATGGTCTATTGCCAACACCTATTTTGTTAGATTGATGTTGATGATAAATCAAATACAATTGTCTTAGCATGAGTCATTTTAGACAAGATCCTCTTTGAAGTCCTTAAACCATCTTTTACCTATTCAAAATAAAGCATGATGAATAAAAAGAAGAGACAAGTAGAGAAATTGAAAACTCATCCTCTCTTTTAAGGTGGTTCATGTACACCATAATAAATGATGTAATGTTGTCCTAATCAAGGTTAGAGAGAGGATGAACTTTCACAAAGAATTCTAAAAGGATGACTAGAATCCCAATAAAGAAATAAAATGAAAAGAGAGGTATAATTTTAGCTTTCACTCTCTATGAGCATACCCATATCCACACTTGTGGGTACATAAAAAGAAAAAATATATGTACATAAAAGAGATGATGGAGATCTCTCCTTGCTTTTGAGATGGGGTCCCTCTACACCATTAGATTGGTGTAGAGAGACCCGTCTATGTTTGAGAAGTGAGAGGCTCTCTAAATGATTTTAGAACATGACTAGAAATCAAGAAGAGGGAAAAAGATAAACATTAAACAAAGAAGAAAAGAAAATGATAAGAGGAATGTCTACTCCTCCAAGACTTCTTCTTCAATGTTCCAAAATGTGAAGATTTTTTAAAGTCCACAAAAGAAGAGAGTTAGTGAAGGACTCTAGGCTTTTAGTTCTAGAATTCTTTACACACTCTAAATCTTAGCTTCTCCTAACTTTTCTTTAAAGCTCACAAGAAAAATTAAAGGTAGAGAGTCTTCTAAGGAGTTATGAAGCCTAAGGGTTTTTGGATAGAGATGAGGAAGAGCTAGGGTTTCCACTTGAGATTTTGGAGGTGAGAGAAATGACTTATGAGGGTCTTGTATTTATAGAGTTTTCAAGGGGTTGTGATAATTTGGTAATTAATAGAGGGTTTGGTGAGAAGAAGGGAGGTGATTAGTTGGTCAAAAGGGGTGAAATTGGTGATTAGGTAGTCAAAAAGGTGTGTACTTGGTGAGAGGTGATTGGGTGGTCAAAAATGGTGTAAGAAAATTAATTGTTTTGTAAAAGGTGTAAGAATGAGTTATAAAAGGTGTAAGAGAGTAAGGAAAGATGATTGGTTAGTCAAAAAGATGTATATTTAATGAGAGGTGATTGAGTGGCCAAAAAGATGTGTAAACACAAAAATGAGGCTATTTGGCGTTTGAAGAAAAAATAAAAGGTCTTTTATAGGAAAGTGAAAAGTGTGCTTGGGTTTGTGGGTTTTGGATGTAAGTTTGGTCAACTGGGCTTGGGCCTTGGTTGAACCTTGAAGCATTTGAAGAAGCGGGAAGAAGGATAAGGGGGTGCAAAAATGGGGTGCTTAAATGAATAATCCTAACCGTCCTACTCTTTAGATAATTTCTTGTCATCCATATTTCTAAGACCATCAAAGAGTGATACATTTGGAAGGTTAGGAACTAAGGATTATTGAAGAAAATCATTTTTGCCAAGGACACCTCCTAGGACAGACCTGCTGATTGGTAGTCATTGCACCAATCTTCCTCACTGCATGTACATCATGTGTATCACACGGTTAAGGATGTGTATCTCTGTCCCAACTTCATCTTTTATAAAGTTCATGGAAGTCATTATATTTCAAAGGTAATAAGTATATAACATATAAGATTATTTAGAAACATAATTCCAATGGAAAGAAGATAATTAAGTCGAAATGATTACAAAAACAACATTCACCATGCTCATCTATTGGTCAGCCATTGACAGTATATAAAGGGAAGAAATAGAAGCACAATAGTGCAAGAGCAAAAGAAAACCAAGAGGAATAATAAATCAGACCTTTTGATTGGTCTTAATTATTCAAAAATAGGGCTTGAAATAATTCGTACTCTTAAATACAATGGCTTAACATTCCAACCAACCCACATCGATTGGGCTTGGCCTCCATATCAACCTCCAAATGCATCGAAAAAAAAAAGAAAAAAAAGAGAAGATGAAGCCTCATTCAAGTTCTATGTGAGTCCAAAGCATAGTTGTTAAATCCTTGCGATTTGCGACTCAAATCATACGATTCGATTCAAATCCCAAGCAAAACGATTCAAATCAGAGGTGAAAATCTTAATTGGATAAATCTCACTTGGACTCTAAAGACCTGGGAGGATGAAAAGTCAAAATAAAGATTTTCAAGATTGGGGACTACATGGACCAGCCGTAGTCTAACCAGCTCAACCGTGAGCAAGAGGACCACCTCCCAAGTGGTGCAACACCCCGATGGCCCCATTCGGGTCATTGGTTATGGAGATATGCCAAATCTCCTTCATATTAACTAGAAATTGATTTACTTTCCTTTAGTGTTAGGAAATTACAAGAAATAAGTAATGTTGACTTATTTTATTATCATCAGAGTTAGAATGCTACTAAGACTAATAGTTTCCTTATTCTAGTTTGTTTCTAATTAGGCCTTTTAGCTTTCTTTCTTTATAAATAGGCATGTACCTCATTGATCAAAAAAGGAATATTATTATTATTGAAGAAATTTCTACAGAAAATTCCCCTCCAAATTTTAAATGTTGTATTAGAAGAGAAGTTTACTTCTTCTTATCCTTAGGAAAAGATCTTTTATATCTCCTAGAACAATATTCATTGCTCCTCACTCTATCCATCAATCAAGGTAATTTACTTCACATTTTTCATATCTATCATTCTAGTTTGATTAATCATAGTATATTAGTTGATCTTATTGAACTATTAGCTAATTCTATTTCTAATTTTTAATAGAGATCAATTTTCCCTTATGACTGAAATCTACAACTATCAATATAGATCAATTTTTGAAACCCTAGTGCCTAGGGTTGATTTTGAACAGCATATTAAGGATGGGATTTGAGTTATTTTGATTCAATTGTTTGATATTCTAAGGAATTAATTGAAATTGAAAATGGAATATGTTTCGGACTTTACCAGAATTATTCATGTTGATTTTGGTTGAATCTAACCCAAGATTGATCAATTGAAATTTACCTATTATGAATATTTCCACCTTTGATAGAAATTGGAATTTGGGGATTGATTTGATACTTTGAAGCATTGTAATCAAGGCGTCGCCTAGGAGCCTCTTTAGGCGGGCGGAAGTCACCTAGACCCTTTAACAGTTATCATGTTTTACAGTTTTACAACTTATTTACATATAAATATCATTTACATAAATGATTTTACTTAAGATATTTATATGTAAATAAGGTTATACCCCCATTTGGAATTCAATAAAAATTATCCTACATCCAAATTCCTGAAGAAGAAAATGCCAACTTTCCAGTTCAAGAACAAAATATGTTTTTTAGCGCATTTTTCAAATTTTCAAATGCTGAGGTATTTCTCAAATTAAAATTTCATAAATTCTACTATAACAAAACATTACTAAAATCCAAAAGTCCGGTAAAACAATGTCTCGTATTTTAGTCTTCAAAAATATTTTCATCTAGTGGGTCAAAAAGTCAACTAATAGTTTAACAGAAGACTTACACTCAAGCTTTACAATATTAAATATTAATTTGTCTAAATTATTGTAAAACCCTAGGAGATTTGAATTCTTGTGTATATATATTAATATTATATATATATATATATATATATATATATGTATATTTAATATATATATCTATAATTTAATTATTTTTATTGCCTGGGTGTCGCCTAGTCAGGCTTAATCGCCTTAGACACCTTGACTACACTGCTTTGAAGTAGGGATTGAGTTTGATTATTGAAATTGATAGTTTAAGGGTTTATTCCGCACTTTTTGAACCCTAGATTATTAATTGAAAGATCAACCTTAATTTTTTTCCAAATTTTGTTCTTCAAAATACAAAACTAAGGACCCCTTATTTTGGGCTACATCACACAACCATATTATACATAAACAAAACCCATGCGGTGGCATGACCTAAGACCAATTTTAATACTTTCCAATGTAAACCATACTGTGTTATTAAAATTTAAATTGAATCAAGGATAAAATAATTTAAATTACCTATGATGTAATTGTTGTCCACATACACTTATGCTTTTTGTGTTGTATTTGTATAATGCTTGTGCAGTGTTAACACTTGAGCCGCGCGTGAATCCCATGTGCCTTTCCCGTCTTCTAAAAGTTATCCTTTCAAAACCGTTACCTTGAACAAGAGAGAACAAACCTATATGGCCTAAAAGAAAGATAAAAATAATGTACACTCACATGCATATTTTTCATAAGCATCTAAAATTTAGGGGAATAATGGGATGACTATAGTGAGAGACTACATATGACTATTATGTATTATACAAAGTGCTCTGCTTTATACTAAGTAGTTATGCAGTGGGTATGCAGTGGGTTCTGAGCTATCCAATCAATGACCCACCAAGAAGAAATTGAGCTGATCAGATAATTAATCATCTGGTTAATGGATCCTTATTTTCTGTAGTGATGTCCATTACCATCCAAATGGTTAGGAAAATCCAATCGAGTTGAACCCTGGACTAGGACTTCCTTAGGTATGTCCAATTACTTGGATTTTGATCATGCCCGCAATCTGCACCTTAGAGATCTCAATTCTCATAGTATCATTACTTAATCACCGCCATCTGCACCTTAGAGATCTCAATCTCATAGTATCATTACTTAATAATACTGTAGTAGTATTCCCTTGTTCTCTTAAGTTGTTAAGGATTTTCTTTTTTATTGGGAAATTGGAAGTTGGAACACCCTGAGAAACCTCATTAGCTTTTAAGACACTACCAGAGACAAATTTGAGAATGTCCAGTTTTAGATTTTAGTCTGACAATTATCATTGACCTTAACAATGTTACCGTATATTCAGTTGGAACTAAAAACAAATCTTATCTTGCAAGGTTTGGCTGGACATACCTTTATGGATGCATCTGTGAAGTGGCCAAGGTCTGCAAACAAAGCTTCAGTTCCTGTGGATGACAGAAAAGCTTACATAAGTCTACTAATCACAATATGAAAGTGTTGCACTTCGATGATTTCCAACTGCCACACTCACCTGTGATACACAGAAGTATTCCACCGAGAGAAATCCAACCATCTTTTCCTGTGTCCCTAAAGAACTTATAAATATAATATGGAGAAAGAGCTTGGTATACTCTTGGGTTCCACTCAATGATATTGTAGATGCCAATGGCAGCGATGGACAGTAACCATAGGATTACAATGGGTGAAAACATGAAGGCCACCCTGTGGGTACCACGGTGCTGCAAAGCGAAGAGGCCAACCAATACAAGACAGGCAATAACAACCACCACACCTGTGTATCCATAGAAGTGAGTAACTTTGATGATGACGCAACCACATGAGAATAATTTATATGGAAAGAAACAGATATAATCAATTACAGTAATCCTCCCACCCACCCAAAAAGAAATGACTTCCAGAGAAAAAATGTGAAGAATTGATATGACATAATGAATTCTAATCAACCCTAACCTACCTACCTACCTCTCTCTCACTTCACCTTCTTGATCACCCCTGGCCCTACCAACTTCTCACTGTTGAAAGCTCACAACAAGGCCCTCTCCAAGTACCTTTTTTTCCTTATACTTTTTCTTTTTATTTCTCCCTCTTCTTGTCGCAATCATTCTTGTAATTAAATGTTTATTTTTTCTTCTCCATTAAATCCGTCCCCAAAGGTCTTGTTGGATCTGAGTTCTGACACCAGCACAAAGAATTGGCGCCTGCAGTAGCAATACAATAGAATATCTTTTCTTTCGTTTGTTACATACCAAAACACTGGCCAACTTCAAATCTTTAAGCTGGTGCAATGAACCAATCACAAACAGAATAATCTACAGACTAATCTGCATAGAATTGATGCCACTTCACTCAATATTACAGGGCAATGAATGATCTATAGATTCTGTTGGATCTACAGGAGGTCAGATACATATCTAACCAGGGAATTTGTGTCAATGATGCTTTTATCCATTCTGTTCCTCGGTTTAATCAGTGAATGATCTAACAATTCCTTCAAAAACATGTTAGAACCTTTCCAATTTATTAAATTTTTTCCCTCTTCTTCCTGCAGATGCTTTCTATCTCTATATGTTAAGAATTGATTTAATGATTTTTAATTAAAAAACTATTAACTAACTGGATCTGAACTTAAATGGCATGCCCTGATTCCGAATTTTGTTGTTGTCTGCTATCAGGTTCCAGTTCTGCATTTGCAGAGCATGGGTCTTCTAATTGGGAGCAAGCATTCACCACCCTACTGGTCTTCTCTATAGGTGAGACCATGTCACTCTCTTTCTTCCTATAAATTGTGTCTTTTTCCATTAATTGACGCAGGCTTTTCAGGGATATGACACTGATCCGGGGTTTGCACTTGAAAGCGAGTGTTTGAAAGGGGTATGGCTCTCATTTAGTCATTTGAAGTGTCAGGATAATAATTATTGTACATTTTTTTCCCGTAACTCTAGAACAAAATCTTCTTTGTTACAAATATATAAAAGTTGGTTATTTGAAGTGGGAGAGACATTGACATTGTTAGGGAATGTAGTATTGTAACGAGTTACACTTGTAATATTGTACAGAGTTAAAATGGTAATGATAAAGTATATCTCATTCACATTATTATTGTACTACATTGCTTAACAGATGTGATCAGATATCAGATATATAGAGCTCAGTCTTTGAAACATTAGCTTTCAGGCTCCATTTAAGATGTTGTAGAGCTCTTGTAATCAGACCAGCAAACAAAAGATCTCTGAAAGTAACACTTTACCGTCATGTAATTTATTGGCTCCAACTTGCAACCCTGAAACAGATGATAAAACTGAAAAAGACCAAATTTCTGGGTTTAGCACGAGCAGTATGGGAAAACGGTGCAAAGAACCATGTGGAAATAAATGAAATAAATTTTTTTGAGTCCCATTGTATCAAAATGAAAGAGATGGAAAAGTTGAAAAACACATTGTTCTTACCAGAAATTGCTGGTGTGAGAACACCATCACCTATCACCATGCAAGCGCCAAATAATGCTACAATAAGTAAAACAGTTCTCAGCCTTTTATGCTTCTCAATAAATCTTTTCAATGGGGAGGCAGGTATATTCCTATTTAGGTGACCCTGATTATAATATGTTGAGAGCTCCTCATCGGCTGCTTGCTGATTAGGAAGCAAACTAAACTTTGCATGTCTACAAAGGAGTGTGTATAAAGCAAATGTTCCACCTATATGCAACCCCGAGATATTAGCAAAATTTCATCAATAAGGGCAAAAATAAAATAAAAGTAAAGAAAGAGGATGGCATCATCGAAAAACGTATCAGCTCTCACCTTCACCATTATCATTCGCACTCAACACAATGATGACATACTTGAACAAGGGAAGCAGCGTCAAAGTCCAAAAGATCAAGGAAAATACCCCAAATATTGCATCCTCAGTTTGATAATGGCGTAACCTCCCAGAAAATGTACTTTTATAAACATAAAGAGGGGACGTGCTTAAATCACCAAACACGACACCAAAGCTCTGATATGCTAAAAGAAGAACTTGTTTATTATATTGACTCTTCCTTTCAATCTGCTTGAACAGAAAACCCACAGTTCATAAACAATAAATATTACCAAGTTTCTGGTCCAGATCATTCTTTTTCTATGGAACATACATAGGGCTCATAATGCAAGATGCATATGATAAAGATAATTAAGAGTTTCACAGAGCCACACCATACAGAATATAATTGAGGCCTAATATCAGTTCCCAAACGGTATTGCAGACATCAGCAACTTATCTACAAATTTGATTTATCATTCTTTTTTTTGGTAGGTAATCATGCCATGATATAAATAGAACATGCAAGCAGTACAACAATCTAGAACGGAACAAAGGTTCACACAGAATATGAACCAAAGACCGAGAAAAAAGAAAAGAAAAAACAAATAGCATATTATAATAAAAAGCGCTACCTATGAAGATAAATACACTACTAAAGCCTAGTTAGAAACCCCTCATCCTCGAAATTCTTATTATGGCGCACCAAGCTAGGAGTAACTGTCTAAGTTTTTGGTACACTTGACCCTCAGTAGAACCAATGCCATCAAACACTCGCATGTTTTTCTCTTTCCAAAGGGATAACCCTATGGCCCCCGAAAGCATTGCCTAAATCACCGATGACCCTCCAAAGTGATTGAAAACCAACTTGATAAAGAACTTTGAAGGGAACCGGGAAAGGCCTAGATGAAACCCAATTGGCGAAGGAATTGATCCCAAATGGCATAAGCAAAGGGACAATGAAAAAGGAAATGGTTTACCGACTCCTCCGCCTCAAGGCACATAGAACAACAGTTGGTCATCCTCCACCATCTATATTGCAAGAGCTTTCCCGCAATGATTGTAAGTCTGTAAAAAGGATCTCACAGTAAACTGTCCTTTGTTATTCTTTGACCATAATCTAGCGTCCCTCCTATGTAAACTCAGGTTGACAGAAGGCACACAGTTGAACATTCTAAGAAGTTCTTCTACTTCCCAATCATTAAGATTTATCATACCATGTATTACCCAAATAATGTTTTCAACTTAGTAGGCAACATAGGAATTATAAGTTATAACCTTCAATTTCTAAGGAAGACTTGGTAAATATCCAACTTGAGCACTTGAAAGAAAAATAAAATATGGGGGTAGGAATGAGAAAGCAAGAAACATAATTAAATGTTCAAGGAGAATGGCAGGTCTATGAAAGTTTCAAAACTCACTCTTGAACCCAACCAAGGTAAGGCTTAAACAGAAATAAGTCACCCATATTCCCAAGTCGGTTCGAGAAAAAGCTACAAGATCCAATAAATCTCACAAAAAAAAAGGGAAAGCTCTTGAAACTAACAGCTCATAAATAAAATAAAAATTGAAAATTGAACACGGGACTAATGGATCATTATTCTGCAAACCACAGTAACAAAGATGCATGTCCACACTCCACAGTTTGCAAAAATAAAAATTACATATTACCCTAAACTAGAATAATCGAGAACCTCAAACCCATATAAAGTTACATGCTAGCATGTATTTCTCATCTTCGTCCGCAGATGGGGAGGGTATCTTGAGTTCTTGACCAAAGGAACTAAGGAAGGATCACTTTCATTCTCTTCTCTTTAGATGATACTATTTTACTTATTTATACTCCAAACAAAGAAAAGAAAGCTAAAATCAAGGAGATAATTTTGTACAACTATGTACTAAATCACTAAAAATTGTTATGAACAACTAAGATTGGTACTCTCTATATGACATTGATCTCAACAGGTGGTCCAACTTGCAAGATGTTAAACTTCGGTTTTGGTATAAACTTCGGTCACTAAGGAAGTTGACTCGTTTCGAGGAAATTTAAGGAAGTCCAAGAAAATTATGTAAAAATTAAAGAAGTCTAAAAAACTTTAAGGAAACATTGGAAATCTAAGATGAAACTTTAGAGATTCAATACTTAAGCATGAATACACATCTAGAATTCATTATATTACTATTATATTACTGATGCTAGCATGTAGTACTCAAATGTGATAATCATGTTAAGTGACATGCGTTATCTACTTGTCTGAGCTGTAATTTCTTTTTAATATTTCTCTTTATTGTCAAATTGTTTTATCTATATTTTATCCTCTTTGTCAAGTGACGAGTATGAAGGTCATTTTATTCTCTTTATTTTTCAATGATTATCCATGTTAATTGTTTTAGAAACCTGAAAAACTTATGAATGAACATTAAAATTAATAGATAAATGAAATTCAATTTAGTTTCTTAACTTGTTTCAATATACAATTGATTAACTCAATGTTTTTACAAGACTGAATCAATATGTGAAGAGGAGGAAATGGGTAGTTTAATCATTTTTAATTTATGGAATACTATTAGGAAATTATTTAATTTTTGTAATATTACTTAAAAGCCCCTACGGGCATAATATATTATTATAATTTATAATAAGGTTAGTGTTAACCACACTCTAATAATAAATTTACAATTTATAATAAGGTTAATACTAGCAATACTCTCTTATAAAACTAATTATAATTATAATAAGGTTAATGCTAGGGACACATGTTTTTCTTATGAAGAAAGTAAGTTTAAAGCGAGTGGAACTAGCATTACTCTTTTAAGTCAAAACTTAAAACTCTTCAATTAGTTCTCTATTTTCCCAACATTTTTTTATGTTTTGGTCGAAGTTTACCACGAAGTCCAGTACTTTTAAAATACAAGTGCATTTCGCTTTGGATACCACCGAAGTCGACTTAATTAGATCAACTTCGGCCGAATTGAGTCAATTTTTAACACCATGCCAGCTCGGAATCTCCACTAGGGGGTAGAAAAATATTTATAAAAAAAAACAATAAATAAAATACATTTCTATTCATATAGCCCTAATTTTAACTCTAGAAAGTCTAGCAAACACCACAAGGAAACTACTTCAATCTATTTCAAATATAATTAGAATTAGATGAAAACAATTGGACACAAGCTTAGTAACCCCAAAAGTGTGAATACCTATCTGCTCCAGCTCTCAAACCTCGCTCTCATGGTTTGAAAGTGGATTCGTCGCCGGAGCACAGTTTTTTATTCAGCCGGTTGTTTTCGCTTTTTTTTTTCTCTTAAGAACGTTGACACGTAAGGGAAAGACCTCTAGTCTTTTCACGATTTTTTTCTTGATTTTTTTTTTTTTTGTCCAATCAAGTGTAAAGAGTTTTAGATTGTGTCAACACTTGTCTTTGCAACTTTCTTTTTTCCAATTTATTTACTTTTACTTTTCTTTATTTACTCTTTTACCTTTCTATAGTAAAGACTAGACAACAGTGTGGGTTGCCGGTAAAGTGGGGACCTACATTTCTCTTTCTTTATTGATAAATTAAAAATAAATAAAGCAACTTGATTCTATCTTTTTTAGGATTTATAACTTTTATATATATTATTTTAATATAAAAAATTTAAAAGTGAAATTTGTTCTCCATTTTTATTAATTAATTGGGTTCAGTTAAGTTATTCCATACATATATATTGGCGCTCTAGAGGTGCTCTCGACCCTATCCTAAATTAAAATTTGACACTCTAGCTCTGGTTACTTAGGACAAAAGTACTTAACTCTCCCATAGTCTCTTTTATGATAAGCAATTCCATGTGAATCAAAAAATCTTGTGTGCTAGAAGATATTATTGATACAATTTTCCTAGTTTTAAAAGTGTCATATGACCTAGTACTTGTGAATTTTGCAATATTTATTGCCATAGTGAGGTAATGGGTTTACTACCAAGCATGAACTTACCCGGATGATACCTATTCTCAATTTATGTGCAGCATATCAAAGAGACTCAAAATAGTTACCTTGGCAGAAGAACATCCATACCAAAGAGACTCGAAATACAACACCATTTTCCAACTTCCAATTACCGTGTCAAAAATCACAACCCACCACCACCAATTTGCTAGGAAGTCTAGATTCTAGAACAAAGTCCTTCAACCCACTAATCTCCAAAACACATTCAGTTTGCCAGACTTTGCAATTAAGAAGGTGCATTTTATTCTCCGCTCAGTTCCCACTGTGAAGAAATTTTGTTGAGTTCTTATAAAAAATTATCAGCAATAGGCTAAATGTCGGCAAAAGTGAGAGGTGTCTTCTCTCCCAATCATCCAAAAGAGCCTTGAAATGATCAAAATTGGTTCATGCCTTCATGGTATTAATTCTTTTGTTTTTTAGGAAGATAGAGAGGTTCCACCGAGATTTGAACTTGGGTTATCAGATTCAGAATCCAATGCTCTCTAACTAGACCATGGAACCAGTATCTCTAGTTCCTAATTATGCTCATTCAAAGCCACTAACTTTAGTGGAAGAAATATAAATTTTAAGGTCATTATATATTCTCAAACCAAAGAATCTAGTGGAATCTCAGATGGAACCAAACATAGCAATCAGCCCATACACTCGTCTTTCTTAAATTTATACTTCTGCCCACAACTCAGTTTTCCTCAAAATTCCTCCTTGGAAATGCCCATCATGGAGGATAAGCATAGTTTATAAGCACAAACCAAAAAAAACACCCTCAGAACCACTTCAACAAGTTTTGGCTTTTACATTCCAATGAATGTGCAATTTGTTAATCCAACTGCAACTCCTCTTACCAATATATTATTCTGTCTTTGTATAAAAAAAATATATGATGAAACCATTCAATATCAGTCCATAAATCTCTACAACATTTATCAAACAATTATATGGATTCCAAAATTGTAGTGGAAAAAGACAAAACCCTCAACAGCCTCTTATTTTATACCTATATCACTATATGCATTGTAAGCAAGTCGGGATTTGGGAATTATTCATCCAGGGAAATTTTTGGAAAAAATCAACAAAAATTGGAAATAAATCGGGAAAATGTCATGCAAGATTTAAACCTAACTATGAAAATCATATCCAAATATTTTTCATATGTTAGATATTTATTTGACAATTTTTCAAAAAGTCATGAATAATTCATGTTTAATTCACAAATGTTTTTTTTTGAAATCGCATTTTCCCCAATAGTCATGAATACTTAATGAATCAATCGTTGAACGAAAAAGTAGCTTACAATTCGGAACTTTTGAAAAAATTGGAGAACTTTGTTACTATGCGTATATGTAGTTCACCCTATCCCATCAAAGTGGAAGTACAACTGCCTCAAATTGATATCATTGCGAATGGCTTTCAAAACCAGTGAAAGAAAATCAAAATCTCCCCGAATATACACGAACCTACAACCTAAAACCCTAGAGCGGCCACTACGCTCATCGAATAGAACTCCCAGCTACTAAAAGAGGACAACCTAGACAATCAAAGATCATTCAAATTATCAAAAGAAAAAATCCATGAACATTTTTAAAGCTAAATGAGCGTGCATTTTCATTTGAACTATCCTAATTTGCATTTGACCATTGAAGATGAAATCGAATAGATAAATAACCCCCAAATATGGTTGAATCGAGTTGCCACAAGAGATCGCAGGAGGTGAAGGAGTTTGAGATGCATATTAAAACTGAAGACAAAAATAGGGCTTCTCGGGTCCTATTAGTGTTTTTAAGCTAGAAATCTCTCAGAAGATTAATGGAGAAATCGAAGACTTACCATAGCTACGCAGAGAAGGAGCTGTTTCGCTTTTTCTCTGGCTCGATCGCTCGCTAAATCTCCAGCCCTGCAAAGTGCAAACTGAAAGAGAGCCGAAAAAAAGCCTCGGATTTTATATGTACCGTTGAGTTGAATCCGTCGAACGTTGTTGTAAATATTCCGAATTTCGCGGGTAAATTGTCCAGGTACTAGTGAACTTCTGCAGCTGGCCTACAGGCTACAAATTAAGTAGGATTACCAATGGGCTGCGCCGGGCCAGGCCGGACTGGGCTTGGTAGTTCCGGTTCCAAATGTGCCTGATATATAGGCCCAAGTCCTGTCCATTTTTAACTTGAGCTGGGCTGAGCCGGATTTTGTTATTGCAAGGGCCGAACTCGAGCAGCCCATCCCTATTCAATAACTACACTACTAGCAAAATCCTCATGCAATGCACGGGCACAAAGTAGAATGAGATAAACATTCATGTTCATATATTTTAAGATATATGTGTTTGTATGCGTGTGCAAGATAAGAAAAGAAAATCATCAGAACTAATGAGATATGAAACAAAAAATACATTAACCGGAGAATCATGAACCCCATATTTATCAAATGTAATCTTCCAATCAATTGCAAAAATAGGAAAAAAAATAGAAAGAATTTGTAATTAAAATCTAAAATTTGAAACTTTAGTTGGTATATAAACCTTAAAACCAAAACATCAAGCACCCCCAAAATCATTTGATTAAAAAGTAAATAAACTTTGTAAGAGAATTGTGCAAATTTATGAGAATAAAAATTGATAAAATATAATTCTAAAATTGTAAGGTTTCTCATCTTTTATAAAATTCAGTTGGTATAAACCCTAAAACAAAAATATCAAGAGACCAAATCCTCTACAGTGATAACCGGATTTGGCAAATCCGGTAATCACCCCTAAGGTCGCCACGTGTCCCTTTTGAAACCCCTTAACTATGGTTAAGATCCACCCACTCTTAGGGTTCATCCACCTATCATTGGTTTTTAGAAAAAATATTAATTCTTTTTTTAATATTTAAACAAAAATGTATAAAATAAATAGTTAAAGAGAGTATTTATGAGTCTCACTTAAGTGGAGTTGGGACTTGGGGAGAGAGAAGAGGTCTTTGTTGAGTAAAAAAATCTGTTGGGGCATAAGAGATATTTAATAATGGAGAGAGAAAATGAGAATTTAATAGAGGGTATTTATGGCTCCCACTATGTGATGATATATATGTCATCACAAATCTTAAAATGGAGATCAAAGAGGATGCCACCTGCATCCTATTTCTATAGTATAAAGTATAGATTTTATAATATGTAAGTGTAATATATAAAAGTGTGTAGCATTGTTATACACCTAAACAGTCCTATACAATATTATGCAACACATTATGTAAATAACTAAAATTATATATATATATATATATATATCATTCTACTAATAAAAGTATAAGGAGTATGTAAAACTTTTGGTTGACATAATTACCTATGACTATTTATAAAAAAATTATAATGTGTAGTTGAAAATTATAATGTATAAAATTATGTGGGACCCATGAAAATTAAAATTATAATAATTAGTAGAGTGTTTGAAGGACTCATTAAAATTATATTGATCTAATGTGGGACTCATGAGACCCATTATTAAGTATTAAATATTAAAAAATTATAATTTACTAATTAGTAGAGTGTTAGAATGACTCATTAAAATTATACTAATCTAATGTGGGACTTATGAGACTCATTATTAAGTATTAAATATTAGAAGGACTCGTTAAAATTATACTAATTTAATGTGAGACCCAATTTATACGTGGTTACAAATACTGTTAAGGTTACTTGACCACGGAGGAGGTTAATAAATTTATTCCATCGCTTATATTTTGTTTTAGGTTTTGTGTAGATATTGTTTCCCAATGGTATTCTTTTCTATGGTGTATGTGTTTTCGTTTAACTTTAGATTTTGATTAGATAAAAAAATTATGAGGGAAGCTCGTCCATGCATATTCTTCTAAGGATCTAAAGGGAATCCTTATATGTTCCACCTCCTCGACTATCTTGCAAATGTATTCCTTTAATTGTTCCGGACCACATTATCTTGCAAATGTATTCCTTTAATTGTTCCGGACCAAATACGGTTGTTCAAACTTCAAAGCATTTGTTACAAGATAGTTACTAACTATTATGCAATGCTTTTATGTGTTATAAAATTAGAATATCTTTACTATTATAATGGGAGAGGCAGGTGTAGCCTGAATTTTTCAAAATTCCTAAACTACCCTTATATAAAACAAAACTTTAATTTAATGTTTTACTTTAATTCCCAAACTACCCTTATCTATTTATTTAAAGAATAGAATCACAGTCAATCACGATTGAACTCGGGGAGAGTTCAATCGCACCCATGAGTTAACACTGTTAAGTGGTGAAAACACGAGTCCCTTTTAACTCCTATTAACTGTGGTTAACTCCTTCCCCTTGCTCTCAGGTGCATCGCACGTGCCACCCACTAGTTACTATTATTGTAGTGTTCAGATTATCATGTGACAATGTCAAATCTCATTTTAAGATAAGCAAATGGTAATGTGTTTTAAGATCAAGTTAATGAAATCTCATTTTAAGATAAGCAAATGGTAATGTGTTTTTTTTTTTTTTGATTGATATGGTAAGTTAATGATGACGACTAACCACTTTCCCATTTATATATATATATAGAATATCTATTTTATTATTTTTACTAGCGGGTGGCACGGGCGATGCACGTGAGAGCGAGGGAAAGGAATTAACCACAGTTAATAGGAGTTAAAAGGGGCACATGTTAACCCGCGGGTGCAATTGAACTCTCCCCGAGTTCAATCGCAATTGGCTCTAATTCTATTCTTTAAGTAGATAAGGGGTAGTTTGGGAGTTAAAGTAAAACATTAAGACATTAAAGTAAAACATTGAATCAAAGTTTTGTTTTATATAAGGGTAGTTTGGGAATTTTGGAAAAATCAGGCTACACCTCCCTTTCCCATTATAATAGTAAAGATGGATAAAAACTCTCAATTTATATTTTAAAGTCAAAAGCACCAATATTCTAACCATAAAAATCATAAAAATAATAATAATGTCATAATATTTATTTCTAACATTATTATTTTTTATTAGTAGAAGATTATTACGTACGATTCCTTGTTTTTAATACATTTATAAGTGAGACCAGTAAATAATACAGTTATTAGTGACTTTATTTTTTTAATATTAAATTTAAATTAATATAAGAAATATTAAATTTAATTACTAAAATATATTTATATATAATTAATTTATATAAATAGAGTAACGTGGCGTCTGATGAAAATATTTTAAAAATTAGATTTTTTAAAGATTTTGCTTTTTATTAATGACGAAAAAATTATATGTGCAAGGCTCGTACACTTTTCCTAGTATATATATATTGGCCAAGACCAGTATGGACAATGGAGCCCGGTCCTAGCCTAGGGCTTAAAATATGGGTAACAGATGGGCTTTTTCAACTTGGCCTATTGACACCCCTAAAATTAAGAATTAAAAAGGGCTAACCAGTGCTAGGAACGTAATCCACCACTCAAGTTGTGACTTGTGAGTCCAATGGCAGTTTCTGACCCAAGCTACCCATCTTTATACGGGTTAGAGATGATATTTGGAACATTTAGGTCGGGTTTGGTTTGGTTTCCTCAATTTGCTATAAATTGGGTGGGCTTTGGATTTGTCTCCCCCCGCCAACATGTCATAACTCATAATACCTACTTAATTTATTAATAAATATTTATAATTATATATTTAATATTTTATCAACTAATGAATTTAAATTTTAATGTTATTCCACATTTAAAAAAAAATATTTTACATTTAATAATTATTTTTAATGCAGTTATTAACTATTGAATTTAAGCTTAAATGTTATTATAATTAAAAAAACATTAATTTATATTTAACAATTATATATTTAGTATATTTATTAACTATTGAATTTAAGCTTAAATTACTATAAATTGAAAATTAATTTATTTATATTTAAAAATGTATCTTTAACAATTATATATTTATAAACTAAATAATTTAAACTTAAATGTTATTATTTATTATTTATTTATATTTAATACTTATCTATTGAAACATTTACTAACTATTGAATTTAAGCTTAAATAATACGATTAACCTAAAATTTTATTTATTAATTTTAAACAAGTTAGGTGATGGGTTTGCTTTGAGGACCCTAATTGGGTTGGATTTGAGTTTGCCTTTTTAAAGCCATTTTATATATGGAATTTGGTCAGATTTGTGACCATTCATGTCCCCACGAGACATAACCCAAATTTTATCCAACTATATCAATTGCCATATTTACCTGCATCAACTAATCTGTTAGGAGACTCTAATGGCTAGGGGAGGTGCCTGGATTTTCTTGCTAGCGATTATTGATTACAAATGTTAGTAATTTTTGATAGATTTGTGGTGAATAATTAGAAGAGTATGAAATATTTAAGTGTAGGGGGTGGGGATCTGGAAGCATAAACCTTTTTTTTAAGAACCAAGTCTGTAGGCCATCTTGCCCGTTTTCATAAATATTACATAAGTATTGTTTCTCCTTGTTCATGAGTCTATCTCCTTGTTTCTCCATGTTAAATAATTAAATGATAAAGTTATAAAAGATATGTATTTCTTTCAATAGTCTCATCTTTCTGCCCTATCAAATAATATAATATAATTTTTTCCAAATATTCATACGGCAGCTACCCACCTTGCCACATGGTTATGCCCATTAAATTGTAATTATTTTGGATGGAGGGGCATGGGGTAGGAAGCACGGGTACGGCGATATGATACGGGGCCGGCGATACGGTCGAAATTATGAAAAATAGCTAAGTTTTACCTTTGAGTAACGTATCCAATACGTATCCGATACGGCAATATGGGTACATTTCCATTTTCAAAGTATCTGTGCTTCTTAGGCAATCCGCAAGTGATGATTTATAACAAACAATGAGAAGTCAAACTAGGGCTAAAGTCTTTTTTTTTGGTAGGCGCTAATCTATCTAGGGTTAGAGTTAGGGGGGGAGGGGGAAGAACTCATGCTGGGCGCTCAATGGCCACACCAAAACTCGAGTTACACCTCCCCATAGGCCATAGGGAGATACACAACCACTACCCATGCTGTATGGGCTAAAATCATTAAACCTATTAGGAAACAACTAAACACGTATTCACCTACTGTATGATAAAACATAAATAAATTTATAAAAAATAATTCTTCCTTGTCGTGTCCCTTGCTAACTGAGGTTAAATTATTGGTGATGAAGAAAACCTTTTCAATTAAATGGTCTTAGATTTCTTTTTACAAGTGAATAAAAATGAAGTGTTACAAGTTTTTCTCTTATCTAAACTGAAAATAGACAAACAAAGGAAGGAAAATAGTGTAATCATCTCATAAAATATTAAAGATGTATTAAAATTTAAAAATAAATAAAAAGAAAAAAGAATTCGAGTGATGGACATCATCATCACACAATGGGAAAGATAGCAATACCCTATATAAAAAACCCAAAAAAAAACACTTATGAGTGATTGAATAGCACGTGATAGCTGGTGCGATCTGGAATGTACCAAGATTATGTCTCCGAAAATGCCAGATAGGTTGTTTACATTTAGGTTCCCCAAAAAAACCACAAAGAAGGGTGGAACTGGAATTTTAGGCGGAAGAAGATATTTTTGTGAACATTGCCCTAAACTGGTTCTCTTCGTGAGTTTAAGTAGTTCGATGGCAAAATTAAAGCTCCAATAGGCTCACCTAAGATGCTCCTTATTTTAGGGAAATAGAAAATGCTCACTAAATCTGATGAGCGTTTTCAAATTATCAATTCATTTTATACTATTTTTTTAAAAATGACTGTTTGAAGGCCTGAACAAAGAACCTATGAACTAAAGACGAAATATGGAGAAGAAAAGGTGGCGTTTGGATTGGATTTTTTTGACCAAAAATCATTTCTGATAAAATTGATTGCGTAGAAATTCATGATCAAATAATCATTTTTTCAAATAATAGTGTTCGGAGAATACGAAATTGAGAGACTCACCTACGAATTCTCCGAACACTATTATTTGACAATTAATTTCTACACAATCAATTTTACCAGAATTGATTTTTGACCAAAAAAATCCAATCTGAACACCCATAAGGAATTGTAGTGTTAAACCTGAAAAAGTTATTTCCTTTATAAGGGAGCTCTCTATTTTAGAGAAAAAAAATAGATCAGAAAAAAAATTAAAAAAAATTGGGTTCAATATTGGAGATGCTCTTAGGACAGTGCTGACCGGCTCGCTTAATGCACAAAGTCGCCCCACTTTAGGAAAGATTTGAGATAGGAATGGCTAATTTTGTGGACCCACTTAATCATCATTAAATGGGGTGAGTCTGTGCATAGTCCCCTGATTAGAATATACCACATCTAAAGGTATATTCTAGAATTGCAGACCTTGAGCTGTTTTTGGAAAGTTGACCGAACAGGATAAGGGCACATGCTGGTGAGACCCCCTCAACTACAAGTCAAAATATCTCACATGCCCTCAACTACGAGTCAAAATATCTCACATCTTAAAATATGGGAGCATTTTTGTGGGCTTTTATGGGCGAATGTATCCCAAAGCAGTATCGGATTTACATACATAGATGTATAAGATTGATATTCTAATAAAAACTTTTTTTTTAAAGGTATATATAACATTTATCTAGGTTAATACGTGAAAAGTTAATATCAATTAACTGATCAAACAGTGGGATTTTTCACATGTCATATCAATATATGAGAATCGATTAAAGTCAACTGAAGTGGGACCATGCACATTGAGACCAATGGACAGATTTTAGTAAAAACATATTATAGAGACCATGGTTGAACCATACATGAACAGAGGAGGCTCATTGATCCGTTGTACGAGTTATTCGCACCTAGGGTTTGAATCCCCTTCTTTCCATTTTTTTGCGTATGACTTAAAATTTATCTTTTGAATTCTTAAACAAATCTCGAACTCTTTCGATTTTTTTTGCTTGTGGCTCAAAATTGTATTGGGGCGTCAACTGGCCGCCAAAATATTCAAGGCGAAAAATAGGTTGTTCTATTTTTCAATTTTTTTAAATTATTGATCCTTATTAGGCTGGGATAATCTGATTAGACATATCACATCATGGCCCCAAATATAAGGCTATAGGCACAACCCACCCATCCATTTAATCAAGTCAGGTCGGGGCAAGCCTCAGGCCATCCTGTGTTCTTGATATTTAAACGTGATGATCTCATTTACAATTTGTTATAGCTGTTAAAACCGAACAAGACAAGAGATCTCGCCCTTTAAACCTAAGAACACTGGGAAAGCCACAGGAAATATCACAGTCGATTTAGTTTTATTCTTATCCATTGACACCCCTAATATTAAGCAATACTTTCATATGAAATAGTTTAAGTTTACATGTGACACCTAACTTCGCTCAGATAATAAGTTTATATCCCTCACGTGAAGGAGGTCAGGATCAAATCCAAATGAGTATGCCCGGTCAATATGCTCATTTCATCAACTATAACATCTGCTAACCAAACCAACCGGCTTTGATAAAAGGGCAAAAAAAAAAACAGGACCCATAATTGGCTCAACATACTTAGAAAAAAGCCAATAAACTACCTTAGACCATTAACAACCTGCCCTCAAAGTTTTGCCACGCCAAGCTGTCATTATAAACTCGAGGGGACTCTCAAGTATTTGGCTTTGGAGTCTCTCTGGCACATGCCAGAGAGGTGCTCTCGGGCATCCATACATGAAACGCCACTTGGTGAGGAGAAGTCATTTCATGGCCCATGATTTTGACTTCTCCGGCCAATATTTGACACTTGGTGATAAATTGATGAGATAAAAGGGAGAGATATCAAATGGGGAGAAGTCAAAAATCAGGGAAGAGATGAAATGACTTTTCCTCACCAGGTGGCGCTTCATGTATGGATGCCCGAGAGCACCTCTCTGGTGTGTGCCAGAGAGACTCCAAAGCCGGGTAGTTGCCTATTCTCAACCAAAAACCAACTGTTAAAAATTAATGGGAGGTGTTGATTTTTGGTTGAAAGACTAACACGACTCAAACTTGGTCATGCATATAAGCATGGCATGGGCCAATGAGAACGGGTCAATTCCCTTATGAAAGGAGAAATCACGTACGTTAACTATTTTCCCATAGGAAAATAATCACCTCCTCGGGCCGAGGAGGTGACTTACCGTCTTGACCTCTCTTTTTGGGGCCACGTGTCCCCTTTTTACTCCCATTAACTGTGGTTAAGATTCAGTCATCCCTCGGGTTCACACATCTACCCTTGATTTTTAGAAAAAATATTTAAAATAAATTAACTACATCCCGTGGTTAATTTTTTAACCATAGTTCAAAGGGTTTGTGAGAGCGAGGAGGGGACTATTGCTAAGCATCTCTCTAATTGGTAGATATTTATTAAGGAACTTGCTTATACTTAATCGCGAAATTCTATAATCGCCCCAACAAATACTTTTTGTTTGAACCAATGCTGCTGTGCCTTGTCTTCAAAAGTTTAACCAAGAGTAGGGCGATTAAGGGAGCCCGCGATTTTCACTCGCCAATGTTTTATGTGACTCTTCTTCATTTTGCCTCGCTGTAAATCGTACCTTCAAAGGGGTTTTGAATTTTGAAGAAGAAAGCTGTCCCTTAAAATCTCTCCCTTTCACGAGACAGAAAGGAGGAGATTAATCAAAGGGAAATTGTGCTTCAGATCTCCCACTAATTTTTTCTTTCTCTGGTTGTTCTTGTTCTGGTTTGCTTTAATGCCGGAAGGAAAAAGGTACATTTCAGCAGATGAGCTTAAAAACCACAACAAACCAGGAGATCTATGGATCTCTATTCAGGGAAAGATCTACAATGTTTCAGAGTGGGCTAAAGATCATCCGGGTGGTGATCTTCCTCTCAGAAATCTGGCTGGCCAGGACGTTACTGATGCGTTTGTTGCTTATCATCCAGGCTCCGCTTGGCAATATCTTGACAAGTTCTTCGCTGGCTACTATCTGAAAGACTACCAAGTTTCCGAAACTTCACAGGATTACAGAAAACTTGTTTCCGAGTTCTCAAAATTGGGTTTATTTGAGAAGAAAGGGCATGTAATCTTCTCTTTGTTCTCTATAATGGTAATGCTGTTCGTTGTCAGCATTTATGGGGTTTTGTGGTCTGAAAGTTCTTGGGTTCATCTGGGTTGTGGTGGGTTGATGGGGATTCTTTGGATTCAGAGCGGATGGATCGGGCACGATTCTGGGCATTACCAGATCATGAAATCTCGCGGATTAACCAGGTTTGCGCAGATTCTTGCTGGGAATTGTCTTACAGGAATCAGCATCGCGTGGTGGAAGCGAAATCACAATGCCCATCACATTGCCTGCAACAGTCTGGAATTTGATCCAGATCTTCAGCATATGCCCATCTTCGCGGTATCTTCTAGCTTATTTGATTCTCTTACATCTTACTTTTATGAGAGGAAGATGAAATTTGATTCCTTTACTAGATTTCTAGTGAGTTACCAGCATTGGACTTTCTATCCTGTAATGTGCGTTGCTCGGCTTAATCTATTTGGTCAGTCTATTGTGTTGTTGCTTTCGAAGAAAAGGGTCCTGAATAGAGGTCAGGAGATTTTGGGTATTCTTATTTTCTGGATTTGGTATCCTCTTCTTGTTTCATGCCTACCCAATTGGGGTGAGAGGGTTATGTTTGTGGGCACAAGCTTTGCTGTTACTGGAATTCAACATGTTCAGTTCTGCTTGAACCATTTCTCGTCCGATGTTTATGTGGGTCTGCCTTCTGGGAATGACTGGTTTGAGAACCAGACTAATGGAACCCTAGACATCTCGTGCTCTTCTTGGATGGATTGGTTTCATGGTGGCTTGCAATATCAGATTGAGCACCATTTGTTCCCTCGGTTACCACGGTGCCATCTCAGGAAGATCTCCCCCTTGGTGAAGGATCTCTGCAAGAAGCATAACCTGCCTTATACAATGGTTTCATTCTGGGAGGCCAATGTATTGACAATTAGGACACTCAAGACTGCGGCCTTGCAGGCTCGGGACCTCACCAATCCGATCCCAAAGAATTTGGTCTGGGAAGCTGTTAACACTCACGGTTAAGGTCTCCTGAGCCTTCTTAAGACTTTGCAGTTATTATCCCGAGCAGATGTTAAGTTGGTAATTATCTTTTCTTCTTTAGATGGTTGCTTTGAGGTAATCATTATTTGGTTTGGTTTTTATAGAAGAAGCACCATTTTCATCATTGCTGGTGGGCATTGATTGTTTGTACTTTGATCTTCATGTTCTTAGTATCAGTAATGTCTATTCCAGATTGAGATAGCACACTATCGAAATATCTGCCGTAGGATGGTCTTGTTCTTTCTTCTCTTGTTTGGTTTCAAGCCTGCAGCTAAGGGTTTAGTGGAAGGTACTATATTGTACTGGATTGCATCCAAAGTTCTCTTTAGATAGCTCAATATGTCTTGGGGTTTTCGAATCTCTATATATTTATGTGAGTTGTGCTGGAAGTTGCTTTGTTGTCTACAGTCTAGACCAATGGATGTAACATTTAAAAGTTTTGTTTTATATAAAATATCAAGACTAGTTTGATGATGGGTCTTTTCTTCAAGCTAGAGGCTGTTTCAATTGCTTTCTTTTTATATATATTTCAAATTTCCTGCTTCATATATTAGTGTATGAGTTTCTTTTCATCTTTTTCTGCTAGTTCTGTAAGTCGAATATATCATTTTGATGGGCTTCAAGATCAATTACTTATAGTGTAGTCAAAATGTCGCCTAGGGAATGCCTAGGCCATCGCCTTGCCTAGCCAGGGCCTAGGACCCCTATTGCGTAATTATTATCAAAGCGCTCTCATTAAGACAAGGTCGCCTAGTGGTGCATAGGCCTCGTCTCTCACACACTAAAACGCTAGTGAAAATGCCTAAGGAACCCCTATTGCCCAGGCATCGCTTGAACTCTTTGACTATACTGATTTTTTCTTATATTAGTTATATTTATTATCTCTGAACTGTTGCATATAGTCCTCGTGGATGTGATATAAATTTTAAATAGACTTTTGCAAGGGTCCGACTGCTCATTCGAACCTGGTCCATTGGGCATTGACCCTTTGGCTTTTCCTAGGGGGATCCTTCTGCATCTGCTATAAAAGTAGCTAATTTGCAAGAATGTGAAGTTATTCTATTCTTTCTTTCACCAAGATCTCTAGCACTGTTATCATGGATTGCATAATCACATAGGAGTGCATCTGGCCATTGTTGAAGGGCCTGACTTGGCTGTCTTTATTTTTTTTCAGCTCAGCTGAAATTGACAAAATATGTGAATAACAACACAATAGCACTAAAAGAAAGTCTTGAAATATGTTCAATTTATGGATCATTAATATGCATTTTAATCTAGTCTCAAGCCATCCGAGTGCCTCAACTTGCTACCTATTGGATCTTGAGTTGACTTGGAGTCCTTCAGGCTTCAACAACATAATTGCTACTGCAAGGTGCAGAGTGATCTGTTGTTAACCTTTTGTTAGGACTCAATTTATTGATGTTATGCACCCCAACTGACTCTGCAATTGTGGGTTCAATCCCAGCATACGCAATAATGAGAGGGAAAAAAAACTGATCCTTTGATCTGGACTTTTAAATCTGATCCTTTGATGTTAATCCATATCAATGGTAATTCCATACTATGTTCATATACTTAATTTTCTAAATCAATAAAACAAATCTAGAGTGGCAGTGATGAATAACTGAACCCCGTCTTAAAACCATGTAAATACTGTAAAAAGTAGTGCAATATCTGAACTAATTCTTAAATATTTTGTTGAAGTGCTTACCGGTGGAAACCATGATCCATACCATGTTTTCATAAAACAAAAACTAAAATAATCCCACTTCAACTTTTACAAAATTCCAGAAGAAACCTCATCTTGTGTAGATTTTTTAACACTTGAATGTCTTGAATCTCAAATCATATTGGCTGAGATGCCGGATACTATGTTTAGAGGCTCGACGGGCTCATCTTACATCTCCATGTGAGTTGTCCCTTCAATCAGGTTGGTCTTGGCTCTGTTAGATCTTGGAAAATCCAATCAAGTTATCCAGAAATTTCAGGACGAGTTCATCTGTTCGGGACATTATCTGTTAACGTTGGATCTTGATACTATTATAGTATTTTAATTTGTGAAAACTCTCTTTTGAGTTTGTAAGTATCATAGTAACAATTCCTAGAATTCAGAGGAGATTGGCTTAGTGAATTGAAGATGATGATGGATTTTACATCCGAATTTCCGTTTGAAGGAGGCTGTTATAAATTTGTCATTGATGGGATTTCTCAACTTCCTATTTGCTATGTTTACTTTCTTCTAGTTTTGATTCCAAGATTATTAACTTTTAGATGAACCTCTGCTTGGTTTGGGGAATATCTAAATACTGATGTCAGAGTTAAGAGGATCGAAAGAAGCCATTTTCTTTGCTTGTTTACATGCGGTGTACGTCCAGAGGGGATTGTGACCCCCATTTGATGGGGTTACACCAAGGAGAGATCTACCTGACATTTTCTTTTGTTTTTGGTATTAGTATTTTAGTTCTAGAGTGTTGGCCATATTTTTTTTCCCTGATATATAATATACTGAGTAGAGGTATTCTTTGTGGAATCTCTCTTAATATAATATCAACCAGGTCAACTGGGACTTGCTGAATGTTAGGTCCCAACCAATCTGACTGTGCCACATGTAAGGCAGAGGTGGGTAGGATGGGTTTCGAGCAAGAGAAGCTAGAACACATTTTAGAAACTCTTTTCATGAAAATTTGATGATACTGGTACTAGTACAAAATTTAAGTAAAAGGAATGTGTTTTGAATTCTTGATTAATCTGAATAGATAGATTGTTGGAGCCATTTTCTTTGCTTCTTTGAATGTGTGTTGATTAAAAAGGAATTTTGGTGATCATCCGAACAATTCGATCCATAGAGCATGAACATCTGCAAAAACTATGATTTCGGGTATCCCCCATTGTGTTTTTAGAGCAGTCTAGTGGATGAGAATTTCTTTTCATTTGTTGTTCTTTCTTCTTCTTCTTGCCTTGAATTCCTGCCCCTCCTAATCACAGCCCTAGCTTGTAAAGTCAATGGCCAAATGAGCGTAGAAAGGCACATGGACTTCAAAATTGAAATACACGTTGTCTAGAAAGAAAAAGTGATGGTTGAAACAAGTTGTAGATAAGCTCATTATTTGTTTTCAATGTCAATTTTAATGGAGTTGTTGCCTGTTACTATCACAGAGAAGATTCTGGCTCTGTGATTCCCAGATAGCCAGTTGCTGCTATTACAACTAACTGGATGGAAATGAAGAGAAATTTCTATCATTATGTACACCAAAGTTGGTTTGAAGAACTTAACTTGCCGTGTATTACGATTCCTAGCGCCGCAACATTGAGGCCAGAGGTTCAGCTTACTTCAAAATAGACTACCAAGGTTGATGTCGAGGTCGAGATGTGATTCATTTAGATGATGCTCTTTGTCGCAACCGCAAAATGGACGACCTCGGAACCCACCTAGTGATAAGTTTTGGCTGCCTAACAATGGTTTCCTCACAGATGAGCCATGGCTGCAATACTATACCAATCAGATGATCTTAAGAGCATGTTTGGATGCAGGGTTAAGTCTACTACCTATCAACCTGCATCTTTTATATTGTTTTCCAGGTTCAGTTTCAACTCTTCCAAAAATTGGGTTGTCTTCAAACCAGTTTAAGTTTCGATACTTAACTAGGTACTGGGTAGACCACACGAACCCCCACATCCAAACACCGCCTAACCGTTCAATTGCCCAGCTCATGACAGATCGAAGTAGAGCTTTCTTTCCCCCCTGAAAGAGTACCGGGTAGTAGCCTAAACCGACGCTACATGTTGGTGTGAACATCTGACTTGGTTAAAATTCGTCTGGATAGCCAAAAGTGGCCCAAAACGAACTAAACACGTGCCGCAACCGTAATAATCCTTTGGCCGACCATTGGATGGATTTTCAACGTTTAGCTCACCCACCACTCTACACGTATTATGATCCTTCACTTTCTCTCTCACACAAAACTCTTCCACCATTTTTTTTCTTCTCTCCTTTTGTCTCTTAAATAAGACCGAACGATTGCTTATAACTAAGCTCTTTATAGAACATTTCCTAACCATTTAGGCCCCATGGTTTGGCTGCTTCTTTATAACTAAGCTCTTTATAGAACTTTTGTTTTTAACCATTTAGACCACTATGGCTTCTTCTTCTTCTTTTTCTATTGCATTCTTCTTGGTTCTAGTTGAGCTAGTGAATTGCGCGATGAGCCAGATTAGTCTCGGTTCGAGATTGTCGCCTAAGGAAGATCGAGTTTGGGTTTCGGATAACAGAACCTTTGCTTTTGGGTTCACTCCGGCGGATTCACAAGATCAATTTCAATTGGCAATTTGGTATGCTGAGCTTCCGGGAGATCGAACTAAAGTTTGGTCAGCTAATAGGTAAATTTGATCGATTATAATCCATTTTTTCCCCTTATCCCCTGTTTGGTTGTCGAGAAAATATGTGAAACATATAAAAGAAAAGAGGCCTAGTGCAACTCTTGTTTATGTTTTCTCCACCAAAAAATAAATAAAAAAATAAATCTCTGTTTTCAGTTTTCACATATTTCAATTTTCTTTTCCTTTCTTTCTATTCATCTACTTTCTCGACATCCGAACATGATTTGATTTTCTCATTTGGAAATGTACAGTGTGCATGATTTCTATTTTTCTCTCAATCATGGATATAGAAACTCATTGGTGAGTAAAGATGCAATCTTGGAGCTTGACACCACTGGAAATCTCGTGCTAATTGACCGAAAGACCACAGTGTGGATGTCAAACACCTCTGGCACCGGTGTGAATTCGGCGGTGATGTTAGATTCCGGAAACTTGGTCCTCTATAACACCACACTCTATGTTGTATGGCAAAGTTTCTCACAACCATCTGACACTCTCCTCCCTGGACAACCATTAACAGTTTCCTCAGAGCTAACATCAACAAAATCACCTTCATATGGTGGTTACTACACACTAAAAATGCTCCAGCAACCCACTTCACTAAGCCTTGCTCTCACATACAACTCTCCTGAATCTTATAATCCCTTGCCGAAATATAGCAACTACTCCTACTGGTCAATCCCCGAGATATCGAACGTGACTGGGGATGTCGTTGCGCTTTTAGATGAATCAGGAAGTTTTGGTATCGTGTATGGTGCATTGTCGGATGGAATTGTGTATGTGTACAAAAATGATGGTGATAATAGTGGGTTATCTGGGAATCAGTCGCTCCAGCTGTCCGTCCTCCGGCGATTAACGCTAGAGACAAACGGGAATATCCGGCTCTATCGATGGGATAATGATGTAAATGGGTCTCGCCAATGGGTACCGGAGTGGGCAGCAGTGTCGAATCCATGCGATATCGCCGGAGTTTGTGGCAATGGGATATGTAATTTGAACGGAAGTAATACTAATGCAAGCTGCACTTGTTTGCCGGGGACTTCTCCGGTTGGACCCAATACATGGTGCACAGCAAACACATCATCAATAGGGAACTGTGATTCATCAAATGGAAATTTGACTTCCCAGTTCAAGATCAAGACAGTACAAAAAACCAACTACTATTTCTCGGAATTGTCAGTTGCTGCAAATTACAGTGATATCTCAGCAGTGTCGAAGTGTGGTGATGCTTGTCTATCAGATTGCGAGTGTGTTGCTTCAGTTTATGGCCTTGATGAAGAGACAGCCTACTGTTGGATTTTGAAGAGTTTGGAATTTGGTGGGTATGAGGACCCAGGCTCGACCCTTTTCTTTAAGGTTGGGTCCAACGGCTCAATTACACCGGGAGACAACACCAGAAGGTCTGGAGGCTCATCGGAAAGGTCTGGGAGTAGCCGCAATAAGGTTCTGGTACTTCCAATTGTTCTCTGCATGAGTTTACTTGTTGGTCTCCTCTGTTCCTTATTATATTATAGCATTTACCGGCGAAGATCCTTAAAGAAATCCCTTGAGAGCTCTTTGATGGTGTCTGGTGCTCCAATTAATATCAATTACAGGGATCTGCAGAGCGCGACCTGTAATTTTTCTCAGCAGCTTGGAACAGGTAAGAATTGGCCTACTCATCCAATGTTCTATTTATGGGGCGTTTGGATTGAATTTTTTGGCCAAAAATCAATTCTGGTAAACTTGATTGTGTAGAAATTAATGGTCAAATAATCATTTTTTCAATTAATAGTGTTCGGAGAATATGTAGGTGAGTCTCTCAATTTCGAATTCTCCGAACAATATTTTTTGAAAAAATAATTATTTGATCATGAATTTCTACACAACCAATTTTATCAGAATTGATTTTTGCCAAAAAAATTCAATCCAAACGGCACCTTAGTGACACTGCTTGAATCAATTAAATGTGGTTAAAATCGATTTCATAGTTGTATTTTGTCCTTTTACAGGAGGATTTGGAACTGTATACAAGGGAAGCCTTGGAGATGGGACTTTGGTTGCAGTGAAGAAATTAGAAAGGGTTTTGCCTCATGGAGAGAAGGAATTCATAACAGAAGTGAACACCATTGGCTCAATGCATCACATGAACTTAGTTCGCTTATGTGGATTCTGCTCCGAAGGGTCTAACCGGTACAAAATCATCTCCCAATATTTTCTTTTCTTTAAAATAATTAATGCGCAATTGTTGAATCTATCCATAAATTATGATGAACAGGCTTCTAGTTTATGAGTTCATGAAAAATGGGTCACTGGATAAATGGATCTTTCCTTCACATCATAACCGAGACAGACTTCTAGATTGGCAGACTCGCTTCCATATAGCAATTGCCACTGCACAAGGGATTGCATATTTCCATGAGCAGTGTCGGAATCGGATTATACACTGTGATATCAAGCCAGAGAATATTCTTTTAGATGAGAATTTCTGTCCAAAAGTATCAGATTTTGGATTAGCGAAGTTGATGGGAAGAGAACACTCTCAGGTTGTCACTATGGTTAGAGGTACCAGAGGTTACTTAGCTCCTGAATGGGTCAGTAACCGCCCTATAACCGTCAAAGCTGATGTTTACAGTTATGGAATGCTTCTTCTAGAGATCATTGGTGGACGGAGAAACCTTGACATGTCTTTCGATGCAGAGAACTTCTTTTATCCAGGATGGGCATATAAGGTATCCCCAAATTATCCTAGATTAAAGTTCCATTTTACTTTAGGTTCATAATTATCTGAGTTATAGCCATATTACAAACCATTCGCTGGATTTCATCGATGACAGATGAATGAATAAACTAACATGCTTGTTATCATCTGATCCATAGTTACAAGGTCGGAGTTTGGGAACTATTCAGCTGGGAAAACATTAGAATGAATAGACAAAAATCGGGAAAATATATGTCAAGAAATGAATAAATAATAACTAAAATTTTTAATCATTAAAACTTATAAGAAATATATTTCATATATTAGATATTTATTCAGGGATTTTCAAAAATTTGTGAATAATTCACATTTCATTCACAAAATTCATGACTGTTTGAAAAAGTCACAATCCCCCCCCAAAAAAAAAAAAGTGGTGAATACTTCATAAATTAATAGTTCAATGAAAAAATTTGGAACTTATTTAGAATTCTTGAAAAAATTGGAGAACTTTGTTACTATGATAGATTGTTCTAATCATATTAATGTTGGTATCTGTAGGAGATGACAAAAGGGACTCCAGTGAGAGTTGCTGATAAAAGATTAGAAGGGGCGGTTGAAGAAGAGGAGCTAGTGAAGGCCATGAAAGTTGCATTCTGGTGCATCCAAGATGAGATATGGATGAGACCTTCAATGGGGGAGGTGGTGAAGATGTTGGAAGGATCAGTTTTGATCAATGAACCGCCCATGCCTCAGACTGTACTGGAGTTGATAGAAGAAGGCTTAGATCATGTCTATAAAGCCATGAAGAGGGATTTCAATCACCACAGCTCCTTCACCATCAACACCGACCCATCATCCCGTGCTACATGTAGTTACTCCACAATGTCACCAAGATAATCAAGGCAAAGAGGAACAAAATTATGCTCGGATCCTGTAGCAGCTAGGTTGATCAAACAATGCTGTCCAAGAAATTGGTGAACACCAGATATGATCCCAGATAAGGAATCCTAACCATCTTTAAAAAATGTCTTTATCTCTTGAATGGTTAAGGTCACCCAACCAAGATGGCCATTGATTGAGAGGTTCATATCGACAAGAATGTGAACTGTTATTCATTGACACGAATTTGATTACCAAATCGGTCGTTTTTTGGCACAAGAGATATCTTAGATGGGATGATGTGTCGCAATCTGAATGTAAGCCACATATGGAGCTATACCCTTCTTGGTATATCGTAATAACATTTTAACAACGTTTAATGGCGGATTCGCAAGCTTAAGAATTAGCAATTTTGTATGATGATATATGGTCTTAAACATGTTCGTATATTTAATTATGACTATTATTATCTACAGAGAGAATACACACTGGTAGGAATGATAATTAGAGACTTGGGAGTTTACAAGAAGGCAGAATACTTCATATTTTAGGCAGGGCTCTTGATAGAGGAACTTTTTCCTGTAAGATCATAGCATACTACCTTCATACTTACTAGAGCCCTTAATGGCCCGAAGCACGTTTGATGTGAAAACGGCGACAGGAATGAAGCCACTTCCGGCTGCCTGAGGAACGACGGGCAATACTATAAATTTTTTTGGGTGCAGAAATGGATGAGATCCATTGCTTCCATGCATCTTCTAGATTTCCAAAATTGCCGACAGTGTACTGTCAAGGAGGGTTATTGTAGAATTGAACCTTAAATAATCATACAGACCTCCAATCCATGAATCAAGAAAAGGGCACTAGCCATAGATGGCGATTCCACCTGACTCAGAACTCACTGCTATAGTATGAGCATCAATAAGGAGAGCTTTACTACTGAGACTGGTCACTGGGATGCCATTCAAAAGCTAGGTCTAAGGGGTCTGAGCCAGACTATTGTATCCCCTTAACAGTATTAAACTAGCAAACTAAGTGGTTTCTGTGCTTAAATGTACTGGTGCTACATACCTTAAATACAAGAACGATGACCCTACTATGATAATTTGTTAATTACCATTTTGGCTTATGCTAATGAGTGCGTAGCTTAAGGGTCACTCAGTCTCACATTTTTTTAATTTTGTATCAGAATGGTTTTGGTTTGGCGTCGACGGCATGTTTGGAGAAAAACAAACTTCCATCTAGGTGCCAGTTTTTATGATATTTGCCATGTCTCTTTGCCCTCGTCTTTTGCCCTGATGTTTTAGTTTTATGTCCATGATTCACAAGTCTTTCTACATGGTGGCTATCAAATTTCAGTCATCACCAGTAAAAATGGCAACACATATCCTATGCGCAGTGTTTAAGATTAGAAATCAGAAAATTTGAGCCCCACTATTCACTAATGAATAATGATTGAGTTATTTTATTTTATTTTATTAATGAATAACTTATTTTGGAACTCTTGAAATGCAATCTAGAAATAGGATTTCTGTGATTAGGTTATAATTAGGTGGTGTTTGGTAACACTAATCTAAATAGATAGAGCTTATTTGAAAATTGTGCTTAGTTGGACTTTAGATTGTTAAGTTGAAGGTTAATTGCATGTCTACATCTTTTTGAAATAGGGGTTTTACCTCTAAACTAAAAAGTAGCACATAACTACTTTTTATGAGCTACTTTTTAGTTTAGAGGTAAAATTTCTACTTCAAAAAGATGTAGACATGTTCAACTTAACAATCTAAGCACAATTTTCAAATAAACTCTATCTATTTAGAATAGTGTTTACCAAACGCCACCTTAATGATTAATGTTTAGTAATAACACGATTGTGTAATCTTTGTTTTTTTAGATTAATTAATCGCATGGGACAACAACATGTAGTTTAAGAATGGTATCATTCTTATAGTGTCTAAACCATACATTCCTGGCATCTTATGCTGTAAAAATTATCTAATCCTTTAATAAGATGACAATAATGGCGAGATGAGACATGGGTATAAGATGCTATGAAAATGGTTTCAAAAGATGGCGTAGCCGTGTTCCAGACGGACAGTGACTAGTAGACCACACACACCGCGCTTTCTTTTCGAGCACGGCATAAAGAAGGTCCTAATCCGAGTGTTAAGCATTCTTCTATAAGAGAGATGCTCCTCAGAATTCCTCAGCAAAGCAAACCCCTTGCCTGTCTGTGTTCTACAGATCACAGTGAGTAGTGAGACTAAGCACTTGACATAACTAAGCATGTCACCCCTAGAATCACCGGTACTACTCTCTCTACTAATTCTTGCTTTAGTCATGGGGTTAGATGCAGGAGGGATTGCAATCTATTGGGGTCAGAATGGGAACGAAGGCACCTTGACAGAGACTTGTGCGACGGGGAATTACGATTTTGTGAACATAGCTTTCCTCCCCACATTTGGCAATGGCCAGACTCCAATGATCAATCTTGCTGGTCATTGTGACCCTTATACCAATGGTTGCACTGGCTTAAGTGATGAAATACAGGCCTGTCAAAGCCAAGGAATTAAAGTAATGCTTACTATCGGAGGCGGCGCTGGGAGCTACTATCTAACCTCCTCCGAGGATGCTAAGCAAGTTGCTGATTACCTATGGAATAACTTTCTTGGCGGACAATCATCTTCTCGCCCACTCGGCGACGCAGTTTTGGATGGCATAGATTTCGACATTGAGGGAGGAACAACCCAACACTGGGATGATCTAGCCAGGTACCTCTCCGGGTATAGCCAACAAGGTAAGAAGGTGTACTTGACAGCAGCACCTCAATGTCCCTTTCCTGATGCATACATTGGAGAGGCCCTGAACACCGGATTGTTCGATTATGTATGGGTACAATTCTACAACAATCCTCCTTGTCAGTACGCCTCCGACGACATAACTAACCTTGAAAATGCATGGAATCAATGGACCTCCAACATAACTGCAACCAAAATCTTCTTGGGACTACCTGCAGCACCACAGGCAGCAGGTAGCGGCTTCATTCCTAGCGGCGATCTCACTTCTCAGGTGCTCCCTAGCATTAAGGATTCCACCAAGTATGGAGGTGTCATGCTCTGGTCTAAATATTTCGATGATCTCACCGGATACAGTTCCTCCATTAAGAGCAGTGTGTAGAGACCTACTGTTTCTCATCTTCCTGTAATATCAATAAATATACTATCTTCTATGTAGAATATGGTGTTAATGATCATGAATATTCATGACTAATCAATCCTGGTCTTCGAATTATCCAATCATCAATCAGGATCTCCCAATAAAGAAGGTCCTAAAACTTGGACAACTAGGCAAAATGTCATTAAATGATTAGGAAAAACGTTCATATATTGGAGAGGTAGGATTGCCAAATCCAAATCAGCATGATTAATAAGCAAGCTGGGCCCAAAGTTTCATCACCTGGTTGAAAAATCATACACTGCATGTGCCACACCAGTGGGGCGTTTGGATTGGGTTTTATTAGCCAAAAATCCATTTTGATAAAATTGATTATGAAGAAATTAATGGTCAAATAATCATTTTTTCGAATAGAATACAAAGTTATTCAACTTTACACTTCATTAAATCCAACGGTTCAACTCTCGATAATACGATCACTTTCCTTTTTACCCTATTTTTAATAGGAAAATAGTTAATGTACTCATGAAATCCATTTCCAAACCTAAGGCACCACCTCATTGGTGGATGCTCCCCTATTAAATACTCACCTCATTGTACTGAATATTTAAGAGGGGAGCATCCACCAATGAGGTGGTGCCTTAGGTTTGGAAATAGATTTGTACTGAATATTTAAGAGGGGAGCATCCACCAAGGAGATAGTGCCTTAGGTGTCATGAGTCCGCCTATGACATAGTTAGTAATTCGGCGTACCGTAAAAATTCGGTATGAGAATTATTTGTGTATGATTCGAAATAGTTATTTAATGATTCGTTTAAAAATTTGGCGAAAAAAACGTAAGACGTCAAAAATGCTGCACGGGAATAATTTGAGTATAAATCGGATATATATTTAAAAAACCGTTCAAAAATTCTGCTAAATTTATACAATACATGTATAAAACTACCTTTTATCTAGATAATATATAATCAATGAATTAAAATAAGTGTCCTACATATATCAATAATCAGTTCGAATGTGTTTAATTTCACCCACGAGTCAACAAATGTCTTTTTAAATATTTATTAACTATGGTTAAGATTTATTAACCTTAGGGCTTTAACATTATAAACTTAATTTTAGATTAAAAAAATTATATTTTTTGTTAAGAATTTTTAGCACCGAAGATTAATATATTTTTTTTAAAATAAGGTTAGATAGTGAAATCCTAAGAATTAATGAATCTTAACCGTAATTATTGAGTATTAAAAGAGACATGGTGACTTATGAGATCCAATCTCAAAGTTAACACATTTATGCGTGGCTACAACAGAAAGTCATCATTGTTAATGACTTATGTTAGGAATAAAGTAACATCAAACTTACTATTCTGTACTACGGATAGGTCGTCAGTTAGAGCTTTAATTGTGAAGTGCACGGATGGTAATGTTTTTATTGATAAATTCGTTTAACATTTACCATTCGTGTAAAAGTCGCGGATAATTCGGATGCTTTCGATATTTACCGTATGATACGTTATTACACGTTCAATTCGCGATTAACTCGCCGCTTATTCGTGATTTTACTACTACACTTTTTAATACCAGAAGACAAAATAAATGTAAACGGGAATGATGGATTCTTAGAGCATTCCTAGTAACCTCACTAAATTTCACTCACCAAAATAGCCAAAATTTACAAAAAGTGATTTTGGTGAGCCACTTTTTTAAATCACTCCTAGCAGCTTCATCATTTTAACTGAAAAAAGAGGAGAGAGAAGCAATATTTTATTGTTTGTGTGAGACCAAAGAAAGGAAAGGAGAGAGAGAAATCTTATTTTATTATTTGTGTGAGACCAAAGAAAGGAAGAGAAAGAGAGAAATCTTATTTTATTATTCGTGTGGGACTCAGGGTGAGAAAAATTTAACTTTGGTGAGTCTACAGTACTCACCAAACTTGGTGAGTACTGTGGACTCACCAAATCGATTTTGTTATTCTGCTGAGACTACTGGGAATCATTTTAACATGTTTTTAGTGTTTTGCCTCACCAAAATAACCAAAAAGTTATTTTGATGATGCTGTTAGAGCATTCCTAGCAGCCTCACCAAAATAACTTTTTGGTTATTTTGGTGAGCCAAAAGACTAAAAAGGTGCTAAAATGACTCTCAGCAGCCTCAACAGAATGAAGAAATCCCTTTGGTGAGTCTACAGTACTCACCAAACTTGGTGAGTACTGTAGACTCACCAAAGTTAAATCTTCTTACCCTTGGGCCCACACAAATAATAAAATAAGGTTTCCCTCTCTCCCTTTCTTTTTTGTAGTCCCACACAAACAATAAAATAATATTTTTCTCTTTTTTCCTTTTTCGTTTTCTCACACAAATGATAAAATATTGCTTCTCTCTCCTTTTGTTTTGGTTAAAATGGTGAGGCTGTTGGGAGTGTTTTAAAAAAGTGGCTCACCAAAACCACTTTTTGTGGGTTTTGGCTATTTTGGTGAGTGTTTGGTGGGGCTGCTAGGAATGCTCTTAGGAATGCCCTGCTAAGTGCGAGACTAAATCTCATCCCATTTCAATCGGGTTCAGAAATGGCAGAACTTACACGTGGTAAACGTCACCAACCAAATGCTGACTAACAGCCAATCATCTATTTTCCTCATATAATCCCATCCGATAATTCCAATTATCCAGCAAACTTATCCAAATCGATTTTCTTGTAGAACGAACAAAAGCTGACATGGAGACCAGATGACGTCATCCACGCCCCCCAAACCATTGAATATCCCGGTAAACTTCTCTCCCATTTCTTCAGTTTCGCGGCAATATGAAATTCTCCGGTCTTCTTTTCCTATAACTTCGACGTTTCCCGGCGATAAACTTACCGGGATCTGACCTTAGATGGCTTTGCTCTTCCCTTCCTTGAAACTATCCATAATTTCCGGGGGCACACGTGGCGAAATTCCGGCCAGGCTTCTCTTTAAACCAAACCCTAGAAACAGCAAGAGCTCTAGAAGCTTGAGGGATAAAGAAGTGATAATTAGGGTTAGGGTTCGTTCGAGTATCAAAGATTGCGAGGCTAGGGTTTCGGATTCGGGACAGAATACAAGGCAATCTCAGCAATTTTCTGCTCCGTTGAAACCCAGTTCGTCGTTGCCGAAGCAGAACAAAGAGGATGAAGAGAAACAGAATTACTACGTGAATACGGGATATGCTATTAGGACTCTGAGAGAAGAGTTTCCAGAGCTCTTCTTCCGGGAGCTTAGTTTCGATATTTACAGGTTCGATCTGGTTTCCTTTTGTTTTTAACATTTTAATTTCGATTATATGTATATATAGCGTTAGAGAATGTGAAACTGTGTTGAATTTTTCTTTTTGATTTCGTTTAATTGTTTGATTTTAATGGATTAGGAAAATGTTGGTTTTTAATGATGCTTAATGAATTAGGAAAATGGTGGTTTCTAATGATGCGTTGTATTATTGAACTGGATGGGATACTTCAATTGATTTTCTACAGAGTTTTTTGTTTGGATGGTTGGATCGTCTGTGACCAGTCCAATGGATGAACCATTGATTAAGCTCAACAAATCGCCAATACCCTCACCCGTAAAATAAAAAATAGCCAACACCGTCATAGAACGGTGGTAAGCGGCATCCCCTACTAGCAGGGGCGGAGCCAGGGTTGTCTTGTAGAGGAGGGGGGGTAACAATGGGGTTTTGGGAGCGCAGCCCCTGAATTTTTTTTAAAGGTCAAGTTCATGGGTCATCGCATTGGTTTGTATCCGTTTGTAAGGTATATATATTTTCTCAGAGGTTTAGGGGGGGTTAGAGCCTCCCATCACCCCGGTTCTGCCCCTCTCTCAAGTTACACCCTTATTAATACAAGTAGGAATTTTTTTTTCTCTAAAATTTCAGGGGGGGCTTCAGCCCCCCGTGCCCCATGTGGCTCCGCCCCTGCCTACTAGGGGCACATGTATTTGGTTTAAAAAACCCTCTCGTTGTCTGAGTTTTCTCTACCAAAAAGAAAAGAAGAAAAGAAATAACAAAATAATCTTAACTAATCAATTAGGATTGTCTGAATTTTTCTATGGTTCATTGTTTTTGTAATTATCAGGATCAATTGATGGTTTGCTTATGATACAACATAAATAAAGTTGTGGTGCTGGAGTCATACTGTAGAACTGTCTAAACAACTCCTGCACCATCAATCCATGGTTAAATGGTGCTGAGTGATGTAAATTCCATAAAGCACATCTTTTATTAATCGCCGACGGTGGTCTGTAGGTTCAACTTAGATCTACAGTTCTCAATAAAGAAGTGCTGTATTGGGCGGGGGTTCAACTGGACTAAGCCACATTATTAACTGAGAGACCTTTTATGGTACTGCTTCCCACCCATCTTGGTCTCTGTTAGGTGCCTTACGAGGTTGCTATGGAAGGTGGATTCTGTCTTTGGTCAGCCCTTTGTTGAGATCCAATCCAAGATGGCATCCTTTGTTATATTGGGCATCTCATCCATCGGAAAATAAGAGCCTAGACAGCCGGAGAAAGAAGCAAAAGATCTATAAAGTGTTGTTATCACCTATCTAGGCTGAGCCGCTGCAATCCTTCAATCCATTAAGGCATTTGAATCCCATGTTTAAAGCTATGAAAACCATAAGCAATTGTGAGAGCTGATTATCCTCTACCGGGTCAACTTCTTCTGAACCAGTCAAAGTTTTAGCTGAACTAATTGTATGGGTGTTAGTTATGTTAGAACTTGTGTATGGAAAAAGGGATGCCAAATCGCCAATAATAATCAATTCTTGATAGAATTGATTGGCCCTTGCTTGTTTTGAGCCTTTTGTTGATTGTTTCTGCTTCCAGTTGTAGTTGTTTAGTAAAAAACATTTTTTTAAAAACAAAATGGGAAATCTTTAGTCCCACGTCAGTTATGTTTGAGGATGGAGGAGAGCTTATAAAGTCCACCACTTCTAGTATGGGTATGACAGAAAAGAATGGGCTTGGCCCTTGTGCACAAGAGGGGCCCATGGGGTGGCCCAAAGGTCCCAATGAAAAATAATCGAGCCATGTCGGAAATCCTTCATGTGTGCATGTTGCACGTCGCACCTTGCACGATAACACACACACACACTCGCGTGGCTGGTCATGCCGAGTCAGGTTTCACTAAACCTTATTTTATATTAATTTCCAAATTAGTTTCTAAACATTCTTAGTGGAGGCTCTTGAGTTGCCATTTCCTTACAGTTGCTATCTAGATTAATTCCTTAATCACTTGTTAAAGGAGTTGTTTCAGACTTAATATTTGCTAACGTTGGGAATTGATAGGCTTTCCGTTTTCACTCCTTATTGCTATATTAAGGGTTGTTCTCTTCTGCAAAAGAAAATATGCAGAAAACTTTTTGTTACAGAATATGTTCAATTGCTTCTTCATACACTGTTTCAGATTTTCTTCTTTTAGGAGTTCATCAAAGTTTTGAACGTGGTTGAGTTCATTGAGATCAAAGAATAGAGAATGCCTTCTTTCTTTGATATAGATTGTTGACTCCTGAGGATGTCCACCATTGATCTTGTAATTACGACAATTGTTGAGGATTAGCAGGGGTGAATTTCACCTTGAGATTGTTGGAAAAACTGTATGCAAATTGAATTCTGAAAATATTGTATCCAAATTTACACAGTAGCAGCAAGATGACTTTCTCAGGATTTAAATGGATGACTATCTCAGGAAGATTGCAATTAACCTAAAACATAGCCTGCATTTTATTATTTTCCAATGCTTATGTTGTTAGACATTCGCTGTAGGTTTTGAATTATAACCTAGGATGGGATGACTGTTGGGAGCTTGTCTTCTGAAGGAGGCCTTGAAGAAGTACACACGGTTTAACTTTTTTCTGCTGTTTTGGACAATCGGTAGAATGTTGTTTAAAAGCTTTGGTGCTGAAACAAATCAGTGTGTGGATCTTTCGGTGTTGGAAATACAAATTGTAAGGGTCTTCTAAGTTGTCATTTAGAAGTTAGTGAGCGTGTTTCTGAGATTTATCTCAATATTGGTGATCAAGTGGGAAGCAGGGTAAATCTCTTACATGTGGCAGTTTTCCTGCTGCATGCTTGATGAATCACGATTGAATTAGATCTATATTTGATCATGGTATAGAGTGAAGAAAACAGCTACGGAAGTGACCATCTGCACCTGTCATAAAAGGTTCTTCAACAGTATTTATACAGAAGTGGTATAACTCATTATGCAGCAAGAATGAGGTGTTCATATGCTTATTCTATAAATTTAAGAATTGGATACATTTCAAAAGGGTAGATATAGGTTTGCACATATTCTTTATGTCAGAAAGGTCCAACAGGGTGTTTTGACTTTGTCGTAGTTTCCATTCTTGTTATTTTTTTGGCAGCACATCTTATCTTTAGTTCTTTCACGAGGTATCAATGGTCTTTTGATTTCCGATTATTGCTCCATTTGTTTTGATGTAAAATAGAGGAAAACAAAAGAATTCCACGGAAAATGTCATTTTTTGTGTGTATTTTCTATAGGACAATTGACATTTTCCATGAATTTAATTTGTTTTCCCCTATTTTACATCAAAACAAACGGAGCATATGTGGAAAATTAGTTTAGTAATTTCATTGTAGCAGAGACCACTTGTCCATTGTAACCTGAATCCTGATAATGTTGAGCTCAGTTTGCTCTGTCTTCTCCATTCAAACTATGATGTTTACAAGAATTAAAGGTCAAAAAGTTGTCATAGATTAGTTGAGAATCATGAACGGTGACTTTGTAGGGATGATAGAATCTTCAAAGAAGAAACGTGGATGGTAACTTTGAAGTAGATGTCCTCTGCTTGCTGTCATGTTGTATGATTTAAACATTTTTTTATGCCTTGTAGGAATGACATCGTCTTCAAAGATCCTCTCAACACCTTTATCGGCATCGAAAATTATAAATCGATCTTCTGGGCTCTGCGGTTCCATGGCAGGATATTTTTCAAGGCCTTGTGGGTTGATATCATTAGTGTGTGGCAACCTGTTGGGAGCATCATAATGGTACGTTGGACTGTCCACGGCATCCCTCGAGTCCCTTGGGAGAGTTATGGCCGATTTGATGGCACTTCTGAGTACAAACTTGATAAGAATGGCAAGATCTTCGAGCATCGAGTTGATAACATCGCTCCCCATTCACCCACAAAGTTTCGAGTTCTGGCCGTAGAGGAGTTGATTCAATCACTTGGTTGCCCCTCGACCCCAAAGCCAACTTATTTTGAGATTTCGTCCTCTTCCGCCATGAAATCCATGCCATTCCTGGTGAAATTCACATGGGTGAGGTACTATTTGGCTTTTACAGTAGCTCTTGCTTGGAAATTTGCTGGAAAAGCTTGACAGAGAATTCAGGGTTCCTGATTAGGTTCAAATTTTGGCATGTGCTGTAATATGATAAAGAAGATATGGAGCTTGGCCCCATCATCAGGGTTCTACAACTCAGTTTCAGAGCACAACTCATCCAGTTCAAAAAAACCGAGTTGAATCTGACATGACTCGGCGAGTCTTTGTGGGTGTCTATTAAAATACTTACAGACCTATTTGAGATTTTAGCAACAAATTGATTTGCGTCTGAAGTTGTGTTCACTCGGTAGAGTTGAACCACTCGACTTGAGACTTTGAATCTTGACATTCTCTGTATATTTCTGTATAGTAAGAGTTCAATACGCATTATATTTTGTTCCATTCTTCTACTGTAATTTCCTGTACAGAAAAAAAAAAAAAAAAAAAAAAAAAAATATATATATATATATATATATATATATATATATAGATGGATTAGTCTGGTGTCCGAGTATCAAAGAAGGTAAATGACATCCTACCTCATATCTGGACAGTCCAGCGGAGATGTGGGTATTCGGACCTGCCTCTCAATGGGTCCCCAGAGATCTCATAAGGTCTAGTGAGAATTCTATATCAGCTGCTAAATCCCCATTGTCTGACTATTGTTTCTGCCGTTGATCCAGATTATGAATGACAACGGATTTCCTCGGGTCTAGCCTCTTTGAACAATGCATCCCTTTTAACTGTGGTTAAGATTCACTCATCCTTGGGGTTAATGAATCTATCATTGTTTTTTTTAAATAAAAAAAATTAAAATTGTTTTAAGTGTTAGCGAATCTAGCCTTTGTTTTTAGGGAAAAAACTAGGTTAAGATTTAATTTTGTAAAACAATTTGAAAAAAAATTCCTAAAAACTAGGTTAGATTCATTAATCCTAAGGGTTGGTGAATTTTAAACCACAGTTAAAAGGGAACACGTGTTGGGCAATGAGGTTAGGCCCGAGTATGTTTACTTGGGCTTTAGCCAGAGTAAATCCGTTGCCAATTGCCGTGACCAGTTGAACCATTTGTGCAGGTTATCTCTAGAATGGCAGGCAATTGGTTGGACTTGGGCTCAGACCAGGTCTGGGCCTAGTCTCAGCCTGGCCTTTTGTTTTTCATGTGGGCATTTCAACTGTGTCACCTCGAAATCTAGTTCACCCAATGGGATTGAATCCGTCCAATTGCGATTGAACTGAGGTGAGCTCAATCGCACTCACAGAGCCCTTTTAATTGTTCATTTAACTCCGGTTAAGAAGTTTTAATTTGTAGGGTTAATTTTTTTAATATATATATATATATATATATATATATATATATATATATATATTTATTTTTTTTTTAATTTAAAAAAAAAAAAAAACCCCTAAGGTTCGATTATTTAATCATTAGAGTTAGTAAATCTTAACTATAGTTAATCAAAGTTAAAATGAACATGTGTTGATCTGTGGGTGCGATTGAACTTGCAACAAGAGGGGAGAAGAAAATCGTATGTTCTTCCCTATGGCACGAGTGTTTGAAGGCTAAGATCAAATCAGTTGCCCGGATTTATCAGTTGTACAAGAAATCCTGACCATCAAACGCCCTATCCATAAGAAAGAACCTAGGGAAGAGCACAAAAGTTTTGGTTCACAAGGGAGGTATGGAATATGATCCCAACCTCAAGTCTCCGAGGGAATACACACTACCGCCGGAGCACGGTATGGCTCGAAAGGATCAACAAATCGGCTTGATGATGTTGGGCTGTTGCTCATCACGAGATGTATCCAAATGAATTGAACGGTTAGAGTGGAGGCACTTGTATGACTTGAGCGGCGCACCAAACTCAATGGTCCAGATTGATGTTAGTTGAAGGTACCATGTACCGTGATGGAACGTCACAATATATTATCATTCGGAAAACGACATTTACCGTTTGTTTAGTTATTGGTTCAGCTTCAAACGATCAGCTCTCAAATACCCCGTCACTTTCCGGGCATTGCTTCGACTCTACTCTCTCTTTGTATTCCCACCGAAACCTAATGCTAACCTAACAATTACTTTAATCATTATTATGTTTTTCTCTTTAATTATCGATCGTTAGGGTTTTATTTTTCTCCTAATCCTCTGCAAATCTCATTGCCGAAAGTGGTCGAAATGCAGCAATTACGGCCCGAGAATCCGTCCATGGCCTTCGACGAGGTCTCCATGGAGAGAAGCAAAAGCTTCGTAAAAGCTTTGCAGGTTACTTATTTTCTTCTTCTCCGTCTCTCTTGGGTTTGGGATCAAATAATCGATTGTTTTAGTGTTGCTAGGGTTGATCTTCATTTCTTTTCTACTAAATTTGTGTTTTTGGAGCTCTCTTTTTTTTCGATTTCTGTTTGAATTGTTTTATTTTAGTGATTTTATCTCATTTCATAACTGTCATTGTCTGTAGTTCTGCATTATTTTGAAGGAACATTTGCTTTCTGAGAGTAATTGGCATTTAACTCTATTCTCGCAAAGATCTCATTTCAGAGATTCTCTTTATTCTGCAAGTTTTGTTCTTTTCTTGTTTATTTAATTTTAAGATTCTCTGATATCTATATTGCAACTTGCATTGCATTCTCTATCCAATCTCTTCTTTGGTAAATTCTGCCGTGAAATTTAGTTCAGTCAGCCACGATTGTCTTCATTGCTGTAATGCCACTGATTGATTTGTAGACAATAAAAAAATATTTGATTTCCTATCTGTTGGTTTTTGGAAAGAGGTAATATAACACCTAACACACACACACGCAATCAAACCTAAGGTAACCGCTAAGGTGCCATAAGGGTGAGTCCATGCAACCACTCCAAAAGGGCCGACTAATGGAGGGTTGATGACCCCTTATACACCACATGCGAAGTGCCGATGTGGGACTAAGAGGGATAGTAATACCCAGCCACAAACACAGATTTGATTTTTAATTTGAGTGTTTTGTTGTCAAATATTGTATTTGAAGCATATTTGGTGCGGGGGTATGAATTTCTCCCTAGCAATTTTTCATTTGTAGCTTGTTGAACATTTCATCATACCCACTCTTTTGGATTGACAAAGGCACATTGGTCTTCATTTGAACAATAGTTAGATGTAGTATCAAATGGACTACACAGGTTGTGATTCTGCTCCTGAAAAAATACAAATTTGATACTAGAATTTTAAATGCTGAGATTAGATTAAAGGGTTCAATTTTCAACCGTGTTGATGCTATAGGGGATCTGCAATTTTTGTTAGCCATAAACTGAACCTCTGAAGTGTCACGAATTGGAATAATTAAATTCGTGACTGCAAAATACTACATTAGTGTTGCTATGAGACCAATGAGTAGGCTGGTTTAGAGGAGAGAGAGAGAGAGAGAGAGAGAGAGAGAATGGAAGGGAAGGGAACGAATTATAACTAAATTAGTGATTGAAACCAGAAATCAAACCTTCAGCTCTTTAAAATGACCGACGTATCATGTATTCACGTATGGCTGATCTGAAAATGAATGCATGAGAAAACCCTGCTTGAGTGAGAAGTGTGAAGAATGGCTCGTATTCAAGAATCTGGAGGCCATTGTTCGGGCGGAGGTGCGGCGCCGCCTGAGCGGTTTTGCAGAAGTTTTTGACATTTGTCCCTGGAGCGAATTTTGCTCGGGTGGAGCTTGGCCCTGCCCGAGCAGTGGAGCGCGTTTTGGTCTGTTCTTATGTTTTGGAAACTCCTATTCCGAGTGAGGGTTGTTTCTAATTGTCTAGGACTCTTGTTTAAGCCTATAAATACATAGTTATGGGTCTAGGGTTTGTAAGGGGATGCTTATGCATTGAGAGTGGGAGATAATAGAAAGGGTTAAGCATACTAGGGCTTGGGAAAGGTTTAAGGGAGGCTAGATAGGGATTATTCTTTGGGTTTTCATTGAGAAGGTGAGTTGAGTACTATTGTATTGGTTCCTCAAGGTTTCTTTGAATAAAAGAGTAATCGGATCTTGACTCGTGGACGTAGGTAGATTATTGCTGAACCACGTATATCTCTTGTGTTCCTTTGGGTGTATGTTTGTTTATTCTTTTCCGCCGGGTTCCATTATTCCCAACAAGAAGGACGTTTGTGAAATGCTATGGTGCCTAGAGAATAATCTTTGACTTCTCTCATATCAGCTATACTACGGAGATAACTTGGTTAAAACCATTTAAAATTTTCCTTGTGTTATTCAAGAAGGCCGCTAATATGTTAATAAAGTTGCACAAATTTCTCAGCAGAAATTGGTGTGGAACCTCGAGCTTTAATTTGCATGAGTTAGTAAGACAAAGCTGAAAAGTTTTTAGATAATAATCAATCACCTACTCATAGGTTCTTCCTTTATATATTTCTCTCTAACTTCTCATGTTTGAGCCATTGGAATGCAATTACATGTTTAGGTTCTCGTTTGATCCTTATGCTATTGCTTGTTTCAGGAACTGAAGAACTTAAGGCCTCAACTATATTCTGCTGCAGAATATTGTGAAAAATCTTATCTTCTAAGTGAGCAGAAACAGATGTAAGAGTATTTCTCTCCCCAAATACATTTTAAATGATGCGCTTGCTACATCATTTAGTTTAGTTTGCAAGTCCTCAGGAAATCCAAGTAACTTACTGAAAAGATTTGTGAATCCTTGGATAGTATTGCAAGAGACTGTATAAGACAGGGTAATATTTGTGCAGTGTGCACAATGGAAGAAGCTCTCAACATGAGTTGCTTGTTCCCTTGATTTTGTATTTATGCTTGAGTAAATTTACAGAGTACTGAAATTAGAAAGATATACAAAGATCTCTATTCATAGCCAACTGTATAGGTTGCTATTCTTAGTGGTAACAAATCCCTTGACTTGCTCTCCTTTAGGTTATCCAGAACCTTGATTGAGGAGAATTAGTAGCTTTCCTTATGCAGTGATTTCCATAGATATCCCTTAATCAAAGGAACATCCTACTTGAGTGAAGCAATGGTAACAACCAATAACGTGGATGGAAGTGGATGAGGTTGATCAATACTTACTATCCACATTTAAATGAATAGTTTTCGTAGTAAATCTAGCTATTTTATTACTAAAATGAAGGGGTTCTGACTAATTTCCAGTTTGGCAGCTAAGACGAGGGCAACATGGCTTACACTTACTAGAAAATGATAATAGATGTTCTTCTCAGAATCATTTTGAAATAATAATTAGTGCCTAATTTTGATTTATCGTACTTGAAACCTAAAAAAATTGGCCTGTGCCAAAGGCATGTGTCAGTATTATGTGTTTGTATGGAATTGTTAGCTCAGTGTAGCAAAATAATTTTTCTTAATTCTTGTGAAACATAAGGAGTTTGGTTTGATATCCATTGGCTTATAATCACATGCCAACTCAATTCGCCCACACACATGGTAACTGTGTTGTTTGGATTCTCATGCATTCTTTCTCTGCTTTTACTGCAAAATTAATATATAGTTTTGTATAAGGGTACTGGACAACCTGAAAGATTATGCAGTACGAGCCCTTGTCAACGCTGTTGATCACCTAGGCACTGTTGCCTACAAATTAACTGACCTCTTTGAGCAACAAACATTAGATGTCTCAACCATGGAGCTAAAGATTTTGTGTCTCAATCAGGTAAATTTCCTCACACTTGCCTGACTGAAGATGTTACTCCAGGGAGTATGACATGGATCTGATCTGACTTGCCATGTTGATATTAGCAACTTCTTACTGGCCAAAAATACATGGATGAAGAAGGTCTCAGGCAGCAGCAGTTGTTGGCATTCATCCCAAGACATCACAAGCATTACATTTTACCAAGTATGATTTAAGAACAGTTATTAGCTGCATGTGCAAGTGGTAGCTGCCTAGCTGGTACAATGAGGCCTATTATAATTTTCTATTTGTTGGTTTGATACTCCAAGCTAGATTCTGTCAACAAGAAGGTGCATTTTAGTCCACAGATACAGATAGATGCCTGGCAAAAGCATATGCAAGCAAGACCGCGTCGTCATCCTTCAGGTACCTGGTTTCCTCAGGAGTGGAAACAGATATTATTATTGTTGGTATTTACCAGTTTTCTTTTCTATGCAATAAAGGGACATGTTATTACTGATCTCAGTCCATCAACTCTAGGTATTCCTGCATCAAAAACTCTTTCCTGGCATTTAGCCTCAGAAACTAAGTCTACCTTGGATGGGACCTCATTTGCGTTGATGAGGTAGGTTTATGATCTCTCGTGTAATTTTCTCAAAGGAATGGATGGCAATATATGCAGTTGCTTCTAAGGTGTCTATGTGGAGCTTAAAGGCTTAAACATTTGTTTATCATGCAGTACTGAAGACCCAAAAGCTTCTGGAACAACTTCTGGAGTCTTCCATTTGTTGGGTATGCCTAATCAGAGTGCTTTCAGCATAGTCTTGTCTTGTCAATTTTCTCTAGTTTCTATTCATGGTTGTAAAGGTAACTAGTATGCTGCATATCACTGAAAAAGGGGCCCTGAATTCCTATAAACTACAAAATCTCCATTGTCAAATGCACCTTCATAGAACCATCCTTGGAGACAGTTCCAGGAATAAATAAATAAATAAATAATAATAAGGGAGATTTCAAGTGTGGGGGAAAAAACTGAGAAAAACAGTCTATACTGATTTAACTACCAAACAAGGGGAGAGAGAGAGAAGGGAAGAGAGGGGGGGTTTGGGACTGTGACAAACAAAAAAACATTAAAAAAATCTTCAGTGACTGCCAAACAAGGGAGAGAGAGAGAGAGAGAGAGGGAGGTGGGGGGGAATAAAAACAGAAGAAAATATCCCAACAGTGACTGCAAACAGGGGAGAGAGGGGGGGAGAGGAAGAGACCGTACCTTCTCGGTTATGTCCTAGAAAGGTAAAAAATATATAAGTAGTAATATATATATATATATATAAATTATGGGGTCTACACTTATATAAATTATAAAAGACTTATGTGAATTTTGGGGGCCCTATAGGAATTTTGAAGCATTTAAAGGCTAATATATATGTGTGTGTGTGTGGCCAACACTTATTTAAGTTATAAGAGACCCATTTAAAGAGGGGTTTATGGGAATTTTGAGGGGCCTAGAGGCATTTTGGAGCATTTAAGGCCCTTTTTTCTTTTGTTATTGGGCTGCCTGGACCCAACTGAGTGCCTTGTCGCCTAGGTGACTGCTTCAAGCGACGCCTTTAACCACCATGTTTTTTATTTATCTTACCTGGGCTATTTGTGCTCTAGATTGAAGGTACATTTTCCATTACAAAGAAATTGATATCTCTTGAGCTGAAAACTGTTATACTTGTAGATGCTGAAGAAGCTGGCCAATCAAAATCCTCAGCAGCTCATCTTCGGTCAGTTAGCGGAAGTCCTGCTTCTAGTGCATTTCTGCAAACATTTGGTGTAACACGGAGGGTAATGCCAAAATTAACAACAAGAACAACTCAGACATGCCCTACATTCTTCTAAGCGCACGTGTGATTGGTTAAACAAAAGTAGAGGGATTTCTATATTTGACATGTATTGTTCACATGAGTTCTTGATTATATCATTTATTTTCAGTTGTCCATTTGGTTGCTAAAAAAAAAAAAAAAATCTTTCATGTCTTCTTTCTTTTTTATTTTAAACACTCTCTTCCATAAAATGGTTATTCTCAAATGTGGTATTACACTATCAACATCCAAAAGTGTTTCTACCTAGTAAATGTGGAGGAGTTAAAGCTAGAACAAAGATTTATATAGCTATGGGCTTCTACTACTCATGCTTTCGTTTACTACAATGAGATGACTATTGCAATCTAATGGGATTTTGTTGAGACTCACATATAGCATGAGTCTGCATTTACTTGCTAGTATTGCAGAAGTGATCCGTAGTAGCTAATGATAGTCAGAGTACTCTGTCAAAAATTACAGCGGATAGGACTTCTCGAGTCACATAAAACTTAAGTTCTTTGAGCATGATGAGGATTTCTATACTTGTATTTATGTTATAAAAATCAATCAAGATCATTCAAGGAAGCAAATGGAAAAGTTTCGGCTAGTACCATGAACAGAAAACTTGCGTCCATCATGAGCATAATGTTTGAGATGCAGTACTGCTTGGGAGTTTCTATTGGGAATAATCAATATTTAGCTGAAGGCAAAGAGGGACGAATATAAGTTCAAGGCAACGCTTGTAGCAGAAGAGTATAATAGGTGATGTCATAGATTATGAGACTCCTTTCCCTTTATTGATTAAATGAGAACAAAGTACCCTCTGGAAACTTATTTAAATCCAGCCAGTGATAGAGCAACCATCTTGACAATGATGCAACAAATTTTCCATTAGTTATCTCGTCAGCTGGACTCTATGATTTCGCAAGGACCACTTTGTGCATATGAAGCAATTCAAAACATAATATTTCATTTTCCTTTCTCTTTTCGTTTGTATAACTTGTACGTGGATGGTGTCCTTGTGAGATTTGGAGTTGATTAATGTGATGATTTTGTTGACTTCTACTTTTTAAATGACGGAGAAGCTGGATATTTATTGAGGGTGTAAATTACTCAAAATTGATGTAATAATCAAGACATCATTATCTGAGGAGACATTTTTGAAGTAATTTTTCTTTCTTTCTTTTTAACTGTAAATATGGAGTAGGTGAGACTAGAAATAGCATTGGTATGAATCTAATCAATGAACTTATTTATCTTAGAAAAAAATTGTGACAATTTGTTGAAGTTGTTTGCGTACAACTTATTTACCGGGAGTAGAAGGTGATTGTAGCCAAGTATGGGCTAGCATCACCTTGGATGTCTAAGGGGGTCAGAGGCCCCCACGGGGTGGGCCTTTGGAAAGGGATCATGGGTGTAGCTTCGTTCCTAGAGCCTTTCATTAGGTTTAAGTTGGAAAATGGGGTTGATATCCAGTTTTGGAAAGATGTTTGGTGCAGTCCGTCGAGACTTAGAGACGATTTTGGTTCCATTTTTCTATTGGCTACCAATAGAGGGGCCTCTATTCCTGAGTGTGTTGAGAGGTTGGGGAACAATCTAGTTTGGTGTCCTAGACTTAGGAGAGATTTTAACGATTGGGAAATCGAGGAGATGCAATGGATTTTGGCTTGGTTAAGTTCCTCCTCCCCAATATTTCAGATTAGAGATTGTAGGGTTTGGTCCCGAAGAAACAACGATTGATTTTCAGTGCGATCACTCTTACAGTTCTTTGATCCTCCACCTTTGCGCTCATTTCCTTATAAGGCTGTCTGGGCTAACCATGTTCCCTCTAAGGTATCTTTTTTCCTCTAGTTCGTTGCATTAAATAAAATTCTTACTTTTGATCATTTAAAGAGGAGAGGGTGAAGCTTAGCCAACCACTGCTATTTGTGCCTGAATGTGGAAGAGACTGTAAATCATTTGCTCCTGCATTCTCCGGTTGTCTTTCGTCTCTGGGCTTTCTTCTTGGCCAAGATGAGTGTGGAGTGGGTCTTCCCCTTTCCTTTCCGAGCTTCTTATCTAGTTGGCGCTTGATGACTTTGGTGGGTGCTAAGGAGCTAATCTGGACTATTTTGTCCACTGCTATCTCGTGGTCTATTTGGAACGAGAGGAATGATCGTATTTTCGACAATTGCTCATCCCCAAACCACCGGATCTTGACCTGGGTGCGGCAGCTGATTGTGGACTGGAGCTCTATAAATCAGTTGGGTCAGGATGTGCGGGACACCTTATCGCTTTGAGGAGGCAATGTAGTTGTTTGTTTGTTCGTTCGTTCTTTCTTTCTTCCTCTCTTCCTTGTTCTGTCTTTGTCTGCATCTTATTGTATTCAGTTTACATCTCTGTAAACTGCTCTACTTTATCTTTCCTTAATATATATGTCTTTTACCGATCAAAAAAAAAATTGTATTAGTGTTGGTGAGACTAGAAATAACATGGTATGAATTTAATCAATAAATTTGTTATTCTTTTTTCTTTCCTTTGCTTTTCATTTATCTGTAAATAGCATGATGCATTAATTAAATAGAAAAGGAATACAAAAAGGTTGGCCAACAGTTCACAGAAAGTGAACTAAAAGGCTTGCGACACTTTGTTGAAGTTGTTTGCATATGAAACTATCATCTCATGTTAAAGCACTAGGTGTCTCTCATGTGGAATAATCTTTAATCTAAGTATGATATGTTAGACTTTACTAGGGTTCTTTTTTCCATACATTTTTCTATAGGTTTCTCTGGTTTGCTACAATTGTGATGGCTTGATATACATTTGATCTGATCTGGCATGCATAAGAGCTAAAACCATATTGAAAATGGCTCTATGAAAATTTCTTGTACTGGATATAATCAAAGTATCAACCTGGTTGGGTTGTTGTAATCATCAAATAAGTGTACTAATTTTCTGGAGGATCTGATCAATTAACAAGGCTTTAATTTCGGGCTAGGATGTCACATAGCTGGGCTTACAGTTCAGTGCTTCCTAATGGATTCTACTTCTAACAGGGAGAAGCATAACGGATTTTCATGCTGTGTTGTATTGTCCAATACTGCTTCTACTTCAATTACTGATCCTGTCTTAATAGAATGAGAGGAACTGAAAAACTTACAAACTTGCTGTTTTCTGCAGAATTATTCGGAGTGTTCCAAGCCGTTGACAGCATTTAGGTCCTTTGACAATCCAAGTAGACGTGAGATCGTTCATGCCCCTGTTCGCAGCAAAAGCATGCTGGCAGCTTTTGTCAAACACAAAACATCAAAGCCGAAGAGCGGCTATCTCTCGTGATATTTGTTGAAGCAAATCAAAGATGCCACTCTGCAGAATTCCTCATCGTGGTGGGGGTGTTGCCTTCTTCAACTGACCATTTAGTTTATCTGCTTATCAATGCTGGCAGTCCAGTTGATGAGCATTTCTTTTTTGAATGATCTGTATTCAAGAAATTGCAGCAGTCATATGATCCTTTACTCTCTTATTTTCTTTTGTTATGGCTTCTCAATAACAGCTGGGGAAAGAGTGTATGATTTAGGTAATGAAGATGGTTAGGATTGTACAAAAAAATGTAGCCCATCGAAGACACGGCTGTTGAATGGTCACCATGACTGATGGTGCATAGACTGCTTTCTTCAGATTATTAAAAAAAGTCTGTTACCTCTTATTTTCTGTTTTTGCCTTATGTACCATTCGATAACAGTGTTTAGCAGCCTGTTGGGCAGCATTTAACAATTTAGGATTGTGCTATTGTAAGAATTGATATATGTTGATAGAGCTATGAGACTAATACAATGAGAATTTATGAATTGGTTTTTAAGACATACCAGTTCAATTAAAAAAAAAGTTAAAATACCAGGGTTTGTATTAAATTTTGTGAACAATTTTCCTGAAGTGATTCAATGATGTCTATTTTTGGTTTAAAAAAATAGATTTGCGAAAGAAAATAAAAATGTAGTTTGTAAAAGGTGCAACAGAGCCAATTCCCACGTAGCAATGAATTTCTGAGGACACTCTAGAGGTACTGGAAGCGATTTAAAAGAGATTAAAATCTCAAATAGATTTGGAGATTACTCTTGTTGTGAAGTGATTCACACCCTACCACAGCGATGACACCGACTAACCAACTAATCACTGCTGGTATAAAAAAAGATGAGGAGTGCTAGCCCCATACGCACTATAAGTCAAATTTGATCCAAAGACGTAGAGTGGGTGCAACACGTGATGTTGCTACCATATAACAGAGAGATAGTTAGACACTTGTTGACACCACCATGCGTCTGGTAGGCTGTGACTAGGGTAGCATTTCTGAAAGTGAGTGGTTCCGTAGGGTTTGGTGCATTGTTAGAAAATTTTAAGTTCAGTGTGCATTTAGCAAATATTGGTGTGCGCCTAATAATACTCAACAACTAAGCGACGGGGATAAGCACCTAGCCACCTACCCAGCACAACAGATTCGAGTGGCAAAGAGTTTCCGAGTCCCGACCGAGTCGAGTCCAAATATAACGTGTATGACCTTAGCGTGTTAGTGACGAAAATGGCAGAAATAGGTTAAGGTGTCGAGTCCATACAAAACGCAGAAAATGGTCTCTGCAACATCGCTGAAGGCAAGAACCTTGGCGTCCATGTTAGGTTATTCTCCTCTAGCTCTGTGAGGTATTATCGTTATGACTAATTTTTCCACTCTTTGTTACCCCTGTTTGGTGAAATTTCTACTGTAGTGAACCCTAGATCTGATAGAAAGTGTTGATTCACTGAATAATTGTAGGAATTATCAGATTTAATTTACATTTCTGTCGTTGATTCTCTGATTATGAGGAACTGCGATTGATCTGCAGGATAATGAGATTAGGATTTGGATTCGTTTGTTTCTTTAAAAATATGATATACTTCATTAATCCGTAAATCTTTCGAATTCCTATTCATGATCGGCTTGATTGACTGTGCTGTTCAAAATGAATTTATGAATTGTTCAAGTGTTTTTCTTGCCAATTTAATCACCAGATTCGAATTAACATGACCGAATTAAAATTCTAAAACTCAGTTAACTTGTAAGTCATCTGAGTTAATGAAACTTATGTCCTGTCTAGTTAGAAAATGAATTAACTCGGTAGGGTTCGTAGAAAAACACGACTGAGTTTCTCTGAGTTCTGTGTGACTCATTGAGTTATCGAAGCGAATAAAAAAAATTCCAAGTCTTGTTAACCTTTTCGCTGGGGGAAAAAAGAACAGAATTACCAAGTCTACTTGTGGATACAGGACTTGTAAAAGGTCAAGTGGGTCCACAGAAACAACCAAGTTTCAACAAATATTTATGAGTTAAAATATAGTGTTTATGCCATGAGGACCTTGGTTTGTAAAGTTTGAAAGCATGTAGCATGAATGAACTATTTTGTGCTTTTTCTGCGGGGTAGTAATGATCTGCTAGAGACTAGAGTGTTGGAAAGCAGCAATCTATCAGCCTATCAACTTAAGTCTCAAGTAATATTTCCAGTGTAATGGGTGTAATTCAGTGATAGCTTCATAAAAAACATTGTATAATATCTAAAATATAAGAAAATATATGTCAATAAAAACAATGTAAACATTATTATAATATTACCATGTAATTTTAATAAGCGTATGCAATAATGAATACATGATATGCTACTTTTTTTTTGATAGGTAATCAAAGGGATATATTAAACAGGAAGAGAAAATACAAGAAAGAAAAGAGAGTTTACAACAACGTAAACTAACAAGCAACATGGAAACATGTGATATCCTGAAATATGAAAAGTCAGTCCAATACGGAGTCCAAATTCACTCCACCATTCCGGGTGGAGATCCAATCCCAAAGAATTACGTGGATACGAGCTTGAATATGTGAAATATAGGATTGTGAATTTTCAAAGACTCCTATTCCTCTCCTTCCAGATAACCCATGAGTTGGCTCCAGGGAGAATCAACCATATTGCCCTCTTAGCATCATCCGCACTAGCCAGAAACTAAATGGATAAGAAGTTCCGAAAGGAAGAAGGGAAGATCCAGTCCAGCCCTAACCGAGATAGAAAGTACCCCCAGATGACACCCAATACTGGACAATGCAACAACAGATGGTTCACCGTCTCTTCCGCTTGGAGGCATAGGAAACATCGATTGGCTAAACTCCACCCTCTACATTTTAAGTAATCACAGGTAAGGATTTTGTTCAAAGATGCAGTCCAGAGGAAGGAGACCTTGGATGGAATGCCTGGATTCCACACTTGTCGATAGGGAAAGGGTGCAAAAGATGGTAACTCAAGTGAAAGTAGTAGTGCTCTGACTGAAAATCGACCATTGCTGCTTCAGGACCATAATCTACAGTCCCTCTAATTAGGACTCACAAGTCACAATAGAAGAACCAAGGCAGGACAATAAGAGACCCAACTCCTCAATTTCCCAATCATTTAGATCCCTTAAAAGCTTAGGACACCACACTACCCTCCCCTCCCTCATCTCGAAACACTCCCCTGCCAATGCATTGTGATCTAAAGCGATGGGAAAGATAGTTGGATAAGAGTCCTGTAAAGGCTGATGGCCCCACCAAATTTCTTTCCAGAATCTTACCTTCGACCCTCTTCCCACCTTGAATCTAAACTTAGGCACAACTAGGTGGCCCACCCCCATAATACCCTTCCAAAGGCCTACCCCATGAGACCGCCTACTACCTTGAGGAACCCAACAAAATACCACACCATACTTTGCTATAATGACCGATCGCCATAGACTCTCCCTCTCCTCCCCAAATCTCCAATCCCACTTTCCTAGAAGAGCTTTGTTCATTTGTGACAGAGGGTACAAATTGAGGCTCCCAAACCTTTTGGGATGACAAATCTGATCCCAGGGGACAAGATATTATCTAAAGCTATCGTCCCGCCCATGCCATAGAAAATCCCTTTGAAGCTTCTCCAGGGAAGCAACCATCGATTTCGGAATTATGAATAGAGACATAAAATACGACGGAAGACTGCTAAGGGTATGTTTAATAAGGGTCAACTTTCCTCCTTCGAAAGGAACGAGGATTTTTATCTCTCTAGTGGCAAAACGTTCCTGGATAGGCGCCCAAACAGATGTGGATTTAAATCCAGCCCCAAGGGATATACCAAGGTACACAGATGGATGAGAAACAACCCTACACCCTAGACAAATCGATAACCCATCCATATCTAACACCTTCCCTACTCGCATAATTTCCGATTTGGCCAGGTTCACTCTCAATCCGGATACCGCTTCGAAACAACGTAGCAAACATCTAAGATGAATTAAATTTTGATACGAGGTTCCACAGAATATCAAGGTATCATCCGCGAACTAGAGATGAGAAATGCGGATTTGCTCCCTGTCTATTAGAAAATCATCAAACAATGGACCATTTGCTCTCGATAACATCCTACTCAACGTACATGATATGCTACTGAAATACTAATGTATACTTAATAAGCTACAACATCAGATGTTATATATATATATATATATATATATATATAGATCACCATGCATTATTTGTGTTCTGTAAATAATTCCATACTTTGCAGGTTTTGTGCGTGTCATTTTTGTAGCCATATTGAACTTTGGATTGCACATAGGGATGACAAGTTCCAGAGTGGACTGTACAAGTACTTAAATATTGCGAGGCCTGGAGGTATCTCTCTTGGTTGCATGGCTCACGGGACACGATGGAGAACGTGCAATATGCTGAGGAACTTGTAAGGGAGTTTCTTGTCTTCAGAGGGTTTACAAATACTCTCCAAGCTTTTGAGAAAGAGTTGTCCACAGATATTGGAAAAGGATTTCAAGTGGATAAGATCTTAGACTTAATCTTCTCAGTATATGTTCCCAAATTTCAGGCAGAAAAATTAATTGGATTGCTAAGTTTTTTCAAGCAGTGCTTCTCTTCATCCACCGAGACAGTACTTATTGCTACACTATCGAAATTGGAGGTCTCAATTCTACGTTACTATATTGTTCATGCTACACAATCGGGAAGGAATGACAAAGTTGTAGAGTTTTTTGGGACAAACGGCAATGATTTGCTGCAAAGAGGCCAGGATTGGACTCCATGGTTTGGTGAGTTCCTATTTTCCTTTCTCATTTTCTAGTTATTTTTGTTTTGTGTTCTCTTGATCTCCTTATCCCCTCTGTTCATACCAAATGATATTCCATGCAGCCATTCCATATCTAAAGAACCCAAGCTTGGATCCTCAGTTCCGCGTTTACTTTTCGAGGGAGTGGTTTGATGCCTTGCTTCTTTCGTTTAGAAATTTCTTAAGCGAGATCTTCAATGGTACTCATATCCTGCAATATGATATTTTCTTTGATTTCTCTTAAAGGTGCTCAGCTTATCTTAATATAATGTGTTCAATCACCAGCCAACTTAAATTTTGGGTTTCTATTGTAACTGCAAATAAGAACCTGTAGTTGTATTATGTCGGTACTCTGGGGGTGGCCAAATGAGGTTATCTTGTTCTTCTATTTGTAAGATTGATCTATTTAATTTCAAACTAAATATAGATCATCTTGGAATTCCATTTTTCTTTCAGAAAATTTATTCCATGCTTTCTGCCCTAAATTGCGTTAGGTCCTCAAGTTTAGTACGTTTCCATTCCCAGCTTAATAACAAATATTTTCACAGAAATACTATTGGTCGGGATTTCTATTGGGCACTATGTGGTCATCTGCTCTGGAACTTATTGTTAAGTCTTTTCTAAAATAATATTGTTAAATTAGTGGAATGTCATGTTAACTTTTGTTATTGTAAACCAGAGAAAGAAACTAGGTTCCACAAAAGAATTTAACAATTATAGTCTAGAATATCATTTTTAAATATTGTTTTGATTTTAACATTGTTGTAACAAGTTTTATGCATCTAAGAAATTAGGGTTTTTAGATTAATAGGCAAAATCCAGAAATGTCACTTCATTGTGTTTACACTAGAGAAAACTATTTATCTTCATAATTTCATTTCCACCAATTACCATAGAATAACACCAGCTGGTCATTTTAGCATTAAATTGATACTATTGCTGATATGATTCCCAAAAACATTTCCTTGACGAATCTACGCATCCCTGCCCTATTAAAGATCAGTTCTGAGAAGAATGCTGTCAAGAGTCTCAAGAGAGACATTAAGCAACTTAATATTAAACTATCACAGCTTCAGGCTTTACTTGAGGAAAAGGAGGCTCAGCTACGCCATTCAAGGAGGTGAGAATGTTTTATACTGGGATTTATCTCCAGGTTACAGTAATTTATTTACTCATTTTTTAAAAATTTGATGTTGTTTTGCCACTCAGTACTGCCTCATCAGCAGTGGAAGCAAGCATGCTGCAAAAGAACAGCTCTACACACTCTCTAACTGGGAGTCAACTGAGAGGTTTTCATGAAGAAAATAATCTTCAATCTGGGGGTCTGCATGAAAATAGTGCGACTTCTCATTTAGGAGAAAAAGAACTCCTGGGTCAGGATTGGGATGTTACGAGCTCTGCTAAGCTTTCAGGTTTGACCTTATTTGAGTCACAACATGATTCAAGTTCTTCAATGACGCTTCCCGATGGAGATGGTGGAACTAATGATTCCTTCCAAGTGTTTCAAGATGGCCGTTCAGGTTGCTAACTATTCTTTATTCATTCTGTACTCAATGTTTTAAAGCTCGAAGGCATGAGGCGACTTAGGCGAGGCGTTAGGACCTCAAGATACGTGAGGCGCAAGCCTCACAAGAAAGCTTCATTCTCTCTCATTTTAACAAATAAATAGAATATATGAGAATTTACAAAATATTTAAAAAGTTAATGAAAGATTATATATATATATATATATATAGAGAGAGAGAGAGAGAGAGAGAGAGAGATGAATAAAGTGTCATCTTAAGTGCTAGTAGAAACCAAATCATCATTTTCAATGTCTTATATGAAATAAATAAAATGTTTTGTGTTATTAATTGAAACAAATAACAAATCTAAAATAAAAACAACGTTTAAGTCTCAGATATGTGGCTAGAACCCTAATTTTAGTTAATGTATGAGGCGTACACTATATATATAAAATGAGCCTCAAAGCATGGTGCGTGTTCCTCATGTGAGCTTCACACTTTATGGCGTGAGCCTTATGGGATTTAAGCCTCATGGTTAAGCCTCGTCTCGAGGTGAGCCTCAAGGCGTAAGCCTCACACGCCTCTTAAAACATTGACTCATACTTAGTGTAGCAAACTAGTTACAGAACTTATATGAAAGAAAAGAAGAAATAGATTATTGTAGCTCGTAAGGTGTTGCCGCCCAGGTAGAAGTATTTTCCCTTTTCAGTTTCTGGAGTGCAAAACTTTTCAATGTAAACCATCTCCATGATCTTGATTACTTGAATTGATTTTTATATTTTTTTTACAATGGTTGCTTTACATATGGTTCTTCTCAAGTAACGATTGCATGCGTTACAACAGCAAATGGTGGAGAGGTGCAGAGAGAGGAAGACTTCCCAGAAGTGAAAGTAGACTTCCAGGTAAAATTTATTACTAAATCATATTTGATGTTTCTTTCCATTTCTAAAATTCCAGCCCTTTACTTCACTTTTATGTTTTGTGCATCTCTTCTTGTTCATGTGGCCTTAATTTGTACGCTGCTTTATCTTTTATTAAAGTCCATGTAACTTTCTAAAGACCATGGTTTCCAGGAGACATTCTTAGGCCATACCAATCCAATTAGTCGATGCCGTTTTTCTGCATCTGGAAACAATATTGCTAGTGCTTCTGTGGATGGTACAGTCAGGTAATTACTGTAGAAGTAAATTACTTATGCTTGTTGAAGTAACTTACATAAGAGAAACAAGGTGAGAACCTGGGGAGCACTATAAAGTATTTAACTATTTATACCTGGTTCCTTATTATACATGTGACATGCTTAGAAGGTCCAACCCATAGGCCACTTATGCGAACCTGGGATAGTAATTAATTCAATTGGATGATCCTAACCATATTGGTGTCATTTGTGATAAGTTTATGGACCATGCAAAAGTAATTTGGATCAGACAGTTAGAAATATATTGATGAGTTAATTTCCGATAATATCCAACCCAAATGGTGCTACATTGACTGGAATGTCTGGTTTATTGAACCACGGTTCTAAATTTGCATAAATATCTCTCTTTGGATATGGAATTTTTTTGGTGGTAGTCTTTTGATTTGGTACAATATTCTGCTGTTTTGGGGGAATTTATGGAAAACCATAGAATGTTTCAGCGAAATTTCAGGTATTTTTAGAAAGAGATGATTGCAAACAGAATTTAAAAGATTACAAATAAACCATGCGTAATAAGTAAAATTAAGAAGAAAACTACTTGATGACGGGCATATATGATACATTGACATCTAAATTAGCATCCATAGATTTCTGGATATGCTTTTGTAGTTTTTGTTTCGCTTCTTTTAATATATCTTCGCTTGATTATCGATATAAAAAAATAGTATCAATAGATTATTTCCAATAGTTATTAATACAAGTACAAAATTCAACCTTGAGGCTTAAATTCCGTGAGGCTTGTGTCTCAAAGTGTGAGACTCACATAAGGCACACGGCTCACACCTTGAGGCTTGCTTTATGTCTAAGGCGTGCGTCTCATGCATTACCAAAAAAAAAGGGATGTGACCCAATAACCGATGCTTAAATTTTTTTCATTTTTTGATTTTTTTGGTGACTTATTTGCAACTATTTTTTTTAATCAATAAAGCAACCATATATTAATCAAAAGAGATAGAATTGCAAGGATTACAAGATTGTAAACCAAAGAAAACCAAAATATAAGTAAGAAAGCAAGGATGCAGCGAAACAGTCATGTGGGTTGGGAGTGGCAAACTATCAATCCAAGAATGCACTCAGGCCCACTCCCTCCTGCCGGAGGCTTGCCCATTTTGAGACCAGTACGCGTATGCGAGAGCAAATCCGATGTATAGAAGAATGAGAGTTCATGAAGACTCTCTTGTTTCGTTCTTTCCAAATGACCCATGAGATGGCCCTAGGAAGGATCACCCAAACTGCCCTCCGGGCACTATCATCACTAACCAAAACTCAGCAGGATAAGAAGCTGTGAAAGGAAGAAGGGAAGACCCAATCCACCCCTACTCGGGATAGAAAATGCCCATATATCTCACCCACCATAGGGCAATGCAAGAGCAAAGTGATCAACCATTTCTTTCGCATGAAGGCACTTAAAGCAACGATTAGCCAACTTCCATCCTCTAGATTTGAAGTGATCACAGGTAAGAATCTTATTCAAAGTTGCATTTCATAGAAAAAAGGATACCTTTGAAGGAATTCTTGGATTCCATAAAATTTCTATGAGGGAAAGGTGCATGAGAAGATGACCCTAGAGATTGTAGCAGTGATCTAACTGAAAATCCACCATTGTTGCCCCTAGACCAAGTTCGGACATCTCTGCTTTGAGGCCTTAAAGAGGCAGATCCAAGCAAAAAAGCCGATCCAAATCAGCTATTTCCCAATCGTTCAAGTTCTGCTTTAACTTTGGGCACCACACCACCCCTGAGTCTTGCAATTCAAGGTTGTCTCCCGCTAGAGCGTCTCTGTTTTCTGCGAAACAGAAGATATTACCGAAGTCATCCTATAGTTTCGCAGGACCACACCAAATATGTTTCCAAAATTTAATCTCTAGACCTCGACCTACTTGAAAGCGAAATAATAGATGGGATTCTTGTAGAGTGCGTTTGTGGGAGGGCGCTAAATAATAGATGGGATTCTTGTGGCAAATGCATGCATTGATTCAAGGATGCGGGATCAGATTCTGGGCATCCTGTGTAAAGTAGATATGGAGAAGGCATATGATCACGTCAATTAGGAGTTCCTTCTTTATGTCCTTAGAAGGATGGGGTTTGGAACGAAGTGGAGGATTTGGATGACGTCGTGTATAGCATCCGTCTCCTTTTCCATCTTGATGAATGGAAGCTCGGTAGGGTTCTTTCCCAGTTCTAGGGGGTTGAGGCAGGGGGACCCAATCTCCCCATTTCTTTTTGTGATTGTTTTAGAAGCGTTAAGTAGAATGATGTCCAAAGCAGATGAGACTTAGTTTAAAGGCTTTCAGATTGGTAACCATGGCCCAAGGATCTCGCATCTACAATTTGCGAACGACACTCTTATCTTCAATTGGGCTTTGAGAAGGAATCTTCTCAATGTCAGATGTATTCTTCGATGTTTTGAGGTAGTGTCGGGACTCCGCATAAATTTGGCTAAGTCTGAAATTGTTAAGGTAGGGGAGGTCCCTATTTTGAATCACCTGGCCGTGTGCCTCGATTGCTGGGTGGGTTCTCTTCCTTCAGTCTATTTAGGGATGCCTTTGGGAGCTAGCTAGATGAAATCTGTTTGGAATCCAGTCCTAGACCGTATTAAGAAAAGATTATCAGGGTGGAGGTCTTCTTACTTATCCAAAGGGGGAAAATTGACTTTGATTCGGAGTATGTTACAGAGCCTTCCTGTTTACTTCTTGTCTACTCTCACCATTCCTCGTTCAGTAGCAGCCACTATCAAGAAGAGGTAGGGGGATTTTCTTTGGAATGATAGAAGGGATAAAGCCCGGTATCATTTGGTGGCATGGTCCCAAATGTGTCGACTTAAGGAAGAGGGAGGGTTGAGTTTGAAGCTGCTATCTCAAATGAACAAAGCCTTATTAGGTAAGTGGGTGTGGAGATTTGGAGAAGATAGGAGTAGTCTTTGGCGGGAGGTGATAGTAGCAAAGTATGGGGAGACTTGCTGTTGGATCCCTTGGGAGGTTAGAGGTCCCCACAGTTTGGGATTTTGGAAGGGGATTATGGCTACGATGGGTTTGGTTGTGCCATTTTTTCGCTTCCGGGTAGGGAGAGGGTCGGAAATAAGGTTTTGGAAGGATGTCTGGACATGATCGTCGCGGCTTATGGATGATTTTGGCAACCTCTTCAGCCTAGCGTTGAACAGGGAGGCGCTTGTGGTGGATGCATATAAGAGGAATGCAATGAGAGTGGTCTGGTGTTCAAGGTTGAGAAGGGATCTTAAGGACTGGGAGATGGATGATTTATTTAGACTCTTGGTGCGTATTTCTTCGTCTGTGATTTACCTAGAGGTCAGGGACTGTAGGTTGTGGAGCAAGGATAGATGTGGGAGATTTTCAGTTAAAGCTTTGTATCATTCTCTTATATCTTTGGAAGGGAGGCCGTTTCCTTATAGGGCTGTTTGGAATCCAGGATTACCCTCTAAGGTCTCTTTTTTCTTATGGACCACTGTATTGGATAGAATCCTTCACGGTGGATCATATGTAGACTCGGGGTTGGAGTTTGTCCAATAGGTGCTTTATGTGTTTCAAAGCGGAAGAAACGGTGGACCAACTTCTTCTTCATTGTCCGATAGTGGTTGAGGTGTGGAATTATTTCTTGTCTCGTTTGGGAGTGGCTTGGGTATTTTCCTTGTCCTTGTGGAACTTGCTAGAGAGTTGTACATGAGATAGAGGTGAAGGAGTTTGGGAGGTGGTTTGGGGAGTCCATCCTGGGGCAATTTCTTGGCTTCTGTGGAAAGCGAGGAATGAGAGGGTGTTTGAAGATGTCTCGTCCACAGTGCCTGTCACACCCCTTCCAGTAGGGTAGATCTCCCCCGGATGAAGTGGACCCCACGAGGCGAGGTACTGCTAGGAACCTTCCTGTGGATAACATAATTCTAATTGTGAACCTGCTAAAGCATATGCATTCATACGTATTTCTGAAACATGGAACATACATGTAGAATCCTAAAAGCCCGGATACCATGGGCTAAACCTACTATCATACATATGCCCATATAAAGACATCTCAAAAGATTAAATGTCAGTGATAGGTCTAAATAAAATGAGACCTCAATTGAGGCAGACACAATGATGACACCGTGACACGATCTCTACTAACTCGGCGAATGACTGGCCTATAAAAAACTGATGCTAATCTGAAATAGGGGAAAATAACAAAGTGAGACATAGCTCAGTGAATGAATATCAACTATAGGTACAACATAAACATGATCTAACTCAGAAAACAAGAACAGTTAACCATAATCACCCTGCTTATTTAGAAAATTTTCGGTAGAGTCTCCTCTTAAAATAGAGGATTTCAAAATCTTATACATTACCTGTAAAACCTGTTCATAAGAAAGTCATTGAAACATAACATAATATAATTCTCATACTTTCCAAATTTCTCATATATACTACTTTACGACCATTGATAATTTTCCCAACACTACATAGTGAGTCTAAAGTTTCTACAAAATTACTGAGTAGAATTTCCTTATCATTGTCATGCATATGCATATTGCCTGCTTGTTTGCCTATTTGTTTAGAATTCCCTGATCATAATTCATACATGTCCATACTACCTGTCTGCTTAAAATTTCTTTATCATATTTCATAAATACCCACCCTGCCTGCCTGGGCACTTACCTCGCGGGTAGCCCTATTCTAGGCACCTGGTTTTCCTTCTTGGGCGCTTACCCTAGGGGCAGCCCTATTCCCAGTAGGAAATTGTTCCATTTGTCCATCTGGACGCTTACCTTAGAGGTAGCCCTATTCCTAATGGATGGTATCCATCTATCCATTTGAGCGCTTACCTTACAGGCAACCCTGTTCTTAGTGGATGATATCCATCTGTCCATCTGGGCGGTTACCTTACAGGCAGTCCTATTCCCAGTGGATGGTATCCATCTGTCCATCTGGGTGCTTACCTTACAGGCAGCCCTGTTCCCAGTGGATGGTATCCATCATCCATCTGTCCATCTGGACGCTTACCTTACAGGCAGTCCTGTTCCCAGTGGATGGTTTCTATCTGTCCATCTGGGTGCTTACCTTACAAGCAGCTCTATTCCCAGTGGATTCTTTCCATTTGTTATCAAGAGACCTGACTCTTATCAGGATTTCATTTACATAATCCTTAATTTATGGATGTACTTACATAGACGTATTCATACTACCAAGGATTTCATAATCATACTCATTAGTTACATACACTTATTCATCGTATTCATACTACCACTGATTCCATAAACATACTAAAAATACTCACTAGTTCATAATCATAAACATACTCGCTAGTTCTTAACCTTTAATTTGAACAAAATCACTATAGTAGGTATTCACTCACCTGAACTAAGTGCCAAGATAAATATAGTTCGCACCGGAGCTTCTTGGGTCAATCGCTGGTAGTAAGCCTTCGCCTAAGGTATAATAACATACAAGCATACATTAATGCATTAGCTACATACTAACTCAATACATGCATATGCACTCTCTTGAAATTTTCATAGAATCTTTCATCGCTTAGCCATCAAAGTTCATCAAATAATTCATGAATCTAAAATATAAACTTTAGACGAGAAATCAAATGTTTTCCCTAACTTTCCATACTCAAACAATTTCTTAGATACATTTCAAACCACATTAACCATTCATGTTTTTCCAATATAATTTAAAATCATAAGCTTCCCTTTGGGAATTGGGACTAAACTCATTATTTTGAAATCCACACTAGAGCATTTTTCTAAAATATCCATAATACCCTTAATGATATTAAATCATCAAAATTAACTTGTCAAATTCAATAAAAATTCTTTCCCACATTATAATATCCCCAATTAAACATCTATCAAATTAATTTTACCAAATTGATTGATTAATAACAAAAGCCCAATTTATGTTTTGAACATAAACCCTACTTTTTCCTATTTTGAAGTTACACCACTACCCTTCAAATTAACCGTGTTCACCACATTACTACACCCCAAGAAAATGTTTAGAAACAAGGAATGAAACCAATTTATACACACATCATGAAACTCAAGCTTGATACACAAAATGTCAAGATTTAAAAAAAAAAAAAGGATAATAACTTTAGATAGATAACTCACCAGATGCGTGCTTTAGTTTCTTAATGTCTCCCCCAAATTAGTTTTTCATTAGGGTTGAAGAAAAACCAAGAAACATGGGGGTTTAAATAGGTTTTGGGGTGAGTTTTTGGCCCAAACTAGGGGCTGGCCGGCGGTGAGACTGTGGCTGGCCGGTGATGATGTCGGAGGTGGCTGGGGTGCTCGGGTCTTAGAGTGGGAGGAAAATGGGAGAGAGAAGAAAGAGAAGAGAAAATGAAAGAAAAATAGAGGAAGAGAAGAGAACTCACGTTCTCTTCTTTTTCTCTCCACCAAAAGGTAAAAAGACCAAACTGCAAGCCTTCTTGTAGTTTTAAGGCTTCTCTTGTGGTCTAAGGGTATTTTTGGAAAAGTAAGGCATTTAGACTCATTTTCAAGAGATTAACTTCGCTTAATAAAAACATATTCTTACCTTACATCTTTCATACTTAATCAAATAATTAATAATACAAAAAATGCCAAAATTATGAAAAAGTCCAAATTACCCCTGCTTTTCTACAACCGGGCGTTACAGTGCCTCGTCTATATAATCGCATTCACATGACTATCTTGGAGTGGGTGAGGGTCCTATCCCGAGGGAGGATATTCTAAATTTTATGCTTTAGCGTTTGGAAGTTGTAGAGGGGAGGGGTGGTTGAAGGTGGTTTTGCTTTTGTTGAGTTTACTTGCTTGTAAACTCTATGTTTGTTTGGTAGTTTTTTTTCTTGTGTTTTTCTGCTCTTTTTAATAAAATGTGCTATTGATCAAAAACTAGATTGGCGACAGCCATTATCCCCTTCCACAAGCCTACCCCATATGTACGGTTGACCCCCTTTGGAACTCAAGAGGATTCTAAGTCATGTCTTGCAATATGTAAGTATTTGAAGTTATGAACAAATCAATATGTAAGTATATGAAGTTATGAACAAAAAATTGGATCTAAGTTGCATCTTTTGGTTGCCTCTCTTAAATTTATCTTTTACTATATGATGGTTGAATCATTTACATGGTATATCCTAAATATATACTTGTATATATATATATATATATATTAATCTTCAACTTTATTTATTTATTTATGGAAAAATTTTCATTTTTCATTTTTTTTTTAAAATGAGGGAATGTAAGGCTTAAGCCTCATGCCTCTTGCATTTAGAGTTCCTAATGCCCCACCTCACGTCTTACTCCTTCGACTTTAAAACACGGATAGTTATATACATATACAAGTCATTTAAACAATTTAAGAACCACCGAAAGCTTTTTCATTAGTTTTTTTTCATAATAATTATAAAAAATAATTGTCTAAATATAAAATGCTACATAATTAATGATCAAAGTCGAACAAATGACTCATAGTTGTAGTTATAATTTTTCAAGGTAATTAGTTATTTTAACTTTTTTTTTCAATTTATAACTTAGATTAATAATTTTAATTTTAAAAACAGATATAGTTTAGTTTTTAAAAAGTCACACAATTCCTTATATGACCATGAATCATTACAAAATGCATAAATACTTTACCCTATTAGGTACCCTAATAAATCTGATGTTTGAGTCTTAACTAAAAATAACTTTTCATACTTTCATTTAAAGTTAGCGTTATAATCCTTAAATTACGAAATTTAAAATATCAAAACATTTTGAAATAGAATATATAATGGTTATCCCATTGCATCTATTTAATATGAATTTACTATATTTTATTAATAAAATTTTTATAGTTGATTATTTCGGTAATTAATGTATGAAATAATCAACATTTGAAACACAGATATGTAATGGTTTACCCCTTATATATCTCTGTTATTAATTTTTTGCTGAAGAATTTCTGGACAGTCTATATGTCAGGCTGCATTTTTCTTATATAAGGGACAATATTTTGGTATATATCGTGCAATAAATTGTAAGTCTCCAAATGTTTTGGATTCTATATTATAGGGAGTTGACATTGCGAGATTTTGGCCAAATTTTACAAATTTCATCAAAACTTTAACTACTGTAATTGAAATTGCTTCCAACTTTACAATGGAGACTTAGGGTAATGTAACGTTGAGTGTCAGTTCGGTCCTCGTTATGAATGTTGTACAACTCCTACTTTATTATGTGTTGCAGTCCAATTCACAAACTCGTTTTGGGTGTATATATTGAAGGATATGGACATATGACTCATCAACCACGACATCTAGAAATGCAACCATCTACTGCGGGGCCGAGATTATGTCGCTTGACTGGGAGTGCAAATCTGACCGCTTGGTATGTGAAATAGTGTGTGCAAGAGATTCATACTGAACTCCTATTTGGTATTACTAGGAAATGTGCTTGGATAATTTTAAAGATAGGATAATGTTTTCCAATTTTCATCGTTCTTCTTGACAATAGCTACTCATAGGCACAGCTGATGGTGGCATTAAAGCTTGGAATGTTGATGCAAAGAGAGTTGTATGTGATCTCAATACAACGGAAGCATTTCCGAGGTCCTCACTAGAAAAGCTTTGACTGTGATATCAGTTGTTCCTTTCGGCTTGCTTATAATATATTTCTGTACTGCAGTGTCTTGGATCTGAAGTGCAGCCCTGTAGAGCCGATTTTTGTCTCTGCTGCAGCATCTAGAGGGTACTTTCTTGCTCATTTTACTCTTCCATCTGAAAGCAGTTGAATTTTTGAGTACATACTCGAATGATTGGAAAGCCGTTTCTCTTTATTACCTTTTTCGCTAAATTTGAGTGTGTCAATATGTTTCTTGTTGCATTGAACAGTAGTACTGACCAGGAAAAATATAAAATAGGATAGTAGTTTGCTGACGAGCTTTGAAGTGATGGTAAATCTGTATTCTGGTTAGTGTAGGTGGTAGTTGCTGTCTATATTTTGGAACATTAGGACATGTAGGTTCACATTTTTTTGAGCAAAATTTCCAAATGGTACTATTTATTCAGGTTCTTGTCATTATGCGGTGAAATTCACCCAACTTTTGATATTAATCAGGGAGGAGTCTGCAAGATCGGCACAAGAAAAAGGGAACTTTCTCATAACCATCGACATAATAGTTAGCTTTCATGGATGATGGCAAATTGAAAGACCTAGAAATTATAATTCTATATGGTAATATGAAATTAATCTCTCATCTCCTTTAATATTTCACCTAAAGTTGCAAAAAGGTTAAGATCAGTTCCTATACATGCCTTGTCGCTCAGACAACAGAATTGTATCCCTCACATCATCAAGGAGACCATATTAAATCCCTTGGAATGAGTGTAGCTGTTGATATGCCCACCACTAACTAGAACAAATACTAACCAAATACCCGGGGTTGCGGTCTAACCGTGTGACATGTACCCAAAAAAAAGTCATTTCCTAATTGAAGAATAGAGTATTCTCATTTTATAATGAAGATGTACTGTTAAAATGATATTAAGTTAGATTTTGAACTAACAAGGAGTTTCCAAATATTTGACCTGACAAAGAATTACCAATTCTTTTAGCAAACTGAGGAGGAAGACAATTGCTGCTACCAGTTGGAATAGTTATGGATATCAATCCATATAGTCTCTGGTTTCAGGAGATAGTAAAATAAATTAACTATTTGATTCAGTAAATTAATTTTTTCCTTAAGCTTTTTTTCCCTGGTTACAAGATGAGATTCTTAGGTTGTCATTTGCCTTGTAGGTATGGCTCAAGTTATATTGATAAAATAGGTTTCGCTTCCCTAACCGTTTGGAACATGAAGACATGGAAGGCTATGGTATGTGTTTGTGTTCCCAGAACTTCACATTTTATCACCAGAGTTGAATCCTTTTGAATGATAGCAATTAAGCCTTAATGCAATTTTTCCTTTCATGAAGGCCGTCCTTCCTCTAGGTAAAGATCCACCAGCAATTACTTCTCTCTGCTTCAATCACAATGGGAAGATTTTAGCAGCCTCTGCAACTGATGGAATGATTCACATGTTTGGTATCCTCTAAATAGCTTAAGATCATTCAGTGGGCCCAATATGATTTAACTACCATTTTATGATAATGACTCACTTGTGATTTGGGCACCCCCTGTGTGATAAACGTTGCATCCTTCCAAGTGATAAGAGACAAACGTACATTGTTAAATGCAATGCAGTTGTTTTGACAATGTAATTTCCTTTTTTTTTTTTGAGAAAGGAGCACTCCATGTATAAAATAAAAAACAGGGGGAGCCCAATCACTTCCTTAATATGTATGTGTGTGCGTCTGTACATACATATTTTCCTTAACAAGCCGAAGACATGTCTGCTGGCCTGCAAATTACAGGGTGGCCTGCCCATGATTCTGCTATAAGCTCTATTCTGTTTGGGCCTGATGAGACGAGCATTTTCAGCTTGGGTTATGATGGAAAGGCAAGTACCTCTAACTTTCTAATACTGGTTTTTTTTTGAAGTTAGGCCTATATCTGGAATATTGTTCTGAATATCCTCTGGACTTCATGTGTTTTTATAACTTTTTTGCTACTTGCCTTCATGTGTTTTTATAACTTTTTTGCTACTTGCTAGTAGTTCTCATCTTTAGGTAAGTCTTAAGTTCCCATTGTAGTGAATATGAAAAAGCTGACTTGCCACAGATTATTTGGTTGCAGATATTTGAATGGAGCTTACACAACCAAGGTCAAGTTCTTTGGTCAAGAGATTGCAGTAGGTCTGTGCACTACTTGGCCCTCCTTCACTCAATATAGCTACTTATATTATGTATCACTAAAATTATCATTGCCAAAGACAGACCCGCACAGACCAGGTTCCCTGCCATGGGAAATAGTTTTGTTGTCTTTAACGCTACGTTGTTGTACATCTTCCTACCTATGAATTTGTGCAGTCCAATTTACAGGAGTATAGTCTATGCATATGTTGCCTACATGCCTGCAACCTCCATATATTGTCTTCCTTAAAAAATGAACCTCTTGCTGCCCATAACACAAAAACACACACCACTTATGTATTTGAACTTCATATTCATAATGACTCTATCCACATCATCATTTTAGTATTCTCCCTTCAAATTATCCTTCTGAATTTGAAACTTTACAAAATGGGTCTTTTCTATTCTGTAGGTTCTGCAACCCCGAGAGCGCAAATATCTGTAGGCATGAAATGGGGTTGGATGCTGATGGGCGGAGACTATTGGTGACTTCTGGTTCAGTTAGATCTCCTATATATCAGGTGAACCTTATCTTTGTTTTTTGTTTTTTTAAATTATATTCCTCCGAATATATAAAATATGATGGCACTGGTCTTGTAGCTTATATAATTGACTTGTGACCCATTCTTATTGCTCCTGAGTCCTGACCATCCAATTGGTCAACCATGGATTGAGGGTCTGCTTTTACCAAAGCTTTTTTTTTTCTTCGAAGTTCTGAACCTCTTGTTAGTGCGTTGTGTTCCAGATACAGTTGGTGCTCCTGATCTAATGCAAGCTTTCGATTTTTTGGAATTTGGTTCAGGTTCAAGGTCATATGAGTGGTTTCAGAACACTTCCCCACAGTGCTGCTATAACTACAGTAGATTGGCACCCAACCTTGCCCATCTTCTTGACAGGGTCAGCTGACCACTCCGTCCGAGTCACATCCCTTTCTTAAGGGCTCTCTTATCCATTCATTTATTTTCTTAACGTTTGGTTACTCTGCGATTGAACAGACCACTGATTTATGGAATAGAGTGCCAGTTACGGGTCGACTCAATTTCTTTTGTAGGTTGTGGTTTGGTGGAGGATCTGATGTTTTGTAATTCAATGAAGTGATTGTGTTATACATATATTGATTATTTCTGTGGTCTAGTAATGGCTTTACAGATCCTGCTCTGAAAATCCTGTGTATATATAGAGTGAGAGAGAGATAAAGGGGAGAACTGCAATTTTAAATATGAGCAATTGTTGCTCCACTGGTGAAGAGCAAACTATTGCCCCTACTCGCTCACACAAAGCTTGCCTTTAAGCTATGGTTAAAAATTTAAATTCTTCTGATTAAATTTTTAAATTTTTTTTTCCTGAAAACCTAATCTTAAAGATTATTGAATCTTAACCACAATTAAAAGGGGACATGTGGCCAAAAAAGAGAGCCTGAGATGCCTCGGAAGAGGGTATTGCATGGTTTTGGTTACCAATAATCTGGCAGATGATCACTGTCATCGCGAACGGTGAGAACCTCTTGATTGGGCCATGGGATCTTAAAAATTCTGATAATGGTTGATCAGATGCTGGTCAGCATTTTCATGCCCCACCAATCAAACGGTCTGCAAATGGGAACACTTGAAGTATGATGCGGTCGGCACTGTACAGTCTCACAGTTAGTTAACAGATGCGCAATGCGCAACTTTTTAATTGCTAATTTTATGAGAGCTTCGCGGGAGCAGAAATTGCAGAAGCTCGCGTATCTCTCTCGATTTGAAGTGTCCGAGCTGCGACTCGAAGAGCATTTTTAGACCTTCGAACGATTCGGCTTTTTCAGAATCCGTAATAGATAGAACGATTTTTTTTAATTTAAAAAAATGTTATTGTTATCCTTGTTTCTGATCAAGATCTCTGGTTGAAATCTTGTTATTTCTGTTTATCTCTTTGAATCTCTTATTTGCTAGTTGTAAATCTTGAAGTGAGTAGACTTGCATTGATTCGAAGATTTCGGTGCATATTTGCGCTTAATTTGGATTAGTTTTTCTAGAGATCCGTTGGAAACATGAAACTTGTCGTTCTCTAGTCTATAATGGTGTGAGGAGAAATCATGATTGAATGGTGTAATCTGATAAGCCTAGTTTTACAAAACTGTTGCCCTAGATTCAGTCGTTTAGTGCAGATACCCTACAGAACTCTTGAAATTTGAAAATTTTTGTCTTGGAACTGCTTCATCAACCTCAAACACTATTATCTTTTGAGATTCTGTATTGGATATGTAGAGAATCAGGGGGATTATTTCCAATGTCCGATTCGATCTTGTGAAGCTGTTATGCTTCTGCTGCACGTTGCATAAGGGTTTTGATTTCAGTGGCAACAATGTCAGCATTTCTTCATCAGAGACAACAGCAACAGCTTCTGGAAAATCCCTACCCAATTTCGCCCCGTTCTTCGAGCAGTAACCAGAAGCCAATCTCTTTTTTCAGCCGTACTGGACTTTTCATTTTGTTGTCTCTTGTGGTAGTTCTTGGAGTCTTTTTCCCATGGATGAGCATGCCGGAAGGCCTTTTTTCTGGCAGTAAAGAGTCTCTTTCGAAATGGAAGGAATACACACTGGAACAGGCTGTTTCTTTTGTGGCGAAGAATGGAACAGTTATAGTCTGTGCCGTGAGCCAGTCTTATCTGCCCTTTCTAAACAACTGGTTGATCAGCATTTCCAGGCAGAAGCATCAGGAAAAGGTGCTTGTTATTGCTGAGGATTATGCAACCCTTTACAGGGTGAATCAGAAGTGGCCTGGTCATGCTGTCCTGATCCCTCCAGCACCGGATGCTCAGACTGCTCATGAGTTTGGTACTCAGGTACGTTCTATTTTCCTAAATTGAGAACTTATTTTCTTCCAAGCCATGGTTGAAATGCTTATGTTGAAATATCTGAAGACCGGTTATTCTTGTTTCATTTGTCACTTTGTACTGTTAGTCATTTGTTATTGTTGGTACTTGGTACTATTGATGAAGATTGAGGTTGAGCTTGTGACTCATTCGGATGGTTCTTGTTGAAACCAGAAAATTAAAGGGTTGAGGATAGTTGAGATTGTCCCACCACCCGCCTCAATCGGCTAATCCGACCGCTCAAGCGATGCTGATTTTGCTAAAAAAAAGGGATGATAAAAAATGTGGAAAGAAGGAAGAGGGAGGATCTACGATCTCTTCTTGGGGAAAATAGGATGTTGCAGAGCAAATCCTTTCTGCTAGAGTTCTTTTTCCAAAAAATCTAACAAACTATTAATGAGGCCAACCCCCTCTATTTATAGAGTTTCCCAAAGAGGGATCTCTTAAGATTTGGCTTAAAATCATTTAACAGATCAGCATTTAGGATTTTTCAATTGCCTTAGGGCGTCATGACCAAACCCGCCATACGCATCGTCCGCCCATCACTGAATCATAGGTTAAGGAAAGGACCCATGTGGCTTTATAGCAAATCTAACAATGACGTCACAATCCTTAACGCAATCCTCAGTACCCTCCAAACCACAAGTCCAGAACATCCCCTAGAAAAGAGATAATAGGTACCTATAAAGTGGGTCATATGCCTTTTGAGATAACTATTGAACTAAGAGGAAATTACGAATATGATGAGATGATGCCACATGGCCAAAATCCAAAATCAGTATCAACAGTTTTCTATTTCAAACTTAGTTATTCTGTGCTCATTGTTGGAAATATGGGGATATGGATTGGATCCAGGTTTACCTACATCTTTTAGAGCAAGATTATGATCAATTCTACAACTCAGTTCAATGATGCATTTTGTGGACAGCGCAAAGTTGCTGACTATGCCATCATCTTATGCTACAACCTCTGCTTACACCAAGATAATAAAAATGAAAACAGAAATAATTTGTAATAGATCATTCCATTAACCAAAATTATTGTGCTGAGTTTTGTTTGCCTTTACATAAATGTAAATGATTGCGTCATAGGTGTCTGAATTTGATACTCATAGATGATGGGGTTTTCCTACTTCCTTTATTTCTCTTACTTAACTGGCACAAGCCGCCATCATCTTATGCTACAACCTCCGCTTACACCAAGATAATAAAAATGAAAACAGAAATAATTTGTAATTGATCGTTCAATTTACCAAAATAATATGGGGATACCACTTTTTTTTCCATTCATCTGAGAATTTTGGAACTTCAACACAATAAAACAGGCAATTATGCACAACATTCCTTTTCTTTCCTTAAGATGCCTCGTCTCAGATATCTCTTGCATGTTCTTGTTCTCTTTTAGCACTAATAACTCCCTTGGAAGATTGATTCTATGTTATCTACTCTATTTTCTCTAATTCTGTTGATTCCCGTTTAATTCTACTACTCTCTGGTCTTTCTTATTTCTGACTATACAGCCATAAAAAAAAAGGAGGGGGGAGGGGGGGAAGGGAGGCCAAGCAATGCATTTTCGAGTTCAAAGAAAGAACCTGTGCCAAATGCAGTCAGTCCTTGCTCCCCCATGTGGATATGCGACTCCCATCTCTTTATGTTCACCTTTGCCAAAAGGTTGGAATGCATGTGGGTATGCGACTCCAAATTTGTCTTGTTTCTCTCTGTTATGATCTAGAACATATCAGATATTTTTTCCTTTTTTTATAATCAGAAGGACCTTATATGTATCATGACAAATGTGCGGCAGATGATAGGGCATGGGCTTTGATCTTTCTCCTTTTTAAAGAGGAAACAACTTAATTCAAATTTGGAGTGCAACTTTGCCTATTCTCTCATCTTTCAAGGTATGCAATGCCTTCTTTCTATGATATGCTTAATGTTTCTGAAATTTGGATTTCTAAAGTTCTATAATCTTTCAAATAGATAATGTTTAGTTTGTTTATTTGCTTTCAGCGTGGAATTGGCATGAAAGGGAGGAAGAGGTCGAGATGACTTCAAGGATATTTGTGTGCTCTTGTGATTTCGGTGGTGGAGGAGGATTGTCATGGAATGAAGATAATTGGGAAGCTACCTAATTAAATCAGGGAGCAAGTACTGTTGCTGCATTTTTGGGGCTGTTCACAAAGGCAAAGCACTATATTTGAATAATAAGAATTTCATTGTTTAGGAATGTTGAACTTGTCAATCCAGAACACAGTCCTCGTTGTTCTAGCGGTAGATGCCAGAGTTTCTGAACCCAGCCCTAATGAGGCTACAGTTTCCAGCCCTTGAGCCCTACACTGTTAAAAGGCAACACTCCTAAAGTACTCTTCGGTGAGCCAGCTTCAATGAAATCTGTTTTGCAGAGAGTTCGGTGATTACTTGACCAGTTTCATAGCAGGGTGTAAGGCAAGGACCTCCAGTTTCATGGCAGGGTGTAAGGCAAGGAGATCTTGAAAGAGTTCCTATCAAGCAAGCTAAGTAGAAAAAGTATGATTATTGCTCTTCTTTAGCAGTATCGGTTTTCGGGTAGTGGTGGGGTGGGGGTTAATTTCATTGAAATAAACTGAAATGTAAAGAGGCAGACATTTTTGGAAGGGGTATCTATGAGCTCGAAACCAATAATGTGCAACAAATGTAGCCTTGAGACTGTTCCTTTAATACCAGCTGAGTTTGGGCTGACTGATCCTTGTGCAACCCAACATTGCCATTTGTTTATCACCACCTATTCCTTTCCTTTGTATCTATTCATGTTGATACTATGAATATAAGACATCAAATTAGCAGGAAGGAGAAACATTTGAGAACCTCTGATAATTGAATTTATCATCATTTGATGCACACAAAAAATAGAGAATTTGGAATTTACATACAGGAAGCATGTGGTCCAGCTAATTCTGAAACAATCACATACCTACCCTTTATATATAAATATATAAAATCACAAATTCATGGGGTAGTGTAGCCCTTCCCCCTACAAAATCTTATAGGCATGCAGAGGTATCTTCTTGGGTTCGTATGACTGGTGTAACTAGCTTCAAAGCTATTGAAAACAGGCAGAGTAAATCTGGAAACTACGACTAAAAGGAAAGTAGTAGCGAGAAGTCCCCTTGGAATATCGTGGCTGTAAAATGCATACAAGGCACCGAGAATCCCTCCCTGAGGCATCTACAACAAGAAAGATGCAACAAAGATTGAAATTAAAATACAGGAATGGAAAACATCCATAACCAGGATTGTAACAAAATAACCATAAAGACAGGAGCTTTCTTGTCCCCATGGCTCTGTTTTTTTCTTGCCTGCATTTTGCATGAAACCTTCAATACAGTATCCATAAGTTTAGCAGGCGATTTATGAACCATTGAGCTGTTAAAAGCCCTCAAAAATGATGTTTATATCCTTAAAACTAAAAGAAAAAAAGCAAATTTCTTGTTATGAGATTGAATGTTCTCTCTCTCTCTCTCTCTCTCTCTCTCTCTATATATATATATATATAATGCTGAGTGGCTGAGGGGATCGCAAAGGTCTATTTCTAATAAAGCGTTGGGCAATCTTAAATAAGCCTTGACTTTTGTAAATAAGTGTATTTTTTTAATAAGCCACTTTTTATAAAGAACTTTGTTTGGGCTTTTTTAACCACAACCCATGCATGTAACATACCGTTGTATCGTTGGTGCTACTCAATACTTCTAGCATATAAATAAAGTAGTTTCTCCTTACAAATGATAAAATAAATAGAGAGCTAACAGTTTGGTGAATCCAAAGAGGAAAAAATTCTCTCAATCATCAAAAGAGATCCATGTTCTAGGTCACAAGAAAAGAGTTTGATATAGCTTTTCCTAATTTTTTTCATTGTTATTATTTTCTTAGATTCAGTACTACTCCTTTCACTCCTCTCCAAATCATTTGCACAAAGAATCTAAGTTGTTCCTACATATTTTGAACAAAACTGAACCACAGAAAGGAATAAAAACTCTATAGTATTATCAAAGCCCTTTGTTTTCATGCCCTCTCTAGAAGCAGATGCACATAAAGCACGTGAAGGCCGTAATCACATTTACATAAAAGAATGAGATCTAAAACACATTCACCCCTGGATTCTTGTTCATTCAATGTAAATTTACAAGAGAATTAACATGTTAAGCGATTCAAAATTACAAGTCATTCATTTTAGATACTACTACACTAACCCTACAAGATATTAAACTTGAAAAAGCACAGATCCTCAACAAGTGACTGCTTAAAGGCCTGCATCATCATCCTTCTACATATACTCCTCATGGCTGTCCTCGTTTTCAAAGGATGACGCGTCTCCCCTTGATTCCAACAATGTATTCATGTTGAATGATGGTTCTATTTCCATCTCCTCCATGTCATAGAGTCGGAGTTCATCTGTTCCTGAAACTTCTCATCAGAGCAATTAAGAAGCCATCCAAGAGAACATTTCAAGCCTTTCTTAACAACGATTTCTAGGCTTTATTGTTGATTCTAGACCATAAGTAAAGAAAGCTGGGAAGGCAACCAAGTCATCCCAATTCTTTGCCCATCTCTGTTTGGAAGTAATCAAAGTTAAGCTTCATAATGTCAAGATTTAATGCAAGCCATTGGGGATACCCCACAACCAAAATAACAAAACAAAAGGGGAAAGCATATTAGAACAGATGATTGGAAATGGGTTTTTCTTCATTGCTCAAACCATCAGTGCTAGACAAAATGAAATGGGAACAAGGTTAATATGAAATTGCTTACATTGCGCTCTTAAGCCGTGGGGAGTGCCTCTTCGGGGAAATTCGCCTTGGCTTTCTTGCCTCAGACCCTTTGTGCTTCATTTAAAAGATGAGAGAAGAAGATTTTGCTCACATTACCTTGAGCTGGTGTTTTGGTTTAGTATTTATAATAGATTCTATGAGAGAATCCTAATAAAGATACAATGCCTTTGCACATAGGATTACAGTAGGATATGCAACTCATAAGAGTAAGTTACTAAAACAATAATATATTCTACAAGTGACTGAGATTGTAAACAGCAAGAGAGTATCTTCACGTGATCTTGTTGTTTGCCTTGGATTCATCTAATATCATTATCATAAGCTCTTGCAGCTTCTTCTGCAGTGTTAAAGGTTCCAAGCCAGACTCGGACTCCTTTTCTGGGGTCTCTAATCTCAGCAGCCCACTTCCCCCATGGGCACTGTCGAATTCCTCTGTACTGGTTCTTCCTCTTTCTCTTTGCAGATTTTAGAACACAATCATGAATCCAAAATAAAGAAACCATGAAATATCATAAATGCATACCAAGAAAATTCTTTCATTGATGATCAAGAGAATATTATGTTCTACCAGAGAAAGAGAGAATATTACAAACAACATATATCAATTTTTTCTTACACCAACTATTAGGATCCTAAAAAAAATCATCAAAATATGAGTAGAAGAAAGAACATGGAGAGGAAAAATTACATTACTGAGACAATAAACCAACAGTCTCTCAAATTCTATTCTCTGCCAATATACGAAATAAGATGAAATTTCTGTTTGATTTTTCCTATATGTAGCAACAATATTGCTATGAACATGGAAATCAGGTACAGACATCGAGTAATATGATTGATATTCATATTTGTTCTATTGAAATATCAAACGCTCATTTTCCGTTTTCCCCTTTTTCTCTTGGCTAATCAACGATAAAACGGGATTCCATTTTCACTTAAAAGATCACAGTAACTAAAAATACAGAACAAAACAGCAGCAATAACAAATTTTAAAAACATATGGCAATCAGAATCTTCCATTTAAGCTGTCCCTAACTTCATCAATTGAAAGGCGTTCGATCTAGAAAGAGAAAAAAAATATTAGGAACGAGAAAGCAGAAATTAAATCAAAGAATTCAAAATAACAATCCCCATTTAATATTGAAAAATATGCCAATTAAGGGGTAAAAAAAAGCAAACGAGTGATTATTACTTCAAGTAAATTGCATAGATATTAGTTACAAAAATCGACCTTTAAGAGGACACACAGAGAATACTATAAGAAATGAGATGATAAAAGTTTTAAAAAGGGAAAAAAAAGACTCAAAAAATCCGTTTCAAACCCCATATTAGGAAAAAAAAAAAAAATAGAAAAATAAGAACTCACCAAATACTAGATAAATAAACAAAACCCATATCTGAAAATTAACAAAACAAAAACAGTAACTAAAATAAACCTGGGAGAAAGCCCATTTTTCGTTTTACTAAAACTCTTAAGCTGAGCAATCATAAGCCGTTCGATCTTGAAGAGGTGACGTGTCTTGCTTGGGTTAAAGCCCAAGCAAGATCTGAGCACCATCATTCGAGCAGAGGAGCCGGAACCTATCAAGTATCAAGAGAGGGAGGGATAAGGAGAGAGAGGAAAAACAAACGGCCTCGAGTACTAGACAGTCTCTCTCTGGAGATCTTTCTCTTCCTCTGAGATGAGCTTCTCTTCTCTAACAAGGTCAGAATTGAATTAAAAATTGCTTTATTTTCTCTTCATTCATGTTAGTTTCAGTTCTAAATTCTAATTCGACTTGAATCCGATGCAGCTGTAACGGTTCCTCGATAGGCTGGAGCTCTTCCAGTTTGTTCGTGCAGCTAGGGTTTCTCTCTAATGACCGCAACGAAATTAGGATTCGTTCTAAAAGGAAATTCTGTCAAAATATATTTCCTAGGGCATGCTTCCATGGTTCTTCTTCTGGTATTTTTTTTTTCCCATTTTCTCCTCTCTGTATGTTTCTTTTCCATGTGGTGACAGATTACTCTGCATTTCCATTCTCAGAATTTTAATGATTAATTATTAAGCTTTCTGTAGAAAAAAATTTGATCTTTTTTCCGACCTGGTAATGGGGTTATCTGCATTTCTCTTCCTTTTATTTTCTAAAATAATTTTCATTTTTTTCCTTTTAAGCTTCGATATAGCGGGAAATTTTAGCCAGAAAGTGCTTTAGTTAGGAGAAATGTATTCTTAGAATAAAAATAAAATCTTTGGATGTTTTTCTCTGCATTTCTTCCATTTTAACTTCTTAAGCTTCAATGCCCAGAAAATCAGTGCTACTTGGCAATTATGGCTAAATTTACTTAATTTCTTTTTCTAGAACTACAGTTTCTTGTAGTAAAACTCTTATAATATGCTAGTTCATTGTTCTATTTTTGAATTGGATACGAAGTTCCAGGCTGATCTACCTGAGGATTGATAAATTCCCTTCATTCTTGGATAAATTATTAAAACTGTGTGCCTGTTGTGAACTACTTATATCTTTAATTGTATTGGGTGTTTTCAACTTAGATATTTGCTGCATTATACTTTAACTCTCTTTATTGATCAAATAAAATAAAATAAAAAAATAGTTCTACCTCTTAAAATTGTTGGTTTTAAAAACAACAATAAATATGATTTTGATTCTAAGAGGAATTGGTATTTGCAAGGCATGTTTTCCTTGTTTGGAGATATATGGAGCTTGCTTTGATTTTTTTCCCCCCTCTTGATTTGGTTGCTTCCAGATCCACTAATAGTCAAGGCTGCAAGAGGAGATCCTGTTAGTCGGCCTCCTGCATGGATGATGCGTCAAGCAGGAAGGTATATGGCTGTTTACAGAAAGCTTGCAGAGAAACACCCATCCTTCAGAGAGAGGTCAGAGACTACTGATCTCATTGTGGAAATTTCTTTGCAGCCTTGGAAAGCTTTCCATCCTGATGGGGTTATTATTTTCTCCGATATATTAACTCCTCTGCCTGCATTTGGCGTCCCGTTTGACATAGAAGAAGTAAGGGGCCCTGTTATTCAGTCTCCAATTTGTTCTGAAGAGGGATTGAAAGCATTGCATCCCATTGACTTGGAAAAGCTTCATTTTGTGGGGGAATCCCTTAAAATTTTGCGCCAGGAGGTAAATTTGTTTGTTTCAATGGGCTAAAGACTGGGAGTGAGGGCTGGACTATACTAGTCTACTTTAGTATGAACTTTACTTCATTCTATGTTGGAATATGAGGGTAGGACTGGACTATTTGCTTTTATATCAATGTTTTATGTCGTTTTAGTCAGGCATGGTGATGTTATCTGTTTGCTTCCTTAATTACTGCCTTTTCAATTTAATCTTTCATTCTATGTAGGTGGGAGAACAAGCAGCAGTGCTGGGTTTTGTGGGAGCACCATGGACAATTGCTACATATATAGTAGAAGGGGGTACAACTCGCACATATACAACTATAAAGAGCATGTGCCATACTGCACCACATGTACTAAGGGCGCTTCTCTCTCATCTGACACAGGCAATATCTGACTATATTATTTTCCAAGTTGAGTCTGGGGCTCAATGTATACAAATATTTGATTCATGGGGTGGACAGCTTCCACCTGATATGTGGGTGCTTTGGTCAAAACCTTATATTCAGGAGGTAATTTGAAGTTGGTTTGTTTATTTTGGTAAATATAATTTTTCTTCTTCTTCTTTTATTTTTCTTTCAATGTTTTATGATGTTATGACTTATGAGGTCTATTTCCAGCTTCCAACAGCTGATGTTAAGAAACTGATGATTATTTATGGTTTCTCATAAATGAAGTCCCTAGTTTTGTGTTTCATATTTTATTAGTTCAGCAGAGTTGCATTAGAAGTTCTCGTGTCATGAGCTTTAACGTATCCAAGAACTGAGTTGTAAGGATAAGAATTTGTAGGATTCTCAACACACACACACACATATATATATATAAGGAATAAGAATTAGGGACAAGAGTGAAACCTTTCAGGAAGCATCATCATCTCCTTCTTTATCATTCATACCTTACACTCTTGAAAGTTATTCTTGTTTTGACAAAAAGATATCAAATGTACTGTTTATCCCTCCTTTACATGTGAAACCCTGGGCAAAATTGTGGGATGTGTTTTTCAGCTATTTCAATAACTTTTCTTATTCTCCTGACCTTTCTTTGGGATTGCTGAAATCTACAGATTGTGGATGCAGTAAGGAAGAAGTGCCCTCAAACACCACTGGTCCTCTACATCAATGGCAATGGTGGCCTTCTTGAGCGCATGAAAGGAACTGGAGTCGATGTGATTGGGCTTGACTGGACAGTGGATATGGCAGATGGGAGAAGGCGATTGGGCAGTGAAATCAGTATTCAGGGAAATGTTGACCCAGCTTATCTATTTTCCCCACTTCCTGCATTGACAGATGAAATTCAAAGGTTAGTTTCTGCGAGATATGGATTTAAGAATTAAACTAGACTCTACTGTACATGATGGAACTTTAATGCCTTGTTTACAAATCGGTACATGGTACACTTGCTCTAGCTACCGCTAGATCTTATTTACTCAATAGGTGGGTTACCGCTGGGACATAGCCCAAAAAATTACAGTGATTGAATGTCTTAACTCTTAACCATTCAATTAAAGGCTAAAACTTTGATGTCTAAGATAGCTATGGTAAATGCCTAAATGTTTAGGAGAGAAGTCTCTACTCCAAATACGGACAGTGGTTGTCATTAGATCAGTCTGTTGTTTGAATACTTCCCTTTAAAAAAATGATCCGCCAATTGAATGGTCCCGAGTACAGTTTGGCGAGCCATGAGTACAAGCTGAGTTACAGTGGAAGTTTGTTTCCATGCTCACAAAGTGTTTTCCTTCAAGATTTCTTGCTAAGCCTCATGATTCTCAACAAGGGCACGTCAGCCTGTTGGGAAGTTTCATATTTGTTAAAACGAAAATGATGCAGACACTCAGATATTTAACATATCTCTGCTACATATATTTTGAATCTCCCTTATTTTATTGGTTGTCTCCTAAGGGACACATATATCTAAGTCTAAGACTATCATAATATGTATTGAATTTTTGGGAAATTAGTCAAATTACAGCATGTTTCTTCACCTGCTAAATTTCAGTTAACAAGATCCGATGTGCCTCACATCTCATTATTGGCTAATTCTTGATTCGTGATGAATTTCTTATACCAACATATCAATCCTAGGTATGCATTCCTTATAGGAGTTTTTGCTAATCACTCACAAATTTCTACAATGAAGACCGGTCAATTGACAAGGTGTGTCCCCTCTTTCTGTTATAGTGAGTTTAGGAGATCAGGTGTGAGGGGAGTTGTGACAACCAAAATTTTCCGCCTGTTCTGCCAAGGAACAACTAGGGATTACTTAGTAAGACATGATCGAATTCGGGAGGGAGGGAAATTGATTTGATTCATTTGGTAGACGTGTTTTAAGTCACCAAGATGGGCCTTTTTACTGACCAACAACCCGGTTTTCCTACTTTAAATTTTAGTACTTGTCTTTAGGATTTTATACCTTGTTTCACTTTCACCATTTTCTTTATACCTTCTCATCTATGATTCTGATCATATTTGAGCAGGTTTGTTGGAACACTTTCTTTTATGAGTTTAAATACTCAACACTCAAAACTGTTTCATAACTTTTGTTGGTGTGGAGACAAGACCAAGACTGGGCATTGTGAAGTCAAAAGTTTTTTGTAATAAACACTCTCAAGTCTCAAGGACTTGGATAAGATGTACATGAGTCCACTCGATTTTGAATCTGCCTGAGTTGCAGTCCAAAACTGAGTTTCAAACTCTAAATCAATTTACTTAAACTGATTGAATCCATTTTGGCAGGGTTGTGAAATGTGCAGGCCAGAGGGGTCACATTCTTAATCTGGGGCACGGTGTGCTCGTTGGGACACCTGAAGAAGCTGTTGCCCATTTCTTTGATGTTGCTAGAAGCATGAAGTACGATACACACCGCGGAGATCATGTGGAGGAGGAATTCAAATTGGTAGCTTGAAGATGAGTATGGGTTCAAAACAATTCCATGAATTTTGTTCAACCAGCAGAGTTTCAATTTCAAACATTCTTCCCACTGCAGCTACTGCTTGATCTCACTTTCGCTCAAGGGTTCATGACGTAGCTATTTTGACTGAAGCATCGAGGTTATGTACATGTACTTCTGGGTGAGCTTACAATTTTTTCAGTTGTAACTCTAGCTAATATTATATGTGACAGTAAATAAGATGCTCCATTGTTCATTTTAGTTTCTCCCTTTCCATATTTATTGTGACAGGCATGCTTGTATGATTTTCAGAATGAGTAAAAGGTTTTTTGATATCTATCAAGAACATGGTTCTGGAGTTGGACTTATTACACTCGGAAACCAAGTCTCTTGACTTTACCCTTGCAGCTAGTTGGTCCCATTAATCAGTCATTCGAGTGTGGAATCTCAGAAGTGACGCTCAGATGTATCGTCCAGAATTCAAAGAACAATGAAATGCTACTCAAAAGCAGTTTGGACAAATTGTAAACAGATGACTAGAATGTGGTAGAATCACCAGCAGTAGTAGCATCTCTTTCTGTCTCTCATAGAAGTAACTAGGGTGAAGCTCCATTGCACACTAAAAACCAAAAAATGAGGTAAATCTGGATGGATAAAATGACCCACAAGGCTTCTGAAATGGATACGAGGCAGAGCCCACAAAGAGTTCTCAAATGGCTAAACAAAATTAAAAAGTTTGGGTGCGTCTGCCGGGAGTCGAACCCGGGTCTATTGCTTGGAAGGCAATTATCCTAACCGTTGGACTACAAACGCTTCTTGTTATGGTAAGCGTATTTAATTTATTATAATGACACTCGAAATCAACTGTTCTTGTTTGTTCTAAGAGCACGAGAAACAATATTTTCATGTAGCTTGCTAACATGAGAAAATATATGTCATAACAGCCTAACCTATCTATCAAGTATCAAGCAAGGTTCCTCAACTCCATATTTATCTGAAAAATAGTATGGAAAAGGCTGTTTAACTTGGAGGCGGTCAGCTCCGACGGCGAATGTGAGCCCCCTCATTTGGGGGAGGTCCTAGGATTGGTAATGTGGGAAGGTGTGCCTCTCCTTTTGGGGAGGTCCTGGAATAGATTCCCTGGCCGGAATCTCCCAATACTCACCTTAACAATAAAAGTGGATAAGTGATGCCCCTTTTATAAGTTGCGAGAAATATTGCACATTACAGCATTTGGGATAGGCGTAGTGATCTAATAATGATCATATTTCAAATTGTCAAAGATGCAATAGGTATGAGGATCTTTAGCGAGCGACGACGATCTTTTGTTTGTGATAAATCGATCAGTAACGGCCTACTGAGTGAATGAATGAACCCTGATGAACTCTGTATGTAGGGCCTTTAGATGGTTTAGGTGCTTGGTACCACCATCTTCTATGGTGCTTCATTGCTATATATTTTTCTCTCCTTTTATCTTATCTTACCTGACCTACCCTTATGTCCTGAATTGAGAAACAAAGAAACCCTGTATTCACATTTAAGTGTCCTATTAAAGGATTACATTTATAATAGGTCACTTAATAATTTGGGATACTTAAGACCCTTAAACACTTTTTCTAATGTATTTATAACTACTAACATATAAACTTTGTTTAATAATTAGATAAGTGATTTGTATCTAATATCTTTACGTAAATAACTAAATATATTAGAAAACAATTAAGAAAAAAAGTTGATTTTGGCCAAACTTTCGAAATTTTAGAATATTTCAAAAGAATTATTTCGATCCAATAGAATATTCAAAAATTTATAAATTCGGGCAAATTTTCGGTTTTGGTAGGGATCTGAAATTGGCGAGATTTTCACAATTTCAAACCTTGCACCTGATAACCAAAGAGCATTTCAAAAACAAGAAATGATTCCCGGAAAACCTTATTATAACCAGAATGACCAGACTTACATTAGAGATAAAATCCTGTATTCACAAGAACCTGCACATAATAGTATAAATATTTACAGGAGTGAACACTAACGACCCAACTGAAAAGACTAACTACGCCCTATTAGCTTTCCCCCAACTGTTTCAAGGGTGCCAAATAATCACTTCTACGTCCTAACCATACAAATCAATGAATGAGAAAACTGAAGCTCAGTTTTCTCATCTTTAACCACCATAAACTAACTAAAAAGACAAGACAGACCCAAACAAGCAGCAGCTCTGCCAAGACCAAATCAAACACGAGAGAAATTCACTTTACATCCAGCTGTGGGGCATCGTGTAAGATTTCCCTGGCTCAGATGGGCCACCAACTACTTGATTCTTGATGCTCGGGCGATCACCTGTACTGTCTACCAGCATTGCCATCAGACTTCCCCCATGAACCCTACCTTCCGGAAGGGAAACTGGAACCGGTGGCGGACCTGCTTTCCTGATTGGAAGATTAAAATGTGGTGCTATCTGCAGGGAGATCGCTGGATTTCCATATCCCCTTGAGTCAAAACCATTCCAACCTCCCAAGTTCCCTCCACCATTCCCAATCTTCATAACATCAAGATGCATGTCTTCAACGGTGACCACCTCTTTCATCTTCTCGAGCTTGCTAGATTTTGGGTCCTGGACTGTAGGTCCCAGTGTGCCACCCCCATGCACTCGCTTGTCATGCACTAATGCACTGTGAGCAGCACAGAGGCCGGTCTTCCCCCTAGCAAATCGGTCGCAGGGGTTGGTGGCTTGGAGACCAAACTCACACCCTGGGTGGCCCCAAGAGCATCGCTTCCCTCCACCATGCGCCTTGCAAAAGTCGGTGCTTCCTTGTGCACTTTTCCCACACCCTTCGTATTTGCATCTCTTGCCCCCACCATGACGGACACAGTAATCCGTCCGTCCCCTAGCACTCTTGGTGCACTCTGGCACAGCGCATCTCTTGCCGCCCCCATGCGCCACACAGAAGTGGGTACCTCCGTGAACACTCTTTGGGCAGACCCCACCACCTTGAAAAGAACACCTTTTTCCTCCGCCATGGCCCTTGCAATAGTTTGTGCTCCCTTCTGCGCCCTTCGTGCAATCTGGAACTATGCACCTCTTGCCCCCACCATGTGCCTTGCAAAACATTGTGCTCCCTTGCGCCCCTTTTGTGCATGATAGAAACTGACAGCGACGACCACCTCCATGAGAGATGCAGAGGCCAGAGAAGCCCTCTGCACTCTTTGTGCAGTTTTCCTTCTGGCACCTCTTGCCGCCCCCGTGTCGGATGCACTTGCCAGACTTCCCCCTTGCAGCCCTGGTACAACCTTCGTGATTGCACCGCCGGCCACCACCGTGAGCAATGCAGTAGTCTGTGCGGCCTTCAGCACTCTTGGTACATCCAAGATGTTGGCACCGCCGTCCGCCACCATGGGCCTTACAGTACACGGTCCTGCCCTCGGCTCCCTTGTGACAGCCAGCTTTCTGACACCTCCGGCCGCCACCGTGGGCAATACAAAGACCAGAAGCACCTCTTGCTCCCTTTCCACATCCTTCAAACTGACAGATCTTCGAACTGGTGCTGCGTTGCTGTTGCGGCTGCTGCTGAGTAATCCCGGAAGTACAGGTGACTGATCTATTTGGCATCGAGAGGTCTGGAACAATGGGAATTGGATCAATGTTGCTGGGAACCTGATTAAGAACAAAGCTAGTCCCTCTCTTATGTAATTTATGCAATGGAGGCACAGCATTCTCTAATTCCCAGAATGATAATAATCCTTCACCCACCTGTGGGACAGTGTTGACCACCAATGGCATCTCTACATTATTATGAAGTGGAGTAGAACCTGGACTTGGAGTGAGACTAGTGATATCAGATTCAGCAGGTCCAGTCGAGAGACTTAATTTGAGGTCAACTTTAGGTCTCACTTCCAATGCCTTGAGAGTCATCCTGCCAGATTTCTTTTGATTGGATGTCTTCTCGTTGCCGAGATGGAGATCGAAATCCAAGCCAAGATCCATTGAGGACTCCTCCTCGGTTTCTTTGGCTGAAGACATGGTTGTGCAAGCAGTTGCTGAACTCCCCTTGCTGTCTGAGGAGCTTGATGAACGGCCCAGCCCAAGAACCAGAGAAGATCCATCTCGCGGACCCATGGATCCATCAATCACACTCCATTTCCTCTTGGTTCCCTTTGAGGTGGAAAAGTGAGGGATGGAAGCACCAGGGGAATCAAGCCGTAAGATGGTATCTGTGCAATAATCAGCTACAACTCCTCCAACTTGCTTGCCTTTGCTCAAATTTTCAAATGCATTTGAGGAAGGGTTAGCAGAGAAATCCAAATGCCCAAACCTGGTCTCCATACATATATATTAGCTGAAAAACGACCTTATCCAGTCCCAACCTCGACTATAAGAGAACAGTCTGCCTGACTTCCGGGGATAAAAGAATAAAGAACAAAACTAGAGTTAGAGTTAGAGGTCTCTAAAAGAGTACACCCCACCCCCACTGACAAATCCGGATGTATCACAGCGATCCATTTTCTCAAAAAGTTGAAACGAACTTTGCCTAATCAGTAGTAGCAGCCAGCAGGTGAAGATAAACTGCAGAAACTCATATCCGTTGAAATATCATCATGGCAGTCAATCATCCTGTTCCAGAGCACATCACATAGTTAGAGATGATAATATGGTGGAAGTAGTCATACCTAGATTCAAGGCCAAAATATTTAAAAACTTAAAATACATCAGATTATCTTTCTATTACACATGGTATCCTACAAATTTTTTAAAGGTACCGATTCCATAAGAAATGATATTGAAGAAGCTTTTGAGAATGACAATTAATCAGGGAAGTGGAGCTAAAAGACAATCAAAACTCAACAATCTTCAACAGCAATTTGTGCCATCTTTAAACCCAAGGCACAAGTACATTATGAAATTTATGCTGATCAATTGCAACAAACAGAGCGCTCCAACATATGGTTACTGAATTTCACCAAACTTCTGAAGTGAAGTGCAACTTTGATTACGTTTCATTTCACTTAGTTGCCCAATTGGTAAATCAAGTTTAATCCAGCTAAGGGTCTAAAGTAGCTGAGTTCACATGATACTTGATACAGACAAAAGAGGATACTTTCACTTTGACATAATCATAGTCACAAAAAACTGTGTTTTTTTTTTTTAAAAACCCTGTTTAAAACGCGCATTAATACCCTGCTGTAAAAAGTGGCGTTTAAAACCCTTTTTTTGAATTAAACACGTATTATAGTTTTAAACCTGTTTAACACGAATAATACGAAAAAAAACACGTTTAAAACGAGTAATACGAAAAAAACAGATAATCTTGAAATTTTTTGGGAATGAAGATTGAGTAGATATTGATGACTTTGATGCACTTTTGAGCGATTGATGAATATAAATGAGTGTTTTTATTAATATACGTATTTTAGTCTTGTTTTTAATCTTGATAATTAATGTTTTAATGAAATTTAATGTCTTGATAGAATGAATTTGATGTTAAAATAATGTTATGAATTTATTATTGTTACTTATAGTTACTCTTTTGGTATATTATCTCACCAAATTGTTAGATATATTAATTAGCATCGTTTCTAATTTTTATAATTATAAATTTTTCTCCGTTTTTTTCCCGAAGTTTTCTCGTATTTTTCCGAATTTTTCCGTACTTGACCCTTGCCAAATTATTCCCGAACCCTGTCTTTGTGACTATGGACATAATATGATTAAGAAAGAGCAAGTTCTGAGCAATACATTTAAATATGAAGAAATTTGGTGGCAATCTTAAGACAAGAATTCTTTCTTTCCAACTCAAGCACCTTAAAGGTGGAGTACAAAATCCATGTCGATCCCAGTTAAGACCCCCGAATGGGCCCTCACCAGCATGCACACACACGCATGCGAGTACATGGTGCAAGTAGAAAGAACAACCTTTCCATTGAGAGGATTCCTCGTAAACTAATGCTACAGCCGGATAGTATAAGATATGACAATAACAAGTAACATAAAGCTTATTAGTCATTAGCTAATTCAACATTCAAAATTCCAAGATTTCAATGAAGTGCACCAAGTCTTGATTAAACCAACATGATATATAGGAAAAAGGAAAGTAAACTTTTGGTATGAACAAGAATTTGACAGTTCGTGATATCAACAAATAGCGTGAAATCTCACAAGCAGAAAATTATGACAACAGATAAATTTAGAGGAGTAAGGGGATGAAACCTTTGCCAATTCAAGTTTCATGTACCACTATGTCAGGCAAGGGTAATTGACTGCTTAGTATCTCAAACACCTGATACACAAACGCATCATGGATCAGCCCAAAAATGAAAACTTAGATATAATGTGGATAAGAGAACAAATAATTGACCTTCAACTAATATTAAAATAAGAGGAACACAAGATTATTCACGATCCAACTTTGAAAAGAGGATATCCATCCATAGATCCTACAGATGGTCTTAGAACCAAACAAATGTAATAAAAACATACATTGGGTAGGAGGAAGGAACCCATTGGATGGGCAATCTCTTAGGTACCTCATAGAACAAAATTCATCCAATATGGCAATCACAAAGAAAGAGAAGCATACAGAATGGAACATATTGGAAGTTAACCAATCATGTTGGTTTATTGAGCAGGAGATCCCCAAGGTGTTCCCATCAGTTATTTGGTACAATGACATGCATGATTCTCCACAGACTAGCAGATGGGTACCTTAGATCTCCTCATTCAGATAAAGTACCATATCCATAATCCATTAGATACAGTATGTAATTATAGGATGACAGGGTTGTAAAGATGATAGATATATGAAATCTATCAGAAATATTAGAACACTTGACCCTAAGGGGAGGATGCCAATAACCCACGAGAAAAGCACAATTTTCAAAGCTTCAAGTCTCCTATAGAATAGATCAGGCAGGGATTGGATATTACTTAGTAATGATAACTAAGGCAAAGATAACAGATGACTCTTCCGTCCCTGAATAACATTCAAAACACAGCTCTTCAAGGTATAATATGAACTATGAAGCGCCATAATATGTTTAAATGGAATTAGGTCCATCATCTCAATGAAATCCCAACTATATATATATATATATATATATACACACACACACATGTGGCTCATCAAATACTCTATCTGGACCACTAAATGGTTTGAAAGAAAGTTCACTAGATCTGACTATGAACTATTAGCCCTGCAACTGAAGGGTCTGGATTGAGGTGTTGACAGTCCATGTATAACATAAGATAGCAGGGTTAGATGAGGAGAAGTTCAATCATATATTTTTCCCAAGTTTTTTTTACTTAGTACTAAGATCTAGGATCTTTACTCCTTAGTATCAAAACGATCTCAAGAAAATGATGCTTCAGCTAATAGCCTAATACCCGCATAGTGCAGACATTAAAGACGAAAGAACAAAAACTCAAAAATGCAACCCAGGTTGTATAAACAGATGGATATACAGGCACAAATACCCAATTTGAAAGAAAAAGAAAAAAGAAAACGCGATAATCTAAACAAGTATCCAATTCCTATTTGAAAGAAACTGCACAAAGAACTTATCTTGAAGAGCAGCAAAGCAGCTAGGAAACTAGAGATCTGTGTCCCACCCCAAAAGAAGAAGAAGAAGCAGAATACAGTACTATATACGCACATCAACTCGAAAAGCCAAATAAGGTTTGCCCAATTGGGTCAGTAGTAGCAAAAGATAGGCAAAAACTAAAATTTATGTAATCATATCCATTTATTATGTGACAAGATGACAACAAAGAAACAGCATATTAGCTTAAATAAACTTCTCAACTACGGGAATGAACAAGATCAACAAACCAGTCCAGGTTCATTGATATAATAAGGGGTACAAAGGGGACCAAAGCAAAAACACCAAGTTAATATTCCCTGTCAGATTCATGGACCGAAATCAACTCATAATCAAACCTAAATACTCGTAGTCACAGAGTCACACATTTCTGAAAGTAGTCTTCAAACCTCGATCCGATTTCGAAAAAACACCTACTCTCCAAGCTAAATCACATCGAAAAAAACACGCGCCTTTCTCCATAAAATCCACTAAACCGTCAAAAAAGAATGAATCCAACTACAAAAATCAATATGCGAAAAAAATTCAACAGCAATTGAAGAAACACAGGCCAGCAAGCAAGAAAACGATTCAAAATCAAACTTTTGAACTGAAACATAAAGATTCAGAAACAAAAAAGTTCAAATACCCCCAAATTCGACTATAATGAAGAGATTCTCGCACAATCAACACCAAAAAAAAAAAGATTTATTCATCAAAAACGGATTAGAGCACAAAAACTCGGATCTCAGAGAAGAAAAACACCTTATAATCGAGGATTTCTCAGTGAAGAGTAACAGAGAATCCGCCGAAGAAGCTGGAGCTTAGGAAATTAGGGTTTCGAGTGCCGGCGAAAACGAGAAGGAGAAAGAGGAAACGAAGAGAGAGAAGGACAGAAATGTGGACTGGCCAAAACGAGAGGAAATAGCGAATAAGAACAAAGTGCGCATGTTAAGAAAAAGGCACACGTTATTATGGTTTAACTAAGATAAGCAGTCGAGTTACGGGCACGCGCTATGTGATCGACTGCTGGATGGTCCGTGGCGATACGTTTTGATGAAAACGCGACACTCTGACACGTGTCATAGACGTGTGGTTTTCCACGTAGCACCTCCTCGTCACCGTTCGTAGTGCGCTGGCTGTGGGGCCCACGTGTACGTTTGTTATTTGCTCATTTGTTTGTTTGACAATGGGCCCCGGTTTCGCGGGTTTGTTTCGTTAATTGTTACAGCATCGGGTTTCTCTTCTCTCCCGAAACCGCTAAAACCGTAATATGGTGGGTCCCACTGATGTAGATATGACATTTTGAATCTTTTCTCCATTAAATGGCGGGCGGGGAATGCTATGCTAAGTCTTAACAAGCGGACTCGCACCCCTTATGGCCTTTCATAACTCATACACGAGATCCAATCACAGCCAATCGCGATTTCAGGGAGGGTTCAATTGCACTCATACGTCAACACGTGTCCTCTTGTAATCTCTCTTAACTGTGGTTAAGATTCCCTAACCCTTATTTTTCAATAATCTAACCTTTGTTTTTTGGAAAATATTAACCCCCTAATAGTTAAATTTTTTTAACTAGAGTTATATTTTTCAATATTTTTTCGAAAAACTAAAGTTAGATTATTAACCTAAAGGTTATAGAATCTTAATAATAGTTAATAGGGTTAAAGGGGATATGTGTTCACTTGTGGGTTCAATTGGACTTTTTTTGAATTCAATCGTGATTGGTTGTGATTCGGCTTTTACATAGAAAAAAATTAGGTGATAATTATTCTAATTTTCTTTTAAATGCTTAACGTACTCAGAGTTTTCATTATGTAACCAAATGGCATGTAGCGAAATGGCCTGTCTTCATTGGTCCACACCTTACTTTTAAATACTTACCAATTGTAGTGAAGATTTAGTCACCTTTACGTTATGTTTGGTTGTTGAGAAAATAAATGAAAATATGGAAAAAAAAATAAAATAAAATTTGAGATTTCTAATATAATTTTTAGTTGTGTTTTATCTAATTTTCTTTTCTTTTCTTTTCCATGTTTTCACTAATTTTCTCAGCAACCAACCATAGGGTTAGGGTTAAACAAATCTAACCTTGGTTTTTATAAAAAATAAAATAAAAATCTTAACTTGAATGGGGTCCATTACATACCATGGGCATAGCCTAGTGGTAGTGTATCCCCTGCTTAGGGGGGAAGGTCCGGGGTTCCATTCCCGAGAGGGTGGGAGTTTGTATATACTGTCCACCTGCCCACTAACTCAGAACAGATACTAACACCTAATCGAGGTTGCGGCCTAACCGTGTGTCTCGCACCAAAACAAAAAAAAAAACCAGGGTCCACTGATAGCAATCTCCATGGCGAATTGTCGTTCAGCTTCCATTGCTCCGCTTAAAGTTTGAGTCAACCTCTGAGATGGAGTAGCTTGGAATGAACGAGTGGCTGTTATTATGCCCACTCGCTATCTAAAGCAGACCTATCCAAATTACTGGCTTTTTTATTTTTGCATTGGCTCAGGATCCTCTCGAGTTCAACTCGAGAGAATCCTCTCGAGTTGAACCCCTAGAGGTCACCACGTGTCTCTTTGACACCCCTTAACCATGAGTAAGGTTCACCCACCCCTAGGGTTCACTAACCCATCCTAGGTTTTTTTTTTATTAATTATTATTTTTTAAATTAAAAAAATATTTTTAATATTAAAAAACTCTAAAAACAGTTTTTTTAATTTAAAAAATAATAATTAATAATAAAAAAAAAACCAAGGATGGGTTAGTGAACCCTAGGGATGGGTGAACCTTACCCATGGTTAAGGGGTGTCAAAGGAGACACGTGGCAACCTCCAGGGGTTCAACTCGAGAGAATCCTGTGCCTTTTGCATTTGGCCATGTTTTTTTTTCTGACCAAAATAGATAATGGTTAGGATTACCCATTGAATAAAAGACAGAATCTTATGGGTGAAAATTGTTCAAAAGGTTCTTGCGTGTGTGAAGATAGCTCATTGTAATTGGAGTGGTCTTCATGTTCACACGACGCCAACTGATCGACCCGTGGATAAAATGGGTTGGTTGACAAGTAATCATTCTTGAGACAATGATCTCATGGTTAATGTCGGCTTACTAAGGGAAGCCTCAGCCACACAAAATCCGTTTGGCCTTCATCCCACATGTAATGTAATTGGGGTTAAAATTCAATAATCCTTAAGGTTCAATCATGGAACCTTGATTTTTTAAAAGCAAAAAATAATTAATTATTAAAAATCTTTAACTAGGGTTAAAAAAAGCAATTAAATTGGCTCTATGAGTGGGTGAGGTGTTTTGGACTGGCAAGGGCAATACCAAATCCGAACCCTTGAACATGTGTTGGCCTGTGGGTGCGATTTAATATATTCAGATTTGATATTGCTCTCGCCAGTTGAAAGCCGTCTCGCCTACTCATAGGACCCATTTAATTGCTCTTTAAGTCCTATTAATTATAGTTAATATCCGTTAATCTTTTGGGTTCAACAATATTACTTTAATTTTTAAAAAAACCCAATAACTAAAGGGTTAGAAAATTTTAACTAGAGTTAAATATTTTTTTAATACTATTTTCTAAAAACCAAGATTATTTTGGATTATATTGTTAAATTCCAAGGATTAGTAAATTTTAAACACAATTAATAAGGGTTTAAAGGGACATGTGTTGCCCTGTGGGTGTGATTGAACTCTCTTCAAGTTCAATCACAATTGGCTGTAATCCGATCTCGATGAATATATGTAAGGGTGTAATGGGCTAAATTTGTGCAACAAAACTTGTTGTCGGGCTGACCCTATGGAAAAATAACAAAAATTGCAAGCACAAGCTCTCCCCAATGAGGAAGCAATGCTTGCCCATTGGTGGTGTGCAAAAGCCATGCCACCGCTTGATTGATTGAAAACTTTGAAGGATTTTGCTAGCCGTCACAATTCTTCCAAAGACGCGACTGGGTGGCTACAAATGTCAAACAAACTCTTATTTTTATTTCTTGAAGTTGTTAAATATGAAATATCTCCTCCACGTGTTAGTCCCAATCTTGCGTGTATGTGGAAAATTTGGAGTTAAAGCGATTGGGGCTAACAGTCTAGCACTCCTCAACTTTGAATATCCACCCTACTCTAAAACAAACACTAACTATACTAATTGAGGTTGCGGCATAAAGTATATCTTGAAAAAAAAAAAAAATCTCGCAGCATTGATACCTTATTCCCATCATTCTTTTATTGATACACCCAACTTTAGTCAACGTTCGAGTGGGATAGGCTAGGGCTGTCAACGGAGCGGATTCGAAGCGGATAGTGCTATATCCGTATCCGATCCGATTAATTATATCTACTATCCGCTCCGTTATCCGATGGATAATAAGTTTAGAATACCGAATTTGAATTCGTTTAACTGGTTGGATTTAGATAATTATCCGAATCCGACCGATTAGCAATTTCAAATTCGGATAGTATCCGAATTCAACCTATTAGCCAAATCCAAAAATCGGGAAGAAAGAAGATGAAAAACTAAAGAAACTGAATTAAAATTGGGGGACTATGTTGAAACCTAGAAATTGGGGGAAGCTATTAAAACCTGAAACTTGTGAATGAATAGTAGAGAAACATCTCTTTCTCGCAAGCATATAATCTAGACTTTGCACTAAGAGTCATTTGTGGTGCTGAAACAGTGAGGATTATAAGAAAAAAAATTGATATAAACTCCTATAAACAAACACTTTGCTCTTCCTTGAAACACAAACTTCAAGCATTTCAACAGATACATCCTCCATAAAAATACGAAATTGTACAGTTGATAAATGAATAAATCAAAATAGAACAAACCCTAATCAAAACCCTAGAAATGGAGATGGATGAACAGAAACGATCAATGCAACCTCCTTGCTTCACTTTCAGAGTCGAGTAGGGTGAAAAACGATAGATTGAGGGCTCACCTTAATGTCAAGGGTTCGTTGTTGGCTAAGGAAGAAAAAAACACATTTTCATCCCGATAGATTGAGAGCGGTTTGAAGATCTCACACTCTCCTCATAAAATCATAGAGATTTAGATTAGAGGGCTTGATTTGAATGACTGCTGCTGTTAGCGAGAGGCAGTAGAGAGGTGAGATTCTGTGAGAGGCGAGAGTTGAGATCAAGTTACGATTTTAGGGTTTTGTTAGGGTATATATAATAAGTTATGTAATTACATAAATATCCTCTAATGGTTGGATATTTACACCTAAAGCCTTAAATTCAAAACTACAAATACATTTAATCCGTTTGGATATTTAGTGGATCAGATCGTCCACTATCCGTATCCGCTCCGTTTATAAATGGATACCCCTAACAACTATCCGAATCCGATCCACCGGATACCTATTCGGATAAAAATCCGCTTAAATGGATACGGATTTGAAGCGGATTCGGATATCTATCCGGATAGTTGACAACCCTAGGTTAGGCAATGATTTTTAGGGGTGTCAATGGGCTAGGTTTGGGATTGAATTTTGGTGATTTTATAATAGGCCCAACCGATGATTTTCCTTCACCCGATGAATTTTGGTGATTTTATAATACATGTTTACAAGAGACTTTGAAGCCCGAGTTTGGCCCAATTGACACCTCCAATGATTTTCCTTCACCAAATCTTTATACACAAATTTTTATCAATAATCCCACCGAACAAGGATCTGCTCCAAGAGATATGTTACAAAAGGGCACAAACCCTAACCTGAACAATTTTTTCGGTACCATATTAGTATCTTTTAAAATCTAAGGATGGTGTTAATATGTATGTCGAGGCAAGAAATGTGTTTTAACCTTAAAACTTGTTCTCTTGCCAACATTAATTTTTTTTTTTTTTAAGTTTTAGAAAATACTGATATGATGTTTAAGAAATTATGACGAGTGGTTGCAGGAAGGCAACAACTGAAGTCAGTCTATACGTACTCCCAAATCTACTCCCAAATCTACTCCCTATTCCTAACCGGTTATAACCAACCACTAAAGGCTAGGATTTGAGTTGTCTTATTTTGTCTTTTCTAATGCCATATCAGCTTTAATCCTAATTATTTAATAACGAGATAAACGGTTAGAATTTGGGAGTACACCTTGGGAGTATCCCTAGACTAATTCATCATAATAATATCTTCTAATTGAGTCATTTTCCATTCAACTATTTAAAGAATGAGCTTTTAAAGAGATATTTTTGAAGATCGAGTGTGGTCCAAAGACAACTTCCAACTAAGAAAAAGAGAGCTTCATTTCGTGCCCCTCCTTTTGCAAAAAAAAAAGAAGCTTGGTCTGTGTATACTTTATAACGAGACGTGGAAAAACAGGGTATCTTTTTGACAGAGCGAGATATCTCAGAACACAATATATATATTCCCTTCTCTTTCCCCTCCCACCAGACACCATCCCTTCTTTCCACTCTAGCAATTTCAATGGACAGGCCAATTTGCTTTTTACTTCGCCTTTTCATTTAGAATATGCGGTTCACTATTCTGTTCTTGAGAACGCACGTGTAGTGTCTCATCATGCACGTGCGCCTCTCGTGACTAGGGATTGAGAGTCGAATGCTAAATAGTGTTTTGTTGAAGATCTGTTTTTGGTATTATAATAAGAGCAATATTCTGCTCCTTGTGCGAGGAGCACAAATCCTCTTTAACTGCCTTAAACTCTAGTTAAGAAATTTTAATCCCTATGATAATTTATTTTTTAAATAAATTTCTTTTAAAAATCAATGTTAGATGCTTGAACCCTAAGGATAAGTAATCTTAACTACAATTAAAGTGAATTAAAATAGACACGTTACAAAAAAGGACGAGATGCCTCCTTCCCTCCACCAGTGAGGAGATGAATATTTTCTTTATAATTATAATAACAGAAATGTGAGCTCCTCAGTTGCAATCTCTATCTTTCTCAGGCTTCTTCAGACGCAAGATAGTAGTAACAAGTGTTAATTTATTTCTGTGTTTTAGAGTAACAACACCACGTGTTGTTCCCACACTGTATAGGTAAAAAAAATTGAATTGGTGCGTATGGGCTAGCACTCCTCTTACAATAATATTGAATGTGATGTGGAACATCCACGGAAAGATTTCCTGGCTCCGAAATCAATTCATTTGGGTGGCTCTTGATACTTGATAGGATAGGGAGCATCCACGCGGTACCACATGGGTAGGGGTGGCAATTTCTGACACGGGTACGGGTTGAGGTCTTTGACAGGTAGGCCCGGTTTAAGATTTTTTTTTTTGAAAATCAGCTTAGGCCTCGGATTGTCTCTAGCGAAAGAAAGAGCTCTCGGGTTCCATACATTGTGCGACAGTTGGCGGTGGAGAAGTCATTCCATTTTCTCCCCATAATTTTGACTTCTCCTTATTTGGTATCTCTCACCCTTATTCTCACACACTTATCGCCACATGTCTTATAATGGATAGAGAAGTCAAAATCATGAGTCCATGATTTTGACTTCTCCACCACTTGTCACCTATTCTATGGAACCCCGATGCAAGCACTTTCTAGCTTCACCAGAGATAATCCAAGGCCATCAGGATATATCATTTATCTATCTATGTCAGGGGTTAGGTGGATTAAAACTCAAGAATGAGCACTCAACGTGGCAAGGACTCGATCACGAGTCACTCCTTAGTCCTCCCCAAAGTGAGATACACTATCACTGGAAAAAATTCAGATCAATTTTCTTTCGGCATTGTTTTGTTTCTTTATCTTCAACAAGGAAAAAATTCAGATCAGTCTTCTTTCGGCATAGTTTTGTTTCTTTATCTTCAACAAATTCAAATTCGATCCTGTGAGATTATAAATTATTCAAATATTTTCAAATTTGATTAGTTAAAATTGGAATTCAATGTAATTAATATTAAGATTTTTAAAATTCAATTATAAGTATAGAAAAATTATGAAAAAAAATCATTAATAATTTTATTCAAAGAAGCATAATACTTTATGGAATAAAAAAAATATTAACTATATGTGTTACACAAATAATTGAATCGGATCCATAGATTGACGAATCTACCAATAGATCAAGATTCGTTTTATTAATCAAATTGGATTCAGATGGGATCCCTTAAGACCCCCCACTAACTACTGGTGACTAGTGGTGAGTGATCAGCTAAATAGGGCTGCACTCAAGCCGAGTTGACTTGTCAGCTCGGCTTAGCTAGATCAAGCGGAGCTTGCACCAAGTAAGGTTGGACTCGAGCATGAGAATTTTTTTTTATAAAAAAAACATAACATAACATAACATTGGTTTTGGAAAGGGGATCAAATCCTCCCTCGACGGTTATAAGTACACTTCAAGAAGTCCGGTTATGCCCCTGAGGTCGCCACATGTCTCTTTTGACACCACTTAACCATGGTTAAGATTCACAAACCCCTAGGGTTCACCCACCCATCTTTGTTTTTTTTTTTTTTTAAATATATTACTATGGCGAACCCTAGGGGTGAGAGAATCTTAACCAAAGTTTTTTTTTTTTTCTTCTTCTTAGGAATCTTAACCAAAGTTAATGGGTGTTAAAAAGGGGTGCGTGTACCAATGAAGACCGGTTAGCTAGTTTGGGTAAAAGACTGCTTCTCTGTCTTCTGGGATGTGTATTGTAAAACATCGCAAAATTGCCATTTACCAGGACATTCAGCTCTCGCCTTCAAGCAGGAAATCTATTCAACCAAATCTGATATAAGGACTCTAGCTCGAACATCCTGTTATATTCCATGTTACACCCGGCCTCTTGCGCCAATGGTGGGGTGTGGGCCTCTCTCAATAGAGAGGTCTAGGGATCCATTCCCCCGGGAAACCCAATCCCCAATGCTAACCCTGTTCTAACATTGGTAAATAATATCCTCCAGCTAAAAATAAAATAAAATTATACTCTATGTTTAGGATCCAGATTGGATGCAGCTTTTGAGCTATGCCCCTTTCAAGGAGTAGCCTAATTTTTTTGCGTGTAAGTTTGTGGGTACTCCAAAGTATACTCTCAAATCCTAATCTTTTAATTCAATTATTAAATATTAAGATTAGAATTGATGTGATATTACAAAAGATAAAATAAGTCAAGTCAAAACCTGACCTTAAGTGATTAACTATAAAAAGTTAGAATTTGAGAGTATATTTAAGAGTATCCATAGACTGACTCATTTTTTGCCAGTCTAGAATTAAGAGGAACCAAAGAACACTAGGAGTCATTCGGACGCAGGCCACAACTAGAATGAACTATGACATTTCCCACTTGGGGAGATGTGAGCGAGCAATCCTGCAAAGTGCAATGGAGGCAGCCAACCTAGGCCATGGGCCTTCCTGATCCATGGCCTGGTCAAGGTAAGTATTGCACATGCACTACTTGGTAATAATAAACCACATGGTAGCAGAAAATTGGGAAGCTACAGTTGGTATTTCTATCAAGTTTTCTCTGGCTCTGTCTGTTTGTACTGACGGTTCAGATATAATGCTATATGAGATTTGATTATGATTTAGTTTTGCAATTTGCAAAAACCCTAGACAGGGTAAGTCTCTACTACCCTTGTTTTATCTCTGTCTAATGCCAAGATTCTTCCAATACAGATTAACGGAGTCAGGTGTCTTGTTTTGATCAATTAAAGTCCTGTGATTGTCACTAGCATTTGTAGAACTAAGCATACATAATAACGTACATTTTCAAAGCACAATTTTGAACTTTTATACATCCTGTATTAATATAACAAAAATCCACATTTGGGTTTTACTATAACTACACCAAATGAAGAGTAAATGACCAACTAGCCCCTACTCTAAACAAGTAAAAATTTTCTTTTAACTCATAAGGAAAAAAGATAAAGGCTACTAGGTTTCAAGGGTAATGTTGTAATTTTCTCATAGGGTAATTTACTTATTTTTTTCATTAATAGCAGGTGAAATTGTTTCTGGTTTCAATACTTGTGTTCCTCCTTAAGGCAAGTGAAAAGGTTCAGCACCAAAATTCTCTAGTTAATATGCATTACTTCATGTTAGGCATCCAAATAATAAAAGCAAGAAAGTTTAAAAAAAAACCCATGAAATTGATGCTAACCTAGAGTGAATCCTTCTTTCAATCCATTTCTCCAATGTGAACAAAAAATCTGCTTTAGTGTATTCACAGAATTGACAGACGCTGCTTTCGACAAGATAAATAAATAAATTTGGCAGTCTCTAACGATTAGCTCACTATCTCAATTAATGTTACCACGGCAAAGACTAGAAAAAGAGCACCTCCTATGTAGGCAATAACCTATACAAGAGAACAAAAGAAGACTTAGTTTCTTACTGTATAAGAAAATGTTACTAAAATAAGTTTATGCTTGAGCATACTAGAAATGATAGCAAAAGAGTAATAAGCAGTCATGTTGGGAGGATAGGAAGAAGCTGTCCTTCTCGATAGACTATAGTACATGTGGCATCCATCAGCAGGCTGAGACTCAATGCTCAGTGGGTCCAGCTTATTTTTGGAGAAGCCAACCAGCGGTGGTGGGTAGTGAGGCCGGACCCCTACGGACCCGCTGTTCGGATGTCTAACTAGGGACGTCTCAAGGGTCATATTCAATCTGTTTTCATGAAAGTGACACTCCGACCAAAATACTTTCTGGATGCTTCAACATAATGTGTGCTATATAAGTTTGATGGTAGCAATTATCTGACTGCTTGTTTTCCATCATAGAATCTACTTGGAGGATTTCTTTGATTGGTAACCCATCTTTATATGTTCCACATGTACAACAGAGAGGCCAGCTTTTCTGATCCTCTTAACTGACTTGAATATTCCTTTTAACAAAATTGGATTTGAAAGGTGAATCCCAGAAATCGACGTGATGACATTATTTGTATGGGTGAAACAATAATATTTGGAGAATGTGTTTCAGAAAATCACTAAGGTTGATAGGTCTCACCTTTTCTGATAAGAATGTCCCTAGTAAGGAACCTCCCAAAACTGCAAGCTGCACAAAGAATTTATAAATGGATCATGCATACTTGAACTAGTGTTTTAAAAGATGAAGGCGTGAGGCGAGGCGTTTGGAACTCCATTGGTGTGAGACTTAAACCTCATGCTCCTTCATTTTGTAAATAAAAAATAATGACAAATTACAAAAAGTTCAAAAAAGAGGAAAGATATATAAGAAGAAAATCGAGTAAAAGCTGCAATTTAAATTTACATTTGTGTTCATGGACTTATTGGAAAATAGATGATGTTCAACCATCAATTCATGTACTGGATATTGGATTTCAACAAACAGTTGCAAAGAGGTCTTGAAGAGGGAAAAATAAAATTTTAAGTCTCAAGTTGTGTGGCTATAACCTGATTTGGGTTAATAGATGAGGTGTATGCCTCATGCATAAAGCGAGCCATGAGGTGTGGGTCATTTGCCTCATGAGTCTCAGACTTTGAGGCTTAAGCCTCAGGGGATTTAAGCTTCAAGGTTGAATCTCGAAGCATTTTCCTTACGCCTTGCCCCGAGGCTTGTGCCTCGCACGCCTTTTAAAACACTGACTTGAACACACAAAATTAGCTCCCACTTTGAAGGAGGGGCTAATAAAACTGAAGAATTTTTAAGTTTTGAGGATACCAATGTTGCAACGCCATGACCAGCTAGTGCTCCCCCAATGACCCCAAGAGGTGATGAGGCCGCAGCAAGTGCTGCATAAGAAGAGAGATTTTGAGTTAAGACAGAGGACAAGAAGAAGAACTACTTGTATCAGGATGAAATGAGCCATCGCTAATGCCGTATGCATGGCAGGCATGTAGAGGAGATCGGGTCGCACCATTCAATGTGTCCCACCTTGGAGAACATTTACCCCCAAAATAATCCAAATCAGATGATCCTAAACATCAGACCATCACATTTTTTTGGACAGACAGAAAATTTGGCTAATGGAACCGAAAAAAGTTAAGTGATCAGTCGGTCATGACTAATGAAACAGGTTAATGTTTTACTGCAGTATCCTTGGTGAGGCCGCCAAATGGAAAGTCCAATCTTCCTGAATGTGTGACACATGTACAGTACAGGTATGGCTTCTTTGCATGCTATCATGAGTACATATTCCTCATTAGGCCTTACTTAGTCCATATGTGAAACGATACATATATCTCGAACTCACCTATTGTGGAGAAAAATGATTTATCACCCCATTCAGCTACAAAAACCAGTAAGAAAGTGCTAATGGCAGTACTAGCAGCAGCCAATATACCAGCACCATTTCCTGAAAATTCTGAAACTGCTAGCTCTGCCTGCTTCAGAACACAGACAAGACAGTGATTAGGTATGTCTATATTTGTTTCACTAATCTCACTTTTAGAACACCAAGCTGCACTTAAAATTGGAAAATACCAAAGAATACTTCATTGTCTGACGAGGTAGTTAGATACCCTACATATTTTGTGCTATCAGTAATGATCTCGATTTGCTTATAGCCTTATACCATTGAGAATTGAAAGTAGAATCTTTCAGTAAAATGAAGCACATGATACATCTACCCAAAATTCCCTGATCCTTTGTAGTGGGTCAAGTGTCCTTCTGTTTTCCTCTCAGTATAAAACATCAGTCTTCCATATAAAAATGTTGGACTATCGCAAGATTATAAAAGAAGAAGAAAAAAATCAAACTTCTATATTTCGGGTGGTGTTTAGTCCCATATCGGAAGTATTTCCGAGCACGTTCCCCCTTATAAGTTCCATAGCATCCCATACGGTTGGTACCCGTTTTGGGAAGCTCTTGGGTGAAGCTTATATGGGCTATGTGTGTGGTCTGCATGTGTGTTGTGTGTGTGTCTGCATGTGTGGTGTGCGTGTGTGTGTTTCCTTTCTTGCCTTCAGTAATCACCATGTGGTGTTATTGAGTTTACCAAAAAAAAAAAAAAGGGAAAGAATTAAAAAGATCAGTAAGTTTGGGCTTGTATGCTCATCACATTAAAGCAAAATTAACTGATTTGTAAAAACATGCAACTATTGACCATGAGGAAAAATTCCTCTCTTAATTATCAAATTTCCTTGCTTTTACTTCACTAATAATTCAACTATATATGGTCAAATATAATCCTGTTAAGAAACTTAATACTTAGAAAATGAATAATTTGTTGCTAAGATATGGTTATTGAAGTTTTTTTCAGTATGAAAAAAAAATGGGGGTGTAAGTAGATCTATAATTTTTCTAGTTTAGAAAAGGTTCAGAATCCATATCATATAATAACAACCCAAACTTTACTAAACTTTCTCATATTAGATCATGCATCAAAGTTTAATACTTCACCTCCTTTTGCTCTTCTTCTGCTTTGAGGCCATCCCCTGAGGAAGCTTCAAGCAAGGTCGAAACCCCAAAATACGCCTGTAGTTATTGAAATTAGTACAGTTGTGATCCTTCTTTAAAACAATAGCTGATATGCTAGTGTTTTTGCTCACTATAAACATGCAAAACATATATGTAGGACTGCATGCCCGTGAGTAGTTAATTCCTCTAGCCAAAAAAATGGATGATCAAAATTACCAAAAGGCAAACTGCAGCAATATCATCAACAGGCAAATCAGTCTCACCAAATCTGCAAATCAGTAGTGTATTAGTATGCTTGACGACTGACAGAAACTTCTTCAAGTAAAGAATAAACAGGAAAGATACCCAACAATATTTACTAAGAGGAAATCCAAGGTTCTGTTGTAGACCACGAGGATGGTCTATCAACATCATACCTGTACACACTGTGCACAGGAGTGGGACACCATTCAATGGTCACAATTAGGGAATCCCCTGACACAAAATTGATGAGATCAAAGGAACAGAACCATCTGATAAGTTGGATTTTTTGAAAGACACAATATATATATATATATATAATGACAGGTCTAAAAACTATTTAAATAATACATTCGATCTACCTGCCATGTCTGCTATGTGAACAAATATGCCATTCGTAAACTATCCCGAAGGTCTACCAAGTAGGACCCATAGTTTTCCTCTTAACCAATACCATAGTTTCCAAGCCTACAAGTTACATGAGAAGCTCAAGGAAATACCTGAATGGAAGGATATCATCGACATAATGAAAAGTCCGTCCAAGAATAACAGACACAATAGTCATTGCCCTGTACATGAAAAAAAAAAAAGACACGTTACAATTCAACGGATCAAAATTCCAAACTTTTATTACAAGAAAAGTTATTAAAATAATTTGCTAATAAATTGCAGTCATTTGGCCCTCAATTTAAGGTAGGCAGCGACTTTTATGAGGTGCGAACAGATAATCCAGATGGTGAAGTGGAGATTTTCATGATGTGTTCACCAAAAGAAGGAACTTGAAAATACATTTGATAAAAGAACTAGTTACAGTGAAATTCAAAGCACTCATTTATATCCCAACCACTATTTTCTGACAGTGGATCCACCTCATTTTGTAAGACTGGGATTGCAAGGGCACGACAAGAGTTTGTTTTTTTTTAAAGCCATATGGTATATCTTCATACCAGTGTTCAAAGGCGAAGGCGTGACATTGGGACTTCAAGATGCAAGCTTCGAGGCTGAAACCTCATGCTTCCTCGTTTTAACAAATAAATAAGAATACTGCAAAAAGGTTTTAAAAATTAATTAAAGGTTATAAAAATTATAATACATATGTGTGTGTTCGCGCACATATGTAATACTATATAAATTATTCAGCCATAAAAAATAAGTTTAAGAGGAAAAGAAAGCTGAAATTTAGATTTACTTTTTTTGTTCATATACATATTGAAAGACTTATGATGTCCAATCATCATGTGGTGAATTTTGGATTCAAGCAAACAATTGCAAAGTAGTCACCAACTATATATATTAAGAAATGACTCAAAATCCTTTAATGTCTACTATGAAAATTAGAGTGAAATATACTCAACAAGGTATTAAAAAGCGTAAATATGTTAGACACAATAAATCAAGTGTTAATTTAAACTAATAAAAAAAAAAAAAAATTATCGATAAAAGAAATTATAAGGCATATTCCTGATAATTTAATGTAAGTCTTAAGTTACGTGACTAGAACAACGAGGCACACACCTTATAAAAAATTAAATTTCAATTATGTGGCTAGAAATAGTGACAAAGTCAAGGTTTGAGAATAATTCGGCAGGGTCAAGTTTGGAAAAATTCAAGAAAAAATAAAAAATAAAAATTATACAAATATACCTAACCATTTGATTAAAAAATATACAAAAATTAGTTTTTTTCCAAATTCGGGAATAGTTTAGGAAATTCGGGACAAATTCAAAAATAATTAAAGAATAATCGGGGATATTCACGAGTAATTCGGCAACCCAAAATTGTGCAATTTCTTATATAAAAAAAACGTTTTTTTGTTGCACTGACTAGAACCTAGTTTTTGATTAATGTATGAGGCACATGCCTTTGACATAAAGCGAGCCTCAAGGCGTGAGGCGTGAGGCGTGAGGCGTGAGGCATGTGCTTCATGCGATTCTCACAATTTGAGGCGTTAGCGTCACGAGAATTAAGGCTCAAGTCGTTTCTTTGAGTCTCGCCTCGAGGCAAGCTTAAGGCGTAAGCCTCACATGCTTTTTAAAATATTGCTTCACACAAGGTTTCCAGTTTTCTAATGTTTGGATGCTATATCCCAAGGTAGAGGAGGCTGCTTTTCTATATCCTCTTACATTGTTTGTTGTCTTTAAGCTCCTTGGGCAGCTTAAAAAAATGAATAGAATCTATACTTCCATAAAATTTATTAACATAAGGTATGCATGCAAGGGACATCTAAAATCCATGTGTAGGATAGAAATTAAAAATCACTTACGCAAGAGCACCATAAGTCCCAATGAAAACAACAGCCGCAGAATTCCTAGCTGCTAATAGTGCCTGTTCAAGACATAAAAAACTCAAATTAGTTGGCAACACATCTTCGATATAACATCTGAACCAAGAGCTCAAGTCAAAAGAATGGAGAAAGATAATATGGATTCAGGATGTGAATTGGATGAAATTTTTTATGTATATCTTTATTTTATTTTTTAAAGAAAGAAAGAAGATATCAATTCATGAAGGTTTAAAAAAACAATTAGTAGTCAGTTTGATGAAATGTTGTAGTCAGTTTTCTTTCTTTGTTCTGCACTCTTCCTGGGTACTGCCTTTTCTGTAATCTATTTTGCTTTTGGGCTTTTCCTTTCTTAATGAAATAACCATTATGCATAAAAAAAATTGAAAAGGCAGTAGTCAATTTTTAAAACTTCAGGCATTGGGCTTAAGATTATAAGCACATTTGAATTTTTTTAAATCTCTTTCTTAGCATCAGGTTAGGCTTTTTGTCGAAAAAATTATTTTTTTCTCCTTTTCTCTTTTCCTAGATGCTAAAAGTGTCTGTTCAAGACATAAAAAACTAAAATTAGAAGGCAACACAATGATTCCATCTTTGATATAACATCAGAGCTAAGAGCTCAAGTCAAAAGAAGGGAGAAAGATAATATGTTTAGGATGTGAATTGGATGAAAACTTTTATATATATCTTTATTTTATTTTTTAAGGAAAGAAGGAAGATATCAATTCATGAAGGTTTAAAAAAAAAATTAGCAGTCAGTTTGATGAATTGTTGTAGTCAGTTTTCTTTATTTGTTCTGCACTCTTCTTGGGTACTGTCTTTTCTGTATTCTGTTTTGCTTTTGGGCTTTTGCCTTAATGAAATAACCATTATGCATAAATTTTTTTTGAAAAAGTAGTAGTCAAAAGTTTAAAATTTTAGGTATCGGGCTTAAGATTATAAGCACATTTGTTTTTTTTTTTTAAATCTCTTTGTTAGCATCAGGTTGGGTTTTTTGTCGATTTTTTTTTTTCTCTTTTCCTATTCTCTTTTGGTTGGTAAGCTAAGATGACTTCATGGAATTAAGGTTGTGAATGCTAGCAGTGTCCAATTGATAGATCAAAATTCTCGTTTTGTTTACAGATCCAACTACAAGTTAACAGGGGACAAGCAAACGAAATTCCCTGAACGTCAGGGAACATCTCTGTCAAATGTCAATAAGCATTATTTTAGATGAAATATTATACCTCAATGTGATTAAGGAGAAATGCGACTAACTATCCTTGTAATAAGTAAAATGAAAGTTTATGTGCATTTAAATTTTAAACCATGAAACTATATATCCCTACTATTATAATGAGAGGAGGGGTAGGTGACATTGATTAACTTTTTTTACTATGACAAAAATATTATATTATCTTATTTCTATTTAGTGAATAGATATTTATGGGTATTAAAGTCATTTCAAATCTATTAACTTCAATCTCCTTAGATAGGGTTGATCCCTCAACTATTTACTCCTTTTTTTTCTCTCCCACTCTCTAAGTGTTTTCAACCGACGCACAACTCACTTTTCTAACACATTTTCTCTCTCCCACATCTCCCCTCTACACACGGGCATAGACTCACTAGGTCCCTCCTCTCCTCCTTCCCTCTGTCACGTGTATCGCAGGCGCGGCCCACTAGTATATATCTATACTAATACTATATGCCAGTTGGTTCCACATGGCATATCCCATTGGCCTCTATTCTCTATTCTGGTTCATGCATGGTCTTCTAATTGATCCAATAAAAAGATGTCATGTTGTCCTTTTAATTATTGTTCTTTATTCATAATTAAGTGATGGGTTAAATGCTCACCTCACCCTCTCACATCCTATTTTTTAATTATAATTAATTAAGTTATAACATTAAACATTAATTATTCTTTCTTCTAATTCTACTATTTAATTGTAATTAATTAAGTTATAACATTTAAATTATTAAAAATATGAAGCCTAAAGGTCTCACACCTCTCTTCACTCCTCTTATAGGTCCCCCCAAATCACCAACCCCTTCTCCCTTCATCTTCTTCACATGGTGTAGGAGAGTAAGGGGGGGCGTCAGTATATGTTTCATAGCATTGTAACGGTTAGAAAAGAAGGTATAGGGACGTGTGTTCATTTAAAGATGTGCAATCCTTTGTAATCATCCTTCTCAGCTTACATATCTAAACGTTGTATCTCTTGGTAGAAGATCAATCTCCAGATGGTTGCCCTCTTTGCAGGCCATGTTGATAATTCTTCAAGCTTGACAAGGACGAGATCTCCAACCCTCAAACGGTTTGCCCCTCTATCACTCTTCTTTCTTTGTTATTGATTTTTGCTGTATAATTATTTGTTTTTGTTTTATTACATACCGCTTCAATTTGTGGTTAGAGGCAATCGTGGCAAACAGATGCTTAGAGAGTCTCTCCAATTCAAAACATTATGACTGGATCGAAAAGGGATGGTGATATGGTAGGAACGTATAGAGGAGGAGAGGCACGTTTCTTCAGAGTTTGTTTTTATTGGAAGGTCAAAGTGGCGTGTTGGATTCGATAAACTAAAGCAAGCAAGCAATTGTTCATGAGTTCAGACGTGCGGTAGCCCCTGCTGTAGCACATTGGGTTACATCATGCCCCTATTTGAGCTTTTAACTAAATTGTTATGGAGAAAGGTATTGGGTTTGAGGGTAAGTGTCCAATTTTATTTCAATTCTTTTGTTTCAATTTATACATCTACGCCTAAGCAACGGTTGAAAGTGTTTGTATCTGTTCTAGGTTAGTGGCCACATTTTGATCATTATAATAAGTTCATGAGTTTTCAATCTCAATAGTTAGATGATCGTCTCATTCTCTATGTATTGTATTATGAATGTAAAACGTGTTTCTGGATTATGTTTCTAGGATTTTGCCTTCAACTACTCTCCCCATGTTATCTCCTTTAATTCTATTAGGTTGGTTTTGAATAGAGCAGTAGTAAGTGGGGGCGTGGACCAATGAGGACCAACCTTAGGTTTGGATAATACTTAACATGAAATTATCTTCTATTAGTGAACTGAAATTGTTGTTCCCGACTTACTACTTTTGCGTTTTCCAGAAATCTAATTAATATGTATTCTTAAACTTTATTATTTTCACAATGGTTGGATTGCAACCATTCTAACCTTACATGCATTGATGTTACATTCAAGTGATATTGACATGTTCCCACCAATATTTATGCTTTCCTTACTTCTTACCACACCCATATACTTGATATTTTACCTGTTTTTTCATAATGTATATTCTGAAACTTACTTTAAGTTTTAATTCACTGCTGACCAATGGATAAAACTTAGTTCAATAATCCATTATTGTTGATGACATACAAAAAAAAAAAAAAAACTTACCAGATGATCATGGTTGATCTCTATTCATAGGATAACTGCATCATTTTTAACCCTTTAGTGTGTTCTTTAAGGGCGTCCTGAACTATATTTCAAGTAAATTAATTTACAATTACATTATCAACTTCAAATTAATTTTGATTTTGTTATACTTTTTTTTCTTTTGACATTTCCGTGCATCGCACGGGCTCCTTTTTAGTATATATATATATATATGAAAATGCTCACTCAATTCAGAAATTTTAGTTATGTGAAAATGCTCACTCAATTACTAAAATTTAACTCCTCAATTATCAGTAGGTGCATTCTTACCGCAATGAAAAAGGTCTTGTCCCCTAGTTCAGAGAAAAAGATTAGCAAGAATGCCTGCAATAAAAAGAATTGAATTGGTGATGTTAGCAACTAGAGATGAACGTTTCCATGTGAAAAAAAGAAGTGATTTCAGTAAGAGGACACTTAATTGTATAACTTGCATTCCTTTGAGGTACTTATTAGGCATGGCATAATGACGTCAACAATAAACCAATGCCACAAATAAATGAATAGAAATTTGCACTCCTTGATCTGGAGAATAAAGATTAATCATTCACATCTTGCCTACAAAAAACTGAATGTCAACATCTATACTTACTCCTAACTTTAGTCCTATTTATCTTCTCAAGAACTACATGGTTAAACCTTGTTTTTCTTTTTTTGGGATTTTCAGTAAAAGAATAAAATATAAATGCTGCATGAAGGTGGCAGTACAAAAAGATCACAGCTAGGGTTCTAAACTTTTCATGTTGTAAGACTGCATGAAGGAGTACTTATCAATTGATTTCCGAATCAGAGATACATATATCATGGAAAAAAAATCCAAAGCTGGACCTATGACTTTCTACGGACTGCATTCTGAAAACTCAATAACAAAATTTACCTCACCAACGACCCACTCAAAGACTTGGAAGACATAATCACTGATTATATGTTCTTTTCACATTTCCTTTATAGCAAGAGGAGTCTTGGCCGAAAGCCTGAAAGGAATCAGTTGACAGAACAGTATATCATGCACTAGGGAGCTTAGATATCTTCAATTCCCAAGTGTCATGGAGAACAAAGTCCATGCTTTCTTTACTGTCTTCATTCACTTGTTTAGGATTAGGCAGGATTTAGGATAAGTATTTAACATGAATGGATAATTTGACAAAGAACGTTATAAAGATCCAGAGATTAGCGTTTTATGTTTTGAGGTCACATTATGGTTCCTTCCAAGTTCCAATTCTATGTCAGTTGATGTTATCTATAGTATGCCCCAAGAAACATCTACATGGTATTGATTACCATACATCAGAAATACAATTAAGTGGTAATAATTAGAAGGACATAATGCAAGACAGTGTATCATCTAGTCAAGTAAAGCATAAATGAATTTAAACATGAAAATCTCTTTTAAGTTCCAACATACTTGCAATATAAAGATGCATTGACAATATGCTTTACTTACAATAACTAAAATGTCAGTGGTAAAAGTTACAAGGAGATTTTCCTAACTGAAGCAAAACCTGTGCTAAGATCACCGAGATCCCCTATGTAAGGAATTGACTGCAACCCACTAGCAAACTCTGAACCAGCCACTGCCTGTTGAGAACCTTGAAATGTGAGCAACCCAAAGAGCAGCGCAAACTTCAGCCAACTATGAAATGATGCATCAGAAACTGGAACATCTTCATGTTTCAAAGATGTGGACGCGCAAATTTCACTTCTTGGGCTGCTTTCTGCAGGAGATTCATCCAAAGCACTGCAATCATATTGAATTTCCATCGATCTTGAAGTTGGTTTGTAACTCTTGCCGTCAAGGAATCTATGCTCCTGAAGACAAAATGTAATGCCTCCATTTAGCATATGTATTAGAAAGGGAAGCATAAACCACAAATCCAGAGTACCATATATCTAATAAATATAATAGATAATCACTAATTAGCCTCTAACTATTAGCATATAAAGGTAACAATCCCGTTGCTTGAACTATGGACTGCACTATATAAAATTGCCAGCAGAATTGAAATTAACATTACAGCATTAAGTCCTTCCAGTCAAACTATAAAACCAAGCCAAACAACAACTGTCATCATACTTCAGAATACTGCTCTGAGGCATAAATACTATATAAAGTCAATACATATCCAACTTTAAGCATCCCGAAGAAAATTCGCAATAGAGGAGATAAGTTCTAGATTCTAACTACGGTATTCCAAAGGCATAGCTGTCCATGTGTGCCTGTGGAGCGACTATTTGATGTGTCTCATCTAGGAGACTTCTACACCAAAATTCAAACCATTTGGATGATTGTAACCATCCAGCCCATCACATTCTATTGTATGCTGGTGAAAAGGTGAATTGTCTAGAAAAAAAATTGTATAGATGGATGGTTAAGCCATTGAAGCAGGAATAGTTTTTGGCATAGATATGTCCTGCAGCTGCGAGGGACTCTAACAGTGGGTTACATCCCCCTGCATGTAGGCTGTTGGTAGATAGTAGTTATGTTCTTTCAAAAATTTTCTTTGTTAAGAAAAAGTAAAAGCATCAGCTGCAACTATCAACTAAATCCAAGTGGACTGGTGACTATTGAGTTACACCATTACCACAACAAGTTGCTTGTACCACAGGAAAAGGGCCTGTTCTAGACTTCTCTATAATATATAGTAATGCATAATGAATAAAAAATAATGGGTTGCAAGGAAAAATTACAAGGCTACATCCGTTGGCCAACGACGTTTGTAGCAATTGCTCTAACCACTCTTCCTCTATATTTACATCTTGAGGCCATTGTCTTGAATACCTGCACAACATTTTTTCTTCCATTTAATTACTGAAACAGCTCATTTGATCAGTTCATTTCTCATTTGGAATTTGGAAAAGTTCACATTCAAAATGCATTGTCTTAGCGATATTAGCCTAAAACTCTGGGTTTATCAATCTTTCCACACACACATAGATTGGCAGTTTCAATGCATCATCCCAGAAATTAAAAAGTCCAAATAGTGGCCAACTGAAACAGTTTGCAGGTAATAAAACTCCGAATTAAAGAAAATCTAAAATGATGAATACATCAGATTCATGATTTTACTTTTTTATTTTCTAAAACCATTAAAAAAAAAAAAACACGAACAAGAAGAATAACAAGAAAATAATTTCTCCAATAATTCAAAAAACGTATTTTAAAACTGAATTCTGCTGAAATTCAAGCTCGAAGTTAGAGAAAAGATACAATAACCCAAAATCGAACTGAAACCACGATTGATTCAAACATGCTACTGAAAGCTCAAACGATGCAACAAAGAAACTGAAAATTCTACTGTTATCCATCCAAAATTCAAGAAGGAATTAAGAAATGTTACAGAGAGAACTGAAGAAAAAAGGGGGGGAAATCGAAATTACCTCGATAAAACAAGACTGGAATTCCTACGAAAACGCTTGGAATTCTGATTCTGAGAGCAAATGTTTAGAGAAAACAAAGAATAATTGAAAAGCTTCGGAGGTTTTGGAGAAGGAGGATGTAAATGTAACCTAAAAACGCTCTCAGAGAGCGTTAGGGTTTGCATTTTGAGAGCTCTTTTCTCAGTCTCGTCTTCTCCACCTTACGTTCGAAGGTAAGCTCTGCTCCCGCATTTAAACGATAGTGTTGATAGATATTTATCTCTTAGGAGAGTCTTGTGTCCGAGTACGCGGACCCTTAATTTGGGTTAGGGTCGCGTCGGGTCGGGTGGGCGGGCGGGCCACGAGCTGGCCCGGCCCAATTTGCAGCCCTAGTTTCGATCCTCCAATGCAGGGTGGCCATTTCTGACCACCTGTAAATCCACATACTTTTGTGGGTTCGGGGTTATTTTTATGAACCTATTTATAATTGGGTTTGGTTTGATTTGGCGCCCAAAACCTCCAATACTTTTTTTTGAGACCAGGGGTTCCCCCAACCCCAACCCGCCACACCGGGTAAGTCCGGAAAACCGTGCAGAGCTGCCACCAAAGGGGGAGTGAGGAATGGAACCCAAGACCCCTCACATGGCGAGACGGCCCAGGAACCATTGGTCCACCCCTTCGGTGGTAAAACCTCCTATACATAGTGCTGCTTCAGTGATTTGTGGATTCTTTCCTCAAACCTTGCTCCCATAAAATCGGATCATTCCTACCCGGTTAGCTAATTTGCTACAACGCCACAAATTCTAGATTTTTGGAATCTCAGAGGCGTGACATTATAGCAGATCAAATATAGTCAACTAACTTTCATTCTTTTATTTGAAGTATACAAATCATATGATTTTATAGATCAACTAAAAGATCATTTCCAATATCAAAATTTGTACAAATGACATTTTAAGTTCTTGAATCTTGTATCTCAAAAATCCAAGGTCTTGCCTCTTGAATCATATACACCAAGAGCTACGTTCTTTATAACCATTCACTCTGCAAGATGATTGATAAAAGAAAATGAGCTAGATAGCTCAATGAGTAAATAATCATATTTGATAAGGTTCAAACTCGATTAAACCATATACACTTGAATGAAAACAGAAATACGGACGATTCTTCAAAATTGATTCTAAATCATTGAAAAAATATGGTTTAAATTTTAAATATTGATGAAAATAAATGGGCAAATATATAGATACTCAAGTTACCATATAGCTAATAGATGCACCGAATACCGAGTGTAACCTCAACCGATTTAAGACTTATAGCCAGATCAAAAGAGATTCATATCAAACAATTACTTGGCCAGGTCCACATTTAGGGTCTAATTTACTACCTATTATACCGAACCTTGAACCGGTTCACGGTACAATTTGTTTGGATTCGAAAAATAGGCGAACCCTGAACTTGAACCCAATAACTTTGGTTCAATGATTTTCCTGTTTGAGCTTGACGGTTTTTTTCTTTGAGTTTGACGAATTTAATTTGTAGGTTTGCAAACCTCTCATAAAGGATATTTTCTTTTTTTAAAAAAAAAAAAATATTTATACTATATATATATATATATATATATAAAAGCCAACCAAACTAAGAGAACGTAAGGTTTGGACTTCATCATACCCCAAATAATCTCATTATACCCCTCGTGAACCAGGTTCACTCCAGAGTAAATAATTGCAAACCCAAATTCGAATAGAAGAATAACTAAGATTGATTCCTAGTTTCTACCTTCCTAACTCACTTTTTCACACTAATTTTTTTCAAACGTAGATAGGATGAGATGAGAAAAAGAAAAGTGGCATGGTGTGAGATAAATATAATAGGGATGGAAAAGAATTTGGATAACCATTGTTTAGACAAACTTGATAAATATTGTCAGAATAAGTACTGGAATAGAAAAAGTAAAATGATGTTTTTACTATAGAGGTATTGCTCAACCAACAAATCATGACAAAAAGACTTAGTGCACAAACAAAATATGGTCCCATAACTGATGTTTATGGGTTGGACCTTGGGCCCCATATGTGTGAGTGTGTGCATGTTGTGTGTATAAAGTGTTTGAGTTAATTTGTGATAAAAAAAAAAACCATAAAATAATTATTATATAAATATACTTTTATGAGTTAGCATACAGAGGGGGCAAACCATCATCCTATAGATGCATTCGGCAGAGGCGCTCCCAGCAACTCTTGCCCTCGTTCCCCTTTGGGCACTTAGGTTTGGACTCCACCAACTCTTGCCCTCGTTCCCCTATGGCCACTTAGGTTTGGACTCCACGACCCGTTGGGTAATAACACTTAACTATTCACTAGTATGATATAATTAAATTTCAATACTTAATGAATTAATCAAATATTAATTTTAAGTTGAAATTCTATTATAATTTAATTACTAGTTACATTATTTATTGCAAGTTGGAGGAGAGGAAAAAAAGAACCCAATTAGGTTTGAACTAGTGACTTCTTGATCTGCAATCAAATGCTCTACCATTGATCTATGGAACCTTGTTTTATTTACCTTAACTTATTTAATAAAAATGTTGTATTATTACAATTAAACAACATTCGTAAATATTCCTATAATGAATACTACCCCATTATGATTTCCATTAATCATTTTCAAATGAACCTACCCAATTTTGGTTGCAACCGGGTATGTTTAAATCACTGAGTACTTGAACATGATCGGGGCTCGACAGCGCCAAGCCATTGTCACTCCTATGAAGTAACAAGGGGCTTGTACCTAGTATAATTTAGATTTATTTTTTTGTTCATGTACGGATTCAAAGACGTATGATGTTCAATCATCATCTCGCCATCATTCCTCTTTGGGCACTTAGGTTTGGACTTCACAACCGTTGGGTCATAATACTTAGTTATTCACTAGTATGATATAATTAAATATTTAATGCATTAATCAAACATTAAATTAAAATTTAAATGCTATTATAATTTAATAAAATATAGTTTAATTATTTATTGAAGGTTGGAGGAGAGGCAAAAAAAGGGCCCAACCAGGTTCGAACTGGTGACCTCTTGATCTGCAGTCAAATGCTCTACCACTGAGCTATGGACCCAAGTTTTATTTAGCTTATCTTATTTACTAAAATATGTTGTATTATTACAATTAAACAACATTCATTACATTCGTAATTATTCCTATAATGAATATTACCCCCATTATGATTTCCATTAATCATTTTCAAGTAAACCTACCCAATTTTGGTTGCAATCGGGTATTTTTAAATCACTAGTACTTTAGCATGACCAAGGCCCGATAGGACCAACCCATTGTCACTCTTATGCAGTAAGCCAGTAACAAGGGGCACAAACCTAACATAATTTAGATTTACTTTTTTGTTCATATATAGATTGAAAGACGTATGATGTTCAATCACCATCTTGCCCTCATTCCCCTTTGGGCGCTTAGGTTTGGACTTCACGTCCCATTGGGTCATAATACCTACATACTCACTAGTATGATATAATTAAATACTTAATGCATTAATAAGACATTAATTTTGAATTTAATACTATTATAATTTAATAAAAATATATTTAAATTATTTATTACAGGTTGGAGGAGAGGAGAAAAAGGGAAAATGAGTTCAAATATAGCAAAAAGGGTGAAACGTGGACCTAAACTTTCATTGGACGTAGCGCAGCGACCATAGCTCCAAATAATTATTGCACCCATACATTCGAACGTCTTGACGAGCTCTACAGTTACAAAAAATAGTTTGCTCAATTCGCTCTCCAAAAATTTGATAAAAATTGCTTTCTTTTCCTGGACGATGAAAATACGAAAAGGAGTACCATAACTTATAACGGGGATAACTCCGCGACCGTAACTCGAAATATTACTTGTGAGCCGTACTTTCGAAGGTATCGAAAAGCTCTATGTCATAGGCTCAGATTTTTCATAAATCACCTTCAGAAATGTAAGATACAGCCTTTTTATCTCCGTTGATAAAAATGAGTTTAAATCTAGCAAAACGGGTGAAACGCGGACCTAAACTTTCGTCGGATGTAGCGCGGCGACCGTAGCTCCAAAAAATTATTGCCACCCATACATTCGAACATCTCGAAGAGCTATTCAGTTCCAAAAAATATTTTGCTCAATTCACTCTCCAGAAATGTGAGAAAAAGTGGTTTCTTTTTCCGGATGACGAAAATACGAAAAGGAGTACCCTAACTTATAACGGGGATAACTTCGCGACCATAACTCGAAATATTACTTACGAGCCATACTTTCGAAGGTATCCAAAAGCTCTACGTCATAGGCTCTGAGTTTGCACAAATCGCATTCCGGAAATGTAAGATACAGCCTTTTTATCTCCGTCGACGAAAATGAGTTCAAATATAGCAAAATGGGTGAAACGTGGACCTAAACTTTCGTCGGACGTAGCGTGGCGACCGTAGCTCCAAAAAATTATTGCCACCCATACATTTGAATGTCTTGACAAGCTCTACAGTTGCAAAAAATATTTTCCTCTATTCGCTCTTTAGAAATGTGAGAAAAAGTGGTTTCTTTTTCTGGACAACGAAAATACGAAAAGGAATACCCTAACTTATAACGGGGATAACTTCGTGACCGTAAACCAAAATATTAATTGCAAGCCATACTTTCAAAGGTATCAAAAATTTCTACATCATAGGCTCAGAGTTTGAACAAATCGCATTCCGGAAATGTAAGATACAACCTTTTTATCTCTGTCGACAAAAATGAGTTCAAATCTAGCAAAACAGGTGAAACGCGGACCTAAAATTTCGTCGGATGTAGTGCGGCGACCGTAGCTCCAAAAAAATATTGCCACCCATACATTCAAAAGTCTTGACGAGCTCTACAGTTCCAAAAAATATTTTGCTCAATTCGCACTCCAGAAATGTGAGCAAAAGTGATTTCTTTTTTGGACGACGAAAATACGAAAAGGAGTACCCTAACTTATAACGGGGATAACTCCGTGACCGTAACTCAAAATATTAATTGCGAGCCATGCTTTCGAAGGTATCAAAATTCTCTACATCATAGTCTCAGAGTTTGCACAAATTGCATTCCGGAAATGTAAGATACAACCTTTTTATCTCCGTCGACGAAAATGAGTTCAAATATAGCAAAAGGGGTGAAACGCGGACCTAAACTTTCGTCGGATGTAGCACAGCAACCGTAGCTCCCAAAAATTATTGCCACCCATACATTAGAACATCTTGATGAGCTCTACAATTCCAAAAATAGTTTGCTCAATTTGCTCTCCAAAAATTTGAAAAAATTGGTTTCATTTCCCGGACGACAAAAATACGAAAATGAGTAGCCAAACTTATAACGGGGATAACTCCGCGACCGTAACTTGAAATATTACTTCCGAGCCATACTTTCAAAGGTATTGAAAAGCTCTATGTCATAGGATCAGAATTTGCACAAATCGCATTCCGGAAATGTAAGATACAACCTTTTTATGTCCGTCGACGAAAATGAGTTCAAATCTGGCAAAACGGGTGAAACGCAAACCTAAACTTTGGTCGGACGTAGCGCGGCGACCTTAGCTCCAAAAAATTATTGCCACCCACACATTCGAACGTCTTGACGAGCTCTACAGTTCCAACAAATATTTTTCTTAATTCGCTCTATAGAAATATGAGAAAAAATAGTTTCTTTTCCCGGATGACGAAAATACGAAAAGGAGTACCCAAACTTATAATGGGAATAACTCCGCGACAGTAACTCGAAATATTACTTGTGAGCCATACTTTCAAAGGTATCGAAAGGATCTACATCATAGGCTCAGATTTTGCACAAATCACATTCCGGAAATGTAAGATACAACCTTTCTATCTCTGTCGACGAAAATAAGTTCAAATATAGCAAAACGGGTGAAACGTGGACCTAAACTTTCGTTGGACGTAGCACGGCGACCGTAGCTCTAAAAAATTATTCCCACCAGTACATTCAAACGTCTTGACAAGCTCTACAGTTCCAAAAAATAGTTTGCTCAATTCACTCTCTAGAAATGTGAGAAAAAGTGGTTTCTTTTTCCAGACGACGAAAATACGAAAAGGAGTATCCTACAGGTTGGGAGAGAGGCGAAAAAGGACCAAACAAGATTCAAACTGGTGACCTCTTGATCTGTAGTCAAATGCTCTACCACTGAACTATGGAACCATGTTTTATTTACCTTATTTTATTTATTAAAAAATATTGTATTATTACAATTAAACAACATTCATTACGTTCATAAATATTCTTATAATGAATATTACCCCAGTATGATTTCCATTAATCATTTTCAAGCGAACCTACCCAATTTTGGTTGCAGCCGGGTATGTCTAAATCACTAAGTAATTTACCTTGACCAGGGCCCGATAGGGCCAACCTATTGCCACTCCTATGCAGTAACAAGGAGCACAAACCTAACATAATTTAGATTTACTTTTTTTGTTCATATACAGATTGAAAGACGTATGATGTTCAATCATCATCTCGCCCTTGTTCCCCTTTGAGCACTTAGGTTTGGACTACACGACCTGTTGGGTCATAATACCTAAATATTCACTAGTATGATATAATTAAATACTTAATGCATTAAATAAAACTTTCAATTTGGATTTAATGATATTATAATTAATAAAAATATAGTAAAATTATTTATTGCAGGTTGAAGGGGAGGCAAAAGAGGGCCCAACCAGGTTCGAACTGGTGACCTCTTGATCTGCAGTCAAATGCTCTACCACTGAGCTATGGACCCATGTTTTATTTATCTTATCTTATTTAATAAAAATTGTTGTATTATTACAATTAAACAACATTCGTTACATTCATAAATATTCCTATAATGAATATTACCCCATTATGCTTTCCATTAATCATTTTCAAGGAAACCTTCCCAATTTTGGTTGCAGTCAAGTATGTTTAAATCACAAAGTAATTTAGCATGACTAGAGCCCGATAGGGCCAACCCATTGCCACTCCTATGCAGTAACAAGGGGCACAAGCCTAGCATAATTTAGATTTATTTTTTTGTTAATATATAGATTGAAAGACGTATGATGTTCAATCATCATCACGCCCTCGTTCCCCTTTGAGCACTTAGGTTTGGACTTCACGACCTGTTGGGTCATAATACCTAAATATTCACTAGTATGATATAATTAAATACTTAATGCATTAAATAAAACATTAAATTTTAATTTAATGCTATTATAATTTAATAAAAATATAGTTAAATTATTTATTGCAGGTTGAAGGGGAGGCAAAAAAGGGCCCAACCAGGTTCGAACTGGTGACCTCTTGATCTGCAGTCAAATGCTCTACTACTGAGCTATGGACCCATGTTTTATTTATTTTATATTATTTAATAAAAATTGTTGTATTACTACAAATAAACGTTCATAAATATTCCTATAATGAATATTACCCCATTATGCTTTCCATTAATTATTTTTTATTCATATATAGATTGAAAGACGTATGATGTTCAATCATCATCTCGCCCTATTTCCCCTTTGAGCACTTAGGTTTGGACTTCATGACCCGTTGGGTCATAATACCTAAATATTCAGTAGTATGATATAATTAAATACTTAATGCATTAAATAAAACATTAAATTTGAATTTAATGCTATTATAATTTAATAAAAATATAGTTAAATTATTTATTGCAGGTTGAAGGGGAGGCAAAAAAGGGCCCAACCAGGTTCGAACTGGTGACCTCTTGATCTGCAGTCAAATGCTCTACCATTGAGCTATGGACCCATGTTTTATTTACCTTATTTTATTTATTAAAAAATATTGTATTATTACAATTAAACAACATTCATTACGTTCATAAATATTCTTATAATGAATATTACCCCAGTATGATTTCCATTAATTATTTTCAAGCGAACCTACCCAATTTTGGTTGTAGCTGGGTATGTCTAAATCATTGAGTATTTTACCTTGACCAGGGCCCGACAGGGCCAACCTATTGCCACTCCTGTGCAGTAACAAGGAGCACAAACCTAACATAATTTAGATTTACTTTTTTTGTTCATATACAGATTGAAAGACGTATGATGTTCAATCATCATCTCGCCCTTGTTCCCCTTTGAGCACTTAGGTTTGGACTACACAACCCAATGGGTCATAATACCTACATATTCACTAGTATGATATAATTAAATACTTAATGTATTAAATAAAACATTAAATTTGGATTTAATGATATTATAATTAATAAAAATATAGTAAAATTATTTATTACAGGTTGAAGGGGAGGCAAAAAAGGGCCCAACCAGGTTCAAACTGGTGACCTCTTGATCTGCAGTCAAATGCTCTACCACTGAGCTATGGACCCATGTTTTATTTATCTCATCTTATTTAATAAAAATTGTTGTATTATTACAATTAAACAACATTCGTTACATTCATAAATATTCCTATAATGAATATTACCCCAATATGCTTTCCATTAATCATTTTCAAGCGAACCTTCCCAATTTTGATTGCAGTCAGGTATGTTTAAATCACCGAGTACTTTAGCATGACTAGAGCCCAATAGGGATATAATTAAATGCTTAATATATTAAATAAAACATTAAATTTGAATTTAATGCTATTATAATTTAATAAAAATATAGTTAAATTATTTATTGCAGGTTGAAGGGGAGGCAAAAAAAGGGCCCAACCAGGTTCGAACTGGTGACCTCTTGATCTGCAGTCAAATGCTCTACCACTGAGCTATGGACCCATGTGTTATTTATCTCATCTTATTTAATAAAAATTATTGTATTATTACAATTAAACAACATTCGTTACATTCATAAATATTCCTATAATGAATATTACCCCAATATGCTTTATGCTTTGCATTAATCATTTTCAAGCGAACCTTCCTAATTTTGGTTGCAGTTAGGTATGTTTAAATCACCGAGTACTTTAGCATGACTAGAGCCTAATAGGGCCAACCCATTGCCACTCCTATGCAGTAACAAGGGGCACAAGCCTAACATAATTTAGATTTATTTTTTTGTTCATATATAGATTGAGAGACGTATGATGTTCAATCATCATCTCGCCCTCGTTCCCCTTTGAGCACTTAGGTTTGGACTTCACGACCCGTTTGGTCATAATATCTAAATATTCACTAGTATGATATAATTAAATACTTAATATATTAAATAAAACATTAAATTTGAATTTCATGCTATTATAATTTAATAAAAATATAGTTAAATTATTTATTGCAGATTGAAGGGGAGGGAAAAAAGGGCCCAACCAGGTTCGAACTGGTGACCTCTTGATCTGCAGTCAAATGCTCTACCACTGAGTTATGGACCCATGTTTTATTTATTTTATATTATTTAATATAAATTGTTGTATTATTACATATAAACAACATTCGTTACATTCATAAATATTCCTATAATAAATATTACCACAATATGCTTTCCATTAATCATTTTCAAGCGAACCTTCCCAATTTTGGTTGTAGCCAGGTATGTTTAAATCACCGAGTACTTTAGCATGACTAGAGCCCGATAGGGCCAACCTATTGCCACTCCTATGCAGTAACAAGGGGCACAAACCTAGCAGATTTATTTTTTATTCACACATAGATTGAAAGACGTATGATGTTCAATCATCATCTCGCCCTCGTTCCCCTTTGAGCACTTAGGTTTGAACTTCACGACCCGTTGGGTCATAATACCTAAATATTCACTAGTATGATATAATTAAATACTTAATGCATTAAATAAAACATTAAATTTGAATTTAATGCAATTATAATTTAATAAAAATATAGTCAAATTATTTATTGCAAGTTGAAGGGGAGGCAAAAAAGGGCCCAACCAGGTTCGAACTGGTGACCTCTTGATCTGCAGTCAAATGCTTACCATTGAGCTATGGACCCATGTTTTATTTATCTTATCTTATTTACTCAAAAATGTTGTATTATTACAATTAAACAACAATCATTACGTTCGTAAATATTCATATAATGAATATTACCCCATTATATTTTCCAATTAATAATTTTCAAGCGAACCATTCCAATCTTTGTTGCAGCTGGGTATGTTTAGATCACTGAGTACTTTAGCATGACCAGGGCTAACCCATTGCCACTCCCATGCAGTAGCAAGGGGCACAAACCTAGCATTTACAGTACAAAACTACAAATCGTGAACCAGGGCTCAACCCAATTGTTGGACAAAATCCATGGAGGAAACTTCAATGACTCAATTCACCTAATACAACAAATTCCATTTATTCATTCATTTTGGCATACCTTTTACCAACAATCATACAATTTGATATCGACGCGAAGCCGGAAGTATACCTCACCTTCAAAGGCATCGGTCATAAGTGTCGCGACTCCCCTAGCCATGAAGAAGTCTCCGGTTCCACCAACCACTGAAATGTCTCTAGTCTTGTTCATCAACGGATCAGCTCCGGCAAAATTTAGAGTACCCTTGTAATCTGTAGAATTGAGAACAAATGAGAAGCCTAGCCAAGCAGTGAAAATTTCTTTCTTGTCGTAGAGATAGAGGCCTTGAGCTCGACCGACTGGTTTCGAGTGTAGATTGTTGTCTAGAGTAATGGGGTCATCAAACACAACTAAGTCTCCAAAATGGTTTTGTCCAGCCAAGATGGTCTTATTCCCCCAAGCGGGTGCTCCGATAATGGCCGCCGTTGCATTCCTAGCATTCTTGCCGTTGTAAATTATGTCGTGGAAGAACAATACCAATGTCTTACAAGGATGATGGAGTCTCATTTTCCGGCCGGGAACGACGGTGGACTCGGAGAGGCAGAGGAAGAGGAGGAGAATTGAAATGAGTGTTCTGCCTCCCATTGTTTGTTTATGATTCTGATGTGATTAGCGTTCTCCAGTCTCATGATATATAAGGGTTTGGAATTATTATTATATGATCAATTTGCCTATGTCTTAACTTTGAAGGGATCTCAATTCCCCCATGTGATTGTTCCTTTCGGTTGCTTGCTATCTACTACTCCCTTAAATCATTTGTTTAGTTACTTATTTGGTACCCTAGGTTCTGTATTTGGGATGGTCCAGAGGATCCCACCTTATTGATTCCGATATTACTGTCTAGAATTTTGCTAGCCCAATCTCATTCTTCCATAAACACAAGGTAGTGGCTACAAATGTCAAACATCTCTTGATTTTTTATTTCTTTTTTTAATTTGTTAAAATATCAAACATCCCCACGTGTTGTACCTATTCTTGCGATGTGGAAGTTTTTGCGAGTGGGCTTAGCACTCCTCTGCTGTCTATAAAGGATTATTGCAAGCATTGGCTTTATCATATCTCTTTCTCATTTCCCAATCAATACAGCAAAAAAAACCCTCCAAAAGTTTGTATTTTTCAAAGTTTCCATGCAGGCATAAAACGTAGAAGAGTGAGCAAAGCAACACATATAGGTTTGGAGTCTTTGGACTATATCTCATCGCATTATTACAATTTTTTTTGGGGTACAATGCATCGTTTGGAGTCTTTGAACTATATCTCATCGCATTGTTACAATTACAATGCATCGATTGGAGTCTTTGGACTATATACCTCATCGCATTATTACAATTTTTTTGGGGTACAATGCATCATCTATCTACTTTAGTTGCTAGGATGACTTCGGATCAATTCTGACACTTGCGAGAATGGAAAAGACAGGTCAAGAAACTAGAATCACTATGAGTTTGGACTTTGTAGACTCTCAAATATTGTAAACTTTAAAGAATAAGTTATAATAGTTTTGTGGAAAGAATGTTTTTGGATACACCTAGGACATGGATTCTATATATACCAAGATAGTGACAAATTAGACCTAATATTTTTGTAGAGTTTGATCGTTTTCAAACACTAATTTTTTTTCTAATTTAATAATAGGATTTCCCTATGGGGAGAAATATGAGAGGAGATGGTATGTTTGAAATTTCTTTTAAAAATAAGACATAAAGACTAGTTTTTTTTAAAAAAATATATATACATGTGCCCAAAATTTTTTAGACATTCAATTAGACTTTAACCAAACACTCTAAAGTCTAAATAAGCTCCAATTATTTATAGATCCCAAATGCCTAAAGAAAAATCACTAAGAAACAATATAAGAAAAATGATCAAAATCACCTCTGATACCATGCTAACAATGAAAATATCCAGGGGTCTATTCGAGCCGAGCTGAGTCGAGTTGGGTCAAGTTCAAGCTCGGCTTGAAACGTAAAAAATAAAAATAAATTTACTCAATTTCTAAAAACATATTATAAATAGAATGCTACTATTATTATAATATTAAAAAAATTAAAAATTTAAAAATATTATTAATTATTAATAACAATATTATTCTATTGTAAATATGTCAAATTGAACCGAGCTTCAATCGAACCAAGTTTGAGCCGAGCCAAGCCGAGCTTTTGAGGCGGCCTGGCTTGAATACACCCCCAAAAAAACCCAAAGCTTGAATTACATTAATCAGTACCTAATTTAGGTTTAAAATTTAAATAAGGTTCATGATAAATTATTAATAGAAACCTAATCAAACTAGGAAATTATCCTAAATCTAATCTAATTCAGGGTGGGTCGGTGCGAATACCCAATTAGGACTAGTCCTTGGCTTGAAGGGTTTGGGACATCCTCCATTACCAAAAAGGAAAATAATCTAAACATAATCTAGAGTTCTAGACATATCTCTACACTAGCCACGTCTTCATGAGGACTTGACTCCAATATTTCACCCAAATTAAGGCACATCATAGCCATATGAGCTAGAGAAGCAGGTACGTCATAACATTACTACCATATTAGTTCCTAAATCCTCTAAGGTGATTGTGAAGCTCTTTCTTTGGTAGAAAGACATCATTGTAGGGAAAGCTAAGGGATTGCAACTGGGTCGAGACTTTGGGAATGAGCACTACTCATCCAAAGTCATCATCGACTGCATTCGTGGGCAGAGCCGAATGGCGAATATGAAACCTAGTCCAAGAAATTAAACATCTACCACTGCAAGCCTTTAAGCATACCATGATCGTTTATCCCAGGCAAGGTTTGAAATTTCGATTGTCTCGGTAATTTCAATGGGGGGTTAGTGGGGGTGGGGGTTATTCGGAAAAATCTACTGGGATTTCAAAAGGCACCCTCACCCGCTTCATCCCATTTAGGGCTGTAAACGGATGCAGTTATTATCTGTATCCGATTTGTATCCGAATCGGTTTAGGTGCATAATTATTTGAATAGGTATCTGGTGGAGCGAATTCGGATAGTAAAATTACTATCCGTTTATAATCGGATACGAATTCGGATACTGGTATATCCGATCCGATAAATGTCCATCCGATTATCTAATATATATAAATAATATATTTTAAATTTATAAAGTTAATATAATCATTAAAATATATTTTTTTAATAAAAATTTATATATTTTATAAACTTTTTTAAATATTAATTTATATTTTTAAAAATAATCGGATAATTCGAATACTATTTGAATCTTGATATTTTCATCGGCTTCGGATACAAATGTCATATTTCACTATCCGCTGGATATTTATTCAGATTCGGATATTCGAATATATAATTAGATACGAATTCGGATATACCACTATCCGCTCCGTTTACAACCTTAGTCTCATTGTCCTTATTCCTATCAGGGCTATTTTCTATGCAGGCGTTAGGGTTTTAGGCTTTTTTTTAATTTATTATTTATTACCTAAAGTTACTTTTTGGACACGAAAATGCACTATTCATAGGATGGTGTCCAATATATGCTTTATTTGTTTGATGGAAAATAATCACCTCCTCAGCCAGTGACGCAAGTGTAAGGACCCCATGTTTGCACCCCATATCCCTCTTCTTCAAATACTTCAAGGTTTAACCAAGGCCCAAACCCACTTGATCAAACTTATACCCAAACAACTCAATCAAGCCTAATTACTTAATTCTATTACCTAAGCCCAAGTAGTCAAGCCTAATTACCATAACCCAAACCCAATTATCATAGCCAAAGTCCAACAACCATAACCCATGACTTATCTACTAACAACCCATGATCCATAAGATCTAGTCCACATACCCACATCCATTCAACCTACATCCAAATCCTACAAACCCAAGCCCACTTTTCACTTTCCTACAAAAGACCTCTTATTTTTTCTTCAAACACCAAATAACCTCATTTTTGTGTCTATACACCTTTTTGACCACTCAATCACCTCTTATCAAGTACACACTTTTTTTACCACCAAATTACCTCATTTACTCTCTTACAACTCATTCTTACACCTCTTACAAAATAATTAATTATCTTACACTATTTTTGACCAGTGAATCACCTCTCATCAAGTACACACCTTTTTAACTACCCAATCACCAACCACATCCATTTTGGTCAACCAATTACCTTCATTCTTCTTATTAAACCCTCTATTAATTACCAAATTGCTACAACCTTTTGAAAAATCAATAAATACAAAACGCTCACAAGCCATTTCTCTCATCTCCAAAATCCCATGTGGAAATCCTAGCTCTTCCTCCTCTCTATCCAAAACCCTTAGGCTCCATAATCCCTTAGAAGATTCTCACCCTTTAATCTTTCTTTTGGGTATTGAAGAAAAGTAAGCAGAAGCTAAGGTTTGGAGTGTGTAGAGAATTCTAGGACTAAAAGCCTAGAGTTCTTTACTAAATCTCTTCATTTGTGGACTCTAAAAACTCCTCACCTCTTGGAGCATTGGAAAAGAAGTATTGGAGGAGTAGGCACTCCTCCTTTTATTCTTCACTTCTTCTTTATTTATTTGTGAGCATGAATTTTTACCCACTTTCATAATGGATTGTTTGATTTTAGAGTCGCCACCTATTCATTCTTAGGAATAGGTCCTGGGTATTTGTTCGTTTGGATAAGGCAAGTGGTATACTCAGAGTTAGGGTAAGCGTTTTGATTAAGCCTTGGGGAAGGTGTTAGGCATCCCAGGACCCCCGTTCTATAACGGTTACCTACTTCCTAAACTTAAGCCAATTATAATCTCAAAGTTTAATTAAAATGTCTAAATGTTTAAAAGAATGCTAATCTAAGCAATATAGAAAGCTAAATGACTAGGGTCGAATCCGAATTGGATTGCCTACGTATTCACAAGGTGAGATCAAACCGAGCGTAGTTCTGACACATGAGCCCGTACCAAGGCTATGGGGTAGTATGTGTGTGCGCATAGGGTGGTCAAGGGTCTAGCTCGGAGGGCTAGGGTTTAGTTGACCGGGTTGGTCAAGTGCGCAAAGGTGAGTCTAACCGCGGTTAGAGGGGTTTAACCATGGTTAGGGGTTAACTATGATTATGAAATGTCTACAAGGCCATTTTTTGGGTTTTTTGGATTTTTCATATTTTTTTGATATTTTATGTGATTTAGGGATATATGCAAGCTAACCATAGTTAATTAACCAATGTTGAGTTAACCATGGTTAGGGACCAGTTATGGTCAAGAAAAGGATAGCAAATCAATACTTTTGGTCTTTTTTTTATTTTTTGAGAATTTTATGATTTTATGTGGGTAAAGCTTAATTAGGGTTAAAATTTAATCGGAGTTGAATTAACCCCATTAAAAACATGGTCTAGAGTCAAAATGAGCCTAGCAAGTGTATAAGGGCCTCAGTGGGCCTCTAGATTCTTGATTTTGGACTTGCCAGACTTCTGTTCAAACAAAACAAAGAGTGGCAGTAATTGGATTATCGCCATCTCCAATATAGCTGATATTGGAAATGTCGGTAAATTTATTACCGCCACATTTGGTTTTTCAAGAACAGCAGCTTGGCCCTCCGTTGAGGAACTCAGGGAAGATGCCACGTGGTCTGCCAGATGCAGGGGAATGTTGAGGGTCCTTGCCACGTGTCTTGGGCTCAAGATGGGCCTTGGGCTTGGCTCAGGTTAGGCTCACGAAGGCCTTGATATCTTTGATATGCAAAGTCCATAATGTCGGTAATGTATTTACCGACATTATTGACAGTTTCTCTTTTTTCCCATTTTAACCCTAGTTAAGCTAAACCACAGGACATGGGAAGCTTAGGGGAGTTAGAGAGGGGTCTTGGAGACCCAAAATAGGCTCTGGATTGGACCAGGGCCTCACCATTTGTGAGCTACATCGTTTGCAAAAGAAAACACCATAAATGGCGGTAGTTATTCTACCGCCATTATGGTTTTTACCCAGAAAATGTGAGACAAGCTTCAGGGCTATACCATGATGCAACCGGGGGGTTTCCTAAGATCTGAAGACCCCCCAGAAGATCCAGCGGAGGTAGGAGAGGGTCTGTGCACGTGTGGTGGAGGTGTGGTGGTTGATGGGGGTTCCACTGCCTATGGAGGAGGCAAGGAACCCCTCCTATTGATCTAAACAAAAGCCAATACTCCCTGGAAATGACCAGGGGTTTACAGGGGCCTACAAAATAAAAGATAACAAGGGGTAGGGGTGATCCCTACCCTAATGAACCACGAGAGACAGCTGGGCAGTGGTGGTGGTGGCTGCTGTCCATGGAGGTGCTGCTACGAGTGGGATGATTTTCGGATTTTTGGAAAGGATTCAGAGGTTACGAGGTTGTTGGGATTACGAAAAATCCTTAGGGGTTCCCTACAGTGGATCAGGCTTGGGTGTGACAGTGGTGGGGGGTTTGATTTTATAGGGGAAGAAGATGGGATATGGTGGGGATTGGGAAGATTATGGGTGGGTTTGCAGACGCATGGCGAAGGTCTGGAGGTGGTCAGGCGTGTGGGGAGGTCGGCATGGAGGTCTGGGAGAGGTAGGTGGTGCAGGGGGTGGCTGCAAGTGCTGCAAACACGAAACTGAGACTTGGCGGTAGATTATCTACCGCCATTCTCAAACACAAAGGTTTGAGAATGTCGGTAGATAGTCTACCGACACTCTAAAATTTCGAAATAAAAAGGCCAGGCCTCCTGCCAGGTTGGGTATAGGGTCTTGGGCCCATGTACGGGCCCATGCTTGGTTTCTAAGGGCTTAGGTCCACCTAGGGTTTAGACTAGGGTTAGCTAGGGCTACCTAGGGTTTGGTTTAGGGCTTCCTAGGGCTTGAACTAGGGTTTAGGCTTAGGCTAACTATGATTAGGGTTTAAGCACGGTTGACCTAGGGTTTAGGTGGGGTTGACCCATGGTTAAGTCTATTAACCATGGTAAAAGGAGGTGTAAAAATGGAGTATTGACATTAATATTTATTTGTCTTTTTTTCTTGGTTTCTAGTTTTTTCTAGAACAATTTCGGAAGGTCTCTCTTCTCAAATTTAGTTGAGTCTCTCTATACCAATCTAATGGTGTAGAGGGACCTCACCTCAAAAGAAAGTAAAGATCATCATTTTTTCTTTAATGTAAATATATATTTTTTTATGTACCCACTAGTGTAGATATGGGTAGGCCCATAGAGAGTGGAAGCTAATGCTATACCTTTGTTTTCATTTTGTTTCTTCATATAGAATTTAATCATTCTTTTAGAATTATTTGGAAAAACTCATCCTCACTTCACTTTTCATATTTAGAGTTCCATTATATCATTCATAATAGTGTAAATGAACTACATTAAAGGAAAGATGATGAATTTTCATTTTCTCTACTTGTCACTTTTTTATTTTCTTTCGTTTTTCTTCATGTTCTATTTTGAATAGGTAAATGATGGTTTAAGGACATAAAGAGGATATTGTCCAAAATGACTCATACCAAAGGTAATGTATTTGATTTATTGTCAACACCAATCCAACAAAATAGGTATTGACAATAGATCATCTACTATTCATAATGCAAGCATCTCTCTGTATGTCCTAAATACGATCTTTTAGCCAAACCTCTCTTTAACCTTCTCTTAAGTTAAATTTCACTTTAATTAAGTTTGTCAAAACCCTACCTGTATGAAAATCCAAAAAAACATGATAAAATCTCAAAATACAAAAAATATTCAAATAAAACAAAAATACCAAAAACATTCAAATATAACCAAAATACCAAAATTTTTTAATCAACCTTATATCAACCAACCAAATTAGCATGCTTCTTTGTAAGAACTACTATGACTTGATCCCGCCAAGTCGGGTAAGTAGGTAGCCCTAACGGGTGTAGCTCACCTATGATTAATTTCTCTTTTTTCCTTAATCTTACTTTATTTACTTAATTAGTATAATTAAACAACATACTTAAGCTCTATTTGAATTTCTTCTTTAATTGGCTTAGATATAGGGAGTAGGTTACCATCTCCGGATGGGGGCCCTAGGATACTTAACACATTTCCCAGGCTTAAAAGAATCATTTACTTAAAATCTTATTTTGGACCTTAGGCCTTATCCATTGTATATTTGAGATCTTATTTTCCCTTAATTAAATAGGTGGCGACTCTTATTTTTTGGCGTTTAGCATCGTTCCTCCGTAGGACCCGGCCTGGAAGAAAAGACGGTAAATTCTCTTGCTCACAACAAGGATGTCCCTCTTGACTCCCCTTTTCTTGTCATGTGTCCCTTTGTTAGCTTCCTTTAACTATGGTTAAGATTCACTCATTCTAGGGTTCACTCATCTATCCTTAGTTTTTACAAAATAAAATAAAATAAATTTAATCATAAGATTGAAAAAAATCAACCCTAGCCATGGCCCCCCAAAATTTTGGAAAATCCCTTTCTTTTTTAGGTAATTTTTTTAAAGAAAATAGTATTAAAATTTTATATATAGTGGCTCCTCAAATTATGAATCAATGGCCGCCCAAATTTTCATGTGCGCTCGGTTAGTGGGTGTTAAAAGGGATACATGACAGCTAGTAAATCCTGCTTTAACTGTGGTTAAACTTAATCAACTTAAAATTAATTTTTTTTCTTCTAAAAGCCAAGGTTAGAAAGATAAACCTTAGGGGTGAGTGAATTGTAACCAAAGTTAGTGGGTATTAAAAAGGGACACGTGGTGGTTGTAGAGGCCAGCACATTTCGTCGAAAAGAATAATTTTATTTATATATAAAATATAATTAAAATTAAAAATACATTGAATTTTATTTAAATAATAGCCTCCCAGACACATTGTCTAATCCCTAGCTCCGCCACTGACCCGAGCTAATAACAATTGAAGGCGGCGATTTGAGAGCGTGGAGCAAAGCATTGCTCTTGTTTGATCTGTGAGCAATAAATAGGGAAAGAGCGACCTTGAAATTTGGCCACTGACGGTGTCCCTTGTTTGGAGTGTTGTTAGAACCAGACCGAGCATCGAACCAGTAGAGTGGCCGGTTCCGAGTTCCACCGGTTCAACCGGTCCGGTTCGACCGTGTACTTTTTACCAAAGAAACAATTTTTTTTTCACTTTTTCCCTAAAATTTTTCGGTTATGACCGGTTCTACCACCGGTTCTACCGGTTTTGACCGATCCTGGCAGAGGGTTTTGGGAACCGACTAGGGCCGGTCCGATCCGGTTCTGTCCGATCCGGTTCTGACAACACTGGTTTGGACTAAGGACTCTCTCCCTCCTCCCCGGAAAATAAAACTGTAAAAAATGGAATCGGTGAGCCAGTGTCCAAGCCTTCAAGCAGGAAAAGTGCCAGCTAATATCGAAAAACTTGACGTCAAGAGAGGATGTCGGTTGAAAACACATATCTTTCCATCGATGGAAGAATAACACGTCTGTCCCACAAAGAAAGTTAGTCAAAAAGATATAAATAAGTTAGGGTGGCACTGGTAAGCGTTGAGCTATAGTGGGTATGAATCTGATTGCACGATCACCGACCCAGTGACTAGTTGGTGAAATGTGGGCCAGTGACTAGTTAGGGTGGCACCTCAACCCAACCCAACCCAACCCTGACAGGTTTATCAAGGATCTGAAAAAGGCAAACCAAACTCAACCCATAGGAATAGGGAAATGCTTTTGAGAGCGCAAAAGGCGAGACCATCATGATGTGCATCCGTGCACGGGATTTTAGGTGGGGCTATCATGTCAATGTGGATCCCACCTGAAATCCGTACAAGGATGCACGGTCTAAGGTGGTTTCGAGCCTTTTGCGGTCTCAGTAGCAAAATACCAAGGAATATGCACCACCTGCCCACAACCTGCCTGTCAAGGTGTGCCCAGTCAAGAGGTATTAAAAGAGTCACATGCTGACTTTGTAGGACATAACCGGACTCCTCATCTAATCAATGTCCCCTCGTTTTTCTTGGAAAAAGGAATTGCTTCCTTGATGATGTGATGCCTCATTCAGGAGTTAAGATCCATTTCGTTTATCCATTCGCCTTCTTTCTTTCCTGGAGCTATATGCCAATCTCCAGAAAAAGGGCTATCAGGGAATACAATCTTTTTGACTTTTGCTTGTTAGGTTTAGCTCCTTAGTACTAAACGATGATGCTCGACAAGGGGCGAGTCGAGTTCAACCATGGCGTTGTAAGACCATGCACATCCTTATATTACTTCAAAAAGCCTAATCACTCTTCTTATTCAGTTTTTAATTCAGGATTTCGTCTAACTATAACAAGTTAGCATTTCCCCTCTCCTTTAGGGCTTATTAAGGAGTCCTCCAATCCTCTGGAGTTCGGTTACAACTTGAGATAATTCCGAGTCTGCCCCACGCCAAGGGTAGCAAAATCCTCTAACAGCTAACATTCGCAATGAAGGGGCAAATTTTTTTTGATAAACAAGGGGCAAAATTGGGTGAATATAAACTAGACAAAGTACATAGATAGTTCATAGTAATAAGCACATGCTTAGGTACCATATATTTCAACCAAACTTGAAAGATTCAAATAGATAAACCAACAAATGAATACTCATTCACTCACTAACACACGCTAGCTAGTTACCAACACTCATATAATTTGATATCGACGCTAAGCCGGAAATATACTTCTCCTTCAAAAGCATCGGTCATAAGAGTCGCGATTCCCCTAGACATGAAGAAATCTCCAGTGCCACCCACCACTGAAATGTCCCTCGTCTTGACTAGTATAGGATCGGCTCCAAGGAAGTTAATAGTCCCCTGATAGTCTGTGCTGTTGAGAACAAATGTGAAGCCTAGCCAAGCAGTGAAGGTGTCTTTCTTGTCGTAGATGTAGAGACCTTGTGCCCGGCCAACTGGTTTTGAGTGTAGATTATTGTCGAGAGTAATGGGGTCATCAAACACTACCACATCTCCGAAATGATTTTTTCCTGCTAAGATGGTAAGGTTCGCCCCTTCGGGTGCCCCTACAATGGCTGAAGTGGCGTTCCCCGCGTTCTTACCGTTGTAAATTATGTCGTGGAAGTATAAAACTAAGTGCTTACATGGTTCAGATTTCTTGAGTTTCTTGTGAGGCATGGCAGAAGACCCAGAGAAGGAGATGAAGAAGAGGAAGAGAATGAGAGTGAAGCTTCTTGCTCCCATATTTTCTCTCCTTGGTTGAAGGCGGAGGAAAGATAAGAAGAGAGAAAATTAAGAAGGATAACACTCTATGAGCTTGCTGTTAGATTTGAGTTTGAGCCTCCCCTTAACTCAATATATAAGGTTGTCTAATCCCATCGGTAATTGGTAAAAAAAACAAGAGTTTAATTACAAAGTTGAGCTATGCTTTAATGGCGTAAAAGTAGAGTCCCCTTTTAATGTTAAGACGGTTACAGTTTTGTAATTATGGATAGAGGTTGTGATAGTTTTGCAAAAAAATATTCTTTCCATAATTACACCTTGACACGCAGAGCTCTGCTCTGTATTTAAACTCAAAACCATCGTATCATTCCTAGAGACCTTTCCTCATGGCCCTGCTTGCCAAACATTACTACTTCTACTACCAAGGCCACCACAATTGCATCATTACAGGAGCAAAACTAACCACTGAGGCTATATAGCATTTTTGTTTTTAAGAAATTAATATTTAACTCTAACGACCTTTCTTTTTTGCACCGAAAATAGTCGAAAGTAGTGGACAATGCAAATCTAGTCAACAACTAGATCTAGACCTTCTTAAGAGTTGGGTTGGACAACAACGCTTGCTGTTGGGCTGTTGCCCATATGTGTCTTATAAAATGGGGGCCACTTTACTATTCACGTGGGGATCACCAAATGATGGATATGGGGCTCATTTTTCAAGACACATATGGGCAACAGTGCAACACAAGCGCTGTTGCCCATCCGAACTCCCTTCTTAGGGTCGAGCATGAGATTGCACGACATTTCAGATGGGGCCCACCATGTGAGCACGGATTGCACAAGATTCATGTGAGGCCCACATGTGAAGATGGGCTCTACCCGAAATCTTTTGCAATCCCGTGCTCGGGTGCGAGGTCTTAGTATTCTTGACCGTAAGACAATCTCAATAGCAAAGTCAAAAAAATTATAATGATGCAACACTGTGATGTGAAGGAGTATTAAGTACAATGCAAATGCGGCTGAAAATACTAAAATAGGGATGATACAAGGGAGAGAATATGCAAACTAAATATCAAAGTCGTATCATACGAAGCTAGGTATCATCTGTTACTCTTTTGCTTTGGGTGGTAGAAAATGAACTGAATGTGATCCTATCACTTTGATAAGAGCAATAGTTGGCTCCTCGCTCTCTCAAACCTGCCCTTCAAATGGTATGAAATCGGGTTTAGTTTTTTTTACAATTTTGTGGTTAATTTTCATTTTATTTTATTTTTTTAAAAACTAAGATTAGATGGGTGAGCTCTAGGGGTGATTGAATCTTAACCATAGTTGAAGAGAGTTAAAAGGGGGACATGTGACAAGAAAAGGGGAGCCAAGACACCCCTCCTCTCCGACCAAGGAGGTGATTATTTTCCTTATGATAATTGATAGAATTTTATCTTCTTTGCATACCCTTGTGAAAAGCTAGAAATGGAATTCTCAACCTGTATGGACTCCCCAATCCCCATGCTCCAAGCAAAAGTCTAGTTTAAGACGAAGAAAGGAAAAATATAGGGAAATGGGAAACGCACCACGGTCAGTTTGGAAGCTTAAGTTACCGTGCAATCTCATTGGTCCAGGCTTTTTTTTTTTTTACATTTATTCACTATGGTGAAAATCAAGGGCGGAGCCACATGGGGCTAGGGGGTCTAAAGCCCCCCTGAATTTTGGGATTTTTTTTTTTTTTGCTGCCCTATTAGGGACGCAGCCTGGGAGATGGGCGGAGTTGGGTGACATGAGGGTGCTCTAGCCCTCCTAAACTTCTAAGAAATAACTATATATTCTTTAAAAAGGGACACCAATTGATGCATGACCCATGAACTTACCCTGAAAAAAAAATTTTGGGGCCTACGCTCCTGAACCCCCATTGTTAAACCCCCCTGCAAAAGAATCTTGGCTCCGCCTCCGGTTAAAATTCATTAGTTCTTAAGGTTCATCTATCTAATCTTTGGACCTTAAAGTTACCATGCAATCTCATTGGTGTAGGCAATTTTTTTTTTCCATTTAATCACTGTGGTTAAAATTCACTCGTGCCTAAAGTTTATCTATCTAATCTTTAATTTTCAGAAAAAATAAAAGATACAGAAGGGGACCACAAGTCCTTCCTCGGGACTCAAAAAATATATGATCCCTTCACGCTTTGAAAAGGGTACGAGACTATTCTCAATGGGGAAATGCTAACCCGACCCAGTTCCTCAAAGTGGAAAAAAGGGGTGGAATGTACAGGTCTTGTGGTCTCCAATCCGTTGGAGATCCAGCCTAGCAATCCCCATTCTCAAATTGAATTTTAAAGAGCAATCATAGGCGTACTCATGGAATCCTTTTAAAAACCTAAACATCATTGGTCCAACACCCCCTCTTAAAACTCTTAAATACTATTGAGTATTTAAGGGGATACTGAACCAATGATGTTCAACCTTAGATTTCTAAACGGATTTAATGGGTATGTTAATTATTTCCCAATTTTAAAAGGTTGTAATTACGACATGAAAAATGGTGGAATTTGATTCTAATATTAGAAAGGTCCATTATTTTGTTTGGTGGAGTATTGGTTGGGAGTAGGTATTGATGATTGCCCCCCCTAATGATGTTCAAATTTGGTGGAGTATTGGTTGGGAGTATTAGATTATTTATTTTTAATAATCTAAATGGGGTCTTTTTAATTTTTTTTTTTTAATGGGGCCTAAAGAAAAAGTTTGATGGCCTAATGGATGGGCCGGCCCTGAAAATAGTCATCTCCTCGGTGGGGCAGCGAAAGTAGGCGTCTCGGGTCCCCTTTTTTTTTGTCATTGTATCCTTTTTAACTTTTTTTTTCTACCCGTGGTTAAGATTCTGATGTGATTTGCTTTCTCTAGCATCATGATATACTAGTAAAAAAAACCCCTGCAGTAAAATAAAAATAATTCAAAGAAAATGTGATCGGTGAGATTAATGTGTATGGTAGTATTAAAAAAAAACAGAAGACAAATCTAAATAACCCTTAAAAAAAACATAGAGTCCTTCCCATATATGTCAACAACATATTGCTACAATGTGCACTCATTGCCTATTCCAGATTACCATATAAGAGTAACTAAATACAATGGTTGAGTTACAATAACAATCAATATATAAAAAGCTGACCCAATTGGATGACAATGACGACATATTCCAGCTTACTGCAAAAAAAAAATAAAAAAAATGGAAAGGTATTATCTCTCCCGGATGCCTGAGTTTCCATCCCGGCACCACTCTTTGCACGGCGACATGGTAAGGCATTTAAGTAAGGAGTGATAGCATGCATTGCACATTTCGTTGGGTGGCACACCTCCCAAGCTCATCACATGTCCTCTTTGACATCTATTAATTGTGGTTAAGATTCATTCATCTCTAAGGTTAAATATTTAACTTAGTTTTTAGAAAAAATATTTACCTTGCTTATGATTCACTTACTCATGTGGTTAAATTTTTTTGAAATAATTTTTTCTAAAAACTAAGGTTAGATATTTAAACCTAAGGATGGAGTGAATCTTAACCATGTTTAACGGACGCCAAAGAGGACATGTGGTGAGCTTGGAAGGTGTGTGTACCACCCAATGGAATGTGCAATGTATGTTATCACCCCCTACTTAAATGCCTTAACCACGTATATGGGAACTCAGGCTTCTACCAGAAATAATCCATTGCCCACAAAAATTTAACTAATTAATTAGATATTACAATAGGCCTTGGATTGTCTCTGGCGAAGCCAGAAAGGGCTTGTCTCGAGGTTCCATAAAATAGGTGACAAGTGGTGGAGAAGTCAAAATCATGGGGCCCATGATTTTGACTTCTCCACATGTATTAAGACATGTGGCGATAAGTGTATGAGAATAAGGGAGAGAGATATCACATGAGGAGAAGTCAAAATCATGGGGAGAAAATGGAATGACTTCTCCCCATTTTTTTGCCAACTGTCGCACAATGTATGAAACCTGAGAGGAGTTTCTGGCTTCGCCAGAGACAATCCAAAGCCATTACAATAATACAGACACAACATTAAATAGGGCTTGAGAACTCTCTTTCAACCTTCCTCTCCTCCAAAACAAAATTTTGAGAACTCCCCCAAAAGTGGCTTCATGAATTGAATAATATTCTCCATGAAAGTACATGAAGATAGAGGGAAGGAATTAGCAAACACGCCTAGTGAATGTGGGCTTGAGACCTGAATTACATTAAATATTGGTCAAATGAAGCCTATTGAGGGCATTGTAAACATTCTTGACTGCACCCAGTAGAGCCTCACAGGGTTCCTGATCATTTGTCCCCAATACTTCCATTTCCCACAACATTCCCTCGGATACATGTCCCTGGAAGGAATGGATTCAGGGGCGGGGCGATCCTTGTTCACGCTCATGTCTTTCTGGTACTCATTTCCAAGTCTGAACACTATTTCAGACCTTTTAAAGGCCCTGAGAATGCTGCGATTGGCATCATAGATCCAACCATTTTTTAAATCTTTGATGCTTGATCACAACACTTCCTGGTGGAGGATATTATCAGAAATCATGTCATAATTTACACCATAGGTCACGGTGAATGCATGCACTGTCACAACTGCTAAGATGTCAACTAGTTGATACTTATAAACTCGCCAATACCCAAAAATATAATAACTAAGATAGTTTTGAGGGGGGAAATAACCATACTATATGATAAAGAATTTATATATAAATTCTACCTGAGATGTCTATAAGTTCTCTAGCTTCTTAAAATCTCCATTTAACTAAACCCTCGGAGAAAGAAGAGAATGTCTGCATTGGTAGAGATGTGGATGCGTAAGCTTGTAAAGTTAGGAGAGAAGGTCGGACCGGAAGCTCTCCTGTCCTGAAGCCAATTGATAGTATGTTACTTCTACCAAATGGTGACATGATAATCAGGTCGTTATTCACAGTATCCTATTTCTGAGGCAAAACAACTGACTAAATTCTGCCAAATGGTGACATGATAATCAGTGGGAAAATGATAAAGAGAATTAAAAAAAAAGAAAAAAGGAATCAATGAAAACAATTAAATTGCCAGATGTAAGGACTAAGGAAAAGGAAATAGAAAATAACTAACCGGTGAAAGGTTTTAACATTGACCTACATATTTGAGATTATCTTGGAAGAAAGAAACTAAATTTTCGGTGGATCTCGCTTGATCCGATTGGCTTTCAGGAGTAAAATCGCACATATCATATATCTCAACTATGGTTCTTCCTTTTATAGATGCTACGAGAGAAACAATTAAGGGGGGAAATGTTACAACTTTACAAAACGGTTGGCAAGGTATCAAAGGGCCGCTGGTGATACACTATTTGAAGAGTCATTATGAATTAAGAGGTGCGTTGTAAAAAATAAAGAGACTTAAACGTTATAAAAATAAAGAGCCCCAATCTCCTTTTCGGGGGAATACGAAGAGCCCCAATCTCTCTCACCTTCTTCTCACAATCAATCCTACCAAGATTGGTAACGGCAAACAATACTTAAATGCCACATGTCACTATTACCTAAAAGCACTCTACAATTGCTATCTTCTAGCATTAAATTTTACCAGTGGGTGGCACGTGCGATGCACGTCAGAGATAGGAAAGGAGTTAACCACAGTTACTAGGAGTTAAAAGGGACACGCAGGTGCGATTGAACTCTCTTCGAGTTCAATCGCGATTGACTGTGATTCTATTTTTTAAATAGATAGATGAGTAAGGGGTAGTTTGGGAATTAAAGTAAAATATTAAATCAAAATTTTGTCTTATATAAGGGTAGCTTGGGAATTTCGGAAAAATCAGGCTACGCCTATCTTTCGCATTATAATAGTAAAGATAAAGAAGCAATTAAAGAACAAAACATGGTATGTAATAACCATCCATTTTTGTAACTGTCATCCATGCATTCTAATAACTAATTGGCATCACAAATGGAATTTAATACCTGTAATTAAATGAACTGTTTCAAAGAGCTCTAGAAAGAGTGTGGAGAGGTTTAGGTGGCATCATAAATAGAAAACAAGCTTAGGTGGCATCACATATGAGAAGTATGTTTAGGTGGCATAAGGAGGAGAGATTTCACTCTAGCATATCCATCTATCTATCTATCTACTATTATAAAACACAGCTAGAACCTTTCTCTTGATGCCACGTATGCATCCCTCTTGATGCCAAATAAGCATTCTTTTCATCCATGAGGCCAAGTCAGCAATCACCAAATAAACAAAGGGACCCACCTTTATTCCTCTCTTCCACATTCCCGTTTTGCGCTAAAGATTGTTTCGGTTATTATGCTTCTATGTTTTGGTTTTGGGCTGTTACAAATATGGATTGGACGCTTTAGCTTTTCATAAGGACAAAAAAAACAGAAAATTATGGAATTGATCAACGACTCTTAACCTTTCAAGTAAGAACATCACTACTTCTCTCTCTCCGTAACTTCCTTTAAACGTTATGTTCTCTCTGTAACATTCCATCACACGTTACGTAACTTTAATGAATCTTTTCTCTCTCCCTCAAACACGTTACAAATCAAATAACTCTCTTCTCTCTCTCTCTCCCTCAACAATACAAGTCCAACTAAGAGCCAAGAAATCTTTCATATTCATCTTCTCTTCACAAGTTTGCCATTATCTCTGCAACTCTTTCCGTACATCTCTTCTCCCCATTAGCTTTTTCTCCTCATTAGCTTTTTTTTCTCTAAATTTCTCTTCCTAACAGGTTTACCATTCATTTTCTTAACATATATATATATATGGGTTGTGCTAGAGTTCACACAATGCGTGAACTCCTTAACACTCACGCAAGCAAAAACATCAAAGGTATAAATGGCAGTTATGTAATTAATTAAAACATGAATGCCATTTTCATAAAATCAATTATAGACAATATTTCCTAGTATACCCTTGCTCCTTATATCAATTCCCAAAGATGTCCTTGATTTTAGCTTGCGTGAACTCTAAGAGAGTTCACGCACTACGTGACTTGTATCATTTCCCTATATATATATATATATATATATATTGGTTTATCAGGTTCACCTCCTGTTCTTTTGAGTACTGCAGATTGGGCAGCATCAAATAGAGACCAAACCGAGAAGATTGGGTTTGGGTTTTTCGGAGAGTTTCAGATATCACAGAAGATGAGAGGCATCCCCTGTTTTTACTCATAGTCTTTGTTTTCATTTTTCAAAACCTGCAACTCTTCCGAGAGCTAGACATGCCTCCATAAGGATCTTTTCACCCATTAGTATTTTTTTGTTTCTACGTCAAGCAAGAATTGAGTCTCCATCCCAGAGAGAAGATGAGTAGCAGTTTATTTCTGAAGCCCCTATTTACTGAGAGTTCTCTGCTCTCTCTCTCTCTGGAACTCGAAATTATTACCAATTGCTTTCAAGAACATGCACATTTTAGCAAGTATATGTTAGAAAATCGGAAGTGCATTGCCACCCCACACCAGAGCATAACAATTCCACCCAAGAGCAGCTAAACAAGAAAGGCCAAAGCCAAAACCAATCAGAATAATCCATGAAAAGCCATGTCTTTTCCGAACAATGGCTTCCTGGAAGCAATACAGAAGAGTTATGGACCATGTAGACCATCCCCATGGGGATGGCTTGAAGGAGTTATGAACTGTTATCTTTGTCCTCTCTATAAAAAGTAGGCCCTGCCCTATTTTGTGAGTCATCATTTTGTCCCTCTAATTTAATGAGAGTAAACCCTGTAGATCATTCCCATGGGCATGACAGGAATGAGTGCAGATCGTGGGGACCGCGCTGGTGGTGGGTGGGTCAACTTAGTCCTCTCTTTCTCACGATCTTCATCTCCCTCTGTCCTCTTTATAAAAGTAAGCCCGTTTATTGATTCTTCATTTTTTTTTGTCTCTAATTTAATGAGAGTATGAGGCATCGGAACCATGTTTCAGCTGCAATGAATTTTAGCAAGATTTGCAAGCTGGTCTCTTTCCTATTAATCTCGACCCACACTCCAATGGTTGGACACAAGAATATTATTGTTAACAATCTCGCACTAGAAGTATAACCAACATTGGTGTTTCGCCTATATTTCCTCTCTTACAATGTATGTTACAGATTGACCCTCACGTTTTGACAATTACAGATTACATTGATGAAATTGGACTTTGACAACTACGATAAGAAGTTTGTCCAAGACTAGGATGAATTGTAAAAGATGGTAATAGTGTATTTTATCAATTGAGATTTCCTTTTAAACTGCAAAATTTCTTTGTTTTTATGAATTGCTTTATTCCCTACAAGGTGAGTCACACTAGGCCAGGTTCTATGAGATGTTCACAGGTTTGAAATTTTAATGTTTCAGTTAGGTAGGAGATACTGTACAACCGCTTAGTCAGTGGCTGCAGTCAATTGATTAGTGTATGAGCCTACCAGGAACTAAATTATATTTTCATTAGGAAAGTGTTGTTAGGTAAGGGGGGGGTGTAATTGTGTGTTGTTTTAGATATTGATCCCAAATTGTTTGCAGTTTTTCTGATGGGAAGTGGTGAAGGGATGGGCCCTGTAAAGAAAGCAAGGTCCCCTTGGAGAAGCACTATTTGATGAAGCGCTTGGGTGTCCAATACGGTAGGTTGTTGTTTTAGCTTCTACAATTGAATCAATCCAGTGGAATGTCCCCATGAAACTATGAAAGTAAGATAAGGGTTGTTTTTATAGAGAAAAGAATATCTGTTATGGGGGATTTTGATAGGATGGTATAAGGAGAATGAAGGAGTTGTTTTTTTCTTGGTTAACTCAACTACACCACAAGGCGATAGCTGAATCGTTACGTTACCTCTATTTATGTCTCTTAAAATTCTTAAACCCATCTCTCCAAAAACGGCTCATTTCCCAAACGTTTACAATATTAGAGTTAGCACCTGTTCTTCTAGCATTGATGATGACATTAATGGAAAATGAGGCAGTTACAGTAGTGTACACTTATATGGGAATGGCCACAGACGACTGACATATCCCAAACAAATCTCAGTTGCTACAAATACCAAATGAGCAGTGATTAGCATACCTAGGAAATGGATTTTCCAAGGCTGGACCTCATTGGTCCATGCCCCCCTCTTAAATACCCAACACAATTGGTGGGTATTTAAGAGAGGGGGAATGGACCAATGAGGTCCAACCTTGGATTTTACAATTCATTTCCCAGGTACGTTAACTATTTCCCATACCAAATGCAGCACCACCACTCTTGGCAACTGGGTATTTTGTCTTCTGCTTTTGCTTCCACATCGACGATTGTTAACTTCAAGTTTCCATCTGTTTTGGTGGGATCCAAGAAGGGATTCATAGTCATCTGCTCTGTTATGAAGTGCAGCAAATACTTAGCACCATTTTCCCTCTTTTCTCTTCCACCAGTTCTTTTTAGATTTTCCTACAGTTTTTTGATAACCGAATAGATGATATGAGCGTGAAGGGGCGGCAACGAGCAGGGGTGGGAACGAGCAGGGCCGCCCTGTCCATTAGGCCATCAAAGCCTTTGCTTTAGGCCCAAAAAAAATAAAATAATAATATTAAAAAGGCCCATTTAGAATATTAAAAAGGCCCCATTTATGGTTAATATTTTAAAATAACGTAAATTTTTTTTTTTAAAAAAAACCCATTTAGAATTTTCGCTTTATGCCTTCAAATGGCTTGGGCTGGCCCTGGCAATGAGGATCAAAATCTGAGGCAAATAATCCATTGAAAATGTAAAGAAACCTTTATGCAACTTACGCAACTGGATATGCATGGTACGCTTCTTCCTCAATCAAAGTAGTTATAACTTTGATTCGACTTCTCACTCCTCCTTATGGATTTCCCGGGTTTACCTGGTGTGGCCGGTTGCGGGCTCTCGACGCACCCTCGAGGATCGTCCCTTTTAACACATCTTTAACCATGGTTAAGCTTAACTGAATTAAAATTAATAACATCTTTTTTGTTTTTCTAAAAACCATGGTTAGATTGCTTAACCCTAGGGGTGATTGAATCCTAACCACAGTTGATGGGAGGTAAAAAAAAGGGACGTGGACCAATGAGATTGCTTAACCCTGAGTCCGTTTTCCATTTCCCAATTGGTTTTTAGCCCTAGGGGTTAAACATATATTATACCTAATGCATGGCAAACAGGTGGTGGGGAGCCCATTACCTGTATAATGGCGCTAGGAATCTTGGAAAAAGCTTGAAACTTCAAGGAGCAACAATTGGAGGTCGCTAATACAAAGGCTCATGAAGTGTAGTAAAATTGAAGTGTAGTAAAATTCAATGGGCAACAATTATGGGTGACTAATTCATCGTAAGGCTCATGATGTAGAGTTTGAGTACCCTCAGATAATGGATTATGGGTTGGAGAGTGATCACCCAAGAATCTATGGTGCGTTGTTGGTGGAATTCTCCGGTGACTATGTACTCTATGTACTCGATGAGGTGTATCTCATAGAACAATCAATTTAAGAGATTACATTAACACAAGATTAACTTTCACTCCAACCAAAATTGTAGATACAAAGAATTATGTGCCAAGTCACATAACCAGTCAAATAATTTGAAATGTTATGTACAATCAATCGAATTACTTATGGGTTTTTCTTTTGTTTCAAACTAAGCTTTGTCAGTAAATATGATAGTCCGTTTGTTAATTTTTTAAAATGTTATATAAAATTATTATTTATCATTTTTTTTAAAATGATATTTTACCCGTGCATTGCACGGGCTACTTACTAGTAAGAGTAGCATAGATAAGGTTTTGGAAATAAATTTAGGATAAATTACATTGACCTCTCCTAAGGTTGGTAAAATTACAAAAACCTGTCCTGTTGTTTCTAAAATTACAATGCCCTCCCCTGTTAAGCTTGGCAAGTTGACATCGATAAACAGTAAATGATGTCTTACAATTTTACCCCTATGTCCTGGTTCGAAAACTCAACGAAAGAAGACCAATCAGTCCCATTTCTCTTCTTTTTTATGATGCTCTATGCTTATACTTCTCTTTCATTTCTCCGTGATGTATAAGACCTTTCATTTCACGACACCTGTTTGAGAAATTTCTTTAGTAAAGGAACCAAAGGGAAAATTTAAGAAATAAAATAAAAAAATCTTAATTTCAATCAAGTTAGATTCCAAAATGCTTGATTTTCTCCTCCTAGATGTAGTTTGGAGAAATCTCTAAACACCATGATCTTATGTGTGCATAGATTATCTATTTGGTTAGAATTTGGATATATCACACTACTTGTTCAATAAAATATTTATTCAAGCAATTTCGTATTTGAGTTATTGTGTTTGTGTATAATAACCAAGAAGACTTAGAAAAAATTGCATTATGATATTCAAATCATTACGGATTGTCTGGATAGTAGTAGCAGTGAGAGTCTCTGAATAATTTTGCAATAGTTTCTTTTCAACTACATTTGATCCCAAATTGATAACAAGGAAGAGGACACCAGCAACAATGTTCCCCCTGTCAAAAAAAAATTTTCCATTAGTTTTTGATTCCTCAATGCCTGGGACACCCAACACTTCAAGGCTATCTATGAAATCCCTCAAGAGTTTCTTAAATTCAAAACTACCCGCAAAACCAGCGCCAACGCCAATAGCCAAAAGGAAAGCAATGATCTGCCAAACCCAGTACTTATATTAACTTGTCAATCTCGAAGTACACATACACATATAGTTAACACAGTCAACAATTTTTCAAGCGGAAAATAATCACCTCCTTGGTTGGTGACTCGAGGAGGGGAATCTTGGATCCCCTTTTCAGGCCACATGTCCCCTTTTAACTCCCTTTCATTTAATCCTGTGAAATGATTAGTGGCAAGATTTTTCAATTGGAGGCCCAAATCACTATCACGTGTACCCTAGCTTACCAATTATTTATTTGATTGCATTAACTAATTTCATGAGGGTAATTTGGGTATTTTAAAATGTTAAAACCATGACATCATCAAAATTCATCCATGTCACTAACGGCCATTCTGAAGGGGGATCCAGATAAAAATTTATGTGGAAACTGGATCCCCTAGATCTTAACACCATAGAAAGCATCAAAATAATTTAAGAGTTTTAGTCATATCACCTCGGTGAATGCTTTTCACCGGTGAAGCTTAAATCCACTCGAACTGTTAGAACTCTTTATAGAGATTTCTTCAAAAATACTCCAAGCTCGATGTCAACACCCAATTTTTACACCCCCTTTAACTATGGTTAATTAATTTAACCATGATTAGCTCGGCTTAACCCTAGAGCTCGGCACAACCCCGGCCCAAAACCCGTGTGTTTTTATTTGCTTAGTCCTTAGCCCAAGGCCAAGCCATTGCTAAAATCTCAAGGGGCTGAAGTCCCTTCACCCATGCCTCAAGGCCCAAGCCCATACCAAAAAAAACCCTTCAATCCATACCCATGACCCATGGTTTAGACCCAAGACCAGATGCTTTCCCCTTTCACGTTCACTTCCAGGTAACGTTTGAAAACCCCAGGAGCTCTTGCACGAAAATGGAAATGGCACAGTGCAGCCTGCCCCCTATCTCTCTGCCTTGAGCCACCTCTGCCCTGTCCCTGCCGAGTTCAGGATGGCCACCAATGGTAGCCATTCACTTCCCTCCAATTTCTTATTCAAAATTTGAAACCCTCCTTTCCTTTTCTTCTTTTAAAAGGGGATGAAATCAGTAGAGGGGAGGACCTCAATGGGAGCCTTCTCCTTCTTCTCCTTTCTTCTTCGGGTGCAGCAGTAGCAAACCCCTTTTCTCTCCAGTCTCTCTCTACCGCAAGGCTCTATCACTTCTCCCGTTGCTAAGATCAGACCCTCTTCTCCTTTTCTCATCCCTCCTAGTTCGGTGGCAGCAAGAGGGGGTTCTTGCAAACTCATGGCAGTCCCATCCCCACCCTGGACCAGCGCTGGAGATCCCTCCACCTCCTCCAGCTTCGGCCAAGTTTCCATCAGCGTCTGAACCACAGCAACACCCCACCTTCACGCCTGAACTGTAGCAGCAGCCAATCAGCTACCTTCATCCCCGTATATACTCTACTGCTGTACAAAGGTAAGCCCCTATTCGTCCCTCTTGTAATCTGTTAGGTTGTGTGATAGATCTTATCTTTGGTAGATGGTATTAGTGCATTTTAAGATAGTACTTTTAAGGTTTTATGAAATCCTGTTTTGCCAAATCTGATTAGGTTAGTTTGAAGTCTTCAGATCTCTGTTTAAATTACTTTTTTTTTCTCCTTATTTAGAGTAGTTTAAATCTACTTTCTTTTGTCAATCCTTAGATTAGTTTAAACTTGCACTGATTAGGTTGTAAACTAGATTAGTTAGAATCTGTAAATAACTTAGGCTATTTCTTTCAAAATCTGCAAATCTTAGTTGGTTCCTCTAAAAAAATCTGTTAGCTAGTTCCTCTTGAAATCTATAATAGTTTAGTTAGCGGTCTGTTAGTTATTTTAAAAATCTGCAAATGTTGGCAAATAGCTTAGTGGGTTTGTGAAGTTTCTGCAAATAGTTTAGGCTGCGTCAGTCTTTTAAGTAGTTGGTTAAAATCTAGTTTGTTCTTCATAATCTGTAATCAGTGTGATTAGTTTTGTTAAATCTGCAATGGCTTAGTTAGTGTTACCATAAATGTTAGTTCTTAGTTGGTTCTTTAAGAAATCTATCAGTTCGTAGTTACTTTGTAAATCTATAAATGATAGTTAGCCCCTTTAAAACTTGCGGTAGTTAGTTTTCTTAAAATCTGTTAGTTCTTAGTTATTGTTTAAAATCTGCAAAGTTTAGCTACTGTTTAAAATCTGTAAATGTTTAACTAGTTCTTAGTTAGTTCTTTAAAAAAAAAAAAAAAAATCTGTTAGACCTGTAAATGATAGTTAGTCCCTTTTAAAAAAAAAAAAAAAAAACTTGCAATAATTAGTTCTTTTAAAATCTGTTATTTCTTAGTTATTGTTTTGAAAATCTGCAAAGTTAGTTACTGTTTTAAAAATCTGCATAGTTTAGTTAATATTAAATGTCCTTAAAAATCTGAAGTTAGTTTAGTTAATCCTTTAGAAATGTGCATAGTTCATTAGTGTTTTGAAAATATGCAATAACTTAGTTAGTGTTTATTAGTCTTTGCAAATTGTTTAGTTAGCCACTATTAGTCTCTACAAATTGATTAGTCAGTGAATGGTTAGTTAGTTTTGTTTATGGTTTAGTTTGTTCTTTAAAAAACTGTAAACATGCAAATAGCTAGTTAAAATCAGCAAATAGCTCAGTTCGTATATAAGTAGCATAGTTCTTTACCCATAATTTGAAGCCCATAACAGTCCAATGTAGATCCTTACCTCTTCACCCATAGCTTAAACTCATTCTCTGTAAGTTAATCTTGTTAGTCCTAGTTGATTAAACTCTCTTTAGGACAATCTTTAGGATTAAATAAACATAGTTAATTTGAGCTCGTTGCTCCGCAACGAGCCTAAACTACTATTCAAAAAATCCAAAAAAAAAAAAAATATTTCAAAAAATCCCAAAAAATCTAAAAGGACCAAAAAAACTGATTTTGGACTTTCTAACTATGGTTAGCACCCCTAACCATGGTTAATCGCTTTTCTTAACCTCGGATAGCAACTCTATCCCTTAGTTAAGACACCTTAGGCCTACCGGGCCTCACTCCCTGGCCTACCGGGCCAAACCCTAGCCTACCGGGCTCACCCTTGGCCTACCGGGCCCAATCTCGGCCTACCGGGCCCAAACTAGCCTATCGGGCTTCACCCTCGGCCTATCGGGCCCAACCCTAGTCTATTGGACTTACCTTAGGCCTACCGGGCCCAATACCAAGCACTTGACCAGCCCGGTCAATCACCCCTAGCCTCCCGGCTAGACCCTAAGCCACCATTGGTGCACACACACACACCCCTAGCCTTGGCACGGGCTCATGTGCCAGAACTACGCTCGGTCTGATCTCACCCCTTTGTGAGTACGTAGGCAACCCAACTTGGGTCCGACCCTAGACATTTAGCTTTATATTTTTTGGATTAGCATTTACTTAAATACCTTGGATTTTTTTGAAATTTGAGATTAAAATTGGCTTAAGTTTAGGGAGTAGGTAACCGGTATAAAACGGGGGTCTTGGGGTGCCTAACACCTTCCCCAGGGCTTAATCGAACCGCTTACCCTAATTCTGATTAGACCATTTGCCTTATCCAAAACGCGAACACCTGGGACCTATCCCTTAGAATGAATAGGTGGCGACTCTTAGTCAAACCATATAATGTGAAATTGGGTCGGAAATTCCCATGCTCACACTCGATCCTTGTTCTTTGCTATCCCCACGAAGTTTTAGAATCTCCTTTTAGAATTGATGAAGCAAGAGGAAGAAGATGGAGTAATGGTGTAGACCTTCTATCACCAATAACACTAAGGTTCAAAACCCTAGAAAAGCAAAACTCAACTTGCACCACCCTTGTAGCTCATGAAAATCTCTAGGGACACTCCCTAGGGGCTCATGGTTTGGAGAGACAAGAGAAAGTGTGAAAAAAATTCTGGAGAATTGTACTTAATGGTCTAGGTGTTGGAGTATTTATAAACTAGGATCCAATCCTAATCCTACTCTAATTACACTTTATCCCTTAAAGAATTATTTAACAATAATAACTCTTATTATTTAATAAATAATTTCATAGTTTATCTATAACTACTCTAGTTATAGAAGACCTACTAATTAAGGAGTCCTTCTAATAAGAGGGTTCCTTAATTAAAGGGATTAGTCAACAACCAACACATGGAGGAATCCTAGTCAAACTAGGAAACCTAAAATCCAAAGAGGGGGGCGTGGACTTTGAGGAGTTTAATACTCCTATTTGCAATCCAACTCCATGTCTTCTCAATCCTACTTGTAATCCAACCATTGGATTTTAATTCCTTAATTAATAGAGTTATAACTCAATAATTATTCAAGTAACCAAATCCCAATCCAATTAGGATTTCAAAAGTGGGCACCCCACCCTAGGGTTTAAACCCATTGGCTTGGGCCCATATTAAAGGTCCATATTAATGGGTTTATGGATATGGGTCAAACTCATTTCCCCTTTAATTAGGTTAATTAAATAATTATTAAAATAATCCCTAGATTTAAATTAACAATTAATTTAAACCATAGATTAACTTTTAATCTATTTAATTAATGATTAACTTTTAATCACTTAAATAATTGATTAAATTTTAATCAATTTATGAGCTTGTATTTTTTATGTGAGCATCTCCACAGATTGCTCTGAGACATTCTTACCCTGGTTTACCCAATGTTATCCCATTGACCCTAAACAAGAATTACATCAGAATTGCAAGTGACGTGAGATATCCATGTTGCAATTGAATCCCAGTGTATGAACATTAACCAATACGGATCCCGCCACATGAACTTTTTAATTCGATTTATCCTTTCAAATACATTATCCCTAATAAGCCTTCGAGATAGACATACTATCTAACCCATAGCCCATTACACATCATCTGGGTTTCCAAGACTTATGATTAAGCCATGAGAAACAATTTCTCTTGAAAAATATTTTAAGAAAATCTTTTAATAATTATATTATCTTTTAATAAAAATATATTTTAAAACTTATTTTGATTTCAAAATCACCTGCGCAAGATTTGAACTTAATCAACTGTCTTACTTGGAACTTGGATAATCTCTCAAATTAATGAGAATGGATTTCTTATTTGAAATTCATCATGACTCGAACAACTTTCTGATTATCCAAATGTCACTTTATTGTATTCCCTAAGTTAGAAAATACGTTGGTGGAATCAAAACAGTTAGATCACTGTTCAGTCATAGATGAACACATCAGATCTAAGGATCATCGAAATTGTTTAATGTGAATGAGAGACCAACTATTTGATAATATGTTTATGCAAGAGGTCTCTCATTGAATGCAATCAATCAGTGTACATTTAAGCACCCATATGCTGATGTGTAGTCTCCACTACAATAGTTCGAGATAGAATTACATCTCAACTATTGAAAACATCTTAGCATTCTAACAGCCATATATGTGAAGTGTCCATCTTCACCCACAGCTGTAACTATATAAGGTATAAGGAACCGGAAAGTTATATCTGTCTGTGATAATCCAATCACATAACTTTCCTACAATATATCCTATGGACCTTTATTGATATCTTATATCGTATAGATCATCTCATGAACATGGTCAATTACCCATAATGAATACATAATATACTAAGAAGAAGTCTTTATTAATCAAATAAATAAGAATCTAACAATCTAAATGACTTTTCTGGGCATCATGTCTAACAATCTCCCACTTTTCCTAAAAGTCATTGTGTCATAGATTTCAATCTCATACTATCTAAATGTGTTACAAATACTTTATCTGATAAAGCCTTAGTCATCGAGTCAGCAACATTAAGTTGAGACCTAATCTTTGTAACAACAATATTTTGTCTTATCTTTCAATAATCTCATTAATGAGAAGATCCTTCCAGTAAAAAGTAAGCACATAATCCCTAATCATTTTTAGCTACTTCATGATAAGCTTCACAACTGTCTAGTGATTGATACCTGGATTGCTTTGGAACCGACTAACAACTCTCACTGCATGACAGATATCTGGTCTAGTACATAACATGACATACATGAGGCTCCCAATTGCCCTTTTTAGACAAAGTGACACCATGTCTAAAAGGAATGAGTGTTGTCTTACAATTACTCATACTGTACCTAGACAATATCTTGTATATGTTAGAAGTTTGGCTTGTCTCGGGGTTCCATAGAATAGGGGACAAGTGGTGGAAAAGTCAAAATCATGGGCCCCATGATTTTGACTTCCTCACACATAATAAGACATGTGGTGATAAGTGTAGGAGAATAAGAGGAGAGATATGAAATGGGGAGAAGTCAAAATCATAGGGAGAAAATGAAATGAATTCTCCCCATTTTTAAGTTGGTCTCTTTCCTATTAATCTCGACCCACACTCCAATGGTTGGACACAAGAATATTATTGTTAACAATCTCGCATTAGAAGTATAACCAACATTGGTGTTTCGCCTATATTTCCTCTCTTACAATGTATGTTACAGATTGACCCTCACGTTTTGACAATTACAGATTACATTGATGAAATTGGACTTTGACAACTACGATAAGAAGTTTGTCCAAGACTAGGATGAATTGTAAAAGATGGTAATAGTGTATTTTATCAATTGAGATTTCCTTTTAAATTGCAAAATTTCTTTGTTTTTATGAATTACTTTATTCCCTACAAGGTGAGTCACACTAGGCCAAGTTCTATGAGATGTTCACAGGTTTGAAATTTTAATGTTTCAGTTAGGTAGGAGAGATACTGTACAACCACTTAGTCAGTGGCTGCAGTCAATTGATTAGTGTATGAGCCTACCAGGAACTAAATTATATTTTCATTAGGAAGGTGTTCTTAGGTAAGAGGGGGGGGGGGGGGGGGGGTGTAATTGTGTGTTGTTTTAGATATTGATCCCAAATTGCTTGCAGTTTTTCTGATGGGAAGTGGTGAACGGATGGGCCATGTAAAGAAAGCAAGGTCCCCTTGGAGAAGCACTATTTGATGAAGCGCTTGGGTGTCCAATACGGTAGGTTGTTGTTTAGCTTCTACAATTGAATCAATCCAGTGGAATGTCCCCATGAAACTATGAAAGTAAGATAAGGGTTGTTTTTATAGAGAAAAGAATATCTGTTATGGGGGATTTTGATAGGATGGTATAAGGAGAATGAAGGAGTTGTTTTTTTCTTGGTTAACTCAACTACACCACAAGGCGATAGCTGAATCGTTACGTTACCTCTATTTATGTCTCTTAAAATTCTTAAACCCATCTCTCCAAAAAGGGCTCATTTCCTAAACGTTTACAATATTAGAGTTAACACCTGTTCTTCTAGCATTGATGATGAAACATAAAAAAATTATTCAAATTCTAAATTTTTTTTATAAATAGTATGCTACTATTATTATAATATTTTAAAAATTAAAATATTATAAATTATTAATAACAATATTATTCTATTGTAAATATGTCAAATTGAACCGAGCCTCAATCGAACCGAGTTTTAGCCGAGCCAAGCTGAGCTTTTGAGCCGGCTTGGATTGAATACATCCCCAAATAAACCCAAAGCTTGAATTACATTAATTAGTACCTAATTTGTGTTTAAAATTTAAATAAGGTTTATGATAAATGATTAATAGAAACCTAATCAAACTAGGTAATTATCCTAAATCTAATCTAATTTAGGGTGGGTCGGTGCGAAAACCCAATTAGGACTAGTCCTTGGCTTGAAGGGTTTGGGACACCCTCCATTACCAAAAAGGAAAATAATCTAAACATAATCTAAGAGTTCTAGACATATCTCTACACTAGCTAGCCACATCTTCAGTAGGACTTGACCCCAAGATTTCACCCAAATTAAGGCACATCATAGCCATAAGAGCTAGAGACGAAGGTAAGTCATAACATTACTACCATATTAGTTCCTAAATCCTCTAAGGTGATTTTGAAGCTCTTTCTTTGGCAAAAAGACATCATTGTAGGGAAGCTAGGGGATTGCAATTGGGAATGAGCGCTACTCGTCCAAAGTCATCATTGACTGCATTCGCGGGCGGAGTGGAATGGCGAATATGAAACCTAGTCCAAGAAATTAAACATCTAATCTACTATTGTCAGCCTTTAAGCATACCATGATTGTGAGCATGAGATTTTCCTACCCACTTTCACATTATGGTTTGACTGAGAGTCGCCACCTATTCATTCTAAGGGATAGGTCCCGGATTGTTGGATAAGGACTTACGGTCTATCAGAGATTAGTGTATGCGGTTCGATTAAGTTCCGGGGAAGGTGTTAGACACCCTAGGACCCCCATTTTAAAATGGTAACCTACATCCTAAATTTAAGCCAATTTAATATCAAAATTAATTAAAATGTCTGAATGTTTAATCAAATGCTAATTCAAGGAAGATAGAAAACTAGCTAAATTAGGGTCGAATCCGGATTGGGTTGTCTATGTACTCACATTGGGGTGAGATCAGACCGAGCGTAATTCTGACATATGAGCCCATGCCAAGGCTAGGGTTGTGTGTGTGTATAGGGTGGTTAAGGGTCTAGCTTGGAGGTTAGGGTTTAGTTGACCGGGTTGGTCAAGTGTAAGGTCAAGTCTAACCACGGTTAGAAGGAAGTTAACCGTGATTAGGGGGATCTAATCACAGTTAAGAAAGTCAAAAGGTTTATTTTTGATCTTTTTATATTTTTTGGATTTTTAAAGATTTTTGGGGATTTTTTCCTAAGGGTTAAGTATCTTAACCATGATTAAAAATTAACTAGAGTTAGGTTAACTTCAGTTAAAGGGGCTGGACTGGGTGAAAATGGTCACAGAAGACCATTTTAGACTCCTTATAATATTTTTGATTTTTCTGTCATTTTTCCTGATCATGGGTTACTTAACCATGGTCAAAAGTTAACCAAAAGTGGGGTTGACCATGGTTAAGGGTCCTAATCAGGGTAAAACTGATCATCGAAGACCATTCTAGAATTCTTAGAATATTTATGATTTTTTGATCAATTTCCAAAAAAAATTTGGGTTAAGAGGTACTTAACCATGGTTAAATGTTAACTATAGGTGGATTTAACCATGCTTAAGGGTCCGGTTTGGTCAAAAGTGGGCCTAGGGACCATAGCAGGGCCTAAACTATCCTCCTACTTGGTCTGAGCCCTGCACAAAGGCCAAAAGTAAAAAAAAAATGAACTGGACAAACACACTTTTAACCATGGTTTGTGCCCTGTTAACTGTGGTTAGGGAGTGAACCAATGGAAACTAAGACGACGGGGTGTAACCTGAAGTATAGGAAACACCTTGGGCCTTTGGTGGGCCCAGGAGGAGGTTGGATGTAGGCCCCACAGAGGCCCAAAGAGGTCTTGATTGACACCACATAAAATGATAATTTTGAACAAAATTTTAGGCTTATTTTTAACCCCCGTTAGCAGTGATTTAACCGCGGTTAGGGAGTGACCCAAGATAAACCAAGACCATAGAATGGTAGCTTGGACTACTGGAAACATCCTGGGCCTTTGGTGGGCCCAGGGGAAGGTCAGGTGTGGGCCCCACAGAGGCCCAAAGACACCCTGCTCGGCTGTTTGGCAAACTGTCCACTCATGTTTGGACCTGATTTAACCACGGTTAAGGGTTGATTTAAGACATGGGACGATTAGGGTAGATATCTGGGGGTAAGGGGAACCTAGCCATGACCCTAGTTTTGACTAGGGCCCACACTAACCATGGTTAATAGCTGGTTACAGTCGGGATAAAAAATCTGCTCAGAAAATCTGATTTTTTTTTTTTTTTTTTTTTTGAAAGGGGTTGTACCCAGGGTTACCAACGGGTTTCCTCATGGATTGAAGATCCCCCAAGACCTTTGGGAATTTGATCATGCTAAGTGAGAGTGCTAACCCGAGTTAAGCCTCAAGGGGTTCCCCCCACTCCTATGGTTAAGGAGGGAGGACCCCTGTCCTTGGCTTGGGCAGCTATTGCAAGATAAAAAAAAAAGAAAATGGGGACCCTTGGAACAGGACCAGGGGTCCCTCATAGTGATGATAACAGTAAAGAAAAAAAAAGAGTAGGGGAAGGGGTGTGTATACCCTCATGGTTGCCCTGTGGTGACTGTTGAACAGTGGCGGTGAGTTGGTCAAGGTGACAACGGCTTGGGGAAGCTAAGGAAGGTCCATGAGGCTGTTGGAAGGGAGAGAATGGCTTGAAGAAGGCTCAGGCGAGCTCGGACATGGGGTTTTTGCAGCAACAAAAAAATTGAATCCCCAAATTGTGGAGGTGGTGTGGGATTAAATAGGAGAAGGGGAAGGACACAGGGGCATTGCCGCTCATTTCCCCAGGCATGGGGAGCACCTGAGGATCGGTCAGGGGGGGGGGGGGGGGGGAGCAGGGGGCAGCTGCTGGGGTTGCTTGATACGAGTATCGTTCTGAAGAGGACGATGAACAGTGTTTTCAAAAATACAATTTGTTTTTTTTTTTTTTTTTTTTTTGTTTTCTTGTTTTGGGCCAAAGGCAACCACTCCTATACCTTTTTGGGATTTGGCTCCAATCTTTCAAAATTTGAAAAGCAAGGTGGGTCCCACTTAGGTTGGGCCTTGTGGGCCCATGCTTGGGCCCAAAAAATACACTTTTGCCTCATTTTTGGGGTTTTTGGTTTTGAAATGGGCCTTGAGCCCATTGAGTTTTAGCTTACGGTTTATCTAGGGTTTAGGCTAGGGCTAAGCCTATGGTTAGGTCTAGGGTTTACCTAGGGTTAGCCTAGGGTTTGATCTAAGGCTTAGGTTTAAAAGTTGAAATGAGCCTCGAGCCCGAATGAGTTTGGGATTTTGGGGTTTTGCCTAGGATTTAGGGTTTACCTAGGGCATGGTTTAGGGTTTAGGGCTTACCTAGGGTTAGGGTGGGATGACCATGGTTAAATTGATTAACCATGGTTAAATTGGGGTGTAAAAATGGGTTGTTGACAATGATCACTTATCCCAGGCAAGGTTTGAAATTTCAATTGGTGTTTCGCGAAATTCGATTGGGATTTCAAAAGGCACCTTCACCCGCTTCATCTCATTTAGGGTTGTAAATAGATGCTGATATTATCTGTATCTGATTCGTATTCGAATCGGTTTAGGCAGATAATTATCTGAATAGGTATTCGGTGGAGCGAATTCGAATTGTAAAATTACTATCCGATTATAATCAGATATGAATTCAGATACTAGTATATCTAATCCGATAAATATCCGTCCGATTATATAATATATATAAATAATATATTTTAAATTTATAAAATTAATATAACCATTAAAATATATTATTTAAATAAAAATTTATATATTTTATAAACATTTTTTAAATATTAATTTATATTTTTTAAAAGTAATCGGATAATTCAGATACTATTTGAATCTAGATATTTTAATCGGAGTCGGATACGGATATCATCTTTCACTATCTGTCGGATTTTATTCGGATTCGGATATTTGAATATCTAATTGGATACGAATTCGGATATACCACTATCCGTTCCGTTTACAACCTTAGTCTCATTGTCCTTATTCCATAAGGGCTATTTTGTATGCAGGCGTTAGGCTTTTTATTTATTTATTATTTATTACCTAAAGTTACTTTTTGGACACGATCACACTATTCATAGGATGGTGTGTCCAATATATACTCTATTTGTTTGATGGAAAATAATCACCTCCTCAGAAAGTGACGCAAGGATGTGCCTCTTGACTTCTCTTTTCTTGTCATGTGTCCCTTTGTTAGCTTCCTATAACTGTGGTTAAGATGCACTCATTCTGAAGGTTCACTCATCTATCCTTAGTTTTTACAAAATAAAATAAAATAAATTTAATCACAAGATTAAAAAATTTTAACCCGGGTGGGGAGGGGCCATGCCCCCCCCCCCCCCACCCCCAAAAAAAAATTGGAAAAAAACCCCTTCTTTTTTAGGTAAGTTTTTTTTTTAACAATAGTATTAAAAATTTATATATAGTGGTCCCCTCAAATTATGAGTTAATGGCCGTCCAAATTTTCCTGCACGCTCGGTCCGTCTTCCTTTAACTGTAGTTTAGAGGTGAATGAATCTTAACCACAGTTAGTGAGTGTTAAAAGGAACAAATGACAACTAGTAAATCCTCCTTTAACTATGGTTAAACTTAATCAACTTAAAATTAAATTTTTTTTTTCTAAAAGCCAAGGTTAGATGGATGAACCTTAAGGGTGAGTGAATCTTAACCAAAGTTAGTGGGTGTTAAAAAGGGACACATGGCAGGCGGTTGTAAAGGCCTGCACATTTAGATGAGAAGAATAATTTTCTTTATATATAAAATATAATTAAAATTAAAAATACAATGAATTTTATTAAATAATAGCCTCCTAGACACATTGTCCAATAATTTTTTTTTGGGGGGGCTATGGCCGGAAACAAGGAAAAATTCCTAACTCCGCCCCTGACCTAAGCTAATAATAGTTTGTTTGTTTGTAAACTCAATCATACCACAAGGCAATGACTGAAACTCGGCGGTGGAGCAAAGTATTGCTCTTGTTTGACCTGATCTGTGAGCAATAAATAAGGAAACAGCGACCACGAAATTTGGCCATTGACGGCGTCTCTTGTATGGACTAAGGACTCTCTCCCTGCTCCCGGACAAAATAAAACAGAAAAAAATGGAATTGGGGAGTCACTGTCCATGGCTTCAAGGCAGGAAAAGGGCTAGCTAATATCAGAAAAACTTGGCACCGTCACTTATTATATAAAAAATATAAAAAAGGTAATGGTAGCTTCACTTTCTTTTGAAGTGATTTGAATGGAGAGGATGTTAGTTAAAAACAAGTCTTTCTAGAAGACAATAACACATGTCGGTCGCACAAAGAAAGTGAATCGAAAATATATAAATAAGTTAGGGTGGTACTGGCAAGGGTTGAGCTGTAGTGGGTATGAATCTGATTGCACGGTCACCGAACCAGTGACTAGTTGGTGAAATGTGGGCCAGTGCCTAGTTAGGGTGGCACCTCAACCCAACCCAGACAGGTTTATAAAGGATCTGACAATAAGACAAATCAAACTGAGCCCATTCGAATAGGGAAATGCTTTCGAGACAAAGGGCAAGACCACCGAGACGGTTCAGGTGAGGCCTATCATGTGAACGTGGGCCCCACCTGAAATACTAAGGAATATGCTCAACCTGCATGCCAAGGTGTGACCTCATATGAGGAAGTCCACTCAACCTTGTTTTTTTTTTTTTTCTTTGGATGATTGAATCTAAGAGTTATTAATGGGGGCGTTTGGATTGGATTTTTTTGGCCAAAAATCAATTCTGATAAAAGTGATTGTGTAGAAATTAATGGTCAAATAATCATTTTTTCAAATAATAGTATTCGGAGAATATGTACGTGAGTATCTCAACTTCGTATTCTTCGAACACTATTATTTGAAAAAATGATTATTCGATCATGAATTTCTACACAATCAATTTTATCAAAATTGATTTTTGGCCAAAAAAATCCAATCCAAACGCCACCTAAGTGTTAACCATAGTCAACAGGTGTTAAAAGGGACACGTGTTGACTTGTAGGACATAACCGGGTTTCTTCCCAATGGACTGGTAGACGCAGGGTTGGAGCCAGAAATTCATTGTAGGGGGGACACATTGATCTCCTTGTTTATCGGAGCAGTTGTCTCATTACCCTATGGTTATGCCCTATTAAATAATATGATATAATGTTTAAAAAAAAGTTAGCAGTGCTCCTTATCTAATGATTATGCCCTATTAAATAATTAAAAGATTTTTTTTAATTTAATGAGACAGTTTTCCCATGACTAATCTTCTACGATTATAACCAAACTCCTTAGAGTCTGTTACAACACAAATCTTTTAATACTAGTTAACAATTTTAACCTTTAAAGTTAATTTTTTTTCTTCAAGAAAACAAGGTAAGGTGGTTGAATTGCGGGAGTAAATCTTATTCACAATCAAAAGTATTAAAAATGACATCTTGTTGACTTGTGGATTGCAACCGACTTCAAAGAGTCTGGTTATAACAATAGAGGGTTCTAAATCCTTAGTAAACCTTTTCTTTTAAAAACCAAACGTTGAGCCCCCTCCCTTGGGTCCGCCCTGTAGATGGCCCCACTCCTCAGTTAATCAATGTTCCCTCATTTTTTTTTTGGAAAAAGGAATTGCTTCCATGATGATGTAGGTGCCTAATTCAGCAGTTAAGATCCGTTTCGTTTATCAATTCACTTTCTTTTTTTCCGGGAGCTATTTGCCAATCTCCAGAAAAATGCTACCAGGGGATGCAATCTTTTCGACTTTTGCTTGACAGATTTAGCTCCTTTAGATAGTACTAAACGATGCTCAACAAGGGGCGAGTCGAGTCCAAGCATGTCATTATAAGACCATGCACATCCTTATATTCCTTCAAAAAGCTTAATTGCTCTTCTTATTCAGTTGTAGGACTTCGTCTTACTATAACAAGTTAGCATTTCCCCTCTTCTTTATGGCTCATTAAGGAGTGCTCTAGCCCCTTGGAGTTTGGTTACAACTTGACATAATTCTGAGTCTGCCCCACGCCAAGGGTAGCAAAATCCTCTAACAGGTAACATTCCTCGCAAATAATTGAAAATATCATGCACTGAAGGGCCAATTTTATTTTTAATAAACATGGAGCCAATTTTATTTTTAATAAACAAGGAGCAAAATTAGGTGGATACAAACTGGACAAAGTTTCTAAGGAGTGTTTGGGTGAAGCTTCTAAGGGTTGAGAGTATGTGGTGTGTAGGGTGTGTGTGTGGGTGTGTGAGTGAGTGTGTGTTTCCTTTCTTTGACTGCAGCTTTCACCTTGTCATGTAGTTGCCTTAACCAAAAAAAAAACTGGACAAAGTACATAGATATGTTTATAGCAATAAGCACATGCTTAGGTACCATATTTCAACCAAACTTGAAAGATTCAAATTGATAAACCAACAAATGAATACTCATTCACTCACGAACACACGCTAGCTAGTTACCAACACTCGTATAATTTGATATCGACGCTAAGCCGGAAATATACTTCTCCTTCAAAAGCATCGGTCATAAGAGTCGCGATTCCCCTAGACATGAAGAAATCTCCAGTGCCACCCACCACTGAAATGTCCCTCGTCTTGACTAGTATAGGATCGGCTCCAAGGAAGTTAATAGTCCCCTGATAGTCTGTGCTGTTGAGAACAAATGTGAAGCCTAGCCAAGCAGTGAAGGTGTCTTTCTTGTCGTAGATGTAGAGACCTTGTGCCCGGCCAACTGGTTTTGAGTGTAGATTATTGTCGAGAGTAATGGGGTCATCAAACACTACCACATCTCCGAAATGATTTTTTCCTGCTAAGATGGTAAGGTTCGCCCCTTCGGGTGCCCCTACAATGGCTGAAGTGGCGTTCCCCGCGTTCTTACCGTTGTAAATTATGTCGTGGAAGTATAAAACTAAGTGCTTACATGGTTCAGATTTCTTGAGTTTCTTGTGAGGCATGGCAGAAGACCCAGAGAAGGAGATGAAGAAGAGGAAGAGAATGAGAGTGAAGCTTCTTGCTCCCATATTTTCTCTCCTTGGTTGAAGGCGGAGGAAAGATAAGAAGAGAGAAAATTAAGAAGGATAACACTCTATGAGCTTGCTGTTAGATTTGAGTTTGAGCCTCCCCTTAACTCAATATATAAGGTTGTCTAATCCCATCGGTAATTGGTAAAAAAAACAAGAGTTTAATTACAAAGTTGAGCTATGCTTTAATGGCGTAAAAGTAGAATCGCCTTTTAATGTTAAGACGTTACAATTTTGTAATTATGGATAGAGGTTGTGATATATAGTTTTGCAAAAAAATATTCTTTCCATAATTACACCTTGACACGCAGAGCTCTGCTCTGTATTTAAACTCAAAACCATCGTATCAATCCGAGGCCTTTGTTTGGTGGGGATTTGGTTGGGGGTAAGCTAGGAAGCACGGATACGGATATGGCGAGACGGCAAAACTTAAAAAAAGGAATATGGGTATGGTTAGGATATATATGTAACTTAAAAAATAATAATAATAATGATATATTTTGTATTATAATTACAAAATAACCATTAGTTCAATTCTGTTTATATATAAAAAAATATCATATCCATGCAAAAGCAAAAGAATTAGGGTCATCTCATCATCCACTCCACCAAGCAAAATATAAAGAGGACCATGTCCATGCAAAAAACAAAAGAGATAGGATCATACTCCCAAGTCTCCAAAACAAAATAAAAAATAATATTCATGGTTGTATCCCAACCGTATCCTGGTTGTATCCTGACATATCCATACCGTATTGGAATCGTATCTGAATTAAAAAACATATTTTTAACTAACAGCTTACGTCTCGGCCGTATCCTATACATATCCTCCCGTATCAGAAGCGTATCCATATCCAATACATATCGGATACGGGTACGAAGCCCAATTTGAAGTATTTGTGCTTCTTACGGGATAGGTGTTGATGATTGTAATATGTAGTGGCTGTCCGACCGTCAATGCCAGAGTATTTGTTTTTTTGTGCTAAAAGCTCTACGTAGTCTACCAATAGAGAGATTCTTCTATCGATCCATAATTATACCTTGACACGCAGAGCTCTGCTCTGTATTTAAACTCAAAAAAACAATCGTATCATTTGAGAACTTTCCTCATGGCCCTGCTTGCAAACACTACTATTACCACCACGGCCACCTTAGGCTATCATTTCTGGAGCAAAGCTAACCACTTAGGCTATCAGTTTTGTTTTTAAGAAATTCATATTTAACTGTTAACTCTAACGACCTTTCTTTTTTGCACTGAAAGTAGTGGACAACGTAGATCTACTCAACGATTAGGTCCAGAGATTCTAGGCAACGCATTACAGTGGAAATGTGATAGGGTTCTCGAGGAAAAAAATTAGGATAATACTTCTGAGTCCGTCTTAGGACTGAGACTACTGACACTTCGTGCCCGAGCACAAGAGTGCACGGCATTTCAAGTGGGGCCCACCCTATGAGCAAGGGATTGCATAGGATTTTAGGTGGGCCCCACCTGAGATCTTGTGCAATCCCATGCTCGGACACAAGTGGTCTCGCCTAAGACAGTCTCAGTAGCAAAGTCCAAAAAATTATTATGATGCAATACTGTGGCGTGAAGGAGTATTAAGTACAATGTAGAACTGAAAATACAAAAATAGGGATGATACATAGGAGAGAATATGCAAACTAAATACTAAAATAAGGATGATACAAGGGAGAGAATATGCAAACTAAATATCAAAGTCGTATTATATGAAGCTAGGTATCAGCTGTTGCTCTTTTGCTTTGGGTAGTAGAAAATGAACTGAATGTGATCTTATCATTTTGATAAGAGCAATAGTTCGTTCCTCAGCTCTCTCAAACCTGCCTTTCAAATGGTATGAACTCGTGTGGGTTAAATTTTTTTTTAAGCTTTGTGATCAATTTTAATTAAATTTTTTTTTTTAAGAAACCAAGAATAGATGGGTGAATTGTAGGGGTGATTGAATCTTAACCACAGTTAAAGAGAGTTAAAAGGGGACATGTGACAAGTAAAGGGGAGCCAAGACGCCCCCTCTTCTCTGACTAAGGAGATGATTATTTCCCTTATGATAATTGATAGGATTTTATCTTCTTTCCGTATCCTTGTGAAAAGCTAGAAATGAAATTCTCAACCTATATGGACTCCCCAATCCCATAGTCCAAGCAAAAGTCTAGTTTAAGTCCAAGATAGGAAAAATATAGGGAAATAGGAAACGCACCACGGTCAGCTTGAACCTTAAGTTACCGTGCAATCTCAATCTCATTGTTCCATGTCTTTTTTTAACATTTATTCACTGTGGTTAAAATTCACTAGAGACTCATCTATCTAATCTTTGATATTCAGAAAAAATGAAAGATACATTTATCATTATTTAACCAAATTTAGGGACACAGGACACTGCAGTTAGCTAGGACAAGTCCTTTCTCTCCCTTCACGCTTGGAAAGGGTACGAGTATATTCTCAATGGTGGAATGCTAAGCCGACCCACCACCTCAAAGTGGAAAAACAACGGTAGAATGGACAGGTCTTGTGGCTCACCTGATCGTCCAGTCCGTTGGAGATCCAGCCTAGCAATCCCCATTCTCAAAATTGAATTTAAAAAGGTTATAATTATGACATGAAAAATGGTGGAATTTAATTCTAATCTCAAAAATGGTGGAATTTAATTTTAATAATAATAAAATTTTAAAAACAGCTTTTAATTTTAAAAATAAAATTAATATTTTTTTAAAAAAAAACTACAAATAAGTGGGTGAACCCTAGGGGTGGATGAACATTACCCACGGTTAAAGAGTGTCAAAGGGGACACGTGGCGACCTCTAGGGGTGATAACCGGATTTGCCAAATCCGATTATCACCGTACGACCGTCAATGCCAGAGTATTTGTTTTTTAGTGGTAGGTAAAAGCTCTACGTACTCTACTAATAGAGAGATTCTTCTATCGATCTCCGTCAAACCCCCCCCCCCAATCTCAAATCCATGAGTTTGGATGGGCACAGCGCAACTCTTGAGTAACGCAACAGCCAGCGCTCTTGTCCATCCAAACTCCAAATCCATGGTCTAGAATCTCCCCCCCATCTCAAATCCATGAGTTTGGATGGGCACAGCGCAACTCTTGAGTAACGCAACAGCCAGCGCTGTTGTCCATCCAAACTCCAAATCCATGGTCTAGTCAGCAACCGGTAATCACGGGTGCTTCGTCTTTTTCGTAGGCCCATATCTTTTTGATACCAACAAACCTCAGTCCTAAAATTCCTTGACCCACAATGATATTATTTTAATAAGACTCGTAATCATCTCCGGTTATAACCGGACTCCGGGGAGTCCTGTTACAACACTGACACTACCATGTGTCTCTTTTGACACCCCTTTAACTATGGTTAGGATTCACCCACTCTTAGGTTCACCCACCTAATCTCATTCTTAGAAACAATTATTTTAAAATATTAACCTTCGGAATTAGTGAAATTTAACTAGGATTAAATTTCTTTTTAGATAATTTTTTCTACAAACCAATGATAGGTGGATGAACCCTATGGTGGTTGAATCTTAATCATAGTTGAGGGGTGTCAAAAGTGACACATGGCAGCATCAGTGGCACGACGGGACTCCCCGAGTCCGGTTACAAACGGAGAGAATCATGAGTCAATTCATAAAACCCGTCTTACAAGCAACTTACCTCTATCCATTAAAAAAGGGAAATAGTCGTCACCTCCTCGGTGGTGTTTTTTGTCATTGTATCTTTTTTTAACTTTTTCTTGGTTTTTTACCCGTGGTTAAGATTCTGATGTGATTTGCATTCGCTAGCATCATGATATATAACGTTTTGGAAATAAATTTAGGGTTCGCGTACATTGACCTCCCCTAAGGTTTGGTAAAATTGTAAAACTTGTCATTTTGTTTATAAAATTACACTGTCCTCACCTGTTAAGCTTGTTAAGTTGATGTCGATAACCAATAAATGATGTTTTACAATTTTACCCCTATGGCCTGGTTTGAAAACTCAACGAAAGAAGACCAATCAGTCCCGTTGTCTCTTCCTTTTTTATGATGCTCTATGCTTATACTTCTCTTTCATTTCTACGTGATGTAAGACCTTTCATTTTACGACACCTGTTTGAGAAATTTCTGTAGTAAAGAAACCAAAGGGAAAATTTAAGAAATAAAATAAAAAATCTTAATATCAATCTAGTTAGATTCCAAAATGCTTGATTTTTCTCGTCCTAGATGTAGTTTGGAGAAATCTCTAAACACCATGATCTTATGTTTGCATAGATTAACTGTTTGGTTAGAATTTAGATATATCACACCACTTGTTCGATAAAATGTTTCTTCAAGCAATTTCGTATTTGAGTTATTGTGTTTGTGTATAATAACCAAGAAGACTTAGAAAAAATCGCATTATGATATTCAAATCACTACGGATTGTCTGGATAGTAGTAGCAGTGGGAGCCTCTGAATAATTTTGCTTTAGTTTCTTTTCAACTACATTTGATCCCAAATTGATAACAAGAAAGAGGACACCAGCAGCAATGTTTCCCCTGGCAAAGAATTTTTCTCCATTAGTTTTTGATTCCTCAACACCTGGGACACCCAGTGCTTCAAGGCTATCTTTGAAATCCCTCAAGAGTTTCTTAAATTCAAAGCTGCCCACAAAACCAGCGCCAACACTAGTAGGCAGAAGGAAGCAATGATCTGCCAAACCCAGCACTTATATTAACTTGACAATCTCGAAATACACATACACATATAGTTAACACAGTCAACAATTTTCCAAGCGGAAAATAATCACCTCCTCAGTTGGTGACTCGAGGAGGGGCATCTTGGGTCCCCTTTTGTGTCACGTGTCTCCTTTTAACTCATTTTTCATTTAATCCTGTGAAATGATTAGTGGCAAGATTTTTCAATTGGAGGCCCAGATCACTATCACGTATACCCAAGCTTACCAATTATTTATTTTATTGCATTAACTAATTTCATGAGGGTAATTTAGATATTTTAAAATGTTAAAATCATGACATCATCAAAATTCATCCATCTCACTAACAACATACTAACAGAAAGGTGAATCTGTTGTGGACAATTAAAGTAGAGGGGAGGGTGGTGTAATTCCTGAAACAAAATGGAAGGTTTCTGCAATTTCACCAAACCTCAGGGGAAGGCAGTGTAATTTACTTATAAATTTATATATTTATTTCAATCCGTCCAATTCTCGATTGTAGGTACTATGGAGAGTTTTAAATTACTCTCCGAGGAAAGCCTTCATTGTAATTTGTAACTACTACTAAGATCTTGTCCAATCTCCTTTTTTTTTGGGTGGAGGAGGGTAATTAAGTTGGATTAAACCAAAGGGTGCATTCAAGCCGACAACTTTAATAGAAAAAAAAAACTTAAAGCTCAGCTCCAACATAATAACTTGGGTCGAGTTTGAGCTTGATTCATAAAAAAAAAATATTAGTATAATAATAAAAATATATACGTCATATTTGTAATATTTAATATTATTTTATTAAAATGTACTATAATATTCAAGTCGAGTTAATTTTACCTTGAACCCAACTCTAATTAACTCCACACCTCAAATAATGATTTTATTTTTAAAGGGGTTGATGCCTAAATTCAATTGGTGATGCTTACTTTCTAATTTTAATATTATTTTCTTATAAGACTGCGTTTATTTGGAAGAAAAATAGGTGCACTAAATTACTTTTCGAAAGAAAGTTGATTTTAATGTTTGGCCTTATGCAAAATAAGTTTTTATTGCAAATAATTCTCTAATATCACTCTATATTTGAGAAAAAATCTCATTAGAACAATGAAAGTTTTATTTCTTAGAATTTTTTCTCCCATATTATTTTTCGTCCAAAACAAACAAAGCCTACGGAAAAAAAAATATTAGAGGTAATAATTTTTTTCTGGTGCACTATTAGAGCTAATAATTAGAAAAGGTTTTTTTTTATTGCTTCGGATATCAAACCATCTTGCTACTTTTGAATTCAATTTAGCCTACTTCTTGAAGTATGACAAGTAGAACAGCCAAGCGCAGTAGGTAAGGAAGCACTTTTTGACCACACACCCTATTAATAGCCCCTAGTAAGAGTCCCTAGGAATAGTCCATTAGATTAGGTGTGCCCTCCAAACCCACCCACCACCCACCCCTCTTGAGTGAGATTTGAGAAAGAGTGATTTTTTCCGGGGCTTGGTCCTACGTTAGTACAGGCCTAGGGTTAGTGGTTATCTTGGGGATCGATTGAAACTCATTTTCGGCTTCCGATTTGCTCTGGTCGACGCTCGAATTGGGCGCTCGGGCATCCACAATCCACACTTCATCGGGCACCTGACATTAAAAATTGAGATAAGTCATTTCATTTCTTCCTCATGATCTTGACTTCTCCCCACTTCATATCTCTCCCATTTTTTTCGCCCGCTGTCCAATGAAGTGTGGATTCCTGAATGTCCAGCTTGGGTGTCTACCAGAGCAAATCTAAAGCCCTCATCAACTAGTGGGATTGGATTACGATCCTAATAGAGAGAGGCCACACCCCACTACTAGCGCAAGAGGAGGGGTGTAATAATTAGTAAACTATTTTTTTAATGGAAGGTTGAAAGAGGAGAAAAATTACGCAGAAGCCCACCAAAGCATTTTATTCAAATCTATTAACTAATAGTATGTCAGAATGTTTTCTCCCTTTCTACCACTGTCACGTAGGATTATCATATTACCATCTTATGACACGTGTTACATTGATTCCCCTAATTTAAACAATTTAGTTTTACTTGAACCATTTCCTACTTCTCTCTCTAAATAATCCACGTCTTCGTTTTCGGTGTTTGGGGCAATTGCAACCGTTCACATAATCTACCAAAAAGGCACAACCCTTCTAAGCCTAATGTATTACTTAATATTATACAAGAGTTGAAATGACGTGGGTCTCTATTTTGAGAATATCTTCATCATTTATCATTTACCATACCATACAAGAGTTGAGATGACGTGGCTCTCTATTATGAGAATCTCTTCATTTGGGATTACAAGTCAGATGGACCAACTATACTGACCATTTCAAACAACTGAACCCCCTCAAATAACACACCCGTCCCAAACGGTTTTAAACCACTAAATTTACAAACCCCCTCAATCAGCCCTCTCTCTCTCTCCATTATCTTTCTTTCCATTCCTGCCATCCTTAACCAGTCTACTTATTTTCTTATTTCCTCAACTTTGTTGAAGTTTCCAAATATTAAAAAGTGACTTGCCGTTGCTCTCAAGGGTGAAGACATGAGAAACATCCCATTGCTCTCAAGCGTGAAGAAGCAAAATATTGTGTACTTATCTTAATTATAATTATTTAGTTATTTTAATTAATTAAGAGAGTGAGTTGTGTATTTAGTGGGTCCTTAGAAATAAGAAACTTACTTAATTAGTTATGGTAACTGTTTTGTTAGTAGTAGTCAGTTTAATTGGGGTTTCTTGTTTTTAAGTAAATAGAGGATACGAAGAATTCCTAACTCGACTTCGGTAGAAGTTATTTGAGGTGCAGGCACACATCAATTATTGATAAGTGCCTTGACAAATACTCCTCAAAAGACAGGCTTGATGAGTTACGTAAGATCAATTTACTTATTAAAGGCACGTAATATATCATCATGCTTCCGTAGTCGACGTCCTCGGTAGCTCTCACTCTAGGGCAGGACACTTCTCCGGATTTTTTTTTCCATAGCCCTCCCTAAGTAGCCCTTTCCGCAATGGCTTACATTATGGGGCGGGGCACTTCTCCAGCCTTTTTTCCATAGCCCTGCCCAAATAGCCATTTCCGTGACTCGAACTCGTGACGTGGTGTCTGGCTCTGATACCATTGATAAGTGCCTTGATCAATACTCCTCAAAAGACTGGTCTGATGAGGTGCGGAATATCAATTTACTTATTAAGGACACGTAACACAAAAATAGTATAAGAAGGCGGATACGATCTTTTTTCCTCCAATCTCAGCAATGACGACCCAAACAATTTCTCCATCTCTTTCTATTAATTTGTGGTTTCTTTCATTATTTGTTCAATGAAAAAAAATTACAGTCTATGAAGAATTTTTTTGTTTGCTGTGATCAGCGCTTCCTATTTTCCGATCAAATTCGTCAATCACCAGCAACATTCCTGCATCCATGCGAAGTCCGGATTGATGGAATAATAGCCTCCTCCTTGGCGTGACCTACGACCTCCCTGAGACACTCTAGACTCCAGAGGTTATGATCTTCCAAGCTTTTCTGAATTTGGTATGTTCCTAGCGTTGTCCAGCCCCAATGTGACCCGCCAAAGATGGTAGGCACATGCCAATCTTGGTACTGTTTCATGTCTTAGAGCGATCATTATCAGATCAAGCACTTTGATCGAAATAAGGTAGGATGGAAGTTCGGAAAAAAAGGTTATATGGAATTAGGATAAATTCAATTTCTGCAACAGGAGTACAGTGAAAGCCGAAGCTTTTGGTTGGTCTCACTAAAGAAAAACCACATTTTCAGAGGATGATGACTTTGTCCACTCTCCACTTCGATATATACTTTCAACCGATAGGAATATTTTGTGTTATGGCAATATGGTTTTGCTGTTTCTGGTAGTACTGTAAGAGAACCAATCCTATATCGACTAAATAGAGAAATAGTTGTGGCCTTATATACATGTAAGGCCTCTCCACTCATTGTCAATTGGTATTGAGTTGGACGTTTTCACGTGGTATCAGAGCCCAAAAGGCTCAATGGCCAATTTATGCTCATACTCATGATGATAGACCCAAACATAAAGACTGCATGATTGACAACCCATAAAAAGGCGCACGTGACATACCTAAGCATTAGGGCTGCACGTGAGGGGGCGTGTAAGAGAACCAATCCCACATCGACTAAATAGAGAAATAGTTGTGGCCTTATATATATGTAAGGCCTCTCCACTCATTACCAATTCGTTCTGAGTTGGAAGCTTTCACAAGTACAAGGTGTAATTTTTTGTACTAATTTCAAATTTGTCTATATTGTTTGTTTATATATTGACAGAATCGTGCAATTGGTTGACCAATAACTGTATATGTATCCTTTATGATTACAAGTATTTCTTAATCGTTGATTCAACCGTCTCTCTATTTGTCCTTATCCTTGAAACAAATTTTGTTTCCATTTATTGATCTATATTTTTGTATCACCACATTGTATTTTTTCAATGCTCTATTGTAGGGAGTTACGGGCCAATATCAAAATATGAAGATATTGAATGTCCAGTTAAGTAGCAAGATCTAAATATGGGGCTAACGAATGTCCTTTTCCCATGGCACCAAAGGTGATTCGAATTCTCTTCCATCGTTTTTTGGGAATTTGATTTGTATGCTAATTCTTTTTTTTCATGAATTTTACTTTGATTATAGGTTTATTTTGAATTATTGTTCATTTATGTTCTAATCTTAGGTTTAAGATTTATTGTGTATGCTCAATTTGGAGTTTTAATGGGATTTTGATTTATGGTTTGATAGTTATGTTTTGAGCGGTGAACGAATGGTGGAGAGTGGAATTACAATGCTATGTTATGATATTGACAATCAAAAGATACCTATGTTTTTTTCCTAGATTTTGTATATTCCTTCACGTTTTAGATGTGAAGAACATACCAAACTATTGTGATGTTACACCTTAACATTCTTAATAGATGATCAGATGCACAGCATTATTTTGGATTGTACTTTACTAAAATTTTAAGGTTTAATTTATTTTGGTGCCCAAGGGGTGTTTGCTAGTAATAGATGACCAGATGCACAACATTATAATAGTCCTTTTATAACTAACTTATGATTGTAGGATCAGCTATGATTACTGGCTACACCAATTAACTTGGTAGATCACGAGCTACCGAAAAAGAACCTGCGTTCGGCTAGGAATTAGGAAATGATGGGAAGAAAACACTAATCCATACTTCTAGGGGTTTGACCCTAACCTCTATATGGATCCCATGGGAAGCTCCTGGTCACCCCATCCATGACCTAAAATTTAGATCACATTCCTTTTGTTAGAAGTAGATGGGCTGTGGGATTAGTTTGGACCTGTATAATTTGTCCTGGACCACCAATCAGTTAGATCTGGCCCGGATGACTATGGTGGTGGCCAGGCCCATTAAGAGCCCTTCGCGGGCTGTAGATAATATTTGCTAATAGAATCGTTCTAACCCTACTCTCAGACATTTCCTACTCCTAGCCAAAAATCAACACTTGTTATATTCTGGCTTATGGGAGGCAACGAATTGAGCACCTATGCAGTGAGAAGGCAACTCAACTCAAACTCAACCAATTTATAAGCGAGTTGAATAAACCAGAACCCAACCAAATAAGGAAACCTTTTAAATAATTAGATAATAATTAAATAAAAATAATAATAACAACTTAAATTAATTATCTAATAACTTATAGTTCACCTATCTATAAACATTGATTTCTATCATGGTATAAGAGACAAAGTTCTGGCTAGTCCTCCTCTTGATTATGCATTTCCGGCAATGTCATATTGCCGCCACGGGCCAATTGGCAGCTGCTATATGTACCAATATTGTCGTTATATTGTCATCAATTGTGTCATTCACCTGTCTTTAGGGTTTCAAATAAACCCTATGCTCCTTTTGGTTCGTATAGAGGAGGAAGAAGAAGAGAACATTAATTCGTTAGGAAAAACAATTTGCTTTATGTGGCCTATTAGAGGCCAGGTCCATTGTGTCTCAAGTTTCAAGCCCAAGAGGCTCACATTGTTCTTAGGGGTATAAAGGATCACTTCAAAATACAGAGGCTATCCTTTGAGGCCCATGGAGATCTATTATTGAAGCCCATAGAGGCTCATTTACTATTATAGGCCCAGTTTCTAGGACAATAGGCCCTCTCTCTTAGCCCACTAAGAGACTGCATCAATGATGAGTAAGTACTAGTAGTGCATCAAAGATGCAGTCATCGATTCTCCGAGAGGCCACAATTGTCGCGATAGAGAGGAATGCATAGAGGCCACTCTAGAGGTCCATTTGAGATTATAGCCCAAAAAGAAAAGGCTCTGTCTAAAATAAGAGTGTAAATAGGAGTTCGGAGATCTGCTTTTTTCATTACAATTGATGGCAATTTGTAATTATGGGAGAAACCATGCTATAAGAAATTCACTCTTTTTCCCGTAATTGCATAATTGTCAGGAGCTTTGCATTGAAATGGAGAGCTCCACTTTGGTTGAAGCAGAGCTTCGGCTCATATTTAATCTAATAAAATAGTTAGGCAATCTGGACAGACCAAAGCCGGGGGTGTACCCGTTTAAATGTGTTAAGAAAACCCATTTTTAAACTTCACTTATCTTCATTTTAACATATCATTCGAAACACCTTCTTGGTTGCTCCAGTGCTAAGAGTATCCCAATAAAGGCTAGGCTGGAGTCGATTTCCAGTCCCTTGGATGAGGACCCCTCTAACTTTAGATAAAAGATATCCGATACTAAAAAGTAAATAAATACGTTTAAGAATAACAAGCCTAAAATGCTATTAAATATTTTAGGGGAATATTTAATAACAACTTTTGTTTCTTGAGCAAACATGTAAGAAGAGATGCTTGAGGCCCGAGGTGGGAGGGGAACAATAATAAAATGTATAAGAAGAGAACTCAAAGAAGAAAAAGGAGAACTTGCTCCACTTTTTTAAACATCAGTATACAGATGACTTAAATTGTTTGACCACATTTAATTAATGGATTTCACCAAACAGATATCCTTACTCCATCCCCCAAGGAAGCGTGGTAGCTGTAAGAGATTGGTCCAAAATTATGTGCCAAAATATTATTTCTTTTATATATCTCCAAAAATCTGGTATTTTTTTTAGGAACCTATTCTATTTTTTTTATTCTTGGGTCGAATACAATATTCTGTGAGTATATATATCATTGGGTCAGCCCCAAGTTTATATTCATGTAGTTTGTGTATTATGACAGTTAGAAACTAGTTAGCAACCTTTGGGGGTAAGCCAGAGATAGCAGTTATCGACTTTTGGAGTTTGGTAGAGCTGATCTCAATTTTATAACCACGTGAAGCCTTGTTTTTGGGTTCAACTAACATTTTGAGCTTAAAAGATGTGGCAGCACTAGAAAAGTGATTCAAAACTCTATTGAGAGTTGAACATTAAATGAGGCCCACCATTTAATGCATGTATGTCTTAGCATTGGTTGAGTTTCAATCGAGCAGCCAAGCTCTCGAGTACCTACGAAGAGTTTTAAATCACTTTCATACTTTTAAATAGAGGTTACAACATCAAACTATTTCAGGTGGTGGACAGGGTCGAGCAAGAGTACAAGAGTCTTGCAAGCCCTACTCTCATGCATCCCTACTCGCAACCATAAATCACCATGCTTTCAATCAAAAATCAACACTCAAACTCCATGAGACTTTGTTCCAAGTCATAGTACAATAAGGTACTGGGTTTAAATTGGATTAAGTACATAGATGACTAGTTTAGCTCCAATCCTCAAGCTAACCACTGACCATAGGTAAATGATATCTGAACAAAAAAAAAAGCAATAAGAACATGCTTAGATAACTTATTTCAATTAAACAAACTTGAAAGATTCAGATTTAGATAAAACCAACACATGAACACTCATTCTCACTCACTAACACACTAGTTACCAACACTCATACAATTTGACATCGACGCTAAGTCGAAAATATACTTCTTCGAAAGCATCGGTCCTCAGCTAGGAAGCACGGATACGGCGATACTTAGATACGGCGATACGGGCGATACGACAGAAATTATGAAAACAGTTAAGTTTTACCTTAGAAATGTCGTATCCGATACGGCGATACGGGTACGGCGTTACGATAGGTTTCCATTTTCAAAGTATCCGTGCTTCCTAGGTCCTCAGAGTCGCGATGCCTCTAGCCATGAAGAAGTCTCTGGTGCCGCCCACCAGTGAAATGTCCCTCGTCTTTGCAAGTATAGGATCAGCTCCAATGAAGTTAATAGTCCCCTGATAGTCTGTGCTATTTAGAACAAATGTGAGGGCTAAACAAGCAGAGAAGGCGTTTTTCAAGTTGTAGATGTATAGACCTTGTGCACGGCCAATTGGTTTCGAGTGTAGATTGTTGTCGAGAGTAATGGGGTCATCAAACACAACTACATCTCCGAAATGGTTTTGTCCGGCTAAGATGGTACGGTTCGCCCCTTCGGGTGCCCCTACAATGGCTGAAGTGACATTTTCCGCATTCTTAAAGTCGTAAATAATGTCGTGGAAAAATAAAACTAAGTGCTTACATGGTTCATATTGCTTGATCTTCTTGCGAGGCATGGCAGAAGAACCAGAGAAGGAGATGAAGAAGAGGAGGAGAATAAGAGTGAAGCTTATTGCTCCCATATTTCCTCTCCTTGGTTGAAGGAGGAGAAAAGGCAAAAAGAGAGAAGAGAAGGATAATACTCTATGAGCCTGTTGTTAGATCTGAGTTTGAGGCTTTCAGCCCATTGCCCTCATCTCATTGTATAAGGTGGGCTAATTACATTATTTGGAAACTCTTGGTATTTGGTAAAGGAAAATAATCACCTACTCGTTGGTGGAGGGAAGGAGGCATCTTGTTCCCTGTGTCTTTTTTTTTAATTCTTTTTAACTGTGGTTAAGATTCACTTACTCACCCTTAAAGTTAAAGCATCTAACCTTGATTTTTAGAAAAAGAAATTAATTTTTTTAACCACGGTAGTTAAAACTTCTTAACCAATGTTCAAGGCAATTAAATGGACTTTGTGAGGGGCATGGAGCAATAGTCCGCTCCTTGCACAATGAGCATACTATTGCTCTTCGTGTAAAAAAAGAAGTATAACTACAAAGCGGAGCTCGTTCTTGGAAGACGTAAAAGTGGAGCTCCCATTTATAATGTAAAGACGGTGGTGACATTTTTATAAATACGGAGAAAGGTACTGATAATTTTACAAAATATTTTCTCCATAATTATGAGATTGTATAAATAGAGTAGTTTAAACTCAAAAAATTGTTGTATCATTTCCTAGAGACCTTTCTTAACCCTTTTCTTCTTGGCCCTGCTTGCTAACCACTATTAATTTCTACCACCACCACAATAATTGCACCTTCTCAGGGGGCGAAAATAACCACTTAGGCCTATAATAGACCTTTCTTTTTGCACTGAAAGTGGTGGACAACGCTGATCCAGTCAGGGGCGGAGCCAGGGGGGCCATGGCCCCCCAATTTTTTTGTAAATCCTTAGTGTACTAATATGACTAGTGGGCCCCTCAATTAAAAAAAAAAAATTTTAGTATACTTGGCCCCCTAATTTTTTTGCCCAATATGATGTAGTGGCCCCCCTAATTTTTTTTGTCACATATATAGTGGCCCCCCAATGGAGTCCCCTTATGCTCATGTCCCTATTGACACCCCTTAACTATGGTTAAAATTCACCTAATCTCATGGTTCACCTACTTATCCTTGATTTTAGAAAAAAATATTTAAATAATTTTATTCTTAGGAGTTAGTGAATTTTTAACAAGGTTTCAAAAAGAAATTTGATATATTTTTTTTAAACCAAGGATAGGTGGGTGAATCTTAACCATAATGAAGGGATATTAATAGGACACGTGGTGACCTCAAAGGTATTACCGAGAAAAAAAATTTTCAAAATAAAAAAACTACCCCAAAAAATTTTTTCTAGGGGGCTACGCCCCGAATCCCCAAATCCCATACCCTCAAATCAAATTTTTTTTTGTATACATGTATTTTGGCCCCCCCAATGAAAACTTCCTGGCTCCGCCCCTGGATCTAGTCAACGACTATGGGATTACAGTAGAAATGCCCTAAGGTTTACAAGTAAAACATTCTTATGATGTGATGCGGCGTGATGGTAAAATGTAGAAGCGATGAGATCGAATCACAGCCAATCGTGATTGAATTCTGAAAGAGTTCAATCGCTCCCCCCATCACAACACGTATCCCCTTTAACTCTTAGTGTTTATTAATCTAACCTTAACTTTTTTGAAAAAAATATATTTAACTCTAGTTAAAAATTTTTAACCCTTACGGTTAATATTTTTTTAACATTTTTTTCAAAAAATTAAGGTTAGATTATTGAACACTAAGGATTAGAAAATCTTAACAATAATTAATAAGGGTTAAAGGAGACATATATTGAGCTATGGGAGCGATTGAACTCTCCCTAAATTCCATCGTGATTGGCTGTGATTCGATCTCAGAAGCCATACACAGCTAAAAATATAAAATATTCAATGATACAATAGGCAGAGAATATGAAAACTTAACCACAGTTCATATGGATTAAAGGGGACACGTGTTGAGCTGTGGGAGTGATTGAACTCTCCCTGAATTCAATCGCTATTGGCTGTGATTCGATCTCATAAGCAATACACGGCTAAAAATATAAAATATTCAATGATACAATAGGCAGAGAATTTGAAAACTAAATATCAAAACCTAGCTGAGTTTGCGGCCACTTCTAGTCCCGAGAAATCAAAAGTCTACCACTTCTAGTCCGCTTATAAATTGGGCGCTCGGCTCTGTAACCCGTTAACAACTAATCAATGCTAACTGAGTTTGCGGCCTAACTGTATTCGACTACAAAAAAAAAAGGACTCGAGAGAGTTTTTTTTAGTACAAGACTAGCCGTTCAGTCGCAACCCCGGTTAATAGTGTTAATATATGTTCGGTAGTTAAAGGGTTAAAAACCTAGCATTTGAAGTTAGGCTAATCGGTTGGCATCACAACCATAGCGTTAGAAGAGATTGGAAGATCACCCTAATGTGGGATACACACTTGCACTAGCACGAGCAGGCAATTGTGGAGACTCAAGAGTGGCCTAGCATGGGCCTAGGGCCAAGCTCGGGCATCCGCGCAAGACATAGTGATCCCATTTCACTCTTGTCAGTATTCAAATATGAATCAGGCACTCTCAAATATACTCCCAAATCTGAATAATTTAATTCAATTAATTAAGGGTTAAGATCAGGGGTGGAGTCAGGATTTTCTAGTAGAGGGGGCACCCATGATTGATTGAGAATAGTAGTAATTGTTCAAAGATTCTGTGAAGTAAGATTAGGTGGATACGACACATTTTGGGTCTAGGGGATGGGGGTTTGGCCCTAGACTTTTTTTTTTTTTGATAACTAAGTTCTTGGGTTGTTTCGTTTATACATTTTATACATATCTTGTGAGTATTGTTTCTCCTAGTTTACAGGCAACTGTCTTCTTGCCTCATGACTATGCCCAATTAAATAATTAAATTAAATGGTACGAAAGATATATTTTTTGTTTCAAAAGTTCAAGAGATAGTTGCCCCCTTGTCTCATGAGTATACCCAATTAAATACTTAAACAACTTAGTATAAAAAAACATATGAGTCCAAATCCTATCCAATTCTTTAGGATTAATTTTTTTTTTCTAAAAACAAAGGTTAGATATTGAATCCTAAGGGTTAATAATTCTTAACCATAATTGTGGTGCAAGTTCAATTGAATATGATCCTAACTCAATAAATAATTTTTGTCCTAAAGTTTGGAGGCACATGCCCCCATTCCCATGCTATAGCCTAAATTTTTAAAAAAATAAAAATCCAATTTTTCAAAAGTTGAGTGAGGGCACGTGCAGGGGTGAAGCCAGGATTTTCTTCTAGGGGCAACACTTCTAATAGGAATGAAATCCTTGATGGTTATGACCGGACTCTGGGGAATTTGGCTGCGCCCTTAAGGTTGCCACGTGTCCCTTTTGCCCCCTCTCAAATGTGGTTAAGATTCACACACCCCTAGAGTTCACCCACTTATATATCCTTCATTTTTAGAAAAAAAAATCGATATTTTTTCTAACCACAATTAATTTTTTATAATTTTTTTTTTTCAAAAAATCAAAGATAAATGGGTGAATCTTAACCACAATTAAGGGGTGTCAAAAGGGACACATGATGACCTCAGGGACGTAACTAGACTCTCCCGTGTCTGGTAATAACCGTAGAGGGTTTCAGTCCCTTCTAATAAGGAAAAAAAGTTAAAAATTGGGGGGGGGGGGGAGCTCTACTACTCCCCCTAGAGAAGCATAGTCTAAACCCATATAAAAATTTATGTTTTTCAAAGCTTTTTTCAAAGGTTAAGGGGGCCTTCAACCCCTAGGCCTTATGTGGCTCCGCCCTGGTTACTTGTCCCCCACTTGGCTGCTCCTGGTTAAGATTAGATTTTGCATGATTTATTTTAACATTTTTTAAAGTCACGCCAGCTCTAATCTTGATTCTTAATTATAAGACTCCCCAGGAAAGTTCATGTTTAAATAGATCATAATAAGTGTATATAAGTAGTTGTTTAGTGTATAAGTAATTCTTTAGTGGCCGTATCGAAGGGTATGTACAAGGGAGGTTGGTCGAAGATGATGTTATGTGGCATTTAGCCTTGAAGAGAATATCAAAAGGTTAAGATATGAGAGTAAATTTGAGAGTGTTTTATTTTTGTGTGACAAGGGTGTTCGTGTCTCTTAGAGCACCCGACTAATCTCTTTGGCATGTTTAGACCCCTCAACCACACGCACTAGGTAAGTAGGGACAAATCCTTGAGGGTGACCAACAGAGAGAAGAGAATCGAACTCAAGACCTCTGCTTCCTGAGGCGTGGTCTTGGCTAACACACCAACCCCTATTGGTTAAATTTGAAAGTATAATTGGGATTACCCATAGACTCATCAAATATTAGCCATCCAAAAAAGCATTTTTTGTGTTTCTTATTTAATTAGGCCTTACATTTTATTTATGGTAAGACCATCACCAAGGGTAAGTAGCAAATGAAGGTAGCAAATGTGTCATTTACTACCCCCATATATATATTTGCTACCTCCATTTACACTTTTTCAAAATTATCACTCTAAGGATAAGTGGCAAATGTTATTTTATTATTATTATTATTATTTATCTTTTAAAGAGTCGTTGGCATGAGAGAGACTTTGAGCAGAGGGTTTTATAATATTTAAACATTTGAATATTGTATTTTGTTGTATGCCTCAAACACAGCAAATTTGCTGTGTGAAATTGAAAGTAGCAAATTTGATATTGAATTTGCCGTGGCCGTTGGAGATAATGTTATCCAACGTGGTACAACATTTGTCCTTTGCTACTCCCTTTGAAGATGGTCTAATACTTGGTAGTGTAGTAAGGAAAAGATAGATATGGTGAGTGTGTTTCGTATAGATTATTCATTATATAAATGCTTATGAAGAGTAGTACTGCTTAAATATAGACGCTTTTGGCATTTATTTTTTAAGTGTGCAATGTGTATAACAGAATTTGCATAGATGGAAACCATCAAATTACCCGTTTAAATGATTTGAAAAGAACAAATCTATTTCGAAAACATGCATCTAATTAATAGGTTTCTTAATTGCTTTTTGCAAAAGTGTCTTGGATGATAAAACAAACTCTTCCTTCCAGTGAAGCTTACATGGTGCTGCATGTGTGTGGTGTGTGTGTGCGCGCGCGCGCTTGGGTGGTGTGAGTATTCCCTTGTCTTTGCCTTCAGTCATTGCCTTGTGGTATGATTGGGTTTACAAAAAAAAAGAAAAAACAATTTTATCACCGCAAAGTTGAGCTCAGATTTTAATGTAGGGAGGCAAGCCGATGGTTGATTGGTAAAGTTAGCAATTGGTGATGGAATTGTGGAGAATGATTAGTCGATACAAATTATTCTGAGTTTAAGAGAGGTGCAAGGGATTTTACCCTTGTGAATTTGGGGAGTATCCCCAAAAAAAAAAAAAAATTGAGACCAAATTTATGGGACAACAAAATACCCGTTTAAATGATTTCAAAAGAACATATTTATTTCAAAAACACGTATCTAATTAATAGGGTTCTTAATTGTTTTTTGCAAAAGTGGGTTGGATGATAAACAAACTCTTCCTTCCGGTGAAAACACAATTTTATCACCTAAAAGCAGAGCTCGGATTTTATTGTAGGGAGGCAAGCGATGGTTGATTGGTAAAGTTAATAATTGGTGATCGATTTGTAGACAATGATTAGGTGGTATAAATTATTATGAGTTTAAGAAAGTTGCAAGGGATTCCAACCTCATGCGAATTTGGGGCGTATCCCTAAAAGAAAATTTGAGAGCATATTTATGGGTCATCTCATCGTCCTAAGTATCTTATAGCATTGTTTCTCTTTATTTAAGGGGCAGCTATTCACTTGTGAGAGCCTTGTACCATGGCTATGCCTAATTGCCTATGTCCTGATAAATAATTAAATAATTTTAAGGCAACTCTCCACCCTCTTGAGTTAAAAATTAATAACATACCATCCAAAAAAAGAATTTAATAATATGGAATAATTTTAAAGTGTAGTTAACATTGCCCTAGATAACATTTTCTCATAGAGCCGTGCTAACCCTACTCTCTGGCATTCCTTACTCCAAGCCAAAAACTAACATCTATCCTTGCTTTAATATGTGTTGATTTTTGGCTTTCTTTTACTCATATTATGGCCAATCTGTGGCAACAAATTGAGCACCAATAAAATGAGAAGGCAACTCAACTCAAACAAACTTAAGCGGTTGAAAAGGATAAACCAAAACCAACCAAATAAAGAACCCTTTTTAATAAATAAAAAATAATTAATCTTGAATTATTTTTATTATATAAATATATGAGATAATAATAATTCACCTATCTATAAACTTAGATTTCTATCATGTTATAAGAGACGAAGATCCGCCTATAGTCCTTTTGTTGATTACGGTAGCAATATCATATTATCATCACTAGCCAATGGAATCATTTATTAAATGAGCTTCAAAATGATGTTCAAGTTTGTTTGCTAAGCCAACTGAACCGAGCCGAGTCGAGCCTGAGCCCAAGCTTGAGCTCTGACAACTCGTGCCCACCTCTAGGGAGGAAGGGTTGATTGATAATGTTAGTAGTTGATGATGGATTTGTTAAGAACATGGTTCAAAAACCCGAAAATTCGACTCGACTTGAAAGTTAACCGGGTTGAGTAACTCGGAAAGCTCGAAAAAAACTCGACTCGGTTTAACTAGGAATATATATGTCATAACTTGCAAAAAACTGGGTTAAAACAACTCAAAGTACACTAATTTTACAGCCTCAAACCTAAAAAGTAGGATTAATAGAACACATAGAAGGTTGTTTTTGTGGACTCAAAACATATGATGCAAAAACAATGTGACATTCGAGTTTAGGTTTTAAAAAATGATAAAAATACCCTTTTGTGACTCGACCTAGTCTGGCGAGTCGAAAAACTCGGCTTGACTCGTCCGAGTCACTCGAGTAACTCGGCAAATAGTGTCTTCTTCGAGTTTTGAGGTGACTCGACTCGAAATTCAGTCGAGTCGAGTAACTCGGCCGAGTTACTCGGGTGACTCGACGAGTTTTCGAACTATGGTTAAGAATGATTAAACAGTACAAAATATTATGGATTTAGGAAGGTGGTGATGTTCCAACCTCATGGGGGTTGAGGGAGTAGCCTACCGAGAAAATTTTTTGAAGGCTGAGTTAATGGACCATCTCATTTGTACATTTTGTACATATCTTACATGTATTGTTTCTCTTTATTTAGTTGCAACTATTATGGCTATGTGTATATGTCTATGTCGTGATAAATTATTAAATAACATAGTATAAAAGATTTTTTCCCTAAAGTTATAAAGTTAAAAGGAGGAGGCTCCTTAGTCCTTGCCCATGGGTATGCCTGGTTTAATAATAATAATAATAATATAGTATAATTTTTTTCTTATACTGCTCTTAACGGCACTTTGATTATAGTGGTACTTATCATACAACATGATATCATTACCTATACAACATGATATCATTACCTCCATATTTGGTGAATAAGGGCATTGTGCTAGGAGATGGTGGGAAGGAGAGGTTAACCTCTCTATGGAACCCATGGGGAAGCTCCGGTCACCCCACCCATGGCCTACGGCCCTACAATTTAGAGCACATTAGATTTGTTAGAAAACGATGGGTTGTGGGATTAGCTTGGACCTTTATAATCAAGCCTGGATCACTATTCAGTTAGGCCTGGCCCAGATGACTAATGGTGGTGGTCAGGCCCATTGAGAGCTCTTCGTGGGTTGTAGATAATATTTGCTCATAGAACTGTGCTAACCCTACTCTCGAGCATTCCCTAATTTTAGCCAAAAAACCCAACACTTGTCTTTGCTTTAATAGGTGTTGACATTTGTCCGAGAGTAGGGGATGCTTAAGAGTAGGATTAGCATCCTAGCATGCCTGTCATCGACTTATTCAAATAAACCCTGCTCTTTTTGGTTCGTATAGCCTATTATATGCCACTTCCGTTGAGTCTCAAGTTTCAAGCCCAAGAGGCTCACGTTGTTCTTAGGGCTATAAAGGACCACTTTAAACTACGGAGAGACTGTCCTTGAGACTCATGTACAGGTCCTTAGAGGCCCAATTTCTAGGACAATAGGCTCTCGCTTTAGCCCATAAAGGCTCCTCTAGAGGTCGATTTGAGACTCAAGCAAAAGAAAAGGTAGCAAACTGTCTAAAATAAGAGTGTGCCTTAACAGGTTGAAGTGGAGCTCCACTTTTTCATTACAAATCTACCTCCTCTAAGGTAGATGGCTAGGTGCGTCCCTCTCATGAGGGTGGCCCCGGGATTAAGCCCTAAGAGAAGGAAACTTTTCTTCTGTAGATATACAACACCTTCCACCAAAAGGAGAATAAAAAGGAAAGGGTAATATGAGTTCAAGCCACAACTTAAATTGGTTGAACAATTTTTTTTAATTTTTTGATCTAAGACATTATTTTATCTACTGTATGTTTGTAATTGGTGAGTGGATATGTTTGTAATTGGTGAGTGGATCTCTTGCTTACCAAGTCACTGAGGAAAAGCTTCTCTTGCTAGGAATTGATCTTAGGACCAACATCATGAAAGAGGCACACATCGCCATTTGAGCCAACAACAAAAAAAAAACTGCCATCCTTGAGGCTTGATCATAGGGTCACTCTCGTGAGAGCGAGACACACCTAGCCGCGGATAGCACATGTTTGCATACAAAAACATATATTACTTTCCTACAACCTTTTGGGCCTTTAGCTCAACATACCATCTAATGGCACACTTTTTTCGCAATACAAAACTCAGCTTCCTTTTCCATCCACATTCTCTCACACTTGATGTGCCTTTTGTACTTGGTTTGACATTCTTTCCACCACAAGCTTACAGACATTTCTATCGCTGATTTGGACTCCTCTAACTTAGCAATAATTCTGTATAGTTATTCAACCATGTGTTGTCACTTTCTCCTATCTCACTTCCACTACCATAATCCTAAAATTGTTGCATCTCTCAATGTTAAGGTTGACAATTTTTCATGTGTGAGATTTAATGCTCCCCCTTCCCCCACCCATTAGGGAAAAGTAAAAGAATTGATCTAGAGTATAATGAGATACACCTACTTGCTCGTGTAAGTGGCAGTGTGCATTCCTATATGGGTGGTATGTGATTCATTGTAATGTGACAGTTGAAATGTTCACTGTTGGTCAAATTTCGAATTTTAGGCTCTTTAACTCAATAATCAGTGAAATGATAACCAGTAAGGATGCGGCCTAATTGTATTTGGCATTAAAAAAAATAAGTATATTGAGATACGCATGGTAATTCACATCTACAGTAATACAAAAAAAAAAAAAAGGGCTCCCATATGTTCTCATGCTGAGCTACACATCATATTTAAACTCTTTCTATCTCTTGTATATATAGACTTGTGATCTATAGTCTGTAACAAAAAGAATCCATGGCTAGCTAGTTGAGTTAATTTAGGATAAACTATTAGAAGTGAAACATGACATAGGAGGCAGAAAGATGGCTAGGCTGAAAAGAAATGCCATAGTGGTGCTGCCACTACCCCTTAGTGAGTTCTCTGTAGTACAATCACACTATTGCTAAGTGTGAAGGGCAATGTGCTTTGGTTTCAACTAAGGGTTGTCCTATGAGTCATCTAGCTCCACATACTCTCCCTTAGTGAGGAGGCCAAAAATAATAATCTTTATTCTATATTCCATTATGTCTTTATTGTCTAAAGCTTATATTCCGCGATAGTCGCGACGGATATGCCTTAAGATATGTTCTATTCCCTCTTTGTTTTATTGTATGGAGGCTTCTTCCCTCCTTGAGAAAGATATAAAGAGAAAGGAAATGCAAACATCTTAGTGTAAATCGCCTGGAAGACTCGCACTTTATCAACTTAATCTCAATATGGCATTTTACGTCATCACGTATGAACAGGTTCAAAATATAATCAGGGATATTTTGAAATTTTCAAAATAAAATAAGGACATTTAGGTCTATTAATACTTTTATATAATTTATGAAGTACCCTTACCATAGGCGTATTTCAGGGAGATTCAGTTATCTCTTGAACCAGAACTCTGGCTCATATTTAAAATTATAATATAAACACTTTTACCTAAAAGTTCAGGCATTCCAATGCATGAGGTGTATGCATCTATGCATATATATCTGTGTACATTGCCCCGTAAGACTATTGAAACCTCACTATCAACAAACTTAATCAAAATTTGGCAAACTAATATCATTGTGGAAAAAAAAAATTCACCGTATAACACTAATCTTTGAATTTAATTGGGAGTTTTACTATCTAGGAATTGAATCCAAGACCTCTTTTCAATGACAGATTCACCTTCACCATCCTCTATGCAGGAGCAGATGTCACAAACATGGGCAGAGCTAGGGGCGAGGAGGGTTAGAGTCCCCTGATCTTTTGAGGAAAAAAAAAACTTACTTTATATTATATTATTAAATTTTAGAGGGAATAGGCATAGGGCAAGGGAGGCAGCTGCCCCCTAAACTTTTGAAAAGAAAAAGTTTTATTTATTTAATTTAAGAGGGCACAACCGAATGCAAGGGGGCAACTGCTCCCTATCTGAAAAAAAAAAAAAAAAAAAATCTTTACAAATGGATGACATAGCCAGCAAACTCATCTCTCAAAAAAAAAAAAAAAATTTGGGGGGTGGACAAAGAATACACATACTTGCTTAATCATTTTTACAAATCCTTCAATAATAATTACTATTATTATCAATCAACCATTGTTTGCCCCTATAATAGACTCATTGCTCCGCCTCTAGTCACAAATGTTTACACTTGACACATAATACTTGGATTTCTAATAATTCGCCCAAGAAGGGAGAATACGACCCCATAAATATTAGTTGATCAAACTAATTTAAAGAAAAAAAACCTATGTTGCCCTCACAATATCTTTCTTTCCCATGGATTGGATTGTCATGTATGAGCTTATTTCATAGCAAAAGAAACATGTCACATGGTGGGTGACATTACATGCATGAGATGAGATTTTAGGTAGGTTAGAAGTCCCCTTAGTGCTTCTACCCAAACGTGGAAGTAACCCCATGGCTTTCTTTCACTATTTAAAGCAAGTGAGACTTGAGAGAAGAAAATGCAAAGCTTCCCCATGAGGTTTGGGATTTAGGGCAATCTTGTTAGGGTTAGCCAAGTATAACCCAAGAAGTAAAGAGAGGGCAAAACCCTAAGAAAAGGGGTAGGGGAGATTTGGAAGGGGGCAAAAAGGGAGAATAAGAAAAGATTAAAAACAAAAGAGTCTAAGAGAAGAAAAAAAAACATGGGAGAAGGAAATTGGGGGTGATGAGCAAGACAGCATTATTTTTGCCTTTTGAGTAAGGCCGTCCAAATACCCAATGGTATATCTCTCAGACTCTCACTAAAAAAGCACATAAAGCTGAAACCCCCTCTTCTCAAAGCCCTCTCTCAAATCCAAATCCAAATCTCCTTCTCAGCCCCATACAAAACCACCTTCCATTTCATTTCCTGTCTGTAATCTTCTTTTTATAAACAAGAACCAGGTTTTTCTCTCTAGGGTCAGCTGCCAAATCTATCAGTAGAGCGGCCCATTTCATTTCTTTTGTTTCTGCAAATGGGTTTTCTTCAGTAATCTCTCTTCGCCATTTTCTGCTATATCTTGAGGTTTTGGATAAATATAGGAACACCCATTTTGTTGGAAAAGTAGGAGTGTGCAAATAGAGAGAAAACAAAAGCTCTGGTTCGGGCAAGGTATGTGATTTGATTTATTTATTTTTATTTTTATATTCATTTTGGGTTTTTTCAGATTGATCTGTTTGTGTTTTGATATGGCTGTTTTGTATGTTATAGCTATTCTGGGTTTTGATGTTGGATTGATTGTCCTCCTTGGTCTAATCTCGCATCTAACATTTTTTTTATCTTTTATTTTTGAGAAAATGTGTTTTGAGGGTTTTGATAATATCATGAAAGAGTGGTTGTTGTTTTTTGTTTGTTAAAAACGTAAGTTTGTTTCGGATTGATTCAACTCACTGTAGTAATAGAAAATCAGGTGAAGACGGTTTCCCTTTTTTTTAAAATTATCTTCTTAGTTTGGCTCATTGTGTTGTGGGGTGGAGGAATATGAGTCTGGTTTTAGTTACTTTAAGTTGCTGTTTGATTTTAGCTACATGAATGTGATTTAAATTTTCTGGTTTAGAGTAATAATCCACATTTATTAATACTTATATGTGGTTGTGTTAGTTTTCTTAATCTGATAATATCTACATTATTTATAGGCGTTTATTTCAGTGTGATAATACTTTTAAAATGTTTTTATTTTATTTTATAAAATGAAAAAAATACTTATAAAATGATTCTGTTTTGTTATTTTCATATTTCATTTTCTCTGTTATTACTTCATTGGCATTTATTAATCTGGTAATATCTGAAGTTCCTCTGTGTGATATGTGATTTTCTATTATATGTTCTTGAATCTGAAGTGTTTGTAGCTAATTCATGTTCATTTATATTCTCTTTGAGATGAATGTTTCTTTTTTGGATTCTCTGATTTTCTCAGTATGGGTTTTCCGGTATCAACATAACCTTGAAATATTTGAAGCTTGACTAGCTTCAGTTATAAAACCTGTAAATTGGATGTCTCTCTAAGTTCAATTGTAACCATAGTTATTTTATACTTTGTGGTAGGGATGTTCTGGTTTACTTGGGATGTTTCTGAAATTGAAATGTGCAATGACTTCTGGAGGTTGATTCAATCATGTGCATTCTTATGAAAACGAGATGAATTCGATTTTTCTCACTTTCTTTTTCTTTAGGGTCCGTTCTTTTGCTGAGACTTATAAAGCTTGGCACTTTACACCTCGTCATGGTAGTTGGTAGGAAATTTGTGTCACTTTGTCAAGGTTTTTAACAAGATTAATTCTTATTTCTTACCATCATGTGTTTTAAGTCTTACCATTTTTTATGAGATTTGAAATCATACATTTTTTGACATTTAAAGTCTTATGGGAATTGGAACCCAATAGATGAAGAGCATCAATACAATCTCATTTTCAAAAGAAAATGTTTATTGTCCATTGACAAAATTTGCAGACTGGTGGACCTTTTAAGTCTCCGCAAAAGAACGGGCCCTTATTGTAAAAGATGGGTGTGAGTTGTATGAAATGGGAACTTCCTTTCCTTATCTGAGATATTTGAAGGCTTCAGTTATAAGAGTTATTAAGTGATTTTGATCCTCAACCATGAAATTTGATCTATTTGAAGGCTTTATTATTCTCTTAATAAGATATTATTCGAAATTTTTTCTGGTATGGATTCTCTCATCTTTGTTTGAATCCTCAGGCCAATATATTTCAAGGTGATATGGGTTATGCTCAATGGTTATTACATTTAACTTAATGTGAGATACTTATTGATGATCATAATCTTATGATATGTGTATGGTTTTCTTCCTTGTGTTCAGTATTATTTTACTTTCGATCATGGAGGGGGAAACATCATGGATCAACCACCGTTTTGAGGATGTTGGAAGAGAGATTGGAGAGTTTGATTCATACTCAGAGTTCAATGATGAATGCAACAAAGAAAATACACTTGTTTCCATGGATTTAGTTCTCCCTGATGATCTACTGGAACGAATTCTAGCTTGTCTTCCTGTCGCTAGCATCTTTAGAGCAGGTTCTGTGTGTAAAAGATGGAAGGAAATAGTGAATTCAGAAAGGTTCTTATGGAACTTCTCAAATGTGTTGTCACACAAACCTTGGTACTTCATGTTTACCAGCTCTGATGAACCCATCGGGTATGTATATGACCCCATCCTTAGGAAATGGTACAGCTTTGAACTCCCATATATTGAGAGCTCCAATTGGTTTATTGCTTCATCATGTGGGTTGGTTTGCTTCATGAACAATGGAAGTAGAAGTGAGCTATATGTCTGTAACCCAATCACCAAAGGTTGCAAAAAGCTTGAGGAGCCTCCAGGTTTGAAATTCTCTGACTACAGTGCTCTTGCAATCTCCGTAAACAGGTTATCGCAGAGTTATACTGTCGCAATTGCGAAATCTAAGCAAGTCCCAGGTAACTTCGTCCAATGGGATCTCTCAATCCATGTTTATGATTCAGAAACGATGGAGTGGGTGACTTCTATGACTGAGATTTTGACTGGGTGGAGGGGAGGCGCTGAGAGTGTGATCTGTAATGGGGTTCTGTACTTCTTGATTTACTCAACAGGAGGCGGCATGGGTTGGACTGAGAACCGCCACGGCCTGATAACATATGATCTCTCTAGACGATCTTCTCATGGCATGTTGATTAGTACTTTTATCCGGATACCTTGCTCTCTCACCTGTGGTCGCCTGATGAACCTCAAAGATAAGCTTGTAATGGTGGGAGGGATTGGGAAACAAGACCGGCCCGACATAATTAAGGGGATTGGCATCTGGATTCTTAAGGGAAAGGAATGGCAAGAGGTTTCTCGGATGCCCCACAAGTGTTTTCAAGGATTTGGTGAGTTTGATGATGTCTTTGCAAGCAGTGGCGCCGATGATCTAATATACATCCAGAGTTATGGAGCTCCTGCTCTTCTTGTGTTTGATATGAAGCAGAAACAGTGGAAGTGGTCACAAAAGTGTCCTGTGACAAAGAGATTCCCCCTTCAGCTCTTCACAGGTTTTTGCTTTGAACCCAGGCTCGAAGTTGCACCCTAATTTGGCGTCTCTTTTGATTTGATTGGATTTGATGTTATGAATAATTTTGTTCAGAGTTCCCCCTTTTTTCTTCAGTTAATTTTGGAATCCAAGTTATGGGAAAAGTTCATAGAAAATGTAGTAGCGGATAAAGCTGCTCATTCATGATATTGGCAAGATTATTCTTTTCTTTCTGAAATACAGTGGGATGAGATACAAATTTGAGAATATGAAGAGGAGTCATCCCTGCATTTCTCTCTCCAAAGGCCCATAACAGTTTCAATTACCTAAGGTTAATACTGTTTCTGCTTAATATTGTTTTGAGTACTCCAGTAGGATAAGTACTGCTTCCATAATTTTTCTTTTTTAAAAAAGTCCTATATAAAAGGGGATAATACACTGAAATACCTGGTTTTCTGAGATCGAATTCAACCCATCTTATAAGGCTCTTAATGTACCTCAACATGGTTTTTCTATTTTCAGACCCCAATAATGCTGGTATATTTCTTAGTTCTTACTCCCAAGGTGGGTAAATGTGAAATTTTTTAACTTTTTTTCCATCAAAAAAATGTTAAGAGTGAATGGGAAGGAAAGTGGACCTAGCATTATCCATTTTGGGAAGGAAAATAATCACCTCTTTGGTCGGTGACGCAAGAAGGCGGCTCCTCTTTTCTTGCTATGTGTCTCATTTTTAACTCTTGTAAAAGTTCACTAACCCTTATGCTATGTTTGGTTGTTGAGAGAATAGGTAAAAACATGGAAAATAAATTTTTTTTTTGAATTTCTAGTACAATTTTAGTTGTGTTTTGTCCAATTTTCTTTTCTTTTCAATGCTTTCATTTATTTTCTCGACAATTAAACATAGGATTAGGATGCGTTCGTTTTGTGGGAAAGTGAGTGAAGGAAGAGAAAGGAAAAATAAAAAAAACTTAAATTTTCTCGTAAAATAATCATCAAAAGATTGATGAAGTTTTTGGGAGAAAGTTTGTCATTATTGAGAAAATGCAAGAAAATGAAAGGGTGTTTATTGCAAACCAAACGCAAGAAAATGCACGAAAACATACTTTTCCTTTCCTTTCCCTTACTTTTTTGCCAAAGGAACACACCCTTAGGGTTAAAGCATAAACCCCTTAGTTTTTAAAAGAAAAAAAATTTTGAATATTTTAATCCTGAGGGTTAAAACTTCTTAACCATAGTTCAAGGCAATTAAAGGGGCTTTGTAAAGGGCGAGGAGTAGACTATTGCTCTTTGGGGGGGATTAACTTTGGAGTGGGGTCTTTTTTTTTTTTTTGCGTTCACCAAATCAAACTTTGGAGATGGGTGCTGTCCTTCAACTTTCCCACAATTGGGGTTTATTGCACTCCAAAGTCAATTTTTGAGGATGGGTGTTTCTTCTCTTTCCCTAAATAGGGGTTTCCTTGGTACTTCACGTCAAAATAGAGACTGGGTGCACATGGTGGCTTTGTTCAAATTTCAATGTATGTCCTAAGGTTAGACGTGTGGGGGTTGTGTTGCATCAAAATTCAAATATTGTGGGAATACTTCTAATATTCTTTACTGGTTTTGGTTTGGTGCTTTGTTTTTTGGTGTGATTTTCAGTGTGTTTTTTGGTGTGATTTTCAGTGTGTTTAGGTACGAAACATGACCTAGCTCGGTGGGGTATGGTTTTGGCAATGCATGTCTTGTTTTGGCATTTCATCTTTATACCTAACTTAGGGTTAAAAAGGGGTCTGTTTGATTTCTCCTTCAAAGAACCAAAGTACCAGATTTTGATCTCAAAAAGGAATAGACAATAGGACATGGTTCTGTATTAGATACAATGCTAGTAACCTTTCATGTTGGGCACATGCAAATTCATATATACCTTAACTCCAATGGACGGGCCACCCATCGTACTGCACTGGGAGTGGGACCGTAATTTGCTACCGTTGGATGGTCACAACCAAATGGTCGAGTGGCCGACGGTGAAGGTGCAACCCGATAGTGAATGTGCCAACCAAACCCTTTCTTCTTGCGAAGATAATTTTAATCACTAAAAGCAATTAAAATCGCCTGAAATAAGCTAAAATAAACACATCCAGAGTATTTCATTTCCTATATTATCTTTTTGTAGATGTCATCTTGTATTTAGGTTAGTAGATATAGATTAAGAGTTAAGTTAGTACAAATGGGGGATCTCTCAACCACACACACCACACAGACTTATTGCACATGCTCAAACCCGAGTCCTCCTTTCTTATTGAGACAAAGGCAAAGACTCCATGTCCAAAAGATTGCTAGGTATAAGCAATTAAAAATGAACTTCCGAATAACTTAGAATTGTGCTAAACCTAAGCTCTTGAAAGAATTGCATTACAAACGCCTGGGTTTGTCCAGTGGTTGTGTATCTATCTCCCTTAGGAGTGACTCGTGTTCGAATCCTACCCCTGAGTTCTAGCCCCTTACCACTTGCATAGATAAATGATCTAGCTGCCTACCAAAAAAAAAGAAAAAAAGAATTGCATTACTGAATCAACTTCTCTTAGGGTGCATTGGGGTTGGTTATTTTGCCCATAAATGTTTTTTTTTAGTTTTTTAGAAGAACTTCATTCCTACAGAAAATGAAACAGGATTAATTAATAATATAATCGGACATACAATCATGAGAAATGATTAATTAATTAAATCTTAAACATGCCTAGAGTGTTTAATATGGTTATGGTTAAAATGGTAATAATATTTGTAAAATTGATTAAATCATTTATTATCCAATTAAATATAAAAATTAAATATTTTAATCAATTTACAACAATGAAATAGGAAAAAACCTAACACAAATGCATCCTTATATAATGTTTTATACGATGACTAAGGTTTAACCCTTTTTTTTTTGGTTGAGGGTATCATTTAACTACAGTTAGTAATTAGAGCAGCAATTAGTGATTAGCTTAGGAGATTGGAGCTCTTGTGGACTCATCACCCTGGGGATTGGATCCCCAAACCTCCCTACAGAGAGGCCACACTCCATTACTGGAGCAAGAGGCGGAGTGTATTATAAGTGTAACGACCCCAAAATCCCACAAGGCTAAAATAGGACTTTGGAATCGCCACATTACTTAAACCTGCTTAAAACCATGCATACAAGGCTACTACACGAGTCTTCAAAAATGAGAGTAATAAAATTTCTGATATATATAACCCAAACCAACTAAATAACACGAGTCTATAGTCAACAATTACAACTACTAAATCCAAAGAGTCTGATACACAACCATAAAAGTCTACTGAGCAACATCCTCTAAAAGTCAATTACAAAACTCTCTCAATAAAAAGAAATGTAAACTAAGAGGTGTAGCCGCCCAAGTCTCCGGCTCCTTCCTCAGAAGGCTCACCTTCACCTCCTTCCTCGAGGTAAGTCTCCTCAACCCACAGCTCCGCCGTGTACTCCTGCTCTATACCTGCCAAGACAAAATCCGGCTGAGTACAAAGGTACTCAGTGTATATAAAATCCAATCAACAATAATAATATACCTGCACTTAGTCAGAAACATATCCAATAGCATAATAACATAATCAGAGTGCGGAAGAACGTGTGCGCATATACATCATATCATCACCTTGACTCGTGTACTTGTGAGAATCTTAGACTTAGAAAATCATACACTTATGAGGTACTTATGCTTACGAGACCACGCGCTTGTGAGATGCTTATGCTTATGCTTATGCTTATGCACTTATTAAGATCATACAAGGATGAGACATGCCGTTCTTGGCGGATACGGACCATGCCTTAGAAATCATGTGGTTGACATGCCGTTCTTGGAGGATACAGACCATGTCTAAGAATCAGGTTGACATGCCGTTCTTGGAAGATACGGACCATGTCATGCTTATGCTTATTCAGAATGTCATACGTATGCCATGCTCATGCTTGTGGTCCACATGTGTGACTTGTGAGACTCTTATCTTAACATACACGTGCTTATGTGCTTAAGTGTCGAAATTAACGTTCGAGTCGGTAATTGCTTAGATTCCGATTTCCCACCATGGAAACTCCACTATATGTCCCATACCAAATAGTTAGAGAATTCCCGGTTTGAGAAATGTTCTTCTAAGTTCTTACCTTCCCGACTATCAATTCCCATGCAAGTAATTAAGTATACTTAACAAACAATCACATATATATTTCTTATCATAATTCTTAACATCATTTAAAATCCATTTACCACCATTTCATAAAAGTATCATAGCATTTATTCTCACAGACATTTTCACAAACACCTTGAGTACACATAATATGAATCCATTGTTTCTCTACCTTTTCATGCATTCATCAAATCATAATTCCATCCATACAATCCATATATTCATCCACATCCACAAATTAATCTCATCCTTCATACATTTCCCATCCTCCATACATTCTATCCACATTTAATCCACATTTCCAATCCACATATCCATCCATAATTAGCTTGCTTCTTAGAAAATTAGGGAAAATGCATCAAACATCTATTTCTACCATTCCTAGCATCTTAACATTCACAAAACCTTAAAATAAAGTTGATTAGGATAATATATCGACCTTAGGAATCCTTCCATTGGATTCAAAATGCTCCCAAGACGATTTGGAGAAGCTTTGAGGACGATCTCCAAGCTTTCCTCTCAATCTTCTACCAATCTCCTTCCTCTCCAAGCAACCCTCTCTCAAAACCCTAGGGTTTCTCCCATTTTTTGCAAAATTAGGTTAGAACTAGGTGGAGTATTTTAATATTTCGAATAAGACCCCCTATTTATAGCCTCAAGGTCTGAGAACAAAAAGACCAAAAAGCCCTTACTAAAAATCAGCAAAAATGCTTGAAGGACCGAGCGATCGGTGGTTATGACCGAGTGATCGGTTGCCTACCGATCGATCGGTGTTTATGACCGGGCGATCGGTCAAAAACACACTCTCTGGAAAATTTCCCCATACAAAATTTTGGACCAGTCGATAGATACCGATCGATCGGTTTTGGACCGATCGATCGCTGATTCTGACCGAGCGATCGGTTCTTGCAGATTTTTGGCCCACTCTACTGTTTTGGCCATAACTTTTGACTCGCTTGACGGATTTTGACGATTCAACTTGGGTTGGATTCGTATTTCGAAAACGAACATTTCTGACATTTTAGAATTTTCAAATTTCACTTAATTTATAGACTAAAATATCCCCAAAGTTGACTGATCTGTAATTCCATTAGACAAAACTCACTATTGACTTGACTTAAACTCAAAATGAGGAAAAACACTAAACATGGACCTCGAAGAGGGTTCCAACACCTTTCTAATGGTTCAAGAATCACACAATTCCAGTAAACGGTGCTAAAACTAGAGCTTCCTAAAGTTTAGGGTGTGTTATTGCATCCATCCGTTACAAGTTGATTAAGCCTAGTTTACACCACAATAATTAGGCATAAAAAAACAATAAACATCAAACATCACAAGGACTAAAATACCCTTAACACAATGAAATAAAAACATGAAAACGATTCGGGTCTCTACAATAAGGTTCACCATCTTCAATGAACCCTAATTCCAATATGAGAAAAGCAGCCAATCAATTCACCGGATGGTCTAATCAGCCACCCACCACTTGGATAGATGGGGCATGACTGATCAGATAATTGTGACCGTTCGTCCTAGTTATTCTAATGCCCCATTCAAGAACGTCCCACGATTGGATGATCCAGGTGAGTTTGTGAAAGAGTCATGTATATGATGTGGGGATTAGTGTCCATAATGTGTATATTTTCGTAGTCTGAGTGTGTGGCCATTGGTCTTACAAAATTTAAGGGTAAAATAGTAAATTAAAATAAAATAAAAGGTCGTTTAATCGTTAACCGCGTTTGCTCCAAAATGAATGTTAATCCAATGATATGTTTTTGGGTAAATCACACCTACCTCCCTTGAGGTTTGACAAAATTTCATAAACTTTCCCCTTGTTTCTAAAATTACATTGACATTACTTGTCGGTGTTTAAAGTTAACACTGTTAACTTGAGAATCTACTTTTACTATTTTATCCCCATTTTACCAAGCTTGTGAAATGTTTGATGCTAGTAGGCCGATCTCCTTCCTATCTCTCTAGTAAACAAACCGTTCTCTCTAGTAGGTCTCCTTCCTATCTCTCTATCTCTCTAGTCGCAATCGGTGTTTTCAACCTAAGAGGTTATCTCCTTGGCAATGTAGATTTATTCTGGCTTCCAGGACACCCTATGTTGTTTATGGTGGTGTTTAATGTATCTATTTACCTCCTACCAAAAAAAAAAAGACATTTATGTATGTGTGAATAGTTGAAGAAAAAAACATGTAATTTATGTTTTGTTAATTAGTGTTTATTTTTGGATCAAAATTAAGTTTATGTTAAAAGAGAAAGATTTACGTACTCCCATAGCGTCACTATGGCTCTATTTGTTTGCATGTAAATTGTTTTACGACGTAAACCATTTATGAAGGAAAACTTTTATGATAAAATATTATTATTTTTTTTACTAATTTTTTGTTGTATAGTTGTATTCTTTGAAAATAAGATGAAATATTTTTTGAATTTTTTTAAATGTTAAAATTATAAAAATTTGAAACTAACAAAATTTAAAATATTAAAAAAAAAAAAAATTTAGTGAATATAGGTAAATTTGTAAAATTTAAAACATATTTTAAGAGACACAGATTTTACAAAAAAATAATTTGTAAGTACTTGAAACTTAGGAAAGAGTTTATGAGCAAATAAATGCACATAATTGATATTTTTCACGAATTTGATTTGTTTTTCCTAATTTTACATTGAAACAAACATAACATAAAAGTCTAAAACCCTTTCTTATGTTGATGTTAAAGTATTTTTGTTAAAGAAAAGTGAGTTAAAAAATATTTTTTGTGTTATTGGTATTTCAGGGACAATTCAGGTATTTTGAAATATTTAAACAATGACATCATCAAATTTCATAAATGTTAATATAACATATTAATAGAATAGGGACTCAATTTCAAAAACCGGATAAGAGGTTTCTAAAATTTTGTCAAACCTAAGGAGAGGTTAGTGTAATTTATTCATACGTATATAATTTTTTTTGGGTGGTGTTACACGCACCTCAATTTTTACTGAAATACTAACATTAAAACTAGGAACGAGAATGACAAAAGCTTCCTGGAGCCATTCGCTACGGCCATTTATGCGTGGGCCAACCAAAACAAATGACGTTGTCTGTGAGTGACCCTTTTTGCATCAATTGATGAGACTAAAAAATGCAATAAATTTGAGAGATTGAGAAAGAGGGTGAGGACCAAAGATTAAAAAGCAAATTGAAAGGGAGAAAGACCTCATGGTTAGGGCATTTTAATCTGAGTATGAATACCCACCCTCTCTCTCTCTTGATTCCTGATCGATTAACCCTCCCTCTCTCTGTCTCTCTCTCATTCACTGCCATCTACTTGCCGAGCCATTGATAATTAGTCTGAAAGAGAAGGTGATTGTTGATTGCACTTGGAGAGGTGCTGTTTTTGTTGAAGCATAAGCAAATTATTTGATGGAAAAGATAGAGACAACAAAACCCTTTAAATGACACCACAACATGATTTTCTGCAATTTGTGGTTTGATTAAAACTTCTTCTCCATGACAGTAAACTTCCATATTTATGTCCAACAAAGGATTTACTCGGAGCATACGTCTGTGTCCCTAGAGAATTTGATTTTTCCGACGGTTTATGAGAGCTTAAGCGAGAAAGGGGATTAGGGTATCATTGTCCTTCTCTCTTTTCTTTTGGTGTGTGTATATAAGCAAATATAAGGAATTTTTTAATTTTGGTGTATATTAGTAAAGGGTGGTGTACACGTAGCGTCACCTTTTTTTTTTATTTATTTATACAAAGGTTATCATGTAACACCCACCCACCCTAAACGCGTGCACACCGCTAAACCTAAAGTACCGCTAAGGTGCCGTAAGGTAAGTCCAAACAACCACTCCAACAGGCCGTCTTAACGAGGGTTGATGCCCCTTCCACACAACCCTAACGCACGCGGTAAACATCAATTTTTTTGTTTTTAGCGCGAAAAGATTCATGGTACAGTGACAAGTGACAACGGCGTCTTTAAATAGATATTTCTTGTTCATAGAAAAAAAAAATACCCATTTTAATTCTCTTGTAGAGGACTGAGATTCTCGCAATTCGAAGGCGAAAATGACAGGATTCTAGCCAATATAAATTTCTGACCTTTAATCCTTTAATGGGTTCATCTGCTTTTTTCCAATTTGTTTTTACAACTCTGAGAGATTTACAGGCGCTTTAAGTCGAAAGTTGAAATCTTTAATTACTGATTGGATGATAGAGCTCATAAGAGCTGTAAAGGTGCTACAATGTTGAGGATCTTCTTGTTGAAATGATACCCCAAGTGGGACTTTGTTCAGAATTGCAGGATTTTGCAGCTTTTCTCTTCTTTTGAAATTATATGTGTTGAATACAGATTCGAATGAATTAATTGATGCAGTAATGCCGCATTTTAAAGATACCCCATTTGATCAAAACACTTTGATCTTTATTTGGACATAATAAAGTGAACGAGATGGGTTTCTCTTACATTCTAATCTAAATAGTTCCATCTATGTTCTTCCTTTCTTACGTAGTTTTTCGCTGTTCTCTATATATCTAGATGTTTATTGAATTTAATCCCACATTTGGAGCCACTAAGGAAACTCTATTTGATTCTTCACATAGGGTATCGTCCCTAGAGAAATATGTGGTCGACGAATTGACAAAATTCACTTGGATGGCATATGGCGTGCCTTCGCATTGCATAGAATTTGTTACGAGTCGATGGGCATGCAATTCCGAATGACTCAAGGTAAGAGCTTTAGCTATTTGATAATATGTTTATTAGATAAGTGACAATTATATTGAAATGCTTTGTTGATCTATCTTAAAGAATAGTTAAGAAAAACACAAATGCCTTTAGTAATTTTCTGCTTATTCTTGAACTTCCAGTATATGGCATAGTATTTTTGGACAGATGATTCTCTTATTAAAAAAAAAAAATTCTTGGTAGGGGTAAATCATTTATCTAGGGTAGGAGTTAGGTTAGTACAAAGGTGGACCTTCAACCGCCACACCAAAATACTCGAATCCGAATCCTTCTCCAAAGGGGATATACAACCTACCATTGCTGCAAACGAGGAGGCTTGCCAGATGGGTATCTCTAACAAGGGCTATTGTTGCAATGAAAATTATCAGGAAAAGGTATGATTGTTAGAATAAATGTAAGCAATTTAAATTAGTATAGAAAATATATCAAAATATTTTTTCAGCAAGAGATAAATAATCTAGATGATAGAGTGATAGTAAATCAATAAAAGAAGAAAAAAAAAATTCTCAATAGTAGAAAACTTATCAGTATAATTTGATCGAGGCACGTGTTGGACACACTGTCCTTAAGGTGAAATTCGCCCTCTGCTGGTTCTCTCTAACCGTGATGCTCACAGGAAACTTGGCGGTCACCCCCAGGATACAACGATCAACACCAAGGAGAAGGAGCACTCTCAAAACCTTGGTCTACGGCGAACTCGACTATGATCCAGCCCAAAGTATTGAAAACACAATAAATCTTGATTAAGACAAATGAGAAAGATGTAAATAAAATCCCATGAGTATATCTCTTGGAAGAGAAACTAAGGCTCAATTTATAGAGGTAAGGCAACCCAAAATAATGGAGCAATAAGGCCCCAAAAACCCATGTTTTCTAAAAGAAAACTGACCTCATAAATCTAAAATGTAACTCCACATTTACTACTATTAAAAGAGAGTTAACCAAAATAAAGGAGATTGTAACGGTTAAGAGATTCTCAAAAGGGCAAGGTTAAATACCAATAGAAACTTCTTCAAACTTTTGTTTTACATTAAAAAAATATAACAATCCCCCACATAAAACAAAATTTTGAAGAAATAAATAAAATTATATAGGGCTTAATGGAGTTACTGCATATGGGCAAAGGTGTCTTTTAGACTTGAACCTTTGCTTAGTGTGAATATATCGGGTGCATGAAGAGATTGGTGAACTGTGTCTTGAACCAATCTCTTTATTCATGAACCAAGACAATATATCACACACACAATATCCCCTTAACATTGTCGAGTTCTATCGGTTGTGCACGTTATCGGCCATGTGCTAAATCCCGGTATTCATGAGTGCTCTAGAGAATCAGCCTAAATTCTCATAGGAAGCGACCCCACTTCCACACTCATATAGGTGTCTCTATCAAGGATGCCTTGCAACTATACATCCCACTGTGAATCAGCTATAGAAGACATTAAGAGTCAAAGACTCATCCTCCTTTCGTTACAAGTAACACTAGTACACCATAGGGATGAGTTTGAGAATAATGAATCCTCCACTTTAGTGTTCTCACAAGTCACTCAACAATTTGTTTTTCCCATTGAACCTAGTTCTTGGGATCGATCTCCAGTCACTCGGGTTGGGTTTCCATTATAGGTGACTTTTTATCAATAGGCTTTAGCCTCATCCCCCTCGATGTATTATGAATTAGCTCTTGAGCTAATCATTTGGTCAACGGATTCGCAATATTTTTCTTTTGACCTCAAAATCAAGTGCAATAATTCAATTGTTAAGTAATTCCTTAACCGAATTATGCCTTCGACATATATGTCGGGATTTCTCAGTGTATGATACATTGTTAGCTCTAGCTATAGCAGCTTGGCTATCACAATGTATTAAAATAGCAGTTATTGACTGACTCCAAAGCGGTATATTTACCAGCAATGTTCTTAACCATTCTGCTTCTTCTATAGCTTTACCCAAAGCTATGAACTTCAATTACATCATGAATCGGACTTTGTAGGTCTGCTAATAGATTTTTTTTTTTTTTTTTTATGACACTACACCTCTTCTAAGAGTGAACATATATCCACTCATGGACTTAGATGCTTATGAATCTGACAACTAATTTGCATCGGTATATCTTTCTAATATAACGGAATACTCATTACAGTTGCATCATTGTATCCTTCTAATACAACGAGATACTCAATATAGTTTAAGACAACAATCTGGATTATATCTCAGATTTCTTAACACCTTAATTAAAGTATCTCAAATATTTTGTCCTGAGTTACAAGTAAATCTACAAAGTTTACCTATATCACATGCTATTTAGGTATAATACAATAAATCAGATTGCTTATTACCCTCAAGTTTATTTATTAGCTAGTCCACTGAATTAATGGATCCAAATTACAATAACCCTCTCCTAGAGTAATTGTCTAACCATCTGTAGGATAAACATCTATAGGATAATAACGTGCAAGATAATCATCTGCAGTATGACCATCTGCATGATATTCATATGTAGAATGACTAGCATAGTACTTCATCTAACGTATATGTCAGGATTCTCAATATAGATATAATTCAATGCTAACATAGATATTATTCTTAATTTTGTGTCATACAACAAATAAAATTCTAAGTCATACGATTTCTTTACATTTTCTCTCTACAGGCATCAAATTTGAGCTCTATAGTGGAATGAAATTGTCTACTTGGATAATTTCCAAGAGATAGTCCTACCAAGGGTGAATAAATCCACATAATATTTGATCTCATTGAGATAATTATATAAACTCATTTTATTTTAATTTGCTTCTACCATGTCAAATTTAAATGATCAAATCATTAACATATAATTCTCATAACTCTAGGTTATAAATAAACTTTAGGTTTATTCTCATATAATATCATTGACATATAATCAAATGTTTTATTAGGTTGCTTTTATGTGAAACACCCCCACAATTCCAAATATTATATAATACACCCAGAGTTAAAATGAGGTTCTCTATGAGAGCATATGATCAATGAGAGCATATACTTCACTAACCATATGGGTTAATCCAGCCACATAATTTTCTAGTGTATAATAGTCAAAGCACATGCTCAGATCACCTTTAAATCAATCATCATTTATCAACAACATAACTCAAAATATATGGTGTTATTTGGAAGTTTTTGTATATATTTTGCACAATATTCGATTTAAGAATAAATATGTTTTGCATATTATTCAATTTAAGAATAAATATGTTCATAGCTCAACTTGGCTCAACATAACTTGTTTTGCACAATATATTTAGCACGTCATATCAAGTGGAAAACTAATACACAAATTGAGTGAATATGCTCTGTACTCTAGTTAAGATACACTATTTATTGTATGTTTCCTTAACATACAATCATATAGGTGAGTCTATCAAGGATATTTGACTATATATCCCACTCTGAAGAGCTATAGATCTCACTAAGAAGAAATCTTCAACCTCTAAATTTCACATATTCTATGCACTATTCACGACATAGGACGAAACATGGAGAATGTTATTCTCTTACCGTGCATCACATCAATATGGTATATATGTGCATATCCCCATTCCACTAGTATTCAATTCTACTTTACATTATTTCTTTCATTTGACGATAACTGTACACTAGGATTAGAATTGCTAGTTTCAATTAGATCTTGATTTATTAATCCCCCACAATTATTTAGAATTTAAAAGGAAAAGAATTTTCAGTTTTCCTTAATTCTATTACCACATTATTATCAAGATCTAAATTTTTATATGCCTTAATATATATAGTATAGGCAATAGAGGCACATCTCCTTAATTCATATCCTAATTTTGTTATTTTAAGATTAGTTAGTCTTACAGGTAAGCAATCACAAATTTTAAAATAATTTATATCAGGTTATCTGACTCTCCATATTTTATATATAGTCAGTTTATTCTCTTACTTGTGTCCAATCATTTACAGCTAGTATGTTTATAAGGTCATAGAATCATATATGACGGCAAAACATAACATGCAATTTCACAATTTCACCTTAAGATTGTTAGAATAAATGTAAGCAATTTAAATTAGTATAGAAAATATATCAAAATATTTTTTCAGCAAGAGATAAATAATCTAGATGATAGAGTGATAGTAAATCAATAAAAGAAGAAAAAAAAAATCTCAATAGTAGAAAACTTATCAGTATAATTTGATCGAGGCACGTGTTGGACACGCTGTCCTTAAGGTGAAATTCGCCCCCTGCTGGTTCTCTCTAACCGTGATGCTCACAGGAAACTTGGCGGTCACCCCCAGGATACAACGATCAACACCAAGGAGAAGGAGCACTCTCAAAACCTTGGTCTACAGCGAACTCGACTATGATCCAGCCCAAAGTATTGAAAACACAATAAATCTTGATTAAGACAAATGAGAAAGATGTAAATAAAATCCCATGAGTATATCTCTTGGAAGAGAAACTAAGGCTCAATTTATAGAGGTAAGGCAACCCAAAATAATGGAGCAATAAGGCCCCAAAAACCCATGTTTTCTAAAAGAAAACTGACCTCATAAATCTAAAATGTAACTCCACATTTACTACTATTAAAAGAGAGTTAACCAAAATAAAGGAGATTGTAACGGTTAAGAGATTCTCAAAAGGGCAAGGTTAAATACCAATAGAAACTTCTTCAAACTTTTGTTTTACATTAAAAAAATATAACAATGATTTCATGGCCCTCCAATGTGGAAGATGTTTCAAGCCTTTCTGCATATAAATTGTTTGTGTTTCACAAATTGGGGGTCATGATAATTAAGCTGAAGAGGCTCTGAGAAGTGATCCGCAAGGGGTACTTAAATTACAATTTAATGCGTGCTCTACAACTTGGAGTTGGGTTTTATTTGTACCCTCTTTACCACCTATTAGTTTTATCTTTGTGGCATCTGAAATTTGAGATTTGGAAGAGAAAATTAGAACAACTGTTCTTATGTAATCTGCCTGTTCTACAGATAATGCCACCATTTTAATAAAGGCTGTTATAACATAGTTATAAAGATTATTGATCATATAATTTCCAAGCTGTAAATAACTGTAGTCCTTGTTATTGTGGCTACCCTGTCATTGGAGGACCTTATAATGTTTTAATACTTTTAATAGTATTAGAACCTTGGATAATCTGCCTTTGTATGGCTGCTACCTCGTCTGCATTGACATGTAAATTAGAACCTTGGATAATACTTATTTTCTTTGTTTTTTTATAGTTAAGTAAAACTCTGAGATTACTGCTTGTATATATTCCAATATAGCCGTGGAAGGTGTTCATTTTGAGAACTAACATGAAAAAGTAAGGGAAATTTGAAAGAAAGAAAAAGAAAAAAATAAATAGAGAATGCAAAAGACTTCTGTAATTATCTGATGGACCCCATTCTTTGCCAAGATATGATCCACTTGAACAATTCTAACTACCAATTTAGTGGTCTCTCTCGTTGAGACTTTTTCCGTGGTTTCCGGACTGCCCAGTAGTATAGATCCGATGTTTCATTCTATCATTGTGTTGACCATCAAAGATGAAGTCTGTCAAGTTATTATGCATTGATGAACTGCATATGTAGCCGAGGTTTTTATGTTCATGACAGTGTTTTTGCTATATACTGTTTCTTTATCCAGAATTGAAGTTCCTTTGATTCAATTTTTCTTTCCTACCTCCAAGACTATTGTTCTTAAGGATCTAAGGGCTACTTATATCTGTTGATCCGCATATTTCGCCAAAGTTTTTTTCAGGTAGACTCAAATAACTCATGAGGCGCTTTAGTAAAGTCCTTGAGGGGTTCCAACACCCCGGATGATTGATACAAGCAACCTAGTGTATTTTGCTTAATTAGATCCTCATGTTGAAATTTGAAAACCAAGAGATCGCTTTAATATCGTGGCTCACATGACACCATACATATCCTCCTCTTCTAATTTGTATCTATTTATCCCATGTAGGTATTTTGCTGGGTTGTACATGGCACTGCCAGAAAACGAGCTTTTGTCTCTTGACTTCAGATATACTGAAAGTACCTGGATACAGTTTCCCAAACATGGTCCAATACATCTTCCTCCAGGCACATTTACCGACTTTGAGTGGAAACATACTCTCCTGTGGATTTCAGGTTCTTGCTTTCGTTTACTTATATTTTGTTGTCTTTAACTAGTGAACGCTGTTTATTCCCATATCAAATCTGTTAATACTGTTATAATTTCTTGATAAAGTCATTCTTTGAAAATCCAAGCCAAAATACAAAATAAGAGAATTTTTAATATTAAATAGTGTCAGTGGATCGTGTGAGATCCCTTCAAATATGGAAAACACCCAAAGATTGGATCTGCCACCTAATAGGAGTCTTTCTCTTATTATTACATTCTAATGTAATCTCATTGATACGTATATTCTCTCTTTCCCTATTGTAAAAGTATTATATAAATGCAATACTCTTTCCTCATAATATCATTGAGGAATAGAGACCTTCTTCTCCAACGAGTATACTGGTCTTACATGGTATCAACCAGAAAATAGGTTTCCTCCTATTTTGATCCTCCATCATTTGCATAAAAAATTCTTTCTTCCAATGGCGTCATCTTCGTCTTCGATCGTTGTCCCTAATATCATGAGCCTCGTCTCCATTAAGTTGGATCGTGATAATTATCTTCTATGGAAAAGTCAGTTTGTTCCGGTATTGAGAGCAAACAAACTACATGGATACATTGATGGATCCCTCCCGTGTCACGTAGAATTTCTTCGTGATAAAGACCACACGCCTACTGCAACTATTAGCGTGATTCGTTGGTGTTACGTTGGATAAACGCCACTCTCAAGGCACCTGTGCTTCAACGTGTGGTAGGCCTTCAAACATCTAGAGAGGTATGGTTATGTCTTGAACGTCTTCACCTCATTCAATCTCGTTCGCGAGTTCTTCAATTGAAACAACGGTTTCAGTCTCTTAAAAAAGGGGGCCTTTCTATTACTGATTATCTTGACAAGATGAAAACTATTGCTGATGCTCTAGAGTCTGTGGGACAGCTAGTCTCTAAGTATGATCTGTGCAATCAAATTTTTAATGGCCTCGGACAGGAGTATGATTTGGTTCATACCTCCATTAATAATCGTGATACCCCGATTACTTTTGATAAATTATTTGGACAATTGTTGACCTTTGAGTTACACTTGGAGTCGTATTCTGCATCCTTGAATTTAGAACAACAATCTACTGCTCTTTTTACAAATCGAGCTACCTCACAACAGTTTTAAGGTCGTGGGGGCTATCGTGGTCGCCCCAACAATTATCGCGGTCGAGGCCTGCGTGGCCGTAATAATGGTGGTTGTGGCAACTCTTCGGCAGAAAGCACCACCAACAATTTTTCTTCAAAGCCAGGAAATCTGTCCACTTGTCAAATTTGTAACCGCGTGGGTCATAATGCTTTGGACTGCTTTCAATGTCTTGATCTCTCTTATCAGGGTCGACAACCACCACATAAGCTTCAAGCAATGGTGGCCTCTAAGCAAGGTGCTTCGACATGGTACACAAACACAGGGGCCTCCAATCATGTCACATCTGACTTAAGCAACCTCTCCTTGCACTCTGCTTATGCTGGCTATGAAAGCCTCGCGTTTGGTAATGGTAACAAACTCCCCATCTCTCATGTTGGCACTACCTTGATCCCTCACAATGGTTCTAATCTCCGCATGCACAACATTTTACATGTTCCTACCATAAAAACAAACCTTTTATCAGTTTCTCAGTTCACTCAAGATAATAACTGTTATTTTGTTTTCACTAATTCTGGCTTTTCTGTGAAGGACAACAAGTCGGGGAAGATCCTCTTCCAAGGACGGATCAATGATGGCCTCTACCCTCTTCAGCTTCCTCAGCACAATAAAATTAGTGAGGTGTCTTCTTCATCTGCCTTTACGAGTGTTCATGTCATCTCCATCTGCCTTTACGAGTGTTCGTGTCACTAGCAACATTTGGCACCATAGACTTGGTCATCCAGCTGAGCATACTTTGGCTGCTATTTTACCTTTTGTTTCTTGTCTTGGGTCGTCTAAATTACAGTCTATTTGCTCTTCATGTCAACGGGGCAAAAGCTCTCGCTTACCATTTCAGTCATCTGAGTCTGTAACCACATATCCATTAGAGCTTATCCACACCGATGTGTGGGTACCAGCTCCTGATTTATCAATAAATGGACATCGTTTTTATGTTATTTTTGTTGATGACTTTAGTAGATATTGTTGGCTTCTCCCCCTCTCTCAAATCTGAAGTTTATGACGTGTTTGCTCGTTTTAAATTGCTTGTTGAAAATATGTTTGATTTGAAAATCAAGTCCCTTCAATCCGATGGCGGTGGGGAATATACAAGTCTTCGCTTTAAAAATCTTTTATCCCAAAATGGTATTTCCCATTGCATCTCTTGTCCTCATACTCCTCAACAAAACGGCTTAGCCGAACGTAAGCATTGTCATGTTGTTGAAACGGGCTTAGCTCTCATGGCTCATTCTCATATGCCTGCTCGACATTGGTACGATGCCTTTGCTACTGTTGCATTTTTGATCAATAGAATGCCCTCTCATGTTATTGACAATATTTCTCCCTATGAAAAATTGTTCAATAAACCTCTTGACTATAGTGTCCTTCGAAGTTTTGGTTGTGTGTGCTATCCTTTTCTCCGTCCTTATAATTCTGGAAAAATTTCTTATTGCACCACTCCTTGTATCTTTATTGGCTATAGTCTAAATCATCGTGGCTTTAAGTGTTTGAACCCCCACATAGGATGCACATGTCGTTTTTGATGAGTCACGCTACCCATATGCTGAATTGGAAAAGGCTCACTCTTCTGGACAAGCTGCAGAGGATTCAACCCATGTCCTTCTCGGATCTGTTATGCATATGCCTTCACCAGAACCTCAGGTAATGCCTTCCCCACCAACCCCTATTGCTGAATCACTCCCATCTTCATCGGCCTCTCATATCCCTTCTTTACCTCCCTTACTTGACCCACCTGCATCACACCCCACCACCACTTCAGTTGAACCCTTGCCTACCCCTTCTGATCCACTTCAACATTCCCATAACACTCGCTCTAAATCCAGTATTTTCAAACCAAAAGTCCGACATCCACTACCAACCGCTTTGCTTTCTATTGTCAGTTTGGATGAACCTACATCTTATACACAAGCAGCAAAATTATCTCAATGGATGGCTGCTATGGGTTCATAATTTGATGCTCTTCAAAAGCAGGGACATGGTCTCTTGTCCCAGCACACCCTTCTCAAAATGTCGTTGGTTGTCAATGGGTCTACAAGATAAAGCAAAGGTCTGATGGTTCTATTGAACGATACAAGGCACGTCTTGTGGCTAAGGGTTTCATTAACAACCAGGGGTCGACTATACAGATACCTTTAGCCCTGTTGTCAAGCATGCTACGATTTGGATTGTGTTGACTATAGCTATTCAAAATGGTTGGTCAATCAGATAGATGGATGTTCACAATGCCTTTCTACATAGGCTGCTTTTTGAGGAGGTCTACATGGCCCAACCTCCTGGGTTTGTTGATCTCAGTCGACCTTCATATGTCTGTCGCTTGCACGAGTCCATTTATGGACTCAAACAAGCTCCTCGTGCATGGTTCCTCCGCCTTACCGATTACCTTCAGGGACTTGGTTTTGTTGGTTCTTCGGCAGATTCCTCTCTTTTCTTCCATAATATGAATGGTTGTGTGATTTTCCTTCTGATTTATGTTGATGATATCATCGCGACAAGGAATCACGAGTCTAGCTTGCCCACCATCTTGATCAATCTTAATCGTCTCTTTGCGATGAAGGATCTTGGCCCACTTAATTATTTTCTCAGGCTTGAAGCTCATAGGACTGCCTCTGATTTATATCTTTCCTAGTCCAAATATATTTGTGACTTGCTTACTCGAGTTCAGATAGATGTGGCTAAACCAATTACTTCTCCTGCTGCCTCGGGTTCTAAGCTCTCCAAACTTGATGGTGACCCCCTTCCAGATCCGACAAAATACCGGAGTGTAGTTGGTGCTCTCCAGTATGTTACCTTGATGAGACCTGACATTGCTTTCGCAGTTAATCAAGTTTGCCAATATATGCACTTGCCCAGGACTTCTCATTGGGCTGCTGTCAAACGCATTCTTCACTTTCTCAAAGGTACGATCCATTATGGCCTTCATTTTCAGCGTGGCAACCCCTCCTTAACAGCTTATTCGGATGCCAATTGGGCTAGTGACCCCGATGACCGACATTCTACATCTGGATATGGTGTCTATCTTGGGTCAAGCCTCGTGTCTTGGAGTGCCAAGAAACAAGCTACTATTGCTTGCTCAAGCACTGAGTCTGAGTATCGCTCCTTAGCTCATACGACAGCTGAATTGGCATGGATTCGTATGATCTTACGTGATCTGGATGTGTTTCTAAAGTCTCCTGCAATAATTTATTGTGATAACATCAGCGTTATTTCCTTAGCTTCCAATCTGGTTTATCATGCCCGAACAAAACATGTCGAGCTTGATTATCACTATATTCGTGAAAAAGTAGTGCGTGGGGACATTGCAGTGCGCTTCGTTGGTTCTGTTGATGAAATAGCAAATATTTTTACTAAAGATCTTTCAACCACTCGTTTCAAAGCTCTTCAATCCAAGCTTCATGTCACTGTCGTGCCACTTAACTTGCGGGGGGCGTGTTAGTGGATCGTGTGAGATCCCTTCAAATATGGAAACCACCCAAAGATTGGATCTGCCAACTAATCAAGGAGTAACCTAATAGGATTCTTTCTCTTATTATTGCATTCTAATGTAATCTCATTGATACGTATATTCTCTCTTTCCCTATTGTAAAAGTATTATATAAATGCAATACTCTTTCCTCATAATATCATTGAGGAATAGAGACCTTCTTCTCCAACTAGTGTACTGGTCTTACAAATTGAAGGTAGGACACTTTACAAGAATAAAGGTCCCAGAGGTGCATAAGACTCCCTAACCTATTTTATTTAAACATGTGTGAAATAGACCTTCGGAGAAAATATAATATTTGAATATTCCAGAGATGATATTCCCCACATAAACATGCAAGAATCATGCTTATATACTGATAATATTTCTAATGATACTATTGTTGATACTAGGGGCGAAGCCTCGAATTTTTCATTGGGGGGGGGGGGCAAAATACATGTATAAAAAAAAATTTTGATTTGAGGGTATGGAATTTGGGGGGTTCGGGGGCTACACCCCTGAGAAAAAAAATTTGAGGTAGTTTTTTTATTTTGAGAATTTTTTTTTCCCGATAATGCCTTTGAGGTCGCCATGTGTCCCTATTAATACCCCTTAATTGTGGTTAAGATTCACTCACCTATCCTTGGTTTTTAAAAAAACATCAAATTTCTTTTTGAACCCTTGTTTAAAATTCATTAACTCATAAGGTTAAAATTATTTAAATATTTTTTTCTAAAAACCAAGGATAAGTAGGTGAACCCTGAGATTCAGTGAATTTTAACCATAGTTTAGGGATGTCAATAGGGACATGTGGCAGCCTCAAGGGCATAAGGGGCTCCATTGGGGGGCCCACTATATATATGACAAAAAAAATTGGGGGGCCACTATATTATATAGGAAAAAAAAATTAGGGGGGCCAAGTATACTAAATTTTTTTTTTTAATTGATGGGCCCACTATTCATTCTAGGGCACTAAAGAATTACAAAAAATTTGGGGGGGCCATGGCCCCCCACCCCCTTGGCTCCATCCCTGGTTGATACAATGTTTGTAGTATTATTGACACTTCACAAATCCACATTATAGTTTTTGATTATATAACGAGACATACCAAAACTTTTTTGACATTTCACCATTATGGTTCTTATTGCAGGCTGATCTTATGCTTGGTGTGAAATTGCGAGCATGTGCTGTCTAGCACTCCAGTCCCCTTGAAACTAAAGAGAAACTGATTTCTTTGGATGATTTACAAGAACCCTAAGAGGGTTTAAATAATATTCTAAGATTCCTAATATAGAAAGATCTCTCAAAGATAATCATAATCTAATCATATCAAATCAAATCCTAAATTCAAACTTAATTGATACTATCCAATTGTGAAAAGATACAATGTATCTCATTCACTTTATTACAATTAGATATGCTCTAATATTCCCCCTCAAACACATGTGAATTGAAAATCTTCATGGGTTTGCCGCCACTTGAGTACTCCCTTTGTGTATGAAGAATTAAAATATCTAACTGTGTTTGGTAGTCACCGCCAATCTGTGACGTCTATCTCTGTCGCATCCCGCTCATATTTATGAGTCTGTCGGAGCCGGTAGCCCACTAAATTGAGTTGTCATGATCGTCTCCCCAAAGCACTGGAAGAATACTTTGCAATGTGAATAAAAACTCTGACCATAGTCTCTTATCATCCTATCCACAGGTTCAGGGGCTAACTACATCTCCGGATCCTAAGTGGTTGCCATGGAGTCATTCACTTCCATCTATAGCAGAGCAGCGGCCACTCAAAAGTGTACTATCACAGGCTGAAATCGTTTCAGCATCCCCTAGAGTAGCCCCGGATGATGTTAGACCTTCTACTACATCAGATCCTACTTGTCTAAGTCCACTCAATGATGTCCGATCACGTATTGCAGCAGCTAATAGTGGTATTGGCATATCTAACACTGTTTAGTCAACACCAACAACATACAGTCATGATAACAGCCCACCAACTATAACCCCGCCATCACCACCACCTTCAGTTTGTGCTGAACCAGCAATTAATTCCACCATTTCTCCACCAATTGCACCTAATCCTTCCCCATGTGGCTCACTTACAATCTGGCTGCCACCTCTTGAATCAACAATTGCCTCTGCCTCTATTGCACTACCACCTCCATCTATAGAACCTTTATCGCCCTCCACTAACATCCACCCTATGTTGACTCGATCAAATATAACGAAAGGTCTGTTGGTGGAATATCATACGGACTCTCCTCCCATTGAACCTAAGACTCTGAAATCTGCTCTACACCATCTTGGATGGGTTGCTACCATAGAAGAAGAGATAGCTGCCCTCCATCAAAATTCCACTTGGGATCTTGTCCCTCGTTCTCCTGAGCTAAATATCGTCGATTGCCATTGGATGTACAAAACCAAACCCAAGGCTGATGGATCCGTTGAGCGGCTTAAAGCTCGCTTGGTTGCGAAAGGGTATAATCAACGCCATGGAATAGACTTTGATGAGACCTTTAGTCCCATTATCAAGCCCACAACTATTCGGTTAGTTCTCTCTCTTGCTGTGACAAAGAAGTGGGCCATTCGGCAATTGGACATAGAATGCCTTCCTCCATGGTCACCTCAAAGAGATAGTTTATATGGAACAACCTCCAGGATTTGTCAATTTCTTTTATCCCCATCATGTTTGCCGACTTAAACGTGCTTTATATGGCCTTAAACAAGCTCCACAGGCTTGGTTCGAGCGATTTAGCACTTATCTCCTTCACTTGGGATTCTCTTGTAGCAAGGTTGATGCCTCTCTCTTCATACTTCTTTGCTCTTATGGTACTACTCTTCTATTGCTTTATGTAGATGATATTATCTTAACAGGCAATGATGGTAGGTTTCTCCATCAACTCATTCACAAATTAGTGCAATGATGATAGGTTTTTCCATCAACTCATTCACAAATTAGCATCTGAATTTGCTATGAAAGATTTAGGGTCACTTCATTATTTCTTTGGAATTGAAGTCTCTTCCTTCCCAGATGGCATGTTCTTGTCTCAAATAAAGTATGCTCAAACTTTATTGTCCCGTTGTCATATGTTGGAATTCAACCCAGTTCCTACCCCTATGATTGCTACCGGAAAATCTCGATCTTCCTCAACTCCTCTTGATGATCCTACCGAGCACCGAAGCATGGTGGGAGCACTTCTATATCTCACATTGACTCGTCCAGATCTCTCTTATAGTGTTAACAGTGTTTGTCAACATATGCATGCTCCAACTTAGGCCCACCTTCAAGCCCTGAAGCGAAGTGAGGCCCACCTTCAAGCCGTGAAGCGAATACTTCGCTACTTACATGGTGCAATGCACTATGGGTTACAATTACTATCACACAGTTCTTCTGACTTATATGCTTTCTCTTATGTAGATTGGGCTAGCTGCGCCATCACCCGTCATTCTACCACTGGGTATTGTGTTTTTCTTGGTTCTAACTGCATTGCATGGCACGCTAAGAAACAACCTACCATCTCTCGTTCTAGTGCAGAAGCTGAGTACCGCTCCATGGCTTCTGCAGCCGCGGAACTAACGTGGATATGTTATTTGCTACGCGATATTGGGTTATTTCATCATCACCCCCCCAACACTATTTTGTGACAATATCAGTGCTCTTCACATAGCCGCAAATCCTTTTTTCCATGCTCGCACTAAGCACATCGAGCTTGACTATCATTTTGTCCGCGAGAAAGTGGTTGCTGGTTCTCTACTCACTCGATTTATTCCCTCCACTCACCAACTTGCTTGTAATGATCTTGAAATTTCTTTTCCTATTTTTAAGAGTGATTCAGTAATCTCTTTAAATATGAGTAATAAATTTGAGAATGGGAGTAAGTTTATTGGGGTTAGTTAGAACCTATACACAAACAAAGGCCACTAATGACCTTTTGGTAAATAAGAATTAAGGTTAATATAAATAGAACATGTTAAACCTAATCCTCATTATTTTAATCTAAACTGAAATTCTGGAGAATAGAACGTGGGAGAGAAAGGAAAAAAAAGTTGCACTTTGGTAGAGCTTTCAAGCACCTAGATCGAGATTCGAGGCTTGGAAATTTGAGTTTTCTTCCTCGTGATGGTCTGATCCTTCGAGACAAGCGTGTTCGGGTAGGATTGAAGTATTAAAAGTCTGAGATTCGAACCTTTGAGGCAAGTGAATACTCCCCTAGAGTTAGAGTTTTGTTTATTTTGAGTTTATATAGATTTATTAATATTTGTGTGATATTTAGGATAGAGATCTATGTACATTAAATTATAATGCATAAATAATGTTTGAATAAAAAAGTATAAATTGAAAGAACAATGGTGGGCAAATTAACAAGGGTTTCGAGGGTTGGAAAATTGAGAAAAATGATTCAGAAAGTTAAAAAATCGAAATATGGGGTTTGGGCTGGCGTTTCCTAGCCAAATCGCCGATGCCAATCGATCGGGGACCTTGGGCTCATCGATCGGTGGTCACTGATCGATCGCAAGCGACCCGTCGATCGATTGGCGGCGCCGTTTTGGGTGTTTTGCAATGGTTGTTTTGGGGGTTGTATTTAATTGAATTAATAAAATAGATTATAAAAAAAATTAAATAAATTAAATAATGAATGGCAAAATAAAACAAAAAAAAAAGAAGGATAATAAAATAAAATAAAATGATTTAATTATTTTATTCTTTGTAAAATAATTAATTTGGAATGGTTGACATTGTGAACATATTAGATAAATTGTATATTCTCTTTATTTTAGAATGACATGTTTAAAAGAATCTATTTCAATTATCATCTTGCGTAATTGTAATTGTTTTAGCTTTACAATATCATGTCCCCTTTATTATGATGGTAATGGACGCCATAATAAAGAGTGAGGTTAATGAATTGAAGGGAATAAGATTAAGGGATGACAAATATAGAAGAGGAGACTCTATAAGTCTAAAGTCTGAGAGAAAGCTCTGTGTAATCCCACTGAGAAGTTGCATGCTTCTCAGAGTGACTACCTTAGATGAGTTATGTGTAACCTAAGGGTCCTTGTATAAAACCATATAAGATTAACACTGTTGTCAATAGGGTGAACTACGTGTAAACCTTATTGACAGAAGAACTGTGTAAACTGATAAATTAAATTATGCATATTCATATCTGTTGTTCATTGTTTTATTTATCATAATGGTTGCATGTTGTTGTATTCTCTTGCTGAGCCAAAATCTTACCCTTTTTATATTTATTGATTTTTCAAGAAGTACTTGAAGGACCTAGGGAAAACGGTCAAGAACTTAGTTAGCTGTTGGGTTTTGTTGCAAAACTTTAATTAGTATTTTTCAATTGAGGTAAAGTGTCACGTTAGTGAGATTTTTTATATAGATTCAGTTTTACGATTATTTACTCTTGTTAGTTTAAACTTAATGTTAGAGATATGTATTTGTTAATGGTAATTTATTTAGATTAAATTTCATTATCTCGGGATTTGTTCAAGGTTCATGCTTTGGAATTTGCACAAATATGAGATGTATTATGTGTAGGTTATGAGGCGTGACATAGCTGATGTCTTCACTAAGGCACTACCTAAATGTGTTTTCATGGACTTACGCAACAAGTTGGGAGCTCAGTTTCACCGACTACCCAACTTGAGGGGGAGTGATAAGGACGTCTACCATGCACTACATCATATCCAAGATCTTCTAATATCTTCTCTAAGATCTGTACAACAGCTAGCAACATCACAAATATGGAAAGAATGTTACACAACAGTGAGGACTCTACAATAAAGGAAAGACTAGACTCTATAGATAGGGAAAGCATTCCAATGAAGTCAAAGACTAGTGAGCTGTGTAGATCTTCCTAAATATTCCTAGTCAAAGACTAGTGCTCTGTGTAGATCTTCCTAAATATTCCTAGTTGTATGCTGTAAACCATAAATACATTCGTTAGCTTCTTTCAATGAATGAGAAAGTGAGATAGTATTCCTTTGGTTTTATAATCTTTGTCTCATCGGAGAGTAGGAGCGAGGGTGTGTTACAAGGTTATACTATTTTTTTTTTTGTAACTAGAGATATTCTTCAGTGATACATTTGTGTTCAAGAGCATCTACAAATCAATATAGTTTTATTCCCTATGCATATAGATGGATGGTTTTTGTAGGAAAGCTCACGGAATCCACTCCAAGAACTGGATCAAGCCCATTGTAAACTTTGTCTTAGTGCCTAACTAAAGCCCATTAAGCTATGCTGTTGAGACCCAAGTCAATGAAAGTGCTCACTGTAAAAGCTCAAGCCCAGTTAAATTAGTATGCATAAAATATTTTGGCCCCCCATAAATCATCTGCATTTCTTTCTTTTATTTTCTTCTCCCAGTGGCATCATGAGTACAAGGGGGGGCCACACTGGAAGCATGTAGGATTCCATTCATGGACCACACCTTTTAGAACATGGACAATGCCAGCTCCAGTGGACCACAAAAATGCAGTTTGACAGGGCCGAGGTCTCGAGTTATACGAGTGCGTGATTGATCGAATGGTTAGAATCGTGCATCTCGAGTTTCGACATTCCAGTCAGTAAGGCACCTCATAGCCCAAGAACTGCACTAATGGAGGACTGTGACTGTTCTGGGCTAGTTGATTCATGGACATATCCCCATACCCTATATTTTATTTCTTCTTGGGTACGTACTTGCTACATAACCAGTTTATATCTGGCTGAGAACTGTAAGGCATTGCTTGAAATAGGTCTGCACTGATGAGCTGAGTCTTGGACCAGGCTAGGTCCAACTTATTTGTTCATTAATTTAGGCCTAAGCCCATTGGGAATTTTTTATAAGCATGGTTCAGCTAAGGGGTCATTTGGCATCAATTCTAGTGATTCTTTCATTTTGAAAAAGAATTAATTCTTATAAGTTTTGATTCTTATTATCAAATTTGTATTGTGAATACATTTGGTAACTGGGAGTCAAGATTAATTATAAAGAAAAGAAATAACAGAATCATGTTTGGATGAAAAAAAATAATAAATTGATTTAGGCATTAAATATGGTTATATCATCAACAAATACATTAGTATCATAAAATACAAATTTTTTTAATTATGTTTTATCTATCTCGTCAATTTTGATGCTTATTTCGTTTGTTTTAAGCGTATTTCTCAAAATTGATTCTAAAAAATGACTTTTTCCTAAAAACTGTGCCTAAAGCAAGATGATTCTTAAAATCATTTCCTAAAAATGACTTGCCAAACGCGTTTAAATTGTTTATGTTCCCGAGATAAGAAAAATCATAGAGCAAGACGATTCTTAAAATCGTTTCCTAAAAATGACTTGCCAAACATGTTTAAACTATTTATAAGAAAAATCATAGAGCAAGACGATTCTTAAAATCGTTTCCTAAAAATGACTTGCCAAACGTGTTTAAAATGTTCCCGAGATAAGAAAAATTGTTCCTGAGGAACGATGACAAACAACCCCTAAGCTGATTGAACTCCTATGCACTGATAATTGATGAAGGATTTGAATGGCGAAAATTTCACCAATTCCAGACCTCAATCAAAACCGAAATTTAAAATAAAATAAAATAAAAATTAAGGTGAGTTGTTTTTTGAATATTTTATTGTAGTGAAAGATTCAAATTATTCTAAAAATTTGGCAAAATTTCGACCAAAATCAATTATCTTTTTTTTTTCTTTCTAATTTTTAAATTTTAGTATTTTCTAATATATTTACATATTTTACATAAAATTCTAATTATTAAATTAATATTATTAAATATACTACTTTTAAATTTTTATTATTAAACTATTAGAACTTATTAAAATATTAATTCTATATACATAATATTCTAGATTAAATAATTAAAATTATATTTATAAAAATTAAATAAATATATTGAACAATTGTCATAATATTTTGAGTTTTTAGTTTGAATAGGTTAGCAGTGTTTAAGGGTCCTAAATATCCTAACTTATTAGGTGCTCTATTAATTATTGATAAATATCTAATTAAATTTGTAGTCTAGAAACAAAATATAAATATTTTATTTTTTAACCAAAACTCAAAAATTTTATTAAATTTGTACAAATGTTTCAAAATTTTGGTAATTTTATTAAAACTTTCATTTAAAAACTAAAAAAAAAAACCTATAATATTTCAATTGAAATTCTAAAATTCCTCCCTTTCCGGTGGTTGTGTATCTCCTCCCTTTGGGGAGGTGTTTCTCCAGAGTTTGAGTCTTTGTGTGGCTGTTGAGCGCCTACCAGGAGTGCTAACACCCTAACCTCTAATCTAGCTAGATAAATGATTTAAGACCTACCCAAATTTTTTTTTTTAAAAAAAAAAAAAGGTTTCATCTGAAATAATAGAAATATCGATTTCAGGTACCAAACTTTAGCCGAATTTTGCCAAATTTACGAACCATGGCACTGATCTGATCTTTGCCCCGACCCGGACAAACATCCGGGTACTAGGAGACAAGATATGACAAAGACGTTTATTAAAGAAAAGTAAGATAAGGAACAAGAAGACACAATGTAGATCGGACAATGCAAAGCAATTTATATTTTATATAGGAAAAAATTTGGTGAGGACCACAGTACCACTCCACACCGATCAAAAAAATATTAAGGACCATACCTATCACGGCATCACCTGCTTTCGTCCACCGTTGGATCATCATCACATATGGGGTTATGGAGTGATAAAAATTTCAATGTGGCCCGTTGGCCAATCGGTGGGTCCCATTTTGGACACTGATGAAATCTAAAGCTATTGCTAGACCCAACTATAGCTAGTGCCTACTGTCTACTGACCACTGGGACCAAATGTTTAGAGTCTTTAGACACGGTCAATGACTATAGACCACAAACATGATCTAGTGCTCCTAGGTCTTGTAGAGACCCCCTGGACCCACGATGTTCAGAATTTTAGGTCCCAACACTAACGAACCAAGGCTCTGCTACTGGAGTCTGGAAGCCTGGAACCATTTATGACCACAAATAGAACTTCGTACTTAAACACGTTATTATTTCTAACATTTGGACTAAAATACAATTATACAAACACAAAACTTCAATTAAGTAAAAAAAAAAAAAAACCTTAACAAATCCATCATGTCACTCCTCGAAGAAAACACAGAAAAGAGAGAGAAGAAGAGCAAAAAGAAAGAAAATTTTCAGTCACAGTAAGAGAGAAGAGGAACTGAAAGAACCGAAGATCCTCATCATCATCGACCAAGCACTATCCCAACTTAAGAAATAGAAGATTTAAAGCGGGAAGAAGTAAAGAGAGAGAGAGAAGAACCAAGAATTTGAAGTTTGAAGAGAGAGAGAGAGGGATGGAAAGAGAAGAAAAAGGTGGAGCAGAAAAGCAGGAATTAATGGGAATAAAGTTGAAACGAGGGATTTTGGTAGGGAAAAGAGGGGGGCCTTGTACTCCAGTACCCACATGGAGACTTGGGGGTGCAGAAGATTTCACCATTAAAGAACCTCTCACTTTACCACCCACCATCTCTGCTCGAAAGCTAGCTGCAAATCTCTGGGAGATTCAGCCTCTTGCTAAAATGAGCAGGGGTGGTGTTAGACCTCGCCACCACCACCACAAGGAAATGCGTCTCGACCTCCCCGCCCATTTGGCTGATCCTTCTCACTGGCCGCCTGACCAGGTACAATTTTACTTTAATTACACCCCCAAACAAAAACCATTGTTTCATGTTCATGGGTTTTTCATTTTAATTATTTTATTTAAGAAAAAATCGGGTTTTTTATGCTTTTTTGGGGTCTTTATTTGAAATGTTTATCTGGGTTTTGTGATTTATACTTATTTTTTGTTCGATTCTACTTGCTTGTCCCGCATTTTTTTTTTGGTTATATGATTTATCCATCTTTTGTTTAGGAAAAAGCATATATGGTTGCTTGATTATTGCAATTTTGTTCTCTAAATCCTGATTCGTTAATGGTTTTGCATATATTATTGGTATTTTAATTTATGAATTTTCTTATTTGAGTTGAATTTACTTAAATTTCATATTTTTGCATTGTCTTTATTTTTTAGGCATTTTTTTAAGGTTCTAAGGTTAGTTTGGTTTATCTCATTTATTGATTAAATGGGTTGAACTAGTGGGCATGATTTTCTTTAAGGATTTTATTAAGAAAAAAGTATGGCTTTTCCCCAATTGGTTTCTTGTTCTGATGGGTTTATCTGATTTCTAGTCCTGATATTTTAGTGTGTGTCTGTATATATATATATAGTCCAGTCAGTTTGTTACTTTGTGTTATCTTTTGGGTTTATCTAGTTTCATCCTCCACATTTTCTTTCCTGACTTCGATGAATTTCAGTTGTTATTGGTCTGATCTTCCACTGATTGGTTTATCTAAATTCTTATTTGGAGCTCTTTTATATCTGCTTTTATGTAGATTTTTGGTCCTTCATGTTATTGATTTTGATACTAAATGATCTTTCTTCGATGGTTTATGAATGACCCTCTGTTTATCAGAGGACTAAACTTCGTTTTTGTACTCGTTAAAACTTGCCTAAATTTTGGAGGGAGAAACTTGCCCATTTTATGTGGGAGAACCAAATTTCCTTTACTGTAATGGTGCTTTGGCCTTTTATCGAATAAAGAGCTTTGTTTCTTTTACTTATTTATCTAATTATTGTTTTGGCTAAGGAACCTCAATTTTTATTCTTTAAGCTTGAGTACGTCATTCAACCTGTTTTGATTGTATAGAAATAGAATGGATTGAACTTGATCAGTAATGGTAGTTGTTGATCTTGTTCTCTTGGGCTTTAAGAGTTTATAATTCTGCAAGTGGAAATTTAAACGCCTTCTGTCCTAGGGGATAGAAAGCACTGATCTTGCAGTCATTGTCCAATGTGGCCCTCAAACAAGTAAAATCATTTCTTATCAAATGTCTGCTATTTCTGATTTTGTTGAAGCTGGCCTGGGTTGGCACTTCACTGTGGTTTAAGCAAAAGAGAATGTATACCATTGACCTGAGGCCTGCCATCCACGCTGTATTTACTTCTCGCACTCTGAACATGACCCACTGAAATCTTTATCGGGACTCTTCAATCGGTCGGTACTCTAGTATGAGTAGAGGCCCAAAATCTCATCAATTGATGATTAACTTGAATGGTTGAACAAATAAATACAAATTGGGAACAGGTTCATGGATTTGGTGATGATAATTACCCCGATCGTATGATTTTTGAGCTATGCCCCACCAAGAGGTGGCCTATTTATAGAACAGTTGTTAGGGGTTGCTAGGTACCATTAATGATATTGGGGTATGATATTAATCTTTTCAGGCATACCTAGAACTTTAATGCTAGACAAGTTGGAGATTTTCTCTTTAACAAATGATGTTTTTTGTTTCTCACACCAGCCAGCGAGTGCTAGTAGTTTGAGGCGGCATGTAGCTGCGTCGTTGATGCAACACCATCGATCAATTGAAAGAAATGGTCACGCTCTACAGCCTGTATCTCCTGCAAGTTATGGTAGCTCAATGGAGGTAAACATCCTAGCCTTTCTCTTTTGTTCTCTTTTTTGATGAACTGCTTTGATAATAAAGATTATACGAAGTATACGAACGAAGAAAAACAAAAAGGAATTGTTAATTCTTAGTAAGAATTATTGTCTGAGTTTAAACTGATACTGCAACTGAGTGTACTATACTACTATGACTAGGATGAGTCTTACGTAAATTGTGAAGTAATTGGACTCAGATTGACTAGAGCTACAGGCTTGCACCCATAGCTCAATTGGTTGGCCTAGTGCAGAAGAACCATGAGATCGTGTGTCCAATACTCCAATCCCAGCTTACCCACCCAAAAGACATAAGTAAGGAAGTAAATTTAAAAATATTGAAGGATATGAACATTCAAAGTCTAGAAAAGTGAGTTATAGAACAACCAGTCCTTATTGAATCAGAGGAAAAATACCTTTCGTCTCCCTTGTTAAGAGAAAGCATTCAATATGTTTGTTATTGATCACGCACATGCCCTGTAATTAATTCAAAAACTAAGATAACAGGGTTATATATAAAGCTAGATGTTTTTTACTAATCTTAGTTTAGCTATCATTTCCAAAGTGCCTTATGAAATTGTGCAGCTGCAAGGCATCATTTATTTCAAAATTTTCCTGTTGTTTAGATTTTTCTGTAGCATTCATCCAAAAGACTCCCTGCCAACTAACTTGCAATTTAGTTAGCCCAATTATTATCAATTTTCCAAAAGACTCCCCACCAACTAACTTGCAATTTAGCTACCCCAATTATTATCAATTTTCCAAAAGACTCCCCACCAACTGACTGGCAATTTAGCTACCCCAAATTATTATCATTTATCATTATCTTTAGAATGGGCCCACTCCTTGTATTTAGGGGCAGAGCCACATAATTTTGGGAAAAAAATTTACTATAATATTTATAGTATTAATAGCCTATGAGAGGAGCAGAGCCGGGGGATGGGGGCTTTAGCCCTCCCTAAACTTATGAGAAAAAAATTTATTCTTTACAAACGGACACAAACAGACACGATGGCACATGAATTTGGCCCTCAACAAAAAATTGGGGGTTTGCACCCCCGAACCCCCATTGCTAGCCCCCCCCCCGCAGCAAGAGAATCCTGGCTCTGCCCCTGCCTCTATTGCAATCTTGCCATCCTATTCATAACATTTACCTTCAAATGCCTCACCAATCACAAAGAAATTCACTCTTCTATATCATTTGAAAATAGCTTCACGTACCTTTTTGTTCCTCGCAGGTGGCACCGTATAACCCTGCTGTCACTCCTACTAGTTTGGACTTGAAGGGAAGGCTTGGAGAGTCAGGTTATAGTCTTAAAACATCTACGGAATTACTAAAAGTATTGAATCGGATCTGGAGCCTGGAAGAACAGCATGCATCCAATAATTCATTGGTGAGAGCGCTGAAGATGGAGCTGGACCGTGCGCGGGCCCAGATCAAAGTGTTGCTACAAGAGCAGCAAGCAGACCAACATGAAATAGACAATCTGATGAACCAAGTCGCAGAAGACAAACTAGTTAGGAAGAGCAAGGAACAAGACCGCATCAAAGCTGCAGTTCAGTCTGTGAGGGATGAGCTAGAAGATGAAAGGAAGTTAAGAAAGCGCTCGGAGAGCTTGCACCGGAAGTTAGCTCGAGAGCTGTCTGAGGTGAAGTCTGCTTTCTCAAATGCTCTGAAAGAACTTGAAAAAGAGAGAAAAACAAGGATGCTGTTGGAAGACCTGTGTGATGAGTTTGCTAGGGGAATAGGAGATTACGAACAGGAGGTGCGGGCCTTTAAACACAAGTTTGAGAAGGATCAAGGTGGCATGGACAATAATGACCGGTTGATTCTCCATATTTCCGAATCATGGCTTGATGAGCGGATGCAGATGAAGCATGCAGAAGCTCGGTGTGATCTCACTGAAAGGAACACAATAGTGGACAAGTTAAGCCTTGAAATAGAGAGTTTCCTTCGTGCTAAAAGATCTAGTAGTTATAAGAACAGTGATAACTTGCTCCCAAATGATCCCACGAAGGAGAGCTGCTTACGCCGGCATTCTTTGGAGTCCATCCGCTTGAACGAGGCTGCTAGTGCACCTCAAGATGTGGGTGATGATGAAGATTCTACAGGTAGCGAGACACACTGTTTTGAGCTAAACGAGAATGTGGGTAATAAACAAAGCAAAGGCTGTTCTAAACTACATGAAGCTGTAGAAGGTCAGCATGAAGAAAAAGGGAGATCTAATTCTACAAAGAAAAAACTTGGGTCTCATGAAAAGGTCAAAAGTCGTAACCCATCCTGCTTGCAAGTGCAATTTGAAGAACAGATGGCCTGGGCCATCTCATGTAATGGGAACAATACCCAGGTTGTGGATAGGGAACTGGAGAAAATGGGAGAAGGGAAACCGGTAGAAGGAGGCATTTCCCAGAAGCCTGATAACTGCGACACTGCACAAGAAAGTAATTACGAGACAAAGACTAAACGAGATGGGACCCATGGACTCAACTCGATCCATGTGATTGATAACTTAATCAGAAGTCACATGGCACTGTCAGAAGGTGGAAAGATTCGTCCTGAGACTGATTACAGGGAAGATTCTTGTGGCCAATCTGCCTGGAGGAGGCATGCTAGTCCAGTACAGCAATGGATGTCTAGAATCACATCCCCGGATCTCGAGATATCTGAATCTTCTTCGAAATGGCCGCGGAGCTTAAAGGAGAATACTTTGAAGGCAAAGCTACTTGAAGCAAGGTTAGAGGCACAGCACTCTCGCTTAAAAGCTTCCAAAGGTTCCTCTTAGGCCGATGGGACTATCCGTTGGTCTGAAATACCCAAGTCCTGACTGAGAGTTTGTGGTTTGTGAATAGTGGCCAAGGTACTTCTCTCAAAATTTGAATGCTGTAGTGCTGTGTTTTCTCAGTATAAGCTGTATTTTTTTTCTCCTCTTCTGTAATTTTGGGATTGACACCTGTATATGAGAAATGTATTATCACAACATAGCTACAATTCAAATCTCACCACGATTTTGAATAACTTCGTATCTGATCTTCTATCTTATGTAGGGATTAACGTCTACTAGGATTTCAGACTTAGCTGCTCTACTTAGATTAGTGAATCATTTGCTTTCATCTCTTGACCATTACCATTGTAAGCAATTACAATTATCATAATAAAAGATGGATATGGTCATTTGGTGTGACCAAATCCATGGTGGATTCCCCCCGGTACACACCCTTCATGCCCAGATAATAAATTACAGACTGTATGTAGGATTTATAGTGCGTTGTACCTAGATGTTGATCAAATAAAGGAAAAGTGGCATGATTTTGATTTTCATAGTAAACACTTGAATCTCCCTATTAATTTCAAATCAGACAATTGTATACAAAAAGGCCAAAATGATTCCTTTCACTTCCTTATTTATCTGAAATCAATTCAAGTATTTGATACCTATTTCTTTTTTGCTTTTTTTTTCCCACACTTATTCTCACTTAGATTTAACAACACAATGTAGTGCAATTTAAAACTTTGAATATGCGACACAGTTAGGAAAGGCTGGTTGTGATGGGATTTGGTTGCGAGCAGAAGTTATATTTTTTTTCTTCTTCTCCAAAACTATGATTTAATGGAATAGAAGGCTCTACAAATCAAAATTCATAAATGTATCTCATCTTACATTTACACTTATTTTTTTGCATCGTATGATATACACTTATTAGGGAAATAAATGTAAGATGAGATACACTCTATCATAAGTGTATCTCATCAGAATCACAATCTTAAGGATTACTATCTTTATCCTTTAGTAGATTAGGATTATCTTTAAGGTTGTCTTTCTAAGTTAGGAGTCTTGGATTATTTATTTAAACCTTCTCTTGGGTCATTGTAATCCATCCAAGCTATTCAATAAATCAGTTTGTCAACATGGTATCAAAGTCATTGATCCTTTAGTGACATCTTAGCTCTTGTTTTTCTCTTTTTGACGGGTGGTGCCGCCACCGCCCGCCGGGTGTGAAACTTTTGAATTTAAAAAAAATATATATATACCATCATCTTCCATACCTCATTACCTCTACAACCCCCAGTTCTCACCCTCATAGTCTCCCATTTTCTTATTTATTGAAGACCTCTCCAACGAGAGTTCTTTCTTCAAATCGCCGAATCGTCCTTTATATGCTTTTAGAAGACGATCATGACAACCTGATCTAGTAGGCCACTGGCTCTGACAGACTCATTAAAATGAGTGGGATGTGACAGAGATGGACTTCACAGACTGGTGGTTACCACCAAGCACGGTTTTGGATGTTCTAGTTATTCATCAACAAACGGAGTACTCGAGTTGCGACAAACCTATGAAGATTTTCAATCCTCGTGTGTTTGAGGGGGACTATTAAGGAAATAAATGTAAGATGAGATACACTACATCATAAGTGTATCTCATCATAATCACAATCTTATCTTAAGGATTACCATCTTTAGTAGATTAGGACTATCTTTAAGGTTCTTTTTCCAAGTTAGGAATTTTGGACTATTTATTTAAACCCTCTATTGGGTCATTGTAATTCATCCAAGCTTTTCAATAAATCAGTGTCTCTACATGGCATCAGAGCAGATTGATTGGACCTTGTTTTAAGTTTTTTTTTTTCCAATTTTGTTTCTTCTGACGGGCAGCAATTCCGCCCGTCCGACCTAAACCTCCTTTTTTTTTCTTTTTTTTTTGTAATTTCATAGCTATAGCAATCACCAAACTCTTGTTGAAATCTCTCCATCATTGATACCTCCAAGTTTTTTTTTTTTCTTAAGCAACCAGCTTCTCTTTATATGCTACTGGAAGAGATCATGACGGTTTTCTCTAATGGACCACTGGCTCCGACAAACTCTAAGATGAGCAGGATGCAACAGTGATGAACTTCATAGACTGACGGTGACCACCAATATGCACGATTGGATGTTCCAATGACTTTTCAACAGCTCAAATGATCATGGGCTAGTTTTTTGTAACAATTGCACGATCATTTTTCAAAGGATCATACTATTGCAGAAGAGTATTAGAGATAGTTTAGAAAATACCATAAAGTTGTGTAATAAGGTGAGATGAGTACAATGTATCTCATCTCAAAGTAGATTTGAATTTGAAAAAATTATAATCAATTACTTTGATTTGATTAGGATTAGATTTGATAGATTTTCTATCTGAGAATGTAATATTCATATAAACCCCACTTAGGTCTCTATGTAATCATCCAATAATTCTCAGTAAATCTCTTTTCTATTAATATAGGCTGTGAGAGAACACAAGTGTGAAAAGAAAAGAGGAAGAGTGCTAGATAGAGTAGTAACATCACTGACTTCAATATAAATGCCCTTTATTTTCAAAAACACTACTCTTGATTATACTGAAATAATAATTACACCTGCCTTGTCGTTCTGATGGTGGAGGTGTGTCCACTCCCACAGTAGAGACTACGGATCGAATCCCATTCAGTGTGGTTGATAGTCTCCTTCCAAGAGGAAACCCTCGCTTCCAAGATCTTGAGTGTGTTTTCCTTCTTTCTAAAGGGCCTAACATTCAGCAATCAGGAGCTCCTCGATCTAACCAACGAGGGGTTGGGCTTGTGGCCAAGACGACACCTCAAGAAGCGGAGGTCTTGAGTTTGAGTCCCTTCATTGCGGAATCTTGAACTTCTTTGGACATTGAGAAGACATGAGAAACTTCTCCATTCTTTGGGTTCCCTTCAATGATGGATAGTGTTTGTTCATCCAGATCAATCACCGCGGTACAAAGAGTGTAGAGTGTTGGACCTGAAAATTTCAGGCAATTAGGAAAGAATAATCAAGGAGACTTGAGAATCTTGATGAGGAGAGAAGCTTCAGATCAACCTCCAGAGAAACTACCTGTCATGTAGATGGGGTATTTTGCATCGTCCGCATCTCCAAGAAGTGAGAGGAAATCAGCTTTAGACTGTTTTGATAACTGAGTTGCTCTTCTTTGCCGGATTATAGAGTTCTCATCTTGTACCTTCGTTGAAACAGCAGACCATGGTTTAACTTGGAGTTATTTATTTAATCTATTGATCAATCTCTTTCTCAGTTCATCTCTGCCTGCCTATGTCATGCTCTACATACCTGCTGCACTTGAAGGTGGAGATACATGTTTGCATGGAAGAAAGGCTTCGCCCCAACCTCATGAACTGAAATGCGGTTCCTTGATGCAGTTTCAACATTCAGGATCTTCCGTGTCCCCGTGTTGATAAGATTATAACTATGTCCCACAGAAGCTTCTGATAACTGAATCCGCTGAAGACCCACAAGCCATGGAATCAAAACCAAGCCTCCTCCACACTAAACGCAAACTTCAGAAGAACGAGGGAATAAAATCAGCAAGCTCTTACACTTAATGCATCACTAAGGCTGGTTGCTTCGAGCAGGTCTCGAGAGATAAAGTTCCGTCCAATTCCCCCAGCTACAATCTCTTCATTGGATGGAGGTACAGAATTGAGTGTAAATGCCTGAAAAAATATTTTGGCAGGTATTCAGTCCCCATTGCCCGTATTATAGAGAACAATTACCATCATTAAGCAGAAGGCGAACATGACATGATGGGTTCTGCCTAGGAGACCTTCCCAGATCAAAACCGACTTGACGAGCTTTTCAAGGTGTATAAATCCATTGATAGTATAGTTTCAATTATCTGTTCATGTTTATTTTGATCTGAGTTTTCCTAGGTTAGGCCTGTCAGGTGGCAGGTTATGAACTTCTGCCATTAATCCCGACAATTCAATCTATAAGAGTCTGATTACAGTTTATGAATACTCATTCCATAAATTTACAGCAGAGGAGGGATAATACCAGTCCATTACTGTTGAACCCAAATGCACAGCTTGGGAGCTCTCCTGCATATGTGTAAGCAGTGAAGGACAGTCCATTTGACAGTGTTCCCTTGATCAGATAGCTGCAAACCAGAGACAAAACATTATACTCAGAAAGCTTATGCTAGTGATTTGTAATGATATATCCGTTTATTCATGCTAGAACTCTTCCAAAAGTTCTTTGATTTTTTCAAAATTTTCAAAAAGTCTCGAATAATAGCTCTTTTTTGCTTATCGATTAATTCACAAAGTATTCACTATTTTTTGAAAAAATCACGAATGGATATATAATATACGAAATATATTTATTTATAATTAGTAATTTTATTTTATATTTTTTCATATATTACCTGACATTTTTCGAATTATTTCTGAATTTTGCCCATTTTCTCTTAAATTTTCTTTAGACGAATAATTCTCAAACCCCGACTTGATAACTATGGTTCCAGATCCTAACCAGTCAGGGTTACCGTGGAACTTAGTTGTCTTCCTCTAAACTTTGGGTACACAGTGAATTAGAGCATACGTGTGGCCAACTAAAGCAACATTAGCGTCCTCGTTGTGTGCTGCAACGGCCATGGATTCACTTACGACAAGAACATCAGAACAGTCATCTGGGGTCTCGGCATTCAGAATTGCCACTGTCGTCGGCAGAAACGGGAGTATCTCCTTCCTAAAGTTCAGTAATATTATCTGCACAGGAACAAGTCCAAGGTAACTGTAACAAAACATTAAGTCACAGAAATACATGAAGGCATAGATATGGGTATGATTGTTACTTCAAGAACCGGCACGCCGCTCCCTTCAGCAGTCCCTAAGAGTTCATCCCAATAGCCTGGAAACTTTTTCCTGTTGTTGTCTGAAAGTGCTCTGAGAAGCGGCTCCGATCGCGGGGAGCGAGCGAAAGGGAGGAGCTGGTGTTGAAGAATGAGGTCTGTGGCCAATCTGCTCCTTATGAGGTTAGAGAACCTCTGGCCGATCAAGAAGCCCATTTGGTAGGCGTCTTTGCAGGGCCCGACTTCAAACTTCTCCAACGTCTTTCTTCCCTCCATGCCTGAGCTCCCCATCTCTGTTACAAAATCTTTGGTTAGGGACTCTTCTTGCTTCTTTATCACCCAACCAGCACCTTATCCTCACTTCTATATATCACTAGTTAGGACTTGCACGTGCAAGGGGCACGTGCAAGCTCTTAATATGCATGACCAAAATCTATAAGAAAATATAATTTGAAAAAATGAAATTTACAATCATCCTTGCTTTCACGAGTCACTTGAATTATAACTTATGCACTTGTCTGCGAAAAAAGTTTTTTCATTCAGTGGACATATTGTAAAATGATCTCAAGCAAACAGGGCAAGGTTACCTGCAAGATCATGAAGAATCACATAAAAAAAAAAAAAAAGCCTTCAAAAGAGCATTTCACTAATATGTAAGCCGTGTTCAAACCAACCAAACAGCATCAAGAAACATGTATTGATGCAATGAGAAGGGCTAAAAAGAGCATCTCTCCTATACAATTATGCCCAAAAAATTATTTGAGACACAGCCCATCTCAAACCAATTAAGTATAGAGAATTTGAGGAAAAAATAAAGGAAAAAATTTCGTCAAAAAAATTGTAAGTTTCTTGAACTGGAAGAACAAAAGAGCAAAGAAATTACTTCAAAGAACTCAAGAAAGCCATTAAAAGTGTAATCTTTTGTATGAATCTCTATGTTAACATTCAAGGTTCTCGAACATCTAAATCCTAGAAATCACTTCAAATAACAACAATAACAAGAAATTGATGAACTAATGCAAAACCAATCATCCAAATTCATCAAAACACAAGAAATAGATGTCGTGTATGAATCTCTGACGTTAACATTCAAGGTTCTCCGTCATCTAAATCCTAGAATTAATTCAAATAACAATAAATTGATGAAACCGATGCAAAATCAACCATCGAAATTCATCAAAACATAAAAACCAAAAAAAAAAAAAGGAAAATAATCACCTCCTCGGTCGGTGACGTGAGGAGGTGCATCTTGGCTCCCATTTTCTTGCCATATGTCCCCCTTCTAACCCCATTTAATTGTGGTTAAGAATCATCCAACCTTAGGGTTCACCCATCTACCCTTGGTTTTTAAAAAAATAAAATAAAATAACTAACTAAAGGGTTAAAAAAACTAACCCGAGTTAATGGGAGTTGAAGGGTCGGCTATGTGAGAGCAAAGAGGAATAGTCCGCTCCTCGGCCGACAAGGGGATTATTTTGTTGTTCTTTGAGCAGCACCCTCTTCCTATGTTTGAGAGAGCGTATTTCGTTCTGGAGAAAAAGCATACGATCTCATATAAGAATTGGATCGATAGCAGGCATATGTTCACCTGCATTTTGTTGAGACCCCAAAATCATATGCTTATGTGGCAAGAGGTGATGTGGCATGGCCAATTGGGAATTCGAATTAGATGTTTCTATTTTGAATAATGATCTCATAGGATCTTCTCTTGGTTGTCAAACAAACAATTTCTAGGATTACTTTAATGTTTTCTAGGATAGTTGCTAATTATGAGTTGTTTCCTTAGTTAGCTAGTCTGCAAACTTCTATTTATTGTAAGGAATTTCATGAATAAAGTAAGAAAATTTATCTCTGTTTTCCTTGTCTCTCCTCTCTCTCTTCTCCTTGTCTCTCAAATCAGTCACGTTAAGGTTGGGACCTTAACATCTGGTATCAGAGCCAGCGATTTTGATGGGACCAAAACCGAAAAATCCATCCTCCCAAGACTCCAACCTTTCTGAAGTTGAAGCTGAGGTGCTCAAAGAGCAATTGGAAGAGCGATTTACAGCATTGACTGATCAACAACGCTCCTTGGAGACACATGTTCTCCAATATTGAAGAACAGAATCGTACCCTCCAACTTCACCTGAGCGGCATTCAAGCTTCTCTTCAAGCACTCGTCCAGCAACGTGATGACTTTTCAAAAGGAGATTCACCCCTCCATTCAGGAACTTCAACCAATAGAGATGCGCCACGACCAACTGGTCCACCGATTCAAACACGGATGGTTCGCTAGGATTTTCCAAAATTCCATGGCGAAGCTGTACTCGATTGGATTGCTCGAGCAGAACGTTTTTTCCGCTATCATCAAACTGAGGAGCAACAAAAGATTACTATAGCTTCTTTTCATCTAGAACATGAAGCTTCGCGATGGTTTAAATGGACAGTTAAAAACAAGCCACTCACAACATGGGTTGAGTTCGTACATGCTGTACTAGCAAGGTTTGGGCCAACGGCTTTTGAAAACATTAATGGCATCTTGGCAAAGCTCCGTCAAGGTTCATCAGTTTGGGAGTATCAGGCTAAATTTGAAGACCTCTCTTGTCAAGTACATGGATGGCCACCTGATTTAATTCTTGATTGTTTCATCAGTAGCCTTCGTGATGAATTGCAGATTGAGGTGCAGGCACATTAGCCAAAGACACTCTCTGAAGCGATAGCTCTCGCAAGGCTCTATGAAGAAAAACTTACAAATCGGAAGATTGGTCTACGAGCCAATCCTTCCAAACCACCAACTTCATTCCCTCCTAGCACATCTGCTCTTCCACCAATCCGACGCCTCACTCCTCTTGAGATGAAAGAGCGAAAGGATAAGGGATTATGTTTTAATTGCGATGAGAGGAGAAGAGAATGTAAGAAAACTCAAATGTTACTCATAGATGGTGATTGGCCCGATGAAGATGAGAAGAGCGAATATGAAAAAACATCTGGGGAAGATGCCCCAGATCTGGCCATCTCTATTCATGCCCTCACAGGTTCTGTCAAGCCTGAAACCATGAGAGTCACAGGTTTTCTTAAGCGGCAACGTATTTACGTGCTCATTGATTCAGGATCCACTCACAACTTCTTGAACCCCAAGTTAGCTAAACGATGTGGTTGTTCCATCACCAATCAAGAACAATTTCGGGTAAAGGTAGCCGATGGTGGATATATTCAGAGTCAAGGACGATGTATTGGGGTCGAGCTTGTGTTACAAGGCTATACCTTTACATCTGATTTCTTGCTCTTACCAGTGGGCAGTTGCGACGTGGTCCTAGGTGCCCAATGGCTCCAATCATTAGGACCCATCACATGGGATTTTTCTAAGCTCACAATGGCTTTCCAAGTTGCCAACAAAAGTTATCAATTGCATGGGGAATGCATGGTATCAGCAATCATGATCCAGTGTTGCCTCATCTAAAAATTGATTCAGGACTCCGGAACCGGGTATGTGGCTCAATTGCTTAAAATAGATTCTAATAGCACCTCTCCTCCTATCTGTTCTCCAATTGCAGAATTGTTACTACAATTTGTTTATATCTTTGATGAACCACATGGCTTACCACCCCCACGGTTGCAAGATCACCACATTCCGCTTTTGGCAGGGACGACCCCGGTTAATGTCAGGCCTTACCGCTATCCCCATTTCCAAAAGGCTGAAATTGAGCGCATTGTTATGGAAACGTTAGAAGCCAGTCTCATCCAGCCGAGTGTGAGCCCTTTCTCATCACCTGTCTTACTTGTCAAAAAGAAAGACGGCTCTTGGAGGATGTGCGTCGATTATCGTGGTCTCAACGCGGTCACTGTTAAAGATAAGTACCCGATTCCTGTTATAGAAGAATTACTTGACGAACTCCAAGGGGCTAGTGTCTTTACAAAATTGATCTCCAATCCGGGTACCATCAAATTCGCGTACATTCCCCGGATATTCCTAAAACAGCATTCCAAACACATGATGGGCATTACGAATTTCTTGTGATGCCGTTTGGTTTGAGCAACGCACCTGCCACGTTCCAAAGCTTAATGAACTATGTGTTCCGACCTCATTTACGAAGGTTTGTGCTGGTCTTCTTTGACGATATCTTAATTTACAGTCATTCATTGCATGATCATAGTCAACATTTATCTATTGTTCTTCATGAATTGCGTGCTCACAACCTATTTGTCAAGAAATCAAAATGCTCTTTTGCTCTTTCTCAAGTTGAATACTTGGGTCATGTTATCTCCATCAAGGGTGTTTCTGTTGACCCGGAAAAAATTAAGTGCATGGTCAATTGGCCACAACTAGCAACAATCAAATCTCTCCGCGGATTTCTCAGTCTCACAGGTTATTATAGAAAGTTTGTTAAGGACTACGGAAAAATTGCAAGCCCACTAACAGACCTTCTTCGCAAGGATGCTTTTCATTGGTTGGAGGATGCCACAATAGCTTTTGAAAAACTGAAGACAGCCATGACAACAATGCCAGTCTTAGCGTTACCAGATTTCTTGCAAGAATTTCTGATCGAATGCGATGCTTCTGGGTACGGGTTAGGGGCTGTTCTTAAACAACATGGGAGACCCATTGCATTTGCAAGCAAGTCCTTATCAAGGCGCAACCTTTCCTTATCCATCTATGACAAAGAGATGCTCGCAATCATATTTGCCGTCACCAAATGGCGTCCATACTTGGTAGGTCGTCATTTCAAGATTCTCACCAACCATCGTGCCTTGCGCTACTTTCTTGAACAACGAATTTCCTCATTGGAGCAACCTCGTTGGGTTTCGAAACTCCTTGGTTACGATTATGAGATCATTTATAGAAAGGGTGTTGAAAATTTAGCAGCTAATGCTCTATCACGACAACATGAGGACTCGTCTCTATCTGCAATCTCTTTACCAATATTCCAGGGCAGCAATGACATTGCTACTGAATGTGCCAACGATCCAACCTTAGCACAACTCATTGATTCTCTCAAATGTGATCCCAATTCAGGTGGTCCATATTCATATATTGGCGGCATTCTTCGGCACAAGGGGCGTCTAGTACTGCCCAACACTTCAGAATGGAAGCCTCGACTTTTGGCTGAATATCATGCTTCTCCATCAACAGGACATTCGGGATTCCTCTGCACTTATAAGCGTCTACACCAAAACTTCTATTGGCGTGGTATGAAGATCGATGTCAAGCATTTTGTCACTAAATGCGACACGTGTCAACGCAATAAATCAGAAAACACAGCTCCACCAGGACTTCTTTAGCCTCTTCCTATACCGGAAGAAGTTTGGCAGGACCTCTCTATGGATTTTATAGAAGGACTTCCCTCGTCAGCCCACAAAAATGTCATCATGGTCGTAGTTGATCGCCTTTCAAAAGCGGCCCATTTCAGCGCTCTTTCCCACCAGTTTTCAGCCTCCACTATAGCCCTAATTTTCATCTGTGATCTTGCTCACCTCCATGGTTGTAACGCCCCAAAATATCCCCTAGAAGTTAGGCGATAATTTGGGCTCGTTACATACCATACAACCCTGCGAAAGCATATAAGGCAAGCTAAAAAGTGAACTAAAAATTTCCTTCGATGACTTAATTGTATTCCAAGTGCAAAAGTTTACAATACTGAATATGAACCAAGACATGTACATGAAAATCTTAACTTAAATACCAACTCAAGTGATACAAATGTTCCCAGAAATAAAAACCCAAAATACATGTCTCTCCCTCTACATCACTCAACCCTAAGGTCATATATCAAAACCCCTATCATCCTCAAGAACCTCACAAGAAGGCTCCGGCCCTCCATAATCCACCTCGATCTACTGCCCTGGAATACCATGTAGAATGAACCTGCCGACATAAAATGTACGACTGGGCATGGAATATTCAGCGAGTACAAGCTACTAGTTAACCATAGTAATAACATTGACATGTCATACAGGATACAGTTCATCATAAAGATACATAATCAGAGTGTAGAAAAAAAAACAAAATAACAGTTGCATAATCCTGGACATCGTCAATTAAATCATACTCTAAATTCATTCTTTTACAATATGTATTTCAATATCTTGTGAGTCTTGTAAGTTCCCTATACTTCTTGCGAGCTTCTTAGCTTATACAATCATTTTCTTTATTTATCTTGTACTTACTTTGAGACAGATGTTCTCTTGTTAACTTGCTTGTGAATTTCTTGTGAGTTTCTTGTGAGTTTGCTTGTGAATTTCTTGAGAGTTTCTTGTGAGCTTGCTTGTGAGTTCTTATGAGCTTGCTTTCATGGAAACAGATGATAGTGCCCGTACCTGGTCTTAGTATACTAAACATCCTTTCATATTTCTTTATTCTTGCTTAGAGATAGATACTAGCTAGTACCCGTACCTGGTCTTAGTATACTGGTATCCTCTCATACTTTCTTAGAAACAAATGTTAATACCCGTACCTGGTCTTAGTACATTAACATCCTTTCATACTTATCTTAGAGACTTATACTAGTGCCTATACCTGGTCTTAGTACACTAGCATACTTTCATGTACTTGTGAGCTTGTGAACTTGTGAGCTTGTGAGCCTTGAAAATAGATACTAGTGCCCGTACCTGGTCTTAGTATACTAGTATCCTATCATATTTCTTGTGAGCTTGTGAGATTCCTCTTATGAGTATTTTCTTATTGAACGTACATACTAGTGTAATTCTTCATATGCCCTTACTTATGAACTGAACGTACATACTAGTGTTGTCTTTCTTATTGTACTTAAAATCTTATCATTGTCTTGTAAAATTCACTATTGTCTTGTTCTTATTTCTTGAAAATCACTCTTGTCTTGTCTTGGTTTAATTTCATTTGATTGTACTTAGAAAACTAGGTTCATGCATGCATACTTTCTTGTGCATAGAGAAATGGTGAACATCGTAGTGACTTGAAGCAATTAAAGAACATCATATAGCATTTCAACTTTTTCATAAATATACAAGATTTTTAAGGAAACCCATAAAGCATATTAGTATAATTACCAAATTTTGGGGAAAGTCCTTAATCATAATTCCATCTTCTTAAGTTCAATTTTCATACAAGCATTTCATCAAACACGTGATTTTCAACATTTTCCTAGGCATTTATTTCATAATTTCTTTGTCAAACACCTTGCATTCAACATTCCTTTAAGCTTTAAACTCATAATTTCTTAGTCTTAGGTTTTCAAGTCCATTCATGCATTTTATCAAACACTTCACATGCAACATTGGTGTAGTCCTTATATTTACATTTTCCTTAACAAGCATTTCATCAACATCTTGGTGTGTGCATTATTCATACATTGCCCATCCACCATTTTCCATCTTACACATTCATCACAACCATAGGGCATCCAATCGCCTCAACCCCCATCTATCCATACATCCACCACCATTATTATTTATCTTGTTTATATTTTAGGGAAAATACCATATTTCAAGAAAAATAGAGATACAAGATCAAAATCAACATTTTTAAGAGAGAAAACTAGGTTATTGCTAAGATAGTTAGTAGGGTGTACTAACCTTTGAGGATTAACTCCTATTTTTTAGGAAAACCCTTGAATAGAAACCCCCAAGTTTGATGGAGGAGGATCAACTTGAGGAGGAAGATCCTAGCTTGAAGATCCAAGCTTGTGGAAAGAAGTGAGGATTTGAGCTCCTCTTGATCTTCTCACGAAATCCCCTTTGTGGTCGTTTCCGCGTGGCTTAGTTCGTGAGGAAAGCCTTGGTGTGCACGATTCTTGCTCCCCTTTTTGGTCTTGAGAAGATTGGAGATTGAATTTGAGGGTTTCCTTGATCTTGAGAGAAACCCCCCTTTTGGAAACCTAGGTTTCTTCCATTTTCTCTCAAAAAGTCTTTCTCTAGGTGTTAGAAACCTTGGTCCCCCAAAAATGGGGTATCTATAGGTGTTAGGTTAGTGAAAAACCTTAAAAAAAACATTTCTGAGCAATCTCGCTCGAGCGGTCGCTCAAGTGGGCTTCCATCTCGCTCAAGCGGGTTGCTCCCTGGACTCAAAAATTCAAGTTTAGTCAATCTCGCTCAAGCGGGTTTGGATCTCACTCGAGCGAGTTTGTCTGCAAAAATACTCTTCGGTATTTTGGCCATAACCTTTGACTCGGTGGTCTGATTTTGACGATTCAACTAGCGTTGAATTCCTCTTTCAAATGGGAACAACTTTCATGTTTTAGACAAGTCCTAATTCTAAAGTTTTTATGGTCTAAATGGGCTCACAAGTGAACTAGTCAGAGACTAACTGCTGAATTTGCAGCAAACCCATCTTCAGTAAGTCCACCTTTCACTCAACTCCAACTCAAAATCTGAAAAAATGATTAGCATGAATATTGAAGAGGGTTCCAATACCTTTTCAAAAATTCAAGAATCACTCGATTCCGATCGTCGGTGATCAAATTAGTGCTTCTTGAAGTTGAGGGTAATTTTAAGACATACATCTTCAACGCTTAGAACACTTCGAGTGCTTTCATACTCTTTTTCCTTGGGTCCAACATCCTACTCACACCTCATGACTCGTTCCCCATAGGTTTTTAACCCACCTTGGTGATCATTGAATTCACACCAATATGCATGAGAGGCTTTGGCCTCTTTATGCCTCACGCACCAACACTATTCACTTACAACCCATTTAAAAACTTAGGGTATTTTATACCCTTTCTTTTACCCACTTAGAATATCTTTATACTCTCTCTTTGAGACTCAAAACATGTACCTAAAATCCTCACTTAACTCACCACACTAACTAGAACAAAATGGACCATCCTACCAAGAACAAAATGTAAAGGCCTTAAGCCTTTACACACACCACACAAGGGAATTATCCACACACTATTCATAGTATAGTGAACTCGAATTTCCGGGGTTCTACAATGGTATGCCTCGATCGTGAGCGATAGAGATCCGATTTTCATTAGCAATTTTTGGGGTGCATTCTTTCGGTTGCAAGGTACTGAATTAAAAATGAGCACTGCCTACCACCCTCAGACGGATGGCCAAACCGAAGTCATTAATCGTTCCCTAGAGACATACCTCCGTTGCTCTGTTGGTGACAAGCCCTCACAATGGGTCCGTTGGTTGTCATGGGCTGAATGGTGGTACAATACCGCATATCAGGCCTCCATCAAGATGACACCATTCCAAGCGGTGTATGGACACCCACCCCCAGTCCTTGAACGTTACATTTCGGGCACTACAGCTGTACACTCTGTTGATCAATCACTTCGTGATCGTGATCAAATACTCCAGTTATTGAAGGAGAATTTAAAATTTGCACAAGCCCGCATGAAACAAATGGCAGATAAACATCACACAGAACGTGAATTTCAACTTGGAGACTTTGTCTATCTTCGATTGCAGCCTTATCGGCAATCTATAGTTGCGTTCCGCCTCTCTCACAAACTCAGCCCACGTTTTTATGGACCATTTCAGATTTTGGCTCGCATTGGACCGGTAGCTTACCGATTGGCTCTTCCTGATGGATGTCGGGTCCACCCTATCTTTCATGTATCCTACCTCAAAAGGAAACTGGGCACCAATGTTACCCTCCTATTAATGAAGACGGACGCACCAATTAGAAGCCGCTCTCTATTCTTGATCGTACCATGGTTAAACGTCACAATCGTGCAATCACACGTGTGCTGGTCTACTGGGAAGGACAGCCGGTTGAGGAAGCTACTTGGGAAGATTATCATGACATTTGTGCTCGCTTTCCTGTTTTACGGCTTGAGGACAATCCGTGTTTCAAGGGGGACGGAATGTTGAGACCCCAAAATCATATGCTTATGTGGCAAGAGGTGATGTGGCATGACTAATTGGGAATTCGAATTAGATGTTTCTATTTTGAATAATGATCTCATAGGATCTTCTCTTGGTTGTCAAACAACCAATTTCTAGGATTAGTTTCCTTTAATGCTTTCTAGGATAGTTGCTAATTATGAGTTGTTTCCTTAGTTAGCTAGTCTGCAGACTTCTATTTATTGTAAGGAATTTCATGAATAAAGTAAGAAAAGTTATCTCTGTTTTCCTTGTCTCTCCTCTCTCTCTTCTCCTTGTCTCTCAAAACAGTCACATTAAGGTTGGGACCTTAACACATTTGCTCCTGTTGGAGCTTCTCGTTTTCCACCTGACGTATTTCTTGCTCAATTCTCTCCAGTCTTCTAGGGATATCTATGGCTACTCAAAGCTCTTTCTTGCCTGCCTTAGGTATTTATTATGACGTTACGGGCTCTAAGAAATAGCATGTATAAATCCAAGAAAAGTAAATGCAATCAATGTTCTTCTATGGTTCCAATCAAGAAAACCTACCGAAACCCACTATCCAAACTCATTAAAACGCAAGAAACATTCAATCTAATCCTAACTGACTTCTCTTCGATGAACTCTTCGGTTGCTTAGGTTTAGGGATTATTTTTAAATAACTCATGCTCTGGGATCTGTATAATTATTAGGTATTTTGTGTGTAGATTCTTAAAGCGTGACAGTAATGAATTGCCAATGATTTTTAAAAAAAAATACTTTGGTGTATCCAAAGAGCAGAGAGTTAGATCAAAAGTGTGCGCCCGAGGGAGGATGCAATAATTATCATATCTTAGTAATCAAGACAGGATTACCCAATTCGCTACCTATTATGCCCAACCACAAATCAGTTCGCAATACAGTTCATTTCGATTCATGAAAAATAGTGAATTCCATAATTTTACACAATAGCTCTTGTTCACTGAATTTTGTCTTTGAATTTAGCAATTTTTCTTTTGAATTCACGAACCACTCATAAAAAGATATTTGTTTTTATAATTTTTTAAAATATATTTATTTACATGCTTTATATATGTAAATTACATAATAAATAAGCAAATTTTGAGTATGATAATGGTAAATGATTATTTTAATTGTATTATAATGAATTCATAAATACACCCAAACTAAAAACTTAAGTAAACGAAGAATCAATTGTCTCATATACTCCTAATGAACTGGTTCACTCTAGAGTTGCAACACATAGCCAGGAGAGAATCATAAAAATAAAATCAAAGTTTCGTTCTTATTCATGAATCAAAAATCAAGACAAAATTGGGCCTTGTGTGAGACGTGAAAAAACTTGAGTCCATTCTGATCCCAATATGTGGAATCGTCTTGCGCCATATATATTGACATTATTCGTAATTCAAACCAAGCGCACCAAGTAAAATAGACCAAACCCATCAATGGAATTGACATATAGTGTAACACCACGTGTTGCACCCACTTTGAGTCTTTAGAAAAAAGTTTGACTTATTGCTTCTCGGACTAGCACTCATTTTTTTAAGGCATCATTTATTTATTGAATTGGTTATGGGTACTCCCAAATCTACTCTCAAATATACTCCCTAATCCTAGTAGTTTATAAATATATGTTAAGTACTAAAATTTGACTTACTTATTTTATCCTTTCTAATGTCACATCAGTTCTAATCCTAATAGTTTAATAATGGAGTTAATCATATAGGATTGATAGGATATTTGGGAGTACCCATAGCTAGACTACTTATTTATTAAGGTTTATAGGTGAGACGTGAGTGGGCTTTCAACTTGCACATAGGGCTGTCAACGGGTCAGATTCGGACCAGATTTGTCTAGATCAGAATCCGATCCGAGATCCGTCGGATTATGAATTAATCGATCCGAATTTGATTATATTTGTAAGATCTGAATCCAATCCGATCCGATTAAGGTTAATTTTTAAAAAAACTCTATTTTATTTTTTTAAATCTAATAATTCCTTAATTAACTATAATTAATGTTAATTTGTTTTAAATTAATACTTTATGCATTGAAAATCTATTTAATATATTTAAAATCATTAAAAAAATTTATTATAATTAGATCGGATCACCTTATATCCAGATCCGATCTGATTATAATCGGATTCCACCTATCTGATCCGAATCTGATCCGATGGATCACATATAAGGTCCAAAGTACGGCTAATTGGATTGGATCCGGATCCTGATCTGATCCATCGACAACCCTAGCCTTGAAATCGCTCTCTCTTGGGTTCACTCAATCGGGGAGGCAGCAATACATGATACTGCTTTGAGATCGAATAACAACCAAGTGCTTTGAACTCATGGAGAGTTCAATCGCACCCATAGGTCAACACATGTCCTTGTTAATTTTTATTAACTGCGGTTAAGATTTACTAATCCTTAAGGTTCAATAATCTATCCTTGGGTTTTAGAAAAATATTTAACTGTGGTTAAGAATTTTTAACCCTTGGATTTAATATTTTTTTTCTAAAACTCAGGATTAGATTATTGAACTTTAAGAGTTAGTGAATCTTAACCACAATTAATAAGGATTAGTAGGAACACATATTAACTTGTGAGAGCCATTGAGCTCCCCCAATTTCATCAGTGGTTGGCAGTGATTCGATTTCATGCCATTGCCTTCATTCCATTGGGGTAAAGCAACAGCACGTGTCGCTTAATTGGTGAGTGTACGAATCTTTTTTGACTTCTGAGTGATATGTGATCGCGGACTATTGACTAAAGCCCAGCTGTTGAATTAATAGACCATCACCGCGGTCAATTGACTAAATCCCAGCTGTGGGATTGATAGACCATTCATAAGAATTTGAATGGTCATTATCCACTAGCATTTTGATTGTTGAATCCTAATTGTTAGTGAATCTTAATCACAGTTAATAGGGATAATATATACACGTGTTGACTTGTGGATGTCATTGAACTCCTACCGAGTTCAGTCGCAATTGGTTATCGACCCTTAGATTTTTTTTGGAAGGATGAACCCTAAAAGTTGATGAATCTCCAATAGCACATGTAGTTTCGACTGAGTATGGAAATCTGGGATTATGGATAGGTTTTCTCTAATTCTTGTTTGAACTATTTGGGGCATGACTCATGAGGCGGAAAGAAGGTAAAGCATATGGACGAGGTCCAATTGTTTAAGGCCTTGACCCAATGGAGGTCCGAGTTGGATTCCTTTTTTCATTGGGATTGTTACGAGAAGTTAAAAAAGGCCTTGGCTTGCCTCTGGCGAAGCCACAAAGGGCTTATCTCGGGGTTCCATAGAATAGGTGACATGTGGCGAGAAGTCAAAATCATGGGCCCATGATTTTGACTTCTCCACACACAAATAGACATGTGGCGATAAGTGTGTGAGAATAAGGGGGAGAGATATCAAATGAGGAGAAGTCAAAAATCATGGGGAGAAAATAAATAACTTCTCCCCATTTGTCTGCTAGCTGCCGCACAATGTATGGAACCCCGAGAGCCCTTTCTGGCTTCGCCAGAGACAATCCGAGGCCATTAAAAAAATGAGTGCTAGCGCCTGACGCACATGGTGGATTATTTTTTTTCTACGGACAGTGTGAAAAACAGAAAAAAGTGCTGCCAGCTGTTACCACCACCTTGCTTCTGGGAAGGAATGTGGTTGGTGCTTGCATTTCTAACCGAGTTTGGTAAGGGACTATCGGTAACACATGTCCTTTTTAATACCCTTAATTATGATTAAGATCTATTAACTCTTAGAATTCAATCATCTACCATTAGTTTTTAAGAAAACAATAAAAAAATATTAACTCCAACAGTTAAAGTTTTTAACTACTTAAAGGAGGGCTTTTCAGTTTTAAACTTAGAGGATTCCAAGTCGAAAAAAGAATGGATATGCATGGCTCATAATTGATGTTAGCTACGACTGAGGTCACGTACCTCCTATTAATAGGTAGCCCAAGGTTCACGTACCCCCTATATATCTTTTGGTACAAACGTTCCCCTATACTAGGATAAGAAATAGACTACTTTTTAAAAAAAATTTAGTTGAAGAAAATAACACCAGAAGGCAAATGAAAGGAAACACACCGTACAATCTCAATAGACTACTTCGTTGACGCTATTATCTCGATACCTATTGCGTTGTCTTTTTATTTGTTTTGATAGCAACTTTGTTTCTTCACTGTTCCTAAAAATAGCTAATAAATCCAACACGTTTCAATCCTGCATATCACCCTCTTCATGCATCCTAATTTCAAGTTTCATCCACGCGCGCACATTGTTGCACACATGCACCCACAATGTGTAATTTGCACTTTGTAATTAAAAGACAATTTTACAGCATTAATGTTTTTGAGGAGTCCTAGGTAGGGCTGCACAAAGCCCGATCGGCCCGTTGGTGTGAATTGGTTCGGCTTGAGATCAGTTCGAATTTTAGTCTCGAATGGCCCAAGTCAAGCCTAAAAAAAACCTTAAAACTCAATCCAGTCAAGCTCGGACCGACTAGATTGAGATTCAGCTCGGCTTGAATATTATTAAAATTAATATATACAAATATTATTTATATATCTCATTAATATATATAAATAATATAAAATATTATTATTTTTAAAAAAAAGATTTAAGCCGAGCTCGAGCCAAGTCAAGCTTGGCTCAAGCTTGAATCAATTCAGGCCAAATCGAGCTTTCAAGCCACGATTTTGAATTCGGGCCGAGCTTCGGACCGCACTTTCAAGCTTCATTTCGGGTCGAGCCGGGCTTTGAGTCTCGATCAAATCCATTCAAGCCGAATCGGGCTTGGCCAAGCCTAGCATGAATACTGCCCTAGTGCTAGCCTTACTCTAAGGAAATTCCTACTTTCACCTTAAGCCAACCATTTATCAATTTCTATTGTTAAAGTACATACCTTTTTAGTGAGTGCAAGGCTTTAATATTGAAAATAAATAAATGATTGGCTTGGGGTGAGAGTAAGAATGTCCTAAGAGTAAGGCTAGCACTACTCTCTCTTTTCTCTTTATTTATATATATATATATATATATATAATTTATTTATTTTTTGGTTTAACACAATAAACACCTACTATACTCACACACACCAAAACACGGAAACTAATCGTCTGTGTTATTTGATTTGGCCCCCCCCGATGTTCTAGGTATTTAAAGGCCATCTATAGAATTAGTTACAACTATTAAATTTGTACAACTAAGAGATCTTAGCCTTTTGAACCTTCAAGATCAGAGGAAAGGTCGCATCAAATATCAAACATGATTTAGTTCCCCCCCACTCCCACTCCCACTCCCACTCCCACTCCCACTCCCAATTAAATCCGTACAAGCAAGAGATCTTAACCTATGAACCTTTAAAAACACAGGATAAGGTCACACCAAATAATACCACAAAGGATTTGGTTCGTAAGCGCACACACGTTGCACCCGCATATTATTCACACAGGATCTTGTGCGGTAATAAGTGAACGTATCCGGGTTATTACAATATTTGTTTAACTCAGTTTGTCAATAGTAATCTTTAAAAAAAATATTAATACAAATTTTACCTATATTTCTTAAAGTGTCGTGCCAGCCCTTCCCTCACCCATCCTCTACTCACAATAGAAACTAGTACCTATCTTGTGTTGGTCTTTTTGTTGAGAGTAAGGGATGTATGGGAGTAGAGCTAGCACGACTCTTTCTTACAAAAAAAAATAAGTAAAGAAACTAAATATTATTGATTAACTTAAATGATTTACAAGAACCTAAAAATAGATTTAAATAGATAATTCACGATTCTTAAAATAAAAGGAAATTTCAATCAAGTCAAATGTAATATTCTCTAATCTCTCAAATTTAAATTCAATTAACCTTGTGATAAGATACGGTGTATCTCATCACACTTTATTATCCTATCCTATAATCTATCATCCTCCCGTAATTACATGGTCTTTTAGAGAAGGACATGCAATTGGTTATGAAAATAAGTCCATAATCATGATTTTATCTTTATTGAATTGTCAAAATATCTTGTCATGCATGTTGGTGGTCACCGCCTAATTGTGAAGTCCATTACTATCACATCTTGCTCATCTTATAGGTTATCAGAGCCGGTGACCCACTAGATTGGCTGTATGATCTCTTCTCAAAAGAACACAGAGTATGACCCGTAATTTGAAAAAAAAACTCTCGTTGAAGGGATCTTCAATTTAAAAAAAGTAGAGATTATAAGACATGAATATGAAAATTGAGGGTTGTAGAGGAAAAAAGGGAATAGTAAAATTTATATTTTGAAAAAAAATATTCAAAAGTTTCACATCTGTGGCACCACCCACCGGAAAGAAAAAAAATAGCTAAAAGATCACCAAAGATTAATGGCTCTGATACTATAAAGAAAACTGAATATTATTGATTAATTTGAATGATTTACAATGACTCAAATGGATTTAAATAGCTAATTCACGATTCCTAAAATAAAAGAAAACCTCAATCAAATCAAATTTAATATTCTCTAATCTCTTTAATTCAAATAATCTTATGATATGATACGGTGTATCTCATTACACTTTATTATCCTACCATATTCTCTATTAATACAGTGCCAAAAAAAAAAGTAACAAATAGCCAACAAATTTTACCGGACATGTGTTCCTATCCAGCATAACCAAACTCGTTCTAACCGATCAGAAGTATTAATTATTATTTTTCTTTTATCAATACATAGATTTTTCAAATACTCTTACAAACCAAAGTTTAAGTTAATCTTTAATAGCATTATAAGAGGGATTTTTTCTTAAAAACCTAATAAGTAGCATTAATCTCTAGAATTAATATTCGTCAACTATAGTTAATAAGACACATGTCAATCTGGTAAGGCACAACCGGATGAAACATAACCATATAAAGTTAAAATTGCAAAAGACGAGTTCTAGTCCCAAATGCAGTAAGTAAAAAAAAAATAAGTCACACAAGAAAAGTAGGTGCAACACGCGGTGTTGTTAAGGAGATGGTTTGACACTTGTTGTCACCACCTTGCATCTATCCGTAGAAGACTGGGACTAGGGCTAGCATTTCTGATTTCAAAAACAGTGTTTTTCTTGTAGGAAAATGCTAATGAGACCGCAAAGGGCCGAGACCACACCGAGACCGTGTCAAGTGATGCACGGATGTCAAAATTTCAAAAATTGATTTAATGAAATTTTGAGATCCATGCATCACAACTCACAAGCACGGTCTCAATGTGGTCTCGGCCCTTTGCCCGGTAGCAAAGTCCTTTCTTATAAATCTATACAGCCATTACAAAGCTTAATTACTAGAATATCATGCCGACAGTCGAACTGTAAGTCCTGCATAGCCAGTTGTCAACACTGCTGTTATGATATTGCATTTGGAAATGTCATCGACAAGTGCCTAAAAAAACATATCATTTCATTTGCTATTATGATAATGATGTTGGAGTTGAGAAAGTCATTAATTAAGAATCCAGTCTAATTCATGTACACTAAACCTTTATTTTTCCAAATGGGTTGGAGCATCAATGCCGCGTAGAATAAAGGGATACCAAGCTTTTCCACACAGATATTTTGATTGGTCAAGCGAAATTTCTCGAAGACTGACAAGGCATTCCATGGTTGAATCACCGGTGGCACCACTAGGGGAATGACATGTGGAGAAATGGTACCATTTCCATCAATTATATATACATAAAATATGGAAAAAAAAACAGCAGCACTTGTGTTGGTTAAAGATGGTGCAGTGATCCAACATGCCACGAGAAAGACCCGTTGGGTTTGAAAAAGTGGCAAAGGAACTTGGGGAAGAAAAGTTCATGTCCTTAATTGGTATTGTGTTAATAAGCTTAGAGTAGAAAAATATAAAGAGGAGAAAAAGCTCAACCGCGTAGTAGCAGAAACATCTGTGGTGGTCGGTGTGAGTGTGGTGGGAACCCGTTTGTCTGCAAGAGATTCGCACGAGAAAAGGAGAACCACAAGGCCAAGGCAAATGTGGCACTTGTCACTCACTAGCCATAGCCATAAGGAGGGAAGCACTAGACTAGTGAGGCACTTAGACTGGTGAAGCACTAGAAGAACCCATTTGTTTTTTACTCTCTCTTTGATTTTTAGGGTTTTGGAGTCTAACAGTAATCTTAGGAATCTTAGGAGGTAATGATAGTTTCTTTTTCACATTATGAAGATCATTGAATTAATCTTTTTTTTTCCTCAAAAGAGATTGATGATAACTATAACCAGGAGTTGTTGAAGAGATAATCAAAGCAATCCAAAATATGCCTTGAAGTGTTTTGGGGATTACGTTTTTAAAAAAAGTTTAAGTTGACAAAATGCCCTTATTTATATATGTAACCCTATCAAGACTTTTTTTATAATATTTTGGATTGTTATCGGTATCTCTTCAATCAAAACTCCGGGTCATAATTAATCTTTTTTCCTAATGGGATTATTGAGTGTAGAAAGAAAAAAAAAGGTAAAAACAGTCTTGCTTTGTAATCCACTGGTCATAGGACTGACATTTGTGAATAATACCTCCGACCTACAGTAATTTTTCCAAGCTAAACATAACAAGAGATTGAATAACAACCAATTGCTGTTGAACCCAGGGAGAGTTCAATCAGGAAGATCAAGAAGAATTTTCTTTAGTTGTTACAACTCTTGTTTTCCTCTAGTTGAGTTAATAGGAAGGGCTCAAGGGCAGCTCAATCCACACAACCTGCATCCACAAGCCAACATATGTCCCTTTTAACCCTTATTAATAGTGGTTTATATTCAACACTTGAAGTTCAATAATATAACTTTAGTTTTTAAAAAATTATTAATTATACGGGTTAAATTTTTTTAACTAAAGTTTAAATCTTTTTTTGTTTTTTTTTGAAATCTAAGGTTTTATTGTTGAACTCCAAGGGTTGGTAAATCTTAACCACAATTAATAAGAGATAAAAGCGATATGTGTTGGCTTGTGGTGCGATCAGATAACTATAAGATATTTTAAAAAATAATAACCCTAAGGGTTAAAAACTCTAAACTAGAGCTGTAAAAAAATAAAAATATTTTTTACCAAAACCTAAGGTTAAATTATAATATCCCAAGGGTTGATGAATCTTAACCACAATTAATAGGAGTTAAAATGGATATTTATTGGCCTGTGGTTGTAATTGAACTCTTCCCGGCTCAATCACAATTGACTATGATTCTATCTCACATAGCTATAAGATATTTTTTACTTTCAAAATTTCATTAAAATTTATCATTTAATTTCAAAAAATCAGTGGAGTGAACAATAGTTAAATCCCTCGTACTAATATCTATATACATAGATATAGATATCTCTCTACATATAGGAAAATAGTCACCTCCTCGGCCAAGGAGGTGAGTTACCGTCTTGTCCCCCCGTTTGGGGTCACGTGTTCCCTTTTTGTACTTCCATTAACTTTGGTTAAGATTCAGTCACCCTTAGGGTTCACACATCTGTTGTGTTTTTGGTGTGATTCAAAACTAAGGAAAAACTTTGTTATTTGTGTTTGAGTGTTTCTTTTAGTCTCACATGAAAAAACTATGAAATATTTTACCTCTTTATAAGAAAGAGTGTTGATAGAAGATTTGGACCTTCAAAGGCATTAGAATTTGTTGTCTACCCACCCGGCACCCGTTGCATCTTGTCACATAGTTATGTTCCAACTCACACACACGTGCGTGCGAGTCGGTCAGTCGGGTGGGTCAGACCTGGTCGGGTTGGGTCTTTGATTAAAATAAAATCTATTTTTTATATAAGGTCCAATAATGTTTTAACCTTTAAAGCTATATTTCATTTAAGATTTCTCTAATTAAATATAAGATTTCTCTAATTAAATATTACCGTTTTATTTCTTTAGTGGTCAATCTCATTCTGTATATAAATGCATCTTCTATATTAGTTTATATATAGAAATAGAACTTCTCTTCTATGCTTTTATTCAGCTCTTTCTTTCGGGTTTTTAATACATATTTTCGAGTTTTATTGCTGGGTTAGATTTATAAGGTGGTGTGCGACTATAAACTGTGCACGCTTATTGCCAGGGTTAGATTGTGAGAGACTGTTGTATCCTAGAGGCAGCACTATCAGTAACCCAGGGTTAGATTGTGAGAGACTGTTGTCAGTGACCCAATGCATTTTTTGAAAACACAAATTATCTTAAAGAAAGCGAAGTATCTGTGCTTTACTTCACACGATTTGACATTGTTCTGATCAAATTTCAAATGCAGGATCTTTCTGCGTTTGTGATTGCAATATTATTCGTGATTTTCTGGGTCTAGGTCTGCTTTTCTGGAATTAACGGCTACAGGTATTTTTAGAACAACATCTACCTTGGTTTTTAGAAAAAAATATTTTAAATTTTTAGAACAACATCTACCTTGGTTTTTAGAAAAAAATATTTTAAAAAAAATTTACCATAAAAGATATTTTTTAACCATAGTTCAAAGGGTTTGTGAGGGCGAGAAGGTGACTATTGCTCATGTATATATATCATCTATGGTTGTAGGACAATTACACAGAACAACCAAATGCACTCCCACACAGACAAATTTCTTTTTTTCTTTTTCCTCTTTTTAGACAGAATTATATTTTTTCTCTTTTTAGTCAGTAAGCATGACAAGAAGAAACATTCAATTTTATCTTTCATATACAAGGGATAATAATAGATATTTTTTGAGTAGTTATAAGCGTACCATAAATTCCATTTCTAAACCTAAGGCACTACCTCAGTGGGTTTGGCAATGGAATTCATGGGTAACTTAACTATTTCCCATATTTTTTTTCCCATGAAATGAAACCTAACGAGAAATTGAAGATCCCACTGAGCTTGTTGATCTTGCCTTTTTCACCCATATATTTCATATCATTATTTTCATAGGAGACCATTCATATAAGACCTTAATTTTTCTAGCATTAAAACCCTTGAAATTATTGATTTTCCATCTTTGATACAACGTTCTATAAACGTGTGAGACTTGCTTACTTGTATATATGGCTGGAAGATCCCATTAAAATTGGATACCGAAAAACACATCCCATTAATATTTCACCACCGTACAAGGAAAATAAAAATAAAAATTCATAGTCCTATTAGAGAGAGAGAGAGAGAGAGAGAGCAAGTGCCAAAAAAAGGTAAGGGAAATTGCTTCAAGCATCTCTGTTGCTGGTTGGGTCCTGAGGAGAGGTCATTTCGGTAATCGGACCTTAAGGAGACATGTCTAGGAACTTGTTGCAGTGGGAGACCAGACCCCAAGAAGTCATCGTCGTAGAGCGTGAGGTGCAAGGCTCTTCCCACATGTGTTGCCTGTGAGAGCATAAACAAGAAGAATGGCTAGGTTTAGACGGCTAACACAATCACTAGCAAAAATAGAGTAATAATTCAAGCTAATGGAACCTTACCGTGTTCTTTTTTCTTCAAGGTGGATGCCCTAAGATGAAATCGCAGTTTATCTAGAAACATGGTTTCATATCTATATCTATAAACCCTAAAAGTGACATGATCTGGAATTATCTATACCAGAAGTTGTTAGAGATGAGAGAACTGTTAGTTATAACAAAACCCAATTGGAGAAAAAGAAACATGGCGGTTCCACACAAATCCATGGCTTATCATCTTCTTTTTCCTTCATGGTAGATGCAAAAAATGAAACCTAAGATCTACAACATGGTTAGATACCTACAAACCTAAGTGTCATGATCTGGAATTATCTACAACTACAGTAAATGAGAGATGAAAAAAACTGAGACATATCTGAACCCCAAGTGGAGAAAAATAAGCACACTTCCTTGAAAATTCACAATTTCTTCCACATAGAGAGAACTATCATTTTAAAAGAAAACCCATGAATTATCTGAAACCCAAGTGGAGAAAAAGAAGCATACTTCCATGAAAATACTTGCTTGTTCAAGATGGAGAATGGTTATGGTAAGACTGCAACTTCGGCAAAAACAAATGCACAAAGCATTATCTACACAAGAATAAACACATGGTTGTATATACATGCAGATCTTTGTAGATTTGATAGAGAAGCACCCACTTCAAGCCATCAAACCAGGAAAAGAAACCTATCAGCAGTTGAAATTATCATCTAGAAGCCCATCACAGTAACTACATAGTTCATTGGGAGATTAGCAGTAAATATGAGATCTTCAAAAAACAAAAACAAAAACAAAAAAGATGCCTTACAGATCTGATCAAAGCAAAAACCAAAATAAAAATGAAAATCAGCAAAGAATTGAAGTTATATTTTCAACTCATTAGAATTCAACACAAAATTAAAGCAATTCGGATATGAACTAGTAAAGGGAGCTCCCTTCAGTCCAAGTACAGGAAGAAGGAGATTCAATTTATCTCCCGCATCACTCGCTCATTTACCGAGCAGTCTTTCATGTTCTTCACTTGGTATTTGGGTGAGTGAGTCGGCAGCTAATTAAACCTCATGGCTACCCATGAGTGGACTGAAGAAAGCTCTCTCGCAAATTGCTATCCAAAGACGATGGATAAACTATAAATTAAAACTTCAAGGTAGATCTATACAACTTAGTAACTATGGTAGTTTGATCGGAGCCCATATCTATTCATACTATACAAATCACCACGAAGTAGGATTAAAACAACCCCACTGTGATCTTAGAAGAAAATCGACTGTATCTCAAAAAAAGGAGGAGAGAGAGAGAGATTTCTAACAAAGGACCAGAGATTTCTAACAAAGGACTCTCAGGAGGGTGGAAGTTAGCTACTACCATCACTACCACAACCAAGCAACTCATAGATTTATGAAGGGAAGAATGGCTTTATATAGCTAAGAGAAAAGCTGGGATTAGACACTATTAAAGGTTAAATTGATATTAAAAAGCAATTAAGGAAAAGGACTTATTCATATGCTTCTTGCTTGGCTTCTAGGTACTCTCCTCCAATCCCTTGCATTATGGAAAGCTCATCACTTAGCTCATCACTTCCTTAGCATATTCCTTAATCCTTTATAAATTTCTAAAATATGTCACAATGAATTGACATCAGATCCTAATCACTTTCGTATAATTAAGGCAAGTTTAAGTAGGATCAATCTCTCGATAGAATAATAACATTAATAACAATTGTAAAATTCTATTTATAGTGCAAGAAAGATACATTATAAATCCTAAGATAGCTGGTATCTAGAAGTTTGTCTAACCTACTAGTGTACTTTCTAGTAGGTGAACATGCAATCTTGAGCGATATAATTAATATTATATGAATCTTATTATGCCCCTAACAAAAAAATAAAAAGGCTAAGTACATTTAAGCAATGTATCAAACCAGCACTAAGCGACAAATTAAATACAGATATCATAATCAAAACCCTACAACCAAATGACAATCAAATATTTCAAATTCTTTCTTAAGCATGTCTCTATGAAGTAGAAAACCCAGATAATATCCGGAATAGCTATTATGCTAAGAATAGATATATAATTTGTTAATAATGTAGGAATTTAACTAAATTTTAAAATTCTATTATTAAAGAGTTATTTTTTGGAATTAGAATTTGAAAAAAAAAAATCCTAATTAGTTTAGTATTTGATTTTAGGTTCCAAGCTTCTAGGATACTATATATGAGCATAGGATGTAGGCATATTATATGGCTCAAAAATATGAGTGAATTGGGCTCCTCGGAAGACCGGGTGCTCTTAAGTCCAATTAGTTCTTAGCAATAGGAAGTGATTCCTTGAAAAAGTGATGGCTCTTGTGGATAAGGGATAGCTCTCAAAAAGAAGAGCATGCTCACTGTTAATCCCAGGGACACTGATAAAGACGAACTCTCTACATTTGAGAATAAAATTTTTTGTACCATCTAATAATTAGATGATGAAAATTCATAGATTTTCTTTACTGGTGGATGTAGTCACTCACGTGTCAGACCACATAAATCTTGTATCTTAGTTTATCTTCTTTATATCTTTATTTATGTCAATGTTTCTCATATTATCGTCGACCTTACGATCGTGTTCTACACAACATATAGTTGTACAACGTAGCGTTAGATAGGAGTCAACGTGTAACCTCAAAGTTGGACCTCAATGGCCTGCTTGGTTGACAATAAGATGCATGACCTAACATACGATTCATGAACAACAATACTCTAGAGTGAATCACTTGCTAATTTTCTCTCTTTTAAGGAAATTTGGCCGACAATAGGTTTGTGCTTGGAAGGATCGGCCGACAGTAGGTTTGTGCTACGTATCTGTTTGCTCACCCTTGTTTCCAAATATATTGTAAGTTTATTTATCTAATTTAGGGTTTAGAATTTAAGGTTTTTTAACAGGTGTTATGGGGGTGATGATTTAATTTGATCCAGTATGAATTAAATAATCAAACACCCACATTTGATTTGATATCTCAAATAACAATCCCGCAAATGTAATGTATATATGGATTGGTTGAGCAACCTTAAGTGATTTGCTAACTTATTTTAATTGAAAAAAATGAAATGAAGAAGAAAAACTGAAAAAGAAACTAAGAAGAAGAAATCTTCTAAAGTTAATATCTAATTTATTAATGTAGAATCTATAAGGTGGAGCTGATTAATTAGTCTCCACTAAAGCTATCTAGTTGCAGATTAAGAAATGGAAAAATAAAAGGGAACATGGTTGAGTTGAGATTTGAGAAACGACGAGAAGGGGGAGACAAATAGCCAATAATCGATCATGGCGAGGAGGAAAAATAATATAGAGGCACTGATGGTTCTGTGGGGAGATCACATCAGATTCTCCCTCACTACTGCATTTAGTGTCTTGTCATTACAAAAGGCTGCCTACAAAATGGTACCCTCTCCACTCTTATCAATCACTCCCCAAAGTCCAATCATACCTTTTTCTCCAATCCATTCGTCGATCTATTTTTCCCCTTCAAATCCTTTTGTTTTTTTTTTTTGTTTAAAATCCTTTGATTCCTCCTTTACACCTGTGTCTCCAGACTCCAGATGAGGCATTAGATTTGGGTCTCACCATCCCTGTCTTCCCCAACATGATCTTTCTCTTTACAATTTTTTTTTTCTTTTGCCCCTAAAAGAGAAATAATTGTAACAAGATCGTATCTATATTTTTTTTTTTTAGGTAACAAAGATCTTTATTTGGGTTGATTACACTATAAAAAAAAAAAAAAAAAAGATCTTTATTTGAGTAGTATGCTTATTATAATACGAGCCAACAGTTACTAGCTACACTGACATATTGATTAGGTCTATAAGGTGCTGACTTATTTGGACTCCAAAGGGTTTGAGCAATGGTTTTAGTTACCTTACAATAATTTGAAAAATACATGCTTTTTATGTAAGGATATATGTAATCACAAAGTGAAACTTAGTAATAATGGTCAGTTGGGTTACAAATAACTAATGTGTTATGAGAAAATGTGTTAGTTACAAACTGATAATATAGAACTGGAAAATCCTAGTGAGACCCCCAAAGGGCCGAGACCATATTGACACCGCTCATGTAATTAATGGATCTTTAAAAAATAAAATCAGATTTATGAAAATTTTGAGATCAATTCATCACATGTGCGGTCTTAATATAGTCTCGGCCCTTTGCAGTCTTGTAGCAAAGTCCAACAGAACTAAAATAAAAAGTGGAATGCAGCTGTAAATAGGACACATTTTTTGAGATGTCCAAAGTGTATTGATAGTTTGTAGCCTAAGGCTACAACGACCATTACTGGTAAGTTTCATTTCATGGAATACCAACTACTGTCATCAGTTCCTTGTCACAAATATTTGATTTGAGGTCATCTTAGCTAAGGTTATAATATACCTAAGATCCTCAACAACTGCGAATCGTACGATTCAAATAATCAACTGTTGCTCTCTTGTAGCCATCGAAATACAACTTTGATTCTTGGCAGCAGTGTCCTAGCAATTAGCTATTTTCATATAACTTACGAGGTAGTGTTAGTGTGACACATGTCGCATTTGTACAACTACAAGACTGAATCGAAGATTTCAACAATATATGATCCTTTGTGATTATACTTTATATATAAGTATAGTTTTCTTTACGAAAAAAATTATATAGGAGCTTCTTTTGAGAATCAAAAAGTGAATATCTCCCTTGCATTTTATTATTTTTATCCATGAATTTCTCCTTCGCATAGAGATCTAAAAGTATAAATCTCACTATAATAAGGTAATTTCCATTATTTTTCTTCTTAAATTGCTTGTTTTATGGCTTGTAAGTTGTAACAAACATGATCCGTACAGTATCTGTGTCCAGACTCCAGTCATCAACTTGGGATAAAATCCTCATTATTAATTTTTTCATTGCTAATTAAGCGAAGATTTCATCAATAATAACTGGTTGTGAATTTATGATCATCCTGTGAGTTTTGGCTCAAATTTTGTATATGGGTTTTTGTTGAGAAGTCGGTATGGATCTTACCCGGATTCTTGATGACCAGGTGTGCGACCCGATTAATAGGCAATGTGTGGGGTTCATCCCACCATTGCCATGGGGGTCCTGGGGCTTCGCTCCCAGTCGAAATTTTGACCCATATTTTCAACTCGTTTTACCTTCTCGTTGTAACTCTAGATATATAAAGGGTTTTCTTTGAGAATGCAGGATAAGGGGTTTTTTCGAGGGTTTCGAAAGAGGGGTTTAGAGAGAGCTTCTGTGTACTGTATTTCTCCCGTGTTCTTAGTAGATTTCTTGCCATTTTTTCCCGCGGACGTAAGCACCTTGCCGAACCATGTATATCTTGTCTTTTTTGTGCGATTGTTAAGTTTCTTATTTCTCTAGATTTGTCAAACTGGTTATATCACATCCTATCAATTAACCCTCCACCAATGCATATGATCCATCAATGGATGGTGAAATGGAAAATAATTTACCCTAATTAGTACATAAACTGTTTTTAGTTGATTGATGAATAAGCTTTCTGCCATTTAATTTTATATATGAGAAATACAAAATACACAATACCAATGGGTTAATGTATAATTAAAAAGGGGAATGTTAGCCCTAATCACCCCACTTATGGCAATAGGACAAACAAACTAAGGTCCATATGAGAAAAGAACTCCAGAAGTCCAAACGGGTGAAAAGAAGAGGGACCAGATTCCATCTTTGGTCGCAGAAAACAAGTACCAATGCAACCAGAGAATTTCATGCTTCTTAGGCAAATGGGGTTTTCCAGGCAGTAAAAGGATCTTGTGCTTGAACAGCTGTTTTTTATTTTTTCTTATTTTAAATCAAGCTCTTTAGTCATCATGGGGTTGCTAGAAATAATTCATAGTGGCCACATGGTCACTGGACCTCTTGATTATACTGCACTTTGTGTGTTCCTTCTCGATTGGATTTTTTTTTTCATTTTCTTTTTATCCAATTATTAGAGTTTTAAAAATATCCTCTCATACATATTGGTTTTCATATCTTTGATTTCTTTCTAATGGAGTTATCTTAATTGCATTTAGTCTACAAATTCAGATAGCCTTTGGAATAATTCTTTTCTTTGGCAGTGGGATGAAAGAAACACCTCAAGGAAGTATGAACACACAGTCCAGGACTATTTTGAACGATTACATCTGCTTTAACCACCCTGAAATTTTGGGTACTAAGATAATCTCTCAGGATAGTAGGCGTGCGTGATGCTAACTCCTTCAAAATTTTAAAGAGACACCAAACAAGATTAACTTGAAAAGAATCTCAGCCATGAATTATTAAGAAAGTACATGAATTTCTCTGTCGAAAACACTAATGTCTATAGCGTTTGTTTCACATGTCCTATAAATATACTAAAATTGTTGGAAAGCATTAAACATAGATATGACTCTTGATAAACTTAGTATACATGGAAGAACGAGATTTGTGTTGCCGACCCCAAATTATTGCTATAGAACATTTGATAAAGAAGAAAGAAGATACTAATATAGTTGGAAACTAGTGTCATGGATATTGATACTTGTATGATTCAATCAAATTCATCATTGTGCCGGTGGTTGAGTTAGTGGCTTCCCTAAAAATGTTGAGGCTGTATTATTTTCTGAAGACATGTCAATTAAAGTGCACATTATTTTATGGGTATACTAACATATTCAAAAGTACTTAATACAGTACTCGGAATGGAAATCACTGTTGTCACCAATTTTATAAAAATGCCAATTGATACTAAAATTTTCCCATGTATTAGTAAATTAATCCACTAATTATTTATTAGTCAAATACAAGCACATGAAAAATTATGTCCATAGAAAATAATCAATTAAAGTTTACTATATTATTTAATTAATCCGCAATATCGGGTATTAGTCAATATAAGCAACTATGATGAACTCGAAAAACTGCATCCATGTTGGAGTAGGGAAAAAATGAAGAGCTTTTGAAAATCTTGGAAACTCAAACTAAAATGATGATGGACTAGAATATTAAAAGGGGTTTCTGGTGGAGGCTTGTTGGTATTTTGAAAGCTCTCCTCCATTAATGGTCTCCATGCTAATCACCATTTCCTGAACTCTAATTTGTGTAAGATTTTCAAATCACTACCAACAGGAGTGAATCAAACATATGGGGTATCTCTACTTCAACGGCTTTTGTAATTGCTATATAAACCCTTTACTATGGTCACTGTAATTCTTCCCATTATAATAACTAGCTCCAATTTCTATGGACCCATTAACTAGTAAACGTTCCATTAAATCAACTCAACTCAATTCCTTAAAGGGTGGAAAGAGATCATGATCATCTACTGTCGTGTTCCAGCATTGTGTATCGGTTTCTCGACTTCTAGCCACCATCTGATTAAGATCTCTCTCTCTCTCATATCAGAAAACTTACTGGCTAGCTATATTATGTGCATAGTGCACTTCTACAAATGGCTTGTTTTTTGGAACGAGGTAAGCAAGGGTTAAGGCAGACCCCCCCCCCCCCTAGACACCCCCACATACCAAACCCAAAAACAAGGCACAAACCACCCCAAAGCCAACTCCACAAAACCCAGCAGGAGACCCAAAAGGGTATTGTCATACCGTATGAGAATCGTGTGAGATATACCTTACCTAAGATGGATAATCTCCTCTATTCAAATCTTCCTTTTCTTGCCTGCGATATTCTGATTTCTCTCCTATGATTTCTCTTTGTATACGCTGTATTCTACCTATGAGATTGGGTTGTATAAATTAAGTCTTTCTCTACAGAAATACATTAAAAAAAAACACGTACGAGTCACTTTCCTTGTGACCTAGGTGACCGGTATCAACGAGCATGTATGGCAAACATGGTTTAGAGTCTTGAGAATAACTTAGGCCTTAATGAAGAAAAATCATAACTCCTGCATGGTTTGGATAATTTGAGCGGAAATAAATGCCATTTTGTTTAACAGTTTAAATAACTGCAAGCGAGAGTGTCAAAATCTTCTGTAATGACAAGTACTGGACAAAGTTTGACTTGATACTATACTTGGATTATAGGTGAATATAATTATATAACTAGAATGGGATTAGCCAATTTCAATTAATATGCCCCTCTTTGCTCAAGGCCATAGTTCAATTTGTCGGCGAGTGCATTGCAACAACGAGGCCGCACGTCCGAGTCCAGCTTATTACATTGGCGATATGACACATCCGCCGACTTAATGGTGTAGAATTGTAAGTCCCCGGCACTGCTCATGGTTCGATTCCTCAGTCAGCCTATTAACGAAGGTCGTGTGTCATTATTGCAACCATCACTAGTTCTTTCTTTGCAAATGTTAATTAAATCCAAGTAGGCCTTTTGATAATACAAAGAAAGATTCCTTCTTATAGAGGAAGATATGGTGTGGGCTCCCTCCATCCACCTGGTCTCCCAGTTGAACATCTAAGATTGCAATATTGGTTCCCATAAATCTCTTACACTGATGATGGCCCACGAATTCTACGGTCGAGATCGATAAGCAAGCATACCCAGTTGGATATATATGATCATATAATATCAGAGATGGAATCCCATAAATGTAAAGCTACGAGAAAGATGCTAATCAGCACCAATATCGGTATACTATGCACGTATCCTCAATGCCCTGAAGAGAAAATCTCTCTCATGGATTCTCTACAATAATGTTTTTTGAAATCCAACGGTCCAAATTGAATCTAGGGTTTTGCCCACATAAGCTTTTGCAGGTCTCGAGCCTATATAATCAGCCCTCACCTTCTTCTTTCTTACAAACATTTCTACCTTAACAAGCCCAGTGGAGATAGACTGAGATGGTGTTTTAGATTGTTGGTGTAGTTTTGCTTCTGGTTCTTTCTGTTGAGGTTTTGGAGCCATTGGAGCTCTCTTCATTCCAACGCATAAAGGAGGAAGGATTATCCACAGCTGCTGGTTCATGAATACCTTTTGGATGCGCAGGTTAAGAGAGGTGCGCATGCTAGGGGTGCGCATGAGCCAGGAGACGAGGTTACCTTCTTCTTCTCCGTATTGGAGTGAAGGGAGCTCCATGCATGGTCCTTCTAACTCTCTTAGCTCATGCATGGTTCTTTATATATATATATATTTCTCTACATACGTATGTCAAATTATCAAAAACAGATTTTATTTTTAAATAGTTTAAATATAACAGGAGCTCCTGATCTAAAGATGACTTGAAAATTGAAGCCCATTTTTATATGGGTTGGGCTAGAGCTTAGAGCTTAGGTGTTTGAAGGCTGAACCTTATATATATACAAATGTAATTTTTATATGTTTAGAATATTATATATACATAATAATATAATATGTATATACATAGATACCATTATATATATACATACTATATTTTTATTATGCTAATTATGTAATAATATACCATTAGACACAGGCGCACACGCATATACATATATATATATATATAGTAAGACGTACATTACATATAAATTTAGTAATATATTGTGTATATATGTTAGGATAGGTCAAAAGTTTGTGGTGACACTAATGTTTTTTTTCTAGCATCCTAGTCAAATTTTATTTTATTTTTTTTCGTTAAGGAGGTAAAGTAACACCTACTCAGCCAGCCCTAAGGTTATCAGCTAAGGAGTTACAAGGGTAAACTCAGTCACTCACTTAAAAAAGGCCTAACTAATGGATGACAGTATGTCGGACCCTTTTACGTCGGACCCTTATACACCCTTGCAAAGCCTAGTACCCAACCGATATGGGACTAAAGTGTTAAAGTGTCTGCGAAGCCTAGTACCCAACCGATATGGGACTAAAGTGTCTGCGAAACCTAGTACCCAACCGATGGGGACTAAAGTGGGATAGTAACACCCAACATTCATTTGGACCATCCACATAACATCATAATACATGGTTAGGAATTTGGGATCGTCATATTCGCGTCATTTTGGGCTTGTGACTATGTCATTGCCTGAAATGGCATGGATCAACGAAATGACCCTATGATTAGATGAAAATAACGTCATGGACTGAAACTCATGATTCTGAGTTTGATGAGGTGCCTTCTCATGGGCCATGAGCATGGCCCACCTTTGCATCCACTGGAAGCAGTCACTTGGGCTCTCAAAACTCTAGGATTTCCGTTTTTGTATAATTGAGGAAGTTAAAGAGATGGACTGGCCCAAGCCCGACCCGGCCAGTCGACAGCCGAAGGCTCTGGATATCTTTTGAATCCGAGCTTACTTAGCCTATTCACCATAGGTGTGTATCAAGTGACAAGTATCATATCTACTTTTGAATGTAATATCTTTTGATTTACAGTTTTGAATAATCTATGAGTAGTTGCGAGGTTTACCCAAACTCGACGCCTTGTTTTGTCGTGGTAGCATGCATGTTAAATGGTCTTGAGAGGATTGAGTACATTTCAAACACCACGGATTGTAGGATAGTTGTATTTTTGGCATGCAACACTTCTAAATTGTGATATATATATATCCAATCACAGCCCGGCTTCTCATTTCCTCACTATACCTTCCTAGAAAAATCACTATACAGACACATACGTGAAAGTTAGTGAGTTGTGAGAATGTAAAAGACATGTACTTTTGTTCCATTAGGGAATTGAATTAATATCTATTGTAATAAAGTGAAGAGATATATTGTATCATAGTGTATGGTTTTACTCTTATGCCACCTCAGTAGTTACCCTAGATCTGATCATGTGTGTTTAGATTATCCCTTACAAGCTTTTAAAAAAAAGATACACTATATCATATCCAGTGTATTTTTACCATAATCTTATATATGTATCCTTTTTTAGATTGGTAATCTTAGATAGGTATCTTGAAAAGATTAGGATTATCTTTTTAGATTAGGAGTCTCCTACATTCTATTTAAATCCTTGAATAAAATCATTGTACTCATTCAAGTATTATCAATATTCAATTTCTTCTCATGGTAGAGTATTTTGATGCATTTCTCACCACACCTTCTACCTCCAAGGCGTGCGCTAAATTTACTACCCGGAGCAGGCAGAGTTGGATTTTGATATGGGGCAGTAATTACAAAATTTACTAACCAAAGTCCATGATAATTGTATCCAAGTAATCCAACCCATTTAGGTCAGAACCCCGAATCTCTAATTGTGTAGTATAATCTTGACCTTGAGTGAAAAAAATGAAACTACACAGCATAGGAGCAGGAAAACTCATGAAAAATAAAAGAGTAAGTAAAGGGTTTATACTGTTTAAAGAAACAAAGAAGAGATGCCAATAAAATCCGACCGTTGCAATGGCACCTATCTGCTTGTCTTTAATAAGAATTTTGGATTCTGATTTAAAAAAGATACCAATGCCTGCCATTATCGCTCTCACTTTCCAAAACCAACCACCCCACCTTCATTAAACAACACCTTTCCCTCTCTCGTCTAACGAGAAAATCTCTCCCACTGATTCTCTTTTCTTCTTTTCACTGTTTAATGTCTTTATTGCTTATCCAACGGTCCTTATTGCAGCTGGGGTTTGCTTCCTTTTCCTATTTAAAGCCCACCTTAGTCTCCTCCTTTTCTCACAATCACAAAAACAACTTCAGGTTTTGAGGTGTGGAGGGTCTGGTGGTTTTGTGGGGGTTTGAAAACCACTAGTGGTTTTTTGTTTGTGAGGTTAGTGGTCGACGGAGCTCCCTTTTATCCAACTCAGGAAGGAAAGAAGGTGTTTACATCTGCTAGTTCATGAATACCTTTGTGTGCGCAGGTTAGGAGATATGATGCGCAGCTTAAGGGTGTGCATGAACCAGGAGATGAGATAGCCTTGTTCTTTCCTTACTTGGATTGAAGGGAGCTCCAATGGCCTCTCTTTCTCTCTCTATTCTGCTTCTCTCTCTGCTGTCGTTTGTAATTGTAATCTTAACATACGCCCGCTTATATATGTTCTAGTAGTGGGGTTCATGGATACTTTTGACTGCGCATGTTAAGGGATGTAGTGCTCAGTTTAAGGGTGTCCATGAACCAGGAGACGAGCTCTAGTCTCCTCTATTTCTCTCTCCTTCGTAATTTATGTTTCGAATCTTTTGATGGTGCACTTGCTTCATGTAGGTTAAATGGACGATCGACTGATTTCTCAACCCTCGGTGCATGTTAGAAGAAAGCAAAAATGGACTACTACTTACTAAAGTGTACTTGGTTTTAGCTTGAGCTGCAACTTCTTCAGAGTATTAGATATTGTGTGTAAATACCTCATGGTTTAATGGTGCAGTTGCTTGAATAAACTTTGTGATATGAATCTTTTTCCTTTTTTTTGTGATATGAATCTTGATTTTGTTGTTATGTCCCCCATTTTAGGGTTGTGGGCCCCACTCTAAATGTTCAACTTTTAACTCCAAGATGAGGGCGATTGAGGCTTAGCACACTTCTTTGTTGTAATGATAATGTCCCATAATAAACATCATGATTTTCCCTAGGACTAATCAGTCACATTCCTCAAAGACAAGACCACCTTAACTCGGACGACAATACAAAGTTAAGCTTAGACCCAACCCAAGATTTCTGTCTTTGGACTGATTTCAGATGACAACTAATATTCCAGCCTCTTATAATAATAAAAGAAAAGTTATGTTTAATTAGGTTTAAAATTCAAAAGTACCGAATGTGACGGGAATATGAGTTCGGATGGGCAACAGTTACAAAGGAGAGCCCCCCGTTTAACAGGGGTAAACTAGAAATAAAAAAAAATGGGCCCTATTTGTTGTAAGACACAAAGGGGCAACAGCGCAACAGTGTTTGTACTGATTGAGGGGTCTCGAACCGATTTAGTCGATTAGAAAAATACTTAGCTTACCAACCAGTGTTTTAAAACTCGATTCGACTTTGAACCTTGCCGAGTAGAGTCAACTCGAAAACTCGGGCAAAACTCGTCCAAGTAATGACACCTAAAACTCGGACATATATAATATTTTTTTAATAATATATATGGTATAAATTCAAAATTAATGATAAACCATGCCTAAAATAAGATATATATAATTCAATATATACTAAACATCCTCCTTTTGTTTTGTATTTATACTTAAAAGTGAGTGGGGTGTGTTAAAAAAAAGAAAAAATATATAATTTAGTTAATCGGGTAGGCAGTTTACTCGATTTTTAATTTTTTTTAAAAAGTGTAAAAACTCGAGCGAGTCAGGGCAAGTCGGGAGCGAGTCGGGACGAGTTTATGTCAAAACCGAGTTTTGCTTGAAACTTGAGCCGAGTTTCGAGTCGACTCGCCGAGTTTTAAAACAGAGTTACCAACTGTGGTTGCATTTATTTATGTAACAAAATGGTCATTCCTAATTGGTTCACACCCAATTTTTTTTTATCTCTCACCAACTGTAGTTAAGATTTACTCACCCCTAGGGGTGGCTAACCTTAGTTTTTCAAAAACAAAAAAAAAATTAAAAAATTTTTAACTTTAATTTAATTAAGCTAACCCAGGTTCAAATGAGGGTTAAAAGGGACATGAGGACATGTTGATAACTTATGTAAAGGAGACCCCACGGAACTGTTGATCACTGCTCACTGCTCAGTCGATTATAACAGTTTATGTTGTTATTATATATGAAATAATAATTAGTTTTATCCGTGGCTAATAACTATGGTTAATAAGTTTTTAACCCCTTTGGCTAATTTTTTCCTAAAATGCTAATGAGTGAATCTTAACACAAGTCTTACGAAAAAAAAATCTCAACCACAAGAGTTAAATATGAACACATGGCGACAAAACAGGGTGAGACACCTCCTTTGCTCCCAGCGAGGTGTTGATTATTTTCCCTTTTTAAATAAAGATTAGCTAAGGCTACACGTGCAAGGCATGTGCGATACATATAAAATAATATTTCAAAAATATATAATATAAAATTAATATTTTAATGCTCTATGTTTATAGGGATTAACTATGGGAAGGAGTTGAACAAATAACTGAAGCAACCAAAAATTAGTATTTGATCAAAAAATAAACGAGTCTACAAACAGGAGCTCTGGTTCAAACAGACAACCAAGCTCCCACAAAATATGCCTTTGATAGGGGTATTTTAGGTTTATGTATAAATGTTTGTATGACAAAAAATGCCTTGAAGTAGTAATTTGGTTGAACAATCAACCAGAACAACCCAAAATTTGTCTTGAAAGTGGTAATTTGGTAATTGTGAACACAAAGAAGGAGCTTTGTGATCGAACTTTTAAGCAAAAGAAAAGATTTTCTAGGATGAAATGACAATGAAATGGAAGTTAATTTGAAGGTTTATCGACTTTTGATACACAATTATTGTTCTTGTTGGGAAATCTGGAAAAACGGCACATATTTTTCATAAGAAGGGAAAAAAATAACCAGGTAGACTGAGCTAACCAAAAAAAGAAGAAGGGGAATTAAAAACATGAGGTAAACCATATAAATACATTCTACATATATATAGTCATCCAAATGCAACATAATTACATGAAAACCTATACATATATATCTTTTTAAAAAGAGTTCTTCCAAGAGGTAAGTACTAAAATAAACTAAGAAGAAATTTCTTAAATTTGTTCCGATACAACAAGCACTTCACTTTTAGGTTTACACCTTCAAGTTCAAACAAACCTACTAAAATTCTAGGGAATAGCTTAATGAAGAATAAAAGTAAACTCCAAATCAGCCCAAACGCACTTACCCAAAATCAAGGAAAAAATAATAATAATAGGTTTTTCTTTTAAAAAATCTCTAAATACACCTAAGGTTCTTTGAGAGACCCAAATTACACCATATTCTAAATTCTTTACTTTTCCACACTCAAATATCATTTAAGATCCTTTTATCAAAAGAAAGAGTTTAAAGGAACTTTAAGAGTTTCTCTCTCCCACCGTAACTCTCTTCTCTCCCCACCGTAACTCTATTCTTCCTCACTATAATTGTCTTCTCTCCTCAAAGAAGATGTTTAAAGTTGTGAAAGGGGTTATGAAAACCCCTTCTTCTTCCTCATTCTCTCCCCAGTTCGATGGTCACAAAGGGAGGTTACTCTATATTTCTCGCTCATTGCATGTGTATTTGTTTGTTTTTTTATCCTTTGAAGATGTTGTGAATAGATGGAGATGAATAATTACATTGGTAATGTTAGGGATATGGTAACTGGTCTTCCTCTCACTCCTCTCCATTTTCTAGTTGGATCAAAGTTAGGGTTTATTCTCTCTTCTTCTCTCCAATTTCTTTTTTATCATAGGCTTCTCTCCAATTTTCATGTGATTTTTTCATCTTATAGAAGATTTCTTTTTTCTTGTAAACTCTTTTTTCTTGTGATTTTTTCCAATTTTCATCGACTGAGTAACAAATTACTCCACGTATATAAACTTTTAACTAACAATATAATAACATTAATATAAAACATAAATTATGATTTAACAATACATGTAAGTATATAAACAAATCAAAGTGCGAAAGCATAATTTTTAATCAATCCTTATGCGAGGTCACTTGTACTTATCTTTCTTACTTATCTTATTTGTTTTTATTGGTGTATTCAACAATATGCACGGTGCAATAACTTATGATAACTTTACCCCATATATTGGATAGAGACTAACATATACCCTATTTAGTGAGGTACCACATGGTTTACACATTATCCGGTGCATACGGCCGACTTGTTTACACATTATCCAGTATATATGGCTTGTCTACACATTGTTTGGTGTATACAGTTTGTCTGCACATTATCTGATGCATACGGTTATCTGATGCATACGGTTTGTCTTGTCATGATTTTAGGCTTGTTGGTATTCGGGCAGTTCAAAACTCAATCATGCTTGTATGCTTGTATACTTGTATAATATTCGTGATGCTATTTTTTATCATGTTTGTACATATTTATTTTAATGAATGAATGTGAGTGAAACAATGATAGCCATTAATTAAATCATACTCAGAATTATTGGTCAAGGGCTCTCGAAGGGTCATCATAACAACTAATGATATCATAATAATACCCCTAAGTCACACAATCATAATTCACGGTTTGATTTAACCAACATTCATCATTATGCAATTTGTTAATCATACATCAATTTAAGCATATACAATTTCTCATAATTGATCAATATAAAAATATGTTTTATAAGATTTTCAACAATAAAATAATGAAACAATCCTATTAATCATACATCAATTTTTGGTTTATAATTTTGATAAAATCAATTTCATAAAACCCTAATTTTATAGCACATCACAATTTCTAATCAAACTTATTCCATCTAATTCAACAATCATCATTTCCTCCATCATCCACCATGCACAAACCACACAATTTTTTCCTTTCCCCTTGTTGATTTACATACTAACATCATAAGAAAACATCTCTTAAAATCATAAACAACTTTCATAAAAGATTCATGAAATAACATCATTGATCTTATTTCTTTCTTTAAATCCAACTATTTCTCCTTGTTTATATTAAAAATCATCATATTAATAGGAAAGAATTTATATTTACCTCTTTTGATTGCTTCCATAAATCGCTTGAGAATAGCCTTTGATCTCGATTTTCAATCGCTTTTCTTCTTCTCTAGTTAAAAGTCCTTAGAAAACCCTAGGTTTTCCCTTTTCTAGATTTCCAAAACTCTTAGAAAACTTTTCCAATCTTTGACTCACGAAATAGGGTCTTTATATAAGGTTTAGAACCCTGGGGAGCCCAAAAGTTGAAAAAATGAGTTTTTTGGAATTTCTGTGCGCAAACTCTGATCTATCGGACCCTGTTGGACCTAGCCGATCAATTAGTCTGATGGCTCCGATATCTCTCTCTCATTGTGTGTGTATTTGTTTGTTTGTTTTTTTTTCCTTTAAAGATGTTGTGAATAGTAGGAGATGAATAATTACATGGTAATGTTAGAGATATGGTAACTGGTCTTCCTCTCCCTCCACTCCATTTTTTGTTAGATCAAAGTTACGGTTTATTCTCTCTTCCTCTCTCTAATTTATTTTTATCATGGGGTTACCTCTATTTTTCATGTCATTTTTTCATCTTATAGAAGATTTTTAAAAAAAAGTAAAATGGAGGATCCATGGAGGAATCCTCCATTTTGAAATATTCGAAGTCGAGAAGTTGAAGAAAGATAGATTTCTGATATTCGCGATCATTTATAGAAACTCACGATCAATATATAATTATCGCGATCAGATCAAAACATTCGTGATCAATCTTTATTCTGACTAGTTAGCGGTCAATTGATCGTGACATGTTAGCGTCCACCCATAACTATTGATTGATCGTGAAATTTTGTGGTTGATCTTGATTTTTCAACAAATTCACGATTGAAGTTTTCCACCAATTCGCGATTGATAATGACTTTGCAAAAAAAAAAAAATCACAATTTATTGCACTATAAGTAACGATCTTAAAATTAGATTAATCTATCTTCACTGAACATCTATTCTTTATGATTTTACCCTTATTATTTGTTTATTAATACATAAATGTTCCCATATTTGTAGCTAATGACCATTAAATCTATTATTATTTTTTATGATGGTGAATGAGTATATGAAAATAATAGATTTTCATACAAAGGTAGAGTCTCAAGATGCATAGTTGTGAGCAATGAAATTACTTACGAGCAACTTGTAACTAAAATGCACAAAAGTACAAATACAAGACGGGAAGAATAAAATATCAAAATCAAAGTCAATTACCTTCGTCAGTCACAAAATTCACTCTCTCCAACATATATCATAGATGATGAAGATGTGTTGGGGTTTTTCCTAGTACACGAAGAGTACCCACAATGTTGTATACCACTGTTTATAAAGAAAGTAAGAATTTCTGTTAGAGTTAAAGATAAGAGTTTACCTGTTAGCGAAGAGAGAACATCCCAGTCGTTCAAGTGAGGAATTCACCTGTTGTTGAGTTAGGTGGATACAATTAGGGCTGTCAATAGATCAGAATAGGATCAGATTTGAATTCGGATTTAGATCTTACAAATATAATAGGATTCAGATTGATTAATTCATGATCCGACGGATCTCTGATCCGATTCGGATCTATCGAATTCTTAATCAGATCGGATTCAAATTTAGGCAAATATGGTTCGGATCCGACCCGTTGATATCCCTACATACAACGATTATGTGAGTTTCGTACTTATTTCCCAATGCATGTGATGATCGATGTAAAATGATATGATTGATGAGGTAGGCATTGAGAACATTGAAGACGACAACCCATTAGACCTCAATATTGCAATTAGGAATCCTGGTCTAGACCTCAACCTCCCATTAAGGGATGATGATATGGAGTTGGGATGTATCAGCGTCAGCTCACCTATACCAATGTGAGTAACCAAATCATGTTGTTATTGTATCAATGATCCTCAAAATTATTTTTTTCCTCACAGGAATTTTATTGATTTCTTGTAGGGTTGATATTGCCTCATCTATATTGAGAGATAGTGAAGATTGTGCATTTGTAGATGATATCATCCCTTCGACAGTGAAGATTTTGTAAGTTTAGATGATGATGACGATACATATATCAATGCAGATTTATCATCATATCCAGATTTGGTAGACGATATCAAGAAAATATTTGTCGAAAAAATATTTACGGATAAGAACCAGCTAAGAAATGTTATATTTGGTGCCATAATCAAGTGTCATGAAAAAGCTGAATCATATCTTTTCCTATGGCCAGATTGTTTGAAGGCCAAGATCTTTTTGTAAATGGTTAAATCCGTTCAAAATATAAAAGATTGTAGTCTTTAAACACTCATGGACATAGGGAAGAACACACCAAATAAGAGTCAAATCCTCTACGGTGATAACCGGGTTTGGCAAATCCGGTTATCACTCCTAGAGGTCGCCACGTGTCTCCTTTAACACCCCTTAACCGTGGGTAAGGTTCACACACCCCTAGGGTTCACCCACCCTTTTTTGGTTTTTTTTTTTTTAATATTAATTATTTTTTTAAAATTAAAAAACTATTTTAAGAGTTTTTTTAATATTAAAAACAGTTTTTTAATTTTAAAAAAAAGAATTAATATTTAAAAAAAAAACCTGGTGGGTGAACCCTAGGGGCGGGTGAACCTTACCCACGGTTAAGGGGTGTCAAAAGAGACACGTGGTGACCTCTAGGTGTGATAACCGGATTTGGCTCCCACCAAATAACAGAGACGATTTGCTCCCCGAAAAAGTTAGATACGGGTGATTCTTACTAGTTTTGTGGGAACCGAACGGGGAACGGAGAGGGGGCTTAAGGAAAGAAATAAGAAAAAGATAATGGACATTTTAGGAAATCAAAATGAGACATACCCCTTAGCTTATCCGCTTTTTACATCTAAGTTAAGAAGATAAGGTACAGGTATTGACATAGAAATCATTCCTCTTTTGGTAATTTCGTAGCCGAGAGTCTGAGATGGAGGCTATTTTAGTAATATATTTGAATTCTAAGGCATTTCTATAAAAGTCAAATAGAAGAAGACAAAAAGAGGAAGAAACAGGATAGAGGGCTGTCTAGTCGTTCGTTGGTATTTTTGCTTCTTCCTGGGTATCTCTCTGTTCCCTGATTAATGCATCAGAAGACCTCAAAGAGGGTTTCTTGGTGTGGTTTTCGATCTCTCCGACTCGGTTAGGGTTTCCTCCATTGTTCCTTCCTTCTCTTTCTTCCTCAAAATCTTCTTCTGCTACTGGTGGTGATGCTTGAGGAGTAGCGTAACAGAGGAGGATGAAAGATTCGAGCGTGGACCTCTTCGATCCTAGAACAACCATGGACTCCGATTTCTCTTCTGGTGTCAACGGCGATGGGGTTTCTTCTGATGGGGATTTCGCTTTCGCGTTCAATGACAGCAATTTCTCTGATCGAGTTCTGCGTATCGAGATCATGGCGGGCTCGCCGGAGAGCAAGTCCGATGGCGAGGGCTGTAACAGTATTGCTGATTGGGCGAGGAATCGGAAGAGGAGGAGGGAGGATATCAAGAAGGATAATGGTTAGTTTTTTTTTCGTTCATTTATTATTCTGATGATTCTTCTTTTAATGTTGTTTTTAAAATTACTTTCTGTTGAATCTTGGTCAGTTTGGATTTGATTGCTGGTTCTTCTCTTGTAATTTGTTTTGAATGTGGGGAATTGTTGCTAAATTGTTAGTTTTAGATGATCTTTAGTCCTGGCTTCGTTAAAATGTTAAACCTCCCCATTTTTTACATTGTACTTCCTTAAAAAATGTTAAAAGAAAAATCGGATTTTGCTCCACTTAGCACAATATTCTCTTGAAGTTGTATTGTAGATAAACTTAGACCATCTCCAACAGCAGTAGCAAATGGAGTAGCAAACGTTGTTTGCTACTCCAGCTCAGCAAAAGCCGTCTCCAACAGATATGTCAACGGGAATCTTTAGTTGCTACCTCGTTGAAAACCCGGCAAATTTGCCGGGTTTTCAAAGAGGTAGCAAATCATTTTTTGCATTAGACCATCTCCAAGAGAGGGTAGCAAATGGAGGTAGCAAATGTGACATTTGCTACCCCATTTACATATTTGCTACCTCCATTTACACTTTTTAAAAAATTTCACTCCAAGAGAGGGTAGCAAATGTTATTATTATTATTATTTTTTAATCTTTTACCTATTATGACTGTTTATGACCGTTTATGACCGTTTACTGCCGTTTATGACCGTTTGTGACCGTTGCAATTCAAATTTGAATTTTTGACTCTTTTCTTTATAAATGCAACAACTTTGTCACTCATTCTCACAAACATTTCTCATTTTCACCATCTTCTCAACTCTATAATCTCTACTTTGATGGATCTACTTCTCTCCGACTCTGATTCTGACTCCGACCCCGCCCCCGCTCCCGCTCCCGACTATGAATTGGAGATGTTAGTCGTAGACTCGTAGGTGCTCTACAACAAGAACAATCTAATGCAGAGAGAAGAACGAGACCACGTCGCGGTTCCATTCAAGGTCACTCAACTATTCGGCGTGATCGAGTTCAGGGTCACGAAAGACTCTACAACGACTATTTTGCTGAAAATCCTGTGTACTCTTCCATTCAATTTCGAATGAGGTTTTGAATGAGCCGACCTTTTTTTCTTCGAATACAGTCTGCAATGGAGGCTCATGACCCGTACTTTGTCCTAAAAAGAAATGCAGCTGGAGTCATTGGTTTATCATCTCTTCAAAAGGTCACTGCTGCAATGAGGATGCTTGTGTATGGAGTAGCGGCATATGCTGTGGACGACTATGTGAGGATCGGTAAAAATACCTCAATCGAAAGTCTAAGAAGGTTTGTTAGGGCAGTGGTTGAGGTTTTTGGTGAGGAGTACTTGAGATCACCAAACAACGACGATATTTCTAAATTGCTAGCTCAAGGTGAGGCTCGTGGGTTTCCTAGGATGTTGGGGAGTATCGATTGCATGCATTAGAAGTGGAAGAATTGTCCAGTTGCATGGAAATGTCAGTATGAAAGGGGAGGCCACCACGATTCATCGATTATTCTTGAAGTCGTGGCTTCGTATGATCTTTGGATATGACATGCTTTCTTTCGGTTACCGGGATCTCACAATGACCTCAATTTTTTAGAACGATCTTCTTTATTTACCAACCTCATCCAAGGAGCAGCACCTTCAGTCAATTACTCAATTAATGGTCATGACTATACAATGAAGTATTATCTTGCCGATGGCATATATCCCCTATGGTCAACATTCTTAAAAACAATTCCATGTCCACGAGAGAATAAGGATAAATATTTTGTTGCAGCTCAAGAGTCGGCAAAGAAGGACTTCGAGCGAGCATTTGAAGTGCTCCAAGCGCGATTTGCAATTGTTTGTGTACCTTCTCATTTTTGGGATCTTCCAACGCTCAAAAATATCATGAAGGCGTGCATTATAATGCACAACATGATAGTTGAAGATGAATGCAATGTTTACATCATAATTGCAGGGAAGCTATGTGCAGAGTGGGAAGCTCACTTCCCCGGAAGCTCATTTTCCAGACTCGCTTCCTCAAACAGATTTGCTTCCTAGGAAGCTCGCTTTCTCGGATGGACTCACTTCTTAGGAAGCTCATTTCCACCATGTCTCATTTAAAATCAAAGGGAATTGTATGTGTGAAGTAATAGGATAGACCATAGTCTATAGCCTAGGGCTGTAGACTCTAAGCAAGTATCGTCGGTTTGGAACCTACGACATCTACTTTTTTCACAAAAATTTCATGTAAGATAAAATCAAAGATATAGCTACTCATAATAACATAATGGGAATGAGGAGATTATATCTCATTTCTCGTTTCCTATGGATTTTTTGAGCCTCGCTTGTCGCTTGTGCTTTGCTCCTCGTTTTCGCTTCTCGCTCTGATAAATATGGTTTACATACCTGACCTCAATTACGATGTAATTGATGAAAATATTATAGTGTCGCACGAGCATACGGTAGAACTATCACAAATCATTCAAAATCACCGTCGTATTCGAGATAGAGGAATACTTTCTCAACTCCAAGTAGATCTTGTTGAGCACTTGTGGCAACTTTAGGGGGCTACTATGAACGCCTAAATACAATAATAAAAGCAAATAATGAAAAGAAACAACTAATTTTCAAACACCACCAAAGCCTCTCTAAAGAATCTGTATCCTAAGGCACCTATAATATTCTTGGGCATTAGGAGTCATTCCACTTGTATCCATCATCATTATTCTCTCATCTTCAGCTATTTGTTTCTGTCGTTATTTATCTGCTTTCATATTTAGCTATATTTCGGCCAGCTCCAATTTTTTGGCATTTGTATGTCTTTTTTCTTCCATTACTTGCAAGTATGCTGCATCAGTTTTCTTTCGCGCTTCCATCATTTCTTTTAAAAGATCCATAACAATAGGCGTTTCTGTGATTTTTTTTGCCGATCTCGCATCTTTCGCTTCTCAGCATTCTTGCCCGGAGGTCTTTGCACAAAATCAGTATTTGGGACGTCGTCATCCGCAAGATTTATGAGACTATCTAGAGTAGAAGGCATCACATTTCGGAAAAAGATTTCGCAGTCTTGCCTTTAAATGATGATTTTTGCTTGCTAATGTCATCCATCCAGTGTAGTCAAGGCGTCTAGGCGATACCTAGGTGATTAGCTCTGGCTAGGCGAGGCGTTACCTAGGCGATAAATTTAATATATATAATTCAATATATATATATATATACTCATTGAAAACAAATCTGTTTTTATATTTATTAAAGTCATTAAAAAAAAGTAAGAAGCGAGACACATGCCTTTTATTAGTAAGAGGAATGCTAACTTTAGTCTCAGTCAACACATGGCTTGTATTTAAAAAAAGTGAGAGTAGGGTTTGACTGAGAGTAGGTTTAGCACTCCTCATTTATTAAATTTCCTTTACTAATAGGAGACGAAGGAGAAGGAGAACACGAAGGAGAGAGAGGGAGAGCACGATGGAGAGACAGAGGGAGAGCATACGAAGGAGAGAGTGCAGCGTACCTGGAGGTGGAGCTACATACAGGTATGTCTCTTCTTCTTCTTCTTCTTCCTTTTTCTGCAGATTTTGTTTTTGTTTTTAGGGCATATTTTCTTCTTCCTCTTTCGTTCTTCTTCTTCTTTTTTCTGCAGAATTTTTTTGTTTTTGTTTTTAGGTCATATTTTCTTCTTCTTCCTTCTTCCTTTTTCTGTAAAGAGGGAGAAGACGCAGAGAGAGACGACAAATCAGCAAGGGGGACAAATCGGTACCCTTCTTCAACAAAAAAGCCCTAAAATGGATAGACTATTTAAAAGCGACCGCCCAGGTGCCTAACGCCTAGGCGCACGCCCAACATTTTTCGACCGCCTAATCACCCAGTCAGGTGCCTCCCCTCCAAAAAGCCTAGGCGACGCCTTGACTACACTGCATCCATCCACTTCGGCTGGAATCTTAACAGATTCCAACAATGGTCAAATATGAGTTTTTTTTAACCATTTTTTCGTATAGTGTTTTTGCATCCGCAATCTGAAAAATACAAATCTTAATTAAATACATACAAAACAACAATAATCAATTATAAAATTTACATTAATATATTTAGGTTTACCTTGTCTTGTTCATTCCAATGTTTTAAAACGCTAAGGCGTGAGGCGAGGCGTTGCACTTGCCTAAGGCGTGTGGCGTAAGCCTCGAGGCGTGAGGCGTAAGCCTTTTGAAAGGTAATTAAAATATATCATTCACCATAAATGCATCATCAATCTCATACATAATTCATAAGTCATTAAATTGAAAATTAATGACTTCAAAAGTATAAATTGAATGATATCAACAATTAAGAAGCCTAATTTCCCACATCTGAATAGTATTGTGAAATATTTTCAAACAAAATCATCATCATTTATCACATCAAATGCATCTTCATCATAATTGCCAACATCCCCTTGAACTTGCACTCCAACGAAGTCATCAAGTTCATCAAGCTCATCAACCAAATTAACTTGTACACTTTTGCCTTTGCCTACATACAAATAAATGCTAAAATTAGTAATCAAGTTCAAAAGGGTTAACTTTTGATTCTTTTAGTTAATTTTAACTTTGCATTGCTTACTTTGTTGTGATGTCCCACTTTTATCATTATGCGTCCTCTTTCTTTTTCCACGATCAGTATTGATAACTGTTGGCTCTACTAAAGTTGTATCTCCTATCACTTCTACTGCAGTAATTTCGAGAGCCAAGTCATCATCTTGCAACCATGAAGCTTCAGATGGAAGAGTAGGATCTTCTTTTTCGGTGATCCACTCGTCGTCTGAGTCAATGTGTTCAACCAAAATGGGATCAACATTCGCATTTGCTTTCCTCCTCATACTTCTCTCCCTCAACTTCATATTATACATCACAAAGACAAGAGAATTTAACTTTTGTTGCTCTAATCTGTTTCTCCTCTTTGTATGTACCTATTATAATTTATTAGTAGAAATTAGTACTTGAAATTCAAGTCATTATAAGTACAAAAAAAAAAGTAAAGATACCTGCTCAAAGGTACTCCAGTTGCGCTCACAACCTGAAGCACTAAATGTCAGACTTAAGACTCGAATTGCAAATTTTGTTAACTCAGGAGTATTTGTCCCAAAACGAGCCCACCAATCAGCTACAATAAACATTAAAATATTAAATATAATACAAACATATTAAGTTTAGTTAAATGATGAACATATTAATAAAATAACTCAATTAATTACCTGGAGATCGTCTCTTCCTTGTGTTGATTGCCATTTCTGAACCAAAGTCTCCTTTTGCTTCATCATAGAAATCTAATTGGCAATCTGCAGTTATGCGCTCATCTTGGTTATGAATCATTCTCTCCATGCATTCATATAACCCCTCTCGCACTTCTTGATCACCCGAGAAGTTCTCATCATAACGAAATTGTGGGTTCAAGTAATACCCGGCTGCATGAAGAGGACGATGAAGTTTAGGAGTCCATCTTTCATCAATCTTCTTCCAAATAGGCGTATACTTCTTTTTTACACCACCACATGCATATGCAATTTTCTCCTTTGCTGAATCCATCATCTCATACAAATAAGGCATCGACGGTCTCTCTTCAGAATCCACCTCCCTGAGTACTGCGACAATCGGCAAAGTTGCTTTTACACAGAAACTGACCGAGGGCCAAAACTGGGGATCAAAAAGTATCGTTGCCTTTGCTATTACACCCTCAGTATTCTTAGACCATTGGCAGTTATTCCATTTTTCTGATGCAAACATTGATTGAAGAGATTGTTTTTGTTTGTAGAGACTTTGTAATGTGAGGAAGGAAGTAGCAAAGCGTGTCACAGCTGGGCGTAACAGCTCATGATTTGTTGTGAAGCTCCTCATTAAGCTCAAAACCCACCCATGTCGATAAATAAACTTGGTGACTTGCTTTGCCTTATCAATCGTGTCAGTAAAAACTTTCATCTTTCCAATATCTTCCAACATCAAGTCAATACAATGAGCGGCGCACGGAGTCCAATATAAACTTTTTCTCTTCTCCATTAACTTCTTTCCAGCTAACACATAACTTGAGTGATTATCTGTGATAATCTGAACAACATTATCCTCTCCAATTTCTTCAACAACATCATCCAAATATTTGAAGAGTAACTCTCCATCTTTAATTGATGCACATGCATCAATCGATTTATAAAACATTGTCCCCGTTGGACTATTTACCAAAAAGTTAATCAATGACCTATTTTTCCCATCAGTCCATCCATCTGACATTATTGTACACCCATACTTTGACCAAGACTTCTTGTACTCTTCCATTAAAATATTGACGCGTGTTACCTCCTCTTTCAAGACCCATGTCCTCAACTCATGCATAGAAGGGGGCTTAAACCCTGGTCCAAAGTTAGCAATGTCTTCGCACATTGTCTTGAAATATGGACTATTTACCAAATTAAAGGATAAAGCATTTCCATAAAAGCACCTCCCTATTGACTTACACACATCTTTTCTTTGTGCCTGCTTCCATGATTTGTTTAAGGTAGACTGACGTGCTTCGGATGCAACAAATTGATCCATGGGACCCATTGGTCGTGGTTGTAAATTCGAGGGAACATTTCCAATACCACTATCATAAGTATCTTGATTAAGCCCTTCAACCCCAACTCTATTCCCAGGAACTTCGATATTGCTTGTACCAGCCCTCCCAATGCTACAGACAAGTTCTGTTTCTCGTTGCTTCTGAATCTTAAAATCATTTAAAGCCTTCTCACATTTTTTCTTCACATCTTCTGGGCATTTTGTACATGCACCCATACCATAATGAGTACCGGCTAAATGATTTTTCAATCGACTAATACCGCCAGTACATTTTTTATTGCAAAATTTGCAATACATATAGCCTTTAACAGTATTTCCTTCATCTTCTTTGGCATATTCCCATGCAAAATCCCTTCGACTAGTCATTGATGTTCCTAAATAAAATTGAAATTAGAAAAAAAAATTATAAATAATATACTCACAAGTCACAAGCAGTCGAACACTAATCATATTAAAAAAGATTATTGTAATTTGTACTGAAATTTATTTATGAATTGTTTATTTTGTGTTTCTTTTGGTCTAAATTGAAAATTATGATTTCCCTTGCAGGATTTTGGACGCTAAAGTGCAGAAAAATTCTTGATTTGGACTATCATTAATCAAATGGTTGTATCATTATCAACAAGGCTGTACATTAAGTTTTAAAAATACACTAAGTTGATTAACTGATAATCAACGGTTGGATCATGCCCCCAGCATCAAGAGCAAAATTCATTCAACTTAAACCCTGGTTAAACTTCAACCCAAGTTCAACTTAAACCTACGTACAACTGTACAAGCCTACAAGATACTTGTTCTCATCTGTAAGGAAGAGTAAAAAAAAAAAAAAGAGGGGAGAGCGTGGGCACGAGTGGAAGACGAGAAGGTATTTAGCATATTAACCTCCTCTTCTTCTTCTTCTTCTCCTCCTCTGTTTTTTTTTTAATGGCAGTATCCAGCAACTGACATATACCAGAGGAAAAGAGGGAAAAAAAGACGGAATGAGATTGGGGGTTCAAGCCGAACCAGAATTTCTGGTTCTTCTTCCTCCTTTATTATTCTCCTCTGTTTTTTTTTTTTTTTTAATGGCAGTATCCAGCAACTGACATATACCAGAGGAAAAGAGGGAAAAAAAAAAGACGGAATGAGATTGGGGGTTGAAGACGAACCAGAATTTCTGGTTCTTCTTCCTCCTTTCTTATTCTCCTTTGTTTTTTTTTCATCACCCTCAATAAAGTCGTAACAGTGCCTTCCCAAAAAAAAAAAAAATCGTAACAGTATGAGATGCCAAAAAAAAAAAGAGGGTGAGAGAGAGAGAGAGAGAGGAAGAAAGGGTTGAATACATACTTGTCAGGAAGGCCGAAACAGTCCTACTGCTGCTGCTTCTTCTTCTTCTTCTTCTTCTTCTTCTTCTTCTTCTTCTTCTTCTTCTTCTTCTTCTTCTTCTTCTTCTTCAACTTGCACAGAAAAACGGAACAATCAGGGAGGCCGAAAAAAAAAAGAAAGGAAGGAGAGAGAGAGAGAGAGCGAGAGAGAAACATACCTGAAATTTCCTTGTTCTTTTTTTTTTCTTCTTCTCCTTCTTTGGGTCGAACTGAAGACGTCTTCAGTAGGTTGTCTTCTTATTCTCGCTGTTTTCCTCTTTTCTACTTCTCTATTTTTGAGAGAGAGAGAGAAAGAGAGAGTCAGAGGAGGAGAGACGTTGAAGTCTGAAGATATCCCTCTTTGGGTTGAACTGCAGAACTGAAGACGTCTTCAGCAAAGATGTCTATTTATTTCTTTTTTAATGTTAAAATTGGGTATTGGACTTCTAAAAGGAGAGAGAAAGAAACGGTAGCTTCTAAACACGTTACTTGTAACTTTGTCTTGTAGCGTAAAATAACCATAAGGCAGCGTTTAATGGCGTACGCCTTTCTGGATGCGTAAGCTTTTATCACGCTTTTCAACAAATGCGTACACTATTCAATCCCACACGCCTTTTCTCCACACCTGGTAGCGTTTTGATAGCGCCTCGCCCTGAGGCGCGCCTCAAGGCGTGCGCCTCTACCGCTTTTTAAAACACTGGTTCATTCTTTCCACTTGGGCGCATATTTTCAATTTGAGCAAAAAAATCACAAAATTTATTGGTTGCATGTTGAATAGTCGCTCATCGTTGTTGTTGTGACTTCTCATTCTGATCATTATCGATTTTCTTGTAGTTGTGGAAGTACTGTCATACTCGCCTCCAGAAAGTGTTTTTGCTTTGGTCGTTTCTATGCACGACATCCATACTTATTCTGAGTTATACTGTCACAAGAAGAATGTCTTCTTGTACGTTGAAGCTGACACCTCATTTTTTTTTTAGCGGTCTCTGACAAGGCGCTAGATTGAGCGGAATGAGTAGGGAATTGTGATGATTAATCCGCAATTTCCTGAGTAAAAAATTCAGGATTTATCTTGAAACTAATTTTAAAAATACTAAAACAACAAAATAAAGTGGTAAAAAATATAAAAATTTACCTTGATTTTATAGGGAAGGCAATAGAGCCGTTGATGACTGTTTAACTCAAAGAGTCGTTGCTTAGATATGATCGTTTAAAACTCAAAGAGTTGTTGGAATTCTTTTAGTTTGAATATGACATAAAAGAGAGTGGGCCCACTAAATATTATAATGCAAAAAATGATTTGCTACCTTGTTGAAAACCCGGCAAATTTGCCGGGTTTTCAACGAGGTAGCAACTAAAGATTCCCGTTGACGTATCTGTTGGAGACGGCTTTTGCTGAGCTGGAGTAGCAAACAACAATTGCTACTCCATTTGCTACTACTCTTGGAGATGATCTTTTAGTGGGGTCCGCTCTCTTTTATGTCATATTCAAACTAAAAGAATTTCAACAGCTCTTTGAGTTTTAAACAGTCATATCTAAACAACGGCTCTTTGAGTTAAACGGTCACCAACGACTCTATTACCAATGGCTTTATTACCTTCCCTATAAAATAAAGGTAAATTTTTATATTTTTTACCACTTTATTTTGTTGTTTTAGTATTTTTAAAATTAGTTTCAAGATAGATCTTGAATTTTGTACTCAGGAAATTGCGGATCAATCATCGCAATTCCCTACTCATTCTGCTCAATCTAGCGCCTTGTCAAAGACTGCTAAAAAGAAACGAGTTGTCAGCTTCAACGTATAAGAAGACATTCTTCTTGTGACAACATGACTCAGCATCAGTATGAATGCCGTGCTCGAAAATGACCAAAGCAAAAGCACTTTTTGATGACAAGTATGACAGTATTTCCACAATTACAAGAAAATCGATAGTGATCGGGATGAGAAGTCACTACAACATTAGTGTGCGACTATTCAACATGCAACTAACAAATTTTGTGATTTTTTTGCTCAAATTGAAAATATGCTCCCAAGTGGAAATAATGAACAAGACAAGGTAAACCTAAATATATAAATGTAAATTCTATAATTGATTATTATTGTTTTGCATGTATTTAATTAAGATTTATATTTTTCAGAGTGCGGATGCAAAAGCACTATACGAAAAAATTGTTGGAAAAAAATTCATGTTTGACCATTTTTGGAATTTGTTAAGATTCTAACCGAAGTAGATGGATGACATTAGCAAGCACAAATCATCATTTAAAGGCAAGGCTGCAAAATTCTTTTCTAACATGTCATCACCTTCTACTCCAGATAATCTCATAAATCTTGCGGATGACGACGTCCCAAATACTGATTTTGTGCAAAGACCATCGTGCAAGAATGCTGAGAAGCGAAAGATGCGAGATCGGCAAAAAAACATCACAGAAACGCCTATTGTTGTGGATCTTTTAAAAGAAATGATGGAAGCGCGAAAGAAAACTGATGCAACATACTTGCAGGCAATGGAAGAAAAAAGATACGAATGCCAAAAAATTGGAGCTGGCCGAAATGTAGCTAAACCTGAAAGCAGATAAACAACGACAGAAATAAATAGCTAAAGAGGAGAAAATAATGACGATGGATACAAGTGGAATGACTCCTGATGCCCAAGAATATTATAGGTGCCTTATGATGCAGATTCTTCAAAGAGACTTTGGTGGTGTTTGAAAATTATTTGCTTTTATTATTGTATTTAGGCATTCATAGTAGCCCCCTGAAGTTGCCACAAGTGCTCAACAAGATCTGCTTAGAGTTGAGAATGTATTTCTTTATCTCGAATGTGACGGTGATTTTGAATGATTTGTGATAGTGCTACCGTACGCTTGTGCGACACTATAATATTTTCATCAATTACATCGTAATTGAGGTCAGGTATGTAAACATCACATTCATTTTCAACTATCATGTAGTGCATTATAATGCACGCCTTCATGATATCTTTGAGCGTTGGAAGATTCCAAAAACGAGAAGGTCCACGAACAATTGCAAATCGCCCTTGGAGCACTTCAAATGCTCGCTTGACGTCCTTTCTTGCCGACTCTTGAGCTGCAGCAAATTGTTTATCCTTATTCTCTCGTGGACATGAAATTGTTTTTACGAATGTTGACCATGGGGGATATATGTCATCGGCAAGATAATACCCCATTTTATAGTCATGAGCGGGGGTGGGGTTGGAGTCAGAGTCGGAGAGAAGGAGATCCATCAGAAGTAGAGATTATGGAGTTGAGAAGATGGTGAAAATGAGAAATGCTTGTGAGAATGAGTGACAAAGTTGTTGCATTTATAAAGAAAATAGTCGAAAATTCAAATTTGAATTGCAACGGTCATTGACGATCATAATAGGTAACAGATAAAAAAAAATAATAATAATAACATTTGCCACCCTCTCTTGGAGTGAAATTTTTTAAAAAGTGTAAATGGAGGTAGCAAATATGTAAATGGGGTAGCAAAATACAATTTTGCTACCTCCATTTGCTACCCTCTCTTGGAGATGTCTTATATGTTTTTATTTGACTATACTGTTAGGTATTGGAAGAAAAAAAAAAGATGGACACAGATTTATGTTGTTCATTGGCTACATCCACGAAGAGATTCAACCTTTATTATGATAATTAAGAAGAAAAACAACGGTGGAAACAATCTCCTTATCATTTGATACACTCCATGCAAAAGCCCAACAAGAAAACGTGTTCATTTTTTTTCACAAGAAAAAACTTTGCTTTCCCCCACTTATTATTCTAAAATAAAATAGTGCTATTTCTACTTTCACACTTTGGGATAAGAAAGAGTCCTATTTGCCTCTACACATCCCATGGAAATAAAAATGATCGAATCCGATACAAAATGACCAATACGTATAGTTTTGGTAGCCCCCTGTATGATATTTATACTGATATGAAATGGGCGATAAATGTCGTTTATTTGTTATTTATGTTTTCATTCATTGTATAATTGTAATTGTGTTTGCTACTTTGTCTTTGAGTCGTTTCTCATGACTTTATATTTGGTAAATTTGATTCCTATAACTCATTTGATTTTTAAAAAAAATTTAATTTGATTTTTTAAAGAAAGAAAAAATTATATGTATCGTCTGAATCCGATATGTATAGGTTTCAATTGGGACCGATACATCCTCCAAAACTGTAATTTTAATCCTTGAAACATCCCCAATAATTTGATGTTAGAATCCAAAATGAAGTATAACAATCGCCCAATTGGAGACAAATATGAGCAACTCTAACGGTCTTACCGTCACTGCAGCCATGAAAAAACATCATATCATAACTCTGACTTGAATATATACCCATCTTCCTTAAGCTTGAAGACCATTGGAAACTGAACATAAGTTCAGCGTCTCTATAGTTACCACTTTGGTTAACAGATTTGTAGGATTTTGACTTGTATGCAAGGTTCTAAATGTTGATATCGCGCGACATGTTGAGCCATGGAAAAAAGATATATTAGGGATATATTACAAGATATATTGTGTATCGGTGATTTTTGAAAAAGTGACAAAAAAAAATGGGGCAAAACATAAAATTTTGCAGTGGAACTTCAAGAAATATTAAAATTGATGTCAATATATATTTGAGAATAAAAACATTTTAAAAAACAACAATGTATTTAAGAGATGCAATAAGAAGAGGGCAAAGATGTGCATTGACGACACAATGTATGAATGATTTATATTCCTAACTTACATAAAATGCTTCATTCATTTCTCAATTAATCATAAATTCATAATTCATAAGATTCATAACAATACAAACTTACATAATAATTCAACACACTAAAAGAACTACAATTAGAACCAGAAGGAGTTATAAGTCATCTCCGTCCTGACTAGGTTGACGATAGTACTGGTTCTCCACATACATATAATACTCTTTCCAACTCATCATATTTATGGTACATGGATGTATACTCATGTACCTAACGCTGGTAGTCATCTGGTCTAAGATGTAACAACATTCCCATTGGTGGATGTTATGGGTGCTGAGACAAAACTGTCACCGGCATTGGGATATGGATATGTACACCTCATACCAATATGAAGGTGGCTCATAACCAGAGACATCCATATGGATATTGGCTCTTTTGTTGTGTATAGCTATGTTCTTGAGAACTCGATGCCCGAGACTGTGCATCCTGGTCATGGTTGGAGAACCGTGTACTAGAGCCCATAGTGACAAAGTCGGGGTTCAAGAACAATTCGGCAAGGGTCAAGTTTGGAAAAATTTGGGAAAAAATAATAACTATAAAAAGATATTGAACAATTTGATTAGATAATATACAAAATAAAAAATTTACTTTGTTGAACTAAACAAATTATTGCGAAATTTGGGAATAATTCGTGAAATTTGGGAACAAGTCTCAAAATTCATGTATAATACGGCAAGAAGTGATTGCAGACTGTAGTAACCAGATGTTGCATATGCATTTGGTCTAGAACATGCAACCATAGTTACCAAACACCCGTATAATACTCTTAGAGGGGGTTGCCGTTTAAAACTGTGTACTTTTGCCGTGTTTTATGCGTATCGCCGCATAATACCCGTTTAATACATGAATTACGAATTAACCGCGTACAATACGCGTGTTTTTGTCGTACTTTTATCGTGTTAAACGCATATTCAATAATAAATGGTTATTAATTAATATCATGATTTTTATTTATTTATAATTTATAATTATTTTTAATTTTCCTGTATTTTTCCCGTGTTTTTGTCGTATAACACCTGTACTTCCCAAACGGATCATTGCTGTATTCAAGGTTACGAAAATCGACAATATCGGCGATATATCGCCGATATTTGTCGTTGTCGGTCATGGCCAACACACCTACACACTTGATGATTTTTTTTACATGTTATCATGAGTTATCGTCGATATATCGACGATATATCGCCGACAACACACCGATTTCGACCTACAGAAGTTTAAAAAAAAAAAATAAATTCGGATCACGGGAAAGCAACGTCTACCCTCTTATGTAGACATGCAGGGTTAGGGCATCCATCCAAAACACTCAATCGTGAACAGAAGACCCGTGACAGTGTGGGTTCTTCATTCCGTTTCTTTAAATCCCACTTATCATTCATCTAAATTTCAAAAAATCAAGAGATTTGAGAGTGGAGATTGAATTTATTTTGGATTTAGAAGGAAAAAAAAAAGGGGGCAAACTTGAGAGTAGAGAAGAAGAATAAGGAAGAAGGAAGAAAAAGGAAGAGATGTGTACCGTGGGTCCGTGGCCATCCACCGTCGCCGTTGTCGTTGCCGATCTGTTTGCCTTCGCCGTCGACGCCCAAGCAAAGCAGCAGGTTCCTCCTCCTCTCTTTCTCCTTTCCTCTATGCTGAAATCGTGAAATGCCTGTATGCTGAAATCGTGAAATGAGACTGAACGGTATATGTTTAATGTTTTAACTTAATACCCTAATAAGGGTTATGTTAGCCTCACTCTATTTTAATATCACATGAACCTTTGTTTTAACTTTAAACCCTAATAAGGGTTATGCTAGCCTCACTCTATGAAATCACATAGCCTTTGTTTTAACTTTAAACCCTAATAAGGGTTATGCTAGCCTCACTCTATGAGATGACATAGCCTTTGTTTTAACTTTAAACCCTAATAAGGGTTATGCTAGCCTTACTCTAGTAAATAACATATTTTATTTGTTTTAACTTAAACTGGAAACCCTAACAAGGGTTATGCTAACTTCACTCTTAAATAATATTTCCTTTTATTTGTCGTTAAGTGGTTTAAACCCTAACAAGGGTATACTAATTTCACTCTTTGTTTATAATCCCCTTTTAATTGTTTTAACCTTTAAGTAGTTTAAACCCTAACAAAGGTGAAGGATAATACTAATTTCACTTACTGTCAAGGTTCTAAATGTAATCAAGTAAAGCTAGCATAACCCTTATTAGGCTATGTGATTTCATAGAGTGAGGCTATCCAATTAGGGTGAGGCTATCCAACTATCCAACATGATATCGGTCAACTTCAGGACCTGCATGTATAACAGATTACAGATAAATAGATTATAGATGAACTAATGAGACAACATGATATCTATAGGTTTTTATTTATTTTGTAAAGATTTATCATAAGCAATGTGTAAGTATCCGAAACTTAAGGATAAATTTACACAGTAATTCCAGCATACGAAATATAGAGACGCCAACTTTTATCACATTTCCATGACTCATCTGACCTTATATACTAGATAAAGATTTAAAGAAGCCATTAACTCATTCTAACCCTGAATTAACACACCAGACATGGAATACCTTTGGCTGACAATTGAATATCAAAACCTATTAGTCAAAGTTTAAGTTATCATATCTTAGAAAACATTCTTAAAGAGCATTACAGGACTATGACTGAATGTTTGGCATATATCACATTCGAATAAGTAACCTTCGTAAAATAATCTTAAACCTTTTTTTTTTTGCCTTTTCTTCTCTGTTCATTTTTTCCTAGTGTTGGAAGGATTTGAAAGTCCAGGATTTCAAAGGAAGTTGACTCCGAAAACTAGATACATTTTATTACACAGAAAGTGGATAATAAGAATTATTTCATTTTTGCTAAAAAATGAAAAAGAGGGAAAAAAAATCCCCAAAACTTCCCAGGACAAAATCCATCCACATTCCAAAAGTGCAAAAGTACTTATAAAATTTTCTGATCTTGCAAAAAGATCGATACAATTTCTCAAGATCCCAGCACAAAAAGTAGCAAATTTACTACTAATCTTTTTCAGAATTACAAAGGAGCTTTATTTAGAAAGTACAGATTTTTCACTTGATATTCTAGCCATTAATCAATCTCTGCCTTGCGTAACTTTAGAAAGAGAGAATTTCAGTACACTTTAGTTAATCCACAAAACGAACACTCATCATCAATACCTCCGCATTAGTTTCCCCTCCTTAATTCACATAGCCTTTGTCCGATGTATTTTGTTTTTCGACATAAAAGTCTTACTTGATTACATTAAACTTGTAATCACCTAAATAACACTCAATATACCTATATTACCTCAAAATAAAATTTCTATATATTTAAAACTTAAACAGGAGTCCCGCACATTAAAATAAAATTGCATCTTCTTTTTATATAATTACATCCACTTCATAGTCAAATAAAATTAAATCCACTTATTTTTATGTAATTACATCCACCTCATAGTCAAATAAAATTAAATCCACTTATTTTTACATAATTACATCCACTTCATAGTCAAATAAAATTAAATCCACTTTTTTGTACATAATTACGCCCACTTCATAGTCAAATAAAATTACATCAACTTCTTTTTACATAATTACATCCACTTAATTGTCAAATAAAATTATATCAACTTCTTTTTACATAATTACATCCACATGATACTCAAATAAAATTACAGTCGTCTTCATTTTCTCTTGATGCAAGATCTTCGATCATGTAACCATCTCCTCTTATTTCCATATTGATTTGGTCCTGTAAAAACATTAAGCTCATCAATTGCATATACAAATAATTTGAAAAACTAAATTAAAATTCAATTATTTATCATATAGAAATAATTTGAGCAACTAAATTAAATTTCAATTATTTATCAACTTAATGCACATTTATAAGTTTTTCATATTTCTAAAACAATTAACATGGATAATCATTTAAAAAAAAGAATCATAGGTTTTGGTGCTTAATTATATTATGTGTTTGACATTAATATTTTTTGGTGATCCACTAGGAAGTATTTTTCATTATGGTACGGGACATAGGTTGGTCGCATGGAAAACCAATGGAAGGGAACAAGTTTGGATCAATATGTAATTATTGTGGCAAAAAAATAAGGAGCGGTGGAATTACCCGGTTAAAGTGGCATCTTGCTGGGGGTGATTCGAATGTGGCAGACTGTCCAAGTTGTTCGATGGAGGTCAGACAAGCTATGAAGACTCACCTTACCACTGGGGCTAGAGAGGCAGGAGCATATCGCGCAACAAAAGGCAATCCGTGCGGAATTGGGACGTGGTCTACAGCCACCAATAGATGTGGATGATGATGACGAAGATGATACTTTATACCCAATTGACTGTATTGGAGTTGACGAGAGGGTAGCATATCGACAAGCCTATCGTCAATCTATGCGCCAACAGTGGGACAGGGATCAGGAGCGTTCATTTGCAGCTCGCATACGGCCTGCCGATTTCAGAGGTAGTGCCGGAGCAGGACCATCAGGTTCGATTGGAAGGAAATCTGATTTTGGGACTGGGACACAACCACATGGTATGTTTGGCCGCTCCCAGAGCATGAAAGTCCCAGATCTGCCACATGATTCATCTCTGTATAAAAGTCGAAATGCAAAACAGAAGCGGTTGAAGGAAATGTGGAGTGGGGGAAGTCTGGTGGAAGCGCTTGGAACAGCTGTATCCAAGTTTTTTATACATAGTCATATGCCTGCTAATGCCGCCTCAACCCCACAGTTTAAGAACATGATTCACGAGGCAGAACGGGTTGGGTCGGGGGTAGAGCCTCCTTCTCCATATGAGATTACAGGTAAATACTTAGACGCAGAGGAGAAGGAGATGAGAGACTATATTGACACTCTAAAGCCAACGTGGGAAAATTTTGGTGTCACTATTATGTGTGATGGTTGGACAGGACCCACTAGGCTTTCGATCATCAACTTTATGGTGTACAGTCAGGGAAGGACAATATTTTTAAAGTCGGTTGATGCATCTGACAATATAAAGGATGCAAAATATATATATGACTTAATGAAGGGTGTTGTAGAGGAAGTGGGAAAGAAAAATGTAGTCCAAGTGGTGACTGATAATGGGAGTGCCTTCGTGAAGGCTGGGAAGATGCTTATGAAAAAATATCCCCTATACTGGACTCCTTGCGCAGCCCATTGCATAGACCTGATGTTACAGGCGATAGGAGAAAGGAAATCTGTAAAGGAGGTTATTGACGAGGCAAGAACGATAACCAATTTCATATACAACCACAGTTGGGTTCTAGCGAAGATGAGAGCTTTGTGTGGTGGTGAAATAGTACGGCCAGAAGCGACGCGCTTCGCCACCAATTTTATTGCCTTACAGAGTTTGTCCAAACATAAAATTGGACTAAAGGCATTGTTCACTGGGATTGATTGGGCAGAATATGGACAAAGGCGCACTGTTTTGGCAAAAAAAGTTGAGGACATTGTCCTTAACAACAAATTTTGGGACAAAGTGGATGATACGGCTGCCATACTAGAGCCTATTTACCGTGTCTTAAGGGTGATAGATGCAGATAAGTGGTCGACTATGGGTTCCGTGTACGAATTAATGCAGGTAATGAAGTTGTCGATCAAGAATATGTCCCCTCGTGGATACAAGTGGGTCCACAAGATTATCGATGCTCATTGGGATAAGACAATGGAGCATCCCCTTCATGCTGCTGGTAAGTTTGATGTTTATTAGATGTTTACATTGAAGTTATTGCATGCTTGTAATACTAATTGTATGTCGTATAACTTTCACGTTTCAGCATATTATTTGAACCCAAAGTATCACTATAACCACAAATTGGGGAATCGGGATGACTTAATGAAGGCTGTTCACGACGTCTTCGAGACGTTGGACCCGAAGTGTAAGAGAAAGGGAGACTTCGGGAATGAGGTGAAATGTCTTTATCTCGTTAACTATAGGATATTTATGTGCATTATTGCATTCTAATATATTCTATCTAATTGGAACATATTTTCTCAAAATCTACAGCTAGTGCGCTTCAGGGATGCGCGTGAGAGCTTTGGAAGAACTGCTGCTAAGGAGGGAAGGTCTAGGATGACGCCGTGTGAGTAATTTCTTCCCAATAAAGTAATTATATTTTATTTCTGTACATCAAAATATATATGAAACTAATGGATAACATCGTTTAATTGTCAGCTGATTGGTGGCAAATGTACGGAACCGACTGTCCGACCCTCAGAAAATTGGCGGCTCGCGTGTTAGCACAGACTGCTTCATCTTCAGCATGTGAGCGAAACTGGAGTACATTTGCCCTCATCCACACAAAGCAGCGGAACCGACTTGGCTACAAAAAGCTGCAAAAACTGGTCTTCTGTCACTATAATATGAAACTACGACTCAGACAACTGCAGATTGACACTGGGAAGCAACCTGAGCAGGATCCTTTAGACCTGATGTTAATTGGTGCCACTGAGGATCAAGATAATCCACTTTCCAAGTGGGTTAAGGTTTCATCACTTGATGAAGATGATGGGTGTCCGAACGCAGTTATAGCTAGCGCGGCCGTTGAGATGGGCATCGATGTAGAAAGGGTTATTGCTATAGAAGTGGGATCTAGCACTAGCGGCAGCAGGAGCAGCTTTAGCACAGAATCATTTGATGAGATGATCAGAAAAAGGTCCTGGGACTTCGGGTGCAAGAACCGCTGGGACAAGCAGATTGTCCAATAGTAATAGTGAGGGTGGTGATGAGTCTAATGACCATGATGAGAGTGATGGAGGCGGCGACAGTCCTGGGGATGGAGGTAACATCGGAGTTGAACCAGAACAGAGGCCTCTGAGCCCATTCACCGCAGAGGCTGACTTTGACCATGCCACACAGGACCAAGATCATGGTGCCCCACCTTCACATCCAGCAGAAAGCCAACCGATTCATTACGTCTCTCATCGAGGAAGCCAGGGCAGGGGCAGGGGCAGGGGCAGGGGCAGGGGTCAGGGCAAGGGCAAGGGTAAGGGCAAGGGCAAAGAACAAGATGTGGGACACGATGCTTGGTTTGGGGGCACGGAACATTCGGGCTCTAGTTCTAGAGGGTCTCAACATACATGGTTCTCCAGCCATGACCAGGATACACAGTCTCAGACATCAGGCTCTCAAGAACATAGTTATTCACATTCCACACAAGATCAATATCCTTATGGATATGTCTTAGGATATGAGCCACCTCCATATGGGTATGGAGGAGACAATTTCCAAATCCCAATGCCTGTGCCAGTTGTGCCCAATCACCCACAGTATCCACCAATGGGCGTGTTACTACATCTTAGCCCAGATTACTACCAACATTATGTACATGAGTATACATCCATGTACCATAATGTGATGAGCTGGGCACAGTATTGTACGTATGTGGAGAATCGGCACTATAGTCAGCCAAATCAAGACAGAGATGATGACATCGAACCTCCGCGTAACTCCTTCTGGTGGTGATTGTAGGTTTTTTGGTGGGTTGTATTATGTATGTTTGTATTATTATGAATCTTATAAATTATGAATTTATGATTGAATGATAAATGAATGAAACATGAATCAATCATACATTATTGTCACTCGTCAGCGCACATCTTTGCTCTCTTCTTATTGCATCTCTTATCTACATTGTTGTTTTTTTAAATGTTTTTATTCTAAAAGGTGTATTAACATCTATTTTAACATTTCCTCAATTTTCACTATAAAATTCCATATTTTGCCCTATTTTTTTACCATTTTTTCCAAAAATCACCGATAAACGATATATCTTCCGATATATCTTTTTTCCGCGGCTCCGACATGTCGAGCGATATCGACATTTAGAACCTTGGCTGTATTATACCCGTACCCATACTTGGCAACTATGAATGCAACCTGTAATTAGAGCATGGGCAAGAAGTGATTGGGATCATGGCATGATCACTTACTGAATAAATGTTTTCGTCTTGGAAGTGAATGTTTAAAGGTCCATGATATCTGATATTGTTGCTTGAAACCTCACAGAAATATAATTTAGTAGAATTTTTTTCTTGTTTCTTCTTTGTCATTCTTTATTTCATCTTGTGACGGGGACTTAATTTTAGGAGTGCTAAAATTTTAATTGTTTGATTATAGTTTAAGAGGGAATTCTTTTGGTAACAGTTCAAGAGGCAATTCCTCATGCACTTCTAGTTTAGAAAATATGACTAGTATTCAAGTCCTAGTCGATTGATACCCCGATTCTTCTATGCCAAGGTTTACATAGTATTGAGAATTGGTTATTCCCAGATCCCTTTTCCCTTAAGAGTGCTGAAAGAAACTGCTAAAAGGTTAGTTTCCGTATTATTAACCTGCCAATTTTAAAAAAAAATATATAAAAAATTGGGCATCTTGCGCGATCTATCAGCATTTGAATGTCAGCAGAACCATTTTATGCCAATTTAGGCTTGTCTTTACTTTGAAGAACGTCATTTCATTTTCAGGCCAAAATATGCTTGTCCATACTTACAAAAAAAGGTGGCTATTATTTATTTGGTACAATGTCATTTGTTTTGGTATGTTTTGAACACTCGAGGTTATGTGGATGATTTTGATCTCTTCCGAAGAAAATTGAGCTGTGGTAAATTGAATGTTGACAGTAGTAAGGGAGAATTTATTTTATTTATTTTTATTTCGATAAAATATGATAAATATCATTTGTTTTGGTGGGTGTTGAAAACGCTAAGGTTATGTGGATGATTTTGGTCTCTTCCTAAGAAGATTAAGATGCACAAAATTGGATGCTGACAGTAGTAACTAGCAATGCTTACCCAAAGTTCAAAATTGTCCTGACTGAATTTAGAGTAGCTCTTTCTTTTTTTCTTCTCCCTGTCTTTCAATAATTGGACAATAGATATCAGTAAATACTCAAATCTCATTTTGTTTGTGCTTAAGCAAGGATATAACTACTGTTGTTTGCCGATTTTTTGTTAACTTGCATTACATTAGTAGTGAGATTCTGTCTTCTGGGACTGTTCTCTCTCATGGATGTATGCCTGTGCCTGCATTGTCATGCATTCTGTGTGTGTGCTTAACTTATTTTCAAGGGCAATGTGAATACTAATTTTACTGATTAGACGGACTCTTTGTTCTCAGCTGCAGATTTTGCTGTAGACCAAGAGGAGCAGGTTTTGAACTGTAACCAGCCTGATACTGATGATGGCATAGCTTATGAAAATGAAGATGAGGAAGCGGAGGCAATGATTGAAGAATCACCTTCAGGTATTGAAACAATTTGGAGTCGAATTGGTACTTTTTCTATACTTTTTTGTTTTTACTTTTCTTCTCCAGAATTCAGTTAGAAGGTGGTGGAAATGGGTACTTTTTTTTTTGGTGTCATGGAAATGGGTACTTGAAAGTCGCTCTGTTGCAGAAATCTGTATTGGCTTGGCTCGGTTTCCTAGGATTCCAGCTTGACCCAATTATGCTTATATTTGGGATGATTTCTATCTATTTTTCTTTTTCAATTGATGGGATGACTTTTATCTCTATTTGTACCCAGAGGACAGTGTGGCCCATGTTCAGTTGAACTAAAAGTGAAAGTTCTCTGCCAAGGACACTTCTTTTTGAAAAGATTCAAGGTGGTGTACTGATGGTGTTTGTATGCCATAAGCCGAAAAAGGGAAGGGCACACACCTAACTGGGGATCCTGTTGGTCTCTTAAAAAGGTTCTTTAAGCAGAGAGGATTAGTTACTTTGGTCTGGTAATTTGCTGTAGGAAATGCTCATTAAAAATTCATGCCATCTCTCTGCAAGAAGAGAACAACTTTTGCCTCTGCCATCTAAAGCCCACTTGCGTCATTACTGTTTCAATATTTCTATCTTTAATCCTTGTCTGTTGTGTCCTATTTAATATCATGATTTTGCTGTATACTTTTGTAGGGGACGAAGCTGCACATAGCAATGATTCATCCTGGAGCATGGATTGTACCACAGTTCTAACAGTTAAGACTATACACATAAGCTCTCCAATTTTAGCAGCAAAAAGTCCATTTTTCTATAAGGTAAAGACCTTAATTTTATTTAAGCTGATTTTCTTCCGTTGCTTGCTTAAATTATTTAATGTTTTTTTATCTAGCTTAAAATATATAATGATCTTTTTTTCTCTAGCTCTTCTCAAATGGGATGAGAGAGTCGGGGCAGCGACATGTAACCTTACGAATCAATGCTTCTGGTAAATACAACAAAATATCAGTTTCCTACTCTATTTTATTAGTACATGCCACATGGAATTTATTATTTATTTTGGTGGAGCGGGCTCTTCTTCTGTTTATTATCTTATGCTATTTGTGTCCATCAGTCATCTTTTTGAAATCATGGGTGCATTTTTCTATGAAAACAAGTACATCATCCTTGTTTCTTGTGGTTGATTTATGTGGTAGTTGAACCCATTCTTGGGTTCCATATATACCTATCCCTCCCTCGCTCCCTCCCTAAGTTCCAGTGGCTTGTCACTAGCAAAACTTATTGCTTCATTCGACTAGACAATGTCACCTTACTACCTTGTATTTTCTGTTCTTTTCTTTTTCCCTGGAACAGAGGAAGCTGCCCTCATGGTGCTCCTGAATTTTATGTACAGCAGTACCTTAACAACAACCACTGCTCCCGCTTTACTGGATGTGCTGATGGCTGCTGACAAATTTGAGGTTGCTTCATGCATGAGGTACTGCAGCCGGCTATTGCGGAACTTGCCCATGACACCCGAATCTGCCTTGCTCTATCTGGAGCTTCCTTCCAGTGTCTTAATGGCTGAAGCGGTTCAGCCGCTGACAGATGCAGCAAAGCAGTACCTCGCTGCACTTTACAAGGACATAACCAAGTGAGTTCCTCTGTTATACTTATCTTCATTTTCTTTCTAAATAACCTTAGATTAAAACTTCAGGGCTTTCCTGTCGTTTAGGATCCTTCTTTCTACTAATGGTTATAGGCAAGAGTTGTGTTTCTTTGCATGATGGAGTGGCCACCTTATTCCTTCTGTTTTCTAAAACTATTTGACTTTGTAATTGAGATCTGGACTAACAACATTCTTTTTGGAGGTGGGTAAGCAAGTTGTTTCTAGCAAACCCGTACTTATTTTTTTGGCTTGATAAAATGGGATTGGACCATTGACACCTACTTTGTTGTCACTTACTGCCAGATTAAGTCGAGTAGAGGTCTCGTGGCAACTTACTTCCCATGACATGAAATCAGGCCACAGTTGGTTGTGGTGGATTGGCCTTCATGTACAATTTTCGAATAATTATTATTTTTGCAGTTAATAATCTGTAATTAGAGGCTTATTTATTTTCCACACTTTTGATTAGGTTTCAAAATGAAGTGCTGAACTTGCCTCTAGCCGGAATTGAGGCGGTGTTGTCCAGTGACGAACTCCAGGTGGCATCAGAGGATGCTATCTATGACTTTGTGCTGAAGTGGGCCCGTGCCCAATACCCGAAGCTGGAAGACCGGCGGGAGGTCCTGGGCTCACGACTCGGCCGCCTCATCCGCTTCCCTTACATGACCTGTCGAAAGCTGAAGAAGGTTTTAACCTGCAATGATTTCGATCATGACCTTACAGCCAAGGTCGTGCTTGAGGCCCTCTTTTTCAAGGCTGAGGCCTCGCACCGGCAGCGCATCCAGGCTACGGAGGAGTCGACTTCCACCAATCGTCGCTTCGTGGAGCGAGCCTACAAATACCGCCCTGTTAAAGTGGTGGACTTTGAACTGCCCCGGCAGCAGTGTGTGGTGTACCTGGACCTGAAGCGGGAGGAGTGTGCAAACCTGTTCCCGTCGGGGCGTGTGTACTCGCAGGCATTCCACCTGGGTGGACAGGGATTCTTCCTGTCGGCCCACTGTAACATGGACCAACAGAGCTTGATCCACTGCTTCGGGTTGTTTTTGGGAATGCAGGAGAAGGGGATGGTGACCTTTGCTGTGGACTATGAGTTTTCCGCGAGGTCAAAGCCAACGGAAGAGTATGTGAGCAAATACAAAGGCAACTACACTTTCACAGGGGGCAAGGCCGTTGGATATCGTAACCTGTTTGCTATACCGTGGACGTCCTTCATAGCTGATGACAGCCTTTACTTCATCAACGGCATTCTCCACCTAAGGGCCGAGCTCACCATCAGGCTCTGAATCATATATCAGGTTTTTTGTCTGGAGGTTTGTATTGTTATGCTTGTTGATTAGCTCCTGTTACATTTTTTTTTTCTTTTTGTTAATTTTGGGGCTCAACAGAACTCCGATGATGATAATCTTTTCTTTATAATCTGTACTTAGAAGAAGGGGGAAATATGTAAATGGGGTTGGTGAAAGGGGAAAGAACTTTTGTGCTCTGATTTGGTTTAGTTATGAAGGCAATCTGAAAAAATGTGCAGGGGGCCCTTGTATTGTTATATTGTTACTTTGTGGTCATGCATCTTTTGATCCCTCTTTTCTTTTCGTTTTTTGGTACAGAGGAAGTTCCTTCTAGGCTTAGCTCAGCCAATAAAAAAAATTTAACCTTCCTTATGATTTACTCCCTCATGTCGTTAATAATATTTTAAATCCAAGGTTATATTATTTAACCTTAGGGATGAGTGAATCTTAATCATAGTTAATGGGTGTCAAATAATTCATTTAGTGATCTGAGAGGTGTGCATGTATCGTATGGGCGATATATGCACATGCATGCTATCCCCTCTTTAGGAGGTGTGCATGTCCGGTATGGGCGATATATGCACATGCATGCTATCACCTCTTTAGTTAAGTGTTTCTCACGTGTCATGAGGTGATGCCCAAGTAATTTTTGGGCATTTGCGAGAAGTAATCTGTTGCCGAGCAACACCTTTATCTTGACATTGGAGGATAAACGGGATAAACCGAAAAAAATATGGAAAATAATCACCTCCTCAGTGGGTAGTTGGAGGATAAATGGAAAAAAATATGAAAAATAATCACCTCCTTAGTAGGTAATGCGAGGAGGTGCGTCTAGGGTCCTTTTTTTATGTCACATGTCCCTCTTTTAACTCTATTTAAGCAATACCTTTATCTTGACATTGGAGGATAAACGGAAAAAAATATGGAAAATAATCACCTCCTCAGTGGGTAGTTGGAGGATAAATGGAAAAAAATATGGAAAATAATCACCTCCTTAGTGGGTAATGCGAGGAGGTGCGTCTAGGGTCCTTTTTTTATGTCACATGTCCCTCTTTTAACTCTATTTAATTGTGTTTAAGATTCACTCACCCCTAGGGTTCACTCATCTACCCTTGGTTTTTAGAAAAATAAAATAATTGTTTTTAAACACAAGATTTAAAAAAAAAACTAACTAAAGTTCATGGCAGTTGAGTTGGCTTTGTGGGAGTGAGGAGCAATAGTTCGCTCCTCAGTGGAGCGAACTTTTGTTAAAAAAAAAAATATAGAAAGTGATTAAAAACTCTCCATAGTTGGTACTATTGAGAGCTGGACATTTGGATTGAAAATCCAATGGCTCCATAAGAGGAACCAAGAGAACAAAGGAGATCAGCCATTCTCGCCAAAATTTGTGCGGTGCGGCTATTAAAGAAACTGAAAAAAAAAAAAAAGTGCAGTAATAAAAGATTGGGGTGCGCCTAACACCTAGGGGTGATACTCGAGCCGAACGAGCCGAGTAGTTAGGTGTTCAAGCTTGGCTTGGTAAAAAATTTTATTGTTCGAGCTCGGTTCAAACATTAATAATACTTTTCGAACTCGGTTCGTGAAAACATAAATAAGCTTGACCTTTTAACGAACCTAAAAATAATTACTATTAAATAAAAAAAACTTGGATTTTTTAATTTTCTTAAAAAAAATCCTTAAGCTAAGCTGAGTGGGAAAGTAGCCAACTCGTTTGACCCTTCCCACCTAGCCAAGCCGATCTGAGTAGATGAGGGGTCAGCCAACTCATTTGGTACTTTATCACTTTCTCAATACCTTTTATAGCCAACACACTTCCCAACCCAGTTGTTCTTAACCGATGTCGGACTATATTTGGTCTCATATCACCTTCAAATCACATCAGTATTTGTATATGAAAGGAAGCAGCTTCGTTTGTCCAATTGGATGTCACCGTAGAAGGTGTCGAGGACTCGAGGGCCACTCCCACACCCACACATGGTCACACCCACATTCATATGGCCTCAGATTGTCTCTGGCGAAGCCAGAAAGTCCTTGTCTGGGCCAACCGTAGAATAGGGGACAAGTGGTGGAGAAGTCAAAATCATGGGCCCCATGATTTTGACTTCTCCACACACTATATGACACGTGGCGATAAGGAGTTGAGATAAAGGGGGAGAGATATCAAATGGGGAGAAGTCAAAATCATGGGGAGAAAATGAAATGACTTCTCCCCTTTTTAACGCCACATGTCCCCTATTCTATGGTTGCCCGAGAGGGCTTTCTGGCTTCGCCAGAGACAATCCGAAGCCCACTCATACACCGCCACACCCACACCCACACCCACACCCACACGGCCACATGACATGACACACCCCACATGGTCACACCGAGATATACTTAACTAATAAAATTAATATATTTATTTTTAGTATTTAAATAAATTATATATATATATATAATCGAACCGAGCTTTTATCGAGCCGAGTAGGGGTGTGTTCAAGCTCGGCTCGTTTACTAAATAAACGAACGATACTTGAACTTTTAACGAGCCGAGCCCGAGTAGTTAACGGACATTTTGTTCAATAACCACCCCTACTAACATCCCCTAAAATATATGATCGTACAAATAGAAAATAGAAAACCAGATCCTCTTCAGCATATGCCGGAGGATGCCTCCCGAGTCTTTGATAATCACAGCATTCCACCGTGTTTTCCAATAATCTTATTTGATTATCAAAAATAAATAAATAAAAATAACCCTATATTTTTTTTGATAACCCTATTTGAATAAGCAACTTTTATAGTTAACGTAATAAAAAAAGAAAAGAGAAATGTGAGCGAACTTCCAAAACTCTAAGTATCCTGCCTGTTGAATAATGTTAGCCCTACTCTCAGTCAATCCATACTTCCAAAACTCTAAGTATCCCGCTTGTCGAAGAATGCTAGCCATACTCTCAGTCAATCCATACACTTGCCCTCTACCAATCGCATGGCCATTTTTTTTAGGTGAGAGAGTGCTTTAATTATTGTAGAATGAACAAATGATTAGTGGAGGGCAAGAGTCGCACTCCTCCTTGCCTGCCACTACTTTCTCATTTTTAGAACCCGTTGAAACTATAACTTCCTCATTCTCATTCTTAAAAGAGTAATTTTGAAGGGGAGCTACCTTTATTTAAAAAATAAAAACGTTGTCAATTTTGTAATTATTGAGAAGCGGTGATAATTTTGCAAAACACTTTCTTTTCATAATTATAAGATTGTCACCACTTAAATCCAAAAAGAGGAGTTCCGCTTTTCTACCATGAACCAGAGTTTCCTTGTTTTTAAACTCTTTTTAAAATAAAAAATGCTAGAAACTCCCTTTTTTAAGACTCACTCTTTTTATTAGATAGATTGTTGTCTTTCTCTTAATGGAAGATAATAACACGTCTTTCTTTTGAAGAAAGATAGTTTAAAAGAGGGTAGAGTTAACATTACCCAAAAGGGAAAGTTGTTTTCAAAACTTTTGGATGAGATAGTAATGACAGGTGTTGCATCCAGAGATTATTAAAAATTTGAAATCGGTGTCTAATGGGGGCGTTTGGATTGGATTTTATTAGCTAAAAATCAATTTTGATAAAATAGATTTTGTAAAATAAATTGTCAAATAATTATTTTTTCAAATAATAGTATTCGGGGAATACGAAGTTGAGTCTATCATCTTCGTATTCCCCAAACACTATTATTTGAAAAAGTGATTATTTGACAATTAATTTTACAAAATCAATTTTATCAGAATTGATTTTTGGCTAATAAAATCCAATCCAATCGCCACCAAAGCTAGTACTCTTAAAAGCAATTTGACAAATGTAGTGCGTGTGGTGCCTAGAGGCATGTCCCAGTGGATCCAATTTCGTAGAAGTGTTGCCTCAGAGGCATGGCTGAGTGGATCCCATTTAGTGGAAAATAACATAGTTCACTTGGCTCTAACATGATGTAGAGGGGTGTTTTGATTCTTGAAGAAATGGGGTTTACTGCAACCTCAATCTAGCCTAAATCCGATATCCGGACCGTTCTAAATTGAGTTATTTTTGGGAGAAATGATTCAGAGAACACAAGAAGGAAGAAAGGGAAAAAGAAGGAAATGATTTAGAGGGAGAGAAGAAAGAACGATGAAGAAAAGTAGTGACAGAATGTTTTTCTTGATGAATCCTTTACTTTCTCTCTCTATAAATTCTGTTTGGAAAATCTTTTGGGAACTTCGAGTAAAGTCTCTCCAAAAATCTCTCTCTATCTCAAGGGGGGGGGGGGGGGTCACCTCTATTTATAGGTGATTATCAAAATCGTAACTAACTTGTACAGCTGTCATAACCGTTTTTGTAACCGACTTTTAGAGAGAAAATATTGGATTTCATCAAGATAAAAGCGTTTTGTCACCATACCTCCTTTAAGCTTTTATGACCAAAGCTTTCAGATATTTTCTTCAAAGGTTAAAAGCGGTATTCACAATATCCATCTTTTAACAAATTCTATCTAAGCCCTCCAAACCATAACTCATCATCCTCCCCCAAAAGCAATTGGTAACTACATCGTGAAAGCGGGTCATACGTTTTCATGGTGTATTGTCCTACTGAGGTAATATATCAGTGTTCAGACAGCAACACTCCTCTTAGAGTAATAATCATGATAATAATAATAATAACGATGATAATAATCATCTAATAATCATCTCAAGTCCAATAGGGAAATCATAGGTGTTGGACGAGGACACCCTTCCCGTAGCTCAGGTCCAATAGGGAAATCATAGGTGTTGGACGAGGACACCCTTCCCGTCAGGCCTTAAGAGAAACTGAGGAAGAAATCCATCCTCAATGCTTTCTCCCTGACTGTCAGCCCAGGAAGTAATCCATGCTTCACTGGAATAGGTAATGAGGGGAAACAGCCACACTCATTCCCACGGGGAGGTACCAATCCATACCGTTCACCCCTGACAAAACAAATCTTCTTTCTGGCAGAAGTCATCAGAAAGGCATACTAGGAGGGTACAAATCCATACCACACCCATCATCAAGAGAAAGGCGTTGAAAGCCAGAGCGAGGCAATGAAGCCATATAGAATATCTGAAGGCGTTGAAGTCTGAATTAGCATCAAAAGCATTTAAAGCCTGAGACAGCATCCGAAGGCGTTAGAGCTCAAAATAGCATCCAAAGGCGTTAGAGCCTGAAACAATATCCAAAGGCGTTAGAGCTTAAAATGATATCCGAAGGCGTTAGGACTTGAATCTGTGTTAATAGCGTTAAAAGCGCAATAGTTTCAACTTTCACCAGTGATATAAGGGTAAATTTGTCATTAATGAGCAAAAAATCCCTTTTTTATGAACTTAAAAGCATAAGAGCTTAAAATCATCATTGATCATTAATGGCTAGAATCATCATTATCAGATAAACATGGAATTCTGTTAACCAACTCTCAAAAATGATTTTAATATACATGATATGTTAGAACATCTTTTGAGCCACGTGTCATTATTTTATTGAATTATGAACAACGTTCTTAAATTCAAAATTTCACAAATCAAGCTTTTCAATAACCATCATCAACACCGGGCGTCCCTTTTCACTCATTTTTAACTATAGTTTAGATTCACTAAATCTGAGGATTAAATAAGGGTGGTGATACCTGTACCCCATGTAAGAAAATCATAAGATCTTTATTGTGATCATTAAGAAGAGGCAGTCGTGGATGTAACCCAACATTATATGTCGACCCCCTTAAATCAGATCCGAGTAAATAATGAGAAAGTATCTTTTTTACATGCACTTATCTCTCTTTTATAGAGAGAATCATCCATAACTGATGTCTTTATGACTATCAATTACTGACGCCTTTATGGTTGTCGTTACACTATCTGATCAAGGGTTTTAAATCACTTCTTGATGATTAAATTAAATGGCTTTTAGTCAATAATTCCAATACCCCAAACTTTGATGATTACACCCTATTCTTAAAACAAATACCTAAAAGAAAATAAATATCATATATTCCCTTATCTTCTTCATCCTTCTTTCTACTAGTCTTCCTCTCATCAATGACCAAAGGTTCCTGCAATCCTTGTCCCACTAAAGCACCTGAAAACTCCTCTCTTTTTCCTTTTGCTTCCTCGTAAGGCGACAATATCCTCTCGAGTAAGGCGGCTGTGAAAACTAGACTGAAGGTGTTCAGTTGAAGCATGGCGCCTAGGCCCTCACAATACGGGAGATGAAGTAACTAATCAGATAATTGAACTTGGGCCTCCAGTTCATGGCCAATTCTGTCTCATCCACCTACCCTCTCTTATCATCCTCACAATCCTCTTCCCACATTCCCTATGAAATCATCAATGACACCTCTTGTTTACTCCAAAAGTCGAGACTCTTTTATGGAAGTGCCTTAGGAAACTCAAATCTGATCGGTGATAGTCCCAGCATCACTTTGGTCTCCAATAGGGACAAAAATGTTCATATGGTGATTTTTTTTTTTTTATGAATCCAGCATGTAACTCTATGCTCACATTGTTCTTCTTCATGTTCCACCCAAACTACCCCTGGTATCAAAGAAAATGGAGTTTTTCAGGTGCTTTGGTTGAAGAGAGATTGCAGGGATTAGTTGTTAAGGACAAGAAGATATGGAAGAATGATCAAGGTAAGGGTAGATATGGTATTTGCATTTGTGCTTTATTCTTTTAAAGATTGGTGTATAATCATCAAATTCTGGGTGTGGGTTTTACCACCCTTAAATAATTTAATTTTAGTTTTTAAAAATTTAAAATAAATTTTTTAATCAGAGTTAAAATTCATAACCAGAATTAAAGAGTGTTAGAAGCTTAGTTAAAGGCTAGTCTGGCCAGGCAAAGTAAATCCACTCCCTTTATTGGGTGATTCGGATTCCACTAACTTTAGGTGTGCAGTTAAGATGTCCACCTGTAAACGCAACTTTTTTTTGTTTTTGATGAATGTAAACGCAACTTTCAATAATAGGATCTAACAAATACATACTAAGAAGGTGTATGGTAACTCTAATCTAAATAAGTAGAGCTTATTTGAAAATTGGGTGTATTTAGACTTTAAATTGTTAAGCTAGGTGGGGTTTGGATTGGATTTTATTAGCGAAAAATCAATTCTTATAAAATTGATTGTACAGAAATTAATAGTTAAATAATCATTTTTTAAAATAATTGTGTTTGGAGAATTCAAAGTCAGACTTCTTATTTTTCAAACACTATTATTTGAAAAAATGATTATTTGACCATTAATTTCTACATGATCAATTTTATTAGAATTGATGTTTCGCTAATAAAATCTAATCCAAATGCAAATGCCCATTTAAATTTTATTAAATGTCTAGATCTTTTAGTAAAGACTTTAGAGGTAAAACCTTTCCTATAAAAAGTAATTCATAACTATTTTTTTCTATAGAGGTAAAACCTACTTCAAAAAAATATAGACATTCAATTAACTTTCAACTTAACAATCTAAAGTACCATTAAACATAATTTTCAAATGAGTAATAATTTCCTCCACGAGTGAGGAGGGAACTATCGCTCCTCGCTCTCACAAAGCCACCCCTTCAACTCAACATGAACTCAGGTTAATGTTTTTTTAGCCCTTTGGTTAAATTCTTTTACTTCTAAAAACTAAGGGTAGATGTGTGAATCCTAAGGGTGACTGAAACTTAACCACAATTAAATAGAGTTAAAAGAGGGACACGTGGCAAAAAAAAGGGGAATCGAGATACACCTCCTCGTGTCACCGACCTCCTCGCGTCACCGCCGACCGAGAAGGTGATTATTTTCCTTTTCAAATAAACTCAACAAGCTGCCTTTACTTGGCGTCCCATGAAACTTGATATGAACAAGGCCTATGATCGTTTGGAATGGGACTTTATAGAACTTGTTCTCAAGAAAAGTGGTTTTTGTGATAAATGGACTCATCTCATTATGCAATATATCACAACTGTGAATTATTCTCTCCTTATTAATGGGCAAGCCGAAGGGTATATCACACCATCTCGGGGTCTTCGACAGGGAGACCCGTTATCCCCTCATCTCTTCATCCTGGCTTCCAATTTTTTGTCTCATTTAATCGACAAAGCCAAAGATGTGGGTGATATTTCTGGCATCACCGCTAGAAGAGCTAGTCCAACTATCACTCATAGCCTTTTTGCTGACGATAGCATACTTTTTTGCAAGGCATCTCCGCATGAAGCTGGTAACATAAAGGACCTCATTGAGCATTTTGGAAGGTTATCCGGGCAGCAGGTGAACTACAATAAGTGCGGGCTGATGTTTAGCAAGAACACCCCCCATAAGATCCAAAAAATGATAAGCCGTATGCTAAAAATCAAGATCATAGCAGGAGCTGGGACGTATCTAGGGTTGCCATCGGTGTTTGGAAAGTCGAAAGCGAATTTATTCTCCAATATCAAGGACCGCATTTTGAACCGTATGCAAAGTTGGAAAGGGAAATACCTTTCAAAAGTGGGGAGGAATGTCCTTATCAAAGCAGTAGCTCAAGCCATTCCAGCTTACGCCATGAGTTGTTTCAAACTTCCTCTCACTCTTTGTCGTGAGATTAACTCCGCAATAGCGAATTTTTGGTGGGGCCAAAATGACAACAAAAGGAAGATTCATTGGGTCAAGTGGAACACTATGTGTACCAACAAAGGAGATGGTGGAGGGGGCTTTCGTGACCTTATCTCTTTCAACCTCGCCCTTTTAGCCAAACAAGGGTGGACTCTGGTGAAAAGACCGAACTCTACTTGGGGCCAACTGACAAAGAGCATCTATTTCCCCAAAAGTACGTTTATGGAAGCCAAGCCGGGAGCAAGGCCATCATGGGCTTGGAGAAGTCTGCTTGCTGGCCGGGAAGCGCTCAAGCTTGGTCTCAGATGGAATTTGGGTAATGGAAGATCCATAAAGCCGTGGGATGAAGCCTGGATCCCCACCCTTCCCGGGTTCAAAGTCCAATCGACAAAGCCTGATCAATGCCCTTGCAACACAGTGGCTGATTTTATTAATCCTTCCCATGAAGGATGGATGACAGAAAAGCTAAGGCAATATTTTAACCAGGAGGAGATCTCGGCAATCACCAAAATCCTTTTCAGCAAGCATGATGGAAATGACGAGATAATATGGCATATGGAGAAAAATAGGATTTTTTCAGTTCGGTCGGCTTACCATGGTTACAAGGAAGCAACAACTAATAGGAGATCAGGAGGAGCCAGATCAGATAATATCATAACCCTGAAAGGGTGGCGGGCCTTATGGAAGCTTCATCTCCCTACCAAAGTAACCTGGTTCATTTGGCAGTGTTTAAATAATGCGATTCCAACCCGCGAAGCCTTGGTAAGACGGAGGATTCCAGTTGAGCCCCATTGCCCTATCTGCGAGAACCAAATCGAATCGGCCTCCCATATCCTTTTTGATTGCCAGGTAGCTCGGAGTGTTTGGTGGGGGTCATCCCTTGCTATCCGAACTGATCAAGGCGATGCTAGAAGTCTCAAGGACAGGTGGCAACAATGGATCAACCAAGACTTGGTGGAGCATCAAAAAACATCCTTCCTCACCATTTGTGCTTCCCTTATGTGGAATCTCTGGAAGAGTAGGAATGAGAACTACTTCAAGGCTGTCCCCCCAGATCCGAGGCATATCATCTTTCAAGCTGAAAACTTGGTCCAAGAATGTTTCCAGGCAATGAAGGTAAATGATACAGTCCAGGAATCGAGATTGCCTCAACTAAAACCCCACAGAGGTCTCGGGAGTCCCCCCCTTCGGGGCTGGATTCGTATATCGTCGGATGGTGCTTTCAACCCCCAAAATCAAATTGGGGGGGCAGGCTCTATAGCTCGTAACTGCAAAGGAGCTATATTACTGGGTTTTACTCAAGCTATCCAGGGTGGGTCGGCTTTAATAGCCGAAGCGATCGCACTTCGAAATGCGATTGATCTTGGCGTTTCGCAAGGATGGCAGTAGGTGGAATTTGTTTTGGATTCAGAGATCCTCGTTAAGCTACTTCAGCATCCCCGGATGAAGGAACCTTCGGAAATTGCAGTTATTTTGGGGGACATCAGAAGGGAGGTAAGCAAGATCCCAAATCACTATGTTGCCCACATCAGTCGCTCAGCTAACACGTATGCACACAAGTTAGCAAACTACAGCATGGGGCTCTGCGCGCATCAAGATTTTCGGTGTAACCTGTTATCTCCATGGAACTGTAGAAGCATTTTGGCTTCGAGGACCCCTCAGTATGGTCTTCAGGGTCCTTGAAGCTCCCTGTATCTCCGACCAAAAAAAAAAAAAAATTACTAACACCTCTAACCCAAGAGAATAATTGTAGCAAAGAAATTAAATTTTCGTCTCTTATGAGAGACACGTATTATTGAGACACAACACGTAGGCATTCGATACGTTTCTGTTTTTTGTTTTTTTATAAAGTCGTTTCTGTTGTTTATGTAACAGAGCGTTTTTTAATTTTTGTTAATCCACCAAAGGAAAAAAAAAACAGTTCGTTTTTTTTTATGAGCAATTATCCTCTCAGGGCGAGGAGCGGATTATTGATCTTTGTCTTCACAAAGCCCCCCTTTAACTGCCCTTAGACTATGGTTAACAAAGTCATAATTCTTGTGATGAATATTTTTTCAATTTTGTTTTTCAAAAAGTAAAACAATCACCTCCTCGGTTGGTGACGCGAGGAGGGGCGTCAAGGCTCCCATTTGCTTGCCACGTGTCCCCTTCTAATCTCATTTAACCGTCGTTAAGATTTATCCCCCATTAGGGTTCACCCATCTACCATCTACCCTTCGGCTTTAGAAAAAAAAAAAAAAAAATTAATTATAGGATTAAAAAAAACTAACCCAAGTTAATGGGAGTTTAAGGGTCGGTTATATTAGAGCCAGGAGGAATAGTCCTCCTTGGCCGAGGAGGGGACTATTGCTTAAAAAAAAAAAAAAAAAAAGTTATATGTTTTAATCTTAAGAATTAATAAATTTTAACCACAGTTAAAAAAAAAAAAGATACGTGGCGAGAAAGGGGACGAGACACCTTCCTTCGCGCGAGGAGGTGATTATTTTCCTTTTTGCTTTTTGGATACAGACTACAGTAATAGAAATCTAGAAGGGGTCTATTTGTCTCGGTAGTTTCTAAAAGAGAAAGGAGAAAGGGTTTAATAGTCTCTCTATAAATCCTTCCAAACGCAGCCCTCGTTTATTCAACGCTTTCTCACTCACAAGCGTCCTCTGCAACAGAGCCGAATCAAAGAAGAAATTGAAGACTTGAGAGGAAACAATATCAAAAGCTAGGGTTAGGGTTAGGGTTTCAGAGATCATCAGAGATGCCGAAGAACAAGGGAAAGGGAGGTAAGAATCGCAAAAGAGGGAAGAACGAAGCGGACGACGATAAGAGAGAGCTGGTCTTCAAGGAAGATGGCCAGGAATACGCTCAGGTCCTTCGAATGCTCGGAAATGGCCGATGCGAAGCCATGTGCATAGACGGAACGAAGCGTCTCTGCCACATACGTGGTAAGATGCACAAAAAGGTCTGGATCGCTGCCGGCGACATCGTCTTGGTCGGACTCAGGGATTATCAAGACGACAAGGCCGACGTCATTCTCAAGTATATGCCGGACGAGGCTAGGCTTTTAAAGGCCTACGGCGAGTTGCCGGAGAACACCAGGCTCAATGAAGGTATCGCCACCGGGATCGATGAGGAGGATGACGGAGCTGGCGACGATTACATCGAGTTTGAGGACGAGGATATTGATAAGATCTAGGGTTTGGGATTTTTCTGTCTCTGCCCTTTTAATTACTTCTTTTTATTTCGAATATGGATGGATCTAGGGTTTTAATGATCAAGTTCTTATGATGATTTTGTTGAATGTACTGGTAATTCTAACGGATTTATATTTGATATGGGATTTATGAATTAGTGTTTTTGTTTGTTTGTATGGGATGCAATAATACCTAGCTATTGTTTGTTTATCTTCTGCAACTTCCCTTCTTTTTGTGAGTATAAACACTAACATATGGGGTGGATACTGAATAGACCCCCTGCAAAACTCGGTCGTGTTTTGAATCTCCAGAACGCTAAAAGGATTCGCATGAGGGGGTGCAAAAATACAACGAAGGTGTTAAATTGTTTTGTCTCGGTGGAAGTTTATTGGAATAGATTTATTGCAGTAACCACACACACACCATGTATTATGCTAATGAATGATCTTTTTGTTAATCTAATTGCAACTTTTATGATTTATTGATCTAGGTTTTTCGTATTGTGATTAGAGCGCAATGAATTTGTTGTAATTTTTTTTTCCCTGTTTTTTTGGTGGGATGTGATATATTCTTTGTGGTAAGATAACTAGGTAAAGCAAAGGGCCATAAATCCCTTCTAAGGTTGGGTGAAGAATATTCTGGTTCCATTTGTCTGGATGGGGAATGCCTTGATGCTGTTTGTTCCTAAAATTCTTATCAGAAGACAGAAGGAGATTAGATTGAGTGATTGTTCCTTACCTTATCCTTTGCTCGCTTGGTTTACTTGCAAATCTATTTATATTGTATACTTGCTTAATAAATACAATTTTGTAGAGTTTCGTTAAAAGATATCTTTAATTTTTAACTGATGGGTTGTTTGATTTTCTTTGATGTCAATTGCAATTTGGGAAAATGGTAATCAATGTCCAAATTCATTTGGGAATGTCAAATGAGGTAGTGAAAATTTTGATAGAATGATATTTTTGCAGATTTTGTCGCTTCCAAGAACAATCTGAGTTCATCTTATATTGGTAAACAATTAAATTGTTTGCTTTCCTGTCAATACTTTTCTTTTGCTTGAAGTCGATACTAGAGTATTGAGTTGGTGTAAATGTCTGGTAATTGACTTGCATGGAGGAAACGGAATGATTTAATTGTGATCAATTGCTTGCTTTTAGGAACTGAAGTGCATTTAGGCTTCAAATATCCTTGATGAAAAGCAAGGATATTATGTGTTTGATCTTGAGAGTTGAGACATACTTTGGTGAAACTTGATGGATTCCTTGATCAAGGGATCTCCGTTAGTTATCTGTCATATTTTCTATCTGTTTCTTATATGGGGTTTACTTTGCTTGTTAGAATACATAATCAATCTGCTAGCTTTATCCCATAAGGGATCTCATTGTTTTGATGCAGAGGCTGATGGGAAATAGCTGAGGTTAGGGATGGATCTTAATAGGGAAAAAGGAAATTGACAGGTACGGTGAGTTCATCAGGAACTATTGTTTGATGGAGTTCTTGTGGAGGTGGGGGTTCATTTAGTGATGGCGTCTCTTGTCTCTTGTTGATTTTCGTAATCTTTTCCGTTTTTCCTTCTTTTTTCTTTTCCCCGCAGTAAGCAGCATTCAACTGTTAGGGTAAAATTGATGAAGCAATATGAGACTGGTTTTTTTTTTTATGAAAGAAAACCCCACAACCCAGCCCAAACACAGACTAGGGCTGGGCCGCCCCACCACGGGCCAAGATCCTACCACAACCCAAGGAAGAAGATGAGCAAACTCAAAAGAATTATGGGCCCCAAGTCCATAGCTAAAAGCTACTAAGCTATGAGACTGGTTTATCTAATTCATAGAACATGTGAAGAAGTATGCTGAACTTGGTTTGTAAAGCTTTGAGACTCAAATGAGCAGGTAGGAAGTTGAATTAGCATTGAGGCATCTGATTAAGGTTGGGAATGGTTTTGGGAGATGATTGATGCAACAATCTAAGATTGGTTATCCTAGGTGCTGTAAGGTGAGTTAGATAAGGAGAAAGATCATTTATGAGGCTTAGAGACTGTACGGTCCGTAATTAGGGAAGTTATTTTTAGTCATTTTATGAACCCTACTACAGTGGTAGAAGCTTTGCTGATGGTCTAGATCTAAAGTCGAATATTGTCTTTATAAGTTTGGTGGCTCACAAGTAACATGTATCAATATCTCAAGATTGCTTTTGGCTTCTTCCAGATTAAACCATTTGATAGTAAGGTGTGAGTAGTTAAGACAATTGGTGGATGTTGATGGCGAGGCGCTAAGTATCTGATGTGGTCATAATAATCACATGTTTTGGTGCCTTTTGCCAAGTATGATGCAAGTGCGGTATTTTAATGGGTACGTACACACCCCTGGCACTAACAAAATTGCCTCAGTAAAGGAGTTTCAGTGGGCTTTGGCCTTTGCATGTCCCGACATAGGGTATTGGCACCTTGAACGTTCACAACTACTCTTTGCACCACGGCCATGCCACCTCTAGGGTAACCTTTTTGCGTCGTCACAAAGTGTGTTACAAAGTACAAAGTGTATAGGGCCCCAGCATGGAACTACAGCATCTTGGCATTGTTGCATCTTAAGCATGGTGCCTTCATGCATGCCTCTTAACACCTTTGGGGGTGGCATGGGGGCCTCATGTGCCCTCAACATAGCGCGTTATGGCTTTCACTCCCTTGGCCACAACACTTGTGGATATATGGAACCTTAAACTAAAGTTTTTTAAGGGAGTAAAGGGGGCTTGTGGTTTGGCTGCTAACACTGGTCAAGGCGGGTGTCGTGAAACATCCATCTCCAAAAGGGGGTGTAAATATGGTGCCGCCTTCAATAGCCCACTTAGAATTTTTGAGAGCAAATGTCAGCGTATGACACCTGATGTAATAACTCGAGACGATATATATTCGTTTGATCCCATGGGGGCAACCTGTGTTTTCCTTGAATGGAAGAGGTTGGCAATGGGATTTTTTTATTTTTTTTTTTGGTGAAGAAGGTAGGGGAAATTGAAAAGGGCGTATTAGCAACTTTCCCTTCTCTATATGATGTATAAAGAGGTTCTTCTGTAAACTGAATTTATTGGTAACTTTTTTTTTTTTGGTAAACTCAGTAACACCACAAAAGGGAATACTGAATTTTTTTTGGTAAACTCAGTATAGCACAAACCAACCAAAAGAGTTGGGGTGAGAGAGGCTCGAACTCTCGACCTCAGGATCACTCTTAGCTATGAGACCTACGCGCTAGCCAACTGCGCCACCACCCCTTTGTTGTCTTCAACCTGAAATCATATTAGAAAACTAGATTTTAGGTCCACTTCGTAAGCCAAAATATATTCATATTTTTTGCACATTCTGGTTGTTGGTAGGAGTTAGAATCTCTTCCAGGTAGAGTTAACAACTACCCTCACCTCTCTCCATGGGATTGATCCCGGGACCTCCTTCCTAGGCAGGGGCATACACTACCACGCCCACAGTGTGTACACCCAAATATTTGATTCCTTAGTTTGACATTGATTTGGTCAGTCCGACTCACCTGTTAATCCCAATTAGTAATCAATCATGATTCTAGTCCAGTTAAATTTCAATCCAGATCGAAAGATAGATGAGATGAAAATTTATGTTTTTGAAATTTAATTCATAGAAATGACTTCTTTATTTCCAAATTGAATCATTCCGCTTCAAAATGCAGTCAAATGACATTTCCAATTTTATATTTCCAGGAATTAAAAACCACTTCCTGGGAATGAGTCCAAACAACCCCTTAGAATTCTCCAGTTCTATATTTTTGTTCTCTGATCCATCCAAAATAAGCCCATGAATTAAACAGCTGGGATTTAAAGTGGGACAACACACGCCTCTGCTTTGCTAGGAAGCAAAGGGAAGCTGCTCAATTGCAAATTGCCTAGTTATATGGCATTTGTTCCAGCCCATATCCAAATGCAAGAGAAATATAACCTTACCTATTTTTGAGATGAAAATGTCGAAGCTGTTTGTGAAGAAAAATGAAAATTGTCATTCCAAGGAATAAGCTGGTTGATACAAGATGAAAGGAAAACAGAGAGCGTTTACATTAAAGGATCCAAGTGCCTCTTATACAGGAGATCCAGAGAGAACCATTTTGAATAAATGATCCCAACTAAATGTAAAATATTTTTTTCGCCCAACTCATATTGGGATCTATTCGGTTCCAGCGATCTTTTTCTTCAATGCTTCAATATCCGTGGCTAGTTCTTTTCTGCTCGACTGAGAAAACAAGTGCATATTTGTTAGCAACAAGTGGATTGTAATAACAATATAGGCATTGACTTGAACCTTTAAAAAAATTTAGTCAAAAGAATCTCTGAATGATAACACATGGACCCATTAAGTGAATGTTGTATAAAAGGTTGAATAGCTCACAAGCTACCCTAACGAGGTCAGTTGCTGATTCTGACAGTGGATTCTGTGATCCACATTGTCTGAATCATCTTGGCATAACCAACCAGACTTTGTGCTCCACGTCAGTGTTGTTCAAATACGCAATTAGAATGCATCAGCAATATAATATCGCAAATTCTAATCTACTAAACGGGGGCTGCTAAATGCATCAAGGTCAGGGGCGGAGCCAAGATTTTGCAGGGAGGGAAGCAATGGTTGATTGATAATGTTAAAAATTATTGATAAGTTGTGAAGAATGACGGGAACAAAATATTCTTGGTCTAGAAGGAGGGGTTCGCCATAGCTCCCATATTTTTTTTAGGGTCAACCGATCAAGTTTGTGGACCATCTCGTTTGTTTGTAAAGATTTTTTTTAGGGGGCAGCTGCCCCCCTTGCCCATGGCTATGCACTCTTAAATTAATGAGGTGTCCTTTTACATAACAAATCATTTTCAACAACAAATAATCCATGTCCATAGAGTGGAAGTAATTTGGATCTGATGCATGTCAATCCATCATGTACAGTCTTTCAAATCTTACCTTAAAGAGAAGGTATCGGTAGACAAACCATCCAGTATATCCAAGCCCTACCAACTCCATGATCTTTGGAAGCTGGTAAATAAAACGAGAATCCATTTCAGAGTTGTTAAAGAAAGATATAGGAAGAAACTAAATTAGTTAACTTTCTTGTGCTAGCCATCAAAGACTGAAGAAGCATTCATCTCCTTAATTTATTCCGACTGAAGAAACAGAAACATGTATTTAGTCAGAGCACCTACCAAAGGGACTGAATTGATGGCACCGATGACAATGGAAGATAGCCAAACTGCAACTATTGCCCCACCTCCATAGAGAAGTACTGTGGACTTGCTTTCAAGTGCATCCCACTATCATTCGTAAAGACAGAAATGATTTTAAGAGTTAACTATGATAATAAGCAAATGGAAAAAGTAATGCCTGAACAGTATGGTTGGTAAACGAACCAAGCTAATCGTGAACAGCTCAAGTTCGGATAGTTAGAAGCTCATTCATTTAATAAATGAACCGAGCTCAGCTTGATTTTTGAGCTCGATTGGTTAACGAACCTAGATCGAGCATGAAGGTGCCCGGCTCGTTATATATATATATATATATATAACAAACCAAGTCAAGCCAAGATAAGCTAAGCTCAAGCTTGTAATTTTTTTACGAGCCAATCTTAGACATAGATTGTGAAGCTCAAGGCGAGCATGAACACCCCATTACTCGGCTTGGCCCTGTTACTCCCTTATTGGACAGTCAGACCCGATAACTGGGTATTCAGACACCATGCAGCCCAACATGAGTCAACAAGCCATGTCTTGTCTTGATGGTGACCGATTGTGTCTGGCTGCCTGGACCTACTAAACATTGTATATTATTCTCTAATAAATACTGCATATTCAAGATAGAATGGGAGGCTCTCACCTTCTCCTTCAAGTCCTCTAATACTTCAACAGAACTGGATGTCTCTTCAGAAGAAGAAGCTCTTGTCTGGAGCGAAGAAAACCTGCCGGAATCTGTTTCAAAAAGAAATCAGAGATATATAAACAACTAGTACACAAAGCTCTGATATGCTGTTACATAAGATATCAGTCTTCTGATATTGGTAATGATTTGACAATAATATTTTATTAGTAGTATGTGTTGTATATTTGGAATATTACATGCTAGAAGCAATCCTTTTGGAACTTATTTATACAATGAGAATATCCAAGAGAGTATTGGAGACCCTAAACTTCTCTAAGTTGGTATCAGAGCAACCCAAACTCTTTTGATTTTCTCATCTACCTCCAATCTTCACTATGCCTTCCATTCACTCAACGGCTGCGCGAACATACTAAGAAGAAACCAGAAACATGATGAACAATTGAACATGGATTTCTCGATAAAACCAAAGCACAAAGAAGAAACTCCAATGGAGATTCTTGATTAGTTAAAAGAGTTGCACAAAGCTTGCATTCCTTCAGGTCTGAAGTGAGGGGCCAATCAAAGGTAATCTTAAAGACTTAAACCCTAAGTTTTGGCCTTATAATGGGCCTTCCAAGAATACCCATCTATGCCACAAGATATGATGCACTTTATCTTGAAGAAAATAGTGGAAAGTCCCAGCAGCCCCTGGGATCCTCCAAGACTGCAATAGAAACTCAGATTTTAAGGCAGTACCATGAGCCTAATGGGATATAAACCTCTGATGAATTTGTTGAAATTTCAAACTCTTAGCTATTTCAAAATGTTCATCTAAGTATAAAGTTGATTGCACAAAATATATCTGGCTTGTTCATTGTCAAACAATTTAGGTGCCAAACTACAGAAATGAAGTCATCTCTCAATTCAATAAACAAGCAGAAGAAGTAGAAACTTGTGACGGGATCTGGGAATTATAAAACCTATGGTTTTGGCCATTTCTCGCCATAAATCCCACCCTTGGAACCCTATCTTAATTCCCAAGAGGAAACCCACTAGGGGTTTAAAGGAGCTTTTTGTCGGAAGAACATAGTTCCAGTGGATTAGTCTCTTGTTTCCAATGACCAGCTTACTGAAGCTACCATCTCTGTCAAAATAACATCTCTCCCACCACACCCATTCTGAATTATTGCCTCCCAACTGAAGCTTTTCCAAAAAAATTAAATATATATATATATTAATCATAACACTGTTTTGCAAAATTGGGAACTACCCAGATCATAAATTTGTTCTGCCATCCAAGTTAAGCTGTCAATCTGTTATTTGTATGTCTTCCTCAATGAGAAAGAAAGAATGAAAGATCAGTACCTGAGAACTGCTTGAAGGAAGCAGAGAAAGCTGGACATGTGGAACGAAGTGGGAGGTAAGGTAGGGAAGAACGACGTGAGGTTGTGGCTGTGGGGAGACGAGGCCCCAACACGGCGGCCGCCATGGAAGAAGGTGTAGCTGCGTACGCCATAGCCATGGCTTCCTTCTCTCTTCGTTGACTACCTCTCTTTCTCTATCTCTATTCTCTTTTTCGCTTTTACTTTTGATTACTAAACTAAATCTTTCCTACCACCATCCATCCCCTCTATCTCTTCTCTCTTTTAGACACCAACTCTATCTACTGACACGTAGCATAGAGGAGCCTCCTGATTGGACAGTCGCCTATCTAAAATCTAAGCTTCCTCTCAGCCTTTAGTTTCTATTGTTGCCTGCCCACAATTTTTGTTTTTTTTTGTTTTTGTATACTCAATAACACCACAAACACGCCAGGGCTTTGTCCCAATGGTAGTGTATCCCCTGCTTTAGGGGGGAGGTCCGGGGTTCAATTCCCGCGAGGGTGGGAGTCGTTTATACTCTCCACTCGTCCACTAACCGAACAGATACTAACACCCAACCCGGCGTTGCTGCCTAAACGTATATCTTGTACCAAAAAATAAAAAAAAATAAAAAAATAACACCACAAGGTGATTACTTACTGATGGCAAAGAAAGGAAACAAACACTCACGCCCCCACATGCAGACAGACACACACTCACATACACGACACACATGCACACCACACACATGCTGACCACACACGCAGCCTTATAAGCTTCACCAAAGAGCTTCCCAAAGCTGGGTACCAACCGTTTGGGATGCTATGGAACTAGGGCTGTCAAAAAAGCCCACGTAGAAGGGTACCCGACCCTTGCCTACCCTCCAAAGTCCTTTGAAGCACTGCCCTTCCCAGCCCTTGGGCCGGGCAGAGTTCAAAATCCGGAACCCTTGCTTATACAGGGCTGGGTCAGGGCTCATCCTGGCTCTGCCCTTTAAAGCCCTGCCATTCTCCTAAGTTGCTATACGGTAGCTAAGGTCTATAAACCATAAAAGTATATATATATTTATGAAATTACTCATTTCATCATTTTAAACGGTCTAATAGTAGGGTTAAATGAGTAATTTCACATGACCATCGTTATAAAACCCCTCAAGGCCTCGACACTCGTTGCGAACCCTAACCCTAATCCCATATGCGAAATCACCTCCTCCTGCTTAGAGGATTTTGATATATAAATTTTGATCTATATAGTTTTACTTTGTTTTATTCTATCATGTTTGTCACTGACAAGGAAAAAAAATTTAACTTTGTCATTGCTCTTTTTGTTGCAATGTCGGTCCCAAGCACGGATAAAAGAGGAGAGTATTCATTTTCATGTCAGGTTGACAGTTAGTGTAGAAAAAAATTTCGTCATCTCAAATCACGAAAAAATCCTGCTCTTTCTTCCAGCCCTTTGGCCCTACCCTGACCCTTGAGAGCAGGGCTAGGGCCCAATCAATCCTGGCCCTTGAAGAGTTAGGACTGGCCTAGGGCCCTAATCTTATAGGGAAGGATAGGACTAGGGTTGACCCTGGCCTGCCCTTTGACAACCCTATATGGAACTTATAAGGGCATTGCCTGCCCACAATTACTCCCTCTGCATATCTGTTTCCACTCATCTCAAACAAGTAAAAAATAAAAATCATATGCGATGGTTCTCATCATAATTGGAGGATTAAACTAATTTTTAACAGCTCTTCCACCCCAAAAATATAAGGGGGTGGGGGGGATTTGAATATTGATTTGCAACATTTGGCCCTGTTTGGATCGGATTATCTTACTCAAAATCAGTTGTAATAAGAATTGATTGTGTATAAATCAATTGTCAAATAAGTATTGTTGTAAATAATATTGTTTGGTTCAACTTTATACAAAAGCAATTTCTAGCATAATTGTGTTAAAAATTCCTCTCAAATTCACCATCTCTCTTGATTTAAAATAATGTGATTTTTGAGAAATTAATAATGATAAAATTGATTTTTTTTTTCTCAATGAACCAAACTAGATTCCCAAATCTCGGGTCCAAAATTGCTTAGAATCAATTTTAAGTGATTTAATATTGAATCGAAAAGTCCCCTTAATATTTCACTGTAGATTGCAGTGTGAGGATAATTGTACCATTTACCTTTAACAATCTAAATGGACTAGATGTATGGATGTTAACCATTCATTGATTGGGTCCCCACATCTCGAAATATCACTAAAATTAGCAGAATCAAATGGTTGTGATGATCCGTTTAGGGTGATTTTCAAGTTAGTATATATATATCTATTTATAATACTTGATTGAGGCAATTCAGTCAGTAGCCAACAAGCTTAATGTTGTAGCACATTATCAAAATGAATAATAATCTTGTCTTGGTGAAAATTACCCTATTAGTCAGCATAACAAAATATTCTCCATTGTCCTTTATGTGAGTAAATTGCAGGTCCACTCATCATTCACTAATCCACTAACACTAAGTACAATAGTAGGCAAATGTTGTTGTATACCACAAAAAGAATATACTTCGACTTATATTATATATATATATATATAATATAAGGATGATCTATGGTCATCTAAATGTTCAATTTTATGTTTGAATCTTTAAATTATTTTATTGAGGTTGGCAAAAATAATAATTACTCCATTACTATTGTATAAGAATTGGAATTTTTCACTACACAGATTCAGGCTTTAAAACTAAAATATACGAATAAAAGCTACAATTTTGCAGGAAAAATTTAATAATTATAAACATAAAAGTAAATTATGACAATTGGTAAAAACAATTATAAACATCGAATCATCTGAACCATTTGATCATTTACATTCTTATTTGAAAGCTTTTAAATCATAAAGTTAGATTTGCAGGAGACATACCTCAAATAAATATAATAAGCTTTGAAATTTAGATAATAAGCAACTGATGTGGAGAAAAAGATTCCTCCGGTTAGAGTCGGAAGAGATCTTTCAATGACCAACAACATCTATAAAACAAGTTCCATTTTGTGAAAGATGATTGTTAGGAAAAAGATACTACAACTCCCATCATTCTTTCTGTAAATAAATAATAACAAATAGTTATGAGAACACTAACTAGGAATTAAACCATATATCTAGTTTGTTGATGGCCGCGATGAGTTTACTAGTTGATTCCAAAGCTCGAATGTTGGATGTTCTGTACTGGAACCATAATTTCGCAGGTTGGGCCTCAGCTTACCAAGAAAAGAATCTGGTTTCTTAAGAAGGATTCATCGGAGGCCTATCTGACTGCAATCATGGGTTCATGCACACCATGTACAAGCGCATGGGTTCTGACAACATGCCTGCAATGCATTCATCATGGCCGTCAAGCAATGGTGCTGGCCCTTGCATCACCATCCTCCTGAAACAAAGCCTTCATAACAGAGCCACACGAGTTAATCCCATGAATTGTCTGCTTTTCATCCCCAATGCTGCTTCCTGAAGAACGTGAACGTTTCTTCTCTGTCATTGGGGTCTCACACACCACATCATAACTGGCCCCACTACGTTCCTTCCTCTTTAGCAACTTCGCAAGAGACTCCGACTTGATGTGCACTGCCTTTGACTGCTTTGGGGCCCACACCCTCTGCAAATCTGGCACCCAGCTTGTGAATGATGCAAACCTCTTAGCTCTATCTCTCATATGCTGTGCTTCAATTAACCGGTGTGCATGCTCCTCTTTCCTAATCCCTCGTGGGCTCTTATTGTCATTTTCCAGAGGTTGGGAGGAAAACTCATCTTCTGCAGAAGTCGATTCATTGCCTCCTCTAGCATTTCCACTTACTTTGTTTTTGTCTAGTTTGTCTCTCCAGGGTTGGTCACTGTCCTCACTATTCAGAAGGGACCCAGGGGCTTCTCCATCCTGGTCATCGAACAACAATAAATCCATTCTGGTGTAGATTCTACGGACCACGTCTCCTAGACAGTGAGAATACCTGCAATTTTAGACATTAAACATTATTTAGTCTAATAATAGCTAATTCTTCTTCTTTCCTTGAATAGTCACCATCTAGTCTTCCGTTCTCTTAAGCAATAGTGAGTTAGTTACGTCTATAATTTAAATAATTATTGACAAGAGGTATTTAGAAAGAATCCAAAAGTATGTTTCTTCTCTCAAGGAGGTATCAATATATAGGTAACAATCACAACCAATTAGGAAACTAAATCAGATCCTAAATTAGATCCTACAATCAATCCCTACACAATTGACTTCTATGATTAAGCTATAAAATTAATATACACTAAGTACTAACAACACTCACCCTCAAGTTGGAGAGTTATCAATAACTCCCAACTTGCTACAAATAGAGTCGATGGCATTCTTGGGAAGAGCTTTAGTGAAGATATCTGTTAGCTGACAACCAGAAGGTACAAATAAAGTAATCATGTCTTTTGATTCCACTTTAGAGCAAATGAAATGACAATCAACTTCGATGTGCTTGGTTCTTTCATGAAAGATGCGATTGTTAACAATATGAATAGCTGCTTGATTGTCACAATAGAGAGGTGTTGGACCTTGTGCTGGAATTCCGAATTCTTGTAAAAGAGTTCTCAACCAAGAAAGCTCACAAGCGGTATGAGTCGTTGTACGATATTCTGCTTCAGCACTAGAACGAGCCACAAATGATTGTTTCTTACTTTTCCAATTGACTAAATTGCCTCCTATAAAGGTACAAAAGCCAGTGGTGGATTTCTGTCTGAAGGTGATCTTGCCCAATTAGCATCAGTATATCCTTCAATGCAAAAGTGTCCAGATGATCGATATAGAAGGCCACGGCCTGGGGCACTCTTAAGATACTTCAAGATACGTATTACTGCATCCATATGAGGAACTCGAGGACTAGTCATGAACTGGCTCACAATACTAGCTGCATAAGAAATGTCAGGCCGAGTAATAGTTAGATAAATAAGCTTACCTACAAGTCTTCGATACATTTCTGGGCCATCAATCAAGTCACCCACATCTGGCATCAATTTCATATTAGTTTTCATGGGAGTGGCTTCAAGTTTGGAGCCAAGATAACCTGTCTTTTAGAATATCGAGAGTGTATTTTCTTTGGGATAAACTGATGCCTTCTTTGGACCTTGCAACTTCAATACTGAGAAAATAACGAAGCTTACCCAATAGTGAGAAAATTTGAGCCGAGATGATGAATCAAAGTTTGGATACCTTCCTTGTCACTCCCAGTTATGACGATATCATCCACATAGATAACTAATATCACAATACCAGTTCTTGTCTTCTTAAAGAAGACCGAATGATCAGCTTGGCTTTGAGCCATGCCATGAGCAACTACCGCCTTACTGAATTTGTCAAACCAAGCACGTGAGGATTGTTTGAGGCCATAAATAGACTTCTTAAGGTGACAAACACACTCTCACTTGGACTCAAACCCAGGTAATTGAGCCATATAAATTGTCTTAGTAAGATCACCATGTAAAAAAGGCATTTTTGATGTCAAGTTGATGAAGAGGCCAGGCAAGATTTACAACAAGAAAGATAATAATACAAATAAAGTTTAGTTTGGCAACTGGAGAGAAGGTCTCAGTGTAATCAATGTCATATGTCTGAGTAAAGCCTTTAGCCACAAGACGAACCTTGAAGCGGTCTATAGTACTGTCAGGATTCTGTTTGACACTGAAAACCCAACGACATCCAACAATCGGTGCACCTGTAGGTGGGGGAATAAGATCCCAAGTATGGTTTAAATCTAAAGCATGCATTTCCTCTTCCATTGCTTTCCTCCAACCAGGCTGAGAAAGAGCTTCCCTGTAAGACTTAGAAACACCGAAACATGATACAGATAAAGAAAAAGCTTTAAAGGAATGAGACAAATGATCAAAGGAGACAAAGTTAGAGATAGGATGATCAGAACATGTGAGCGTACCTTTACGAACTACAATAGGAAAATCAAGGTCCAAGTCAAAAAGAGGGAGAGATGGATCTGCAGGTGTCGAGGTGGATGGGGGAAGCAGTAGAGAGGACCTCACAAGGGCAGGTACTCAAGCACGAGATGCATTCCGTGGCCGGCACGGAACATAAACCTCAGGGAGAGCAGGAACAATAGTAGGGATAACAGGTGCAGAAAGTAAAAGGTCCTGTAACTGACTTCCTTCCGAAGAATAATATGGAACATCCTCAAAGAAAGTCACATCAATACTGACAAAGTACTTATGTAAGGTAGGACTATAGCACCTGTATCCCTTTTGAGTACGAGAATAACCAAGAAAGATACACTTGTGGGCACGAGGATCAAGTTTGTCACGACCAGGATTTAGATTATGAGTAAAAGAAACACAACCAAACACTTTTAGAGGAAGAGGAAGCGGTAAGAACTGCATCACCCCAAAAAAGCTTAGGAACATTCAGTTGGATCATTAGAGCATGAACAATAGTGAGAATGGGCCCATTCTTTCTCTCAGCAATGTCATTTTATTGAGGAGTATGAACACAAGATGTTTAATGTATAATACCCCTAGACTCAAGAAATTGCTCAAACAAACATTCTTTATATTCAAGAGCATTATCAGTACGAAAAATAAGAAGTTTGACATTAAATTGATTTGAAACACTTGAGATCTATCTTTAAGCACACATACCCATGTTAAACGAGAATGATCATCAATAAAAATGACAAAGTAATAAGCACCACATAAACCAGTGGTGCGAGCTAGACCCCAAACATCAAAGTGAACCAGCTCAAAAGGTTGTAAACATGGTTCATCATGTCGAAGTTGAAAAGTAGCTTTATGATGTTTACTAAGGCCCCATTAAGTTGTACTTCCATTTTCTGTTTTTTGTTTCTAAAAACAAAATTTTGAAAATCTTTACACAAAACATGTTTGGTAAACTGGTTTCTACTTTCTGTTTTTAAAAATTAGTACCAAAATTTTTGAAAATCAAGGTAACAAAAATTTTCTACCATCTCTGTTTTTGAAAACAAAAAACAAAAATAGAAAACACGGACCCACCATCACCACCCATCACCACCACCGCCCACAACAACCACCGCACCACCACAATATTACCACCACCACCACTACACCACCACTCAACACTCACCTCCACCGCCACCCACCACTACAATACTACCACCACCACCATCCACCACCAGCATAATACTACAATCCACCACCACCACCACCACACCACCACTACTCACCACCCACCACCACCTCCATTGCCACCACCACCATCATCTACCACCACACCATCACCACCACCACTACCACTACACCACTACTCACCACCCACCACCACCTCCACCACAACCACTACTCACCACAATAAAACCACCAGCACCACCATCCACCACCACCACAATACTACCACCACTACTCACCACCCACCACAACCCACCACCACAATACAACCACCACCATCATCACTACCACCACCACCACCATCACCACCCACCACCACACACACACACCACCACCACCACCACCACCACACTACTCCCACCGCCACCACCACCACCACACTACTCCCACCGCCACCACTCACCACTATCACTACCATGAATTGAAATTATTTAATCATATTTACCAAACGCGTTTTTTTTGTTTTTCTTTTTAAAAAATAAGTAACAGTTAGTAATACCAAACATGTTTCCTACTTAAAAAAATTGAAAACAAAAAGTCGTTTCCAATTTTTAAAAACAGAAAAACGGAAGTGTATCCAAACGGCCCCTAAGTTCACAAGTCTCACAATTAAAACTAGAAAAAGAAGGTAAAGAGGGAACAAAATGCCGAAGATTGAGTGACGATGGGTACCCAAGATGACAGTGCCATTGATATAGAGAAGTTGTAGAATGAAAAGCAGATTGACCCGAAGTGCAAGATAGTTGAGAGTAGTAAAGTCCATCATGCTCAAATACCCCATCAATCACCCTCTTTGTCTTTAGATCCTGAAAAACACAATGAGTGGGATAAAAAATTACAAAACAATTTAAAGAATCAGTAAGTTTGCGCACAGACAATAAATTAAAAGGAAACTGAGGCAAATATAGAATAGAGGAAAAAGTAAGGCCAGGAGTGCTAATAGTAGCTATCCTTTGAATAGGAGTTTTAGTGCCATTAGCGATAGTAACAAACGAGGGAGAGGAGGTACGAGAAATTTTAGAAAGGACAGAGGGATTACTTGTCATATGATCGGAAGCCCCTGAATTAATAACCCAAGAAGTACTAAAAGAAGAATGAAGACAAGTGTTACCTGAAGCTACCAAATGGGTTGTTGAGGAGGATGAGGCATTGGCGCACTGGAGAATGGAATCATACTGTGCTTTTGAAAGAAGAATTTGTTCATCAGGAATAGAACCAGAGTGCTCCCCTTCAACTGTAGCCTGATTATCCCAAGCTGGCTTGCCATGAAGTTTCCAACAAAAATCAACAGAGTGATTATTGCGACCACAACAAGAACATTTCTTAGTATCGCGGTCACTGCTGCCACTACAACCGCTAGTACTGAGAGGACCACGGCCATCGTTCTCCCTATGAGGAGTGTGAACGCCAAAATTTACCGCCTTTCCTCCCCTCTCAACTCTAGGTATCGGAATAAGGTCCGAGAGTAGAGGAATGACGCTAAACTTATTTTTATGAGTCGCCACCTACTTAGGGGAAGTAGGATCCCGAGATAGTCCAAATGAGGGGGTCTACGGTCCAAAAATAGTCTAGGTAAGGGATCCCTTTAGGTCCTGGGGAAGGGGTTAGGCACCCCAAGACCTCCATCCGATGATGGTAACCTACTCATTAGGTCTAAATCAAACATAAACAAAATCACTTAACATTTCCTAAAATTTATTAGTTTTGCTAATCGAAAACAAAAGGGGGTGTAAAAAAAGTTTATTTTTGGTTGGGGTCGAACCCTGATTGGGCTGCCTACTTATCCGGTTAGTCGGAATCAGACCCTCATAGTAGTTCGGGGTCCGTGACTGTTTTTATACTCGTTTCGGAGTGTGGTCACTTCCAACTCGTGTTTGAGTTGGGGAGGGGAAGTGGAATGAGATTTATGAATCTCACTCCGGGAGATGGCAGCGCAGCTAGGTGCTCGTGGGGGAGCTCTAGGGGGCGTTCATTTATTAGGGTAAGTCTTTTTTGCATTTTGTGGGTTTTTAAATGTTTTTGTTATTTTGTATTTTTTGATTTTTTTTTGTATTTTAATTTTGGCAAGTTAACTAGTCAAGAACTAAACTAAATGCCCAAGGTAGGCAAAAAGGAAAACAAAGCCTAACTGACTTAATTAAAGGCAAAGAGCAGGGCGGATCGAGCGGCCTTAAACCAAAAGAGGCTATGGTTTAAATACGGACCCTGCTCTAGGTCCCAAGGGAAGATAGACCAGTACCTTTAATTTATTTCAATCTTTTTATATTTTTTGTTATTTCTTTTTTTTTGTAAGACTAACTAACGGGGTGGGCCAATTATTTAGAGTTAAAAAAAGAAAAACTTTCTAGTGCCCAATGTAGGCAAAATAGGAAGATAAAAGTGCGGCCTAATCCCCATTGCACATACATACAGATAATACATATATACCTGACAAAATAATGGGCCCAAAGAGAAAGTTAATGGGCCAAGGCCCATTGACCATTAATGGTCAAGTGGCTTTGGTCCGCTACCTTTCTAAGGCCTCGAGAAATAGGCCCAAAAGTTTTTTAAGAGTGATTCTAGGGGCTTACGGGCCTCAATTCACCAACATATGGCCTGATTCAAGGGCCCAAGGGATTCAAATTTCCCACTTAAATTGTGAACATTATACTACATAAAATAAAATAAATAAAAAGAAGGGAAAAGATATACCTGCGAGGGTTGAATTGATGACGGTTGATCAAGTAGAAGGAGTGCTCTATCTCTTCCAAAATTAAAATTAAAAAATAACAATCCACAGAACAATGGATATCAAAAAAGAAAAGGTAAGAAATAGAGCACTGTAATGGTGCATTCCTCCTGCAAGTGAAGAGCAAAAACAAATGATACACAAAAAAAATGAGAATAATAAACGATTCAAAACAAATAATAAATAAAAGGGGCTAATCCCGCCGGAGAAGGTGACCGGAGGAGAGTTCCAAAAATCTGGAATGAGGGCAGAGGCAAAAAAATAAAAATAAAATAAATATATAAGTAAATAAAATAAAATACACATATTAAGAAGTCTGGATCTATAGATCCAGATCCGAAGAACTTGATCTATAGACCGGATTTAGATGAACAGGAGGTAATTTGCAGAACAAGGAGGTTACCCAAGAAACGAGGATATCCAATGAACTGAGGTGGGAGATTGGAGGTGAAGAAACTCACCGGAGAGGATGACTTCGCCGGAGAGGAGACGCTGGAGATGGGGAGTGCGAAGAGATGGAAAACTCGCCGGAAAATCTACTGAAGATGAAACCCACAGGACAAATCCCAACAAACCTAGAACAGACGACCTAGAAAACCAGAACAAAAATGAAAATAAAATAAATAAATGATGATGATAATAATAATAAAAAAATACAGGGTTCTAGATCTAGATCCGGATCTGGATCTAGATCTAGAGTTTGAAACAAGAGGGGAAATGAACCTGTGACTTGCCGGAAATCCTGTGAAGAACAGAAGAAGAAAAGAAGAAGAAGAAAAATAAAATAAAATTAGAATAAAATACTAACAACTAGATTTAGATCCATAAAAAAATTTGATCTAGAGATCCATATCTTGATCCAAAGGATGGAAATAACAGGTAACTAGCAAGGGATTGATACCTACCGAACTCGGGTTACCGCCGTGAAGTTAAGCTGCTGCTTGCGGTGTGGAACTCGATGGTTGGATGGAGAACTGAGCTGAACGTTGGTGGATGTTTCTGGCGAGAAGCGAGGCGTCGGATCAAGAGGAGACTACGCTGGACGTCGACGATTTCGCTGGCCTGACCGATGATGGTGGTAGCTGGAGGTGATGATGAAGGAGAGAAAGAGAAGGAGAGAATAGGGGAAGAAGGAGAACGGGAGAGAGATGAGAGCTGCTGCTCTCGCCGTGGTGAAGGTCGCCAGAGAAGACGATCTGATGGGGTACACTGCTGCTAACGAGGGCAAGCTTCGGTGGTAGAAGGTTCCGCCGGTAAGGAAAAAAAAACGGGAGAGAGAGAAGGGGAGGGAGTGAACTCTGCAACCCGTAACCGAAAATGGTTGGGGTATTCTGATCTTCAACCCCAGGTTTTTATAGAGATCTCATGGGCCTTGGGCTTTTGAGAGTTTTAAACCCTTTTGAGAGTTTTACAATGGGCTTGGCTTAGATATGGGCTTGGGATTAGGTTTCTTGAGCACATGGGCTTGGGTTTATGGAAATCTTACTCTCTCTCTCTCTCTCTCTAAACTTGCATAAAAATAGAATAAAAGAAAACCAAAATTAAAATTTAAAATTACAAGTAAATGAGATTAAATAAAAAACAAGGGATTGATGGGTGTAAAAATGGGGTGTTCACAAGGAGTATCGTATCACCCAATAGGGGCGGCCAGAGAAGAATGATCTTCCTTCTCTCGAGCAAATGGATGGATGGATGTTCGCCGAACTCGAGCAAAGGTTTCACTAACAGTTGATATGTCTTTATCGGATAGAATCTGAGAGCTGATAGGAGCAAATTTTGGTTTAAGACCTGATAGAAATCTAGCGACTCGAAATTCCTCCCAGCGTTGTTGTTTCTTCAAATCTGTAAACAGCGACTGATAAACATTAATTTCATCCCACATACCTTTTAGAGCAGAAAAATACTCTTCAACTGAGCGATCTCCCTGTTGGAGAGAAAACATATCCTGATATAATAGATAGAAATGAGAGATATTCTGGTCTGAAGAATACATCTCTTGCAGAATGTTCCAAATATCCTTGGAAGATTCCAAACAAAAGACATTATTAAAGATCTTAGGTTCCAAGTTGTTCCAAGGCCAAGTCATAATATGTGCATCCTCTTGTTCCCATGTGGGAATTTTGGTGAAATCGGAAGGTTTGGTGGCTGTAAGATAAGAAGTCTTGCCACGAGCATTCAGAAAAACAGATACAGCTCAGGACCATTGAAGGTAATTGGGTCCCTTCAGTTTGGTACTAGTCATTGAACCAAAAAATAAAGAATCCTTGGGTTCAGATTTGTCTCCCATGATAAGAGAAAGAGGAGAGTTTCACGAGAGAAATATTCACAAGATAATCGACATGCCGAAGAAGCTGGGAGAGAGATGCCGAGGGGGCTTGCAGTGGAGCCGAGTGGCCTAGAGACCTGGGTGGTGCTGTCGAGTGGCTTGAGAGTCTGGTTGGTGGAGCCAAGAGGCTGATGGTGGTGCCGAGATGACAAGATGCCCTTTGCGGTAAACCGAGTGAGACTTCAATAGTAGATCAACGGCTCCGTTCTTCAACAGTATACCCATCAATTGCTCATGAACGTTGATGAAGATGATGGTGCAGACAATCAGAGAGATAACAATTGCAGAGAAAAAAAATCTAAAGACTTACCGCTCTGATACCATGACGAGAGATATTTAGAAAGAATCTAAAAGTATGTTTCTTTCTCTCAAGGAGGTATCAATATATAGATTAAAATCACAACCAATAAGGAAACTAAATCAGATCCTTAATTAGATCCTATAATCAATCCCTACACAATTGACTCCTATGATTAAGCTATACAGTTAATATATACTAACAACAATGTAAAGCTAAACCATCTTTTTAATTGAGCTATATAGCCAGAAAAAAAAATGACACTAAACTTAAAAGATTTCCTTTTTTGCAGTAACATCTTATCAGATGAAATTATTGCTTATTATTTATTAATAATTTGTCTCATTCTTCAGTCCAGGAAATACATGTAGTAATTAGGCTGGTAAAAGAAATGAGAAGGCTAGAATTGGAGGGATTTGTGAGGAGAAACGTGTTACCGGATAACCATGTTTCAGATATTATGAATAAAAGCTAGAAAAAGCTCATTCATTCGAAAGAGGACTCTAAAACTTAATAGATGCTGATATAACAGTTTAAAAAGTTTTGTTTTTAATCAACTTCGGTGCATCTACTGTAAATCTACCTGTTTTTTATGGTCTTCCCCACATATGCATCGAGGCCCACATCACCAAAAAAGCCTCCTACCAAATGGTATTGAACGGTCTCTAAGAGTGAGCAAATCTGCTTCACAATCTTCTGCTTTGTAGACTCTTCAATACTCGCACCAACCTTCGATCTCAGTATCTCCATCCGAAACAAAATCTGCAACTCATGCCTTGCTTTAATTGAGGAAAATGTTAAACCAATTTCAACCAAATGTAAACTCTACAAGTTTTTTATCAGATGAAGAAAATATACTCAGAAACACACACATTAAAAAAGATCGTCAAATATTGAAAAATAAAATGAGATAAGAAGGATACTCTCTAACTATATTTTCTGAAGTGTGAATGGTATAACTTAGGCCAGATGCATGAGAAGGTGGATCACAGCCTTTGTACTTCACTGCCAAATCCTTAGGCTCCCTTAAAAGAAGTTTTGCAAGCTCAGCAGCAACCACCCCACAATATGTGTCATCTGGTTGTTCCTCAGGAGTCACATTATCTGTGCTATTGTTCATTTCACGCTTCCAATACAACCAATGGATAGCCGAGTTGACAAGCCGCTCTGCCAAAGTGCCCAAGTCCACTTTTGCGGATTAAAGACCATGTTGTATCTTCTGAGAAATACTATCGAAGAAAGATTCCGAAGTGTCTGAGCAAGAAGCAGAAGCAGCATCTTCTTCTTGATGTTCCAGTCAGAGAATCCTCTCTAGCTGAGAGAGGTGAAGACACAGGCTGTTCACTTTCTTGCTGCAATCCAACTAGTCTTTCTTCTATCTCTTTATTGATGTCCTGATGTGACTTCGGTTCATTTGGTTCCGTTCGGCAAAAACGGCTAGATTTCTTTATATGTTTCATCCAGCATTTCAAGAATCTCAATTTCTTCGAATTGTTACAATCCCTGATAAAGTACACCTCTTCCAAGTCAATTTCTGCATGGCTGAGGACTGCCTTACAGAAGAAGCTCCATGTGAGATCTTGATGCAAATTTAAACGCCTTTTGTTCTGTTTTCTTTTACCATCCTCTAATGCCACAGACTTTTTACATAACAAAGACCCAGATTGAGAATCAGTTAACCCGTTTGAGACATTTATGTCGCCATTGGCTTTACATATGTCATTGGCTCTCTTTATAACAAACTGAGACCTACTAAAAGAAGATCTATTAATATCACATAAGATGTTATGAGGGGAATCCGAATATCCACTATTTATGACTGATAGGAGAGCTGAGTGGATAGTAAATGGCTTTAGAATTCCCATGAAGGAATCCCCATTTCTATTTGAAACAGAGACCAAAGCCCAGCAGTCTTCCCTGTAGAGGAAAGCCAGAAGAAGTTGCCAGATGGGTATGGGCTTGCTCGTCTTGAACTCGCTTGTTTCCATTCTCAGTATTTTGAGAACCCTGTCAGCAAAAAAACCACCAGAAGTTTCTTTCCTATCTTTCTCACAGTCACCCGAGAGCTCACGAACTAGAACAAGATCACATATGCGCTCCTCGATCTTCACACACTCATCGTTCTTTCTCACCTCCTTGACATGGATTTTTGTGATCCCATCACCAACATGTCCCCAAAATGTTTTTCCTTGATCAGAATCTCCTGTGTCCGAATTTACAAGCTCCCACATCTGTGAAATATCACCAGATCTGCAACTAGGAAGCAACTTTAAATTGTGCAAGTCAAGATCACAGCACTTGCATTCTAAAGTTTTCGCGCTCACGTCCAAGATCTCAAGACTCAATTCCGCACGAACTGTCTTGCGGCTATCATTAAAATCAAAACCAATCAATGAACACCCAATGTTTGGATAAATCAACCCAAAAGGAATAAGAGCAGAACCCAAAACAATTGCATCGGTTGAACAAAAGCCCCACGACAAGCTCTTAATCCCGCTCTCAATAAATCCTAAATTCATTATAGTTTCATCGCTTTCCATTTATTCTCGCATTCTAGTTCGTACTTAACATCTATCCAACTGAAATGAATATCTCTACTAACATATCTATCCTTCACATTACTAAAAAATTGGGAGAATTGCTTACAAAATGCATCAACAGTTATCAACGACTCATCGTCCATTTCCACATCCATGAACTCAGATAAACATTTTAAAGATCTAGAAATTGGCGAAAACAAAATAATCAAATTTGAGCGAACAACAGGGAAATTACTCGGCATACCTATATGATCCTGAATTTGGGGTTCCCAGGCATAATCGTGCACAAGCTGAAGCAGTGAGCTGGCAGTCAGAGAAGCTAGAGACGGTGAATTTACAGCTTCATAGATTGTGGAGAGAGAATTCAGAGTTTCGGAGAGTGAATTTAGGGTTTCAGAGGAGTGGTTGAAGGAGAAAGAAGCGGAAGATTTGGCGAGGAGGCGTTGGAGTTTGGAGAAGGAAAGGAGAGGAGAGAGAAAGGAGAAGAAAAGCTTGAATGCGAAGAGAGAAGAAGAGAGAGATGGGAAGGTGAGGAGAGTTCGAGTTGAAGCGATTATAGAGGTGATGTAAGAATTAGGGTTTCGCAAGTGGAGGAGTGGATGAAGATCAATGAGGAAGACAATTCGTTGAGTCTGTGAGAGATCTAGGGTTTCTGCCATGAAAGAGAGAGAAGGAAAGCTTGTTTACAGAGAGGTTCTGCTAATGTGCGCGGGTGGAGGATTGGGGATCACCGGATCAAAGAGGGAATTTGAAGTTTGAATGGTGTTTGCTGGCGGGAAGGCAGATATGGCAACAAGAAGAGAAGACTCCAAATATTCTACGGTTACTCTTCGTCCGATTGGGTCCACTTATTAACAAAATTTAAACACATGTCTTTCTATTCGTCTAATCCGTAAAGATTTTTAATTTTTCTTTCTAAAAGTAAAAACCTACATTAACTCTGAGGTTAAGAAATTTTAACCCTTAGGTTAAATTTAAAAATAAAAAAACAAAAGTTAGATTATTGAACTCTAAATGTAATCATGATTAATAAAGATTAAAAGAAATACATGTTAGACCTGTGAGTGCGATTGAATTCTCCCCTGTGTGACTCGATCTCTATGACGCTATTCATTGATTGGTTTCTAAGGATATGATGCGTCCAAATCAAGAGCCAATGGTGTCATGAAGCTCAACCTTAGCATGACAGGGGACCCAATTTCCATTCATTTTCCTCATGTTCCATTGCCAAAAGAATCTAACGCAACAATAAGATGTGTTAGATTTGGTCAAAGGACTTCATCCAATGCATGTTCTTACCCACACTCAAGATGATCGTGGTTCAGTTGAAGAAGAAAGAGAGGCTATGGAAGTTGTGGGCGATAGGATTTGGTGGGTTTAGTAGAGATGGTGGTTTTTATGATTGATTGTGCCTTATATTTTGGTTAATTTTCACGGTCAGCGCAACTTCTAGGTTACGTCAATGTCAATTTCATATTTTTATATCATTGTACAAGGTAAAGGTATATAAATGTGTTTTAGATTATAGATTTTTCATTCAAAAAAAAAAAGAAAAAAAAGAGAGATCATTATAACCCCCTTTTTCACAGGAAATAATGAATGATGCTTAGGCATATTGTCAAACCACATAAATATGTCTGTTTGTTTTTTACTTCAGTATTTTCACTTGTTATTTTATTTTATTTTTTTTGCGACGAAGATGAAGAAAATTGAAGAAAGGATTTTGTTAGCCCCAATCCAATTCTTCCATAGATGCAATTGGGTGGCAACTATAGAAATTTTGATTTATTAAGAATTCTTGGATGATTACAATAACCTCTAATAAGGTTTATATAGGTATTACATTGACCTGAAGATAGAAATCTAATCTAATCTAATCAAATCCTTGATTAATGTTAATTCAATATTATCTATGAGATCTTGTGTACCTCATAGATATTACATCACTATTTCCTTAACATAATATTTCCTTAATAGCAACAAATGTCAAACAAACTCTGATTTAAACCTTTTTAAAATGTTAAAATATGAAATATCTCCACATGTTAGCCCCAATTTTGTGTATGTGGAAAACTTGAGTAAATGTGATTGGGGCTAGCACTTCTCTTAAATAAATAGAAAACAAGCTGATGCAAGTGTGTGCAGTGTGCCTTTTGAGACAATTTGGATTGGAACTAGCATTTCTCATAGATATTACATCATAAGGTTTTGAAAACTCGAATTATATTACTGTCAATAGAGAATAATAAGATTAAGGGATCCCACTAAAAAAATGATCAAAGATGGACTCTTAAGTATTATTAAAGCTAACAACATTGTCAGGGTTAGCGACCATTAGATCTTTCGTGTGATTCTTCTCAACCCTTGGATCTTATGATGGGTAGGGTTCCAATGGTATATATCAAGAAATGGGAAGTCCCTCTTTTCTCTTACATCATTTAGAAGCCCCATTGAATCAAACCTAAGGTAAAAAGAGAAGACTCATCTCATCTTCTCAATCGTAGTACGAAAGGCCTAGCGTCATACCGAGAAGGAAATAAGGATATTCCAACGAGTTGGTATGTAAATCTTCATCTCTATTTTTTATTATGAATTCTGGAATTTAATTGCATGGTCTAGATTTAGAATTGGAATAATATATGTATAGGTTTAACATATTATTATTCTTGAATCCCAACAATTGGTATCAGAGCTCTAGCTCGACCTTGTGATTAATCTTTTCTAATAATCAAATCTGAGTTGGATTAATTTTTTGATCTAAATGATCAATTTTATTGATCTAAGTGATTGGTAATTAAAGTAAGCAGATAAATAAGATCTAGATTTTTTTTCGAATTTTAAATAATCAATTTATATTGATACGAGTGAATAGGATTTAAGGAAATCGAGAAAAAAAAATTGGGGTTTTTACCATTTTCAGTTGGACAATGATTCAGCCGCCATCCGTCACTGGCTGGGGCTTTCGGCGGGTGGGTTTTGCTCGCTAGATCGTGGTCGTCAGTTTGGCACCGGCGGCAGCTAGAGAGGTGGCCAGTAGGAACCCCAATGGGAAGAGAACAAGCTGCGGTAATTAGGGTTTTCAAATAAATTAAATAAAAAAAATTATATCAGTTTCGGGTTAGGAAGACGACTCACGAGGGTCAACCCGACCCTCGGACCCGCACCCGATTGGTTTGATCAAACTCGGATCTTCACCAGACTCGAAACCGAACCATCCAAACCTTGACCCAACCCAAATGGGGTTTGACCCGACCCGAATTTGACCAAACCCGGTTCAACCGGACCGGACTAGTTCCACTAGGCCGAGCCGATGCCTGGTCCGGACCACGTAAGCTTAGGTCAGGCCACGTGTTCGTGACTTTCAGATTGCGCGTGAAGCACAGTGCACGCGCATGAAGCCCAAAACCCGCGTGTGTGGCACTTTCCCTACTCGTGACGCGCACCACCTGCGCGTGATGCACGCGTGACACTCGCAGGGCATGTCCCCTGCTCGTGACACGTCCCCAAGACACTTCCAGGGAGTGTCCTACCAATCCTGAGTTTTTTTGGGTGTTCTGATTCCGTTTTTTGGGGTCTATTGGACTTCTAAGCATCGTAAAGAACTATTTAGTACTTGAACATCATTTTCTTATTGTTTTGACATAAAATAAAGGAAGAACTTGATATTTTACTCAAATTTAATATCAAGAACTAAGGTTTAGATCATCATATGGGGTTTAGGTTGATCTGTAAGACAGTGATTCAAATGGGCATAACTTAAATATGTTAGGTTGTCCTGCTCAAAGGTGAGCGTCCTATAGGAGGTTATGGTCCTTCGGATTTGAGATTTTGATCTCCTTTAGACTGTAAGTTTGCACTCAACTGCATTAAATAACTAGTCTTGCCCCAAGGTGTCTAGGGACTTCATGTAAATTGAGTGGGGCAAAATGATTTATGTTTGGCTGTGAGAAAAAGATAACCCTCTTTCCCAAATGTGTGGAAGTATCCCGATCAATCTAAAACGTGATGTGTCAGTTCTATACGCGATTGTTGTCGCCAATTGAGGGGTGAATTGCATGTCGAAATCTCTTACCCAAAGGTGTGATTAGATGATGTGCTCATTAGTCCCATAAAGTGGAAGTAAACATTCTTAAATTAAAACCACTTTAGCTATCCGGCTTAACCCCTAGACCAGATTAGAATCATAAAGTTTAAGTAAAGTCATGCAATGATAAATATAAAGTGAATTATTATTATAATTTGTGCAATATTTTGTGAGACATATCATAACATAGAAAATAATAATATTTTCAGATATGAGGAGATCTAGGGTTTCTGCCATGAAAGAGAGAGAAGGAAAGCTTGTTTACAGAGAGGTTCTGCTAATGTGCGCGGGTGGAGGATTGGGGATCACCGGATCAAAGAGGGAATTTGAAGTTTGAATGGTGTTTGCTGGCGGGAAGGCAGATATGGCAACAAGAAGAGAAGACTCCAAATATTCTACGGTTACTCTTCGTCCGATTGGGTCCAGTTATTAACAAAATTTAAACACATGTCTTTCTATTCGTCTAATCCGTAAAGATTTTTAATTTTTCTTTCCAAAAGTAAAAACCTACATTAACTCTGAGGTTAAGAAATTTTAACCCTTAGGTTAAATTTAAAAATAAAAAAACAAAAGTTAGATTATTGAACTCTAAATGTAATCATGATTAATAAAGATTAAAAGAAATACATGTTAGACCTGTGGGTGCGATTGAATTCTCCCCCGTGTGACTCGATCTCTATGACGCTATTCATTGATTGGTTTCTAAGGATATGATGCGTCCAAATCAAGAGCCAATGGTGTCATGAAGCTCAACCTTAGCATGACAGGGGACCCAATTTCCATTCATTTTCCTCATGTTCCATTGCCAAAAGAATCTAACGCAACAATAAGATGTGTTAGATTTGGTCAAAGGACTTCATCCAATGCATGTTCTTACCCACACTCAAGATGATCGTGGTTCAGTTGAAGAAGAAAGAGAGGCTATGGAAGTTGTGGGCGATAGGATTTGGTGGGTTTAGTAGAGATGGTGGTTTTTATGATTGATTGTGCCTTATATTTTGGTTAATTTTCACGGTCAGCGCAACTTCTAGGTTACGTCAATGTCAATTTCATATTTTTATATCATTGTACAAGGTAAAGGTATATAAATGTGTTTTAGATTATAGATTTTTCATTCAAAAAAAAAAAGAAAAAAAAGAGAGATCATTATAACCCCCTTTTTCACAGGAAATAATGAATGATGCTTAGGCATATTGTCAAACCACATAAATATGTCTGTTTGTTTTTTACTTCAGTATTTTCACTTGTTATTTTATTTTATTTTTTTTGCGACGAAGATGAAGAAAATTGAAGAAAGGATTTTGTTAGCCCCAATCCAATTCTTCCATAGATGCAATTGGGTGGCAACTATAGAAATTTTGATTTATTAAGAATTCTTGGATGATTACAATAACCTCTAATAAGGTTTATATAGGTATTACATTGACCTGAAGATAGAAATCTAATCTAATCTAATCAAATCCTTGATTAATGTTAATTCAATATTATCTATGAGATCTTGTGTACCTCATAGATATTACATCACTATTTCCTTAACATAATATTTCCTTAATAGCAACAAATGTCAAACAAACTCTGATTTAAACCTTTTTAAAATGTTAAAATATGAAATATCTCCACATGTTAGCCCCAATTTTGTGTATGTGGAAAACTTGAGTAAATGTGATTGGGGCTAGCACTTCTCTTAAATAAATAGAAAACAAGCTGATGCAAGTGTGTGCAGTGTGCCTTTTGAGACAATTTGGATTGGAACTAGCATTTCTCATAGATATTACATCATAAGGTTTTGAAAACTCGAATTATATTACTGTCAATAGAGAATAATAAGATTAAGGGATCCCACTAAAAAAATGATCAAAGATGGACTCTTAAGTATTATTAAAGCTAACAACATTGTCAGGGTTAGCGACCATTAGATCTTTCGTGTGATTCTTCTCAACCCTTGGATCTTATGATGGGTAGGGTTCCAATGGTATATATCAAGAAATGGGAAGTCCCTCTTTTCTCTTACATCATTTAGAAGCCCCATTGAATCAAACCTAAGGTAAAAAGAGAAGACTCATCTCATCTTCTCAATCGTAGTACGAAAGGCCTAGCGTCATACCGAGAAGGAAATAAGGATATTCCAACGAGTTGGTATGTAAATCTTCATCTCTATTTTTTATTATGAATTCTGGAATTTAATTGCATGGTCTAGATTTAGAATTGGAATAATATATGTATAGGTTTAACATATTATTATTCTTGAATCCCAACAATTGGTATCAGAGCTCTAGCTCGACCTTGTGATTAATCTTTTCTAATAATCAAATCTGAGTTGGATTAATTTTTCTGATCTAAATGATCAATTTTATTGATCTAAGTGATTGGTAATTAAAGTAAGCAGATAAATAAGATCTAGATTTTTTTTCGAATTTTAAATAATCAATTTATATTGATACGAGTGAATAGGATTTAAGGAAATCGAGAAAAAAAAATTGGGGTTTTTACCATTTTCAGTTGGACAATGATTCAGCCGCCATCCGTCACTGGCTGGGGCTTTCGGCGGGTGGGTTTTGCTCGCTAGATCGTGGTCGTCAGTTTGGCACCGGCGGCAGCTAGAGAGGTGGCCAGTAGGAACCCCAATGGGAAGAGAACAAGCTGCGGTAATTAGGGTTTTCAAATAAAATTAAATAAAAAAAATTATATCAGTTTCGGGTTAGGAAGACGACTCACGAGGGTCAACCCGACCCTCGGACCCGCACCCGATTGGTTTGATCAAACTCGGATCTTCACCAGACTCGAAACCGAACCATCCAAACCTTGACCCAACCCAAATGGGGTTTGACCCGACCCGAATTTGACCAAACCCGGTTCAACCGGACCGGACTAGTTCCACTAGGCCGAGCCGATGCCTGGTCCGGACCACGTAAGCTTAGGTCAGGCCACGTGTTCGTGACTTTCAGATTGCGCGTGAAGCACAGTGCACGCGCATGAAGCCCAAAACCCGCGTGTGTGGCACTTTCCCTACTCGTGACGCGCACCACCTGCGCGTGATGCACGCGTGACACTCGCAGGGCATGTCCCCTGCTCGTGACACGTCCCCAAGACACTTCCAGGGAGTGTCCTACCAATCCTGAGTTTTTTTGGGTGTTCTGATTCCGTTTTTGGGGTCTATTTGGACTTCTAAGCATCGTAAAGAACTATTTTAGTACTTGAACATCATTTTCTTATTGTTTTGACATAAAATAAAGGAAGAACTTGATATTTTACTCAAATTTAATATCAAGAACTAAGGTTTAGATCATCATATGGGGTTTAGGTTTGATCTGTAAGACAGTGATTCAAATGGGCATAACTTAAATATGTTAGGTTGTCCTGCTCAAAGGTGAGCGTCCTATAGGAGGTTATGGTCCTTCGGATTTGAGATTTTGATCTCCTTTAGACTGTAAGTTTGCACTCAACTGCATTAAATAACTAGTCTTGTCCCAAGGTGTCTAGGGACTTCATGTAAATTGAGTGGGGCAAAATGATTTATGTTTGGCTGTGAGAAAAAGATAACCCTCTTTCCCAAATGTGTGGAAGTATCCCGATCAATCTAAAACGTGATGTGTCAGTTCTATACGCGATTGTTGTCGCCAATTGAGGGGTGAATTGCATGTCGAAATCTCTTACCCAAAGGTGTGATTAGATGATGTGCTCATTAGTCCCATAAAGTGGAAGTAAACATTCTTAAATTAAAACCACTTTAGCTATCCGGCTTAACCCCTAGACCAGATTAGAATCATAAAGTTTAAGTAAAGTCATGCAATGACAAATATAAAGTGAATTATTATTATAATTTGTGCAATATTTTGTGAGACATATCATAACATAGAAAATAATAATATTTTCAGATATGAACGGGATTGTTGTTCATAAACATTTGACTGGGATTGAGCCTTTGAATTGTTCAAACTATAGTTTTTGGAAGATCCTTCCAGTTTTCTAGATGTTGTGAATAATGAACACTCTCTTGAGTAACTGGATGCAATGAAAGAGGAATTAAAGTATATGAAAATATATTTTGTTTGGAAACTAATCTCATTACCTATTAATTCCTCAGTCATTGAGTGAATGTAGATTTATCTCAGGATAATTGTGATTCTTGTGACAATTTGAATAGTAAACTTAAAGTAGTGATTTACTTGGATCGGTACATATACTTCAAGGTTAGTGGGAGTAGATTTATAATTTTTGTATTGTATGATGAAGAATTTTGATATGGGATATATGGGGAGACAAGTTTTGCATTATGTTTTGGGTCTCAAGGTTACCAGAGATCATACTTCTAGGTGCTTGGGGTTATCTCAAAGGATTTCATGGTGTTATTTCATGGAAATGTTAAACAGTCCTTGGTGGCATCATCCACTGTAGAAACAAAATATGTTTCATGTTTTGAGGTCTTGCATCAGACCATTTAATCATAAAATTCATTTGTGAGCTAAAGATTGTGAATTCTATTGATTTTGGTTTTGATTATGAACCCGTTAACTATAAAACTCTCCACTAGAAATTTTAAAGAACTTGTTACTCTTGTGGGAGTTTTTGAATCTTTTGATTCTTTTATTTAATTAGAGTGTTGTTTATTGCTTTACATTCCAGTCATTTATATGATATATATGTCATTGTTTTATACTCTCATATATTGCATTGTTATGGTTATGCAAATTAAATATTGATGCATCATTTGATTATGTTTATGTATTAGAACTGCACGTGCAAAAAGTAAAGACATCAAGTGATGGATTTCACATGGCGGATGCCATTGATGTCAAGTTTGTCCTCGAGCCCCTCACAAAGCTCTCAAGTTGCTTGAGTTGAACATGATTGGGCATCATATTTAAGGCCTTCATTTTGGATACAAGGTGATGGACTTCATATGACGGTTGTCATAAAGTATCAGAATGACATGCATATACTTAAATGCATGCAGCGTGGACAATTTTTAGACGTACACATTTTTTATCACATAAAGTTATGTACAGTCCATATCACACCATACTTAGCCACCATAAAGAACTGCTCATAAACATTGGTATTACTAGCTGTTTGACTATGAAGTGGTTTGCATCATAGTAATGAACACTAGTAGATGTTATATGCTTCCATGATCACCATTAATGGTGTTTTAGAATCAGAGTGAAAGTTAAAGAACACTTAATTCTCGACATCAATGTTTTTCAAAATAAAAGAGTGGTCGCTCATGTTTTTAAGGTTGTTCAATACGAAGAGTCTTTTTATTTTATTTAAGGATTGCTTTGATCAAGTGGAAGATTGTTAGAGTTTTTATTATTAAATAAAAACTCATGTAGTCTGGCACAATCCTTAGGTTTTCAAAACTCGGATTGTATTGCTATCAATAGAGAATAATAATGTTAAAGAGCTTCACTAAAGAAAAGTGATCAAACAGTGACTCTTAAGTGCTATTAAAGCTAACAATATGATCAGGGTTGACGACCGTTAGATCTTTGGTGTGATTCCTCTCAGTCCTTGGATCTTATGATAGGTAAGGTTTCAATGGTATATATAAAAAAATGGGAAGTCCTTCTTTTCTCTTACGTCATTTAGAAGTCCCATTAAATCAGACCTAAGGAGAAACGAGAGGACTCCTCTCGTCCTCTCAATCACAGTAACCTAGCATCATACCGAGAAGAGAATAAGGATATTCCAACGAATTGGTATATGAATCTTCATTTCTATTTTTTATTATAAATTTTGGAATTTAATTGCATGGTCTAGATTTAGGATTGAAATAATATTATTTAGTTTTAACGTATTATTATTCTTGAATCTCAACGGGAACTAGTAAAATACTTTCAGCAACAGTAATTAGAACACAGCCAGTCCAAGAGAATGGAGATTTCCATGACTCTTTGTTCTCTTTAAAAGTCTACTAGACGGATTTTTGATGATGCATTAATTCACTTTTCTACAGTTTTTCCTGATTTCCCCTTTGAATCCTGTGAGGGGATTGAAGTTCCCCATCTTGACCATGGCATTTTGAAAGTCAGTGTAGAAGGTCTGTATGTCCTTGCTATAGGTCATGACAATGTCATCTGTAGATCCCCCATTGAAGAGCTCCTGATCTGAGTGAAACAATCCTCTCCTCTTGATGAGGGACTGGAAATAGTTGTTGCCGAACCGGTTCGGACTTTGATAGTCCAACGAAGACAAATTATCGTCTCCGCCATTTGAAGGGCACTTGGACTTTCTATCGGAAGCAACCAGCACATCAAGGTTTGTCCCGTTATATAAGTGGTTACGGAACAAGAGGCAGCGTGACATGCCGATCGTATGTGCACCAGATAGCGCTACCATCTCTCTAGCTGTGAAGCCCTTGTCACTGAAGTTCTTGATGAGAACTTGAAGGTCTGAAAATGGAGATGGGAGAAATTCTGCTGCTGCTCTGTCTACAGTCCTTGCATCCCTTCTTCCTAATGGCACTAACCATGAAGGACCTCCTAACTGTTATATGAAAAGTAAGATCGGTTTTCATAAATCATAAGCATAGTTAGAGTTATTTCAGTAATTATTTGATCAGATGATTTTGAGAGCAAAAAAATATGAATACATAATTCATATCTTAAATATATTTTTGATATTTTTTCAAAAAGCCATTAATAATTCGTGTTTAATTTGTAAATTTCACGAATTTTTTTTTAAACAAATCTCAAAAAAAAATTTTCAAAATTACATGAATACTTTGTGAATTAATTGGTGAAAAAGTCGCAACTTATTTAGGATTTTTGAAAAAAATCGGATAACTTTGTTACTATGCTCATAAGGGGTTGTGTGCGTGCCTATGCACAAATATTTCTCACCTCAACTACTGAATCACGGGCTGCGATTGCCAGAATGTCCGCACATGAGACCACAGGGCCACTGCAGGCCTTGTCCAGAGCGCCCTTGATCTTGTCAACCAAATCGAACCCTCTCAGGGAATTTCGATTCGATCTTGCATTCTTCTCACTATCGATGCTTGGAAGATTGTCATCAAGTAGCACCCCAGCGTCGCAGCCCTACAATCAGATATGCACCATCTTACGAGCTCAGAAAAATGACTTCCCCCACATGGAACCCATATCATGGGAGGGAGAATCTTAATAGGGAATTGATGTTCATTGTAATAAGGCGAATATGAGATACAGTTTGGGGTTATTGTTCCCTGTCATATAAAGCATGGTACATAAGTGTAAAACCAATATTGTGTGACAAAAAATTAAAGCACAAATTATCGTGGTTCGGCAATATGCCTATGTGCACTGCCGATGAGAGATTCTTTCTCTTTCTTCTTAAAAACGGGGTTACAAATCTCTCCACTTTTCTGTTTTTCCTTCATTGAAATCCCAAGTGAAAACGTAAAATTACGAAAATAGTGTATAGTCGAGGGGTATAAGTAATTTTTGGATCTATAACGTTCTTTTGAATGATTGCGTAAGGTTATGGTGAGTAATCTAGAAAATAGAAAGTAAAACAGATAGTTATGAATTATGATCATTTGAACAGACCAGTCGGCTTCTGGCTCAGTAGATACTCTAATTCAAACCCCATCCATTGGTGGGTAAAACTCAAATCATTCCATAGTTACATAATTATGTAACAAATCAATCTAATTATGTAAGTAAGCTAAAGATCTCCTTTTTACCACCACGAAACAATCATGGAAGAATAGACGGAGGAGAGAAGCTCCCATTCTCTTATCCCTCTTTATCGCTGACCGGACGAGGCCTTTTACAATACTGAGAGTGGGGGGACATGTAATGTCATAGAGAGAGAGAGATAGTTGTGCATGAGAGAGAGAAGGCAACATTAAAACCAAAGCAAAAGCCAGAACTGGAAGATATTTGCAAGAAGCCATGTCTTTCTTTGGCCATTAATCAGACCTCCCACACTTTTTATAGGCAAGAATATGGAAATTGAATAATACCCATTTCCTTTTGATTGGTAAGAGCAGTGTTTTAAAAACCCAACAGTCGGACCAGTTAATTACCCAATATCCAGACCTCTTAATGAGTCTGGTTTGAACCCTCTATGGGTCAAACACTTAACCTGGATGAACTATTTTGGACCACTTGACTCGGATTAACCTGAACTTTTTCAAAATTCATAGAGCCTCATCTATGTAAACCCAAACTAGGCCAATAAGCTCTTAAAAGAGCCCATGATAAAGAATAGTGTATCAAAATTAATAATTAAAAGAGATTAATTTTCATGCGGAGCTCCCTTTTTACACTAAGGGGGCAAATGTGTAATTATCAATAATTACACATTTGCCCCTGCAGTGTAAAAAGGGAGCTCCGCTTTATATTTAAACTGTAATTAAAAACAGTGTAAAAATTACCAATAAGGCTCCTTTTGGTGGAACTTTTAAAAGTTCGGAACATTAATGTTTTAGAACAAGAGACAAGAGTCTAGGAAAAGAGGGGAGAGGGTTTCAAAAACCACCCTTTTACTCGATGGTATCTCAGGATTTATCGAGTTCAAATTTATTAGAAGTTTCACATTTATGGAATCCAAAATTTTTGGTGGAACTTGAAAGTTCCATATTTGTGGAACTTTTGCACTCTATAGAATAATATAGTTCAAGACATTAAGTAAAACTAGGCATGAAAGAATGAAAGTTTTAAATTTTAAAAGTTCTACCAAAAGAATGGAGCCTAAGGGTTTTGAAGAAAACCCAATATAGAAAGAAGAACCTTATTTATGTAATATACAAGAAAAAATAGAGGCGAGTTCATAATTGCTTCTCATTGTATTTGATTTATTTTTTAAACTTTTTAAAATTTCTTTTATTATATTAGTGTTAACTATATTTATTTATGACATCACTTGACATAAATGGGTTAACCCAGCTGACCCTACAACCGACCCACCCTCTCCGATCCGATTTTTAAAACATTGGGAAGAGGCGGTGGTAGGATGAGGCATTGTTGTTATCTAGTTGGATTCAAGTCATTTACCTCACAGCTCCATTAACAAACACATTGGTGTATATATTATTCATTATCTCTACCAATTAGCTCTGTAATTAGTGAATTTTTTTTTTTTTTGGAGAGGATATTATTCATTAGTGATTTGATCACTCATTTGTGCGCCACTTGCTAGCAGTGCTAGATCGTGTAAATGTGCACTTCGGAATAATGGGGCACATTTAATAAAAACACGTAGGCGAGTTTACCATAATCAATTGGGTTAGATTCGAAATTCGCTTAGGTTATAACTAAACTCTAGGGAGTCCGGTTATGTCCCACATGTCAACACGTGTCCCTTTTAATATCCCTTAACTCTGGTTAAGATTCACTAAACCTGTAAACAAATTTTAAAAACATATTAACTCTAAAGGTTAAAATTGTTAACCAAAATTTAAAAAAAATAAAAACAGTTCATTGAGGCTTTTGTGTAGGAGTCCGGTTATAAGTTAAGAGAATCTTGAGTCATTGGGTTTCTAAAGATAATCCGGGTAATGCTAGAGGGGATGGTATTATTAGAGATCATAATGACGATTTTATTGCTTGCTTCTTTTCTTGTTATAATATTTGTTCCAATTATATATCGAAATCTAGAGCCCTCCTTGATGGGTTATTGTTGTGCAAGAATCTAAATATTCACAATTTGATCATTGAATCAGATTCTAAAAGTCTGGTAGATGTGTGGAATGGACCAGGTTCGGCTTCTTGGAAGTCTTGGTACTGGGATAAAAATATCAAGACTTTGCTGCATCAAGGTTTTGAGTTCAACCATATTTATCAAGAAGTAAATTCAGTAGTTGATGGCTTGGCTAATATTGGGTGTGATAGAATGACCTCTGGTACTTTTACTTCGTATCATAGTGTGCCTAAAAAATTAAATCTCTGCTTCATCTAGATAAAACAGGCATTGGAAGTATCAAAAATGTAAAAATTTAATTTGTCTTTTTCGAGTCTGTAGGGGTAAGGTTTATATCCCCCCCCCCCCCCCCCCCCCCCCCCCCCTCTTTTTTTTCTTGTGTGTCTTTGTAGGGATTTGGTTTTTTTTTCCCCCCTCTTTTGGGTCTTTCTAGGGGTAGGGTTTTATGTCCCCTCCAATTTTTCTTTATTAATAAACTGGTAGGGGTCCGCCAAACCCCTCCACTTCCTTTTGAGTGGCTTTTATAATATATATATATATATATATATATATAGCGTTTTCCTTTCCTATATTCCTTCAGCTGCAAGCTACGGCTTTGCCTACTCTTGCATGGGCTTACACCTTGTTGTTAAATCCATGATGCACATAAGCTACTCAACTAGCATAAAAAGATATAGTTGACTGGATAAACAACCTGATAGGCGAGACCCAGAATACCTTGGGAAAATGGCAAAGTCCAACTGACGAGTACCTGTCAGGGCCGGAAGATTCCAACGACATAGTGAATGAGAAACATAACGAATTTTGAACCGGTGATAAAAAAAGATGATAGTATAAATAGTTAGGGAGCAAAGTAAAATGTGCCTTTTTTTAGGGATAGAGGGACTTAAACCCTCACAATTTTGAAAGTCAACGGATTTTCTTCTTACTATAAATTTCACTTTTGTTGGTATTGACATGTAGAATGGGACTATATCTTTATTCTCGTCCCATTAATCAGTTCTTCAAAAAATCTATCAGACTATGGAGTGAATAGTTTGATTACTGAATATTTGATTCTTTCTTCAACTTGGAATTGATTCACAACAATTCTTCCATTTTTTCATATAAAAAAATGAGGTTTATCCTTTTGGAGTTTTGATGGAAGGATTCCTCTACCAACACAACGCAATCAACTCCATTTGTTAGAAGTTAGAACAGCTTCCATTGAGTCTCTGCACCTATCCTTTTTTTTAATTCTCGCTTTCTGAACCCTTTTTTGTTTTCTGAAAACAGGATTTGGCTCAGGATTGCCCATTTTTAATTTCAGGGTTTTTCTGAATTCGAAAGTTATCACTTATTAGGTTTCCATAACAAGGCTCAATCGAATCAAGTTCGTAACGTCTACCTATTTCGCCATATCCCCTTTTTGTTTTGAGACTAGGATCTCATTGTGATGTCATCCCTTTCTTTCTTCCATTTATAGTGGAACCATTGAATTCATTAGATACTGATTCCTATATCGAAAAAGTCTCCTCCTATTTGATTTCTTTCCTATCTTTTTTCATCTCTACCGAAGGACCAGTATTTGGTCCAGTTGGCTTTTGGAAAGGCAGAACGAACATGCCAGTTGTAGAGATTAGATTCAGTATAGCAGGTGGGTTAATTCATTCAATCTTTGTTGTTTCTTCCTGGTAGAGAAAAAGATACAAGTCCAGTTTCAGGGCGGATTGATCAATTCACTTGAGAGACTTAAATCTTCTTTAAGTCTTCGAGCTACAAGTAAAGCGTCACAGCTGAAACTCGTTAGGCTCTTTACTTATATGCAGTGTGAAGATTGTTTGCTTTAGGGAAAAGCGAAGCATACAGTTCAGGTGGTCGTAGAATATTCCTTGTTCTACGATGTGCTCTATATATATATATATATAAAAATAAAGGCACAACTCATTACTACTCACTGATAAGGTGGCAACGACAGTCACAGTCGTCTCAGGTATGTTTTGGGCCGGGTAATAATACCATCGACCCAAAGGCCCCAAACTCTGGTCTGTTTATAAGCGGTTACAATGGCAAACCCGAACCCAAGAAAGTACCCAACAACCTGAACTCACCCGTGCTAACTCATTTGAGATAAATAAATAAGCTATAATAAACTTAAAATGAATATTTTAGAAACAAATTCAGTATAAAATTACATATTTATTATAAATTAACTGGTATTAATAATACCATTGGCCTTGGAGTCCAATCCAAAGTCCGAACCGGTCACAACATAGGATTTTCACCCGAATGCGTGGACTGGTAATTGACGAGCTATGAGCCTATGGCATTTTTGGTCTATGAGATTAGAGCCTTGAAAAAAAAGTAAACGTTTACTATTTTCCTTCAAAAAAACGAACGTGTCCCCATTTGAGAACCCGTCGTCTGTTTCAACTTCCAACTAACTTTAGGTATACCTCTAAATTTGGCGGGAGGACTAACGATTTTCAAAAAAGCAAGACAAATTCTCGGAGCCGTAAAAGATACAATCTATAGTCTGTAAGGAGTTTGGAGACAGTCAATTTACATAAACCTACTGAAGCTTTTCTGCTTTTCAAGGTCATATGGCATCCAGTGCAAATAAATCATGAAAAATAGAATTCAAGCAATGAAGCAACAATAGACTCATCTCCAAAAATGGTCTCACAGCAGTAGGCCTTCTGAAGTTGCCTTAAGACTTGTTGTGCTTTGTCACTGCCTTCTCAAGTCAGAAAAGTGTGATATTTCAATACAGCAACCCACATTACAAAGACAAGGAGATATCTATATATAGGATCCTTAGGCCCCTTGCCCTTTATTTTTTGCTAGGAGTGTAGGTTATCTGAACTCAGCTTCACATTGAATCTGCAGACTGCATATGAGACCAGTATTCCTTCACAAGCTGCCCAAACAGCGAATCATCTCTCTTCATCAACTTCATTGGCTCGTCGTACTCCACTAGTTTTCCTGAAAAAAAAAGAATGAAAAATTTCTGTCAGATTTTGAAATCGTCCTCCCATACATTTCAACACTATCCTATCTGCTTCCCCTGGCATCTCTCCAGAGTTTTCTTTCTTTGCTTTTTTAATTCCCGCTTTCTCATAGGCAAGCTGAGATGGGACCCACAACCAAATCAAAATGTATGTAAACAAGGTTTGCACAGTCAGAAATTCAGTGTTGGACATACATATCAGAAACATGGCTGTTCAACTTACACATCGAGCCAAAGTATTTAAAGGTGATAACAAGGTTTACTAATTCAATTCAAACTTCATACAACTTGACATGGTTAAGACTTGAGCTTAGGGGTAACTCTATATTCATTAGCTCGAGAAATCTCAAAAGGAAGACACTTAATTCAATAATAATTAAAGATATCTATTGGGCCCAATTTAGTAACCTTGAGTTCTTATTAGGTTCCTTCCTCTCACAAAGAGATAGGCCCTTTTGGTGAGATGGGTTGGGTTTAGCCGCATGTGGATCGAGTGTGTGGGTGAGTGTGTGGGTGTGTGTTGGCCTATGTGAGTGTGTGTATTTAACCTTTCAACCAAAAAAATTAAAGAGCGTTATACTTACCCAGACTTGGACGGTTGGTCTACCCAATTTAGCCCCACATCGGTTAGCCCTTGCTAACCTTGAGTCCATATAAGGTTAATTCCTCTCACCAAGAGATAGGCCCTTCTGATGAAATGGGTTGGGTTTAGCCTCTTGTGGACCGAGTGTGTGTGTGTGTTTAACCTTTCAACCAAAAAAACTTCATACAACAGAAAACAAAATACATTAATATTGTATTAATATTGTATACTTATTAAATAAACAGTTAGATAATGTTAGTGACATGCACCAACGATGATTCACGGTATACTCTACGCTGTAAACACTCTACGCTGTAAACGTGGCCCACTTGCTCATTGATCTGGACCAGTTATTTTATGGGCCACCTCTAGCATGGGGCACAGTCTCGCACAGATCAAAAAACTATATGGTGATAAGAACTTCTTGCTGAAAAAAATGCTCAAAAAACTCACCATCGCTGATGGCAAGAACCATTGTGCAATCCATCACGGTTGGTATTCTGTGAGCCACTGTGATCACAGTGCAATCAGCAAATTCAGCCCTTATGGTTTTCTGGAGAATCAAATCAGTTGCATTGTCTATTGATGCAGTCGCTTCATCAAGCACCAATATCCGGCTTCTCCTTAACAGAGCACGTCCCAAACAAAATAATTGCCGCTGTCCCATGCTCCAATTCGATCCGTCGTCCGCAACTGCCATATCAGGTTGTTGTTAGTGAATCATAGTTAAAACAAGCGCACAAAACTTTTTTATTTGGAGTGCATTTGTCCTTGAAAGACAGATCTTACCTGAGGAATACAGACCCTCATCTTTCTCTTGAACAGCCTCTTGAAGCTGACACTTTCCAAGAACCTTTAAAAAATGGATGACAAATTATATCATTGGGCAATTGAAACTGCCTTTAATGACGATGATGACAATTTTCTTTCCTGTAATGACTAAACTGCTTAATTCAGAGTAATATTGTTACAAAAAGATATGAAAAGCATAATCATCATAATTTATTAAAATGTTCTTCCTATAACTAGAGTTGTCAACAAAGCGAATTCAGAGCAGATAGTTGTATATCGGAATTCGTATCCGATTATATATTTATCTGAATTCGAATAAATATCCAACAAATAGTAAAATATGGTATTTGTATCCAACTCCAATTAAAATATTTGACTTCGGATAATATCTGATTACTTTAAAAAATTAAAAGAAATAATAAAAATGTTAAAAATATAAATTTAATGTATTAAATTATGTAAAAAGTACATATTTCTAAGATTATTTTAGTCTTGTAAACTTATACTGTATTATCTATATATATAGTAGTAATATATTATATAATCAATCTGATATTTATCGATTCGAATATATCAATATTCGATTATAAACACAGATAGTAAAATTACTATTTCAATTCACTTCGCCGGATACCTATTAGGATAATTATCCAAGTAAATGGATACGGATAATATTTGTAGAAGTACATATTTCTAAGATTATTTTAGTCTTGTAAACTTATACTGTATTAATGTATTATATAATCAATCTAATATTTATCAATTCGAATATATCAATATCCGATTATAAACACAGATAGTAAAATTACTATTTCAATTCACTTCGCCATATACCTATTCGGATAATTATCCGAGTAAATGGATACGGATAATATATGTATCCGTTGACAGTATAGTTCGAAAACTCGGCGAGTCACCCGATAACTAGGCCGAGTTACTCGACTCGACTGAATTTTGAGTCGAGTTGAGTCACCTCTAAACTCGAAGGAGGCACTATTTGTCGAGTTACTCAGGTGACTTGGTCAAGTCAAGCCGAGTTTTTCGACTCGCCGGACTAGGTCGAGTCACAGAAGGGTACTTTTAAGCCTAGTTTATAGGTTTGAAGCTGTAAAACCAATGTACTTTGAGTTCTTTTAACTCATGGTTTTCAAGTTATTACATATATATTCCGAGTTGGACCGAGTCGAGTTGTTTTCGAGTTTTCCGAGTAATTCAACCCAGCTAACTTTTAAGTCGAATCGAGTTTTCGGGTTTTTGAACCATAGTTGACATCCCTACCTATAACTAGATGAAGAACCATTGACAATAATCTAATATTTACTTGACATTTCTATCAAATTTGTAATACCCCAACGTTCAAGATCTTGTTGAGACTTTTGACATTATAAAGTAGCTAGCACAAACTCTGATGTATGACAAGATCAGCTTATCAACCAGCAAGATCTTCATTTACTCAGCCAAGTAAAAATTCGGCCAAGTAAAAATGAAAACCACATCTGATTTCCACATCAAGTCCCGGTTAGTACAAAATGTAGCAAGAGGGAAGTTTATGCATTTTCCCTAAACCTAATAGTTCTCTCTTTTCTCCAAATTCGGCGACAAAAACAACTTGCAAAACACTTGTTAAAGCGAACTCACATGTTACAACTCTCTGAGGACCCCACAAATCACAGTTTTTGGATCCCTCAGGGTTTTGACAGTATTGTAACCATAAGGAGGTCAGCAACAGAAAATGTTTTGCTTATCTAAGACAGTTCAGCCATTAGAGATTGCATTAACCCTAATATTAACAGCAAAAACACATACAACAGAAATAATACCTCCCATATTTCCTGGTCAGTATGTTGTGATAAGGGATCCAAATTGTATCTCACGGTCCCATTAAAAAGAGTTGGATCTTGAGGTATAATCCCAAAACGTGACCGCAGATCATGAAGCCCAATTGTGGAGATGTCAATGTCATCTATGATGATCTTTCCCCCTTCTGGCTCTACCAGACGAAATAGAGCACCTATCAGAGTTGTCTTCCCACTACCAGTGCGGCCAACAACACCAATCTTGTGCCCTCCTTCAAATGTGCAACTAATCCCACGAAGAACAAGTGGAGTATCGGGCCTATATCTGATCTGCTTGACATGAATTTTCCCCAGTTACAGTAACCTTCATTAATTTTGAATTTGTGTTGAGCCGCTATAAACTAGACCAAATATATAAAATTTACCTTCAAATCGTGGATCTCCACTTTACCCACAGCTGGCCATCTGGGTGGGGAACGGTTCCCTTCTATCACCTCAGGGGCTTCACTGGGTATATGCATGTATTGGTTAAGCCTTTCTACAGAAATGATGTAATTTGCTAGTGCGCACTGGTTTTGAATTGAAAAAATGAAGGACATGTTTAGAGATAGACCATAAGATAGTGCCATTCCGATAAATCCTGCAATCAGAAGATTGATATTAATTAGCCAACCTCATACATGGAAATTTGTTGTTGACAATTGTTTATTAATTTTTTCATAACATTTCCTCCACTAACTTAAGTTATATTGATCGGAGCAGTAACTACTTCTAAATGATGAACCTAAAGATTGGATATCATACTTATTTAAGAGGATCAAATTGCAAATATAGGAACATACTTAAGTTATGTGAATTATGAATAACAATATTATTAGTTGAAGGAGAAGACAGTAAATACTCACCAGAGCCAAAAGTTCCTGGAGGAAGCAAAACCATAATAAGTGCCGAGGAGGAAAGAATAGTTGCACACAATATTTCCAAACGTTGGATCAACCACTCATTTGCTGCAAAATTGTGGAAGAATGGACATGCATTTGTATCAACAAGGGCCAGATTCTTTGCAAAGAATCGGTCTTCCTCCTCAAAAGCTCTGATTGTCATGGCTCCTGCTATGGATTCAGCTAGATGGTTTGCTACCAATGATTTAGTTGTACCATTGAGCCGCATTAGCTCTTTTGCAGAAGCAAAGTAGTATCTCTATTGATTAAAAAATAAAATCAAAATTTTAATGAGTTGCTTTTTAAATAAAAAGCAAATAGAATAACAAAATCCACCAGTGGAGGGTCAAAGTAGTATCTCTATTGATTAAAAAATAAAATCAAAATTTTAATGAGTTGCTTTTTAAGTAAAAAGCAAATAGAATAACAAAATCCACCAGTGGAGGGTTACTAGCGTCCAGACAGGACTGGAAGAATCTCTCTGCATCGGCCACACTTGTCCTAACCAGAACATGACCATCTGACATATGCAGTTTCTGACAACATTCATTTCATCCTATTATTGGGACAATCTCACTGGATTTTAACTATTTCCCAGGAGATCACCTTGGTATTTATGTTACTAAGACACCTAATTATGAGTTCCATACCCAGGCCAAACTCTTCAACCTTAAGTTTAAATCAGTAATCATGATATATATGCCATACCCTAACAAAATTATTTAGAGCAATTCACTCAAATGGTGTTCCCAAACCCCTTGGATGTAGGTTATGTATACCTGCATCTTCAGCAAAGTATTCCTTTGATGAGAGAGCCTCCTACTTTATTACCTGTAAGCGAATTGCCAGATAGACCATTGGTATGGAGACAAACAGGATGGGCCACGTAACAGCGGCTAATACTCCAAGATTGGCGTATGCATTTGTAGTAGCCCCAACGGCAAATACTAAGCTGAATGGAACATCAAGGTCGACAATACTCAAATCAGCGGAGACCTATATATGAAACAAACAAAGGTAAGTCTCATGAACTTCCCTAAGCTAATTAAGTGTTTACATTTTATGATTGAAACGCTTACTCTACTCAGTATCCTTCCCAGAGGTGTAGAGTCGTAAAAAGACATCGGTGCTCGGAAGAGAGAGTTCAATAGCTGAGTAAATAAAGATTTTGATGATTGAAGACCCAAAAAAACTACGGAAAGGGATCTAACTAACAAAATCAATGTTGAGGAGCATCCAATTGACAAGTACACGACGATCAGTCGCAATTTGCTAACATGAGGGTTCTGAACATTAGCAGCCATCCAAGAGTTCTGTAATATCTGTGTAGCCACAAACATGAGGTGGAAGAGACTTGCCAAGGAGAAGTACAAGAAGCCCTTGTTCTGATTCAGATACTGTATATAAGGCTTAAAACCGGTATCTCCTATTTCTCTCTCTTCTTGCTTAATTAACTGATCTCCTACCGATCCTTTCAACTCTTTCTCTGTATGAGTCTTCTTAATCTCTCTCACAGAGGTTTTACGTGTCAAGGGAGAAGTAACCTCCGCGAGTCTTTCAGAACCAGCAGTCTCTTTGTGTGCATTGACAAGTTCCTGAAATTCTTGGCTAGTGGTCAACAACTGATGATAAGGAGCAGCATGTAGGATTTCCCCATCAGACATTAACTGTCAACAAAATCAAAAGTTAAATGATTGCATAGAATAACACATTTTCTTACATGATATAACAAGGCAGATTATTAAAACCTTTTTCATGTAAATAAAATACAGGAAAGAAAGTGAAGTTCAATTGACCATATAAGTATTTATGAGTACTCAATTTCTGTCAAGGCAATGGCACATTTGTGAACTAAGTGGTGCAACTTGATTACTTAAACGCGGCAACAAAATATGAGCCATATTGATGGAACCAACTGTGGTTAGTGGTTACCATTAGGGTTTGACAATTTAGTAGGAAATTTCAGTGATTTCTGGAAAGAGAGGACAGTTTTAATCAAATAATTCAGAAATAAGACAAACAGTTGGTTAAACATTATCCAAAAATTACTTCAATCAGATGATCTTAGTTGTACGAGTATCAACAGTCACTAAAAAATATGGGAAATAGTCCAAAAGTTTGTTACTGCTCAATTGATTAGCATCATCACCGATTGGCATTATTTTGAGGTTATGGTCCTTTGATTGGACAACCGCAAGCTGATTGCACTGGTATGGAAAGGATGAATAATAATCAATTGTACCATTTAATAATGTTATGAGACTGACCTAATTCTTCTCCATACTATAAAAAAACAAAGAAATAATAGAAACTTTAGGTTAGCTAGGCTGTTGGAAGTATACAAAAAGATGGGCCAAAAAACTGACAAGACCCAAACAGTTGATAAACATAAAACTCATTTAAATAATAAAAAGTATGGATTAGGGAAAAATCATGTCATAAAAAGAATGATAAAGAAAGTGGTAGGGACTGAATGCCAACTAACCAACACAGAATCAAATGCGGGAAGGAAATCAACTTGGTGGGTCACGAGTAAGACCGTCTTCCCTGACAGAGCTCCCATTACGTATTCCTGCCACAACCCAAGCATGATTTCACTATGAGCTAGTAACTAAAACAGCATAAATTTCATGATGATAGCAAATCATGATTACATTAAACAGGCTCGTAGCAGTATGAGCATCAACAGCACTGAACGGATCATCCAAGAGATATATATCAGCATCCTGATATAGTGCACGAGCAAGTTGAATCCGCTGCTTCTGACCACCACTCAGATTAACTCCTCTTTCCCCAATTTCGGTGAGATCACCAAAGGGTAGCATCTCAAGGTCCTTCACCAACGAACACTTCTCAAGTGCTTCTTGGTATCTTTGCCTATCCATGGAAGACCCAAATAGAATATTCTCTTGAATTGATCCAGTCTGGATCCATGCTGTCTGCGAAACATAGGCAATCCTTCCATAAACTCGAATCTGTATAATAAAGCAAAAGGAACCACATTACTCATCATCTTATTCAAACTGTGTTGCTCTGTAGGGAAGTGAGCATAATTTGTAAATCATTTGTACCAGATATGGGAGGAACCCACAACTAGTTATAGTATAAGAATGGCAAAACAATAATAGAATATAAGAACTGTTTTGTTATATTCCATTGATATCTTATATTTTTTGCTGAAAATGGAAAATTCTATTTGTTTAACAGTCAATACTTGACATAGCTGCTTGGACTACCGAGTTGAGAAACTATAGTTGAAGGTGAAAACAAATAATTTTGTTACCAGATAAGCATCTCACCTTGATGTAGCTTATATAAACACAGAGTCTAAAAAACTGTGGGAAGGCCTAACATTACGTCTAAAACACGAGCTTTACAAAAATAATCCATCATCATTAGTGCCTAATCACAAATATTTGCCACAAAAATAATTGATATTTTAAGAAAATACCCATAATTTAAGACAGCAAAAAATGATAACTATAATTTTTTTTCCCAAAGAATTTTATTTCTTACCCAAAAATGGATTTCCTAACATAATTCTCTTGTAAAAATCTCATGAGCACACTATACTTAGAAGTGGCATTGGAATGTAAGATGTAATAGAAAACAGTTCTCACGAATCATGTGTTTTGCTTCACAGATACAAGAGAGAAAAGGATGATCAATAATTAGAACTTACATTGCCCTGGATATTTGGAACCTCTCCAAGAATTGCTGCCAAAAGGGTTGATTTGCCGGAGCCAACCTCTCCACAGATAGCCACCTTTTTACCAGGTCTAACTTCTAGATTTAAGTTTCTTAGTGTGGGCTTCGAAGGATTCTCTTCCCATGAAAGATTGGCCGACTTGAACAATATGGAGTGCCTCAACTCCTCGGAGCTGCACTTCCGCCTAACATCTCCACTCTGCAGCTCGGGTGCCTCAAGAAATGTCAGAATCCGTGCTAATGCAACCTTTGCTTGAATGACAACTCCAATAATATCAGGGATTGATCTTACAGGATCCTGAACAAGCCTTAAGGTTGCTACAAAAGTGAAAACATTACTAGCGTAGAGAGGAACTCCAATGAAGTAACACGTCCCGAAAGTAGCGACAGATACCAATACAGGGGATGACCAGAAGAGAAGACCATTATATGCTTTTCGCAGCTGCACTGCCGATAACCATTTGTATTCCTCTGTCCTCAACCCTTCTATAACGTCCTTGAAATGGTTCTCCCATGCATAAAGCTTCAACACCTTCATGTTAACAAGAGCCTCAGAACTAGCCTTCAGCCTTTCATCTTGTGCCATCATTAGCTTAGTCTGGAACTTATGTTGCAGTTTGGCCAGGGGAGCATTGCAGAGCACGGTGAGTATTATTACAATCAAAGCTGCAAATGTCGCGAGCCCCACGGCTCTGAAGAGAATAAATAATGAAAGGCAAAGCTGAAGGATTGTTGTCCATGTCTGATGAAACCAGAAAGGAAATTCGCCTACCCTATAAGCATCTACTGTAACATAGTTCATTATCTCCCCAGCCGAATGTATAATTCTAGAAGCATTTGAGAGTTTCAGTTGCTTCTTATAGATAGCTGCCGAGAGCAAAGACCTTACCTGGAGGCCGATTATTCTACATCTGAAGTACCATTGCCTTTGCGATAGGGATTCTATGCATTTTGCGCCGAATAGTGATATGGCCAATACATAACCCTCGTATTTAAAACGTTCATTTCCTTCAGCAACTTCAATGAAAGCATTAAGAATCAGAGGACCAGCAGACAAAGTGAGAATCTTTAGTAATGCAAAGAACCCAGAAATCAAAATCTCTTTCCAGTGGCAGGAAATAATTGTCCATAAAATGGATGGTTGCGAAGATGGTCTGTTTCGTTTCTCTTTGTTCAATTGCTCCATGAACAACAAATAACAGGTTTCTGCTCGATCTACCTCGCGCAAGTGGGGTATATCGTCATTTTGAAGTGTTTTCTTTGTGCCTTTCTTCATCAAGGGGTTCAACCACCAAAATGTCATTCTACTGAAAAATCCGGCTCCGGCAAATGAAGTAGCAGAGCCATCCAGATCAATTTTTCTACTGCCATTTTCTGCGCCATTTAAAGGCATATAAAGAGCATCCCCATCAAATTTTTGACCACCTTCTTCAGATTTATGTCCCTTATAAGTGCATAACAGCAATAGAATTGAGCCTGGAAAAGATAAAACATCTAAAACAATCTTGGCCGATACTTCTTTGCTCTCAATGGCAACCAAAAGAGACAAGAAACAGAGGATTCCGGTAAACAAGAAGGCGGTTATGGACCAAAGCCTCAAGAAAGCTTTTGGAACTTGTCGTCCCCTAAGGCTCACTGTCAAACTCAGTAACAACCATGTGAAGCCATGAAATAACACCATTAGCCACCAATGCAGAGGTAAAACAGTCTGTATTTTCCTCACTTTATCTTCAAGGATCCAAACGCCCAAACCCAAGTAAGCCAATCCCAAGCATCCATTAAAAATGGCAGAAAATATCTGTAAAGGCGAAAAGCCTTGGAAGCGTAGAGAATTCTGAACTGTTCTAGATGATGGCTTGTGAAAGAAACGGAACAAGAACGTAACCAAGAGCAGGATATCAAAAGAAATGACCACAGTGTGGTTGATACATGAAAAGGGATTGATCACGAACACGAGACCAGTACCGCATGACTCTCCAACACTAGACGAACATTCGGATTCCCCACAAAACAAAGCCCAGAGATCCTTCATATTTTTTGCTTTGTCTCTTTGCTCTTCAAACCCTGCATAGATATTCAAGAAAAACAGGAACTCCATATCAAGTTTTGAAAAAACAGAGACAATGAATACTATACTAAATTAGTCAAATACCAAATCCTCCAATGCAGAAACAGAAAAGCTCTAATCATTATCAGAAAACCAGAGAAACAAATGGGAAGCAAATTTCATGCTGCATGAACTTGGATTGGGAAGAAAAACTGCATTTCTCCATGGATCTTAAAAGGCTAGATAAGAAGCAAAACTGAAGAAATTAATTACAATTAATGATATTTTACAGTCGCATGTACCTCAATCGGTCTGAAACCAGTAGTTTTTTTATGTTCTTTCCCTCCAAAACTGTGATTCTTACGGTTCTGGAGCTGATTTTTCTGTGAAGAAGTTCAATTAACATCAGTATTCGTTAAACAAAATGGTATCTTATCTTGAATCTATTCTTCTATCTTCCAAGCAATAATCGGAATATCTCACTTATAGCAGAAGATAACCCCAAAAAAATAAGTTATATAGATCAGTTTATAATAATTAAAAACAATAACTACATGTTGAAGAATCACTTAAAAACAGATATGGCCCAGGGAAATGGATGATTTTTCAATGAGTAACGATATCTAAATGCCGACAATCCCTTTAAATATCGTCTCAAGTTCAGAATATTATAACTTTTTAAAAAAAAAATTCAAACAAACCAAATAGTGAGATCATCAAGATAGACTACAAATGAAAAAAAACTACCAGATTTTAATAGATGAAAAGCATTGGAATCGATTTCAAGAACTGGCAATCCCTTCGAAACCCCAAAATCTCTCTGTATAACAACTTGCTATACTAAATCCCTAGCACCAATTCGGGACAAAAGAAAACTAACCAGAAATAACACGAAACCCGAAACATGGGTCAACGACTAGTCATTTGAAAACCGATTCAATAACGGGGAAATGGCTAAAGAAAACTAGAAATCGAATATCCAACGTGCGAGTCCGACTCTTGGTTATCATCAGGAGTGTCCAAGACTAAGAGTCATACGAATCCAAAACGAAAAGGAGTAGAGGAGTAGTTCTTGCCTTCTTGGGTTTATATGGTGGGACTTAGAAACCCCGATATCGTCATCGCTCACGTATCCTAATAACGACAACGTGATGATCATATATCATCGCGATTCACTCTTCTCGTCCTCAATAAACAAAAAGAAAAAGAGAGACCAGTAATCGTGTTCGTGTCGGCCGAAACTTGTGGCAATCGCAGTTTCCAATGGAATAGCGGGACGATAGATTAGAATATTAGATTAGTCATCTATAACCTTTTCTTTCCCTTCGTTTTTTTTGGTCTTTTTGCTCTAAATTTTCTGTGGTTGCGACCCGTCCTGTAGAGTACTGCATAACTATGTGACACGTGTTTGACAAGTATTTCTAAGTTAAACTTATGTTTTTTCTTTTTTTCCAGACCGGAAATTACATTGGGAAGATACAGATGAGGCTTAGATGTATGTGAATACCATCATTCAAAGCTAAGTTGAACTTAGGTCTTGTTGGGCGTTTGCAATTGTAAAGAATACTGGTTAAGGTGCACGTGCATAGATATAATAAAAATGATATATAATATAAAAATTTGAGAACGGTTTTTGAGATATATAACCTAAGAATATGCTAGAACCGAAAAAAAAATATGTAAAGGTATTTGGAGTATAAAATTTGATGGGCGTGCTATTTAAAAATTGAGTGCATATTTCTTTTTTTGGTAAACTCAATCATACCACAAGGCAATGATTGAAGGCAAATACAAGGAAATACTCACACCATCCATGCAAACTCACACACACCCAGCATCAAACTCACACACACAGCACACACATGCAGCCCTTGTAAGCTTCACCCTAGGGCTCTTCAAAACGGGTACCAACCGTTTGAGGCGCCAAGGAACTTATATGGAACAGCATGCTCGGGTAACTACCCGATGTGAGACTAAACACTCACCCTAAAGCTTTTTGTTTTTTTTTTATAAACTCAATCATACCACAAGGAAGTGCATATGAGGTATAGAAAATTAAGAGATTTTTTAAATAAAGAAAATAATATAGGGATATTTTGAAAAATATCACTTGAGGGAAATGTTAAGAACACAAATATGTAAGGGTATTTTAAGTATAATAAAGTTTGAGGTCATATTGGGAACAAAAAAAAAAATTCAAAGGTATTTTTGGTATAAATTCTTGAGTGAAAATATGATATGGGTTTGAAAAGGTTAGTGTTTTTTTTTTTTGTTGGTTCTCTAATCATATAAGCTTACTCCCTCCCACATGGTTAGGAAACACACACAGGTCATATGAGACAAAGCCCAACACACCTGACTATCTCTTGGAGGGGGAGAGCCTTATAAGGAACAGGAGGCACATCAAACTTTTGATGTGGGATTGCCAGTTAGTTTGATGATGTATGAATAAGAGAGACAGGGATTAACTAGAGATCGGTTCACAGCCGATTGCAATTGAAATCCCCGAGTTCAATCGCACCCACAAGTCAACCGGTGTTCCTTGGTTAATTGTGGTTAAGATGCACCAACCCTTGGAGTTCAACAGGATAACCTTGGTTTTTAAAAAATTTAAAAATATTAAACTTAAGAGTTACCCAATTGTGATTGAACTTCCTGAGTTCAAAGAGACACGTGTCGACCCGTGGTTAAAATTCAATTACACTTGGGGATAACCTTGGTTTAAAAAAATTATAACAATTAAAAAATTATAACCTTGATCTTTAAAAAAATTAAAAAATGTTAATCCTAAGAATTAAAAATTCTTAACTAAAGTTAAATACCAATTGCGATCGAACTTCTTGAGTTCAAAGGGACACGTGTTGACCTGTGGTTAAGATTGACTAATGTTTGGGGTTCAACAATATAACCTTGGTTTTAAAAAATAAGAAATATTAATTCTAAGGTTAAAAATTCTTAATCAAATTTGAATTTTAGTTCAGTCGTATCACAAGTCAACACGTATAGGGACACGTGGTTAAGATTCACTAATGCTTGGAGATCAACAGTATAACCTTGGTTTTAAAAAAGATTAAAAAAATATTAAAACCAATTGTGATTGAACTTCCTGAGTTCAAAGGGACACATGTTGACCCGTGGTTAAGACTCACTAACGCTTGAATATCAACAATATAACCTTGGTTTAAAATAAAATAAAAAATATTATCGGAAGAGTTAAAAAAAATTTAACCAGAGTTAAACACCAATTGCCATTGAACTTCTTGAGTTCAAAGGGACACTGTGTTGACCTGTGGTTAAGATTCACTAATGTTGGGGTTCAACAATATAATCTTGGTTTTAAAAAATACTAATTCTATGAGTTAAAAATTCTTAATTAGACTTAAATTTAACCATAGTTAATAGAGGTTAAAAGGGATACGTGTTAGCAACCCATGGCTTACCGGGCCTAAAAAAAAAGATACGTGTTGACCTATGGTGCGATTGAACTCTCCCTGAGTTCAATCGCAATTGGTAGTGATCCAATCTTCAACTACTTATAGGTACTTTTGAGTTCTGTGGAACAAAGGGTATAATGAGGAAATAATTAAAAAAATAAAAGGTATTATAGGAACAAACTCTTGTTCAAAACCAAAATTTTGTCTTATTTAAAGTCTGCTCTTTTATAATAAAGTATAAATAAAAAAAAATTTGGCGGTGTTAGGTGCACCTCAGTATTTACTTAAACTCGTACTTGGATAAAGCATGCATTTTCGTATAGTAGACATTCTTCGGATTTGTTACAGCTAAAATTACAGCAAACCCACAATCTTTTCCATCCAATGCATAGACTTTTGCTCGGCCATTCTACGTTTAATCTCCCCATTAGATGATGGGTTGCAAGGTTGATTCAGATTTGTAAATTAGAGCTCACTGGAGCATAACCTTCACACTTGGGCCCCAGGCACATTTTCACGGCACATTTTCTCATTTGTGAATTAGAGCTCACTGGAGCATAACCTTCACACTTGGGCCCCACGGCACATTTTCTCTTAAGTGTTTGAATCAAAACTTGCCACTTCTTGGACTCTGACAGAACGATATCAAAATTGTTACCGCAGAAGTGCAGATAAAAAAAAATTCTCTTAATTATTAACACCCAACCATATTAAATATTGCCATAAATACCAGTGACCAGACATGTACCAGACCTACAGAGAACATGATTCGGTGCCAGAAAACTTGTACCCTGGAAATTGAATCAACGGCGATGAGTTTATAATGGCCTCGGATTGTCTCCGGCGAAAGAAAGCCCTTGTCTCGGGCAGCCATAACAGGGGACGAGTTGTGGAGTCGTCAAAATCATGGTCCCATGATTTTGACTATTTCACACACTACCTGACACATGGTGATAAGGGGGAGAGATACCAAGCAGGGAGAAGTCAAAATCAAAGGAAGAAAATGTTTTTGACTTTTTCTCACCATATGTCCCCTATTATATATTTGCCCGAAAGGGCTTTCTGAGTTCGCCAGAGACAATCCATGGCTGTTTATAATTCCCACATAGTCCTTATTAAGCAACCCTTACAAGTCACATGCGACAATAATCTAATTTTCCTCATTTGGGATCACTCAAGCATTCCTGAAAGTTGAATACTCAAATACTACCTATAAATGTTTCTTCTAAAGAGAGTAGTTCTCGGGTAATCAACAAAACGACCAACAAACCGAATAAGTAGGAAAGTTCTCCCAAATAACTCAACATACCAACTTAATAATCCATTCAAAGAATCTTAATAACAAGTTTAGGTCACAAAAAATATAAGATTAATCAAATTCAAAAAAATAAAATAAAAGGGGTTAACAAAATTTACTCTTTTTAGTATGGAACAGAAGACACAAACACTTTCTCCATACAGATTATACCAATAATTTTTTTATTTAACAAAAACACTTAAAGTGAAATGGTACGATATCGGATTCAATTGAAGAACAAAAAACACGAAATATATGTTGGGAAATGAATAACCTTGGCTGATCTGGTGAGCAGTCTCAGAAACTTCAACGGCTAACCATCTCGGGGGCGTCCATTACGTGCTCTTGTTCTTCCAAGAGTGATGAGATTTCTTCGGCTGCGAAGATCACCGACAGCGTAGGTTGTCTCTGTTGAGAGAGTTAACACCAACTCTCTCACCTCTAGAAACCTCTCTCACTCTCTCCAAGGTTCTTCCTTTTTCTCTGTAGAAACTTCTCTCTCTCTAGAGTTTTCTCTAAGCTTATCTCTCTCTCTAGAAAAAGATAGTAGTCTCTAGATATCCTAAGAAATGAGGTGGGAGAATGTTCTAGAAATCTAGAACATTAGCATACCTACTATAAATAGAGGGTTGGGTCCCCTTGTTTGAGCATAGAAGCACACGAGCTCTTAAGTGTGTCCTAAGTGTGTGAGTGAGCTCTAGTGTGAGTGTAACTATGTGAGGCTAAAGTGTGAGTATCTCTTAAGTGTATTTGGGTGTTGTACATATTTGAACTAGTGCATCAATAAAGAGCTTCTTTATTCGGGTTTCCGCTACTTCTATATTCAACAATTTAGTATCAGAGCCAAGTTATCGGGGCCGATGTTGGAGCGCTACGAAGGAGAAATCTTGTTCGTGCATAGTCCGGGACTATGAAGTCGATTGATCTAGGATCAAGCTTACTTGGTGAAGTACGTGAAGACATACCAAGTCACGATGACGGATTTGGCGAGCGCAATCGATGGTATCAAGAAGCTTAACAACCAAAATTACAGCAACTAGAAGTTTTGTTTAGAGTCGTACCTGCAGGGACAGGATCTGTGGGAGGTCGTTAATAGTAGCGACACTAATCCACCTTATCGGGAGAATGTTGATGCACTAAGGCGATGGAAAATTAAAGCCGGGAAAGCTATGTTCGTGCTTAAAACAACTATCGAAGAAGAATTGTTTGAGCACATAAGGGATGCAAACACACCCAAAGCAGTATGGGATGTCTTTGCAGCCCTCTTCTCAAGGAAAAATGATGCAAGGCTACAACAACTGGAGAATGAGCTCATGTCAACCTCACAAGGAGAAATGACGATCAACCAATACTTTATAAAGGTAAAATATCTTTGCCATGAAATTTCACAATTAGATTCGAAAGCTAATATTAATGAATATAGGATGAGAAGAATCATCATCCATGGCCTTAGACCCGAATATAGTGGGTTCATCACGGCGATTCATGGTTGGCCAACTTAGTCAACTATCTTAGACTTACAAAATCTATTGGTTGATCAAGAAGCTCTAGCAAAACAAATGACTAGAGTTTCATTAAAGAATGAGGAGGAGACCCTTTTTAGCAGTAGAAGAAGAGCTTGGCCAGGAGAGCAGAAGATTGGAAGACCAGAGATGGAAGAAGAGGAAAGATCAAGGAGGCTGCAGGAGAGGAGCTCTCAGCAAGGAGAGCTCAACATGGTCGAGATAGAGACACACGACAGTCCAAATGGCGTAATGATGAATACTACAACTGTGGCAAGAGAGGTCACTTCGCTCAAGATTGCTAGTCAAAGAAAAAATCAGCAGAAGGCAACTTGGTGACATCTAGCAATCACCAAGGTGGAAGCAATAGCGAAGAAGAGTGGGATGTTGAAGTATCATTCGCCGTGACTAAGCAAGTCGAAGAAATCTGCTCAGAAGATGAGATTGTCTTAGAGGAAAAGAAGGTAGATGATCAATCTGGTATAGTCACAAATGAAATAACAACAAGTTCTATTGTGACAGAAGCAGAAGACATGACACTTGTTGTAATACAAAATCATGAAGCAATCAACTACAGCGAAGACTGGATCGTTGACTTTGAATGCTCCAATCACATGACTGGTGATAAGGATAAACTACTCAGTGTGTCTAAGTATAAAGGTGGTCGAGTAGTGGTGACGGCCAACAACTCAAGACTGCCAATCACACACATTAGAAAGACGGTGATCGTGCTTCGCTTCAGTCTCCATCAAGTTCAGTTACAAAACGTCTATCATGTGTCAGGGATGAAGAAAAATCTATTGTCAGTATCACAGCTGACAACCTTAGGGAATTATGTGGTGTTTGGGTCAGAAGACGTCAAGGTGTATCGAAGCTTGAAGTTATCAGATACACCCATCATGGAGGGACGAAGGTTAGAATCCATCTACGTGATGTCAGTAGAATCAACATACGTAGATAAGACTCGAATGAGTGAGACTGCAGATCTATGGCATGCGCGACTAGGGCACGTCAGCTATCATAAGCTGAAAGAAATTATGAAAAATTCAATGCTCAAGGGTCTTCCACAACTAGATATTCGAGAAGATACCATCTGCGCCGGGTGTCAATATGGTCAGGCTCATCAAATGCCCTATAAAGAGTCAAATTTCAGAGTGAAAGAACCGTGTGAGTATATTTTCTGAAAGAAAAGTCAGAAGTATTCTCCAAATTTAAGGACTTCCAAGAGAAAGCTGAAAGTGAAGTCGGTCAAAAGATTCGATGTCTACACACTAACAATGGGGAAGAATACACGTCAGATGAATTCTCAGCCTACCTTAGAAAATGCAAAATCCGACGATAGCTGACTTGTACTAGCACCCCACAATAGAATGGTATTGCTAAGATTAAGAATCGACACCTTGGAGAAATCTGTCGGAGCATGCTACATGCGAATAATGTACCTAGACAATTTTGAGCAGAGTGTATGAAGACAGCAGTTCACGTGATCAACCGTCTACCACAAGCAAGGCTTGGGTTTGTCTCACCCTTTCAGAAACTGTGGAATATCAAATCCACAGTAATTTACTTCCGAGTCTTCAGTTGTGTAAGCTACGTGTTCGTACCTGATCATTTACGGACCAAGTTTGATAAGAGGGCTCTCCGTTGTATCTTCATTGGATATGATAGCGAGAGGAAATGATGGAGATATTGCGATCCAAAACTGAGTGCTGCTACACATCACGAAACATAATATTTGACGAGACTTCATCTTGGTGGCCATCACAAGATGTAGTACTACCAAATTTTAAAGATTTGTAGAACAAGCTACATGAGAAGATGGTGGAGCCAACTCAAGAAGAATAATTACAACCCAGTCAAGAAACAGAGCAACAAGTTCATGCACCAAGTAATGAGGAATTAAGTATAGAAGATCATTTTGCAGAAATACAACACAATTCGCCAAGGCCACCAGAAAGGTGTACAGATCTATGGATAATCGATGTACATCACAAAACACCAAAAAAACTTTGGCCAAGTCACCAAGAAGACACTGAAGAAGAATCAAAGACTCGGCTTCGTAGGTCTATCAGGCAAAGGCAACCAAATCCGAGGTGTGCAAACGTTGCTCTTGTTGAAGAAGATTCGGTGTTGAGGGGGAGTGTTGAGAGAGTCAACACCAACTCTCTCACTTCTAGAAACCTCTCTCACTCTCACCAAGGTTCTCATTTTCTTTCTCTAGAACCTTCTCTCTCTAGGGTTCTCTCTAAGCTTATCTCTCTCTAAAAAAAGAGGTGGTAGTTATCTCTAGATATTTCCTTAGAAAGGAGGTGGGAAAATGTTCTAGAAATCTAGAACATTTACATGCCCACTATAAATAGAGGGTTGGGTCCTCTTGTTTAAGCATAGAAGCACACAAGCTTTTAAGTGTGTTCCAAGTGTGTGAGTGAGCTCTAGTGTGAGTGTAAGTGTGTGAGGGTAAAGTGTGGGTATCTCTTGAGTGTATTTGGGTGTTGTACATATTTGAATTAGTGCATCAATAAAGAGCTTCTTTATTCGGGTTTCCGTTGCTTTTATATTCAACAGTCTCCTCTATTATATTTCTCTCTCATTAAAGTTGGCACTTAAAACCGTAATTAATTGACAAACTAATGAAACAAAAAGGCTAAATAAAGAAGATCTGAAACGAGAGAAAAAGCTTCCCATGTAAGGAGAACTCGGGAGAGTGGAAGAGGTAAAGAGAGAAAGGGAAAGGGAAAGGGGTTTCTGTCAAACCTTAAAATGAATGAATGGAGTAAGTGGAGGAGCATTGAACCTTAAGTGTTAGACGAAAAATATAAATGAAGAAGAAATTACAAGAGGTGGAAAGCTTTCGGCGATGGATGGAGTGAAAGAGAGAAAGAAAGAAGAGAGGGACGCAGAAGAGGAAGAAACAAAAGGAGTTCAGAAAAGAAACATTTGGAAAGTGGAAGGGGACATGAACAAAATTTATGGGAAAAAGGTTAGACGAAAAATAAACATTTTTGATCGGTGCTAAATCTTATACATATAAGCACCTCAAACTTAACTTGTTAACCATTTCGAGTGATCTTTTAAGTATTTTTATACTACTTGATTATTTATATTTGTTTCAAGTTCATCCGCGAAAAAGAGCTTAAGATTGAAGGTTTTAAAAGCATTAAAGGCTCAAAAGGATTTCAGGAACAAAAGGCAAAAAGAATGGAGCAAAACACAAAATAAATGAAGGATTTCTATCCTGGGCGATCGATTGCCCAGAGGGGGGCGATCGATCTCCCTCCCTGCGTGTGGAGATTTTAAGGTTGCGTGAAATTTGTCTTTTAGGCCAAATTTGACTATACTTAAAGGCCCAAACTTCGTAGAAAAAGAGAAAAGAAGAGTTGTAGCCCAATTAGAAGTCCTTATTGTATAAGGATTCTATTTTTTTTTTCTCTATAAAATGAGAGATTCTTTGTAGAGATTCTATGTAAAGATTTTGAATCAGAAAAAGGAGAAGTTCTGGAGATCAAGGAAGCCATGAAGAAGAGTGCAGCAGCTTTATTATGAAGATGATGCATTCTTCCCTCGCGATGAACTAATTTCCGTTGTAGGGTTTCGATGAAACCCTAGCCAAGTAACTGTGTCGTTCTATTTTATTTTTATTTTTGATTTCTTAGTTGTAAAACATTGATAGCATAATGAGAGGGTTGTTTCAAGCAACCAGAATTTATTTGAATTATATTTGATTTCAATGAAATTTTCAACATTGTCTTAGGTTTTATGAAAATTAGAATTAAAATTACTTGTGTTAATTTTCGTTAGAATTTAAATATAGGTTTTATGCAATGGTTTTAACATATCGAGAGATTAAATTCGAAGATATTTTATGTCAAGGGAAGATGGGTAATTACACAACCGTAGATTAGTGTGTATCATTCGTGCTAACCGAAGATATGATATGCTTAGAATAATCCCTTAAACTTTTCTTGATCAGTAGAGAGGGACGTGTTGTGTCGCACCCCAAAATCTCACCTAATTTCATGTGAGACTTTGGCACGTGACTTAATCATTAACTTCCATAACTTCCTGTCATAAAGCATTTAAGGCAATTCTAAAAACATGTACCTGAAAATTTTCCTTTAAATAAATGCTGGTCAAGTCTAATGTCTGGAATAAATATTAAAACATCATAATTAATTCAATTTATCCTACATGATCTCAAATCATTAATTCAATCTAACTATATAACTATATATCTAGAATCAAGTCTATTACAATGTCTAAACTTCAAAATCCAAATAATAATAATCTAATTTCCCGGGAATGGCCAACGGTCCAAATTCCATTTAACATCGGGGTAATCACATGTTGGCTCTTCCTCTTCCTCCTCGTACTCTTCCTCTTCCCAAGGTCCTAGAGCACAGATGTCAAATCTAGAACCTGCCGACAACAACAGTCATCGGCTGAGTAACAAGTTACCCAGCGTGTATATAAAATCCTAGCTAACAATATGATGACATTGAATATAAGGCATAATTTAGAATTTAATAGGGCATGTAAACATATAACAATTCAGAGTGCGGAAACATAATTCAATTTCAATTCTTACACATGATCACTTGTACTTGTTTCTCTTGTTTATCTTACTTATTTTTTTGTTCGAGAATGTATCCAACAACATGCAAATGCAATAGCTTAATATAACTCTACCCCATATATTGAGTAGAGACTAACATATACCCTATTTTCTAAGGTACCACACAGTTTACACATTATCCGGTGCATACGGCTTGTCTACACATTATCCGGTGTATACGGCTTGTCTACACATTATCCGGTGTATACGTTTTGTCTACACATTCTCCGGTGCATACGGCTGGTCTTGCCTTGATCATAGGCTTGTGGGTACTTGGTCAGTGTAAAACTCAATCATACATCATGCTTGTGTCCTTGTGTACTTGCATAATACTTATCGTCTTGTTTATTCTCATGTTTGTTCATATTGAATTTCGTGAATCAGTGTGAGTGCAATAATGATGATTATAGATCATTCATTAATTTAAACATGCAGAATGTCTCATAAATAATCACTATGAAACATAGATTTATCATGTTTGCGATAATAAAATAAATGACAATTTCATTATTCAAGCATCAATCTTCAATACATAATTTTAATCAAATAAATCTCACGGAACCCTAGTTTCATAATATGTCATAGTTTTAGAGCAACCTAATAATCATTTAATCAAATCCAATTGTTATCTATTTCTCCATTCTCCGTCATACATAACCACAAATTTATTCACTTCCCCCTTGTTGATATAAATAATAAAATTATAAAAATATCTTGAACACCATCAATACATTTCTCAAGAAAATTATGATTTAAAACATTTTCTATGCATCATATATATTTTCTATATGAAAATCATCATTTAAAATACTCTCTAAACATCAGATATATTTTTCACAAGAAAAACATGATTTAAAATACTCTCAAATCATCATATGTATTTTTCCATAAGAAAATCATGATTCAAAGCATTCTCTAACATCATATATATTTTTCATAAGGGAAATCATAATTCATAACATCCTCTAACATCATATGTATTTTCATAAGGGATTGAAACATCGCAATCATGTTTAATCTTGTTTGTTCTTGCTTTAGATCTATCTTTTTTATAGTATTCATATAAAAAATACCTATATTAATAGGAAGGAAGTTATATTTACCTCTCACGATCGCTTCCCTACGATCACGCACTTGCGAATGGGGCAGATCTAAACTTTTTCACCATTCTTCCTTGCAAAAACCTTTGATCATTCCTCTTGGATCTCTCAAAACCCCTTTCTCTTACTCTCTTTTAGGTTTAGAAAGCTTTAGGGACCTTTTGAAACCTCAACCCACGACTAAAAGGGGTATTTATAACATTGGGAGCCCTAGGGACTCAAAACACTTGATCGCGCAAATCCGCCGCCGACTGGCTATCAATCGCCGACGCCGATTTTATTTTTTTTTTAACTTTTTGATTGTCTCCATTTTCATGTAATTAAACCTCAAAAACGACTTAAATTAGGTGTTTTATTTGAGTTTTAAAATCAACACTTTTTAGCATTAAGTTTGCAGGCTTAAATACATTAAAATTAAACACATGTTTGCATAACATTTAATAATCTTCACAAGTATTAAGAATAATAAATTCGGGGCTCTACATGCTGTCACTCTAACTGAAATGTTTACAATTTAAGAGGTTAGAATAAATTCAAAATATGGAACACTTATTAGTTTAATCCCTATATTTTCTCTACCAAAGGATTTAAAATTAATAGTTGATAATCAATTTAAAATTTTTAATTAATTGTTTTAATTTTAATCAAGCAAAATTCAATTACACATCTTATTAGTTTAGAATTAATCTAAATAAAAGGCAACGAAACTAGTACAGTCCTCAGATGAATGATACCCTTGTTAGTACTATTCTACAAAATTATTACTAAGAAGGAATAATATAAAATTGACTGACGATCAATTTTATAAAGAGCATTTTTGAGATTTAAAAAGTTGGTCGACACCAGCTATTGCCTCTTTTATATTTACGGTTTTATAATTAAAGTATAAATAAAAAAAAATTTGGGCGGTGTTAGTCCCACCTCAGCATTTACTTATTAACACTAATTTTAAAAATTCTAGTGACACAAAAAACAAAGAATGAAAATAACTAAGAAATCATATTCTCTCTAAACCTTCGTCCTAAAAAAAAAAAAACCTTTGCTCATTTGTGTTCATATTTCTTGTCAACTTTTCATCATGCATATTCTTCCATAAAAACTTTACTTTCTTGTTGTGCTTTCATCAGACTCAATTGTGAAAACTCTAAACCCAAAATGGTGTTCACATACTTGCAGGTGGACCAAGTGGGTTTTGAATATCAGATATTCTCTAATCTCTCCCCCATCTTAAATTGAATAACCTATTTCAAATATGGTAATGATCCTCTCTCTCTCTCTCTAGATCCATGAATTGAATTTATTTAAATTTTTTTTTTTTTTTATGTTGTTGTTTCACTAAGTTTTTTTTTATTTCACCGGAGCTTCAAGAAGGTGGATTTATCACCATGAGAGCCTTATTTGGTTGGATGTTGATGAGTCACATTTTTTTTTTTTTTGGGGAGTGAGGAAATGAGACTTTTTTGTCTATTATCTTTTTTTCTGTGCTTGGGTAGACATTTCTCTAAAATTGGTGTATTAAGTAACTATTGGGATGCTTTTTTTTTTTTGGAACTTATCTTTACTAGTATAAGGCGGATTGGTCTGTGCAAAACGTTGATTGAAACCTTTTAAATACCAAAAATGCCCCTTAATACATTAAATACAAAAAAAAGTTATAATTTCTAAAATGTTGAAAGATTTTAAGGTTGGTTTAGTCATTTCAACCCTTTTTCTCTCTCACAAGTCTAATCAATTGCACACGTCACCCCTTCCCCTCTCTCTCCCCACGTCCCTCTCACTCTTTCTCCTTTTTTCATCCCTCTCTCTCGACCTTCTAGCGATAGAGCCAATTACGATTGAACTCAGGGAGAGTTCAATCGCACCTACAAGTCAACAATAGTTATTTTTAATCCTTATTAATCATGGTTAAAATTTACTAATTCCTAAAGTTCAAAAATTTAACCTTAATTTTTAGATATTATTTTTTTAAAAATTAATCTTGGGGTTCGTGGGTCTCATAGATTTCTCTTATCCTTATCTTTCTTCGGGTCCCAAATCCCAATCAATTGGAATTGTATTTACCAAAAAAAATTGGGATTGAACTCTCCCCAAGTTTAATCACACCCCAGGTCAACACGTGTCACTTTTAATCCTTATTAATTGTGACTAAGATTCCCAAACTCTTTCTATTACTAATAAAATGAGAACACCCCTTAAAAACGTAGACTGATTTTTTTTAAACTACCCTTACCATACTCACACTACCCCTTACTCATTTTGCTTAATTCACATACTATCCCTTATTTGAAATTCTATATACAACAATTAGACTCTTTGGAGTTTAGTTACGCCACTGAGGTCGCCATGTGTCCCTTTTAACACTTCTTAATTGTGGTTAAAATTCACATACCCATAGGGTTCACCCACCTATATTGGTTTCTAAAAAACTAGTAAACTTGAAATTCTATATGGTTATAACCAGACTCATTGCAGTCCAGTTACACCACTGAGGTCGCCATGTGTCACATTTAACACTCTTTAATTGTGGTTAGGATCCGTCGACCCTAGGGTTCACCCACTTAGCCTTGGTTTTAAAAAAACTATATGATTTTTTTTAACTCTAGGAGTTAGTAAATTTTAATGAGGGTTCAAAAAAATTAAAATTTTTTCCTAAAAACCAAGGATAGGTGGGTGAACTCTAGGGGTAGGTAGGTGAATATTAACCACGGTCAAGGGTTTCAAAAGAGACACATGGCAACCACAAGGACATATAATTGACTCCAATTGTGGTTAAGATTCACCCAACCCTAGGTTCACCCAATTATTCTTGAGTTTTAAAAAAATATATATATTTAATTTTTTTAGACCTTGGTTAAAATTCACTAACTCATAGGGTTAATTTTTTTAAATATATTTTTCTTTTTAAATCAAGGATAAGTGGGTGAATCCTATGAGTGGGTGAATCTTAACCACAGTTAAAGAGTGTTAAAAGGGACACATGGCAACCTAAGTGGCATAACTGGACTCCTTGCTTTCTTGGCAAAAAGCTCCAAAAGAAGAATGTTTCGTCAAGGCCCCGCCCACCCCCTTTCTTTGCTATACCCAAAATGTCCCTAAAGCCTTTTGGTTTTCAAAATATCCTTACATCATATTTCTATAAGCAATGGAATGCCCCATGTTCAAAACATTGATTGAATATTTTGTAATTTCAAAACTACTATTTGCTCGTAACTCATTTTCTTCCCCATCTTAGCTTATACATAATGAACCTTGAAAACATTGATGAAATTTTACAAAATTTCCAAATTACCCTTATCATAATTATTACATAAGACAAACACTTAATTGAATGTTTGCTTGATTCTCATACTACCCCTCACTCATCTATCTATTAGGCTTGGAATTCTTTACTATTATTACCGGACTCCTTGGAGTCCAGTCCGGTTACACCACTGAGGTTGTCATGTGTCCATTTTAACACTCTTTAATTGTGGTTAAGATTCACCCACCCCTAAGATTCACCAACTTATCATTGGATTTTAGAAAGAGTGTTAAAATTCACCCACTTAAAATTCACCCCTAAGATTCACCCACCCCTAGTTAAAATAATTTTTTTTCTAAAAACCAACAATTGATCGGTGAACTTTAGGGGTAGATGAATCTTAAACACATTTAAGGGGTGTCAAAAGAGATACGTGATAACCTCAAGGGTGTAACAGACTCCAATTGTGGTTAAGATTCACTGACTCCTAAGGTTCACCCATTTATTCTTGGTTTTTAGAAAGAAAAAAAATAATTTCTTTTAGGGTTAATTTTTTTTCGAAATTAGTGCCCTCATTAGGGTCCCTCTTCCCTGTCTCTTTTCCTTCCTCTCTCTCTCGTGCATTGCACATGCCACCCACTAGTTTCGTTAAAGCAGAAACATTCCGTACTCTTAATTTACTTTAAAGACTTGTTGTATTTAATATTTGTTACAAAGAGAAATGCTAGCCCTAGTCTCAATCAACTCATACTCTCACTCTTTACTAACCACCTGCCTAAATTTTTTTTAAAGAATGGTTTAATCATTACAGAATAGACGGGTAGTTAGTGAAAGATGAGAGTAGAAGTTAACTAAGAGTAGGGTTAGCACTTCTCTTATTACAAATGTAGAAGTTTGCATTTACACGTATGCAGTTAATTTACTTTAAATAAAATTTATGTCTTTGAAATTGTTTACAAATGCATTTTATGTCCCTTAATTTGTTTTCTAAATGCATATTACATCCCTTTTATTATTTCATTATAAATGACTGTATTTTTACTAAATAAATATAAAATAAAAGATTCTTTTAAAAAGTAATTGATTCCATCCTAAGTGAACTTCGAGATCATATCACAGTCAATCACAATTGAACACTCTCCGAGTTTAATTGCATCCGCAAGTCGGCACGTGCCCCTTTTAACTCCAATTAATTATGGTTAAGATTCATTAATCTTTAAGGTTAACAATGTAACACTGATTTTTAGAAAAAAAATAAAAATAAATTAAAAATATATATATATATATATATATATATTAAACACAATTACTCCTAAGGTCAATAACTTTTAACCCTAAGGTTAATTGTTTCAACACAATAAACATTAATACTTTAAAAATATTTAACTTTAGTTAAAAAAATTTAATCATTAGGGTTGATTTCTTTTTAATAATTTTTTTCTAAAAACCAATGTTATATTGTTGAACTCTAAGGATTAGTAAATCTTAACCACAATTAATAGGAGATAAAGAGGACATGTGTTAGCTTGTGAGTGTGAATGAACTGTGGCCGAGTCAATCACAATTGGCTGTGATTCGAACTCCTTTGTTACTCATCAGTCATCACGCGAAAAAATTCCTCAAACAATGATTCTGTCATTCTTTCTCTTCATAAAAATATACATGGGAATATATGCATATTTCTCATGTTTTTGCTCTTTTGTAATCCATGTGGCTGGTATGTCATAGTAGTGGAAACAGCGTATTCCTTCTTCATTGGATCATGTTTGGGCTTGTGAAAAGCGGTCTTCTCACCTCTCCCTCTCTTTTTTTCCCATTTGTTTAATTATTTAATAACCTAACCCTAAGAACTTTGAGTGACAATTTAAACCGTCACTTCCACAATTTAAACTTACTGGCTTTGTTCTAAATATAATGATAGTGAAGGTATGTTCTAAAATCTTTAAACATGCAATTCATTAAGGCAGTGATTTTTATATTTACCCTAGGAACGATATGTCTGGCATCTATCATCTACTGAGTGTACATAGTACAATCGTGGGTTCTAAGGTCTTACATGCAAGACAAATTTTATATTTACCCAAGGAACGATATGTCTGGCATCTATCATCTACTGAGTGTACATAGTACAATCGTAGGTTTCCATGGTCTTACATGCAAGACAAATTTTATACTTACCCTAGGAACGATATGCCTACTGAGTGTACATAATCCTTTTTTTCAACAAAAAAAAAAAAAAGGAACGATATGCCTGGCATCTATCTTCTACAGTGTACATGGTACAATCATGGGCAGGGGGTTTAGGGGGCTAAGCCCCCCATTTCCCCGGCTCCGCCCCTTTCCAAGAGTAGAGTATACCCCTAGTAGCACTAAATAGGAAAATATAATTTTTCCAGAATTTCAGGAGAGCCTTCTGGGCATCATGTGGCTCCACCCCTGATCATGGGTTTCCGGTCTTACATGCAAGACAAATTTTCTGTCTGAAAATATCTCCACTTGGTCCTCGGTTTTAGTCCCACATCGGTTGGGAAGTGGACTTCGTAGGGTAGGGGGGTGCATAAGGGGCCATCAACCCTCCTTAAGACATATCCTTTTGGAGTGGTTGCTTGGGCTTACCTTTATGGCACCTTAGCAGTTACCTTAAGTTTGGTTGTGTGTGTTACATGATAACATTTCCATAAAATATATATATATATATCATCCACTTACATGGTGAAATGTAAAGCGAATTAAAAAAAAAAAAGTAATCCAAGTAAGGATCATTTATCTAGGTTAGTAGATTAGAAGTTAGACCGGAAACCATAATTAGGAAAAAGACTTCGCAGGGGTGTATAAGGGGCCATCAACCCTCCTTAAGACATGCCCTTTTGGAGTGGTTGCTTGGACTTATCCTTATGGAACCTTAGCGTCTACCTTAGGTGGCTGTGTGGGAGTTTAGTGGGTGGGTGGGTGTTATTTACATGATATCATTTCACCAAAAAAACATCCATTTGGTTTCTCTGTTACCGCATGCGTTATGGTTTTATCCCGGGTTTAGTCCCACCTTGGTTGGGAAGAAGACTTCGCAATGGTGTATAAGGGGCCATCAACCCTTCTTAAGATGACCATTTTGGAGTAGTTGTTTGAACTTACCCTTATGATACCTTAGCAGCTACCTTAGGTCTGGCTGTGTCTGAGAGTTTAGTGTGTGGGTGTGTGTTAGTTACATAATATCATTTCATTAAAAAAAAATTAGAAGTTAATATCTTTTTAGCTTGTCAAACCGAAGCCACAGTTTCAATCTGATTAAAAATGTGAAGGGATCAACTAAGATTATATTTTAAAAAGATTAATTGACGTTATTGTTAAACTATTTTAAGGAAATTTGGGCCTAACTATTGAGAAATAGAAATTTTATTAGAGAAAAACTATTGAGCCTATACTAAGACAAGCGTCAAAAATCTTCGGATGCGTTAAAACATTTGTTACTGTGTATCTGGTAAAAGATTTTTCATAGGAATATTACTTGAATCATTAGAATTATTTAGTAAAGACAGGGCCAGAGGAAATCATGTTGCCATTTATAAATTGGTGACAATTGTGTCATGATTTTGTAAAATCTTTTATTCGGTATAGCTGTTTGATTAATTGGTTACTCAAATAAAAAAAGTCCATTGGTTTCATATTAATTATAATTTGTTAAATTTTTATTAACTATTATAAAAAATATAATTATTACAAACATTCAAAAAAATTAAACTATTTCTTGTACTTTATCAACTATTGATAATATTTTCTTTACTTTGAAGTTTGATTTTTATTAAAATATTTAATGTATTTTTTAATAACTATAAGCCATTTACTAATTATCTAATAAATATAACTAATACTTCAAAATGAGAAAAAAAAAAAAACTTATTTTGGATGAATCCCAACATTTTGGTGCCGAACTAATAGAATATTTTTGGCCCTCGCTCAAGTAAATAATATTGGATGATATAACAAATTTTAGTTTGAAATATTGGGGTTCTACTCTATTGAAAAAAAATATTTCTCAAAAAATGAAGGAAAAAAAATACTTATCTTGTTTTGTTGTTGGGTGCTGCTAACGAGCACCCTAATAATTTCTTACTATACATCAATACCAAAATAACAAGTCTTTTATTCTTAAAAAAAAACCCCTCTACTCGCACCCAAACCTCAAACTGCAGTTTCTGCCACCCACCAGATATTGTCGCCGCTGCCGTCGGTAATTATTCTTCCTTTTCTTCCTCCTTTATCTTCATCCATGTCCAATGGTCGTCTACAACGTGGTCATCTACTTGTCTGCAACAATGGTCGTCTGCAACCCCAAATAACGGAGAAAAATGTAATTTATAGCCTAAAAATATGGGGTTGGCCGTAAAGTATGTGATGAAAATAAAGAAGGAACCCAAAGTATGTGATGAAGATAAAGAAGAATTGCAACCTTAAAAATAGAGATTATGTGGGGCAGTTAATTCATGAAGATGATGAGCCGGGAGGAGGTACCAACACAATGGAAGATGAAAAGAATACGCTAGAGTATACCCCTAATAAGGATGAATATGTGCATCTCCCAACCAAAATGGATTCCTTCGTACAACATGTTCTTGGGAGCAACAAATATCTTGATGTCTATAACCTTAAAGTAATTCCATTTTGGGGTTGTCTATAGCCTTCAAGCTGGGCATGTTTTGGGTTCTTAGTCCCATATTCTGGAGTTGTCCAGGGGTTGTAAATTGAGAACTAATTGGTTTATAAAACCCACTTTGGAGTTGTTCAAGGGCTTGCAAGCTGGCATGTTTTGAGTCATTCAAATTTTAGGGTTGTGTAGGGGCTGCAAATTGAGCATGTTTTGGTTCACCCTCTCATTCACTTGTTCTTATTCTTACTAGAATGATGTTTTCAAGAATTTAATGGTGTTCCATTAATATGTTCTAAGTTTGGTGTATAATTAAAAATTTGTAGATAATTTTTTTACTTTTTGGCGTGGTCTTAGAATACCATACATTTAATGGTGTATAGTCAATAAATTATAAGTTTGGTGTATAATAATTAATAAGTACTTTTTTTATTATTATTATTTTTGGATAACCATGGATATCCTAAGCCTTGAAAGCTCATACTAAGTACCACAGACTGACATAAGTAAACCACCAACCTATGCATCTGATATTGAGGGGAGCCAGTGAATCGAACTCGAGACCTCCGGGTTTACGGTTCGTCCAAGTGACCACTAGGCTACACCCTCTGTGGTAATAAGAAGTACTTGTAGCAGCACCCTGGCTATGTTTGGTTGTCGAGAAAATAGGTAAAAATATGAAAAAGAAAAGAAAATTTTGAATTTCTAATACAATTTTTAGTTGAGTTTTGTCTCATTTTTTTTTTTTTTTCCCATGTTTTTACTTATTTTCTCGGCAACCAAACATAGGGTTGTTTGTTCTTTTCTGAAATTTCCTGCCTTATAGAATGACCAGAAGCAATGAATCATTGCCTTTTCGCCCATGATACAAAAATCTTAGGAACATTCCAAGGAAGCCAAGGATCAAGTCTAAGCTGTTCTTTTGTCCTTTTCTTTTTTTTTCCGCGCGGGGGGAAGTTTCTTTCATTTGTTTGTCATTTTGAAGGAAAACCAAGTCATAAATTTGTCTCATTGAGTATTTAGTCTCATTTAATTTGGTTTGTGTGGCTATGGCTTCACAACCCTTTAGAGCCGGAACCGGCCGGAAGCACTCATATGTGATTAGAAAATAATTCTCCTTACCACATCGCACCCTTTTTTGCCGAATTGCAGTTGAACTAGGGAGAGTTCAATAGCATCCACAACTCAACATGTGCCATTTTTAACCCTTATTAATCACGGTTAAGATTTACTAACCCTTAGGACTCAACAATCTAACCTTAGTTTTTTGAAAAAAATAATTAAAAAAATTAACCTTAAGATTAAAATTTCTTAATCCTACAATTAAATTAATTAATTTTTTTTTCCTAAAATCAAGGTTTAACTGTTGAACCTTAAGGATTAGAGAATCTTAACCATGGTTAATAAGGCTTAAAAAGGACATGTGTTGAGGTGTGGGTGCAGTTGAAATCTCCCTCAGTTCAATCACACTTGGATTGGCTTTGATTTGATCTCTTTTTTGTCACATGTCCATTTTTTAATCCCTTATGTGGTTAAAATTCACTAACTCTTAAGGTTAAAGACTTAAAGCAGTTAATCATGATTATAAAAGAAAAAATTAACCATAGATGTTAAAACTTGTTAACCCTAATTCAAAGGAGTATTTTGAGGGCGTGGGAAAATGGTCTCCTCCTCGCGAAGGAGACTAATGCTCTTTGTCATTTTCGCCTTTATAAAGGGCACAAGATTCTCTCGAGTTGTACTCGAGAGAATCTCTCGGGTTTGAACTCCTAGAGGTCGCCACGTGTCTCCTTTTACACCCCTTAACCATGGGTAAGGTTCACCCACCCATCCTTGTTTTTTTTTTTTTTATATTAATTATTATTTTTTAAATTAAAAAAACTGTTTTTAGAGTTTTTTTAATATTAAAAAAAGTTTTTAATTTTAGAAAAAGAATTAATATTTTTTAAAAAAAATCAAGGATGGATGGGTGAACCCTAAGGGTGGGTGAACCTTACCCATGATTAAGGGGTGTCAAAGGAGTCACGTGGCGACCTCTAGGGGTTCAAACCGGAGAGATTCTCTCGAGTTGAACTCGAGAGGATCCTGAGCGTTATAAAGTCCCCCACCCCAACACTTACTCTGTTACTCTTTTTTTGTTTTTTGGGTAAAGACTTACTCTGTTACTCATGAATGGAGAACATCCGTATAATGTGCATCTCAGTCCACCAACTGTAGCATTCAACTATGCAATCAAGCATTCTCATATCATACGTAACTTTGAAAAAAAGAAAAAGATTCATACGGCTTATGTAGCTTTATTACGTAATCCAAGAAGCAATAATTCGCAATAATTCAATGATCCAGGTCGATTGGGACATCCATTAACCAATTGCTACTAAGGTGATCCCACCAAAAAGACAAAAAAGAAAAAAGAGTGGTGAAATGCCCAGGGTAAAGCTATTAGGGCAGTGTACCAAATTAAAAAAAAAGAAAGTGATAGAGAACTGGGATTCTTAATAGTAAGTACTATGGAGAGCAATGCCGATTGAAAATTCAATGGCGACAAAAACTACTATTGAGACAACCATGGACCACCGCCCCCGCATTCTAAAGGCGACTGCAATGTTTGGCATCCTAATTGTGTCCTAATTAGGGCATAATGTTCTTTTTCTAAAGTGAGAGAAAGTAAAAAAAAGTGAGTTTCTAGCACTTTTCTTGCATTCCGTGTGCAAGAAACACAATTTCATTTTCTTAAATTTTTTCAATAGTGACAAACTTTCTCCTAAAAACTTCATTCATCTTTTGATATTGTTTCGTAAGAAAATTTAAATTTTTTTCTTTTCTTTTCTTTCACTCATTTTCTCGTCAAACAAACACAATCTAAGGAATAAACTGTACAACTCCCAAACCGGGAGTGGGACAACTCCTAGCGCTAAAAGTTGCAAACCGCCAACAAATGTCATAGTAGCTCTACTCTTATGATATTGTGTCTTTTTTTCGTTTTTTAATTATGAACGTGTGATGAAGAGTGTTATTATGAATCACATGATTCAAAATTTTTTTAATTTTGGGTTGAGAATCAAATGATTTAAATATTATTATTGACGTAACAAAAAAAAATATTATTACTGACGTAACAAATATTTGGGTCGGCTAAAATCGTAATATGGGTGCCCCTGATTAAAAACAAACATATCTATGCATCTCTAATCAAATCGAGCTTTTTATAAAAAAAAAAGGTGGAGAGAGAGATCCATGCATTGGATTTTTATAGGCTAATCTGTGGGGATGTGATCCAATTGCATAACATATATAGCCAAAGATACTTTTTTATTGGAAGATGCAAATTTTTTTTTTAATGGATGTTATTTTTATCTTTAATACAAGAGGCATGCGTAGATGAATTTTCCAAAATTTTCAAACTACCCTTATATAAAAACAAAAGGTTCATTTAATGTTTTACTTTAATTCCCAAACTACCCTTGCCTTTGATTTAATGTTTTACTTTAATTCTCAAACTACCCTAGCTCATCTATCTATTTAGAATCACAACCAACCGCGATTGAACTTAGGGAGAGTTCAATCACGCCCACGTGTTAACACGTGTCCCTTTTAACTCCTATTAATTGCGATTAACTCCTTCCCCTCACTCTCACATGCATCACACGTGCCACTAATGAGTTTAATCACACCCGTGGGTTAACACGTGTCTTTTTTAACTCTAATTAACTGTGGTTAACTCATTTCCCTCTCTCTCACGTACATCGCACGTGTCACCCGCTAGTATCAAATAATACTAATAAAGACCGTACTAATTGTTGCGCTATTGCCCAAAACCCAATTGCATAAAGCCATATCAACGACTAGCCGACCACTGAAGTGATGGAAAGCATATTGGTGTATGGTAGGTGTTATTTTTACGTGTCCACACTGTACAATTGGATTTTTGGGCAATGGTACAATCGCTAACTTTTTTTTTGGAACTCTGAGTGTCCCCAACACTTTGGGTCAGGATTAATCCCCGGAGGTGCGATGTGAGCCCGCAACCTGATAAACCCATGCGGGACTGGCACAATTGCTAACTTTGTTGCTGATATTAAATTGGTTTTGGTTTTTGGCTTAGTGTAGAGCTCCTCAAGTTACATCGTTGCTACCTTTCAACAAGTTTAAAAAAAATATATATATTTTTTCAATAAAAAAAGTTCAGTTTAAATATGAAGCAGAGCTCTCATCATGGGGAGTCCTGATAATAACACATTTTGCCCCCCTTAGTCTAAAAAGGGGGCTCCCATGATGCACAGCTCCCCCATGAAAATTAATCTAAAAAAAGTTATGATTGAAACTAAATTCTAAAGGTAATAAGAGAAATTAGTGAAACACGTCACACCATAGGAATTTTGGATGCATTTCTTGTTTGATTTTTAAGGACAAGGGGGATGTATTTCGTGATTTCGTGATTAATACAGATGATTTGGTCACGGTTTACGAAATTAGAGGCGCACCTTATAATGTCTAAAGACTCACAACGTCTACTTTCCTTAAGGACTATGATTATCCCACCAAAAAAAAAAAGGGACTTTGGTCGATTGGGTGTACGTCAGGTGTAATATTACCTCTTACCTAGTAAAAAAGGTAAGTGATAAAAAACTCTAGGCAGTACCTATTATCAAGAGCCTGACTGTTGCATTAAAAATCCAATGATTTTCTTTGGACACATGCTTTAAATGATGGAACCCACTTAATGTTCAGCCCAAGCCCAAGCTCTCAGGGGTTGGCCCACTTGATGTTCAGCCTAAGACAACCTAAGGTTGAAATTTCACGACGATGTCCCATAGTAATCAAATTGTCCGGGGTTGGCCCAACCCCTGATAGTTTCAAGCTAGAGTTATCATTAAGGCTGGGGGACTACTCCCTGGCAGCCACCCCAAACGTAGGTTGGTATTCTGGTGTTGAGACTATTTCTGGGTCTGAGACTGAAACACTGTTGTGTAGCTTTTCGAGAGAACAATGCCCCTCTTGGGCTAAGTTACTATGGCCTGAGAACTTGGGCTGAATTCGAGAGTTCGTTTTGAGGGTCTATATCATGTTCTAGTGGACTGCAGCCATGCGCGGTCTATTTAGTTCAGCTCCCCATTGGCTATCATCCCAAATTCTCATCATGGTGTTTCTTTTGTCAAGTGGTGGCACCATTGGGCAAGCCTCAAGGAGTTTTCAGCTGACAACTATTTTATTGGAATTCAAATCAGTTTTACGTTGTGGCACATTTGGAAAGCGAGGAATGCGGTTGTTTTTGTGTACGAGAATCTGAACCTCATCAGCACCATCAAGCGAATCCAATAATTTTCTAGTAGTTTGGGGGTCTCCCCCCACAATAGAATCTCGGTTCACCCTACCACAGTTAGGACGGACGTGAAATGGCGCCCTCCTGACCCAAGCTGGTGTAAGATCAATGTTGATGGGGCCTCCTTATCAAGCCCTCAAGCTGCGGGAGCCGTAGCTATGGTTAGAAACCATGATGATTCCTTCTTGCTTTCTTAGTGCAAGTCTATGGATGGAGGATCGGCAAGGCAGGCAAAGGCGGAAGCAATCAAACTCGCTCTGTAGCTGGTTAGGGAGCACAGGTGAGAGAGTGTGATCATTGAGTCCGATGCAAAAGCAACCATTGATCTCATCAACAATCCTTCTCAGCATGGTCATTGGGAGATCCAAGCAATCATGGCGGATATCCAATCGTTGAAGAATTAGAGTAGAATTGTGGTGTTCTCCTTCATTCCCAGGGAGGCAAATTCCCTAGCGAATCGAGCTCTGAAGGCTTCCATTGTCAATTATTCCCTCTCAAACGATGCTCTTGTCACTGGTCATCTGAGTTCTTGGAACAGGATGTCCCTTGTTGTTGCGACCCAAAATCTCACCTAAGAGTTATGAGACTTTGACGTCGTGAACTCACATACAAACCATCCTGCGAGAGAGCATCCAATGCATTCTAAATAGTGAACCTGAAAATTTCTTCTACATAGAACAATGTCTCATGTACAAGAGTCAACTAAGATTGAATACTAAAACTTGTACGTAAATTTAAACGAACTTTGTACACAAAATTCATCACTTGAATTACCAACTCAAGTCCGACGCAAAAACCCCAAAATGAAACCCCAAATACATGTCGCTCTCCCTCAACCATAAGGTCACATGTCTAGGCCCCTATCATCGGTATGATGGTCTCAAGCAAGCTCCTGTTCGACCCTCGGTTCCGAAGCACGATTATCCAACCTGGAACCTACCGACATAACAGTTTGGCTGAGTATTGAATACTCAGCATATACAAACTACTGACTAACAATGTTATAAAACATTAACATATCATATAGTGTACAGTTCATCATATAACATGCATAATCAGAGTGTGGAAACCAAAATGAATTAACAAGTGCATACATTGAATCATAACGTATTTTGATATCTTATGAATCTTATGAGCGTCTTATGAGATTCCTTATGAGATTCTGGCTTATGAGTATCTTACGATTTTTAGCATATGAGCATCTTATGAGACTTAGCGTATGAGCAACTTTTTAGACTTATTAGTCTTATGCTATAAGCGTCTTATGAGATTCTTACTTCACTTATTTTATTTGGCTAGCATCCGAACTATGAACTAGACGGACATGCATAGCATTCTTCATTGCACTTACTTAATTGGTACCCAAACTATGAATGGACGGACATACAAGTTTCATACATATTTTACTAATACCTGAACTATGAATGGACGGACATATTAGCATTACATATATTAACTAGTATCTGAACTATGAAATTGATGGACATACCAACTTCTTATGAGTTTCACTAGTACCCGAACTATGAATGGACGAACATACTAGCTTCTTATGAGCTTTTATTTTTGAGTTATCCTTATGAGCCTTCGGATGCCCGTACTTATGAAAACTTCGATCATACACGTCAAACGTATGCACAGAGTGTTTGTGAGCATCATGGTAATCATAGAAAGCTTTTAAACATCATCACATGCCCATTGAAATACAGTCATAGAAATATCATACATGTGCTTAAAGTACTTGTGAGCATTAGAGAGTAATTGTAAGCATTATAGTGATCATAGAAAACTTCGAACATTAAGTTACATGCATAAAGTACTTAGGAGCATCATGCATAAAGTACTTAGGAGCATCATGGTATTCGCAGAGAGTAATTAAAACATAGAAATAAATCATGGAATTTCATTCATGGAGTTATCATAGTATACACATGGCCTACTTAACCTATTTCATCAAAACCATCCATTTCCATATTCTCATTTATACAAAAACTCTACTATGCAAACATGGTAGACAAGGAAAACCATTAAACATCATGGAAATCCCAATTTCATTTCAATTGCTTCAATAGTATACACATATAAGGCTATATGCCTTAGTTTTCTCCAAAACATGCTTCAATGGTACTAAGCATCAATGAATCATAACCAAGTTAGTTAGTAGATTGTATCTACTTCATTTCATCTAAATAACATGTTTTTCATCTTACTTTAAATATATTTCATAAAAAACTATGTATTTTTCATAAAAACTCAAGCATTTCATCATACTTAATTTTAATGAATCATAACATAGCTAGTTAGTAGAGAGTATCTACCTTCCTAGATCGGATCCCTTCGATCTAAGCGCTTTAGAACAATCTTTGGAGGCGAGAATCCAAGTTGCACTACAAGAAATCTACCGGATAGATACGGAATTATCGACACGGAAATTTTTCCATGTCTAATGCCTATTTATAGACACTGAAATATGTCCATGTCTAATACTCTTTATCTAATGTTGATTATAGCTTTGATGATTAATACATTTATTAGACACAGAATATTTTCCGTGTCTAATAATATTAGACACGGATAATGATTTTAGTGACGGTAATATTTCCGTGTCTATTTTTAATGATCATTAGACACGGAAATATTTCCGTGTTTAATACATTTTATGTTATGTCCTCTTCCCTAACCCGCGAAACTCCAAAATTTTCCCCATTTTCTCCTCTACCACACCTGTCTCTCTTTCTCTCGCTCCTTCTCCTTCCAGCTCCAACGACACCTGCCGGTCACCGCCACTGCCAAGCTCCGATCACGCCACCGCCAAGCTCTGATCATCGTCCCTATCAAGCTCCGACCCCCGGCCCCCGGCCACTGTAAGTCCATGTCAATGCTTACCTCTTCAAGTATGAATTAGGACTGTAAATATGGGACTCTTGCCCTATAAACATGCATGTATACTTTGGAGAGTTCCGACTCGAGTTCCAATCTTGGGTGTGGCTGTTGATGCCTACCTTGAGTACTAACTCTAACCTGCTAACCGGGGTTGCGGCCTAACCATATTAGTGATAAAATAAAATAAAAAATACTATGGCTTAGCATGGAGATGGATGGAATCCAATCACAACCAATTGCAATTGAACTTGGGGATAGTGTTATTGCGCAATATGTGCATGCACCCACAAGCCATCATGTGTCCCTTTTAACCTCTATTAACTATAGTTAAGATCCCCTAACCTTTGGGGTTCAACAATAGAACTTTAGTTGTTAAAAAAAATATTAACCCCAAGGGTTAAAATTCTTTAACTAGAGTTTAAGCAATTTTTTCTAACAACTAAGCTTATATATTGTTAAACACCAAGGGTTAGTAAATCTTAACTACAATTAATATGGGTTAAAAGGGACATGTGTTCGCTTGTGGGTGTTGATTGAACTCTCCCCGAGCTCAATCACGAGTGGCTGTGATTTGATCTCAGGTGGGTGCCCCTCGGTTTTCTTTTTAAAATATAGTTTACTAAGAATTTAGATTAATCATTTACTATTATAACCGGACTCCTTAATTGTGATTAAGATTCACTAACGCTTAGGGTTCAACCACCTAACCTTGGTTTCTAGTAGAAAAAATTAACTTTAAAGGTTAAAGTTGTTAACTAGAGTAAAAAAACTTTTATGTTGTAACCGACTCTTATGAGTTTGATTATAATAGGAGAGGATTAGTCATGGGGCCTGGGCAGTTGTCCCATGGAATTTTAAAAAAATATATCTTTTAACTATTTTGGTTAATTATTTAATATAGGGCATAGTCATTGGATAAGGGGGCAACTGCTCCCTAAAATTTTCTAAAAATAATTATATTATAATATTTAATAGAGCATAGCCATAGGGAAATGGTGGAAGTGTTCCCGTAAACAACAAGAAAAAATACCTATATGATATGTACAAAATGTATGGTTGAAATGACTCAAGTCAACTGTATGTCCATGCATCTATTTTACCATAATCATAATATGAAATTGAAACTTAGATGCATTATAAAATACTACCATAGTTTGGAGGTGAGAAGTGTTTGGCTGTATTTTTTTTTCATTTTTGGTGTGAATCTCGATTTCTAAATGTTTATCCCGGCGTTGGGCTTGGGCAAATATGCCCAAGTTAGACTCTAACTAGGCAGGGTACATTACCCCTAGTGTGCTTATCTTATACCTTAATCAATGGGTGTAGCAGTCATTTAATGTCCACTACACCAAATCAATACTAGGTTATCTACATGGCTTTCTACATTGGAGATAAAATTAACCTAATTTATGATGTGGTTATGAGTCCAGCTTATGTGATAATCACCAACCAATTGAAAAACATGCTATGTTGGTTTTTATGTGTGCTAAATATTATCTCTATTGCCTAATATCGATGATTATAATGTTATTTTGATGAATATGGGTTGTTTTAGATTATTGCAATAATCCGTCTTTCTGTTCATTATAATTTTACAATTATGGTCATGGGACTGTAAGTTCCATAATGATGTCTGCATCCCTCAAGGTCATTGTGAATGTGCATGCATTGAAACTTAGATCTCCCGTTCAAGAATGATTGACGGATAAGTGCCTCTCTTACCATTGCTATAGATAGATTCGTTGTTGATTACGAAGTGTAGTTCCTACGTGGACTACATTACCGCTAACAACTGATTTGTCCTGTATGTCAAAAGGAATATTTGTCTGCAAATAATTCTTGAATTGTCCGTGTAGACAGTTTGGGAATGCATAATCCCGAAGCATATGTCAGTCGGCCGAAGCACATTCAATTTTGAGAATATTTTCGTCAGTCATCCCTATTGTCTGAATTGTGTACTTGTAGAGCCATAGGGAGATGCTGTTGAAATTTCCTGAAAATTGACAGCGGACGTGAATTGTGTACTTGGAGAGCCATACGACCTCGGATTCGCTCGAAACCAACTCCAACACTTAGGATGTATTGAAATACATGCGTTAGAAGAAACGAGATCAAAATCCAACCCCCGATTTGGAAATGGTGGAAGGTTGTAGGTTTAGGCAATAAGTATAGTTGAGAAACATGAATTTTGGCCATCTCGGTACCCAAATCGGGCATACGACCTCGGATTCGCTCAAAACCAACTTCAACACTTACATATTATTGAAATACACGTGTTAGAAGAAACGAGATCGAATTCCGACCTCCGATTTGGAAATGGTGGAAGGTTGTAAGTTTAGGCCATAGTATAGTTGAGAAACATGGATTTCGGCTATCTCGGTGCCCAAATCGTGCATACGACCTCGGATTCGCTCGAAGCCAACTCCAACACTTACATATTATTCAAATACATGTGTTATAAGAAATGGGATCGAAATCTGACCCCCGGTTTGGAAATGGTACAAGGTTGTAGGTTTAGACCATAGTATAGTTAAGAAACATGGATTTCGGCCATCTCGGTGCCCAAATCCAGCATACAACCTCAGATTCGCTCGAAACCAATACCAACACTTATGAAGTATTGAAATACACGCGTTAAAAGAAAAGGGATTGAAATTCGATCATCGGTTTGGAAATGGTGGAAGGTTGTAGGTTTAGGCAATAGGTATCAGCCATCTCGGTGCCCAAATCGAGCATACGACCTCGGATTCGCTCGAAATCAACTCCAACACTTACATATTATTGAAATACACATGGTAGAAGAAACGGGATCAAATTCCAACCCCCGGTTTGGAAATTGTAGAAGGTTGTAGGTTTAGGCCATATTATAGTTGAGAAACAAGGATTTTGGCCATCTTAGTGCCCAAATCAGGCATACGACCTCGGATTCGCTTGAAACCAATTCCAACACTTACATATTATTCAAATACACGTGTTATAGGAAACATGATCGAAATCCGACCCCCGGTTTGGAAATGGTGCAAGGTTGTAGGTTTAGGCCATAATATAGTTGAGAAATATGGATTTCGGTCATCTCGGTGCCCAAATCGGGCATACGACCTTGGATTCACTCGAAACCAACTCTAACACTTACATATTATTCAAATACACGTGTTAGAAGAAATGGGATCGAATTTTGACCCCCGGTTTGGAAATGGTGGAAGGTTGTAGGTTTAGGTCATAATATAGTTGAGAAACATGGATTTCGGTACCCAAATCGGGTATACAACCTCGGATTCACTCGAAACAATTTTAAATTACTATTTCAAGAAATAATTAGAAAATCCAAGCATAATGTATGACAGATCATACTATTTGAATGTCAATGAAATTACTTTTGTCAGACATTAAGTATTGATGTTGATTTGATTTATTTTTTTTTCATGAAATGATAATTTCGAATAGCATAATATTTCACTTGGATTATATTTTTACATAAACTCACAATTTATTTGACATGGTTATTTCCTCCTGTTGTGACAGTGAGAAGATAGTATGCAGTTCTACTGACGAATATATTGATCAGCTAAATACTCAGGTAAAGATCCAATATTCCTCATATCTCATTAGTATAATTGGATAATTCACATAAATGGATGATCCGATCACCACTTCTAATTTACTTTTTTTTTTTTTTTTTCTGTTTAGGCTTGAAGAGAACAAGAAAAAGTTGCAAATTGAGATGGATGAATTTTCTGCCAGTGTCATTCCAAGTCCATGGTTGCCACATGGTGGAGTTCATACGAACATGGATTCATAAATAGGTAGAAAGGAATTTGGTGGAAAGGAATGTAATTGAAGCTGTGATCTTGTTTATATTAAAGAGATTATAAGTGTTTTGTTTATTTATTGTTATAGCCTATGGGTGCAGTGTACAAATGAAATCAATTGAAAAATAGGTTACATTATTCAAATGTATGAAAACAGGTACATTATTAAAATGTATTTAAACAGGTGACAGGTTATGGCATGGAGACATATGGGATTCATGGTATTGGATGTATAAAAAAAAATAAAAAAAAATATATATATATATATATATAGACTGACACATTTCCGTGTCTGATGTTATATATGACATATATCAGAGTATTAGAGACAAAAATAATTACATGTCAAAATATTAGACACGGTAAAATTTCCGTTGCTGTAATTATTAGACATGAATATTTTTCCTGGTCTAATACTATATTTAGACACTGAAAAATGTGACGTCATATATAATTTTACATTTACGGTAATTATCATTAGACACGGGAATAATTCCATATTTAATAATATTATTAGACACGAAAAATTAATTTCGTGCCTAATAGCATCAGGCACGAGAGTAACTGTCACGGTTAGGCACGGTCGTTATTTCCGTGTCTAATAGTATTAGACACGGTAATTTATTATCAGACACGGAAAATTTCCGTGTCTATCCGGTAGATTTCTTGTAGTGTTGAGAAGAAGAACCAAGGTTTTCTTTTGTTAAGAAAACCAACCCAAAAACACCCTCAAAGAAGTTAAGCTTTTTCATCAAAACCATTCATTTCCATATTCTCATTTATACAAAAACTCTACTATGCAAACATGGTAGACAAGGAAAACCATTAAACATCATGGAAATCCCAATTTCATTTCAATTGCTTCAATAGTATACACATATAAGGCTATATGCCTTAGTATTCTACAAAACATGCTTCAATGGTACTAAGCATCAATGAATCATAACAAAGTTAGTTAGTAGATTGTATCTACTTCATTCCATCTAAATAACTTGTTTTTCATCTTACTTTAAATATATTTCATAAAAAACTATGTATGTTTCATAAAAAATCAAGTCTTTCATCATACTTAATTTGAATAAATCATAACATAGCTAGTTAGTAGAGAGTATCTACCTTCCTAGATCAGATCTCTTCGATCTAAGCGCTTTAGAACAATCTTTGGAGGCGAGAATCCAAGCTAAGAAGAAGAACCAAGGATTTCTTTTGTCAAAAAAACCAACCCAAGAACACTCTTAAAGAAGCCAAGCTTTTTCCTCTTCTTCTTCTCTCAAAATCTCTCAAAAAATTGCTTAGAGGGTTTGTGAAACCTCAAGGCCACGAAATGACATTTATATAGGTGTTTGGGGTTTGACCAAAGACCCTTAAAAATATCTACAAGGTCGGCAACAAGGCAGAATGCCTACAGAGCGTTCGAACGGCCTTCATGGTCGTTCGAACGGCACAAAACGGCCTCCAATTGGTTCGAACGGCAAGGCTATTTTCCCTTGCCCTCACTTGTTTCAACCATAACTTTTGAATTGTTTATTGAATTTAGGCGATTCAACTTAGGTTGGACTTGGCATTCAAAAATAAACAATTTTATGTCTAATGGATAAATCCTAATTTTGAGTTCTTAATAGTCTAAATGAGCTCTAAAGCTAACTAGTTTGGTATGAATTACAGCAGACCAGAATTTCAGCAAACTAGTTTTCGGAAATCCGACGTTTGACCCAACTTCGACTTAAAATTTGAAAAAGTATTAAACATGATCCTTGATGAGGGTTTCAATATATTTCTAATGCCTCAATAATCACTCGATTCCGATGAGCAGTGACAAAACTAGAGCTCCTTAAAGTTGAGGGTATGCGAAGACATCCCTCTTTTTTCTGACAGTTAGAGTATTTTGTACTTTTGTTCCTTCATCCCAAACACCCAATAACGATACTTAAACTAATTTAAACCATTCTTATCATGCCTCATAACCAAATTACATAAATGGCCTTTAGCCTTTACAAGACTGTGTCCATGACACTATTCACAACACTATTTATAGCACAGTGAAATCGAATTTCGAGGCTCTACACTTGTAACCTTACTACCTTGAATCAAAATTATCTTTCTAACAAAAAAAAAATCTCCGACAGGAAATAGACTTATATATATATATATGTATATATGTTTCGTCGAGATTGGTATTATAAAATACAACAAATATCTTATCATTCGTAAAAATTGAATGATTTTTTATTTTTCTTATTTTTTTTTATAAAATCTTAAACAATTAGTTTAATCCTATAAATTAATATACCTTAATCATAATTTAAAAACAGCACGTGTTGACATAGCATACAATGATACATACTCATGAGAATCTCGAGTTAAATCAAAAAATGTAGTGCAAAACTTCGAAACTCTGAACGAGACCATCTCTAGTATTAATATGAAAAAAAAGACAAATGACGTTGATGTGTGCCCCATTGCAAGCGAAGGCCTGGGATTGTCTCTGGCGAAGCCAGAAAGGGCTTGTCTCGGGGTTCTGTAGAATAGGGGACAAGCAATAGAGAAGTCAAATCCGTGGGGCCCATGATTTTGCGGCCTCGGATTGTCTCTGGTGAAGCCAAAAAGGGCTCTCGGGGTTCCATACATTGGGTGACAGTTGGCATAAAAATGGGGAGAAGTCAGTTCTTTTTCTCCCCATGATTTTGACTTCTCCCCAGTTGATATCTCTCCCCCTTATTCTCACACACTTATCGCCACATGTCTTATTAGGTGTGGAGAAGTCAAAATCATGGGCCTCACGAATTGTTTGTTTTATTACACCCAAGTAAGCCATTAAGGTGACCATTCGCTTGCGGCCTCGGATTGTCTCTGGTGAAGCCAGAAAGGGCTCTCGGGGTTCCATACATTGGGCGACAATTGGCATAAAAATGGGGAGAAGTCAATTCTTTTTCTCCCCATGATTTTGACTTCTCCCCAGTTGATATCTCTCCCCCTTATTCTCACACACTTATCGCCACATGTCTTATTAGGTGTGGAGAAGTCAAAATCATGGGCCCCACGATTTTGACTTCTCCATTACTTGTCCCTATTCTATGGAACCCCATGACAAGCCTTTTCTGACTTCGCCAGAGACAATCCCAGGCCTTCACTTGCAATGGGGCACACATCAACGTCATTTGTCTTTTTTTTCATATTCATATTAGAGATGGTCTTGTTCAGATTTCAAAGTTTTGCACTACCTTTTTTGATTTAACTCGAGATTCTCATGAGTATGTATCATTGTATGCAACGTCAACACGTGCAGTTTTTAAATTATGATTAAGGTATATTAATTTATAGGATTAAACTAATTGTTTAAGATTTTTTTAAAAAATAAGAAAAATAAAAAATCATTCAATTTTTACCAATGATAAGATATTTGTTGTATTTTATAATAACAACCTCGAGACGGAATATTTTTTTTACTAAACAAACTGTAGAAGATCTGGAATCTTTTTCTTTTTTTTTTTAGGTTCATTAAAGACCAAATACTAACCTTTTTTTTGGTTCATACAAACTGTAGAACATCGGGAATCTTTTTTTTGTTTTGGTTCATTAATGACCACATGATCTTATGGGCTACACAAAAAGGGTAGGCCCTCCCCTCCCATAACTCACCAACCCCGATGCAGGTTGAAGTCAATCTGAAGTCTTTGATAATGCCAAGAGACTTTACCAACTTAAACTAGTTGGCACTTCGATTCACTTATTTTATTTGATTGAAATAAAAGCAGAACTTGTGGTGCACGTAATGCATGTGAGATTAAATAATAAAGGTCAATACATTGGTGAAGAAAGCAGCTGCACCAACACCGTAACTTTAAAAAAAAAATCTTACAAATGAGGTGACGTGGCCCATAAAAAACAATTCGGATTCTGCCCCGAACCCTCACACACATTAGCCACCCCCCAAGAAAATCTGGCAAAAGGTTTACGCTATCCCTCTGGTGAGCACCAGATCAATGGACAAAAAAAAGGGAAAAAGTTTTAAAAGGGAAGAAGTCAAAAATGGGCGGAAATTTTTTTTTGACTTATGGTGAGTTGTCCATTGATCTGGTGCTCACCAGAGGGATACTCTGGCGAGCACCATAGTAAATCTTTTGCCAGAAAATCTTGGCTCCTTTCATGCCGGTCTCCTTCATATCTTTTTTTGTTTTATATAGCATAGAACTACACACTCAACACAACCCAACACATATCATGATATATGAACACACGTAATTTTTCCAAGGGGACAGGCTGGATGAAATCCGTAGGACTTTCATGCCATCTGTCCCATTAACCCTATTTTTTTTTTGGGTTGAAAAGAGAACTTCATTTCATTACAAATGGACTATTACATGATATGTTCCTGATCATCAGGAGATGGGGTCCCTAATTAAAACAAACAGACAGATATGCAAATTTGTTAACGCTAGCATTTAGAGCCACATTGGCAATCATATGGGCTGCCATATTGGCTTGTCGAGGGACATAATGGAAGTCCCATTAACCCTATTTGACTAGCTTTAATCCCTTAAAGTTAAGCTGCCAAATTTAGATACTTCTGGAAAAAACCAAAAAAACTAGCAGACTTCTACGGACTAATGACAGATAACGCAATGGCATGAAAGCCAGATGGATTTTATCCGGGGCTTGTGTCATTGGAGAATGGAGATTGTGAGCATGGATTTTTCTATCCACTTTCACATTTGTGTTTTTTAACTAAGAGTCGCCACCTATTCATTCTTAGGGATAGGTCCCGGATTGATTTGGATAAGGCAAATGGTCTATTAGAGTTAGAGTAAGCGGTTCGATTAAGTCCTTGGGAAGGTGTTAGGCATCCCAAGACCCCCATTTTGCAATGGTTACCTACTCTCTAAATTTAAGCCAAATTTAATCTCAATATTAATTAAAATGTCTAAATGTTTAATCAAATGTTAATTCAAGAAAGAAAGAAAGCTAGATGGGCTAGGGTCGAACCCGGGTTGGGTTGCCTACGTACTCACATTGGGGTGAGATCAGACCGAGCGTAGTTCTGGCACATGAGCCCGTGCCAAGGCTAAGGGTGCGTGTATGTGTGCATAAGGTGGTCAAGGGTCTAGCCTAGGGGCTAGGGTTTAGTTGACCGGGTTGGTCAAGTGCAAGGTCTAGGTCTAACCGCGGTTAGAAGGGTGTTAACCACGGTTGAGTAGGCTAACCAAGATCTAGCAAGCATGTTTTTGGTCTTTTGGTATTTTTAGATTTTTTTGGTATTTTGAGATTTTGTAATGTTTTGGGTATTTTGAGATTTTATCATGTTCTTTTTTTTAAAATTTTCATATAGGTGAGATTTTGGCAAACTTAACTAAAGTCAAATTTAATTCAAGAGAAAGACTAAGGAAAAGTTAGGCTAAAAGATTATTTTTAGGACATAAAGAAGGGTGTGCATTGTGAATAGTAAATGATCTATTGCCAACACCTATTTTGTTGGATTGGTGTTGATAATAAATCAAATATCATTGTCTTTGATATGAGACATTTTGGATAAAGTCCTCTTTAAGTCCCTAGGTCCTTAAGTCATCATTTATCCATTCAAAATAGAACATCAAGAAAAAAGAAAGAAATGAAAAAGTGATAAGTGAAGAAAATGAAAACTCATCATCTCCTCTCTAATGTAGTCCATTTACACCATTATGAATGATGTAATAAGATTCAACTATGAAAATTGGAGTGATGATGAGTTTCCCAAATGATTCTAGAAGAATGACTAGAATCAAAATGAAGAAACAAAATAAAAAGAGAGGTATAGCTTTAGCTTCCACTCTCTATGGGCCTACCCATATCCACACTAGTGGGTACATATGAAAGAAATAAATATTTACACGAGAGAAAAAATAAGACATCTCCTTTCCTTTGAGGTGGGGTCCCTCTACACCATTAGATTGGTGTATAGAGACCCAACTAAACTTCAGAAAAGAAAGGTCTTCCCAAATTATTCTAGAAGAAGACTACAAAAAAAAAAAAAAAGATATGAAGTAAAGAAGAAGATAAAGAATAAAAGGAGGAGTGCCTACTCCTCTAAGACTACTTCTCCAACGCTCCAAGAGGTGATGAGTTTTTAGAGTCCACAAAGAAAGAGAGTTAGTGAAGAACTCTAGGCTTTTAGTCATAGAATTCTCTACACACTCTAAATCTTGGCTTCTTCTAACTTTCTTCAAGGCTAAAAAGAAATAAATGGGGTGAGAGGAGGAAGAGCTAGGGTTTCCACTTGGGATTTTGGAGGTGAAAGAAATGGCTTGTGAGGGTCTTGTATTTATAGAGGTTTCAAGGGGTTATGGCAATTTGGTGATTAATAGAGGGTTGGGTGAGAAGAAGGGAAGTGATTGGTTGGTCAAAATTGATGTGGTTGGTGATTGGGTTATCAAAAAGGTATGTACTTGATGAGAGGTGATTGGGTGGTCAAAAGGAGTGTAAGAGAATTAATTGTTTTGTAAGAGGTGTAAGAATGAGTGTAAGAGGTGTAAGGGAGTATGAGATGTGATTGGTTAGTCAAAAAGGTGTGTACTTGGTGAGAGATGATTGGGTGGTCAAAAATGTGTGTAAACATAAAAATTGGGCTATTTGGGGTTTGAAAAAAAAATAAAAGGTCTTTTGTAGGAAAGTGGAAAGTGGACTTGGGTTAGTGGGTCTTGGATATGGGTTGAATGGATGTGGGTATGTGGACTAGACCTTATGGATCATGGGTTATTAGTAGATGGGTTATGGGTTATGGTTATTGGACTTTAGCTATGACAATTGGGCTTGAGCTATGGTAATTAGGCTTTCACTAAAGCAATTGAGTTTTGGCTAAGACAATTGGGTAATTAGGCTTGGCTACTTGGGCTTGGGTAATGGAATTAAGTAATTGGGCTTGATTGAGTTGTTTGGGTACAAGTTTGGCCAAATGGGCTTGGGCCTTGGGTAAACCTTGGAGCATTTGAAGAAGTGGGAAGAAGGATAGGGAGTGTAAAAATAGGGTGCTTACAGCTGCCCCTCTTTGTCGGAGGGTGCGGGCAAGCGAACGACAAAGACTGAAATCACCACTATTTTTGCACCTTAAACCTGTGAAAGTTGGAAAAATATAAGAAATAAGAAAGAACTAACTTGAAACTTAGTTAAGTTTGCCAAGACAAAAATGTGGAGTGCTGGAGATGAAGATGAATGCATGATGGATGAGAGGAGTGAACACGCGTCCGTTTCAACGGAGATGTGGCGAAGGTTGATCACACAACCATTTCACTGGAAATGATGAGGTGAGGGTCGATCACACAACCATTTCACCGAGAATTGATGAGATGAGGGTCGATCACACAACCATTTCATCGAGGATAGATGAGGTGAGGGTCGATCACACAACCGTTTCACCGAAAATAGAGAGATGAGGATCGATCACACAACCGTCTTATCGGAAATGAGGTGAAAGTTGATCACACAACCATCCACCGAAGATGAGCTGAAGGTTGATCACACAACCATTTCACCGAAGATGAGGTGAAGGTTTATCACACAACCATTCATCGAAGATGAGGTGAAGGTTGATCACACAACCATTTCACCGGAGATGAGGTGATGGTTGATCACACAACCATTTCACCAGAAATGAGGTGAAAGTTGATCACACAACCATCTACCGAAGATGAGGTGAAGGTTGATCACACAACCATTTCACCGGAGATGATATGAAGGTTGATCACACAACCATTTCACCAGAGATGAAGTGAAAGTAATGATGGGTGTAAGATTATCACCACTGGAGGCTGTAAATGACATCCGGTCACACGACCGTATCCGTATACTCCTTGATTAATGAGCTAAAAGAGCAAGATGAATGGTGATAGGTGCAAGACTAACATTATTGGAGGCCGCAACTGGCATCCGGTCACATGACCGTGTTAGTATACTCATTGATTAGTGAGCTAACCGAGCAGAATTGGGGAGTGCAGACAACCACCCGATTGTCTCACTGTGATAGGATGTAAGATAGTGCAGACAACCGCCCGATTGTCTTACTAGAAGAGAAAAGCAGGGTAGTGTAGACAACCGCCCGATTGTCTCCCTTGTCTACACTGGAGAGTGATATATAAGATAGTGGTCAGGAATTAGAGGGAGTTCCGGAGATAATGAAAGCAAGTTGTGAAGCAAGATGAGTTGAACATGTGGAATGAGAGTAGTGACCTTGAGCCTTAACACGAATCTTTGTCTCTTTGCACATATAGAGTCTGATGGACTTAAATTGACCCCCGACTCGGTTGATCTGATTATTGGTACATGCCCCTCGGGACATACTGATCTACCTCAAATATCTGTGTCATCCAGAATGACCTGCTAACTTTGCCTTGCCCTGGTTCTAGTGTTTTTCTTGCACCAGCGAGAGTGAACAATCGACTTTGAGCTGACTCTACTGGGGGTTTAAACTTGACTGATTACTGAGGAGAGCAACTTGTTAAAAAGACTGATGAGTTGACTGACAAAATGACACGAACGACTTGTTAAAAAGACATATGAGCTGACTGGCAAGTGGTGTGGTGGACTGACAATTGACTAGTAGACTGTATAAAATGAAATTGACTATTTGTACTTTGAAAAGTGTGCCTGAGATTGCTTGTAGTGGGAGACCTAGCTAGGTTTCTTAGCCTGCAGGTAAAGTTGATCGTGATGCTTGATTATCGGATATCGAAGCTTGTATTGGTTTATCTTTCCCTTTTTTGCCCCTGGGCCCTTGCGGGTTTTCACCAGGACTAGGTGGTACCTTTTAATCTTTGTCCCTTTTTTGCCCCTGGGCCTTTTCAGTTTTTGCCAGGACTGGGTTCACGTAATTTTTGCACAATAGCAGGATTAATAATTCTTTACTATGCCCGTGAATTTTGAAGTTTGATTTACCTTTTTTTTTTCTTTTTTTTTTTTCGCTCTTGGGCCTTTTTCAGGTTTTTACCAGGACTGGGTATACAAGCTTCGCACTTTCTCTTTTTTTGCTCTCGGATTTCCTTTGATAATTCTTCATTCTTCTCTCATCACTACCTGTCGGGAAGTGAAAACGAATGCTTTTGACCATTAATGCTCAAGTCCTTTCAGGGATCAAGAAGGGCTTAAGGTTTAGGACAAAACATGATTTGGTTAGAAACGAGATAAGACTCAAATTTACTGTTTCAGCGAGGGTAGGGCACCCTATGATACTTGTTCATTGTTGGTATAGAACCAGCTTTGGCATTTTGTCCTTTGATGAAGCTTTGTTTCGCTTTTTGACCAGATACCTTTTTTTTTTTTCTCATTTTTTTTTTTGGCACATGGTTGCCCTGTATCGTAAACATTTGCTGTGTTATGACCGAACCTGATTTCAGGCTGCCTACGTACCCAAATAGGGATCAGGTCAAGACGTAGTTCGGCTAAAAAGCCACTCTTGTTGTTGCTCTTTGTTGGTTGTTCTTTTGCATTGTTCTTTGTCTTTCATAGGGTGCCCCTGTATGGGTTTTGAAAGAAAGACTATTAGGCTTAAAAGTCTAGCTAGTGGATATATAGCATGAGTAAGAGAGGTGTTGTGAGGGTTATCCAAAGATAGCCTCCTATCATTTCTTTGATTGGTCAAGAGTATGTATGGTTATTGCATCGTTCTTCATCTCGGCTGATGGACATTTGATGGCTCAAAGAGATCTTCAATTCTTATATTGCTTTTGTCCAAGTTTGTTCAATCTCAGGAGGGCATCCATCAACTTCTTCCTTATAAGCATTAGAAACTAGTTCAATTCCCAAATTAAGCATCTCAGAGAACAATGGGGCTTGATTTCAAAGAGTCATTTCATTAAGATAATATCGGGTGAACAGACTCAACTCGACAAAAGACAAATGAGACAAGGGCCATTAGCCACTGACCTGAATACACAGCAACTGAAGTAAGGGTCATTGGCCACTGACTGACTGGACTGATGATAAAGAGACTGACATGGGCCACTGTGGCCAACTGCAAGACAAAAAGAAGAGAGACATAAACACTGATATATGACTGAAAAGAGAACTGTTCAAAGTTCAGCTATAGATACTGGTTGAAGCGCCTTAGCTTACAGGAGGAGTATGATTAGGGAGGGGAGCTTGAGTGATATCCGTGTTCCCGGGTGCAAAGCAGATTCTGTCGGTTTCCAGTAAATCTTGAATTGCATGCTTTAGATCATAGCACCTATCTGTAGAGTGCTCTGGTGACTGATGATATCTACAATACTGATCTGCTCGGTAATTCTTCGGGAGATTTGTCGGTGGAGGTTGGGGCTCCTTCAATGTGATCAGTTTCTTATCCACCAAGAAGGACAGGAGTGCCGTCGGAGAGTATGGTAGTGGAGTAAATGCCCGGTTTCTCTTCTGTTCAAGAGTCATCTGGTGAGAGAGTAGCTTCCCCTGGGGTTGCTGAACTTGTTGGGGGCGTTGAGCTTGTTGGCGGGGCAAGTTGGGCAGCCGGATTGGTATGGCTGATACTATGTGTCCATCTTCCTCTTTCTTTCTGTTATCTCTTTTCGGATGGATGAGAGGACGAGAGGAAGATGCACCCTCTGTTCCCTGAAAAATGTCGACTGACCCGCTATCACCCAATGTTGATTCAATTCTGGCACCGCACTTAGCCATGGTGCTGAAGTCTGAAATTGGTTGTGCCGCCAGGAGAGTTTTGAGCGGATGCTTAAGGGTGCGGAGGAATGTTGTTACTAATTCTTCTTCCGGTAGAGGGGTAGTCATTTTTCCAGCCATTTCCCTCCATCGAACTGAGTATTCGATGAAGGTTTCATTGTCCCTCTGGGACATTCTCTCCAGGTCCGCTCTCTGTGGAACCAGATCCACATTGTATGAGTATTGGGCGATAAATGTCTCACAGAGATCTTCCCATATCTGAACTCTGTTAGGGTCCAGCTTGGTGAACCATTGTAGTGCGGGCCCCTTTAAGCTCTTCTGAAACAACTGAACCAGCAGTTTGTCCCCGTGTTCAAGCTGAAACAATTCTCCACGGTATGCCCTCAGATGTGTCTCCGGACAACCTTTCCCACTGTATTTTTCGAAGTCGGGAATCTTAAAGTCCTTTGGCATTTGAATTCCAGGATGTATGCACATATCTCTGAAATTTGTGAACTTGCGGGATCCCTGATTTTGTTTTATCAGCTCTTCTAGTTTCTCGATCCTCTCCCGGTAGGGATCCGAGATTTGGGCAGTGCTTGAAGATACATGGGCGGACCCCGTATGAGGTTCACCGCCCCTAGCCTCTTCTTCCTCGTACTGGTTAATGATGGGTAGTGAGATATGGTGAGTAGGTTGGGGTTGGATTGGTGGAGGAGGGATGTTAAAGGTGGATTCCAACTGCTGTTGGTTTGATGTTGAAGGGATGTTGAGGGCGAGTAATGGTTGAACAGGTTGTGGTGTGATATTGATGGTGGGTTGTGATGTGATAGGGTTGGTAGTAGATGGTGGAACTAGTTGTGATGGCCTTGCTGCCTCGACCGGTAGGGAGTTGGAGGAAGAGATGGCATGAGTCACTGCCCGCATGAAATCTTGGACAATGTTTGTCAAGTTTTCAATGCTCCGGGCATTTTCTGTTAACCTTGCTTCAAAATCCGGGACTTAAGGTTGTGATCTCGGGGTGTCAGGATCTGTCTCTTGGCCGTCTCGGGGATCCATGTTGCAATTGGTTGATCAGGTATCAACTGATTTTATTTTTCTGATACGTGCTTGACTCAGGGTCCACTCTCCTGAAAAGATGGGAGGTGTGGAGTAAGAGTTGGAATAGATAAGAATGAGGTAAGATGCACAGTCTAATTGACATAGAGATAATGCCCCTAGCCTGGAAGCTTAATATGACATGTAAGAGGGAGGATTTTTTGATTTTTTGATTTTTTTTTTTGATTTTTTAATTTTTTTTTTATTGGGTGTGACAAGGCATATGTGATCCGATAGGGAAGACAGACGGAAGTCCGACATGCTTTAACCCGAGTTATTGGGAACCGAGGGCCTATCAGGTCAAAGTTGAGGATAGGTCTGGCGAAGACCTATCTACTTGGATTTGAACCCCATATGCTATGTTGAGATGCAGGGTAGAGTGTATTTTATTACAAGCATAACAAAAGGCTCAGTACATGCCCCCTAGATGGGTGTTTATCTGGACAGAGCGTCCTGATATTCCACCATGGTTGGGGGACAGGTATAGGCTGCAAGCAAGTTAGGATTTTGAGTATCCCTCCCGGTAGGTTGCTTATATACTATACCATAACCTAGTCTATATGTATGCATGCATGTGTAATGCAAGGGTGTTCCTAAAAGGATAGGGTCACTTAACACCGTATATGCGACTCCCCGGTATGGAACATACCTCAAAAGGGACGATTGGTGTAAGCGGGAGCGTTCAGAATCCTTCCCTGAGGGTAATCACCCAGCAGGAGTATTTCCGCAGACCTCCAAGACTGTTAAGCCTCTGTCACTGAGGATAGTCATCCAACAGCCGTAAGCGTAATAAGCCTCTCTACTGGGTTTAATGGGTCATTTACACTACAATGATATGTATGAAATGCACATTTACAAAAACACCCAAGAGATATAAAGAATTAGCAATTAATTAAGTTCTTAAGCATTTTGATTAATGTTGAGATTAATTTGGCTTAAGTTTAGGTTCCGGCTTGAACCAAATCCTCAGCAGAGTCGCCAGAGCTGTGAGCATGGATTTTTCTATCCACTTTCACATTTGTGTTTTTTAACTAAGAGTCGCCACCTATTCATTCTTAGGGATAGGTCCCGGATTGATTTGGATAAGGCAAATGGTCTATTAGAGTTAGAGTAAGCGGTTCGATTAAGTCCTGGGGAAGGTGTTAGGCATCCCAAGACCCCCATTTTGCAATGGTTACCTACTTTCTAAATTTAAGCCAAATTTAATCTCAATATTAATTAAAATGTCTAAATGTTTAATAAAATATTAATTCAAGAAAGAAAGAAAGCTAGATGGGCTAGGGTCGAACCCGGGTTGGGTTGCCTACGTACTCACATTGGGGTGAGATCAGACCGAGCGTAGTTCTGGCACATGAGCCCGTGCCAAGGTTAAGGGTGCGTGTGTGTGTGCATAAGGTGGTCAAGGGTCTAGCCTAGGGGCTAGGGTTTAGTTGACCGGGTTGGTCAAGTGCAAGGTCTAGGTCTAACTGCGGTTAGAAGGGTGTTAACCATGGTTGAGTAGGCTAACCAAGATCTAGCAAGCATGTTTTTGGTCTTTTGGTATTTTTAGATTTTTTTGGTATTTTGAGATTTTGTAATGTTTTTGGTATTTTGAGATTTTATCATGTTCTTTTTTTTTAAAATTTTCATATAGGTGAGATTTTGGCAAACTTAACTAAAGTCAAATTTAATTCAAGAGAAAGACTAAGGAAAAGTTAGGCTAAAAGATTATTTTTAGGACATAAAGAGGGGTGTGCATTGTGAATAGTAAATGGTCTATTGCCAACACCTATTTTGTTGGATTGGTGTTGATAATAAATCAAATATCATTGTCTTTGATATGAGACATTTTGGATAAAGTCCTCTTTAAGTCCTTAGGTCCTTAAGTCATCATTTATCCATTCAAAATAGAACATCAAGAAAAAAGAAAGAAATGAAAAAGTGATAAGTGAAGAAAATGAAAACTCATCATCTCCTCTCTAATGTAGTCTATTTACACAATTATGAATGATGTAATGAGATTCAACTATGAAAATTGGAGTGATGATGAGTTTCCCAAATGATTCTAGAAGAATGACTAGAATCAAAATGAAGAAACAAAATAAAAAGAGAGGTATAGCTTTAGCTTCCACTCTCTATGGGCCTACCCATATCCACACTAATGGGTACATATGAAAGAAATAAATATTTACACGAGAGAAAAAATAAGACATCTCCTTTCTTTTGAGGTGGGGTCCCTCTACACCATTAGATTGGTGTAGAGACCCAACTAAACTTGAGAAAAGAAAGGTCTTCCCAAATTATTCTAGAAGAAGACTACAAATAAAAAAAAAAGATATGAAGTAAAGAAGAAGATAAAGAATAAAAGGAGGAGTGCCTACTCCTCTAAGACTACTTCTCCAACGCTCCAAGAGGTGATGAGTTTTTAGAGTCCACAAAGGAAGAGAGTTAGTGAAGAACTCTAGGCTTTTAGTCATAGAATTCTCTACACACTCTAAACCTTGGCTTCTTCTAACTTTCTTCAAGGCTAAAAAGAAATAAATGGGGTGAGAGGAGGAAGAGCTAGGGTTTCCACTTGGGATTTTGGAGGTGGAAGAAATGGCTTGTGAGGGTCTTGTATTTATAGAGGTTTCAAGGGGTTATGGCAATTTGGTGATTAATAGAGGGTTGGGTGAGAAGAAGGGAAGTGATTGGTTGGTCAAAATTGATATGGTTGGTGATTGGGTTATCAAAAAGGTATGTACTTGATGAGAGGTGATTGGGTGGTCAAAATGAGTGTAAGAGAATTAATTGTTTTGTAAGAGGTGTAAGAATGAGTGTAAGAGGTGTAAGAGAGTATGGGAGGTGATTGGTTAGTCAAAAAGGTGTGTAGTTGGTGAGAGATGATTGGGTGGTCAAAAATGTGTGTAAACATAAAAATTGGGCTATTTGGGGTTTGAAAAAAAAATAAAAGGTCTTTTGTAGGAAAGTGGAAAGTGGACTTGGGTTAGTGGGTCTTGGATATGGGTTGAATGGATGTGGGTATGTGGACTAGACCTTATGGATCATGGGTTATTAATAGATGGGTCATGGGTTATGGTTATTGGACTTTAGCTATGACAATTGGGCTTGAGCTATGGTAATTAGGCTTTCACTAAAGCAATTGAGTTTTGGCTAAGACAATTGGGTAATTAGGCTTGGCTACTTGGGCTTGGGTAATGGAATTAAGTAATTGAGCTTGATTGAGTTGTTTGGGTACAAGTTTGGCCAAATGGGCTTGGGCCTTGGGTAAACCTTGGAGCATTTGAAGAAGTGGGAAGAAGGATAGGGAGTGTAAAAATAGGATGCTTACAGAGATCCTTCGATGTGTATAAAGCTTTCGCATAGAGATGATGTGTATACCAATTCTCTAAACACTGCAGATATCAAAGTTGATCATGGATATATTTGCAGTGGGACCAAGTTTGCAACCGAGCATGCGAAGATACACCTGCTAGGATATTCATGCTGCATCAAAGATACCAAAGAATCTGCATACATTATAAGGAACCTCATGACAGGCCTCAAAAGCTAGCAAAATCAAAATCAATCACTTTTTTTCATTTATAAAGCCCGTAGACTCAGGTGGGTGAAAAAAACTAGGCCCACTGACATGATGGCCGGGCTTCGGCAACACCCCCTTAGAGCCCCACCCACCCCATCCTTTCTCTCTATATATAATTTTATATTTATTTCATGGAGAATGATTCTTTGCGCGCCCGCATTCCACTTAGCGGAATGCAGACGCCTCCACGGATGCCACGTGTCCCTTTTAAAATTTATAAATGGTGGTTAAGATTCACTTACTCTTAGGGTTAATCCATTTAACCTTGGTTTTTAGAAAATTAACCGTAGGTTAGTTAACATTCATTAATTGTGGTTAAGATTCACTCACCCTTAGGATTCATCCATCTAACCTTGGTTTTTGAAAATTAACCTTAAGTTAGTTAACATTCATTAACTATGGTTAAGATTCACTCACCCTTAGGGTTCATCCATCTAACCTTGGTTTTTAGAAAAATAACCTCAGCTTAGTTAACACTCATTAACTGTAGCAAAGATTCACTAACCTCTAGGATTCATCCATTTAACCTTGGTTTAAGTTAATTAAATTTAATCATGATTTAAAAAAGTTGAAAAAGGGACGTGTGGCAGGCTGTGGGCACGCACGCGTTCCGCCAAAGCGGAACATGAGCGTGCAAACGATTAGTTCACTACCATACCACCGAGACATCTAATTCTAATTATCTAATTTATCTTCCTTTTATTCTCTATGTTACTCTCTAGTCTTTATCATCACTCATCAAATGTTGGGGATTTAGATTTTATTTATTTTTAAGAAATATAATAACAAAATCTTCTTTTCAAACCAAGATTCAACCTTGACATTGAGAGTAGGGCTTGGGCCTAGCCAATTATTCAAGCCCTGCGAGGGCTTGGGCAAGGCTTGGGCCGAACCCTTACTAGTGAACGATTGCTTAGGATTAAGGAACTAGTGAAGGATATTGGAGGTATGAGTAATGAGGGAACTATAGATTCCTCAAACACCTCTTTGGAAGAAACCAGACAATGAGACTAAAACTGAATCTTGACGGTAGAATGGGCCGTGATCCTGCCCCTGCGGGCACTGGGAGTTGGAGAATCTATAGGAACCTCACTTTTTTTCTTTTTTTCATTTGCTTACATACATTCTAGGCCTCTCAGAGGCAAGGAATTGGACGAACAAGAGCTTGGCCCTTTCCAAAAAAGAAAGACAATTTTGAGATCTCCTTTATCTATCTTTCGTTGAAGAAGAGCATCTCTTCTATTGCCATCTCCAGAGCTTAACAAACAACAATTGTTATCAGCAAAAGTATTCTTTATCATTGTCATGCTTTTAACAATATACAAACTGCAAATGATGAATGAGTCTCATTTTCAAGCTGAGGAACTATCAATATTGCACAAGCACAAAAAGTACTGAGACTATTTTGGTTATACCAGCATATCCAAAGACTCATGAGTCATGCCATTCTAATCCACCAGACAAATAGTACTGACAACAATAACAATGACGATACTATGATAACACTTAGGTTTCCTTATAATTCTAGTCAATCCATAAGAGAACAAAATGTACGCCCATTTGATTCATCATGTGATCAACCGGATGTCTATCAGACTCCATGAAGCCTACCACATATGGCGGTCATATGGCTCACTAACTCATCAATATGAGGGTCACCTCTTGCTGGGCCGGGTACTAAAGAATAAGAACCTTGGTCGGGAAATAAAGATAATATATATATATACTAGCAAACAGCCCGTATGATGCACGAGTGGTAGTTTCTTAAATAATTTATAGGAATGATAAATATAAAAAGATACAATAAATGAACCGGAGGGAACATTTAACGTAGTAAAAACAAATTTCAAATAACTTAGTTCAAAATTGCTTCTTCACCAACATCCAAACACACAACAACAAAAATGGCATCAGAATTTGTATTATCAAAAGCCTATTCTAACTAGACTAGTTTGTATTTACTGAAGAGATATTATGCAAAACTCAATGGGTTAATAATGGCCTCGGATTCTCTCAGGTGATGCCAGAAAATGGTCTCCGGCTACCATACATTGTGCGACAGTTGGCATAAAAAAGGGGAGAAGTCATTTAAATTTCTCCCCATGATTTTGACTTCTCCCCTTCGATATCTCTCTCTTTTTCTCACACACTTATCGGCACATGTCTCATTATGTGTGAAGAAGTCAAAATCATGGGCCCCATGATTTTGACTTCACCACCACATGTCTCCATTCTATGGTTGCTCGAGACGGCATCGCCAGAGAGAATCCAAGGCTATAAAGTAACACAGATAGATTCCTTTTAACATGTTGAGAAGCAATTTGTTTACAACTTTTCACGGAAATCCCCACTTTAAATTCAGAAACCATTCCAAAAAAATTACATTGTAGCATATTATGACGGCCACAAGAAATTCAAATATACTCACGGAGGAATCAAGTACCTTAACATATGTTGTCCTGTTTAAAGTCTCCAAACAATGAATTGAAGTCATTTATGGCTGCCATAGAAAATGACAAACACAACCTTTAAGAAAATGATAGACAAATATTCACTATATTTTTCTCCATAGATTTGCTACCAATTGATCTACCACTGATCAAACTACACATGTCAGAGCTCAAAACATACCAAAAAATAAAAGAGAGCTCAAAACACATCAAAAAATACATACACAACTAAAATAAAAACTCTATATGGAAGCAAAAATATAAAACTAACCTCTGTGTGAATATCAAAGGTGACCGGGCTGCCCTAGGGCTATGAGGAGGAGACTGACCCAACAACTCTGGAGACCCACTATGTATAGACTATATTTCCTTTCCACCCTCTTCAAACCCAACTCCACATGAGTTTCAACCATCTTTAATGCTGACATTACCCATAGAGAAAAACAAAATCCACTTAAATCAAACTATGAATCTCAAATCACTTCAAAAAAATCATCCCCATGAACGGAAAATCAAGAGCAACAGCTAAACAAAACAAACTCATCTCTCATTCACCAATGCCAACACAAGAAAAAAAACAGACATGGTACCAATAATAGAAAGAAGTAAACCCAAATCAACAGAACACGATACCAATATCTAGAGATAAGTTACAGAAACCCAAGAAAGAAAACCCAAAAATAATTGAAGAACAGTTAACATGCTTTTGCAGTTTAGCTTTGATGGAAAGACCTTTGAGTAAAAAAAGATTTCTTGTTTTTATTCTTTTTTCTTTCTAATCTCTTTTAGTTTTTTTTTTTTTTTTTGTGCTTTTGTTTCTAAGAAGATCATCACAATCCCCATAATGAAAAAGTAATTTTATTCTCCAATGAGTTTGGAAGATTCCATAATGATGTTGGTTTAAAACTGGATGGTTGCTTTTTCATTATTGAGAAATTCATTTTCTCCTCCATTTCTCACTTGCTTTTCATCCCAACTACACACCCGCTCCTCTATTCCTGCTTCTCTTTCTTTTCATTGTTTAACTTTATTTTTATTTCTCTTTCAGAAATCAATTTAAATTCTCTTAATAAAAGTCCAATAATATATGATGAACAAAAGCCCAACTGATTCAAGAACAATACATCAAACAATGAAAAAGATTAAGCTGATCAGGTGGATCAGCGGAAACCAGTCTCTGTTTCGTCTTCATTTTTTATCCTTTGTCTTACTTTTTATGTTGTCCACCAAAAGAGAACACAGTCAATATCCATTTAACTATCAAAATTTGATTTTCCTAAATCAACTTAGGAGTAGCAGGAATCAACCAATAAGAACATCAAGTGGTCTCCAATTATGAGAAAACAAGATTTAAATATCTTGGGGTAGAAATGTATAGAATAGGGGGTGTCAAGTGAATGCACCACCCTTATCTCTAGGGATTGCATTTTACCCTGCTTACCTTAAAACTATTAAGTTCTGTTCTTTTGGCGTGACTTAGAAGGTCCTGCACTTTGCTAGTAAATGAACAAAACAGGGAAAACAATATCAATATTGCACAAAAAGTACATCTCTATTCCTCTCATCCAAGGAAGGCATACGTGAAACGGTGAGCCTATTTTGGTTAATATCAGCTTATCCAAAGACTCATGAGTCATGCCATTCTAATCCACCAGACAAATAGTGACGATACTATGATAACACTTGGGTTTTCCTTATAATTCTAGTCAATCCACAAGAGAACAAAATGTACGCCCATTTGATTCATCATGTGATCAATCGGATGTCTATCAGACTCGATGGATCCTACAACATATGGCGGTCATATGGCTCACCAACTCATCAATCTGAGGGTCACCTATTGCTGGGCCGGGGTACTAAAGAATAAGAACCTTGCTAGAGACAGTTAATTTACATACACCTGCTCAAGCTTTTCTGCTTTTCAAAGGTCATATGACATCCAGTGCAATTAAATCATGGAAAATAGAATTCAAGAGATGAAGCAACAATGGACTCATCTCCGAAAATGGTCACAAAATTACACCAGTCAACAACAGATAGGCCTTCTGAAGTTGCATTAAGACTGGCTGTGCATGTCACAGCCTTCTGAAGTCAGAAAAATGTGATATTCGATACAGCAACCTACATTACAAAGACAAGGAGATATCTATATATAGGATCCTTAGGCCCCTTGCCCTTTATTTTCTCTAGGGGTGTAGGTTATCTGAACTCAGCTTCACCTTGAATCTGCAGACTGTATATGAGACCAGTATTCCCTCACAAGCTGCCCAAATAGCGAATCATCTCTCTTCATCAGCTTCATTGGCTCGTCATACTCCACTATTTTTCCTGTAAAAAGAGAATGAAAATTTTCCGTTAGATTTTGGAATCTTCCTCCGAAACATTTCAACACTTATCCTATCTGCTTCCCTGGCATCTCTCCAGAGTTTTCTTTCTTTCCTTTTTAATTCCTGCTCTCATAGGCAAGCTGAGATGGCCCCACAACCAATTCAAAATGTATGAAAACAAGGTTTGCACAGTCAGAAATTCAGAGTCGGACATACATATCAGAAACGTTGTAGTTCAAATTACACAACGAGCCAAAGTATTTAGAGGTTTACTCATTCAATTCAAACCTCATACAACTTGACATGATTAAGACTCGAGCTTAGGGTAACCCTATATACATTAGCTCGAGAAATCTCAAACACTTACCCTATGTTTGGTTGCCAAGAAAATAAATGAAAATATGGAAAAGAAAAGAAAATTGGATAAGACTCAACTAAGAATTGTATTAGAAATTCAAAATTTTCTTTTCTTTTCCATGTTTTCACCTATTTTCTCGGCAACCAAACATAGCATTAGGGTGTGTTAGTTTAGCGAGAAAATTAAGGAAAGTAAAAGAAAAGTGAGTTTTCTTGCACTTCTATTGCATTCGGTGTGCAAGAAACACACTTTCATTTTCTTGCACTTTCTCAATAGTGACAAACTTTCTCCCAAAAACTTCCTCCATCTTTTGATGGTTCTTTTGAGAGAAAGTTTAAATTTCTTTTCTTTTTCCCTTCTTTTCCTTTCTTTTCTTTTCTTTCACCCATTTTCTCGCCAAGTGAACACACCCTAATTCAATAATAATTAAAGATGTGTATTATATAATATTACTTCATACAATAATAATGACATGGTGAGATGGGTTGGGTTTAGCCTCATGTGGACCGAGTGTGTGTGTATGTATGTTGCCCTATGTGAGTGTGTGTGTTTAACCTTTCAACCAAAAAAATCAAAGAGGGTTATACTTACCCAGACTTGGACGGCTGGTCTACCCAATTTAGTCCCACATCGGTTATCCCTTGCTAACCTTGAGTCCATATATGGTTCCTTCCTCTCACCAAGAGATAGGCCCTTCTGGTGAGATGGGTTGGGTTTAGCCTCATGTGGACCAAGTGTGTGTGTGTTGGCCTATGTGAGTATGTATGTTTAAATTTTCAACCAAAAACACTCCATACAACAGAAAACAAAATACAATAATATAGTATACTTATTAAATAAATAATCAGATAATGTTTGATATTTGTGACATGCACCAAGGATGATTCATGGTATACTCTACACCGTAAACGTGGCCCACTTGCTCATTGATCTGGACCAGTTATTCAGTGGGCCACCTCTATCATGGGGCACAGCTAAAAAAACTATATGGTGATATGAACTTCTTGCTGAAAAAAATATGTCGAATGATCCAGGAAAAAATATTCTAAGAAAACTTACCATCGCTGATGGCAAGAACCATTGGGCAATCCATCACGGTTGGTATTCTATGAGCCACTGTGATCACAGTGCAATCCACAAATTCAGTCCTTATGGTTTTCTGGAGAATCAAATCAGTTGCATTGTCTATTGATGCAGTTGCTTCATCAAGCACTAATATTCGGCTTCTCCTTAACAAAGCACGTCCCAAACAAAATAATTGTCGTTGTCCCATGCTCCAATTTGATCCGCCGTCCGCAACTGTCATATCAGGTTGTTGTTAATGAATCATAGTAAAAACAAGCGTTCTGAACTTTTTAAGTATTTGGAGTGCATTTGTCCTTAAAGACAAATCTTACCTAAGGAATACAGACCCTCTTCTTTCTCTTGAATAGCCTCTTGAAGCTGACACTTTCCAAGAACCTTTCAAGAATGGATGAGAAAGATTATCAGTGGCCAATTGAAAATGTAACTGCTTTGGATGACGATGATGGCAGTTTTCTTTCCTGTAAGTCTGTAACAACTAACAACTAAACTGCCTAATTCAGAGTACTATTGTTAAAAATAAGATATGATAAGTATTGTCATCAGAATTTCTTAAAATGATCTTCCTATAATTAGATCAAGAACCATTGGGAATAATCCATTGTTTACTTGACATTTCTGTCAAATTTATAATACTCAAACATTCAAGATATTGTCGAGACATTGACTTTATAAAGTAGCAAGCCCAAACTCTGATGTAACACAAGATCAGATGATCAACCAGCAAGATCTTCATTTACTCGGCCAAAGCAAAATGAAAACCGCAGCTGATTTCCATATCAAGTCCCAGTTAGTACACAAGTAGTAAGAGGGAAGTTTATGCATTTTTTTCCAAAACCCAGTTGTTCTCTCTTTTCCAAATTAGGAAAAACAAAATCAACTTGCAAGACACTTTGTTAAAGTGATCTCACATGTTACAACTCTCTGAGGATCCCACAAATCACAGTTTTTCGATCCCTCAGGGTTGGAACCACAGCTCCTGAAATCGACAGTAGTGTAACCATAAGGAGGTAAACAACAGAAAATATTTTGCTTATCTAAGACAGTTCAACCATTAGAGATTGCATTAACCCTAATATTATCAGCAAAAACACATACAACAGAAATAATACCTCCCATATTTCCTGGTCAGTATGTTGCAATAAGGGATCCAAATTATATCTCACTGTCCCATTAAAAAGAGTAGGATCTTGAGGTATAATCCCAAAACGTGACCGCAAATCATGAAGCCCAATCGTGGAGATGTCAATGCCATCAATAAAGATCTTTCCCCCTTCTGGCTCTACCAAACGAAATAGAGCACCTATCAGAGTAGTCTTCCCGCTGCCAGTCCGGCCAACAATACCAATCTTGTGCCCTCCTTCAAATGTGCAACTAATCCCACGAAGAACAAGTGGAGTATCGGGCCTGTATCTGATCTGCTTGACATGAATTTTCCTCAGTAACATTAACCTTCATTACTTTTGAAGTTGCGTTGAGCCGCTATAAACTAGACCAAATATATAAAATTTACCTTCAAATCGAGGATCTCCACTTCACCCACAGCTGGCCAGCTGGGTGGGGGACGGTTCCCTTCTATTACCTCAGGGGCTTCACTGGGTATATGCATGTATTGGTTAAGCCTTTCTACAGAAATGATGTAATTTTCTAGTGCACACTGGTTTTGAATGGAAAAAATGAGGGAGATGTTAAGAGAAAGACCATAAGATAGTGCCATTCCGATAAATCCTGCAATCAGAAGAGTGATATTAATATTTAATTGGCCAACCTCATACATGAAAATTTGTTGTTGACTACTGTTTATTGATTTTTTCATATAACTTTAGTTTTTTTTTTTTTAATGGAGGGTATCCGAAAGCCTTCGAGCCAAGGACTAGTCCCTTCAGGTATCTGCACCGACCCACTCGGAATTTTCCATATTGGATTGAACCAGTAATCAATTCTGAATGATGAACCTAGGGATTGGATATCATGCCTATTTACCAGGATCAACTTGCAAATACAGGAACATGCTTAAGGTATGTGAATTATGAATAACAATATTAACAGTTGAAGGAGAAGACAGCATACACTCACCAGAGCCAAAAGTTCTTGGAGGAAGCAAAACCATGATAAGTGCTGACGAGGAAAGAATAATTGCACAGAATATTTCCAAACGTTGGATCAACCACTCATTTGCTGCGAAATTATGGAAGAACGGACATGCATTTGTATCGACAAGGTCCAGATTCTTTGCAAAGAATCGGTCTTCCTCCTCAAAAGCTCTAATTGTCATGGCTCCTGCTATGGATTCGGCTAGATGGTTTGCTACCAATGACTTAGTTGTACCATTGAGCCGCATCAGCTCTTTTGTGGAAGCAAAGTAGTATCTCTATTGATTAAAACCAAATTTTGACTGAGTTGCTTTTTAAGAAAAATGCAAATAGAGTAACAAATCCACCAGAAGAGGGCTACTAACATCCAGACAGGATGGGAAGAATCTCCTTGCCTCTGCCACACACTTAACCTAACCAGAACATGACCATCTGACATATGTAGTTTCCGGCAAAAAATTAATCCTATCATTAGGACAATCTCACTGGATTTTAACTATTTCCCAGGAGATCACCTTGGTGGTTATGTTACCAAGACACCTAATTATGAATTCCATACCACCAGCAAAAAAAAAAAGGTTCCATACCTGTGCCAAACTCTTTAAGTTTAAATCAGTAATCATGATATATGCCATACCCTAACAAAATTACTTAGAGCAATTCACTCAAACGGTGTTCCCAATCCCCCTGGATGTGGGTCATGTATATGGCAGAGGGAGGGACAACTGCATCTTCAGCCCAGTGTTCTTTTTATCAGAGAGCCTCCTACGTTATTACCTGTAAGCGAATTGTCAGATAGACCATCGGAATGGAGACAAATAGGACGGGCCATGTAACAGCAGCCAATACTCCAAGATTGGTGTATACATTCGTAGTAGACCCAATGGTAAAGATTAAGCTGAATGGAACATCAAGATCGACAATACTCAAATCAGCCGAGACCTACATATGAAACAAACAAATGTAAGTCTCTTGAACTTCCCTAAAGCTAATTAAGTGTTTATGTCTTATGATTGAGATGCTTACTCTACTCAGTATCCTTCCCAGAGGTGTAGAGTCGTAAAAAGACATTGGTGCTCGGAAGAGAGAGTTCAATAGCTGAGAAAATATAGATTTTGATGATTGAAGACCCAAAATAACTACAGAAAGGTATCTAACTAACAAAAACACTGTTGAGGTGCAGCCAATTGACAAGTACACGACAATCAGTCGCAATTGGCTAACATGAGGGTTCTGAACATTAGCAGCCATCCAAGAGTTCTGTAATATCTGCCCAGCCACAAACATTAGGTGGGAGACACTTGCCAATGAGAAGTACAAGAAGCCCTTGTTCTGATTCACATACTGTATGTAAGGCTTAAAACCTGTATCTCCTATTTCTCTCTCTTCTTGCTTAATTAACTGGTATCCTACCGATCCTTTCAACTGTTTCTCTGTATGAATCTTCTTAATCTCTCTCACGCAGGTTTTAAGTGTCAATGGAGAGGTAACCTCCACGAGTTTTTCAGAACTAGCAGTCTCTTTGTGTGCTTTGACAAGTCCCTGAAATTCTTGGCTAGAGGCCAATAACTGATGATAAGGAGCAGCATGTAGGATTGCCCCATCAGACATTAACTGTCAACAAAATCAAAAGTTAAATAATTTCATAGAATGACACATTTTCTTTCATTATATTATAAAGCATATTATTAAAACCTTTTTCATGTGAATAAAATAAAGTGAAGTTCAATTGACTATATAAGTATTTATGAGTACTCAATTCCTGTCAAGTCAATGGCACATTTTTGAACTAAGTGGTACAATTGGATTACTTAAATGTGGCAACGAAAATGAGCAATAGTTCAAATAATTCATAAATAAGAAGGCTTTGAGAATTGTCCTAAAGGAGAGTAAGTCATGTTCAGTCTTATACCATTTAATAAATACATATAGTCGGCTATTATCCATCTGACCAGTATATATGATTTTGATTTAGATGTCTAACTAGGGGATTACCTCCTAAATGGGTCATAATCCAATACATACAAGAGGTTCCAAGGCAAACAGTTGGTTAAACATAATCCAAAATTTTCGTCAATCGAACGATCCTAGTTATACGAGTACGGAGTATCAACAGTCATTGAAATATGGGAAATAGTTCAAAAGATAGTTACTGCTCAATTGATTAGGATCATCACCGATTGGCATCATTTTGAGATTATGGTCCTTTGAATTGGACAACCTCAAGCTGATTGCACTGGTATGGAAAGGATGAATAATAATCAATTATTCCATTTTATAATGGTATAAGACCGACCTGATTCTTCTCCATACTATAAAAACTACAAAAGGATGGGGCCAGAAACTGACTAGACCCAAACAGTAGATAAAATTTGAACTCATTTAAATAATAAAAAGTGGATTAGGGAAAAATCATGTTGTAAAAAGAGTGGTAAAGAAAGTGGCAGGGATTGAATGCCAACTAACCAAAACAGAATCAAATGCGGGAAGGAAATCAACTTGGTGGGTCACGAGTAAGACCGTCTTCCCTGCCAGAGCTCCCATTACGTATTCCTGCCACAACCCAAGCTTGCTTTCACTATGAGCTAGTAACTAAAACAGAATAAATTTCATGACAACAGGAAATAGTGATTACATTAAATAGGCTCGTAGCGGTATGAGCATCAACAGCACTGAATGGATCATCCAAGAGGTATATATCAGCATCCTGATATAGTGCACGAGCAAGTTGGATACGCTGCTTCTGACCACCACTCAGATTAACTCCTCTTTCCCCTATTTCGGTGAGATCACCAAAGGGTAGCATCTCGAGGTCCTTTACCAATGAACACTTCTCGAGTGCTTCTTGGTATCTTTGCCTATCCATGGCAGACCCAAATAGAATATTCTCTTGTATTGATCCAGTCTGGATCCATGCTGTCTGAGAAACATAGGCAATCCTTCCATAAACTTGAATCTGTAGAACAAAGCAAAAGGAGCCACATTACTCATTATGTTTATTCAAAATGTGTTGCTCTGTAGGGAACTGAGCACAATCTGTAAATCATTTGTACCAGATATCAGAGGAGCTCACAACTAGTTATAGACTTATAGTATAAGAAATTCAAAACAAGACTAGAATATAAAAACTGTTTTGTTATATTCAATTGATATCTTATATTTTTGCTGAAAAATGGAAAATTCTATCATAGCTGCGTAGAGCCGTAGACTACGGAGTCGAGAAATTATATTTATAGTTGAAGGTGAAAACAAATAATTTTGTTACAAGATAAGCATATCATCTTGACGTAGGTTATATAGACACACGGCATTACGTCTAAACGTGTGCATGCACACAGCCCACAAGCTTCACAAAAATAATCCATCACCATAGTGCCTTATCAGAAATATTTGGCACAAAAATAATTGATACTTTAAGAAAATATCTATATATTATTTATTAAGACATCAAAAAAGGATAATTCAATTTTTTTTCTCCAATAAATATATTTCTTACCTGAAATTGGATTTCCTTTCTTATTTCATCTCAAGAGATTTCCATGAAATTTTGATTTGTCTAATCTAACAATTAGATGTAAACTTTCAGTTAATTTTTCACAAAATCTTAGAAGTGGCATTGGAAGGTAACATGTAATAGGGAACAGTTCTCACAAATTAAGATGTTTCGCTTCTCAAATACAAGAGAGAAAAAGATGATCAATAATAAGAACTTACATTGCCCTGGATATTTGGAACCTCTCCAAGAATTGCCGCTAAAAGGGTTGATTTGCCTGAGCCGACCTCTCCACAGATAGCTACCTTTTCACCAGGTCTAACCTCTAGATTTAAGTTTCTTAATGTAGGCTTCGAATGATTCTCTTCCCATGAAAGATTGGCCGAGTTGAACAATATGGAATTCTTCAACTCCTCCGAGCTGCACTTCCGCCTGACTTCTCCACTCTGCAGCTCAGGTGCCTCAAGAAATGCCAGGATCCGTGCTAATGAAACCTTTGCTTGAATGACCACTCCAATAACATCAGGGATTGATCTTACAGGGTCCTGAACCAGCCTTAAGGTTGCTACAAAGGTGAAAACATTACTAGCGTACAGAGGAACTCCAATGAAGTAACACGTCCCGAAAGTAGCGACAGATACCAATACAGGGGCTGACCAGAAGAGAAAACCATTATGTGCTCTTTCAAGCTGCACTGCTGATAACCATTTGTATTCCTCTTTCCTCGACCCTTCTATAACGTCCTTGAAATGATTCTCCCATGCATAAAGCTTCAACACCTTCATGTTAACAAGAGCTTCAGAACTAGCCTTCAGCCTTTCATCTTGTGCCACCATTAGCTTAGTCTGGAATTTATGTTGCAGTTTGGCCAGGGGACCGTTGCAGAGCACGGTGAGTATTATTACAATTAAAGCTGCAAATGTCGCGAGCCCCAGAGCATTGAAGATAATCAATAACGAAAGGCAAAGCTGAAGGCTTGTTGTCCATGTCTGATGAAACCAGAAAGGAAATTCACCTACCCTATAAGCATCTACTGTAACATAGTTCATTATCTCCCCAGCCGAATGTATAATCCTAGAAGCATTTGAGAGTTTCAGTTGCTTCTTATAGATAGCTGCCGAGAGCAAAGACCTTACCTGGAGGCCAATTATTCTACTTCTGAAGTACCATTGCCTTTGTGATAGGGTTTCTATGCATTTTGCGAAGAACAGTGATATGGCCAATACATAACCCTCGTATTTAAAATGTTCATTTCCTTCAGCAACCTCAATGAAGGCATTAAGAATCAGAGGACCAGCAGACAAAGTGAGAATCTTTAGTAATGCAAAGAATCCAGAAATCAAAATTTCTTTCCAGTGGCAGGAAATAATTGTCCATAAAATGGATGGTTGTGAAGATGGTTTGTTTCGTTTCTCTTTGTTCAATTGCTCCATGAACAACAAATAACAGGTTTCTGCTCGATCTACCTCGCGCAAGTGGGGTATATCGTCATTTTGAAGTGTTTTCTTTGTGCCTTCCTTCATCAAGGGGTTCAACCACCAAAATGTCATTCTACTGAAAAACCCGGCTCCGGCAAATGAAGTAACAGAGCCATCCAAATCAATTTTTCTACTGTCATTTAAAGGCATATAAAGAGCATCCCCATCTAATGTTTGACCACCTTCTTCAGATTTATGTACCTTAGAAGTGCATAACAGCAATAGAATTGAGCCTGGAAGAGTTAAAACATCTAAAACAATCTTGGCCGATACTTCTTTGCTCTCAATGGCAACCAAAAGAGACAAGAAACAGAGGATTCCGGTAAACAAGAAGGTGGTTATGGACCAAAGCCTCAAGAAAGCTTTTGGAACCTGTCGTCCCCTAAGGCTCACTGTCAAACTCAGTAACAACCATGTGAAACCATGAACTAACACCATTAGCCACCAATGCAGAGGTAAAACAGTCTGTATTTTCCTCACTTTATCTTCAAGGATCCAAACGCCCAAACCCAAGTAAGCCAATCCCAAACACCCATTAAAAATGGCAGAAAATATCTGTAAAAGCGAAAAGCCTTGGAAGTGTACTGAATTTTGAACTGTTCTAGATGATGGCTTGTGAAAGAAACGGAACAAGAACATAACCAAGAGCAGGATATCAAAAGAAATGACCACAGTGTGGTTGATACATGAAAAGGGGTTGATCACAAACACGAAACCAGAACCGCATGGTTCTCCAACACTAGACGAACATTCGGATTCCCCACAAAACACAGCCCAGAGATCCTTCATATTTTTTGCTTTGTCTCTTTGCTCTTCAAACCCTGCATAGATATTCAAGAAAAAAGGAACTCCATTACACCATATTACGTTTTGAAAAACAGAGACAATGAAGCAAAATTCCAAGAAGCTAATGAGAGAAAGAAACTCGAAAATCGTAGTAGTTCATCTTCTGAATACTATACTAAATTAGTCAATACCAAATCCTCCAATGCAGAAACAGAAGAGCTCTAATCATTATCAGAGAAACAAATGGGAAGCAAATTTCATCAATGATATCAGAAAATTAGTGATATTTTACAGTCGCATGTACCTCAATCGGTCTGAAACCAGTACTTTTTTTTTCTTATGTTCGTTTGCTCCAAAACTGTGATTCTTACGGTTCTTGAGCTGATTTTTCTGTAAAGAAGTTCAATTAACATCAGTATTCTTTAAACAAAATGGTATCTTAAATTGAATCTATTTATTCCGTCTTTCATTCAAGCAATAATCAGAATGTCTTTTTTTTATAGCAGAACATAACCCCCAAAAATAATAAATTATACAAAAACAAGAACTACTAGTCGAAGAATTACTTAAAAACAGATATGGCCCACGGAAATTGATGATTTTTCAATGAGTAACGATATTCAAATGCGGACAATCCCTTTAAATATTTCTGATTATTATTACTTTTTAAAAAAAATCCCAACAAAAAATAGTGAGATCATCGAGAAAACGTGAACTGAGAATCCAAATGAAAAAACAAAAACAAAACTGGTGAAGCATTAAAAACGACTTCAAGAACTGGCAATCCCTTTTGAGTTTTGACACTCTTTTAACTAAGAAAATTAAAGTTAAGGCCCCCTTTTGGTTGTAATTTTCTTTTCCTTATTTTAAAAACAAAAATTTGAAAACTTTTATACAAAACATATATGGTAAACATGTTTACTTCCTGTTTTTAAAAATTAGAAACAAATTTTTTGAAAAACAAGATAACAAAAAATTTATGTTCTCTGTTATATCAAATTAAAAACAAAAATGAAAAACATGGACACCCACAACCGCTACCACACTACCAGGGGTGGAGCCAGGGGGCAAGGGGCCCCCAAATTTTTTGGAAAACCTTCTTTGGGTGGTATGAAATAGAGGGCCTCTCATTTTTTATTTTTTTTTTTTTTTAAGTATAGTTGCCTTTTTCCCCAAATTTTTTTATCTTATATATATATTGGCTCACGGAAATTGATGATTTTTCAATGAGTAACGATATCTAAATGTGGACAATCCCTTTTAATATTTCAGATTATTATTACTTCAAAAAAATTTACAACAAAACAAATAGTGAGATCAACGAGAAAACGTGAACAAAGACAAAACAAAAACGAAATTGGTGAAACATTCGAAACGACTTCAAAAACTGGCAAATCCCTTTTGACACTCTTTTAACTAAGAAAATTAAAGTTAAGGACCCGTTTGGTTGCAATTCTTTTTCTATTTTCTGTTTTTCAAAACAAAAATTTGAAAATTTTGCACAAAACATGTTTGTGGTAAACATGTTTGCTTTGTGTTTTAGAAATTAGAAACAAAATTTTTAAAAATCAAATAACAAAAATTTTCTTTTATCTCTATTTTTAAAAATTAAAAACAAAAATGGAAAACATAACCGCTACCATACTACCTGAGGCGGAGCCTGGGGTGAGGGGGGCCATGCCCAAATTTTTGGTAAAACCTTCTTTGGGTGGTATGAAATAGTGGGACTCTCAATTTTTTTTAATTGCCCCCCTCCCCCTAAAATTTTTTTGTCTTATATATACTAGCGGGTGGCACGTGCATCGCACGTGAGAGCGAGGAGAAGGAGTTAACCACAGTTAATAGGAGTTAAAAGGGGCACGTGTTAACCCGTGGGTGCGATTGAAATCGCTAGTGGCACGTGCGATGCACATAAGAGCGAGGGGAAGGAGTTAACCACAGTTAAGAGGGTCATGTGTTAACCCGCAGGTGCGATTGAACTCTCCCTGAGTTCAATCACGATTGGCTGTGGTTCAAAATAGATAAATGAGCAAGGGTAGTTTCAAAATTAAATCAAAGGCAAGGGATAGTTTGGGAATTAAAGAAAACATTAAATCAAAGTTTTGTTTTTATATAAGGGTAGTATGGGAATTTTGGAAAATTCATCTACAGCTACCTCTCACATTACAATAGTAAAGATATTGGCCCCTCCAATTTTTTTTGTCATGTATATAAGAGATTTTTCCTTCAATACACCCAGAATTCTTTGAGAGAGCCGAAATGCATCCCATTTTTAAAAACTTCTTTAAATACACTCAAAACAACCTTTTAAGACCCTTTTACCCTTAAATCAAAATAAAAGGGTTTCAAGAAATTCTATGAGTTTCTTTCCCCACCACCACCGTAATTCTCTTTACCATAACTATCTTAATCCTCCCTATTGTTCCTGCTGTGATGAAATCGACGGTCAAGATCATGAAGACAATGAATATCGACCGCTGTCTGTTATGATCATCTCTGGCCGTAGAAAGAGAAGATCCGGTGGCTGGAGATCGCTCCACCGTTGAGAGAACCCGGTACCTGGAGCCGGCCGACACAATGATTCTTATTGATTGTTCTGCCAGAATTGATGCCAGCTTCATTATTGCTATTACTCCGGTGAATGAAGCAATTCTTTGTCATCACACAGGACATAACCAGCTTGAGGACACGCTGATATGGTGATTGAGTTGCTCGAATACGATGGAACTAAAGATATTAAGATGATTGTTAATTGAGTTTGGACGGACTTTATAGGAGGGGAAGATATGATGTCTGTTCTTGATGTTCAGGAAATGATGGGATTGGCTCTGTTGGGAGTGATTCTTGAGGATTCAGAAGTGATTCGACCAAATTCCAGGTTTAGGAAGCCTTTACTTGGGTTTTTGCTATTTTCTTGCATAATTTCAGTTATAAGGAGGAAAAACAAAAGCAGAAGAAACGGTGGGAGAGAACTGTTGAGTTTCTTGAAACCCTCTATTTGGATGTAAGGGTAATAGGGTCTTAAAAAATAGGTTTGGGTGTATTTAGTGAATTTTTTTTAAATGGAGTGAATTTTGGATCTCTCAGAGAATTCTAGGTGTATTGAGGGAAAAATCTCTATATATAATTGCCCCTTAATGGAGGAGGTTGCCACATGTCCCTATTGGCACCACTTAACTATGATTAAAATTCACTCATTCTTAAGGTTCACATACTTATCATTGGTTTTAGAAAAAATATTTAAAATCATTTAACCTAAAGAGTTAGTGAATTTTAAATAGGGTTCAAAAAAATTTTAATATAATTTTAAAAAACCAAGGATAGGTGGGTGAACCTTAAGGGTGGGTGAATCTTAATCACAGTTAAGGGGTATCAATAGGGACAAGTGGCAACCTCAAGGACATAACCGGAAAAAAGAATTTCCTAATAAAAACTTTTTCATAAATATAAATTTTCTTGTTCTTTATTTATTTACCAGTTGGTTCTTACAGAAATAGCTTAGGTTTCTGGCACCTCTTTGCGAAGCTCATAATCCGACAAGGTTCTCTTGTTTATGTCGAGAGCTATATCATACCTGAATTTGAGTGAGAATGAAAGATGAATTGGGAAAATTAGTAACAGTTGAGTCATCACAGACACAAGAACATTCGAGATGGGGGAGGGAACCTTTCATCGAAGGTTTTATTAGTAGTTGAATTTACAATTACATCAACTTCTTCTGTGATTTTATCATCTGTTCCAATTTCAAGATTAATTTCACAGAAATGACCTATCACAGAACCAACTTACTCAACATGAAAGCTTGATAGGAAATCAGTTGCCATTTATAAATAGGTGACTCTGTTATGGTTTGTTTTCTCTTTTGATTAAATTTAGTTATTTTGGTTACTCAAATAAAAAGTCTATTCGTTTTATATTAATTATAATTCGTTAAATTTTTATTAATTATTATATATATATATATATATAATTAATTATTATAAAAATATAATACTTACAAACTTAAAAAAATTCAAACTATTTCTTGTACTTTGTCAACCATTAATAAATATTTTCTTTACTTTAAAGTTTAATTTTTATTAAAATATTTAATGTATTTTTTAATAATTACTATCCATTTACTAATTATCTAATAAATATAACTAATAATTTAAAAATGAAAAAAAGAAAAAAACTTAATTTGGGTGAATCCCAAAATTTTGGCGCCGAAGTTTTAGAATATTTTTGGCCCTCGCTCCTGTAATTAATTAAAATAATATTGGACAAGATAACAAATTTTAGTTTGAAATATTGGGGTTCTATACTTCTACTCTACTGAAAAGAGTACAGAAAAAAAATACTTTTCGTGTTTTGTTATTTAATCTTTTTCTAAAATGTCCTGCCTTATAGAACGATTATAACCAATGAAACATTGGTTTTTCGCCCATGACACAAAAATCTTAGGGAAATCATCCAAGGAGGCCAAAGATCAAATCTAAGTTGTTCTTCGTTTCTTGAAAAGAAAAAACGTTTCTTTAATTTTGTTAATGGCATTTTGAAGGAAACCCAATAACATAAATTTGTCTTATTTGCTTCACAAACATTTTCTAGCAATATTTAAAAAAAAATAACAACAATAACCATAGATCATGGAAGCTCCATTTGTAATTGGAAAATAATCACCTCCTTACCATATTGAACCATTTTTGCCACATGTCCATTTTTTTTACTCCTTTTAATTGTGGTTAAAATTCACTAATTCTTAGGATTAAAACAGTTAATCTTGATTATAAAAGAAAAAATTAACCACGTTTGTTAAAACTTATCAACCATAATTCAAGGGGGTTTTGTGAGGGCGAGGAAAAATTGTTCCCTCCTCGCAGAGCGGACTACTGCTATGTCATTTAGACCTTTATAAAGTTCCTCCCACTTACTCTGTTACTCATGAATAGAGAACATCCATATAGTGTGTGAGTACAAACCATGGGAATAGCCTAGTGGTTGGGGGAGGTTCCCCTCATTAGGAGGGAGGTTCCGGACTCAAGTCCCGTGTAGGTGGGTGTTGTGATTTCCTCCTATTTTCGTAGAGCAAGACTAACCCTTAATCCTCAACTGTGCATAAAATAAATAAAATATAGTGTGGTGAGCAGGCAATGGTGGCACCCTCATATCTCAGCCGTAGCATGCAATTAGGGGTGATTATTGAGCAAAATGTTCGTAAACTACTCGGGCTCAACTCGTTAAAAGCTCAAGTATCTTTCATTTATTTAGTAAACGAGCCGAATTTGAACACACTCCTACTCGTCTAATTAAAAGCTCGGTTGGATTGCATATATATTTAACTATTTAAATAAGTCGTACTCTCCTCCATCGAGAATTGGTCTCTCGCAATTGTCATGTGGAAAATAATATGAATAATGTTGGAGTTTACGTAATACGTCAAAAGATAAAACAACGAACCTATGAATGGCAGTATTGTAATTAGATTTTTAAAAAAGCTATGACAGTTATAAAAAATCATTTGAAGTGTATAATTACAACAATCCTCTTACTTCTCAACATAATTACAACTGTATCATGTCCTTTTGCCTGCGTGAAGATTGATGTAGCTCGTGTTTTAGTCTCACATCAGGATCATAAATAACAATTGGGGAGAATTGTTGCCTATAAAAAGGTAATGATTGAGATTACCTTTATAACTTGATAAACGGTTGTGAGCTCGAGCAGAGCTCGTGCCTAACCAAAGTAAATTCGTGACTGAAGATTTGAATAAGCAAGTCGAGCTCGAACTCAGTAGTAAAATGACTTTTGAACTTGGCATTAAACGAGTCGAGTAAGCTCAAACTCGTTGATTTTTTCACAAGCCAAGCCTGAACATGAATTTTAAGTTTAAGCCGAGCTCGAGCCAAACTTGAACATTGATATAATTTAACTAATTGAGCCTGAACTCCCTCATTACAGGGCTCAGATCGATATCACCCCTACAAGCAACTATGCAATCAAAGGCTTCCACTCTTCATTTTATATGTGGCGAAAAATACTTGAGAAGTCATTTTCATTTTCTCACACTTCTGACATCTCTCCCATGGAAGCCCCATACCCATTTTCTGGCATCTACTAAGAAGAAGAAAGAAAATCGTACGGCCTATGAATTGTAGCATGCAATCAAGCATTCACACGTCAATGTGATGGGAAAAAAAATCGTACGGCATATCTGTAGCTTTATTATGTTATCCATCAAGCAATAATTCAAGGCTAGGATGCTCTCCGGTTCACCTCAGGACAATCTCTCCGGTTTGAACCCCTAGAGGTCGCCACTTATCTCCTTTGACACCCCTTAACCATGGGTAAGGTTCACTTACCCCTAAGGTTGACTCATCCATCCTTAGTTTTTTTATAAAAAATATTAATTCTTTTTTTTAAATTAAAATCTTTTTTTAATTTAAAAAATAATAATTAATATATAAAAAAAAAACCAACCATGAATGGGTGAACCCTAGGAGTGAATAAACCTTACGAATGGTTAAGGGGTGTCAAAGGAGACACGTGACGACACCTCTAGGTTCAAACCGGAGAGATTCTCTCGAGTTCAGTCCTGTGCAATAATTCAATGATCAAGGCCGATTGAGACATCCATTAACCAATTGCTACTAAGGTGATCGTGAGCAAAAAGGAAAAGAAAAGTGGTGGAAGGTCCAGGATAAAGCTACTAGGGCTGTGCGTAAAAAAAATAAAAAAAAAGTAAAGTGATAGAAAACTCTGAAAAGTAGGTACAATCGAGACCGAGGCCATGCAATTGAAAAGGCATCGGATTACCTGTTTGCCCGAGTCCTAGCCTCAAACGTTCATTAATCACCAGCCATGCGGTGATAAAACAAGAGAGAAATCAAGGGGGAAGTCAAAGAAACAAGATAGAAAATAAAATGATTTCTCCCCATATTTAGTGCCACAAGGATGGTGAATAGACGCCCGAGGTGAGGTTGAGCCTCATGCGTGCGCCAGAGGTGATCCGATGCTGATTGAAAATTCAATGGTAACAAGAGATAAATGCTTTAAATGGTGAACCCAACTTTATGGTTGGCAATCGTAGGAATTTTCAATCGTGCGGCCTTAGCTCCCGATAGTAGATTCTATCGAGAATTTTAAATCACTTCCTACTGTATATATTCTTTTTAAAAGCTACTAGCGGTGGCACGTGCGATGCACGTGAGAGCGAGGAAGAGTTAACCACAGTTAATAGGAGTTAAAAGGGACACGTGTTAACCTGCGGGTGCGATTGAACTCGCTAGTGGCATGTGCGATGCACGTGAGAGCGAGTGAAAAGAGTTAACCACAGTTAATAGAAGTTAAAAGGGACACGTGTTAACCAACCGGTGCGATTGAACTTTCCCTGAGTTCTCGCAACTGGCTATGATTCTAAATAAATAGATGAGCAAGGGGTAGTTTGGAAATTAAATGAAAGGCAAAGGGTAGTTTGGGTTTTAAAGCAAAACATTAAATCAAAATTTTGTTTTTATATAAGGGTAGTATGGGAATTTCGGAAAAATCATCTACGCCCGCCTCTCTCCCATTATAATAGTAAAGATTAGGGCCACACAACCGTCGACCACCGCCCCGCATGCTAAAGGCTACTGCAATGTTTGGCACCCTGATTATGTCCCAATTAGGGCACGATGTTCGCATGGCGCCAAAAATTTGTGGACCGTGAAGGGAGGTCGTCTATCTAACAATTATTTTTAGAAAAAAAAATATATATACTTGATTTTTTGAATTATATATTAACCTTGGTTAGAAACCAATTATCATTTATTTTATTAAAATAAATAATCTTGTGTTGAAAAATGGTAAATTAGATAATTTAAAATGTTAAATGATGATATCATTGAAGTCCATCCATAAAGTAACGGTAAACTTAAAGGAATTTGGTATATGTTACAGACAACCAAAATTAAGAGGAGGATGGTATAATTTCAGAAACTAGAGGAGAGGTTTTTAAAATTTCACCAAACCTCAAGGGAGGTAAGTGTAATTTACCTTATCTTTTTTTGTTTTCTAATTATCAAAGTGTGACATGATTTGATATCATTACCACGTAACAAATATTTGGGTAGGCTAAAATCTAATAAGGGTTCCGACTACAATACAAAAAAAAAAAAAAAAAAAAAAAGGGATTCATGCGTCTCTAATCAAATAGAAAAAAAAAACTTGGTTAAAAAAATAAAAGAAGAGAGAGATTCATGCATTCGATTTTTATAGTCTAAGTGATGATGTGATACAATTGCTGACATATAGGTAATTTTTTCCTTTTTAATAAATAATACCAATAAAAAAAAAGACAGTACTAGTTGTTGCGCTATTGCCCAAAGGCAGCAAATCCTCTCCTGTGATAATCGGATTTTGCAAATCCGGTTATCACCCCTAGAGGTCACCACGTGTCTCCTTTGACACCCTTTAACCGTGAGTAAGGTTCACCCAATCCTAGGGTTCACCCACCTATTTTGGTTTTTAAAAAAATAATAATCCTTTTTTTAAAATTAAAAAACTATTTTTAGAGTTTTTTTAATATTAAAAACAGTTTTTTAATTTTAAAAAAAGAATTATTATTTTTAAAAAAAAACCAAAAATAGGTGGGTGAACCCTAGGGTTGGGTGAACCTTACCCATGGTTAAGGGGTGTCAAAGGAGGCACGTGGTGACCTCTAGGGGTGATAACCGGATTTGCAAAATCCGGTTATCACCGGAGAGGATTTGATGCCTTGCCCAAAACCCAATTGCATGCAGCCATATCAACGACTAGCCAACCACAAAAGCATATTGGTGGATGGCAGGTTTGTTTTTTACATGGTCGCGCTGTACAATACAATTAGATTTTTGGGCAATAGCACAATCGTTGATGGCATATTTTTTTTTTTCATGGCCCCGCTATGCAATTGGATTTTGGGCAATAGTATGATCACTGACTTTGTTGTTGATATTAAATATTAAATAGGTGTTGCTTTCTGGTTGTGAGTATGCGCAAATGACGCCATTATGTGTCCATTTTAATACTTTTTAACTATGGTTAAGATTCACTCATTCCTAAGGTTCACCCACCTATCCCTTATTTCTATAAATAGAAGATTTGAAATTCTTTAAGGTTATAACTCAATGAGGTCACCATGTGTCCCTTTTAACGCTATTTAACTATGGTTAAGATTCACCATTCCTAGGGTTTACCTACTTATCCTTTGTTTATAGGAAAAAATATGAAAAAAAAATAAATTAACTCTAGAAGTCATTGAGTTTTAACCAAAGTTTAAAATAAAATTAATATTTTTCCTAAATCCAAGGATATGTGGGTGAACTCTAAAGTTAGGTGAATCTTAACCACAGTTAAGGGGCGTCAAAAGAGACACATGGCAACCTTAAGGGTGCAATCGGATTCCAACTATGGTTAAGATTCACCCACCCCCTAGGATTTACCCACTTATCATTGGTTTCTAGAAAAAATAAATTTAATTTTTTTTAAACCCCGGTTAAAATTCACTAACACTTAGGATTAAATTTTTTTTTCTAAATATCAAGAACAAGTGGGTGAATCTTAACCACATTTAAGGAGTATCAAAAGGGACACATGATGACCTCAGTGGCGTAATAGGACTCTTCACTCTCTTAGCAAAACGCTTCGAAAGAAAAACATTTTGTCAAGACCCTATCCGCCCCCATTCTTTGCTATACCCAAAATGATCCTCAAGTTTTTTCATTCTCAAAATATCCCTACATCATATTTCTATAATCAAAGTGTCTCTCACTATTTTTTTTATCCAAAATGTCCCTCGAGTTTTATATCCAAAATATTCTTTAATTTTTTTTTTCCAAAATACTTTCACTAGAGTCCCTCTTCCAAGTATCTCTCCCCCTCTCTTCTCTCTCACATGCATCGCACGTTCTGCCCACTAATTTCATAGAAAGCGATCGATGCTAATTGTTAGACATTTAAGCACTTCAAACTTAACTTGTTAACCTTTTAGAGTAATATTTTAAATTGTTTTACGCTACTTGGTTGTTTTTATCTTTTTCAGGTTTATGCGAGGAAAAGAAGATAAAATGAAAAATTAGACGTTCAAAGAATCTCAGAAAGGAGAAGAAAAAAAGAAAAAAAGAATAAAAAAGAATAAAATTGTGAAAATCTACCTTGATGGATCGACTGGCCAAAACCATCTTTTTATCAATAGAGGGGTATTTTTGTTATTTTCCTTCATCCAAAATTTATGAAAATTTTCGGGTAGATTTTAGATGACCTAAAGTAGCTATGTTTCAAATTTCAAATCAATCCGATAAGAAGTGAGCTCTCTAGAATTATTCAAAATTCAGTGACAAAACTGTAAATAGCATAAATAGTGTTGCGTGAATAGTATTTTTAACACTTTCCAGCTCTATTCTTAGCTACATGAGTGAGAGTTTGATCCTTATTCAACCCTAAGAGAGTTGAAAGAGAAAAAAAATAAGAGTTTAACCTCAATTAGAACTCCTAATTAACAAGGACTCTATCTTTCTCTATAAATAGGAGAACCCTTAGCCATAATCATAATATAGAGATTTTGAGATTTGAAGAAGAAAAGCTCTGGAGATTAAGGGAACCAAAAAGATGAGTTCTTTATTTTTGTTTATGAAAATAATGTGTTCCTCGCGATGAACTAATTTTCCATTTTAGGGTTTCGATGAAACTCTAGCCAAGTAACTGCGTCGTTCTTTATTTTTATTTAGATTTCTTATTTGTATGACATTGATTACATAATGAGAGAGTTGTTTTAATAACCAGATTCATTAGATTTAAATTTGATTTCAATGAAATTTCTATCCTTATCTTAAGTGTTAAAAAATTGGAATTGAACCTCTTGTGTTAATTTTCGTTAAAATTTTAATATAAGTTGTATGCAATGATTTTAATATAACAAGAGATTAAATTTTAAGATATTTTATTTGACGAGTGATCATACTATCCTAATTTAATGTATATCACTCGTGCTAATCGAAGATACGATATACCCAAAATTTGATCTCTTGTATTTTCTTGATCAGTTGAGAGGGAACGTATCGTCACTCTCACTGTAATATTTGTAATTTAAGAGGTCATAATAAAATCAAAGTAAGATTAGTTATGAAGCTAGTGATGGATTCAAACACTCTATACTTTCTCAACCGATATATAACTAAAAGATCTTAGTAATTAGGTTAAATAAAATTTGATAGTTTAATTATATTAAAATCAATCAAATTAATTAATCTTGTTACTCATTAGTTTAAAATTATTTTTAATAAAAGACAAAGAAATTAGTGCAATCCTCAGAGATTCGACACCCTTATTAGTACTATTCTATAAAATTATTACTATAAGGAATAATTAAATTGCGTAACGATAAGAAAGACACTAATATTTTTTATTTTTTTTTGTACAAACACTTGAAGTAGTTTGATACACTCAAATTGTTGTCTTATTACTCGAAGTAAGCCATTAACCCAACTGCTCACTCCTCCTTTGGGGTTAGTCCCGCACGGGAATTTCATGGACTTACTTGGTGTGGTGAGTTGTGGGCTCACATTGCACCCTCAGGGATTCGTCTAGGGCTTGGGACACCATGAGTTTCCGGAAAGAAAAAAAAACGTAGGCCATTAAGGTGAGCATTCACTTGCAATGGGTACACATCACATGCCATTTGTCTTATTTTTCAAATCAGGGAGTGTCTCATTCAGAGTTTTGAAGTTTTGCACAACCCTTTTTTATTCACTCCTTTTTTATTCACTCGAGATTCTATTGGAGTATGCATCATTGCATGCTATGTCAACTCGTGTCCTTTGTGAATTAATTTGTAAGATTAAAGCTAATTGTTTAAGAATTTATGAAAAAAAAATCAATTTATATGAATGATAAGGTAAAAGTGACCTTACAAAACAAATCCAACCGTGGAAGATCTGGAATCTTTTTCTTATTTTAGTTGATTGAAATAAAGCACAACTTGTGGTGCATGTACTGCATGTGAGATTAAAGACATGTGAGAATTGAGATTAAAGAATAAAGTTCGTGGGGCCATTCATCGAGAATTTCTCTCATTCTATCGATGCTGCTATATGTTATTGATAATTAACACCCCAATCCATCCTTTCCAAATGGAAAAACACTTAGCGTTTAGTACCACTAATCTAAATAGGTAAAGCTTATTTGAAAATTATACTTGATTGAATTTTAGATTGTCATGTTAAATGTTAATTGCATGACTACATTTTTTTTGAAGTAGGGGTATTGCCTCTAAAGTAAAAAATAGTAATGAGCTACTTTTTAAGAGTTCGAATGAGCTGTTACCCCTTTGTATCTTACAAAGGAGGGCCCCACGTTCAATAGGGATATATTGGGAATAAAAAAAATGGACTCCATTTTTTGTAAGACACAAAGGGGCAACATCGTGTGTTGTTGCCCATCCTAACTCACTTTTTAAAGTAGAAGTTTTTACCTCTAAAATCTCTACTTCAAAAAGATGTAGACATGTAATTAACCTTTTAACTTAACAATCTAAAGTTTAACTAAGTATAATTTTTAAATAAGTTCTGACTATTTAGATTAGTGTTACCAAATGCTACCTTAGGGTCTTCTCTAGTTGGTGGGAAGGTGTTACACACGCCTACTATGCTCTAATTAAGGTATTGGTTTATGTGCATATATTTGATAAGCTCGCACAAGTGTATGTAGTGCCTTCAAAGTGGTGTTGTCCGTCTCCTTGCCAGCCAGCACCAAGTAGAGAAGATCCCAAGTCAGAAAAATTAGCACCCCTAAAAATAAATTAAAAATAATAAAATATGAGTTTTGTAATTATTTAAATAATCAACTCTTATGATTATTTCTTTAACTTGTTAGTTTAATTTTCGTTGATTAACAAATTTATGAATAAATTGGGGGGGGTTTCGTACCTGCTTTAGTTTCTATTTTATGTATATACTATTATCTATATAAACCCTAGTTGGGTCTCTTTGTAATCATCTTGATAATTCAATAAAATCAGTTTGTCTTCATGATATCAGAGCCCAAAAGGCCCAACGGCCAAATTAAGCTCACACTCACGATGACAAACCCAAACAGAAAGGTTGCATGATTGACGACCCAAAAAGAGGTACACATGACAGACCTAAAATCAGGGCTGCACATGAGAGAGCGTGTAAGAGAATTAATCTCACATCGACTAAATAGAGAAATAGTTGTAGCCTTATATACATGTAAGGTCTCTCCACTCATTACCAATTGGTTTTGAGTTGGACGCTTTCACAGGGTTGATAGACTATAGTCTATGGCTCAGATTGATCTCGCAAAACTGCAACAGTGAGCATAAAAATGGGGAGAAGTCCTTTCATTTTCTCCCCATGATCCCCACTTGATATCTTTCTCCCTTTTTCTCACTTACTTATCACCACATGTTTCATTACGTCCCATGATTTTGACTTCCCCACCAATTATCCCCTATTCTATGGTTGCCCGAGACAAGCCCTTTCCGGCTTCGCCAGAGACAATCCGATGTCATAATCTATAGGGGTTTTTTTCAGATTGCCCCTTTAGTATGGGGTTCTTCCCCAAATAACCAGGTTTTAAAAACCCTTTTCTAAATGCCCCCACACACATGTGCATCTATTAGCACATGCGAACTTTTTCCATTTCATCCAAATCATTTGAAAAAAAGACTTTGGGTATCCCTACCTCATTTCCGACGAGTTCTTCGTTCCCACCCTATTTCCGACGAGAGAACTTTGTTCCCACCCTATTTCTAGCGAGAGATCTTTGTTCCAAGAGCATTCTTTCCATGTTTTTAACCGAAGAATAACCCTCATTTTCGGGTTTTTTGTGTTTTGAAAAAAATGAATTCAAAAACATCATTGCATATATGATTAATTCATAGAAGAATATTTATAATCATTGTATTTATGGTTCAAAACCTTAAATTTCATGTTATATATATGTTTACATGTGTTTTTTTTTTCCATTTTCTATGATTTACAGTCATATTTCCAAGCTTGAAGACGACGGTCGATGCATTTTACACGTGGTCGATGCATTGTATCAACCTAATGCATTTTGTACACGGTCGATGCATTTTGCACGGGGTCGATGCATAAAATGCACGAGGTCGATGCATAAAATACACGAGGTCGATGCATTGCATCAACCTAGTGCATTTTGTATGCGGTCGATGCATTTTGCAGGAGGTCGATGCATTGTATCAACCTAGTGCATTTTGTACGCGGTCGATGCATTTTGCATGGGGTCGATGCATAAAATGCCCGGGGTCGATGCATAAAATGCCCGAGATCGATGCATTGCATCAACCTAGTCAATTTTGTACGCGGTCGATGCATTTTGCACGAGGTCGATTCATAAAATGCATGAGGTCGATGCATTACATCAACCTAGTCCATTTTGTACGCGGTCGATGCATTTTGCACGAGGTCGATGCATTGCATCAACCTAGTGCATTTTGTACGCGGTCAATGCATTTTGCATGGGGTCGATGCATAAAATGCACGAGGTCGATGCACTGTATCGACTTAGTGCATTTTATATGCGGTCGATGCATTTTGCATGGGGTCGATGCATAAAATGCATGAGGTCGATGCACTGTATCGACTCTAAGCGCAAAAAAACTTTGGGAAACTCAGATTTTTGCGATTTTTTCATATTTTCTTCTTCTTTTTTATTATTCTTCTTTCAAAATCAGTATAAATGGTTAATTGAGAGGTATTTGGAAGATGAGGGGAGTGGGTGAGCTTCATTCATCTCATCCACGTACATATCTTCTTCTTCTTGAAATGAAGAACTCTCGCCGGAAATGGGGTGGGAACGAAGATCTCTCATCCACGAACTTAAATCTCTCTTCTTCTTCTTTCAAAATCAATGAAGGGGTATTTAAGACTTTTCATAAATACTGAATTATGGAAAATTGATGATAAAGGCATTTAGAGAAGGGTTTTCAAAACTTGGTTATTTGGAGAAGAACCCCCTACTAAATGGGCAATATGGGAAAAACCCCTAATCTATACCCTTTACCTGTCAAGATTGTACCACAATCTGGTATGGTGGAATACTTCTTCATAAGGGCTAGACAGTTGCACGGTGCAACTCGGATGGCCTTTCTCGACTGTGCAGTATGGCCGAGCTATTGGTCATGAAGTCGGTTGGTCGATTTCCCGAGCTGATGGTCAGCTTAAGATAAACTTGGTTAATTGATAACTTTCGTTGAGTGTTGGCAAGGTCGGGCTAAACTGGGCTTGCGCCTAGCCAATTCAAGCCATGCAAGGGCCTGGGCCAAACCCTTATGAGTGAGGGCTGAGCTTGAATGGACCCAGGCCCAGCTCATTGACAGCCTAATTATAAGATAAGAGTCATTATACTTTAGCTTATATAATATGCAGAAATAATTTCGAAAGCTTTATTTTAATTTATTGCCATTGAAAGCCGAGTGTTTTACGATTTCCCTACCAAGACAGTGAATACGAAAGCGAAGAACAGTCTCCTTAGACAAAATAAATAAAATATCCCGACAATGAGAAAATGAAAGCTCTACTCAAACAAGCAATGGAACTATAGATTCTAAAGCCAGCGGCCAATCCTTGAACTTACGATCTTGAATGAACAAGGAAAGGCTACACCAAATAATCCAACCAATCATATGGCAACCTGACCGAAAAGCCACTTGCGGATCTGCAATAAACACAATATGAATATAATTGAGACGTGCTACAAATGGTTAAAATAAGGGAAATAGTTAACATGGTGAGTATTTAAGAAGGGGCATCCACCAATAAGGTGGTGCCTTAGATTTGGAAATGGATTTCATGGTTTCGCCTATCACTACTCTTAAAATAATGAATGATCAAAAGCTCGCATTTACATACATTATCTACATCAGAAATGATAGCTCCCAGTCCCAGGCTTCCCTAGACGCAAGGTGGTGGCAACAAGTGTCAGCCCATCTCCCTGTTATAGGGTAGCAACACCACGTGTTGCACCACTGCGTCTGGAAAAAAAAACTGACTCTTATCTACATTACATCAAAATACAAAACTATATGCATGGCAAACTTACAAATGGTGGCCAACCACCATTTGATGGCTCTCGATTAGGAGCTCTCCTGGATTAAACACTGAACCAACCAGATTATCATAAACATCCATTCTATGGACATTTTTTTGTCCGACATTTCCACGTAATTTTCTGAAGGCCCAGAAGAGTATGATAGACTGTATTACAGAACCATGGGTTCAAAACACTAGCAAAAATCGACTTCAAGAACTGTAACCAAAGCAACAGATAAAGAGATGAATATGCCATTTTCGAAACAGTAAACCGTGAACTTATATCCAAGCCAAGTTCCATCAACTAATTTTTGAGGAACTAGTGAAGGATATTGGAGGTATGAGTAATGAGGAAACTATAGATACCTTAACACCTCTTTGGAAGAAACCAGAAAATGAGACTAAAAGTGAATCTTGACGGTAGAATGGGCCATGATCCCGGCCCTACAGGCACTGGGAGTTGGAGAGTCTGTAGGAACCTCTCCCTGTTTTTTTTTTTAAAAGTACTTTATAGGCATCTCAGAGTCCAGGAATTGGAGGAACAAGAGGTAGGGCCTTCCCAAAAAAGAAAGACAATTTTGTGATCTCCTTTATCGGATCTTTCATTGAAGGATGGCAGCTCTTCTATAGTTCTATTGCCATCTCTTGGGTGAAGGCGTGGTCCATAGGAGGTTAGTAAGTAGTTATTCATTAGACTGCATCTTCGGCTCAAGCTTGGATTTAGACATCTCATTCATCCATACTAATGAAACCACAGATGGCATGGCTGACTTTTTAGCTACAAAGTCAGTTGCTCTTCATTGTGCATAGGAGACTACAGTGAGTGCTTACTTTCTCTAGTCTTTCATTTTTAATTTTTCAATAAATATGGACCTTATTCTAGTTATATAAAGGAGGAAGGGGCGAACCCAATGTACAAAGACCTATGTACAAGGAAATAGACTAACGAGAAAACAAATTGACAAGCTAACTAGCTAAGTACTAAAAAACGTCAAAAGCCCAATTTTTATCATTAAGAAGGGCCCCAAATCAGCACCATAAAAAGGAATATTTAAGGCCTTACAGAGCTTTTAGTCTTTATAACAAATGGAATAGAAATGTTATGATGTTGGCAACCACCACTTCCACCGAGCCATGCTTTATTCTTTAGGCACATTTTCTATAGTCTTGAGACACATGACTAATCCAAATACATACACCTTTGATGGCAGTAAAAGATCGACCTGAATTCTATCTTTCAGATTGATAAAAAAATACTGAAGGCAGAAGAAACAAAAACATTTGATGGCTGTAGAAGATCAACCTGATGTCTATCTTCCAGATGTATAAAAAAAAATACGAAATGATAAACAAGCATGAATGGGTGAAGAACAATTGCAATAATTTAGTCTTAAGATGTTCCAGCATTTTTTTAGAATAAAACACCAGTAATTTTTTCATTTATTCTCCTTTTTTTCCAATTTTTTCTTAGGAAGCATGGGACTGGAGCTAAGATCACTGTCTAAGAGCGATAAGCTCAACCCCAATAAAATTATTAGTGCCCGGAGAAAAGTAAAATAGAAAATAAGTGGGGAAGGAGAAAGATACCTCTGGCAGTTTTTTCCGGAATACAACATCCAACCTTGCATCAAGGGTATTCTCACACACAATCTTCCCATCTCGAGAAGCCAACACCACACCTCCAGAGCTTAACAAACATCAATTGTTATCAGCGACATTATTTTATCATTGCCATGTTTTTAAGAACATACAAACTGCAAATGATGAATGAGTCTCATATTCAAGCTGAGGAACTATCAATATTGCATAAAAAGTACATCTTTATTCCTCTCATCCAATAAAGGCATACGTGAATGGTGACCCTATATTAGTTATATAAGCATATACGAAAACTCATGCTGCCATTGTAGTTCCACCAGCCAAATAGTGACCACAATAACAACAACGATACTATGATAACACTTGGGTATTCCTCATAATTCTAGTCAATCCATAAGAGAATAAAATGCATGCCCATTTGATTCATCATATGATCAACCTGATGTCTATCAGACTTGAATGAACCCTACCGCATATGGCGGTCATATGGCTCACCAACTCATCAATCTGAGGGTCACCTCTTGCTGGGGTACCCACGAATCAGAATCTTGGGTGGAATATAAAGAGAATATATATATATATTGCTAGGTGGCGTCGAGTGTTTAGAGTTTCTCTCAATTTTTTATTATTCCACTATGATGCAAAATGAGGTAATTAATGTGTTTATCAATTGGCCATCGGGAATTTTCAATACCACAGTGAATATCATATGGAGTATGCATCCTTTTGTGATTCCGTGGGGGTTGTGGAGGGAGAAAAATAGGAGGATATTTTTTTGTCGGTAATCAAACATATTATATATATATATATATAGGAAAAGAGATTGAAAAGTCTATTGACCCTTTATATATATATAAAGAAAACAACTTTGAAACGACTATTGACTCTTTGTAGCTTAATTTTCTTTTTTGTATCAGCTAAAATGTATGAACCATCAAAACCATCTTACTTGAAAGAATAGAATCAACTCCAATTAAACAAAGTTGTGGCTAGTTGTCACTTTAGCTCAAACTCATTTGCTTGAGAAAGAGATGACCTACAATATTTTTCAATAATAAGCTCTACCAAATCAAGAAGTAACTATGGAGCTCCAGAAACATGTTTTAAATCCATTTCCAAATAATCCAATATTAAAATCTGTGCCATAAATATGTGACTTCTCTTACAGAATTATCTCTGGTTTGTATATTCCACATCAATAATTTTGTAAATAAAAAATCTATAGGTATCAATGAAGTACAGCTATTCTACCGATGAGAAAAAATACAGCTATTCTCATATCATTTCAACATCAATTATTAAAGAAAGGCTGTGCCTTAAATGTGACTTTGATATTAAAAAATGCTCTCCTTCATATGATGAATTACTGATCAAAAGATAGAATAAAATAAACAAAGTACAGCTATTCCTAAGGATTTATTTACCATCATCTATTAAAGTAAAGATTTACCAGAAAAGACCGTGGGTGTGATGATGGGTAGGAGCAGGTGGAAGATAGATGTGATTGTCGACTATTATCTCAGGAGGGTGAACGCTTGCTTTCTCTGCATATTCATGCTTTGCTGAATCCAAAACAGACTCCACCAAATGCAGATCGTCTTTCCGACAACGCAATAAGACAGCAGGCTCTTTCAGTCTGAGCAAACTCTGCAAGACAAGAGATCCATAGTTTTCCAATTGTAATAATAGCCAAAAAGTGCAAACTATGAACATAAAATTGGATTGCCCTGCATCATCAGTAGGTCCGCTAGAAGTGCCTCAGCTAGTAAACTAGTTGAGCCTCAAAAGCCTATTTGCCAACCAAACTTGCGATCGTCGGTAGCCACATAACTCGTTTAGGTGGCTGTTTGCTATTATCATTCAGCGTGCATGCTTAAAGTCACAGTGAATTTGAAAAATTACTAGTCATACTTATAAATGGTCCAAAGCAGAGCACATAACTCTAAACTCTCCGTGTTGAATGAAAATTTTGCACCACATGATTAGGATGCTGTCAGAGATAGGAAAAAGATTTTAAACCTCAAGATAATACACTCAAGGTTTTCAAAACAGTAATACATCAAAATCTTGTGAGAATTTCAATTCCTCCCTTTAATCATGAACTTTTTCTTCTCATCTGAGTTATTTCACAAAGACTTCCTATGGTAAGGAAGGAGGGAACAAGCACACCTACCTGAAGAAACATAGTGATCAACACTTCAACTTGGGGGGAAGAGGAATTTGATGGGGAGCCATTGCTTCTTGCCTCAGTAACTTGGTCTATTTGGAAAGAACGGAACTCTCAGGTCTTCGAGGGACGAGGACTTCCCATCATCTCATGGAAGCACCCACCTAAGGGCTTGCCATCTTTTGAAACATTGGTGCTCCACTCATGAAAATTTTGATTTAGCATGGCTTCATACTCTGTTGTATCTCTGTAATTCTGTAACTCTACTTTTTGCTCTCCCCCTGTTGCATTCTATTCTAGTAGTCTTTGGGCTGGGTTCACTATCTTGTGACCCCTAGCCCCCCCTTGTAATTCACTTTCTCTTCATACTAGTGGGCAGCACGTGCGATGGATGTGAGAGAGAGGAAGGGGAGAGACTGGGAAGAGGTCCTGGTGAGGGCATTTTGAAAAAAAAAAATTTAAGGAATATTTTAGGTATGAAAACTTGAGGGACATTTTGGATAAAAAAAAATTGTGAGAGACAAGTTGCGTATTGAAATATGATGTTAGGACATTTTAAGAACCAAAAAGCTTTAGAGACATTTTTGGTATAGCAAAGAAAGGGGGGGGGGGGGCCTTAGCAAGACGTTCTTCTTTCGGAGCATTTTGCCAAGAGAGCAACGAGTCCAGTTATGCCACTGAGGTCACCAAGTGTCCCTTTTAACACTACTTAATTGTGATTAAGATTCACCTATCCTTGGGTCACCCACTTATCCTTGGTTTTTAGGAAAAAAATTAATCTTAAGAGTTAGTGAATTTTAACCAAGGTTTAAAAGAAATATATTTTTTTCTAAAAACCAAGAATAAGTGGGTGAACAGTAGGGGTCGGTGATTCTTAACCACAGTTAGAGTCCCGTTACGCCCTTGAGGTTTCCATTTGTTTCTTTTGACACTCCTTAACTATGGTTAAGATTCATCTACCCCTAGAGTTCACCCACCTATCCTTGGGTTTTATAAGAAAAAAAATATTAGTTTTTTAAACCCTAGTTAAAATTCACTAATTCCTAGGGTTGAATTTCTTTCATATATTTTTTTTAAACTCCAATGATAAGTGAACCTTAGGGGTGGGTGAATCTTGACCACATTTAAAGAGTGTTAAAAGGGACATATGGCAGCCTCAGTGACGTAAATGGATTCCTTGACTCCATGGAGTCCGGTTATAGTCTTAGAGATTTTTTCAAGCCTAATAGATAGATGAGTGAGGGGTAGAATAGATTTTTTTTTTTTATCAGTAAGCAGAGAGAATATATTAAATAAAAGAGGCAAAGAATATACAAGCTAAGCCCAGAGGTTACTAAGAAGTAACCACCCTGGGGGAAAAAGCGACTACAAGCTACATGAAAAAAAGTGGAAAAACTAGAAAAATAAAACTACAATGCTTGGAGCTGGGCGCCCAAGTCCACAAGACGATGGCGAACTGACAACCAATCCGAGATTGATTGCCTAACACGTGCACAAATCTGAGGACCTGAGGAAAGAGAATTCTCAAAAACTCTAAAATTCATTTCCTTCCATATGGTTCAGGCTATCCCGGCAATACAGACCACAATGTCACATGACCACCCTCCACACTAGCTCAAGATAAAGAGCCCTGGAAGGAGTTAGGGAAGACCCAGGCTATCCCTACCCGAAAGAGAAAATAACTCGAAATCTCATGAGCAATAGGGCAATGTAATAACAAATGAACCACAGACTCTTCCGCGAGCATGCACATATAACATCGATTTGCCAACAACCACCCTCTTTTTTTCAAATTGTCACTTGTGAGAGTTTTATTCAGAGCTGCAGTCTAAAGGAAGAAATCTACTTTCAATGGAATATGGGGGTTCCACTCAGACTTATGAGGAAAAGAGTGAAAAATTTGGCTCCAATGCTTGTAGTAATGATCTCACTAAGAAGCGACCCTTGTTATCCCTAGTCCAAACCCGAGTGTCTCTACTAAGTGACCTAAGGTTTGTAAAAATGAGCAGTATTCGTCAACTTCGCAATCATTCAATGGCCGCCTCAACCTTGGGCTCCATACTGCTCTATCATTCCACATTTCAAAGAATTCAGCTACTACCCCCGATTTGTCAATGGATAACCAGTAGATACTCTCAAAACGAACCCGAAGACTACCAAAAACGAACCTCCGCCCCACTACCCACTCGAAAGGAGATAAACGGGTCAAGCAGATTGGTCACTGCCATGATCCCTTTCCATAAGCCCACCCCATGGGGGCCCCTAACCTGTCTGGGTGTCCAACTCGATATTTGGCCATGTCTTGCAACTATCACCCTACACCATAGACTCTCCTTTTCCTTCCAAATCGTCATATCCATTTTCCTAACAATGCTTTATTGATGCCTATTAGTGGTATCAGGTTCAAGCCACCTCCTTGAGTGGGGCGGCACACTTGATCGCCACCAGGTGGCACCGAGGCTTCCCCTCTTTACCATTCCACAGAAATTCCTTCTGAAGATGCTTCAATGATCGCGCAAGACCACGAGGGATGGTGAATGCAAACATTCAATTAAGTTTTTGTCTTATATAATGATTATGATAAGGGTAGTTTGGGAATTTTGCAAAATTCCATCTACGTATTCAAGGCCTCATTATATATAAGATAAGAAAGAGAAAAAGATGAGATAGCAAAGGGTAGTTTTGGAATTACAAAAGATTCAATCAACGTTCTGAACATGGGGCATCCTCTTTATATTAGTAAAGATAATATATATATATATATATATATATATATTACCAATAAACAAAAAGTATTTCTCAAATCTTCAAAATTTTATAAATTCTACTATATCAAAATATTACTAAAACTCAAAAATCCGGTAAAAAAAGTTTCATATTTTAGTCTTCAAAAATATTTTCATCTATAAGGTCAAAAAGTCACTAATAGTTCAATAAAAAAAGACTTACATTCAAACTTTACAACATTAAATGTTAATTTGCCTAGATTATTGTCAACCCTAGAAGGTTTATATATTAATATTATATATATATATATATATTTAATATATATATAACTTAACTATTTTTATTGCCTAGACACCGCCTTGCCTAGCTAGGCCTAATCGCCTAAACGCCTTGACTACACTAGTAACAAACTCCATTTTCTTGAATTTCCAAGTGATTTTCTAGTCTTTATTAATATGTTGAATATTGGTGATTTCATAAGAATTTAGGAGCTATACAATATAAAGCTAAAGTAAATTATCTCAGTTTCTACTGACCTGAACAATGAGATCTTTCAGAAGCCTTTTGTATACATGGTGGTGATTGCTCACGAGCAGGAGCTCCTTCGATGCTGCCTCCTTCATGAAGCTAACCAAGTCATCTTGAGCTTGAAGAACTTTGATACGAGAAGCATTGAGCTGCATAGAGTACTCGCTGCATGAAACCAATTTGAAGAGATTTTATTTGTATACATGAAATAGAACCACACTACAAAATAGATCAGGAAAAGGGAGAAATATATGAAACTCCTCTTTATAATCCATCCTCCATGTAAAAACGTCTTATGTAACTGAGTTGTTGCATCATTTATTGGCCTTCTAAATTAATCTAGTTGATCTTTCTCAATTCATACAGGAAGGACCCCAACTTAACCAATAATCTCCTCCCAAATTATGGCCTCATTTTGCTAGTTCCAAAATCCTACATGCAAATAAAAGAACAAAACAACGCTCTTACCAGTAAACATCAATAGAAGGAAACAGAACTATAAATAAAAAATGGGAAAGCTTAAACAGGTTGATATGTCACCAAAAAAATCCAACTAAAATGACTTGAGTAAACCCATTCTCCGTCTCTTAAGAGTTTAAATTTTCAATTCAAATCTAACTATAAAATTTGGGGAATGAAAATAACAATACAAATAAATCGAGATCGAGAAAAGAGTTCAATAATGTACATTTTCTTCCGAACTTCAACTTGCTTCTCCTTACGCTCGTATTCTTGTCTGATCTTCTTTTTCTCAGCTTCAACCAGTTGTAACTTTTCAATGTTGAATTCCTGCAAAAACGATCACTCATATTAATCAAAACCTTCATGTATACATGTATGTCTGCCTCTATGTATGTATATGTGTAATGGTGGATAGATGCTGTTGAAGAAGCAACTATAAAGTGATCAAGATGGACAAAACAAGTGATGGGCATAGATTCAACAGAAAGAAATGAAACCAGTAATCATAATTTCAGATCTACGATATAAAATCAATCAAACTTCGCAGAAATTCGGATTCAATCCGGAAATCAGAGGATTCTTAAATGAAATTCGCTTACTTCTTCAGCAGACACAGAGATCTCGTTGGCCTTCTCCTCCGCCTCTTGGCGGATGAATCTCACCATCTGCTGGATCTGCTTCGAGACATCTGCATCGTTCATTTTCGGATCCCGCTTGGGAAGATCGACGGCTGGGAGATCGAACGTTCTTGAACGATTCGAGCCTTACTCGAAAGGGAATGAGAGGGAGAGAAGAGAGAAGGCTACAGAGAATAGGAAAAGAAGAGGACCCTCTTAGTATTGTTACTAGAGGGTGGCACGTGCGATACACGTGAGAACGAGGGGAAGGAGTTAACCATAGTTAATAGGAGTTAAAAGGGACACGGGTTAACCCGTGGGTGCGATTGAACTCTCCCTGAGTTCAATCGCGATTGACTGTGATTCTATTCTTTCAATAGAGAGATGAGGGTAGTTTGGGAATTAAAATAAAACATTAAATTAAACTTTTGTTTTTTATAAGGGTAGTTTAGGAATTTTGGAAAATTCATGCTACGCCTGCCTCTCCCATTATAATAGTAAAGATTTAATGTGGTGTTAGGCGCACCCCATGAGTCTATGACCACACTATACTCCAATGTTTTTTTCTTCCCTTAAACCCCATTGTTACAAGGGCAATGATTAGTGGAGCTTAACTAAAATTTGATTTTATTTTTCTAAGAACCCCAATGGATGGGATCTTGATACAAACCTGATCTATTATAGGTCCATTTGATAGTGAACCGATCCGATTAAAATCTGATCCGATTGGATTATATATAATAATAATTATAATATTTATAAATATACTATAATAATTATTATAATTTTTAAATTTTTTTAATTAAAATATATTAATGTTAATTGGATCGCATTCAGATCTTGAGTTAGTAATTAGAATCAAATTGATACTTTATAATCCGACGGATCTCAAATCGGATTCGAATCTGTTGGATTCTTAATCGGATCGGATTCAGATCTAGGCAAATCTTATCCAAATCCGATCCATTGACAACCTTAGTTTGATAGATGAACTCTAGGAGTGAGTGACTTTTTATCACAGTTAATGGGTGTTACAAAGGAGAGCGTGGATAATGTGCGTGCCTTAAACATTTTCTTTGTAACTAGCCGTCTAGCACCACTTTGGGTGGTAATGCTTTCACGTCAATATTTATTATCCATGAAGTCTCTAAGAACCCGTTGTCTTCTATTATTTCATCGTCAATCTTTTAACCTATTTTGGCCACCATACGGTTGTTATATTGCTAGTGCTCCCATAACTTTTGTTGCTACTCGCACTAAATATTTTTCTTCCAAATAGAAACATAAAAGAATAATAAGATGCTCTCTTTTCCCTAATGCTACGTTTGGTTGCCGAGAAAATAAGTGAAAATAAGGAAAATAAAATAAAATTTTATATTTCTAATACAATTCTTAACTATGTTTTGTCTAATTTTCTTTTATTTTCCATGTTTTCACTAATTTTCTCAGCAACCAAACATAGGGTAATTGATTTTTAAATTTTTAAAAACTAAACTCTTATAAACTCTACCTTAAAATGAACTTCTATTTAGAATAGCTTAGACTTCTCAAAATATATCAAAATGAATGTGGCTTGGGGAATAAGGGTACTATTTTGGACATGCTCATTTAATCATAGCTATTTATACTTATTTATACCAATAAATTGTAACATAACTAAAGCAAAGCATGTGGTTTGTCTTGGGGGCCTAAGTGGCATTGCTGGCCATGGTAAGATTGGCGCAAGACGGGTGAAGATAATCGAGTCAGGGTCCTTTTAGTCAAAGACTGATACGATAAATAAATCACGAAGATAATGTCATTATTGTCTACTAACGGGTGGCACATGTGATGCACGTGAGAGCGAGGGGAATGAGCTAACCATAGTTAATAGGAGTTAAAAGGGACACGTGTTAACCCGTGAGTGTGATTGAACTCTACCTGAGTTCAATCACGATTGACTGTGATTCTATTCTTTAAATAAATGAGGGTAGTTTGGAAATTAAAGTTTTGTTTTATATAAGGGTAGTTTAGGAATTTCGGAAAATTCAGGTTACCTGCCTCTCCTATTATAATAGTAAAGATTTTAAGTGTAGATGTAGAAATTTTAATAATATGGTGCAAATATCAAATGTTAGGATATGTGTATTGCCACCCTATTATATGTTATAGTAATTTTAAATAAAATTATTTTATCTATTTTTTATTTACAGCAGTTGATAATGAGAATGAGTCACATGAAGAATAAATTTTACACCCATAAAATAGTAACAAGTGGCAACTCATAAGCCATTTTAAGTGGAACTCTAGTTAAAACCTTTAACCTTTAGTTAATATTTTTAAATATTTTTTTTCTAAAATTCAAAGTTAGATGATTCAACCCTAAGAACTAGTAAATCTTAATCACAATTAAGGATATTAAAAAGGACATGTGTTAGACCTATGTGATGTAACGGGCTCCCAAAGAGAAAGTCATCTTTTTACATTAAAAGATAGGAATGAAACCCTCTACAGTTAAATCAAGTTCGGATAGCATCAATGCTTGATGGTGCGCTGTTGCCCATATGTGTCTTAGAGCATTCCTAGGTTATTTTGGTAAGCCAAAAGATTAAAAAGGTGCTAAAATGACTCCCAGCAGCCTCAACAGAATGAAGAAATCCCTTTGGTGAGTCTACAGTACTCACCAAACTTGGCGAGTACTGTAGACTCACCAAAGTTAAATCTTCTCACCCTTGGGCCCACACAAATAATAAAATAAGGTTTCTCTCTCTCCCTTTCTTTTTTGTGGTCCCACACAAACAATAAAATAATATTTTTCTCTTTCTTCCTTTTTCGTTTTCCCACACAAATGATAAAATATTGCTTCTCTCTCTTTTTGTTTTGGTTAAAATGGTGAGGCTGTTGGGAGTGTTTTAAAAAAGTGGCTCACCAAAACCACTTTTTGTGAGTTTTGACTATTTTGGTGAGTGAAATTTGGTGAGGCTGCTAGGAATGCTCTTATAAAATGGGGCCACTTAGAACATTCCTAGCAGCCTCACCAAAATAACTTTTTGGTTATTTTGGTGAGCCAAAAGACTAAAAAGGTGCTAAAATGACTCCCAGCAGCCTCAACAGAATGAAGAAATCCCTTTGGTGAGTCTACAGTACTCACCAAGTTTGGTGAGTACTGTAGACTCACCAAAGTTAAATCTTCTCACCCTTGGGCCCACACAAATAATAAAATAAGGTTTCTCTCTCTCCCTTTCTTTTTTGTGGTCTCACACAAACAATAAAATAATATTTTTCTCTCTCTTCCTTTTTCGTTTTCCCACACAAATGATAAAATATTGCTTCTCTCTCCTTTTGTTTTGGTTAAAATGGTGAGGCTGTTGGGGGTGTTTTAAAAAAGTGGCTCACCAAAACCACTTTTTGTGGGTTTTGACTATTTTGGTGAGTGAAATTTGGTGAGGCTGCTAGGAATGCTCTTACTATTCACATGGGGATCACCAAATGATGGATATGAGGCCCATTTTGCAAGACACATATGGGCAATAGCGCAACAGCAAGTGTTGTTGCCCAACCGAACTCAGTTGAATCGGACTCTCCCAAGTATGGTTTTGCCCTTGAGGTTGCCATGTGTCCCATTTGATATCCCTTAATTATGGTTAAGATTCGTTCACCCCCTAATGTTCACCCACCTATCGTTAGTTTTTAGAAAAAACTATTACAATTTTGTAACAAAGGTGAGAAAAAAATATTAAAATATTTTTTTATAAAAAAGCAAAAATAGGTGGGTGAATCCTAGGGGGTGGGTGAATCTTAACCACAATTAAAGGGTGTCGAAAGAGACAGGTGGCGACCTCAGGAGAACTCATCCTAGTCCGGTTAACAGCAGATGATTTCATTCCTAAAAGATAAGTTGCTTTTGGGTCTGGCCACTCGCCAAGCCTCCTTTAATTGCCCTTTTAACCTAGTTGTGAAATTTTAACTCTCGTAGTCAATATTATTATTATTACTAGTGGGTGGCATGGTGATGCACGTGAGAGCGAGGGGAAGTAGTTAACCATAGTTAATAGGAGTTAAAAGGGACACGTGTTAACCCACATGTTTGACTGAACTCTCCCCGAGTTCAATCACGATTGGCTGTGATTCTATTATTTAAATAGATAGATGAGCAAGGGGTAGTTTAGAAATTAAAATAAAATATTAAATCAAAATTTTGTTTTATTTAAGGGTACTTTAAGAATTAAATCTGATTACGCCTACCTCTCCCATTATAATAATAATTGTAAAGAAGATTATTTTTAAACCAAATGTTAGATAGTTGAACCTATGGGTTAAGAATGTTACATAGTTGAACCCTAAGGGTTAGTAAACCTTAATCATAGTTAAGGAGTGTCAAGAGGACACGTGTCGACGTGTGGGACCGATTGCCATGCTAACAGAAACCGAAAGGGAACTCAGGAGATTGGTAGGAACGTCTCGTTCCTCGATCAACCCTGTCTATCTGTTTCTCTCCCAGTTTACAAGCTCCAGTTCAATCCTCTCCTACACTCTCTGTATTAGTAGATCTGGATTCGAAGTTCGATCTACCTCCCAATGGGTACATCTAATACAGAGATCGAAGCATTTCGATTGATTTCGAGGTGAATGTGTGGCGCTGAAGACCCGTTCCTCACTTGATGCAGAGCCAGGGATCGACTAACCGGCTATCTGATTTGGTTTTCGGTTCTCGTGCTATCTATGATCGCTACAACGGCTCCGATTTATGTCGCCGGCTGGTGAGTTTTCGCACTTTTTTTTTCCCCGCATTTCTTTTGTTACTACTTCCTTTAATTTAATTTTTCTGTAATCGTTCATGGTTTGTTTAGTTTTGGTATTTGATTCACTAAATTCGTGTTTAATTAATTGAATTCTGAATATTATCGTGATTCTTTATTTATTTCTGAATTTTGCATCCTTTAGAAATTTGATGTCCACCACCTCCTCCTTGTTGAACATGTGGCTCAAATTAGTACTTCCTGTTCTTCTAGACTCTGTTTTAGGCTTATATCATTCTACTAATAAAAGTACAAGTAGTATACTAAACTTTAAATTGACCAAAATACCATTTAATTTAATTTAATTTATAAAGAACTTAGGTTATACGAAACTTTAAAGAGATTCTTTATTCTACTATTTTTATAGATAAAGAGTCTCTATTAGTAGAGAGTTAAGAACTCATTAAAATTCTACTAATTATAAGTTATAATTATTTTTTACGTGATGTACACCAACTGTTTAAGAGTCCAAACTTGCCTATCCTCTATGATCGATACTTTCTTACTCTTAAAAATACTGCAAGTTGTAGTTATTTAGGTTTCTTCAACAAACGTTTAGGGATGAAACATCCCAACCATGTCTATCCACACGGCTGTTTTGTTGAGCGTGCACATATTAAAATTCTGTTTTCAAAACAGAATTTGAGAATAATCTCATGTTCTCAATGGAATGGAACTAGGTACTCTCTCTATCTTTCTTCTTCTTTGAAAATAACTATTCTGCCTTTGTTTTTTTATAAGCGGCAATACAACTAACAACAAATGAGAGCAAAATTGGGATTGCCAGGGTCCCAAACAAACTTAGATCACCTAGATCTGAATGCGGAAAAGTACTTTTTTCTTTAAAACTTTTGTTGCAATCTCATGAGCATCGATATTCCCAACCCGATACTTAACCGAACCAATCGAACGACACACTTCTTTAATGTCGTGGGTAATAGCTTGGATATCTCCACAACACGGATGAAACGATGATACCAGTGACTGCATTAACTCCAGGCAATCTGACTCAACCACAACCGCTTGCCAACCCTTCTCCACTGCCAATAGCGCCCCTTGAAGGACTGCATACGCCTCCGCAGCGAATGAACCTTACCGCTTTTCCTTCTCCAAACTCGGGAGCGAGATCTATTTCTGTGAAAGAGCACTCTGGGGCTCAGCCAGCCATAATGAAAGAGATCGTGCCCCCAAAGGTATACAAGAGAGGCCTCGTGCTGACACAGAGGCCAACCATAACTATATGAGTATGCTAATAATGATAGCAGTGCACCTCTTGCCGAGTAAGTGTAGATTACCTGAAAGAGGGGTTTCATGAAAAGATTTCTACTTAACCTTGAGAAGGGTCACTGATCTTCCATTATGGTAGGACGCAGTTTGTTGATTGGCCACCAATAAGATAGTTTAAGAAGAATACATTGGCCATCACTTCAAGAAACAATGATGAAGTTGATGGAAAACCAGGTCATGGTGCTCTATTTATAAGGTCAACATTGATGGTGCTCCTTTTTTGAGGATGTAGACCTAAGAACTTATGCTGCATATCAAGAGCTCTCTTATACTCTTGAGAAGATGTTCTGAAACTCACCTTTTATTTTTAGGCCTTGTTGCTTTTAGGTTGATTTCTAGGCATAAAGCAGTGGATGATTTATTGTAGAAGTGATTTTTTCTTTGTTTCTTGGGTCTAAAACAAATAGGGGAAATTTGAGCGACATCTATCAATTGTTGAATGTATTGGTGCAGTATTCTTTCTTCTATCATCTTCTTCTTTAACGAGTTTTTGTTATCAAATTTTGTTGAAATTTTGCCTCCAAGTCTAATAAAGTAAATTTAGACTTTTAATACTTTAATTGATGAGACTCAATCCCAAACTAGCTCCGAATGAAGAGTCTTTAGTCTTCATATATGTAGAGAAAAGTTATTAGTAACTCTTAGCTAATAAAACTCTTTTAAAGTGATTATAAGAAGTCTGAAGTACTCACTATTAATAAGCTATTAATAAGGACACTATTAGAAAAGGCAAAGGGTTTACTCTGATGCTCACTAGAGTATCCCTCTGGTGAGCAACATATTAGTGGACAAAAAAAAGCCACATCACCATAAGTCATTTTTTTTCCCTCCCAATTTTTTGACTTCTTCCCATTCAATTTTTTTTCTTTTTTTTCTTTTTTTTTTTCCACTGATCTGATACTCTAGTGAGCACCAGAGTAAACCCTTTGCCTTAGAAAAAGTCCTTGTTTTCTATACATTTATAAGTGGGACCCATAAATAATCAACAATTAGTAACTCTTTTCTAATATTAAATTTAAATTCATTTAAAAAAATTTAAATTTAATTACTAAAATTTATTCTATAAAAAATAATAATATACTATCAAAAACTTGATTTTTAAAGAAAAAATCTTAAAATTTTTATGTTTCTCATTAATAATGAAAAAATTCTACGTGCAAAGCATGTGCACCATTACTAGTATATATATGTATATATATATGATTATAGGTCTAGGGTTTCAGTGTGTAAAGGAATAGAACCTGATAAGCACTTTAGATCTTGGAGAAAAGTAGGAGAAAGGTTTGAAGGAAGGAGATATAGATTCTTCTTCGGATTATTTGAGAAGGTGACTTGAGAGGGGTGTACAAGGGTCTTTGGGCATCACTTGGGAATTAATTAGCGAGGAGAGAGTGTTCTTGTACTGGTTTCTCAAGGTTTCTCGAGTGAAGTAGTAATCAGATTTTGGCTCGTGGATGTAGGCAAGGTTATTTGCCGAATCCCGTATATCTTGTGTTCTTTTTGATAATTTTATTTGTGTGTGAGTGCTTGTTTACTTTTCCGTTGGATCGGTTCTATTGATCCCTTCCACTAAGGATTTTCTCCACGTGTGAGGAAGTTAGTTTATAACTTCTACATTCTTTCACAACAATTGGTATTAAAGCACCATAGATATTTTTCAATAGCGTTTTGAAAAATTTTGGACAATTTTTTGTGGAGAAGTTTGATAGAAAAGGGAGCTTCAATCTGTGTTAAAGGAGGGTAAAGGACATTCTAGTTCATCAGGATCTGGCAAGGGCGTTAAAGGGAGATTCCAGTAAGTCGGAAAAGATGTCTGAAGCGGATTGGGAAGACATTGAGGCGAAAGTAGTCGACACAATATGCCTCTATCTTGCGGATAATGTGATGTACATCGTTATCGATGAGAAATCAACACCAAAACTCTGGAAGAAATTGGAAAAACTCTACATCGGAAAGAGTTTGACCGACAAGTTATATCTAAAAAGGCAGTTGCATGCCTTGAGGATGAAGGAAGGTACAAATCTCATGGAGCACATGAATGTGTTCAACCAAATCTTGAATCAATTGCAAAAAGTTGATGTCAATGTGGAGGAAGAAAATGAGGCCTTTGTGCTTTTTACCTCACTTTCAGATTCATTTGAGCACTTGGTGACAATGCTCCTCTATGACAATGATACATTGCAGTTGGAGGAGGTCACGATTGCGATTCTCTATAATGAGATTAGGCGAAAGCCAAAATATGTTGGGAATCATAATCAGGTTTTGGTTGCTTGGGGAAGAGGAAGGGACTTGGAGAGAGGATCTGGAATGACGAGACAAGATCCAAATCAAAAGGAAAATGCAAAGTTCAGTGTTATCATTACAAGGAATTAAGGCACTTCAAAATCGAGTATCCACTACGTGTTGATGGGAAGAATGGTTCTTCCAGAGGAAATTCTTCGCGGCAATAGCACATGACGAAGATGAATACATTGGAGATGCTCTCATAGTCTCCAAATGTATGAACAATTTTTCTAGTGAGTGGTTTTTAGATTCATGTGCTTCGTTTCATATTTGCTCAAATATGGATCTCTTTGATATTTTCCAAAAAAGGTCAGGAGTAGTGTCATTGGGTGGTGGATCTAAGTATGAAGTCACGGGATTTGAAACAATAAAGATAAGATGTTTGATGGAGTGATTCGGACTTTGAGAGGGGTATCTTATGTTCCTAAGTTGTAAAGGAATCTAATCTCCCTAGGCTAGTTGGACTTCAAGAGTTGTAACTATAGAGCTGGAGGTGCCGTTCTCAAAATTAAGCGGGGATGCTTGGTTTTAATGAAAGGGAAGATGTGTGATAATTTGTATCTCTTGGATGAGAATACAGTTGTAGGTGGAGCTCCTACGGGGTATGCAGGAAATTAGAAATCGGATGTTGTGCAGAGGGTAGGATGCTTACCTAGGGTTTCTTTCGCAGTCAGTGCAGAGACGGGTATTCTAATGGGTTTGCGAAAGGAATGAGTTGGTGAGGTGCCTTCAACGGAGATGATAGGTTTATGTCCTTGTCCGAGGTTCTTCTAGATGGGAGGATGGTTGCTAGGCTTCACATGTACATTTGGTCTTGTTTGATTGAATCAGGTACTGTGTAGTTAAGATGTCGCCTAGGCAGTTGCCTAGGTGTTTTTGGGGGTGGGGCGCCCGACTAGGTGATTAGGCAGTCGGAAATAGCTAAGCGTTCGCCTAGGCACCTAGGCGTTCGATATTTGGGCTGACGCCTAGGCGGTTTACCTTATAAAAGCTGTTTTTTTTTCTTTTTTTACGTTAAAAAAATCCAAAAAATCCCAATAAATAGAATAAAAAAATAAAAAACATGTAATGAAGAAGTAACAAGATTCTAAATCGTTTTTTTCACTAAAAATACTATTTTCACTAAAAATATCATTTTCAACACAATCTGCTGAAGGTTGTACCTTCCAAAACAAACATGATACTTCTAAAGCCAATATGAAGCTCAAAATTTAGAAATAAGAAAATTAGATGGGTCGAGGGTTGAAACATACACATAATCCAGTCTAGATAGGCAGATACACACTGTTGGGACAGCACACGATGAAACTCTTCTTAAATGTTTTACTATTTCTTGGGTTCAAATGATGAAGCTCTTTTATTATTTCTATATTCCATAATCTTTAATCATCATGTTGTAATTTTGAATACATTTTTTAGGCTCTAGGGCCTAACATTATACATGTAACATGGACAATGACACGAATTTAGGTATTTGGCCAAGTTTTTAAAGTGTTTAATGCTCTACTATGTCAACATGTCTTTGGTTATGTGATATGAATGATTGTAATAGACTTTTTATTTTATGTTTTTGTGGAATGTGAGTGTGGAGTTTTGGTCTTTTGGATGTTATATATATATACGTGATATATATATAATTATATATATATATATTTATGTTAAATTTATCGCCTAGGCAACGCCTCACCTAGCCGGGGCTAATCGCCTAAACGCCTTGACTACACTGATCAGGTGGATGGTGTTCCGATGTGATTCGAGGATGTGTGTTGCTGGTGGATTTCAAGGCCAAATAGTTGTTTGCGGTATAACCTGATAAACACTCTAGGTCTTGGAGAAAGCTTTGAGGGAAGGAGAGAGGGATTCTTCTTCGGGTTCTTTGAAAAGGTGACTTGAGAGACTACAAGATTCTCTAGGCTTGGGTTGAGAATTAATCTGAGTAGAGAGAGTGTTCTTGTACTGGTTTCTCAAGGTTTCTTGAGTAAAGAAATAATCGGATCTTGGCCCGTGGACGTAGGCAAGGTTATTTGCCGAACCACGTATATCTTGCGTTCTTTTTGATAATTTTATTTGGGCATGTGTTTGTTTACTTTTTTCATTGGATCGGTTCTATTGATCCCTTCCATCAAGGGTTTTCTCCACTGGTGAGAAAGTTGGTTTATGACTTCCACATTCTTTCACAACTCTCCTTCATTGTATAATGGCTTGGACTCTATGGTGTTTTTCTCTTTTGAGTGTGTACAATGGCTCAAAAGGAAATTGAAGATGTGATTCTAGATGGGGCATGTAAGCACTCCAATTTTGCACCCCTCTAGTCTCTTTTCATACTCTTAAAAACCTTTCAAAAACCCTTTTTTAAAAAATCTCTTTCCACGTGTTTCGATTTTCAAAAACGGCATAGAGGTAAAAAATGACCAAAATGCCCCTAGGGTGAAAATGACCAAAATACCCCTGGAAAAGTACTAAAAAGTTCTCATTTTGTCTAAAATGATTTTACAAATTTTGTGATGAATTTTGGCTATTTTTTGGATCAAATTGGATCTAAAACGGTCGAAAATGACCAGAATGCCCCTAGGGTGCAAAATGACCAAAATGCCCCTGAAAAATGAAAAATTCAAGATTTATGTAAAATATTTTTCTAGATTTTATCAGTTCAATTTTGACTATTTTCGGGGTCAAAACAGTCTCAAAACAGAAAAATGGCTTTTCGGCGAATCGGAGAGTGCCACGTGGCACGAAAATGAAAATTTAAATCCCTAAATAGGGGTGCTACTTCAAACAGCACCCCCTTATTTACAAAAATGCCCCTCTCCTTAGACGGGTCAACCCCGTCGACAGTGTTTTTAAAAAATATCCTAAATAGGGGCGCTACTTGAAACAAAGCCCCCATTAAATTACCTTTTTGTCCCTGTTTTACCACCCTACTGTTCATTGCCGCCTCCTGTTGCGGAAATATCCGAATAGAGGCGTTACTTGAAGTAGCGCCCCCCTGTTTTGAAAAACTATAAATAATTAAATACCCCCCATCTTTCACTTCATTTTTCATTGATTCACTCTCCTCTCTCTCCCTTTTCTTCTTCAAAACCTTTTGTAGCGATCGAATTCCTGGAAAAGTCGATTGCAAAGGGTTGATTCTCGGAACCTCTTTCAGAGACCCTTTTGGGTTTCTCGGAAGGTAACCACTCTCCAAACCCTGTCTTTTTCTTTGTCTTTTAGTAGTTAAATTAGTTTTTTTTAGCATTTTAAATTGCTTTAACTGCTTAGACTGCTTGTCCTGTCAAACCCCTTCCCAAATCCCAGTTTAAATATAGCTTTGCCTAACCAAACCCCTGCCCAAATCCTGGCTCAAAACTAACCTTGCCTAGTCGAACCTCTGCCCAAATCTTAGTTTAAATATAGCCTCGTCTAGTCAAACCTCTGCCCAAATCCCAGTTCAAATATAGCCCTGCCTAGTCGAACCTCTGTCCTAGTTAAACCCTAGCTTAACCTTAGGTAAACCCTAGTAGAACCTCTGCCCTAGTTAAACCCTAGCTTAACCTTAGGTAAACCCAGCTTAATCCTAGTTAAACTCTAACTTAACCCTAGTCAAACCCTAGGTAAACCCCAACTTAACCCTACCTACCTAGTCAAACCTTTGTTAGAGCCTCAATTCAAACCCTGTTCAAATACCCACCTCCAAAGGCTCCTTGACATGAGCTAGAATGATCGAGCTTCGCCGGAGACAATAGTGGTCGGGCCTATTGCTGCTCAAGATGAAAGCAAGAGAGGTGTGATGGTGGTTGATCAGAGCTGCATCGGCTGGGAAGAGATGAGATCGCCGATCGAATTGAGTCGCCGCCATGGTGATGGCTGGGAGGAGATGCTCCGGTGGTGGCAGGCGGCGAGCTGGAGCTACTGGATCTGCGCCAATTACTGGATCGGGACTGGTCTGGCGTGAAACAAGGGAATCATCACTACGGCGAGCTGGAGCTACTGGATCTACACCAATTACTGGATCGGGACTGGTCTGAAGTGCTACAGTCGGGAGTGATGGTGACCGGAAGTGTGGTGGTGATCGCAATCAATGGAGGTGGCTACTCGAGTGGAGGTGGCGCTGCAAATGCCGGACTGGAGTTGCTGGAGATCAAAGGGAAGAGACTTGGGGAAGAAAAGAGATGGGGCTGCGGCTACTCCCTGGGAAAATCGGAGTTCCCAAATGAGAACCTTGTTCTCAATCAAGGCTTTATATAAGGGAGAATTAGGCTTGGTTAATGTATGGCCTTGGGCTTTTAGGGCTTAATCAATTGGGTCATGGGCTTGGGCCTAAAGACCTCAGACTTGGATTTGGATTTTAGGGATTAATCTTTAGAGATGGATTTGGGCTTGGGTTTCAAACACTCAAGAAAGGCCACTAAGTATGACACGGGTTTTGGTTAAGGGAATTCTTGAGTAGCGGATCTCTCTCTCTCTTTCTCTCGAACTCAATTCCTTGACACTAGTAAAGAAGATAAAAAATTAAAATTAAAATTAATTTAAAATAATAAAATAAAAATAGGATTAAAGGGTGTAAAAATGGGGTGTTCACATGGAGTTTTGGTCTTTTGAATGTTATATATATATACATGATATATATATATATATATATATATATTTATGTTAAATTTATCGCCTACACTCTAGGTCTTGGAGAAAGCTTTGAGGGAAGGAGAGAGGGATTCTTCTTCGGGTTCTTTGAAAAGGTGACTTGAGAGACTACAAGATTCTCTAGTCTTGGGTTGAGAATTAATCTGAGTAGAGAGAGTGTTCTTGTACTAGTTTCTCAAGGTTTCTTGAGTAAAGAAATAATCGGATCTTGGCCCGTGGACGTAGGCAAGGTTATTTGCCGAACCACGTATATCTTGCGTTCTTTTTGATAATTTTATTTGGGCATGTGTTTGTTTACTTTTTTCATTGGATCGGTTCTATTGATCCCTTCCATCAAGGGTTTTCTCCACTGGTGAGAAAGTTGGTTTATGACTTCCACATTCTTTCACAACTCTCCTTCATTGTATAATGGCTTGGACTCTATGGTGTTTTTCTCTTTTGAGTGTGTACAATGGCTCAAAAGGAAATTGAAGATGTGATTCTAGATGGGGCATGTAAGCACTCCAATTTTGCACCCCGCTAGTCTCTTTTCATACTCTTAAAAACCTTTCAAAAACCCTCTTTTAAAAAATCTCTTTCCACGTGTTTCGATTTTCAAAAACGGCATAGAGGTAAAAAATGACCAAAATGCCCTTAGGGTGAAAATGACCAAAATACCCCTGGAAAAGTTCTAAAAAGTTCTCATTTTGTCCAAAATGATTTTACAAATTTTTTGATGAATTTTGGCTATTTTTTGGATCAAATTGGATCTAAAACGGTCGAAAATGACCAGAATGCCCCTAGGGTGCAAAATGACCAAAATGCCCCTGAAAAAATGAAAAATTCAAGATTTATGTAAAATATTTTTCTAGATTTTATCAGTTCAATTTTGACTATTTTCGGGGTCAAAACAGTCTCAAAACAGAAAAATAGCTTTTCGGCGAATCGGAGAGTGCCACGTGGCACGAAAATGAAAATTTAAATCCCTAAATAGGGGCGCTACTTCAAACAGCACCCCCTTATTTACAAAAATGCCCCTCTCCTTAGACGGGTCAACCCCGTCGACAGTGTTTTTATAAAATATCCTAAATAGGGGTGCTACTTGAAACAAAGCCCCCATTAAATTACCCTTTTGTCCCTGTTTTACCACCCTACTGTTCATTGCCGCCTCCTGTTGCGGAAATATCCGAATAGGGGCGTTACTTGAAGTAGCGCCCCCCTGTTTTGAAAAACTATAAATACCCCCCATCTTTCACTTCATTTTTCATTGATTCACTCTCCTCTCTCTCCCTTTTCTTCTTCAAAACCTTTTGTAGCGATCGAATTCCTGGAAAAGTCAATTGCAAAGGGTTGATTCTCGGAACCTCTTTCAGAGACCCTTTTGGGTTTCTCGGAAGGTAACCACTCTCCAAACCCTGTCTTTTTCTTTGTCTTTTAGTAGTTAAATTAGTTTTTTTTAACATTTTAAATTGCTTTAACTGCTTAGACTGCTTGTCCTGTCAAACCCCTTCCCAAATCCCAGTTTAAATATAGCTTTGCCTAACCAAACCCCTGCCCAAATCCTGGCTCAAAACTAACCTTGCCTAGTCAAACCTCTGCCCAAATCTTAGTTTAAATATAGCCTCGTCTAGTCAAACCTCTGCCCAAATCCCAGTTCAAATATAGCCCTGCCTAGTCGAACCTCTGTCCTAGTTAAACCCTAGCTTAACCTTAGGTAAACCCTAGTAGAACCTCTGCCCTAGTTAAACCCTAGCTTAACCCTAGGTAAACCCTAGTTAGACCCTAGCTTAACCCTAGGTAAACCCAACTTAATCCTAGTTAAACTCTAACTTAACCCTAGTCTAGGTAAACCCCAACTTAATCCTACCTACCTAGTCAAACCTTTGTTAGAGCCTCGATTCAAACCCTGTTCAAATACCCACCTCCAAAGGCTCCTTGACATGAGCTAAAACTGTCCAGAGGCTCTCCGGCACGAGCTTAAACTACCCCATCGCTCCTCAGCACAAGCTTAAAAGGTCATTTCGCTCCCAAATGAGCGTAAACAATCGAACCCATCAATCTCCAATCAATCAAATCAAACCATTCCAATCAATCAAATCAAACCATCAATCGTCTTTCGGAACTACGTGCGGCTTGATTACACTGACAGTGGATACGTAGGCAACCCTGATTGGGTTCAGCTCCCAGAATCCCTATTCCGTTCTTATCCTGCCTATCTCAATTCATTTATTTCTGTCAATATTACATTGCTCAGCATATAGATCAAACTGCAAGCTTCTTTATGGTTTCCTTTATTTGATTCAGACTTAGGGAGTAGGTAACCATTTCCGGATGGGAGTTTAGGGGTGATTAACATCTTCCCCTAACTCAAATGAATTCCTTACCTTGACCTCTGACTTCCAGACCATGCCTTATCCAACCATTTCAGGGACCTATTTCCCTCAGAATTAGATAAGTGGCGACTCTCAACCCAATTGCAATTTATCGCTATTCCTTATCGGATTTATCTTGATTGGGAATGGAGGTTAAAATTCAGGTACTCACAAGGCAAACGGATCCTTCAGAAGAAAGGAGAATTTTCTTTGTAGTATGCTGCCCTATATGATTGTCTAGGGCTTGTGGAAGGAGAGGACCTAAAAAATTGTTGAATTCCTCTACTCCAAAACTACCTGCCTCCATTGGTTTGGAGTTAGAAGAGGGTGGGTGTCCTTTGGGGATGTCAATCAGACGCAATACTTCTAATTTTTTTTTTAAATGGAGTCTATTTGTTTAATTCTACTTAGTTTGCCGAGGGTAGTGCATTTAATATAAGGAGTCATGAGATAGTAAGTGCCTATATGGGCTTCTTGCCGGGGTGGAGCCAAAATTTTCTCATAGGGGGCAAGCATAGTGACAAAGTAGGGGTTCGGGAATAATTCGGCACGGATCAAGTTTGGAAAATTTGGTAAAATTTAGGAATAATTCGGGAAAAAAATAAAAAGTAAATTAATAATTATAAAAATATACGGAACAATTTGATGAAAATATATTTTTAAAAAGTAATTTTTTTGAATAATTCGGGAATTATTCGAAAAAAACGCGAATAAAAAGCAAAAAACGCGAATAATTCGGAAAAAACACCGTTTTTTTTTAAAGCCGCAATTTAAATGTAGAACCATACGGCAACTCCAAATTTCGCGAATAAAACACGTTTTTTTTTTTTTTAAATGGCGTTTTTTGTTACAATGGGGGCAAGCAATGACTGATTGATAATGTTAGTAATTATTATTTATGGATTGGTGAAGAGTGATTAGACATGTACGAAATGTTATTGATCCAGGGGATGTGGAGATTCAGAGGCGTGGCCACCGTTTTTTTAGGGTCAAGTTAATGGATCATCTCGTCCGTTTGTAAGTATTTTTTTTCTTAAAGTTAGGAGGCCAGCTGCCCCCCTTGTCCATGTTATGCCCTCGTAAATTAAATAATTTTTTTTAAAATTATCTCTTTTTTTCTTTCAAAAGTTCAAGTGGCAGCTGCCCCCTTTGCCTCATGCCTATGCCCTCTGAATTAAATAATATTAATTTGAACCTTGTTTTTATCCCTCAAAAGTTCAAGTTCTTACCTTATTGTGAAGTTGAAACCAATGTTACTTGGTTCGTCGGTTCGCTCAGTTCAAATTCGGGTTCGCGGTTTGCAGTTCGCCACTCTATAGTGAACCTGGTTCGCTAGGGTTAGGATGCGATAATTCGTTTTTCTATTTGCTTAGGTTCTTTAGTTTGGTTCGCTAGCTTGGATTGCTACTTAAGCATGTAAAATAAAATATATATTTTATATTATATTATATTATAAAAATATATATCTTTTAAGCATGTAAACAATATATTACAAATACTTATTTGAAAAATAATAAAAATTGACTTTTTATGAACGGTTTGTTAACTCAAAGTCTAAATTTTCCGAACCTAAAGAAAAAAATCAGTGAATTTGAATAAAAAATTTGACAAACCAAGATTGTTTTGAAACTACTATGTGGTTTGCTCAATTTCACGAACCAATCCAAACCGAACTAGTTCGGGTTCGCTCAGTTCACGGTTCGCTATAGCATGTAGCAAACTTCGTAACCCTAGTTGAAACTATTTTTGTTTCTATTGTCCATTTCTTGTAATCATTGAAACCTAAGTTCTTGTAAATTAAACAGAAATAAGTTGGTTGAACCTGGGCTGTGACTATCTTTTTTGCCATGTTCTTTTTTGTTCACACATGTTTCATGTTTGTAGTAGCTTGTGTTGCTTTGAATACTTAACTAATGAATTCTCATTTTATATGGAGACTGAAAATGAGCCCATTGTATCTAGTTTTGGTTAATGTAGTTCTAAGATTTAGTTCAAATCCTACTCCATATCATTATCAATGCTCTATCCCAAATATTTGGGGTCGGCAACACAAATCTTGTTCTGTCATTCTATTATATTAATAGTCATAACTTCGTTTAAGTCATGTGTGATCAAATATTTTCTCACTAACTCAGTCCACGTCATTTTTGTCCCCCAATTATCTCAACTGATGGATTCTTGTAATGAAGGGTGGTGGTGAAGCTGGATAGCAAGAGACTGTGAGATTCTGACACTGTAAGCTCATATGAGACGTGGTCAGCGTGAGGAATGCATCAAAAATGTGGGTGACTTAGGATGTGTCTATTGTGGACATGGGGGAGCTCGAACTCAGCCATGATGGCTAGTAAGCGTCCTCCTTTTAGAGCCTTAAACTTGCACAAAGAGCTCGAACTCAGCCATGATGGCTAGTAAGCGTCCTCCTTTTATAGCCTTAAACTTGCACAAATTCTAGCAATTCAGGATTCATGTCATAGAATTTTGCATGGTTTTTGTTTACACCGGCTGCTAAACCTGACGTGCAATCCTTCTTTACTGGGCTTGAGACCGACAATGCAGCGCAAAGAGCAGCATGATGGGATTTTCAAATCCTACTCCATAAACATCCAAATAATGCAAAACAACGGAGCTCTTAATGAGATCCTCAGTTCTCAGTAAATAATGACACCTCTTTTCCTGGAATTTGTCAACCTGGTATGCCTTTTATGTATCCCTTTTTGCATTCAGGCAATCAGGCGGACATGCTTAGGTTTGCAAATCGGAGGATCTCTGTAAATGGAATATACAGTAATTGTTGCTACATTCTTTTTCCTAATTTTTTTGCTCATGGAAGTATTTAGGTAGCTTTCTTCAAATTTATTTTCTTTACAGCACCATACCAAAACCACAATCTGTGCAGACACAGCTTTGAAAAAACTAGGATGATAAGGGCATCATTTTACGGTTGCAATTTGAAGTATGTCTCATTATTTGGAGGTTTGTTTTACGATTGTAATATGAAGGTGGTCTCAGGTACAAAATTATTTCTAAGAATTGTTCACATCTGTCTTACTAACTGTTAAATATTAACTTGCAGCTCAAATCACGGTGACAGTCTGGCCCGGGACATTTGACAGCGAAAATAGGTACACCAATGGCTTCATTGTTTTGTATGTTTAATTGATCATTAAAGTAATTTTAAGTATAGTTTGTGGATTTTATATAATGTATTATATGTTAAGCACAAAATACTGTACAAGCCTTGCAAAACTAGGCTAACCTACAGGCTACAACTACCATTAAAAGTGATTTTTGGCTTTCCCTTTTTCTTAAATAAGCATCTGATTACCTATCCAAAAAAAAAAAAGGTTTCAATTTTTGAATTAAATATTGTACTGCAGCCATGACAAAGTATTTAGCTTGATGCAGCTTCTAAATATAGTCTAACAGGAAATATAAGTAAAGCCATGATCTTCTCCAATAGGAGCATTTTTGTATAATGACACTGAGCCCCAACCAACATACACAGACAATCAATTTATGAGTAGTGATTAACCGACCCTGCATTCAGTTAGCTAGCTGAATGCCTTCCCTTTCTTCTCATTTTAACTGGTTAAAATTGGTTAAGTTTAACTAACTTAAGATGTATATTTCCCCCATAAAAACCAAGGTTAAATGGATGAACCGGTGAGTGAATCTTAACCACAGCTAGTGGTTTCCTGAGACATTTCCCTTAATTTATATATGTTGTTGTAAATCTGACTCTTGCTCAAGATGTTCAATGGAATGCAAGCTAGAGGCGGAAAATAATAATGGCATTTTCCTCTCTATATATATAAGCATCCTATTTTTACACCCTTGTAAGGTCCACAGGACTTATTGTGACCTATAAGAGATTTTTTTTCAAAATTGCCCCTAAACTTTTTAAAATAATTAAAGTGTCTCCGGTTTTCACATTTCCTTTGAATCTCATCCGATTGTGATGATACCACTTATGTTCTCTTCTAAAAGTTAAAACACATATAGAAGGAAAAAAAATTCACAAAAGATAGGCCCACATTGGTTAACCCTTGCTAACCTTGAGTCCATATAAGGTTTTTTCCTCTCACCAAGAGATAGGCCCTTTTGGTGAGATGGATTGGGTTTAGCTTCTTGTTGCATGACTGCCACTTGTGTAGTTCCGCCGCCTTCTAATAAATCTCCCCTTCATATGGTTATAGAACCGTAGATCATCCTGCATATACTCTTACAGTATTGTATGATGCTATCCAACAAACTATTTGTTTCCACATTTTTGTCCCTTTTTATGTTTGTTCTTTATCTCCTTGATTTCTTTTATGTGCCTTTTTATCTAAAAATAAGTTTCTTGAATCCCACAGGTACTTGGGTCATGCTTCAGGTGAGATTTACGTCATTTCCCTAGCATTGGCACATTTTATTTCAATTAATAGGTCAGTTTTGTTCCCGTTTAGTGCATCAAGCTCCTTTACTCTTTTATTTATGTAGCAGTTACTGTGTTAACTGACTCTTTTTGCCGAGTTCACAGATCTATTCTTCGTACATTTATGCCCATGATGATGTCAGTGTTGGACCATAGTATATTGGGCTCGATGGGAAGCATGTTGACAAGGGAAGTTTAGCCGCTTGTCTTGGGTCCTCATCAAAACAAATAACTAAAGAGGCCAGGTAGCCTGTTTGTCGCAGCTCACCACCGGCTTTCTTTATGTTATGACTAGGCATTTACATATGGCAGGAAAGTTAGAAGCTCCCCTCTCCATGTGCCAGGTTCTATCGAAAGGGGAACCAAATCGTGTGTTTTTCCCTGAGTTCGTCCCTATAGCTTCAGTGTTTGAAGTCTAGGATCTCGTCTTGTATAGATTTAACAGCTATAAATAGTCTGGAATTAGCAACATTAGACCTCCACGTGGCAAAAATTGTCACAATAGGAAAGCAAACTCATTTTTCCCCCAATCTTAGGAAAAGCCTATATATCAGATACTCGGATCACCTCCCGTGCTAACTCACATGAGCCTGCCAGCGTTGACTCGGGGTTGACACATACCCCTTTCATTTTTCGCCAAACAAAGTTATATTTGGAGATGTAGCTTTCGTTTTAGCAAGATTTGACATTAAATCTTGACAATTCATTCATATGCTTGATGCATCCAGGGATTGACAGTGGATCCTCTTTATTGTGTTCCTGCATCAAGTATTTAGTCATTGTCTCTAAGTGGGTGTCAACCATTCCTCCCTTCGACTTCTTTTCTAGGATGATGCGAAGAAATAAATGCCACATATTGTTGTTGTCTAAGAGGAAGCTTGATCTCCCCTAAAGCGTGATATCCGCATCAATTTCTTCCTAACCTTGCACCTTGATCTTTTGCACACATGTGAGTACTAAGGACATACTCTTATGCATCGTCTTGATCAGTGATTCAGTTGATAATCTACCAATGTTAGGGCCTAGGTTCGCTCGCCAGTTGCCATTAGTACAAAAGATTGCTGCATTGGGGTTGCTTCTGAGGTTTGCATGGCCTCGGATTCTTTCTGGCGAAGCCAGAAAGGCTCCACTCAGGTGTCCACAAAATAGAGGACATGTGGTGGAGAAGTAAAAATCATGGGTCCCATGATTTTGACTTCTCCACACACTAGAAGACATGTGGCGATGAATGGATGAGAAAAAGAGAGAGATATCAAGTGGGGAGAAGTCAAAATCATAGGGAGAAAATGAAATGACTTCTCCAATTTTTCAGGTCACTTGTGGCATGATGTATGGATGCCTGAGACCACCTTTTGGTTTCGCCAAAGACAATCCTGAGCCTGTTTGCATTGGCATTTAGAGCATTTCCAACACTATTTCTAACAATTCCCTATTTTTTTCTCTAAATTTCTGACTTTCTTAAAATAGGCAGTCACTTATTTTTACAATCGTGGAGAGTTCAATCGCACCCACTGGCTTATACGTGCCTCTTTTAACACTTATTAAATATGGTTAAGTTTCTCCAACTTGTGGGGTTCAACAATATAACTTTTTTTCAAAAAAATATTTAACCATAATAGTTAAAAAAATTTAACTAGAGTTAATTAATTTTTAACACTTTTTTCTAAAAACTAAGATCATATTGTTAAACCCCAAGGGTTAGTGAATCTCAACCATGGTTAGTAGAAGTTAAAAGGGACACGTGTTGGCCTATGGGTGTGATTGAACTCTCCCTTATTAGTTCAATCGCTGTGGTTGAGGGTTCAAATTGTTTTGAAGGAGTTTTTTTTTTTAAAATCATTTTATAATGTTTGGAGATTTGAAACGTCTCGCCACTGCTAACAAGCTGAAATGCTGGCCGTATCCTGGTGAGGTGCTTTGAAGAGCCTATTGGAGTAAACTTTTATTCTTCATCATCCCTATTCTGGCCAAGGGAGCCAGAATAGGGATAGTGTTGGAGATGCTCTTAGAAAGATATGTAAGGAATAGAGAAAGTGGTCATTCTATTGACAAGGGACTTACGCTTATTTAATCTAGGGTTAATATTAATATTTCAAATCAAAATCTTAACTACTTTTAGTAGCATGTAACGAATAGGGCTTTCAAAAAAGCCCACGTAGAAGGGTACTTGGCCCCGCCCTGCCTTCCAAAGCCTTCTGAAGCCCTGTCCTTCCCAGCCTTTGGGCCGGGTAAGGTTTAAAATTCTGAAGCCCTACTTCTACAGGGTTGGGCCAGGGCTTACCCTGCCCTTTAAAGCCCTACCCTTCTCCTTAGTTCCTACAAGGTAGCTAAGGTTTATAAACCATAAAAGTATATATATATATAGGGACGTGCTAGAAGTCACGTAGTGTGTAACTTCCATATCCTTCACGCAGGCAAAAACTTCAAAGGACAAAATGGCATCCTTGTAATTAATAACAAATCCAGGGCAATTTTGATGAAATCAATAAATGACCATATTTTCAAGATTACCCTTAATTATTGTTATCAATTACCATAATGGCCCTCAATTTAGCTTGCCGTGAACTTTCATAGATTTCACGTACTACGGGACTTTTATCAATTCTCATATATATATATATGAAATTACTCATTTCATCCTTTGAAAGGGTTTAATAGTAGGGTTAAATGAGTAATTTTACATGACAATCGTTATAAAACCTCTCGAGGCTTCACACCCATTACGAACCCTAATCCTAATCTCGTATGCGAAATTGTCTCCTCCTGCTTAGAGGATTTTGATATATAAATTTTGTTCTATATAGTTTTATTTTGTTTTATTCTATCATGTATGCTTGTCACTGACAATGAAAAAAAATTAACTTTTTCATTGCTTTTTTGTTGCAATGTCGGTCCCAAGCCCGAATAAAAAAGGAGGGTATCCATTTCCATGTCAGGTTGATAGTCGGTGTAGAAAAAAAATCTATTCATTTCAAATCACAAAAAAAATCCCGCTCTTTCTTCCGGCCCTTTGGCCCTACCCTGACCCTTGAGGGCAGGGCTAGGGCCCAATCAATCCTAGCCCTTGAAGGGCTAGGGCTAGGCTAGGGCCCTACTCTTATAGGGAAGGGTAGGGCTAGGGTTGACCCCGGCCCTACCCTAGCCCTGCCCTTTGACAACCCTAGTAACGAGTCTCTAGTTTTCTAAATCTTTAAATGAGAATATTAGTCTCAGTTTCTCTCTTCTCCACTTTCTCAAGCTGGGAGGAACACGTAAAAAAAATGCAGCGGGTTTTGCAACCCAAGTAAAGCTTGATCAACATTAAACAATGTCCCTTAGTTTAATTGATTGCAAAAGCAGAACTGATGCTAACATTGTAAGAAATTTTGGGAAATGCTAATGACCACTCAATGTGTGAAATTATTAACCGACTTTTCTATCCCTATGCATTAAAAACCATTCTATTAAATGAAAGGGTATTTTGATATTTTCATAGGTGAGAGAGTTCATTAATTAGGAGAGAGAATGAGTGTAAGAAAAGTCAAATTGTATTTATTCTCCCTTGTATTTAATGATTGATCTTTTATGAAAAGACTAAAGTACTCTTACCTTTAGTGGATTTTGATAATTAATGTACGGATAAAAATGTCTTGATGATCGTTAACAAGTTCACCTATTGAGTGGGCTCAGAAAACAAAGAAAATATGTATATGAGCTATATGTGTTGCAACAAGGACAAAAATGATTGAATAAAGGAACTCCCGAGCATTTGGTGATCTCAAATGTGTTCCTATTGTGGTGGCTCATTATTTTGATGAATAGCTTTTTCAAACGGAAGAAAATTATGTAAAAAAAAATTATGTAAACAGGCAAGCGACTGGAGTTTTCTATGCAGGCTGAACTACCCATGAAAAAAAAAAAAAAGGCCATTGGCCTTACGGGGGAAGATTACTCAAAATTTCATTTATCTATTGTGAAAGACACCATTTTTTTCATGACGCCGTGATATATATGAACCACGCATCATATCATGAAAAATGGATACAAACTTTTGACTGCTACAAAGTATTGCTAGTACGTTTTAAAAAGTTTCTAAAATGATGAAATTTTGATATTTACACCATATCCAAGCAAGGAATTATGACGCGTTTGAAAAAGATTCTATTTTGAGAGGTTTGAAAAACGTTTATCTCATTGAAAGGTATTATCAACTCATTTTTTTTAGACATGCCATTTTTTTTTCCTACTTTCCGATAGAAAATACTTCTCAAACATGAAATGTAGATGAAACTTATGTTTGAATTCAGAACCAGATAGATAGATTTAGGGGAATGCTAGCCCCACTTTCCATACTTACTCACTTTCCCTGAGAATCCAACACGTCAAGTTGCTTTTTCCGGCTGCTTTTGCAACCTGTTAAAGCTTCTTTCATCATCTATATTTTAGAAAACTCCCTCATTTGTTTGTATTTTATAAAAACTCTCGATTACATTTAAGACGCATAGAGTACAGAATGAACATTTTCTCTCTTTTTTGTACTGTCTCCTATTTTCTCTCCTCTACATGATAGAGATCGAATCACAGCCAATCGGGATTGAACTACCACGGCAGAGGGAGTTCAATTGCACCCATAGGTCAACGTCCCTATCTATATTTTCATTTTGGCTCAGGTTCTCTCGAGTTCGAACCCCTAGAGGTTGCCACGTGTCTTCTTTGACACCCATTAACATGGGTGAGGTTCACCCACCCCTAGGGTTCATCCATCCACCCTTGATTTTTTTTTTAAATATTAATTCTTTTTTTTAAATTAAAACATTTTTTAATATTAAAAAACCTCTAAAAACAGTTTTTTTATTTAAAAAATAATAATTACTATATACAAAAAAAAAAAAACCAAGGATGGGTGAACCTAACCCATGGTTAAGGGGTGTCAAAGGAGACACGTGGTGATCTCTAGGGGTTTGAACTCGAGAGAATCCTTTGCCTTTCATTTTTGGAGTTGGGGTTGCGGATGGGGTTGGGTTGAGGTTACGTCACCACTGTGTCCACTGCTTAAGCAGTGATTATAGGACCTGGAGTCCGCTATTTTAGTCATCGTAACGTCCTTGTGTTTTTTTAATACTCATTTAACCTTGGTTAAACTTAACTAAATTAAAGTTTAAGATTTTTGTTTTTTTTTTCTTCAAAAACCCAAGGTTGGATTGCTTAACCAACTTGGGGTCCGATGACTTAACCGTTTTCTCCTTGTGTCACTCATTTAACCCTGGTTAAGCTTAACTAAATTAAAGTCAAGATTTTTTTATTTTATTTTTTCTAAAACCCAAGATCGGATTGCTTAACCCATGTCCATCATTTGGGGTTGGGTATAGTAATTTTGCTTCATGGTGAGCCCTGGATAGGTAGAACTTTGGAGGTGTCCGAAATTTTTTTTTTTTTTTCAAGGACTACACTTAGTCACTTTAGTAAGTTTACATAATTCTTTTTTTCAAGGGCTGTGATTCGAACTCTGCCGTGGTAGTTGGCTAGGGGAGAGAGATAGAGAACATGAGACAGTACAAAAGAGAGGAAAAATGTTCGGTCCGTATTCTATGCGTCTTAAATGTGATTGAGAGTTTTTGTAAAATACAAAACTAATGAGGGAGTTGTCTAAAATATAGATGATGAAAGAAGCTTTAACCGGCTGCAAAAGCGGCCAGGAAAAGTAACTTGACGTGGCGGATTCCCAGGGAAAATGAGGAAGTATGGAAAGTGGGGCTAGCATTCCCCATAGATTTATATATCTGAAAGGGCTTGGCAATAAGTTCTTTCAAAATTGACTATTTATCATTTTGTTAGGGGTGTTTCAGAAATGTACGCGAGAGTAAATAACTTTGACCGAATGAATCAAAATGAAGCGGAAAATAGAAAGATTTGTATAAGTTATACATCTTGCCACCATTATAAATATGTTGCATATCAATTGGTAAAATAGTATCGCTCTGGAAAAACTGTTTTTTTTCAAATCTAATATGTAATATACACCAAACAAAAAGGAAAAAAGAAAAACAAAAGTTAAAATATGAAGAAATGGAAATGAAAGTCCTACATATTCTAACATCGTACCTATGTTTGGTTGCCGATTAATTTAAACAAAACACAATTAAAAATTATATTAAAAAATTTAAAAATTATTTTCTTTGCATGTTTTAACTTATTTTCTCGGCAACCTATGGCTCATTGAAAGTCTCTGACCCAACAAGGGCATACATGGTCATATGATCGATGAGTGGATCTCCATTAGCTTCAATGGGGTAGGCGGTATGACCCTACCTTTATAGAGTGCATCTGACTCACTTCCAAGCAAGGGCTTTGCGGAAAGAAAGCGCGACACCTCACATGTTACACCAGAGCCACATTTTGACTTGAGCAAGAAATGCCATGCGGTGTCAACAAGCGACGAGACAATTTGAGTTGGAAGAATATGAATAAAATTTATGGGGCCACCGAGTCGGGTGCAGTCGAAGAGGTGCCCTCTCAATTGAACAGTTTGGAACTTCCGATTGGTCATTGGTGAACCTCATCTAATTTGTAACCACATTTGTTGTTTGCCATGAATGCTAGCCCTACTCTCATAATTTTTAAAAGAATTGTATTCTCTTTTATTATTAATAATAATAATAAAATAAAAGAGTTTGTGTGGGAAGTCTTATACAAATTTTTTTTTTTTGTCATGGTTTCTAATTTTGAAATTTTTATACAAAAGTTTGGTATTCGGCACGTCCAAAATTAATATTTCTATTATTTTGAATTGCATAATTTGGGTCATATTCTGGAATTTCGATCAAAATATTATTGGTTCATTTTAAAATAAATTTTCACTTCGTTTTTAATAATAATATCAAAATATAATTATCAAAATTTCATGATATTTTTAAATTTCAAGGTTTTGTTTTAGAAATAAAGTAAAAATATTTTGTTATTAAATTATAAATTTAATTAGATATTTATTTATTATTATAGGATACCTAGGATACTTAAGACCCTTAAACACTTCCACTAACTTATTTAATCTAGAAATATAAGTATTATGACACTTGTTTATTATAATTATTTAATTTTATAAATATAATAATTACTTTTAGTCTAAAATATGAATTTATAATTCAAAAAAACCTACAAAATTAAGATACTTATGACCATTAAGCACTTCTATTAACTTACTTAAATTATTAATCCACTATTTTTTCTAACTATGTTAATTATTAGATAAGTGATATACATCTAATAACTATGTAAAATATATATATATATATCAAAAATTAAGAAAAATGGTGATTTATTATGGTCAAAATTTTGAAATTTTGGGACAAGAAATTAGGAATTATTTTATCTAATAAAATATTTTGAAAAAATATAAATTCTGAAATTTCAACTTGTTTGAAATTTTTGCTATTCCAAGCATTAATTTTTATTATAAAAAAATAAGAGAGGATGCAAGCAGTGCAATTAAAATCGGATTGGCCAGTTGAACCAGTAAAACCAGGAACCAACCAGGCCGCTTTTTCTGAAACCTCCCAAAATCTGATTGTACTAAGAAGTCACCAACTCCGACCGGTTCAACCAAGAAACCAAGGTTTAAAATCGGAAAAAACCGGCCAAAAAAAGAAGGAAAATAGGGAAAAATTATTTTAAAAAAAGAGACGGTTGAACCAGCCCGGTGGAGAACTTGCCACTCTGCCAGTTCATGGCCCGATCCGATTCTGAAAACCGTGGATGCAAGTATAGAAAAGAGGGTAAGCCTAGCAAAATGAATTGGTGTTGTTATGTATAAGGTGATAATTGGTTAATGTGAACGGAACCCTAGGGTACAGCCTCAAATTTCAAAGAAGACGGCACATGAAAGTTAGAAGGAAGGACGTACTCGTTATTATGAAACAAAACAAGGGGGTCAGGAATCCATAAAAATGCCTACGAATCTTGACCAGGAGAAAATATAGTTATTTTTCGATAATCAAAAATGGGAAAATCCAGATCCGCTCGCAACTTTTGCTTCAAGTCCACGTCTACTGGGTCCCACATATCTTTGCGTACAACACGATGCGCCTGCTAGACACGTCATTCTGTCGGATACGACCTGCACTGCTTAATAAAAAGTGCCACGTCATTCCATCCATCCATCACATATTCACATGTCTCTTTCTCTTTCACCGCAAAATAAGCATCCTCGTCAGTCCACCTCCTCATCCAACGGTCCAGATTCTTCTCCCACGTGGATGTCAGACCACCTGTCACATGGCTACTTTTAATACCAAACCAGTTGGCTGTGAATTACTGGCTACATCATTGCATTGGAAAAAGGCCCAGGTACATGACGAATAGTTTACGGACACGCGGAAAATTCACATGGGCATAAGCTTTGACACGTGGTCCATTTCTGATACGGGTCGTGATGTATGAGCTGGAGATGCGACCTTCAATTACAGGCCCCACCTGGATCGCAGTTGGCCTGCAAAGACACGTCAGTAGGGACCACAACCACCGACAGCGTGATTGGACTTTGGATCCTCTCCGGTTTCAATTGGGGGGCTCTCCGCAGAATACACCGGAAGACAACACGTACCTCTAAATGATCTCCCCAAACAAAAGCCTAATAACGGAAAAAGTCACCGTTAGAGGATTTGAAATATTTTTTTAAAAAATAATTAAAAATCATATCCATCTTCCTTCTCAACTATTTTTTTTTTTTTTTAATGTGATGAAAAAAACTCTTCCTTTGTACCTAATATTGAGAATTGGAGAGTCACATGCTTTAAATGGGCCCTACATAATGCTTTGCACCCTTTGATTGAAAATCCAAAGAATTTAAAATCACTTCACTTAAAAAAAATGATGTAGCCTCAAAAAATAGACCTATTTTGTAATAAAAAATAAAAAGTAGATGAGAAATAAATGCCTTTCTTTCTTCTTAAGTTCTAAAAAAAAAGAATTTTATCCCCAAAAATAATTATTTATTATTATGAATTCTCTGGTGGATCATCGCAGTTATCCTGAAGCATTTTGTGAATGCGTGTCAGCTCTGAATTAATGCTGGTGGAGTCCCGCCAGTGGTAATGGAGAGGATCCCCCGTCAATGCTGCTAGAGTGGAGCTTTCCGCGTAGGTGTTGAGATGTCTTGCGGGAAGCAGGCCTCGTTGGCAGAGATTGCCGTACTTTGAAATTGCGTGGCGTGGTATCGACCGCTTTCGTTGGGCTATGTATCACGTCATTTGTAGGTCCCACGTCGTTATTCTTAATGTGATGCTCCGGCGATCCCTGCTCTTACACGTGTTTTCTCTTTTGCAGACAGACAAAAAGTTAAGAGATTCCCGCATCAAAATAGACGGCCAGGATTGGAATCGTGTGCGACAGGGATGGAGTACGTCAGAGACGGAGTGCGGTCCGCGTCGAGCAGAAGGATACGACGCGTCCTAAAAATTACTAAAATTACCGTCAACTTCTAAGTAGACTTAAAACAGTATTTCTTATCATTTTATGAGTATCTCTATAGATACTCCAAAATTTACTCCCGAATATATTCCTTAACCCTAACCGTTTATAATCAATCATTAAGTGTCAGGATTTGAGTTGACTTATTTTTATAATGTCACATCTGCTCTAATCGCAATCGTTTATAATTGAAATAGATGGATAAGATTTGGGAATATATTTGGGAGTACACTTGGGAGTATCCCTAGACTAATTCTCATTTTATTTGGGATTAATGTTAACACCGAAATTTACCATCCAGATTTCTAGGCATGGGCGATAAGATAAAGAGGAGAAGTCATCTCATTTTCTTCCCATGTTTTTTAATTCTACCCATGTGATACTCATCCTTTTTTTATTGTCACATGTCCAAATCATTTCTATGCATCTATAAGAGACAATATCATTCTCTAGCTGACATGTGGCGATAAAAATAGATGAGCTGGTCTTGGGCTTCCTCCACACATCATGCGACATGTAGAGATAAAAAGGGGCAACTCCCTCTTTTTATCGTCACATGTCACATGATGTGTGGAGCCCGATACTACTTTTCTGGCATTTATGAGATAATCCCATGTCGATTTTTAGGGCATTGGATTGTCTATGACAGATGCTAGAAAATGGTGTCGGGCATTAATACATCATCCGACATGTAGCGATAAAGAAGAGAAATTATTTCATTTTTTCCTCATAATTTTTACTTCTCCCAACTTGATATCTCTCTCTTTTTATTGCCACATGTTGGATGATGTCAATGCCCAAAATCATTTTTCTACCGATTTCTAGCCAACAATTAGTCTTGACGGTCTGTCATGGATAATCATTTTACATACAAATTCTAGCTTATGCACAATTTTGCTTAGAGGATGAGAGTATTAAAATTATGGTTGTCAGGAACAGATTCTAACACTACCAACTGAAGAAGTTGTGGTCCCTCCTTAAAAAAATAATACAAAATAAAATTAGGGTGGTGCTACGAGCACACCAAATATTATTGACTAGACACCAAACTAAGAAAAAACATCATTAAGTTTTAATTACACGCTAAAATTAATAAAATGATAATAATGTCCTTTTTATTTTTCTTTCTTCTTTCTATTGTCGCATCTAACTAAAGATTATGGGATGTCGCCGGTAAATTAGAGCTCCGCGGGAAGAGGTGGTATGGGGGTAGTTAATTGATGGTTAACACTGGTAAGAATACTATATGAACACGACATTTTGGTTCCGATCAAAGTGTTATTTCCCCTCCCACCATTAAGGTTAAGGTGAAATACAGATCCTCTTCTCCTGGAATCGATATCAATTCTCAAGACTCTTCTATAAATCCAATTCCAAACTCTTTCTTTCAATAAAGGACAATTCGATTTTAATAATGCTCCGTTTGTTTCGACATAAAATAGGGGAAAACAAATCAGTTCAATGGAAAATGTTAATTATGTGTGTTTGTTTGTACGTAAAATCTTTCGTAAGTAAAATGTTTTACGTGAAAGGAATCAATTTTCGGGAAAATGACTTATATTTCAAAAATCCGTAAGTCATTTTCCCGTAAAATACCAACCTCTTTAAATATATTTTAAAATTACAAAAATGCCATTATTCATAATTTTTTATTTTATTATTTTTAAATTTTTTTTATTATGTTATTATTTTTTATTTTTTTTTTAATAAAAAAAATTCCGCCCTATTTTCCAAAATGCAACCAAACAACAAAAACTGAGTGGAAAATTCACATTTTACCGTAATTTTTTTTTCTTTCGTAAATGATTTACGTCTTAAAATCATTTACGATCAAACAAACGGAGCCTAAATTGAAAAACAGTTGGTTTCGGTTGAGAGGAGTTAAAGAAACTGTTGGTAACCCCATTGAGATTGCATCCTCAGATTAGAAGCTGCTATTTCTGAGACAAGGAGAAAGATTCGAACACATATTTCTATAAATTGAAAAACAGTTGGTTTCAGTTGTAGGAGTGAAGATTTGATCCGGGAAAAAAAAATCCAATGTAGGATGAAGCCAGGGGAGACTGTCTCAGAATCCATGTTCAAGGCTTGGAAGTTGACGCACCCCATTACATGATCATGAAAAGAAAACAAATAAAATCCAACTCCCCCAGCAGACCCATAAAGGAGAATGTCAAAGGATATTGTTGTCATTTCTTTCTTTTTTTTGGTGCCGGGGGGTTGTGAAAATATAATAGCGATTTCTCTATGTTTGGTGTACCTTCAGTAATAGTTGGTGTGCTCATAGCACCACCCTAAAATTATTTGTAAATTAATGAAAAACTTAAGAAAATGTTAACTTACCTGTAGTTTCCATTATGTAACCAAATGACCATTGGTCCCGTCCCACTTTTAAATACAATATTCACTCACCCTTAGGGTCAAGCAATCCAACGAACCTTGGTTTTTTCTTTTATATAAAAAAAAACTAAATCTTAACTATAATTTAATTAAGTTTAATCAAGGTTAGAAAGGTATTAAAAATAATCAAGGTTAGAAGGGTATTAAAAAGGACACGAGAACACGGAATAAGATAAATAACTGATCCCAAGGTTCGCTAATCATTCCTCAAAAGCTTATTACACCTAGCTTGTTCATCAAATTGACGGCAATATTGTATCACCCTAGAGATTAGGGAGGTGTCTATTCTCATTAATTGTAGTTGAAATGCCCACCCATACTGGGATGCGACCTAACTACGTGTAAATTATGGAAAATGCTTTAATTATTTTTTGGCTATGCTCATTCAACTACTAAGTATCCATCCTAATCTTTGCACGAGACATTGTATTCAATTACAAAAGCCGGCTTCATCAAACATAATTTTTTTCTTAGAGGTTGATTTCATGAAAACAGATCCCTCGTTATCCATTGTCAAAAGGTAGCGTGTAAGAAAACATTATTATCTGTATTTAAAACAAGGTTTGAAATCCCAATATTATTGGCAATTTCGATGGTCCAACCCAAACCCAAACCCAAATCTAAAATTTTTTGGTTATTTCGATCGGATTTTGGATTTTTTTTACTAATATTTTATTAAAAATATATATGTTTAAAAATTATATTTTATTAAAATTTAATTTATTTATATCAATATTATTGTTTTATTTTTAAAATAAATATATAAATTTCCCAAATTTTCGATAAAAACATTGGAATTTTTCAGAATTTTAATAATAATAAAAAAAACTATTTAAAATGAAAATTTTAAGAGTTCACCCCGAAATCACATTTTCCAAAATCGTTAGTAAATATCGTTGGGTTTGGATGAAACCGGGAGTTCAAACCTTGGTTTGAACAGGTGACTTGCTTGAGACTTGCCTTCTTTATTATTAGGAAAAGGGAAATAGTTAACGTACCCATGAATTCTATTTCCAAATCTAGGGCACCACTTTATTGATGAATACCCCCTCTTAAATAATCACCAACTAGCCTATCACTACTCGAAGGAAAACAATCAGCTCACAGGCAGAGTGGAGGGAGACATCCCGAACCCCAGTTTTTTGTCATTGGTACCCATTGATAATTCCCTCTTTTCTTGTGGAAGCGAATTATTACTTTTATAATTATAGTCAAATTACAATGGTTATTTTCGTTTTACCAAATTCACAAAGATTCTTCAAGCTTCGTCCATTCTCAAGCAAAATATTAGATAATTTAGTTAATAATTTTTTTTAGTTGGAAACATGTGAGGTAAACCTTTTTTTTAAGAATTCTCTTATCAGAGGAGCTCTGCTTCACAGTGATGAGTGGAGCTCCCTATCTTACATAAGCCTGATGGCAATCTTGTAATTATGATGTATAACAAAATTGTCACGGCCTTTTTTCTTTTCTTGAAGGGTAGTTTAGTCCTCAAAACCTTAATGACTTTTTTGTAATAAGGGAGTATGAATCCACCAGTACATAAGATGTTGCCTTCTAAAAAACCTGTAAAAGATTTAACATCCATCTTGTAGGGGAGTTGGTGGTTCACTTGAATGAGTTGTCATTGAATCTTCTTTGATCACTTGCTCCCCTAGTGTCTTTATTTTCTTTCTATGTATGATTTTTTGTAACCGTTACCTTGATGTAATACTATTGATCTTTGTTTCTTTTTTTGCGTATTGTGGTATGTTTATTCTTGTTTCCTAGGTCACTGACCGAATGAGATGATTTGACTGATGGATTGATCAAGTGTCACACGAGATTTGACTAGCTACGTGTCTTATCAATGATGCTCCTAAGCTATTTGTGATGTGTGGAGATGATCGATAATCATGTTTGAGATTATCGAGCCGCATTGGATGTTCGGCTTGATCGGGGAACCTTAGCAACATGCAAGATTTGTGAGACGGGATCTTGATGACTCGATAATCTTATGTGTTGGACGAGTGTCGAGTGCGATACGATGAAGTAATATGTGAGTCAGTTGAATGTAAATTAGCGGATAAGAATCGGTAATGGATTGTATCTTGTTGTAGCATCGACGTTGAGTCAGTTTGGAATATGGATAGAATAAGACTGGTCGAGATCATGGGATGATCGAGACACCGCACGGTTGTTCCATAAAATCGAAAAATTACCATGACACGTGGCCGATAATTATCCAATGCTCACATAAATGAAAGTTAAAATTTGTGAGATTTGATTCTTTACAAAATAAGTGAATTAACAGAATTAATGCCATACAACCCCTCACGGACGCCAAAGTTCTTATTCAATCCGGATAATTTATGTTAATTTACATTTTTAATAAACAACCACGTAAGCAAATGAGTAACACCCCGCCTTTGCGTGAGTGTTAAGGGTGTGACCTTCCATGAAGGAGGTCTACCTAATCCCCGATTTGAGTTGCAAGAGCTCTAATGCCCAAGCTAACATTGGCCCTAATAACATAGTTAGTTGATGATAACCGCAGCAGAACAAAGAAAAAAAATTGCGGGTAAAGCTTTTCTCAAAGAGCAATAGTCACCTCCTCGCTCTCACAAGCCCTTTGAAATATGGTTAAAAAATAATCTACTTCTTATAGTTATTTTTTTATAAAAAAAATAAAGGGCAGATGTATGAACCGTAGGGGTGATCGAATCTTAACCACGTGTTAGTGGAAATAAAAGGGTACACGTGGCCCAAAATAGGAGACGAGAGGGTAAGTCACCTCCTCCTGCCCGAGGAGGTGAATATTTTACTTTCACAAAAAAACGTATTTAGTCGACACGTGTAAGATAGAAAGTGACGCGGAGATAACAGTGTCCTGCACGAATCTCGAAGGCCAACTCAACCACAACCCAAAGGCTCCGTATATACATAGTGTATACACAGTAGGATTTAGGAGCACGTGTCGCTGATGTGGCTGTTAGCTCGGCGTCCTTCTCCTTCTCCTTCTTCATCTCTTTTCTCGCTCTCCTCTGCAAAAAGGCGAACTTTTCCCTCCCTTTCATGAATGCAGAAGATTCGACGCTTGTTTTAGGCTAGGCTTAGTTTTAGGGTTTTTTCTTCTTCAGGAGTTTTCTTCCGTCGTCGATTATAGGGGAGTTCTTGCGAAAATACTTTCTCATTCTATGATTCAGAGGTGAAGAGACCGAGATTTGAAGATATTTTCCAGGATTTCTCGAGGTTTTCGGATTTGAGAGTTGCAGGTATGTTGAATTGCGTGATAGATTATTGGATTTGCTTATGAAAATTAAAATTTCTAAATTTGTAGCTTATCTGCCTGTATCTCTGATTCTTAACAATTCTCGAACAGAAATTTAGAAACTTTATACTTGTTTTTGCTGTTTTATTTAGGATATTGTTTTTCTATTTGATTTCTGACTGAATTATGGTTTTTTTTTTTTTTAACAAAAACTGGAATAATTCTCTTATCCTGCAATATTATTTGATATTTGCGATTTGGAGGACAAGAACAAAAAAAACGGAAAGGGATTAAAGAGTAAAAAATTTGAACTTGATGGTCCCCTGTCACCGTTACAGAGACAGATAATCAAGAAAACAAGAGCTCAAAATGAGAAAAAGGCTTTAGAAAAATTTCGTGAATGTATTAACGAAACGCTTGGGGTTCAGGTAATGGGAATTGTTATAGATCCATTCTAAATCTTGTGGAAAAAGAGCTGAAGCAATTTCTTTGTAGAGATTTTACTTCTCCTTGTCTTTTTTGAACAGAGGTAATTTCTTTAATTACAAGGGTATTTTTGTCAATTAAAACATATTTCTCCGGGTGACCGTTGACATCCATTGACGATCTCTTCCCTAACTTGTTCCTATCAATTTTTTATTGTGTAGTGTGGGTGTTGAAAGACATTAATGCCCCTATTTCTAGTCAGAAATCATGTTTATGGATGAAATTTGATTTTTCTTTTTATTTTGTCTGAAATTAAGTTTATGATCAGTTCTCCTTTTGTTTTAGATAAAACAACTTAGATTCCCATACATAATAGAAGATCTTGTTGAACGCGTGAAAGAACCTTAAAACTACTGAAAGATAAATTACCAGATCCTGATTATCGAAATGAAAACTACAGTCCTGACTTTTTTGAAAACTAAAGTGTAGTATAAGTTCTCTCTTCTGTTTTTTGGTGATCTAAGATCTCTCTTCTTAAAGATGAGTTTTAGATTGATTTAGAGTCATTATAACAATAGGCATCATGATTATTCGATTTAAGTGAATGGCAAACTTCTTACAATGTTATTCATTACAAGTGATTTTATGAATCAATTTTTTTTTCCCAATTTCTCTGGATACTTTAGCTGAACTCGAAGAGCTGATTATTCTTGGAGTTGGATGGTAACACCTCCATAAGTGGATCCTCCCATTAATACACAGTGATCTTGTTTTATTTATTTGTTTTTTTTTTCTTTGGGGGGGTATATATTTTCTGGGTGTAGCTACTACTGAAGTAGGGATGCTGACTATTCCAAAATTTACATGATTAAACCTCACCCAGTCTTATGGCTTTTCCATTTTATCAGAATGAAGTTTAATTTAACTTTCTAAACCAGGGTTTGAACTTTTTAAAATAGGTTATGCCTCAGGAGGAAGGCTTACTATTCTTCAAGGTAGATGATTTTCACTTTTATTTTAGGTCAACACTATGAAAGAAGATTTTGGGAACCTCTGCTGTCTGCCTGAAGACGATAACTGTTTAGTTGCCTCTTATTTGTTGATTAGGGACACGAGAATACCATGGACCCCCAGATTGCTTTAGGGTCTCAATGATGAGGAAGTAGATGACCTTCTTAGATTGATGACATATCTATATTCAGTTAAGCCCAACATTTAGAGACAATAGAGTTTGGTCTAGGGGAAGCAAGGGTCGTTTCTTGAAGTCATTTTTTCAGTCTTTAGTGGTAAGCTCTCACCCCATTTTCCTAACCAAGCTGTTTGGAATTAGGGTATTCCTTCTATGATTAATTTCTTCCCTTGGACAGCACCCTTGGATAAAATTCTTACTACATACCGCTTGCACATAAGGTGGAGGATGGCTAATAGATGCTTTGTATGCTTGGGAGTTGGGACAGGATGAAATGGTTGGTCACTTGCTGGTTCATTGCCCTCTAGTCAAGTAGTTGTGGGTCCAATTCTTATCCGGTTTGGGGTACATTGGGTTTCCCCCTGGGTTTCAAGTTCTTCATCTCTAGCTGAACATTGAGAGATGTGGGGGTGGCTCCCATGATGTATGGGGGATGCATTCCGGTGCCATTTGTTGGTGTGTTTTGGAAGGAGAGGAATAAGAGGGTGTTTGAAAATACCTCTCTCCTAATCGAGTATCTTCGTGAACATATGTCCAACCTTTTACATTCATGGTGCTCCACTAAGTCAGATTATGGCGATCTTTGTCTTGCTTCCTTTTTTGTTCAAGGGCTTTTGGTTTTGTTGAGGCCTTTTTTTGTTTTTTTCCCCCTCTTCTTTTTGTAGACACAGGTGTTCACCAATTATTGAACTCATCATGTAACTTCTTTCCTTATATTTATAGAAACACTGAAAAAAAAGAAAGAAAAATCTCATCTTTATTGGGATAGTTTGGCCAATAAAAAACATGATTAGTACTAGAGAACAACAGCTTGTTCTATGCATGACACAAACACGGCAGCTTACATTTGGCATTCTCAATCTCACCATTGTAGAGAGGTTAAGCAATGCAAGTGTTTATAGCCCATCTGTCTTGTGAGAATAATTCTGTGTGTATGTTCTGGAGGAGGATGACTTACAAAGATAGACAGAGATCATGTGTTTAATTATAATTCTTACCAGTACTGATTCATTCAGTATATTTATAGCTAAGAAGGAACAGTGATATTTTCATCATTCTTTAGCTTCTTTGTAATCATTCTGTGTTGCCACCTGGTAAGCCTGTTTTATGAGATCAGTAACCAAAGGCGCAAGGTTTTTGAATCCAAGACATGTCACATAACAGCACAGGGCCTGACCAACTCAAACAAGTTTGAATTTGCCAAAACGTGTGGTGGTGCCACTGGGTACACTTATTTTAATGCGATCAGTAACTCAGAGGTGCAAACGCTTTTTGAACCCAAGACCTGTCACATACGACTTACCTATACTGGCACTTGCTAACTCAAACATTCGCAAGGCATTGCTATTTTTTTCCCCTTTTATGTCAAAGGTCAGGTAGGGGTCCAGCCAAACCCCAGATTAGCATATAAAGAGGGAAAAAAAAAAAACAAAGTCATAAGTTATAGTTTATTGTCATCATTCACTCTTACTTTTTGTTTATTATTATCATCTTCATCCCTTTCTCCTTTCTTTGTGAATGAGCAGAAACACGTAAGTTGATAACTCATAAGCAGAAATAAGTTGGTTAATTACTTATATTGAGTATTGACAGACTGATAAACTAGTTACTTGTTAAGACAGGATAGACTTGTCATGAATTGTTCATATTTTGGCTTGCATTCAAATGATGTAGCAGATTGGATGTTGCAGCCTACAGTCTTCTGTTTAGTTTGGTTTCATCTAAGGAGGTCTTCTAGGTGGGTCTGTTTGTCTTTTAGTCCCTGTTACTATTATGCATCATGCTATGGGACTTTAGTGGGGAGCACATTAAATCCCATCTTCTCAAGAACACACTGGGTTTATCTTGAAGATATTATCTACATTTCCCAACTATAAACTATCATTTGAAGTGAGCACACTATTACACAGTTTGTGTGTATATTACTAATATTTTAATCTTGTTGGATAAATAGTGGGATAAATGGTTTTTAAGTGAGAACACTACTACACAGTTGGTGTGTATATAAGTAATATTGTAATCTTGTTGGTAAATAATGAGATCAATGGTTCTGTATACGCTCTTTCTTATTTTTCATTTGGTCGTTTGTTTGTTTTGCATTTCACTGCAGGTATTATATCATTCATATTTTTTGGCATTCTTCAAGTCTTTATGATATTTTCTAGCTCTCATTAGTTATTTATGGTATCCATTAGATCTTGATATGGTTAGTCCCAATGCAGGTGACTGAATTTCAAAATAAAAAAGAGAATAGCTCACTGATAGAGGGTTTCTACATCTGCCCCTGAAGCCATTGGCATTTCTCAGTTTGGAACTTGACCATGGGAAACAACGAAGCTGAGACACCTTCTAAATCTGAGAAAGCATCTTCACCTACACAGGTGAGCTGAGAAATCCTACGTTTTCCTTTTGTTGCAATATATGAAACTCAATGATTTTGCAGGTTAAAAACCATATTTGCCCCTACTATTCCAAAAATATGTCTTATTGTCCTTGATATTGTCAAATGATCTATTGGCAAAAGCGTCACAGCTTGGTTTAGTATAAAAAGATACACAATTACCGATCCTTGATATTGTTAAATGATCAATAATGGCAGAAGAGTCACATCTTGGTTTAGTATAGATAGATACACAATTGCCGCCCCAAATAGTCAGGATAAAACACTGGCAAAGAAGAAGATAGACACAATGCTGGCTCCTGTTGTTTAATTTTTTGAAATTCAGTGTCTGAATATTGGTCCGTCCTTTTGGCAGGAACAGGCCAATATTCATCCGTATCCCGATTGGGCAGCTATCCAGGTTATTCACTTTATACACGCTTCTTCCTTTCTCTTTCGAGTATTACAAAAATCTTGATCTTTGGTACTTTAAATAGAAAATTTGACTTTCAATTTCATGAAATTATTAATGATTCGAGCTAGTCTGCTACATCTTCAGGCATATTATGGGCCCGGGGTCACTCTACCACCACCATATTTCAACTCTGCAGTCACATCTGGTCATGCTCCTCACCCATATATGTGGGCCCCACATCAGGTATTCCCCAGAAGATCAAGGGCTGTCTTATTATGTCCATTTCACCTTCTCTATCTTGCAACTTTTTAAGCATGATTAGGAGAAAGTTACGGATTAGACTATTTGATAAAGTGATTCTAAACCTGACATCTTAATTGTCTCAGACAATGATGCCACCTTATGGGGTGCCTTACGCGGCAATTTATTCGCATGGAGGTGTTTATGCTCATCCTGCAGTTCCTCTTGTAAGTCTGTGCTTATACTGCATATGTTTACTTACTGCAACTTGGATCGAGAAATAGTTGCAGTTTCCATATTGCAACCTTGTGTTTGCAGGTTGTTTTAGCTTGTACTTAGTGTCATGTAAAGGAAAACAGGCCTTGAGATCTTTCTCTAAAATCTAGAAGGAAGAACGGAAGTGATAGGTGGGATCCCCAAGGTTATTATGTTATAATGACGACAGCCCTGATCCCCTGCACATTGGATAGGAAGATTCTTGAATGAAATTCAAACCTGTGTTTAGACTAAAAATTCCTAATACATCCATGAATTATGTGTTATAATTTATATGTCTAGGGGAACATTCACATGGTCATGGAATTCCATCACTGAATTTTTTCTCTTTGAACTCCTTTAATCTTATCACTGTAATATGTTAAATGTTTGTTATTATAGAACAATATGATGAAACATGCATCATGGAGGATGGTAGGAAGAAGCTGATCTTTCTGGCACATGATGCACATGAGGAGAAGTTGGATCTTACTATAGTTCCCGTGATGCAGGTTGCAACTCCTTTGAGCATAGAAACTCCTGCTAAGTCATCAGGCAATAAAGATCAAGGTTTAATGAAGAAACTGAAAGGATTCAATGGGTTTTCAGTGTCAATAGGCAATGGCAATTCTGAGAGTGCTGCTGGAGGCTCAGTTGGTGGGCTGTCACAGAGGTTTGCTTATCTACACCATTCTTCTCATCTACTGATCCCCTTTTCTGGGAGCAAACTGGGAGGGGAACTCTCGTCTTCTCTAACTGTAGACATGGTGCACAATTTGAAGCTGTACTCCATTCAGTGGGTTTCACATAGTAGATCTCTAGGACACCAATTAGCTGGTTCAGAATATTTCTCTTTTAATAGTAACCAAGTTTTATACTTTTTGGCATGGCTAACATCTAAATTTTATGTTCGTGTGCAGTGCGGAATGCGGTACCGAAGGTTCCAGTGACGGCAGCGATGGGAATACAGCAGGAGTAAGGATTTTTCTTATGATTTATGCTTTATACCTTCCTATATATATACATATGTTTGCGAACCACAAATTGCAATTCTAAAATTGTGATCTTCCTTCTTCTGCTAGGCATACAAAACCCGGAGGAAGAGAGTCTGTGGGGGCACGCCATCCATAGGTACTTCAAGGTTTATATATATTGTGAAACAATAAGAGCACTGAGCTCATTGTATACCTACTCTGTAAATGGAGTAAGGTTATCAATTTGGAGATGGCCATCCATCTAAAAGGTCAAATCTCTAATATTAAGGGCATATCAATGGATACTTGATTGGTGTTGTTTTGGAATAACATCCCATTCCAGAGGTGGTGGCATGGTGCATTTATCGGATAGTCCAGAGAGATGAACATGATATTTTCTCCAGTCTTTCTAGCCAGCCTCCTCTATTCTTGAGTTCTGCGTCTTCTGACTATAAATATGGTCCAAGTATTGCATTGCGCTGCTGTTTTTGGTTTGAAAAGGGAATAGTGTGTTAGATTTAGCTCTTTGAATAAAAAAAATGTTCAGATAATTTCCACAAAATAATTTCTTGTCATGTTGTAAAATTATTTTCAGTATTTAAGTAATTTTTGACTAATTTGTTTGCTCAATCTCTTATGGAAACAGGTAAGGATGGGAAAGTTGACACAGAAGCCAGTCTAATACCTGGTGGAGAGGTAAATGCAGCTTCCAGTATGTCTCTGGGGGTTGGAAAATCAGTTGGAACTGTAATTACGCCTAGCATGACCACGGCACTGGAGCTCAGTTGTTCACCGAATGGGAAAGCAAAGACTGCAGCTTGTGTTCCTCCTATAGTTGGTGCAGTAGTGCCTCCCGAAGCCTGGGTACAGGTATGGTGTGCAAGTGTTGCTTTGTTCTACTATTTGGTATGTTTGCTTGTACCACCTAGTCTTTGCAAATGTATAGCTCGCGAACAATAAGCTCAGGCCAGGATAGCTGTGGGGCCTAGATACTATTTTTTTCTTACTGTTTTCAACTGAACTTAAATCACTGACATGAATCATGGGAATGCTAAAAAGAATATGGACTTGGATTCTGTCCAATTTTGCATTCAATTTACCAGAGTCAGTTAAAAGCTTGTTGATTCTAATACAATCAACCGAGGTCATTGATGCAGCTTATTTTATAAATTTAAGTCTGTACTCGGATTTCCGAGCTTGTCCGAACCTTGTTGACTTGCTGAGTTTTGAGTAATCAATTTTCCATTTAAATAAACTGTGTTCGAAAGAAAATGTTTATGATGGACTGCTATATTTATACTTTTTGTTAATCTTGTTACTTATTTCCTCAGGATGAGCGGGAGCTGAAACGACAGAGGAGGAAACAGTCTAATAGAGAATCTGCTAGAAGGTCAAGGTTGAGGAAGCAGGTATAGGAAATATGCAAACTTGCCATTTATTTGATTCTTCTATTTCCTCTGTTTGAAGTTTGAACTTTATATTTTGGCTCTCTGAGTAAACCAATGGCTGCAGTTAAAGTTAATCTTTTATTCCAGGCCGAGAGTGAAGAACTCGCAATCAAAGTTGAAACCCTGAATGCCGAGAATATGACACTTAGATCAGAAATTAATCAGTTAGCAGAGAATTCAGAAAAATTGAGGCTTGAAAATGCTGCGCTAATGGTACTCCCTCCCTCCCTCCCTCCCTCTCTCTCTCTCTCTCTCTCTCTCTCTGTTTTTACAGGCAGAAAATTCTATCCATCTCATATCATATGCAGGATCCAATATCTCATTGATCTGTATCATTAATTAGTAGCTTGAAGCTTGGATGCTGTGTCTGAAAAAGCATCACAGCCAGATAACCCAAGCCCTTGACATATGAACTTCTCCCTGATAACCCATGTTAAAGTTTTAGTTCTCGATAAGGCAGTTATGGTTGTAAAATTGGAACGACATATGGTACAGTCCATCAAAGAAGCCAACCGACCCAACAGTTGAGGATATTTTGAAGCATTTGCACATGAGGACATGAATGTCATTGTCCCTCACATAAAAGTCTAGCTTATCCCTCCCTCAAGGTTTTTGTGTAGATTCCAATTGGTGAAGCCACCTCCAGGATGGACAATAGCCAGTGTCATGTTTTTTGGAACATGCGTAACAGTTCACAGAAAATTCCTTTATTTGGATGCAATTTAATTGCATGAATCAATGCCTGGCATTCCACTTCTACCAAATGAGTATGGGTCTTGATATCTTCGCCAATATAGATAAATTTGTAAGATTTAACCATAACCAATTTCCATATACATCTAATAAGTAGTCCATGGCGATGATTCATTGGTGGAAGACATTCTGATCAAGGTGTGCTTTTAACCAACACGGATTTGATATATGCAGTGTGATGGTATCCTAAACACATTTCCCACATCTTTTTATTTGTCTTGAACTTAACATGGGTTTGATCTTGCAGGAGAAACTGAAAAATGCACAACTAGGACAAGTGGGAGAGATGGATTCAGATAAATTTGAAGCCGAGATGGACCCACCGATCAGTACCGAGAACTTCTTATCCAGAGTAAACAACAATTCGGACTCTGTTGGTAGAAATGTGCAGCACCAGAGCGAGAATCTAGAGAACTCAAAGTCTGGCACCAAGCTCCATCAGCTATTGGAATCAAGTCCCCGGGCTGATCCTGTTGCTGCAGGCTGATGAAGGAACCAGAATTTCTGCAACCACTTTTTATTTTAAGTTGATTCCGTAATTTTGGAAAGATTAAAAGCCCAGAATTACTTCTAACAGCAACTAAGGTAGGTTTGGACTTTAAATAGTCAGGGTGGCGGACGGGCAGACGACCAAGCGTAAGACGGATGGTAATGGTATACTAGTGGCTGGAATACCTTCTGTGGTAGGAACACTGAGCTGACTTCCACAGAGGAGTTTTATTTTAACTTGTAAGCTTAACTCTTTTAAGGCATAAGTAATTTGTGGTCTATTGGATTCCACATAGTACTAGGAATTTGCATTGTACATTAAAGAGAATTTAAAGGAAGGTCTGATCATGTATTAGCTATGTAGCAGGTCTCTTGGTTTGCCTGGTACTTGGTAAACAAATATTGAAATAATTAGTAGAGAATGTGTGTCAACCCTTTTAACATTCTCTGTTTCTTTGGTTCCTGAATCTTTTGTGATTGAGAGATTATTCTGTTAATTTTTTCTGGGATTTCATGCTTAATTGGTTCCTGAATCTTTTGTGATTGAGAGATTATTCTGTTAATTTTTTCTGGGATTTCATGCTTGATGGATCTATAATGCAAAGCAATGTTTTAAAAAGGCTGGGGCGTGGCTCAACCTTTTCTCAACCTTTTTTCTTGATGAAGGATATCATTTACTACTTTAGTTTTTTTCTGGGATTTCATGCTTGATGGATCTATAATGCAAAGCAATGTTTTAAAAAGGCTGGGGCGTGGCTCAACCTTTTCTCAACCTTTTTTCTTGATGAAGGATATCATTTACTACTTTAGTACAGGGTGCTCAACCTTTTTTCTTGATGAAGGATATCATTTACCTCCGTTATACAGGGTTAGTGGTTAGCATTGGGGATTGGAGTTTTTGCTACTCATCTCGGGGAATGGATCCCAAGACCTATCAAATGAGAAAGGCCACACCCCACCATTGGCACAAGAGGCGGAGCTCAAGTTTAGAGGCTGAAATTCTTTCATATTTGGAAGTGTGAGGCTTACATGAGACGCATGTCTTATGTTTTTTTTTTTTTGGTTAAGGTAACAACACCACAAGACGACATGTCTTATGTTTTAAGGCTCGCCTTATATAAGGTGTACTACTCAATACACTAAAAAAAAAAAAAAACAGAAGGTGGTTTAATGATTAGGACGGTTTATCCGAATTGATAGTATGAGCTGCAGCATTTGGCCGCAGCATTAAGACATTAAGATATTCAACATTTTCTTATTTCTTTAATTTTACAATTTATTTATATTGTTTTAACATATTTAAGCTATTTTAAGTTATTCTGAGTATTATTTCACAATATAAGAATCTTTCGAGTAGAGGTTGAAAGGTTTCTAGATGGCGAGCCTAAAATGTAGATTTTGTTATATTTTTTTCCCATTTTAGTTTATCTTTATTTTAAAAACTAGTAGAGACTAGAGACCCATGCGGGTGTAAATAAAAAAAATCTCAACTCTCTCTATCCCTCTTATTACAATCCCCTAAAATCCTTCATAAAAAAATCTCAACTCTCTCTATCCCTCTTATTACAATCCCCTAAAATGCCTCTATATTCTCTCTCTATTCCTATCTTTATCCCTCTTATCACAATCCCCTAAAATCCCCCAAATTCCCAAATGGATTAATACTTCTCTAAATTCTTTATCTATCCCTTTTTATCATAATCCTCTATAATCTTTCTAATAGATCAATACGTCTTTACATTCTCTCTTTAATCCTCATATCACAATCTTCTAAAATCTTTCTCCATTTTAGAGGTATCACATCAGCACTTCTAGAATTTCATAAGGTGGAGTTTGAAGATCAAAGATGAGAGACTTATTTCTTTATAATATAGTACTAGTAGAGACCCTTGCAATGCACGGGTGTGAATAAAAAAAAATCTTTATACTTTCTATTTATTCCTCTTATCACAATCCCGTAAAATCTCTCTACATTCTCTCTCTCTCTTTATCCTTCTTATCTTTCTATTTATTCATCTTATCGCAATCCTATAAAATCTCTCTACTCAAATAATTTTTGAATTGTAAGGGAGACGTGTGTGTGAGAGATATAACGGTTGAGATTAGAGATAGAATCATGGAAAGAACAATCCCCTAAAATCCCTCAACGGTTTTTGAATTGAGAGAGAGAGAGAGAGAGAGAGAGAGAGTTAACGGTTGAAATTAAAGGTTGAAATTAAAGAATGGTGCCACATGATATCCTTAAAATGGAACTCATAAAATTCTTGAAATTGAAGATTGGAGAGCAAAGAGAGGGGGTCAAGTGACACTTATTTCTTTATATTATAGCATATTGATAAATGAGGAGCCTTAAGCCTAGTTGTGTTGCCTTTAAATAATCCCTAAGCCGAGGGAAGACCCTTTCCAATCCAAGTAGATGCTTTCGACCACTTCTCACATCTTTGGTGGTGATCTAGACACCATTTGGAACTCGCCTTAAGCCTAATGCCTCACATTGTCACACATGAAGGTTCTAAGTTCTACTCTTCATCGTGTGTCTATCTTTTCTTTACAACCCCCCCCAATAGTTTTTGAATTATAAGGGAGATGTGTGTGAGATATTTAACGGTTGAGATTAGAGATAAAGTTCCCTTAAAATCCCTCAACGGTTTTTGAATTGAGAGACATATGAGAGAGAGAGAGAGAGAGAGAGTTAACGGTTGAACTTAAAAAATAGTGCTACGTGACATCCTTAAAATAGAACTCAAAGAATTCTTAGAAGTGAATATTCTTGGAATTGAAGATTGGAGAGCAAAGAGAGGAGGTTAAGTGACACTTATTTCTTTATATTATAGTATATTGATAGATGAGGAGCCTTAAGCCTAATTGTGTTGCCTTTAAAATAATCCCTAAGCCGAGGGAAGACCCTTTCCAATCCAAGTAGATGCTTTCAACCGCTTCTCACGTCTTTGATGGTGATCTAGACACCATGTGGAACTCACCTTAAGCCTAATGCCTCACATTGTCACACATATGAAGGTTATAAGTTCTAACTCTTCGTCGTGTGTCTATCTTTTTTTTACCACCCCCCCCCCCCCTCCCCCCCCCCCCCCACGGCACAATAGTTTTTGAATTATAAGGGAGACGTGTGTGTGTGAGAGATTTAACGGTTGAGATTAGAGATAGAGTTGTGGAAAGAACAATCCCCTAAAATAGAACTCATATGATTCTTGGAATTGAAGATCGGAGAGCAAAGAGAAGGGGTTAAGTGACACTTATTTCTTTATATTATAGCATATTGATAGATGAAGAGCCTTAAGCCTAATTGTGTTGCCTTTAAAATAATCCCTAAGCCAAGGGAAGACCCTTTCCAATCCCAATCTAAGCAGATGCTTTTGACCGCTTCTCACGTCTTTGGTGATGATCTACACCATGTGAAACTGGCCTTAAGCCTAATGCATCACATTGTCAAACATATGAAGGTTCTAAGTTCTAACTCTTCATTCGTGTCTAGCAAGGCAAGGGTTAGCCTCAACTCTGCCCTTACTTATAAGGGTAAGACTAGGACTCTAACTCTGTCCTAGCCCTTCAAGGGCTGGATTGATTAGAGCCTAACCCTAGAAGCCAGGGAAAGGCTATATTGTAGGAAAGAAAAGTGGGAAATTTGTTCTCTAGCTAATGGGATTTTTTCCACACCGACTATCAACCCATTAGATTATTCAATTAAAATTTTAAAATTATAATAAGTATAAAAATAAAGTAAAACAAGTATATTAATAAAACATAACTTATCTTGACAACAAATTAAGGTTGAAATAAAAAAATAATTAAATTAGGATAATCAAAGCGTTACTCAAAAATGAGTAACAAATTAATCAATTACAAATAATATAATCCATTACACAAGACTGAGTAATCGCACAGTTTGAGTTACTGTGTTAGGGATAATCATAATAAAATTAATTATATAAAAAATAATAATCATAGTGTTACTAAATTCTAATGTATTAGGGATAATCACAATTCACATTGGCACTCTCCCATACTTTTTTTTTTTTTTTGAACTATGGATTGAATTTGGTCTTGCCAAGTTAGGCTCAATCCGAACTCAAAGAAAAGCTACAGGGGGCACAAACTGAGCTCAGCCCGCCCGGATGGGCCAGATGTGCAGGCCCTATGGTTCACTCTCCACAATCCCGCTTCACTTACTCATAGCAAGAACATGTACATGATGTAACTGGTTCCACCGATAAGTTGCTAACGTATGCTGCTGCAAATCTGCTAACATTTTCTTCTTGTTTTTGGTATTAAGACTTGATCGAGACCACCGTGCATCCGTGCACGGGATTTCAGGTGGGGCCCATATTCATATGATAGGCCCCACCTGAAATCCCGTGCACAGCACGATCTCGGTGGTCTCGGCCCTTTTGCGGTCTCAAAATCATTTCCCTAAACAAAGAGGATAAAACCGGTTGCCCTTGTGTTGCAGATGGAATATCTATCGTATTCACACTACACAAGTCATCCCTGGATATCTGCAATGTATCCTTCGTGCACTTAGTTGGGAAAAAAAATAGTCAGTCTATGGTACTCCCAAATATACTCCAAATGTAGTCCCTAGTCTTAATCATTTATAACTAACCATAAGACCATGATTTAAGTTGACCTATTTTGTCCTTTTTTTAATGTCACGTCAGCTTTAATCCTAATAGATTAATAATTGAGATAAATGGTTAGGATTTGGGAGTATCCCTAGACTAATTCAAAAAAATAACAACCAATTAAGCTTAACCTTGGGCAAGCTTTAAGTTCCAAGGGTCTAGACTCCCTTTGTGTTTGGGCCTAGTGTAGGCAGGGACGGAGCTAGGATTTTCTTGTAGGGGGGCCTAATGGGGAGGTGATTTCAGGACATAGCACCCCACTTTTTCTATTTGAAGGCTAATTTTGTGGGTTATCTCATCTATTTGTTTTTGCTTGTAAAAATTTTCGTTTTTTTTAAAGTTTGGGTGCAGCTGCTCTCCTTACCCGTGGTTTTGTTATATTAAATTAAATAATATAGTATAAAACAGTTTTTTTTTAGTTTAGGGGCAACTGCCCCCTTGCCCCATGCCTCTACCTATGCCCTCTTAAATTAAATAATCCAAGTATAAATTTAGTTTTTTTTCTCAAAAGTTTGGGGGCTTATGCCCTCCTCCGGTCCTTGCTCCCAAGCTACACCCCTATTAATACTACAAATTTTTTTAGAGCAATAGTTCCCTCCTCGACTGAGGAGGGGACAATTCCTCCTCTCTCCCTCACAATGCCCCCTTTGAGCTATGGATAACGAGTTTTAACCCCTGTGGTTAATTTTTTGTTTTAATTTTTTCTTTCCAAAAAATACAAAGTTAGATGCTTTATTCTTAAGGGTTAGTGAATCTTAACCATAATTTTTAAAAAAGTAAAAAATGGGACACGTGGCACCAAAAAAGGGGGTAAGAGGATAAATCATCTCCTCAGGCCTAGGAGTCATTTTGTTAAAACATATTGTGAGGGAATATTTTCGGGTTCTTTGTACGTCAATAGTTGTTTGGCTGGTAGAGCAATCAAAATGATATTGCACCTACAAATAAGACTAAAAACAAAGAGGGGGAGGCGGGTGTGCACCCTAAAATAAACTCCGATGGTAAAGTCAGTAAACGAAGAAGAAGATGAATAGTAAAATCACAGAAGCGATGGAACACTGAGAGTTTGAACACTGAGATGAAGGTTATGACCCTCTCCTGAAATAACACTGGTAAATATCTCCAATTATCTTCGGATCTTCCTTGATCCTGATGCACTGGGTCTCTAGGAGTATTTATAGATTAAGCTTGGGATGCCCATAGATGACCATCGATGACTTGGATGACCATGTCATAAGCTTACCACTCATTACCAAATATGTCAGACATATCTGATGACGAACGCATCACACGTGGGAGCCTACAATCTGTAAGTCGGTTTCTAAGTCGAAAACTCATCTAAGGCAACTAGCAATAAGTGCTAAGACAATGCTTTCCACCTAACGTCAGAGACAAATGATCACCTCCTGAGGATCGGGTCCTGAAAGTCGGTCTCGCTGTTGACATAAAGCGCAAGCTCGTTATCCACAACGAGGACGATACCGATGTCTTAACGACTACGAGTACGTTGTTTAGAAGACAATGTTTCCGTTATGAAGAACACAACGAGTTCGTTGTCATACACACAACGAATACATACTCAAAAACACATATAAGCTCGTATCCACCGTTTTAACATCAAAACATGCTTTTTGCCACAACACCATATTTAAATTACGAATTTTATCCCTTACAATTAGCCCCTTTATGATGCTTTTGAACGTAGTTCAAAGTATCATAAAACCTCTCAGCATTCCAGAAGAAAAATACCGTAATCCACGTTGATCGTACTCCGGTTTTTGTTCTCTATTTTTACGCCTCGTTGTTAAAGACTTCGTTGTGCAGACTCCGTTGTCCTTTAATTTCTTACTTGCTTTATACGCGAAGATATATCGTCGTAATCAGTGTAACACATTTCATAAATTCATCACGCCTCATTAATGCATGGCAGACTTGTCATCATTACTTTGCGAAACTCGAGACGATTCAATCCCCTCAACGGTTATTCTGTCTTGCAAAAGACGATCCTGCCCTCCTCATTCTTGACGTGTTCGGCCAGGATGAAGGTTAAGTGTGTCCTACAAAATAGTTAGTCTGACACGCTATATTTAAAATTTCCTGAAAATGATCATCTTACCCCATCATGAATTCATGTGTGCGGCTCAGATTAAGGCTAATTTAGTCTTCTGCACTTTTGGTGCCATCTATATAAGATACATGGACCTTTATCTTTCTCATTTTTGAATCGTTTGCACTACTACTCTGTCGGATTTTCATCTCTCCAGCGATTTTGCAGCTTCTAACCTTCTCAAAGGATTTGCCACAACATTCAAGGTGGTAAGATCTCCTTAGTTGTTGCTCTGTTTCTACTTTCATTGCTCTTGCCTTTTGTTGCATCTTAGTGTATTGGCATATTACTCCTTCATTTGCTCCTTCATTGACCATAGTGTTCTCACCATGTCTACTGAAATAAATAGGATTGATAGTGATGAAGAAGCCACCCATACTAATAATACTCCCCAAAATATAGTTGTCACTACTCCCATACCCAAACCAGTAGATAGATACATTCTTGATTTCTATAGGATTCGATACGAAATTCCCCCCTATGTCTATCTTCATTTGAGTGAAGAAGATGTCCACCCCGACTACCATTCTTCCTGCACCACTGTGTATGTTACGCAGTTCGAAGCTGGACTGCGATTCCCATTAGAACCCATTGTTGATGAAGTCCTCGTTGCTCTGCAAGTAGCCCCTGGACAGATGCACCCTAGGTTTTGTAGATATATGTCTTTGATGACTAAATTCAACAGAGATTGATACAATATAGAACCTAGGCACATCTTCCACTTCCGTCATATGGTGAAATACCGAAAATTTCCTGAAGATGGTGATAAGACCTACTTCGCCTGGACTCAACGAACCGAAATCCCAGATATCGTTATGCACCTCCCTGATATAGACAAGGATTGGAAAGGAATGTCCTTCACAATCTCTGGTGCCTGGAGAAATGAGAGGGCTCGACTCGTTCCCAGTGAATTCTCTTCAGGTTGCTGTTACTGCTCTGCTTACTGTTGCTTCATATATATATATATCTGCCATAACCGAGAATAAGATCTTTTGTGCACAGAAATCTTCAAGCTGTGCTATTCAGAACTCACTCCTGTAGAGGAACAACGACTACGAAATATTCTTCAAGAGAGAGGAGATGAGTACATTACCTGGAGGCCATTACCAACACTAGAATCTACGGTTGTTGTGGATTATATATCTCAACTTGATTCCACTACTGTTGCTGCTCCTGGACAACTCGTAGGAAGAATGACTTATCGTATGCCTCACTTGCACCGAACACCACAAGCTCCCAGGTCTGCCCGTCCTTTTCATCTCACCACAACGGAAAAGAAGGCTAAAAAGAGAAAGAGGGACGCTGCTCTTAAACAACTGAAGGCAAAACGAGCTCAACATGAAGCAGATCATGACAAAAGACTCCAAGCTCAACAAGGCAAAAAGACGACTGCCACAACGTCTGCTCAGCTTGAAATAGATAGCGATGAGGAACTCTTCGGCTCCGACGATCTATTGGAGGATAATCAACATCTGGCCACTAGAATTCCAACCACTACTGCTACGCCTGCTCTTACGCTGACTCCTGCCATTGCCACTACTACTCAAAATCCCAACATTGCCTTATCGTCTGCTCCACCTTAAGAAGAAAAGACAACAGACAGAGATGCTGAGGAATGGACTCTTGTTTTTCCACGAGGATACCCACACCCTACCGTTGCTCACACAGCAATGGACTATGATTATATACCCACATCCATGCTACTCTCAACGAGGCTCCCGGAATATATTACTGCAACAAAAAATATGCACTTCATGGGGAAGTTTGGCGCTGCATCCCGAGCTGTTACCATGGTAAGAACTCGAGTCTTATCTACTCTTGCTGTTAATCTGCACAACTCCATACTAACAATGCTTCTTTTGCCTAGATGAATAATATGTTGGCTGGGCTATATGAAGACTATAATAATATTTGGCATACATCCACAGGACTAAAAGCATGAGTTATTGAGCTCGAGAAGAAAGAAACAGAAGAAGAAAAGAAATTGCATCACGAGCTGTAAAAGCCCAGTCAAAACTGAAGACTGCTGAAGATAAACTTGCTCTGATGATAACACAACGAGATGCAGCTCGGCAAGAGGCTCGCAATACTGAAGAAAGAGAGAAGAAAGCACTAGAGTAGGCAGAAAGAGCTATTGTTCAGAGTAGCGAGCTGGATGAGATTCTAAACATATTGCGCCAACAACTTGACGCATCTAAAGCTAAAAAAAATATCCTGGCAAAACAGCTCGATGAAGCCCATGCCAAAAAAGAGAAAGAAATTGAAGCTGCTGAAGCTGCTCTCACGGAGTTTGTCCGTATTCACTTTCAAACTCAAATGGAGCTGCTGCTGGATGAAGACCGTAGAGAAACTGAAGAAATCTTAATGCAGCAGCTCCGAGAACAAAGAAGGCTTAATGACTCCAATTGAATCCCCTGTTCAGGATTATACTCAGGATGGCGAGATATGAGATAAAAGAAACAGAAGAACCTCCTCTGCCCATTGAGCCAGCTCCAACTATACCTACTCCCCCTACTGATCCTTTAACGATAGAAATTGTTAATATTGACGATAATTCTAATATTCGTTGTCTTTTCTCTGAATGAAACTTTTTGACACATAACCTCGTTCGTTGTCCTGCACTCGTTAGAAACTTTCACAAAGTATATAATAGGTGTAACTCGTGAGAATGCACAGTACTAAACACTTAGGATGGAGAACGGAAAATAAAACTTCTTTTCATATAGACACCTAAGAAAAGATTTTATGAACACCATATGTGTTAAGCTCAAATCAATATTTACTTACCTTGATAATCTTTCTTGGTTGTCAATCGCTGAAATACGTAAAGCACTGAAATATATATCAAAAAGACACCGGAACATGCTTGGAGAAGGCACTATGATTTGTTGCAAAGACGCTCCATGTCACTATCACTATAGAAGTATTGTTACGGCATTGAAATTAAATTCATTCTTTTGGATGTTGAAATTTAATTCACTCTCTTGTCAAGTCACTGAAATTGAATTCACTCTGATACGGCTCCAAAATTCACTTTTGACATGGCTCTAGAATTCCCTCTGATACGACTCCGAGTTTCTGTTTTGTATAAAGATTGAAATTCATTGCAAACACTGGAGTCCGTTGTGATATGACCGCTGAAGACATTGGACACCTAGAAGAAACAAAAAGACTACGAGAACGAGTTCACGCTAATGATACCGTGCCAACGAGTCTGACATCGAGACAACGAGGACAAGGCTATAATAACACCAAGGATTTGTTTGCACTTGTCTTTTCTCCTCTTTCTTCACTTATAATGTCTCGATGAAGGATGACAGATTTCCAAAGTGCACATGTTTCACACGACATTGGACAAAACAAAAGGAATTCATTAGATAATTGACATACAAAAAGAAGACAAGTATTTCTTTGTAAGCCCCACCCCAGCTAATATCTCAACTAGATACAAACAACAAAACAGACTAAAAAACAAAATAACTTGGAGCATGGGTACAGCGACATCCTCGAGTCATGGGGTCTTCGACTTATCAACAGGAAGCACAAATTCGGCTAAGAAGCCTTCTCGCGCTAAACTTTCCAGATAAGCCTTCAAATCGCAGCAGCGGTTGGTCGTGTAACCATGGCTCTTATGGTACTGACAATACTCCTGCGCTCACGGTCCTTTGGTGATGTCCCGACTAACACAAGACGGTCATTCGAAGTTTGGATCATCCTCTATGGCTCACATGATCGCAGTGGGGTGAGTAGTGAACATTACTGGTTCAGCTCGCTTGGAGGAACGCTGTTCTGCTGTCTGATGACTGTTGCCCTGGAGTAACACACGATTTGATGCATTCAAACCTTGTGCCCAAGCTTCGATCAGCTCTTGCAACGACTGCTGCTGACTGGTAAGCTGCGTTAAGAGAGATTGCTGGTACTGCAGCAGCATAATAATCTGCTAAGCATGAGATAGATCCGGCTCTGGAGTTTGTTCGTCCATCGGCGAGATAGAAGAATGATTGGCCATGGCGGTAGAGAAGCAAGGAGTCTTGAAGAATCTTCACACGAATCCACTTATTACTGTATATAGTGTAAGTGATTCAGAAAACGTTTCCCACAGACGGCGCCATTTTGTGACGGAATATTTCCGGGTTCTTTGTACGTCAATAACTGTTTGGCTGGTAGAGCAATCACAATGATATTACACCTACTAATAAAACTAAAAACAAAGAGGGGGAGGCGGGTGTGCACCCTAAAATAAACTCCGATGGTAAAGTCAGTAAATGAAGAAGAAGGTGAATAGTAAAATCACAGAAGCGATGAAACACTGAGAGTTTGAACACTGAGATGAAAGTTATGACCTTCTCCTGAAATAACTCTAGTAAATATCTCCAATTATCTTCGGATCTTCCTTAATCCTAATGCACTGGGTCTCTGGGAGTATTTATAGATTAAGCTTCAGATGCCCATAGATGACCATCGATGACTCGGATGACCATGTCATAAGCTTACCACTCATTACCAAATATGTCAGACATATCTGATGATGAACGCATCACATGTGAGAGCCCACAATCTTTAAGTCGGTTTCTGGGTCGAAAACCCATCTGAGGCGACTAGCAATAAATGCTAAGACAGTGCTTTCCACCTAACGTCAGTGGCAAATGATCGCCTAATGAGAATCGGGTCCTGAAAGTCGGTCTCGCTGTTGACATAAAGCGCAGGCTCGTTGTCCACAACGAGGACGATACCGATATCTTAACGACTACGAGTATGTTGTTTAGAAGATAACGTTCCCGTTATGAAGAGCACAACGAGTTCATTGTTATACACACAACGAATACGTACTCTAAAACACATATAAGCTCATATCCACCGTTTTAACATCGAAACATGCTTTTTGCCACAACACAAGATTTAAATTACGAATTTTATCCCTTATACATATTCTCATCTGACTCAATACGGCTAAATCAGCCATATTGAGTGAATGGGAATGTTAACCCTAGTTTCTCTCTTCCCCACTTTATCTACATAAGAAACATGTGTTTTCACTATTTTTTGATTGTTTTTGCACTTAGATAAAACCAAGTAGGGTGAGGGTTTTTTACTAAGCAATCAAAAATAGTGGAGACTCAAACTGATTGCAAAAGTAGCTGGGAATAGTTAAGATACAAAGTTTTTACCAGTTGGAAAAGCAGTTAGAAATAGTGAAAACACTTTTTCCTCCAGTAGGGGGGGGCAAGCTGTCTTCCCTTCTTCCCACATTTAAATTCCCACATCTTTAAATGTATATGCATGTCTATAGCTCCCAAACTATCCAACTTCAATGAACACACATTTAGTACCACTACAAAGATAACAATCCAACACTCTCTCCTTTATATCTTCTATAATAGGAAAAGCCATTGCAAAATCCATCGCTACTTTAATACGACAGATGCTCCGACTGAAAACTAGTTATACTTGTATGGACATTTCTGTCCCCAATCCTATGGGTTTCGGGTTCGAGACTTGTCACCGTTAGGGCACTTCCCACCGGTGTTCTAATTTACAAAAGTGCCTATAATGAGCATTTGATAAAACTTAAAATAGGAGTTTATTGAGTAATAAGATTATTTGATAATATTTTACTGATGTCTAAATATTTCAACAATAAGTAATTTATCACTTATTAAATAAGCAATCTAAAGCTGCTTTTTAAGGGAAAAAAAAACTTTTTTTTTTTGGATTACCATGGATATCCTGAGCCTTTAAAGCGCAGACTAATCCCACGGGCTACATAGGGAATACCCCCACCCCATGCAACCGTTAGTGAGGGAGCCAGGAATCGAACTCGAGACCTCTGAGGTTACTATTCGTCCAATTGACTACTAGGCTACACCCTTGAGGGGTAAAATAAATAAATAAAACGTCAATTATAAGTTAAAAAAACTTATCTTACTTATACAAAAAAGGTCCATTTTTGAAATATACAATCATTATAAATAACTCTTAAATTTTAGAGCTTAATTAGAAAGTACTTATTAGATAAGTTTTATCAAACGCTCTCTAATTATATCATTTCATGTCTTAATTAAGTGCGTCATCACGGCAACCCACATGCAGAACAATGCAGTGCCGCTAAGCTTAACAAGGTCAGGTCCTACTTGCTACTCAATCAGTCTTGTCTGGAAGATGACCGATGAACTATATATGTAATCTAATGCATTTTTGGTAACAAGCATAGGACATTAAACTTATATTCACTCAATTAAGCAAAAGTTTAGTGGATAGGTGGTGGCCCTTGAAGGGTTTTTGAGAAACCTATATTTTGTCTGAGGAATCTCAGTTCTAGTGTTGCAATGTTTTTAGTTTTTGTCTATGGAATCGGAGCTGCTGACATTGAAGAGCCTTCCAGCTATTTTTGGAAGACTGTATCCGACATTACAAATGCTCCAAGTCTTTTAATCTTGGAACATCATTAATTCTTTGTTGCAAGAAAGATCTACGAAATTTTGCTTTTCATTTTGCAGGAGAGATAATGATACGACTCAAGCAATCTTATTGAATTCGTTAGCATTTGACCAATACTATTTATATTTTGAACTTTGGTTAGTCATTTTTCTCCTCATATATTTTGAATAAAATTATATAATTGAAGTTTAATTTCCGTATTTTCTCAGGGAGCAAAATCATTAAATGGATAATCCACCTGTCAATAAGTTATAACAAGTTCCATTGTTTTTTTTCTTTAGTTAAGGAGGTAAAGTAACACCTAAAAACACACAGTCAGACCTAAGTGGTACCGCTAAGGCTCCTTTTTATTTGGGTTTGAGGTAATCACCTAACACACACTAAACACATGTGCTTTTTGTTGATTGAGGGATATGTGGCATGCGCTTTTGAATTAGATAATTCGATCTCAATGTGAGTCATTTGATAGACACGTGGCAAAAATTCAACCCGATTGAATATTTCTGTACCATTTGATTAGACCGTAGTTGGTTAGCATTATCCTCTTATGACTCATTAGACTGTAGCTAATTAAGTTATAAAAATCAATGATTTTTTAAACGTCTAATTTGATGGTCTAGAGATCTTCAATCGGATCTTTTATTTTTAACCTTGTGGAACCCGTAGATCCACATTGACATCCAACAATCAGATTCAAAAAAACATGGTATGCATATGTCCCTCAATAGACATTGAGTTGACTAGTTAATAAAGCACATAACACATATGTTATATTTTCTGGATCTAGTCAATCAAAGATTCAAGAATCACATACCTATGATGGCCATTGAAAGTAGAGAGTAAAACATTTGATTGTCGATGATGATGAAGCACACGGTCTTCAGATTCCATGACTCATTTTCTCTCGATGGGGAAAATGCTTTTCTTTCTGCAGGCTTTCTTAGGAGTTGGATCTGGGACCGATAGCTTATATGTAGTATTTATACTAAAGGGTTTAGGTCTTTAGAGTCCTAACCCATCAAGGAGACTATAGACCATCCTTATAACCCGATATACTTAATTAATGCATAAAACACCACTGTTTGGCTACAACTGAAACCTTAACTGGAGTAGACTTTATCCGGGTTTGGACCATGAACATTGCAAGACCATAAACCTTATAGAAAATCTTACATTCTCCCACTTGGTCTGCAATGATCATCAAAAGAGAAAACATTTTACTTATGCGAAAAATTCTTTTAAAATGACTCTCCCGGATAAATGACTTAATTTTTGAAAATAACAGACGTGTGGCCACACTGAAAACATACTCCAGATAGTTAAGCCAATATACATAAATGTGGTGAACAAAACCTAGACAAATGAAAACACTAATACCGGATCACGGAGGCCATCATATCAATACTATGACATGACACCATTCCATGGTCACTATACTAGTACCCTCATTCTCCATGGTTTCAAGCATTATAACCTTATGATGTGCGGACCTCACACATCCCAAAATTCGATCCTCAAAATTTGCCTAGGTCACTTAATCTGTAAATTTTAAACACCATTTAACACAAAATGGAAATGCAGAGTGATGCATCGCTATATTGTTCTGATTAGAACAAATTAATAGGCAAATCTCAATAACTGTAGTAGAGAACCTTTTGTCTGTAACTGAAATGCTAGCAACATACTCCCACTAACCAAATGAATCCAAGCTGTCTTTTAGTTTCATTTTAGACAAGCTCTAAAATACCTTATGATTCAACTTTATGGTTAATGGTTCAGACACCTTATGTTCTCTAACATTCTCTCTCACAACAAGACACCTTTCGCCCATGTGTTTGGACTAACTTTAAGTCTTATTATTTTGAGAGAAGTAAACTGATGCAGAATTATATCCAACAGCCTAGTAATAAAACTGAAGACCTAGAGCCCTGAGATAAAACTCCGCAATCACATAACTTGTTCAAAACCTTATAACAAGTCATGTATCCTGCCTGCATAGTCGACGATTCCATAATGAAAAACATTATACTTTTCACTAAATAGCATCACAGCTAATAGGAATAAAATTAATGTCGACTACTTGATGTTCAGACGTCCAACACAATCTGAACCTGAATACCCGATAACCTGATGGGTATCAATACCATTATGTGAGCCAATATACTTTAATCTTCTACAATTACTCTATAACTATCTTAATGGTCTAACACTTAAATATATCACAAACCAAAATTGGAACTTTATTTAACTGCATGAGATATATTCGAACGAGTGAAGACCTGTTTATCCATAAGACTCTTCAATCGAAGTGCAATAATGAAACTTTATAACACAAATTTTAACCTAAGTTTTAGGGCACTCTGACAAGTCAACCTATAGTTCATAATGCAGATTTCTCTTTAGGAGCTTAATGTGACATACCAATCATCCTTAGAACTTTCTCAATGAAAAAACTTTTTCTGTGACAATTACAAGAGGTCATGAGACCAACGAATAGAGATTTATAATGGTGAACCTAAACGACACACTTCTAAATCCTTAATGTCACAATTTTATGATATGTAATCAAAATTTATTTTCTCCCACTGACCTTAATGTTGATGTACTCAACTATAATGTTCACCCTAAAATTGAAAGAAGTATTCACTTGATTGTTTGCTCAAAACCTTATGCAAACTTCCTGAACTTACAGACTTAATACTCATTATCTTCTTTCTAAGAACTTTTATCATTTTGTATACACCTCCTTATGAAGATCATTGAGTAAGAACATTCTTCTAATGTTTATCAGATATAACTTTATTAAGTTTAAAATATTACTTTTCTTCATGGATTTCATGCTACAAACATAATACTTTCCCCCTATCCTGATGAAAAGTAATATATCATCCTTATTATCAAAATTGTCTTGACTTTAGGCGAAACAAATTCGACCGAATGGGAGACAATAGCACCTCAAAACTTTATATGATGACCATCAACTATATCAAAATAAGAGACTTTAGGTATGACACAATATCACTTCATTAAGCCTATTGGTAGACTGAAATATGGCTATCCTTAAACTTAATAAGTAGAGACTTTATACTCCCACTGTTATCGCCATTTTTAACATTTCACATTTTAATCTCAATAATGCTAGTGTTACGAGAGAGACTAGATGATATATATATTTCTTAATTTCTTTAAATGTCTAATAAAGAAGCAACTTAATTTCTTGAAATTTTCCTCGTTTTTCAACACTTAATGGTGTCTTGAATATTGCTTTATGAGGAACTTAATTTGAAATATACAATATAGTCTTTAGAGCATTTCCTTATATGAATTCTAACATAAACGAATAATTGTTCATAACTTTTGGCAACATGGTCTTCCCTTCCAATTATTCATTATATTCTTTAAATGACTACATTGAATAATATTTTAACTATCCCATAATCTCGAATATACTAAGCAAATAACCTTTAATCTTTACTTTATGTCGTATTTCATAACTTAGATCTTTTTACCAAAAAGATTATGAGCTTTATCTTTATGGATCATAAACAAAATCCAGACTTTGATATCTATATATATATAGATAAATGAAACATCTTTATACCTCATGAAAGAGAGAATCAATTACAAATATCTATATAGGTCATTGTATTAGTATTTGTAGAGAGAAATTTCTTTGAAGCCTTTAAATTTTCTTTACTTAATGTTATCAAACAAATCTTCAGATTGAAATTTTTACATTTCAAAATTACTTTATCGCATCACCTTGAATACATTCTTAAAATATTATATTTTAATGTCAATGTATTTTCACTTTACAAACCATGAATTTTAATAATATAACGCATTAATAAATTGATAAAGAAATGATCCCCTTTCCATATTTAAATCTAATAAACTGTGTGAATATTAGCATTTAATCTATATTTCTTTATCAATGATTTCTCTCAACTTTTTTATTTTCAATTCTGATGAATCTCTCTAAAATATTATGAATGTGAATTGGTAACGTTAACCATTCATTACCTTATGAGCTTTCTAGACTTTAATACTGTAATTTATTCTCATCCTGAACTTACATGGATGTAAATATATTTACACTTTATCCATTTTTTTCTTTATACACTTTAGGTTAGTTACAGATTGGTTAAAATACACATGGAGAGATTCAAACTTAAACTGCAACATCAACTTTATGTTGACCATTATCTCAATGAATTCATATTTGCAATCTTTATTTAGGATGTTTCCATGAATTCATCATATCAAACATAAGTCAATTGACTTAGATAAATACTTATGATTCTCAAATAAAATAATCATTGAACTTGTCACCTTTGTGAACACCCCATTTTTACACCCCTTAATCCCTTTATTTTTTATTTGTAATTTTAATTTTAGTATTGCTTTACTTTATTTTATTTTTATTTCTCTTATTATTTTATTTGAGTGTCGAGGTTTTAGATCCGAGAAAGAGAGAGAGAGAGAGAGAGATCATCCCCTTTACCTATGTTCAAAAGCCCGTGTGTATTGCAAGCAATCCAAGCCCATTCTTCAAGACCACACTAAAATTCAAGCTTGGTGTCTACTTAAATCTGGGCCCATTTTTTAAAAAAATCTCATTCAATCAGCCCAAGCCCAATCTCCTTTTGCCTTTAAAAAGCCAAGTGAATAGGGTTGAGGGCGGGATTCACTCGATCAGATGGGGACCTGATCTTCTCTTTTCTTCTTCTTCTTTTGACTTACTGCAACAGCAGAGAAACCCCTTTCTTCACCTCTCGAGATCAGGTTCGGCAATAGAGATCTATCACCGCAGCTCCGGCCAGCAGATCACCTGCGTCAATCACCATCCACCCTTCTCCAGCGGCAGTTGCAACCCCGGCCAGCACCTCCCGATCTTTTCTCTCTTCTCAGGCAGTATTGGCCACCGCATCAGATCGTGCCTCCGATCAGACCAATCTAACACTACTGCAATCCTCTCCATCTTCCGGCGACAGCACTGGTCCACCAACGCCTGCGACGACCACCTTGCCAAAAGTCACCTCCTTCGCCGGCATCGTAGAGCTCTGGCGAACCACTTTGGCAGCAGCTCTCCATCTCTCGATCTGTAAAAGATCAGCTCACCAACTCCGCACCTTCCCAACTCCTTTTCCATTGCCCGCAGCTGTTCTCTGGTCACCATCATAATTTCCAACCGGTGGATAATCATTTCCAGCATATCTCCAAGGGTATTTTCACCTCCAGATCCAAAGTTTCTCCATCGTCGGCGAGAGCTCACCAGCTCCCTGTTGCTCCATCGGATCATCTTCTCCGGCGAGTTGCAGGCCTGTATCCATCCACCAGCTCCGGTCAGCAGATCTAGTTCTCCTCCATCCCAAGGCTTCGCTCCCTGCGAGTTCCACCTCTGAAGCTCTAATCTCCATTTCGGTTTCCCTGCATCTCCATCATACCATTCGATCATTACCGGCCATTTTTTCCAGCCATCATCACCGACGACAACTCCGTCCGAGGTCTTCATCTCCATCTATATCTCCGATCATTTTCAATTTCACTAGATCTATGGAGATCTCAGCTCGGTTCGAGTTCCGGTCATCTTTCCCGGCAAACCAAGCCACCGTCTCCGAATCCGGGTCAGGTATAATTCTACTTTCTGCCATTTCTTCTTGATTCCGCCTATGCTTGTGTGGTTGTAGTTGGATCCGACAGTGGTCGGATTCCCTTGTGGTTGTTTTGAGCCTATTTGGAACCTGATTAGTAGTTTTACCTATTGTAAGAGAAAAACCTGGATGATTTAGGTTCTGGCCTAAGTAGAGACCTGTGATAGCCAAGCTTCTAAAAGTGGATTTGCTTCATTTGGTTAAAGGCCAAGGTCAGGGAGATTTGGGCCGGAGCCTGAATTTGAAATTAGTGAGACTATTGATCAGCCTCTATATTTTTGTGGTCATTGGACCATTTGGGTTAAGGGGTACTGGATTAAAGTGAGGTTAGTTACTGGATTAAAGTGAGCCGACCAATATGGTCAGCTGACCTTAGTCCAGTAGCTATACTTTTGAGCCCTAGATAGTGAGTGATTTGCTTTAAAACTCTAAATTATCACCATGTAATTTTTATCTTGTGTTTCATTGGGCCGGGCCGAATTGGTTTAGACCCAACAAACCCAATTCTCTGTTTGGCCATTTTGCTTGTAATTTATCCATGTGTGTATGTGATGGGAGTAGGCCGTAGTTTATTTTCCTTTTTGCCTATCTTGGGCACTTAGGTTAGTTCTTGACTAGTTAAACTTGTCAAAATTAAAAAAATACAAAAAAAATCAAAAAATACAGAACAACAAAAACATTTAAAAAACCACAAAATTCAAAAAAGACGTACCCTAATAAATGAATGCCCCTAGAGCTCCCCCACGAGCACCTAGCCACGCAACCGTCTCCCGGAATGAGATTCATAAATCTCAATTCCGCATCCCCCCAACTCAAGCACGAGTTGGAAGTGACCACACTCCGAAACGAGTATAAAAACAGTCACGGCCCCGAACTACTATGAGGGTCTGATTCCGACTAACCGGATAAGTAGGTAGCCCAAAACCAGGGTTCGACACCAACCAAAGATAAAATTTTTACACCCCATATTGATTTGTGTTTGATTAGCAAAATTAATAATTGTTTAGGAAATTTTTAGGGATTTTAAATGTTTGGCTTAGACCTAATGAGTAGGTTACCATCAGTGGATGGAGGTCCTGGGGTGCCTAACCCCTTCCCCAGGACCTAAATGGATCTCTTACCTAGACTACTCTGGACCGTAGACCCCTTATTTTGGATTTTATCTCGGGATCCTACTTCCCCTAAGTAGGTGGCGACTCTTAAAATAAATTTAGCGTTATTCCTCTACTCTCGGACCTTATCTCGACACTTAGAGTTGAGAGGGGAGGAAAGGCGGTAAATTTACGTGTGTACAACCTTATCAAATAATACCTTATATAATATTAGGAATTCTTCCATAAATGACCTTTGATATTGACCATTCACAGTTTTCAAATTCAGTATATTGACATTTTTCATTCCTAATGCTTAGCCCTAACCTTTAACTTATCTTCAATTACATATTTCTTACTTTCATCCTTAAAATTACTGAATCTTAGTCTAGTTTATCAAAGGTCAGCTTAACCTAATATTTTCAGCGCCCATAGAGTAACAATTATCTATAAGAGAAGACTAAAAGGCTCACATAAAATTTGCATCTTATTATCTTTATGCATGAACTATTATCTTTATTTCATGCTCTTATTGATATAGAAACATATCTGACTGATGGGGTATCAATCAGACAACCTAGAGTAACTATAATTATAAATACATCCTCTGGTGAGATAGCCATTTGCATCATCACACTCCCTCCTTTGGGCCGAGAATGCAACATGCGATTAGCTCATCTCCTTTGGTGAATTAGCTTCACCACAAGACAAGTTGATCATGAACACTACAAATTTCGAAAACTTTAAGCCTTTGGGCCTAAACTCCTCTAGTCTCTGCAATGTCACATCAACCTTCCTGCTCCATTTGAATTGTACAAGATGATGACCCACCTTTGGGCTTGATCACCACCCTATAACAATCAAACGCAAAACCTTATGGCACTCCCTTTTCAATATATAGCAAATAATCATACAACCATGCACATTTGAACGCCACCCAAATTTTCCTGATCGAGGCCACTTTGGTGACTAACACGACCATTTCAATCTGGTTGGTTCCAAATAGGGAATTGCCTAAAATTCCATACCCCAAGGAATTAGTGATTATTTAAATAAACATGCATCAATGAACATTATAACATATTATAAAATCCTTATGGGCATCATGCAAAAATTTTTCGTGCATATTAGGCGCACTAATCCCTTCCTCCACATGATATTAAATTAAAATAATATAATTTAAAACATGCATTGGAAAGTACAATGATAATGCAATTCTTGAATTTTAAAAACAAATTCAGTTTTATACAAGCAATCATCATGCATTTAAGGCCGTGAACTTCAAATAATTCGTTGAACAAAATACATTATGCACATTATACTAAGTAGTCATGCCCATATATGTTAAAACACGAATAAACATGTCTTATCCCCAAAAATTTATTTAGAAAGATACTTTATATCCAAAAATTACATCAAAGTGTGCAATCAATAGGTGTTTGAAGTCCGTAAAAGTTAACAACTATATTGGGTGTTATTCTGAATGCACAAAGAAACTTAATCATGTGCTCACCCCTTCACCCAATACAATAGGGATATCTTAGGCCTCTTTAGAATTATTTATTAACTAGTTTATGCCTAAAAAAAACTTTGAAATGACAAATAATTTGCCAAACATACTTGATAAGTTGCACAAAGGTTGTTTGTAGTCTATAAGACTATCTATAATGCCCAAAAACTAGAACAAATACCACAATTATGTCAATCAACCCCATATATGTACTAAGTGTACTTTAATGGTGATCCAAGAGTTACTTTAGGTCTAAAGAGCTTTCCAGCGTTCCCAACAGTTGAATTAGGCATCAAAAATAGGTCAAAAATTGAAGAATAGCCTTATTTGGGCACTTAATGCCATAAAATTTCTCTACAAACGAAAAATAGAATAAAATAGACCCCAAATTAAGGTTTTACAGACAAAATTAGGCCAGGGGACCCCGGACACACTCAAAAAACGTGTTGGACACGCTGACACGCGCAGGGATTAGCAACAGGGGCACTGGAGTGCCTTTCACGCGCGTCACGTGCGCGTCACGCGCAAGAAATGTGTTTCACGCGCAGGGCATGCGCTTCACGTGCGGTCTGTACCTCACGCGCGCGCGGTTCGACGTCAACACGCGGTCCGGTTTGGACGCGGCTCAGTCCGGCCTGGTCCAGCCGCAATCCGGTTGAACCGGTCCGGTCCAATGAGCCGGTATGGGTATTCGGATCGGGTACCATTCGGTTTTGGTTAACACATTCGGATCGGGTACAATGTCGGATCGGGTTATAGGGTCGGGTTGACCCTCGTGGATTCGTCTTCCCAACCCGATTTTTTTTTTTTTTTAAAATTTAAATACTTGATTTCTTCTCTTCTCGGCATCAGATCCGAGTGAGGGGAGTTCCAAAATAATAGTCAGACTTAGGGGAACCATTATTAACAATGTTTAAGGGCATCCTACCACCGGTAACCGGAGAAATTGTCGGAAAACCGAAAAAGCCCCTTTTATCAACCTTTTATTATTTATTTATTTAATTCCTCTATAGCTGCAGATCCGAAACCCTATAGCAGAATTGAAAACACAGGTAAAGGTTTGTCACTTCCGATACCATCACAGGATGACCGATGGTTCTCCGGCGATGAGTTTTCGCCGGAAAATCCCTCTCATTCAAACTTAAACAGATTGATTACATGAAAAAAAAAATATAAACTCTATGAAAAAATTCACAGAAAATCCTGATGTATTCTTGAACATGATTGAGCAACAAGGCTCTGATACCACATGTTATATTTTCTGGATCTAGTCAATCAAAGATTCAAGAATCACATACCTATGATGGCCATTGAAAGTAGAGAGTAAAACCTTTGATTGTCGATGATGATGAAGCACACGGTCTTCAGATTCCATGACTCCTTTTCTCTCGATGGGGAAGATGCTTTTCTTTCTGCAGGCTTTCTTAGGAGTTGGATTTGGGACCGATAGCCTATATGTAGTATTTATACTATAGGGTTTAGGTCATTAGAGTCCTAACCCATCAAGGAGACTATAGACCATCCTTATAACCCGATATACTTAATTAATGCATAAAACACCACTGTTTGGCTACAACTGAAACCTTAACTGGAGTAGACTTTATCCGGGTTTGGACCATGAACATTGCAAGACCATAAACCTTATAGAAAATCTTACAACATATAGTTATGGTATGCTAGATACACCATATCACCATAATATCACAATTAATGGAAGGATTTAGTTGATATTGTAATTGAGATTTGATTAGCATTAGATTAAGAATAATTTGATTTAGTTTCTATATTTATTATTATTATTATCTATAGTAAACCCACTTCAGTGTTTCTGTTATCATCTTGAGAATTCAATAGAATAAGTTTCTCTTCATGGTATCAAGATGGGTGATCCACCTCCTACTTTGATTCTTTATTTGATTATGCTTTTCCGACCGCCACCCGTCCGGCTTAAAGTTTTTATTCCTTCTTCTCTACGTTATTTCTTTTAGGTTTTCCAATCACGTTGATATCATCATTGGTGCTTCTGCCATTTTTCTTTTGACATTGTGCTTCAACCCCTCTCTTTGCAATATATGTAACCCGGCCAGTTTTGGACTACTTAGTGATGGTTGTGGCGTCTCCAATAATTTTTACTTGCCCGTGTTTGGACTACTAGGCGCTCCCTGTTAGTTTCTTTGCAAGTCATTCGAGTGGTTTGCCTATGGTAAAAAAAACAAAAACTCTCATTTGGTTCGTTATAGAAAAAGGAGAAGAAGAGCATCCACCTTTGACCCCCTCCATTGCAGCCACTGTTACATATATCTCTTTTCTCTTTGGGTTTTGAGCTATAAAAAACCTTCTTCCCTTTCCTTTGATTCATTAAGGAAGAGAGGCTTGTGGCCTACTAGAAACAGTCCAACCCCAACCCCAACCCCAACCCCAACCTCTCTTTTCTTGGTTCAACAAAGGCTTACCTTCTAATCCCATTAGATCCAACTTTTTCACTCCAAAGATGTATCCGAGAAAAAATTGTTGTTAATTGTGTTAGAAAAGAAAGAGAAAGTATGTAGGTATGTATGTAAGAGAGAGAAAGACTCATTTTTTTTGGCATAAAGGTCCCATTTTAGGACGTGTGACCCTTTGGCAAGACTAGAGTCAAGATCATCAAGATCCACTTTTTATTGCTCAAGATGTAATTTAGCTCATTAAAACCCTGACCCTTAGAGGTTCACCTCTTTTATTAGTCGATCGTGGTCTAGCCCATTGAGGTCCATATTCTTCTCTCTCAATACAAACACATCAAAAGCGGTGACGGTTAACAACTTATACCTGCAACATTAATGAAATTTACAATGATGTTGGAATGGCTAATCAGATTTATTACCTGATCAAGTATCAACCTCATGTATAATTTTTAGATCTATAAGAGTTTGAGGGGGAGTAATAGAGCACATAACGCATATATGGTTATGGTATGCAAGATAGACCACCACATCACAATTAATGGAAGGATTTAGTTGAGATTGTAATTGAGATTTAATTAGGATTTGATTAGCATTAGATTAGGAATAGTTTGATTTAGTTTGTATATTTATCATTATTGTTATCTATATCAACCCCACATGGGTGCCTATGTAATAATCTTGAGAATTCAATAATATCAGTTTCTCTTCATTAGTGATTGTCCCTCTAAAAAGATGACACCTAACAATCGATTTTTGAATCCAACTGTTGGATATTAAGGTGGGTCCCTTGGAATACACATGACAAAAATCATCATATTTTTAGACCGTCCAATTAGACTCTAATTTGTCAACATTAACCTCTTCCGAGTCACTAGACCCTACTTAGGTTCCAATCTTCAATCAAATGGCCTATAACATTGAATGGGCCTTATTTTTTGTTACATGTGTCCCAATCGAACATGTGTCCCAATAGGAAATACCGGTCTTCATTGGTTCCAATCTTCAATCAAATGACCTGTAATATTGAATGGGCCTAAATTTTTTGTTACATGTGTCCCAATGGACAACCTTAGGCTCATTAAAGCGTTATCCTTTTCTTTTGTAAGAAAAGTTTTTAGAGGAGTGCTACACCAGGTGCAATAACTCCAAAAATTTCCATGGACGCAAGACGAGGGACAACACGTGGAATCATGCGGCTGGGGCCAACAAAATTCCTCAAGTTTTTATTACGAAAAGAAGAAGAAAGGGACTAGATGCCTAATTGTAAGCGCTAATATTTACAGCCCATCTTCCCCAATGATATCATGTAGCTACTCAGAAAAACACCAGAAAGCAAAAAAACTACCAATTTCTTAATTACGATTGGAGGATAAAAAATCTGCTTCCCCGTTTCTCTTGAGGTGTGTTGCACACAGGCTTCTAGAAAAGAATGCTAAGCATCCATGAATGACTGTAAGAAGATATTTTGATTGCCACGAGTGATTAATTTTTTGATTAAATAATCAACTGCAATTTTAGAGTCATATTCAGTAATTATTAGAGGTAACTGGAATTCATGAGCCCATTCTTAAACTTTGTTTAATTTCTAGCACCCCGCCTCATGTGCCAATGGTGGGGTGTGGCCTCTCTCATTCTAAAGGTTTCGGGATCTTTCCCCAGATGATGAGTAGCAGGAATCCTAATCCCCAATGCTAACCACTAACCCTGTACTAAAGTAGATGATATCCTCCAATAAAAATAAACAAAAATAAAGGCTTGCGAAACTTCACAACATAGGCATAGGTTGGGACATCTTGGTTATCGTGAATAATCAGGGCGGAGCCGGGGGCATGGCCCCCCATTTTTTTTGAAAATATAATATATTGTATGAAGATTTTTTTTTAAGAAAATACATAATATATAAAATTTGTATATAGTGCCCCCCAAAAAAATATTGCAAAATTTCTAACATAAACCCTTTTAATCCTATTTAAAAATTATTATCTTAGAAGTTAATTATTTTAATAAAAACCAAGGGTAGATGTATAAACGTTAGGGGTGAGTGAATCTTAACCACAATTAATGGGTATTAAAGGGGACATGTGTCAAGCAGGGAGACACATACATGTGAAAAAACAATCTCCATGATATAGAATAAAAGAATATAAAAGTATAGTGATTTTAAAGTAGTGATTAGCCCATCCCCTTATTTGACTAAAGAATCAAATGTCTTTCCATTTCATGCATCCCCTTTAACCGTGGTTAAGCTTAACCAACTTAAAGTTATTATTATTATTATTTATTTTTAAAAAAAAACACTAAGGTTAAATGGATGAACCTTAGGGTGAGTGAATCTTAACCACAGTTAGTGGGTATTAAAAGGGTGGGCACGAACCAATGAAGACTGGTATTTTGTTATATAGGGGAAATACACGGTAAGTTAAGCATTTTATTTAATTTTATTTATATAATGACTATCAAAAGGGAGGGCCCGTGTTTAATTTTCTTGTTTCTAAACCCCTTTTTGTAATGCAACATTAACGAATTTTATGACCACAATAGATGTATTATTAAAAAAAAAAAAGGTCGACTACGACAAAAACGTAATTATTCCCCCTCCGGCAATCGTCCTACGAAATCTATGGTTATGCTTTTCCCATGGCCAGGAAGGGGCCTACAAATTGGATTCCATCCAACCCAGCCAATGGCATCCGGGAGGTGGGAGAAAAGCCAGGCGTCACCACAAAACATGGCAGCAAAGCTCCAGAGGTTTTGAGCACTTAAGAAAGAATGAGGAATCACATCGGCTTTCTGTATACCACTATTTAGAACCATTTTCAGAGTGAAACCGGTCGGAGATCGTCCCACACAGAAAGAAAGAGCGCGGCGAAGCTACAGAAACGACTGGTTCAACTGACTAATCTAGACTAGAACTAGCTATGTCACTACCTAGGCCTTTACTGGTAGATCTAGAGCCAAGCGAAGGGAAGCTGCTTCATCGAAATAGACTTATGCCTATACTACTTAATGAATTCCGTTCCGTCTCGCGGTGCTCCTTGCTCGCGGAGCCGGCATACCAAAAAACAAAAGAGCCCTTTATCGTATCGGGAACCACTGGACTAAGCTATGTGTCCGTACTCGAAAGAATGAAATCCCCTTTCTCGAGATAGATGACAAAGAGATCTGAAGTAAGGGATCCCTGAAGAGTCTTAGGCTTTGGCGGTATTTATCATGCACTTCTCGGACTTGAGACTCTTGAAGAATCCTTTCCATTCTTCGGTTATGTATGGACCCCGTTAGTAGCGGCGAGCGAGAGCGGATTGGGGCAGTGGTCAGCACAGCACCATTGAAAAGACAGAGACCATTTCAGCCCTACAGCTGAAACGAGGCTTGCAGAAAGGCTGCGAGCCCTACTTATAAGTCTGAAGCTTTAGGCAGTAATGACTCATGAGGAATAGGGCTGCTAGTCACTAGTTCAAATAGACATTCCTTGCCGCCATTCCTGAAAGGAATGGAGTGAGGCCTTCCAAAAAAAAAAAAAAAAAACAACCCCCTGCTGGCCTAACTAAGAACCTTCAAAATCCGCTCGGCGCGCACTAACCCAAAAAAGGTCCCCCTTACTCAACATAGGGCCATCCCTCGCGTCGCGTCGCGCCCGCCGCTCTGCCTGTTCACAGGATTTATCGTTACTCATGTCAGCATTCTCACTTTTGATATCTCCAGGTGCCTTTTTCATGTCCCTCCCCAAAAGTGGAACTTTCGGACCCAAACCTGGGTGATCTATCCATGACCAGGATGAAGCTTGGGTGAAACTAAGTGGAGGTCCGCCCTGTCGGGCTCCTTCCCCCCCAAAACAAACTGTACGTGGGAGTTTCCCTTCATACAGCTCGAATCATTCTCAGATGCCCCGAGAGGCATCTTTCCTTGATCCAACCTAGTAGTAAGCGATCCGCCAAAAGCAACCAAAATATTCCTTGGTGAATCGGGCGAAAACTTGAACTATGCACATACATACTTTTAAGAAAAGGTAAAGCCAACAGACATATAGAAACTGGTGCTATTGCGGCTACACCTCCCGATTTATCAGGTATACTACGAAGAATGGCATGGATCGGTAGGAAATACAGCCCCCATACCCCCAACCCCATTAAATATTTTCTTCATATATGTACTTAGGCACCCCTAAAGACAAATTCCTGGCTCCACCCATATGAATAATCCTTCCATAGCCAGTCAGTCATAAGGTCACAAAAATTGATTCATGGGTATTGAACTTTCAAGCTTGAACAGGGTGAGTCCATATGCAGCACCTAATGCATTCGTGCTTGAAGGGTACATTAATAGCTCACATTGTGAAAATTTCTGTTGAATGCATTATCCTCATTAGAGGTAGAGATTCCATTCCATAAACCTGAATCAAGTATCATTAATGGTACTAGGGACGATGCAATAGAGGTGGTCTATGTTGATTTTGAATATGCGTTTATTCCTATCCCTCCATATGTGATAACCTTATCCTTTTAGAAAGAAATGAGTGGCAAAAGCAAAAGATTGGTGAAAATGGGCATTCTCCTATGAGACTAATTTTGAGCCGGAGTAATGTTTCACGGCATTGAAGTGGAGCTCCCTTTTTACACTAGGATGACAACATTTTGTGATTAGAGAGATAAAGACTGGAGGAATTTTGTTAACACTTTTTTTTCCTCCATAATTATAAGATTGCGACCGCCATAGTGTAAAGGAGTTCTGCTTCCTCGCGGTGAAGCGGAGCTGCTCTTGGTATTTGAATTTTAAACTGTTCTCCCACTTTTTTTGTTTGATGGCATTCTCCATCTAAATAGCCAAATAGGAAAGAGTGATAAAATCTCCGACTGTAACCTATGTCCAATAACTTCTCACGTTTAGAATTTGGAGGTAATGGAATCTGGAACGAAATAGGAAAGACACAGAATATTCTCCCAGTTAGTGTTGGTTTGGTGACCGCCAATATCCATTTGGTTTACTTGCATACTCCCCAGTATGCATGCAAAGGGAGTGTGTGGCTCTTGAATTGACCAAGCGTTCTCTTCATCAACACCAACTAGGAGAAGATCTCAAGTGAAAGAAATTGCACTAAGGGAGAATTCAATCACACTTATAGGTGTTGAATACGAGTCCCTTTTAACTCTTATTAATTGTGGATAAAATTATTTAATTATTGGGGTCCAATAATTAATAATATAATCTTGATTTTAGAAAAAAAATTAATCTTGGTTACAATTTTTTAACCCTGAAGATTAAATTTTTTTTATAAAAACAAGTTATATTGTTCAATCGAAGAATTAGTGAATTGGAATCACAGTTAATAAAGAGTAAAAGGTAAACTTGTTAACTTGCAGGGGCAATTGAATTCTCCAAGTTGAATCACAAAGTTAAATAGAAAAGGTTAATGTCAGTCTTTTGATACAATCAGACACGTGGCATCATGGCATGCTTTACAGACAGAGAGGACCTCAAGGCTATATCTAAGGAGAGATCTAATCACAGCCAATCGTGATTGAATTCAGGGAGGGTTCAATCGCTCCCACAAGTTAATAAGTGACCTTTTAACCCATATTTACCATGGTTAAGATTTCCTAATTCTTAATGTTCAATAATCTAATCTTAGTTTTCTAAGAAAATTATTAAAAAAATATTAACACTAAGAGTTAAAAATTTTTAATCAGAATTAAATAATTTTTCAAAAAACTAAGGTTAGTTTATGAACAGTAAGGGTCAGAGATTCTTAACCACTGGGTTAAAGGAAACACATGACCTGTGGGTACGATTGAACTCTCCCCGAATTCAATCACGATTGGCTGTGTTTCGATCACCTCAGTCTGATAAAGAAATCCGACCACCCCACAGGAACCTGTATTCCTGTGAACCCAACAACTAACAGCCGACAGTAATGCCACGTCATCAATTCAGATGAGACGGCGAGAACCGTCCGAACTTTGATATTTTAGATAGAGTTGGTGCAACAGGATTCGTGCAACCAACCCCCAAATAGTTGGAGATGAGGCTTGGACGACCATGATGAATTCAGGAATCAAAATCAACGGTTCTGATTGACTCACATCTTTTGTAGTTTTCGAAATAGACGCTAGAGCAGAATAATACGTAGCACATGTTCCCATGGTCCCACCACATCAAGTCTTGCCACGTCAGCCCAATACCGCCTAAAGTAATAATAGCGGTTTCCCGGTTAGAAAACCACGGTTCTCTATGTCAAACCGGGATTACAAATAGTAAAACTAAACCCGTTTTTCGTATCTTTGTAGTTTTTACTACGAGTTGCAGTGAAGATGAGAAGAAACCCTAATTTTTTTTTAGGAGAGCTTTAAAGGAGATTTCTTGGTTTTTCTGTACAATTCTCCGATTCTCGAGGTTATTAATGGCGGAAATGCAGGATTCATGTTCGCTACTTTACCGACTCTTTTAAATTTTCTTTTTTCTCCGTTTCCCGCTCTGTCCCCACATGCAAAATCCTCTTACTTGTGCGGAAAATAATAGTTTTCTATGCGTTTCAACGCTTTTCAATGATTGTTCAATGTCTTGTGCTTTGGATGCTGCTTTCGCAAGAAAAAACAGTTCACAGAAATCATCACCAAGTACGTTTCGGCAACTATTCTGAAATCAGGAGAATGTTATTGATTTCTGTCTAGTTTTTCTTCATTTCGTATTCTAGGAATTTCAATCTTTGCTCCTGATTTGCAATTTCTGTGGATTTTTTGTGTGTTTAGAGAGTTCGATCTGTGAGGAGAATTGGTGAAAGATGAGTTTTTCGATCTTTCAAGAGTTTTGAAGGGCGGAGATTGTTCTTCGATGAGATCTGGAAAGGAAGGTACGAGTTTCAATTTCCATAGTTTGGTTTAAGTAATTCTCGATTTCGCATTCAAGAAAAAGTTAAAGAACAAAGAACAAAAAAGAAGCTCGATTTCTGGTGAAGTCTATTAAAATCAACTCCTTTTGACCGAAACGGCTGATTTAAAGCCTGCAAGCTCGGTCTTTAAGGAAAATTTCAGAAACGGCTCGACTTTTAACGACGGAGTCTAGAAGTCCATGGGTTTTTTTCAAACAAAATTCTTCTTCTGCTTCTTCATCCAAAAGCACGTAGATGTGCGGGAAGGATGCTCAATCTCTCACTGAGATTCGAATAAACAGCTCGTTATTTAACGGAAGTTCTGCTTAAACTGTTCGACATTTGACCCTGAGCGAGGGAATGGACGCTCGGTTCTTTCTCTCTGTGATTTTCTTGCTCGATTCGCTTTTCAAGCAAGGGATCGCTGATCCCGTTGAAGATAAACGAGCATTACTCGATTTCGTCAACAATCTCCCTCACTCGCGCTATCTGAACTGGAATGAGAGCTCTTCTGTCTGCAACAACTGGACTGGAGTGACCTGCAGCGACGATAGCTCTCGAATCATAGCCGTCCGTTTGCCGGGAGTCGGATTTCAGGGTCGGATCCCGCTCAACACTCTCAGTCGTCTTTCCGCGCTCCAGATCCTAAGTCTCAGATCCAACGGTATAATCGGTCCTTTCCCTTCGGACTTGTCAAATCTCAAAAACCTATCTTTCCTCTATCTTCAGTTCAACAACCTCTCCGGTCCGTTGCCGTTAGATTTCTCAGTTTGGAAAAATCTCACCATTATCAATCTCTCCAACAACGCCTTCAATGGCAGCATCCCTTATTCAATCTCGAATCTGACTCAGCTCGTGGCTCTAGATCTTTCTAACAACTCACTTTCCGGAGAAATCCCTGATTTCCATATCCCCAATTTGCAACAGCTGAACCTAGCCAACAATAGACTCACTGGAAATGTGCCAAAATCTCTTCAGAGATTTCCGAATTCGGCGTTCCTCGGTAACAATGTTACTACCATAAGTTCTCCTATTCCGCTTCCTCCTGCTCCTTCTCCCGCCTCTCAGCCGTCTCCGAGATCGAGAAATGCTGGAAAACTTAAGGAATCAGCCTTGCTGGGAATCATAGTTGGCGGTTGTGTTCTGGGGTTTCTGGCATTTGCTTTTCTTCTGGTTGTTTGCTGCTCGAAAAGAAAAGCTGAAAATCGGTTCTCCGGAAAGTCACAAAAGGGTGAAAGGTCAGCGGATAAAGCAGTTTCGGGGAGCCAAGATGGGAATAACAGGCTCGTTTTCTTTGATGGTTGTAACTATGTATTTGATTTGGAAGATTTGTTGAGGGCTTCTGCTGAGGTGCTTGGGAAAGGGACATTCGGGACAGTGTATAAGGCAGTACTGGAGGAAGCTACGACAGTGGTGGTGAAGAGGCTGAAGGAGGTGAGTGTAGGGAAGCGGGAGTTTGAGCAGCAGATGGAGGTGGTTGGGAGTATTAGGCACGAGAATGTGGTTGAGCTAAGGGCTTATTACTATTCCAAGGATGAGAAACTTATGGTGTATGATTATTACAGTCAGGGGAGCGTCTCTGCTATGTTACATGGTATGTTGCTTTACTTTATTCAATTTTTTTTAAAAATTTTAATCTTTGATCTTTTCTAGATAACCAGGAATCTAGCTATTGTCATCTGTAATGTTCTTTTGGAAGTTAGTGTTTTAATGTTAGTTTGCTTGTCTAATAATTTGGGATTAGGTTCTACTATGGTTTTGATCCTAGCTATTATTTTCCCTTTTCAGGTCTTTTGATGTGCTCATTGTAACTAAACTTTCTGTTTGCTATGTTTCGAGTTATTAGAAATATTTTAGTTTTGAGTGATAATGATATGTTCATAGTATATGCAAGTTTGAATATGACAATAGAAACCTAAGAAATCCTAGTTCTTTACAATGCTTGCATTGGGCTTTAGTTTATTGAAGCAGAAAAGAATATCATAATTGCACGAAGCTCTGATCAATGCTAGTATTTAGATTTTGATCATCGGAAAATAAAACTGAACTGAATCATCATGAACTTGGTATAATTCATTTCACTTTTTCTTTCTGCAGTGCTAAGTTTGTAGGCAACTTCTGAAGTTTTCAGATCTTCATGTCTTAAATCTAGGCAAAGAGCAACCTCACAATTGATATATTATAGTGAATTGATTGAGTTTTGAGTTGGCTAGGAGTGCACTAGCCATGGAGACAGTATACCCCTGTGCCAATGTCCTAAACTCCTAAACTGTGATGTCCCTCTAGATAGGCACATACTAATAGTAGCACGGTGGAGGAACACTTGTGTTGGGAAAGAAAGGGAACAAGACATCTTAGAATAATATGACAGCCATCCTAGAAAATGTCTGGCGATCAGATATTCATTGTTGTTAAGTTGCAGCATCGGATACCACAGAAACAGGTTGATGAGTTTTCGACATAACTCTCTTGTGTGGAGTATGGCACAGGGAGGAAGGCTTCTCCAGAGAGTATTCTTGTCATGATAAGAATCCATAGCAATTTGCTTCTCTTTCAGATTTTTGGAGGGCTTGGAGGATTGCATGTATAAAGGAATGTGAGAGGTCAATTGTATTGGGAATGTTTCAGTGGAGGATCTAGAAGAAAGCAGTCCTGCAGAACGGTAGTTAAAAAACATGGATTTTCAAAGTATGATCTTGAATTGTGGTCAATTTGGCTGAATATTGGCTTTCAAGTTTTGCCTGTGATCCATGTGTTTGGGAGTTAAAAAATCTCTAGAAGACTAGAATCCTGTAAGGCTCTTCAACATCCAGATCCTTGTCAGAAGAGCGCCAGGGTTTTTGCAATTCTACTAGGTTTGCTCATCTATTTTCCATATTATTTTATTTCAAACATCACTTGGAGGAGAATCTCTTGGACCAACTGACCTCTGGAGAAGAAAATTTGAATGATTTTGTCTGCGCAAGAGCCAGCCTGTGATCTGGAAAGAAAAACTGGTCACTCTAGGTGTTCAACAATCAACGTAACAGTTGAAGAAAGGGATTTGACTTCACAAGTCCGGATCTTAGAATTCATATACTGTAGCTCCATTTTGCATGTGCAGTTGTGCACACAGCACAATTTTATGCTGTATGAGACAATTGTAACCATATTACAATCTTTTGGATATCAGAGAGTACTTGGAAAACAGTCCAAAAAAGAAAAAAGTTCATTGGTTGGGTTACGATCATCAGATAGTCAAAATTTTGGCATTAGAAATAGGAAGTCCTGGCAGAATCCCTTTGATGATGGTAGGTTCTGGAGCTGCCCACCCCGCCCCACCCCACGCCACCCAATCCAGCTATACGATGTAATGAATAGGGACATGAAGGGTATTGGGGATCTTAGATTAACACTATTCAGAAAGGACTAGCCAGTTAAACACCTTTATCCAGCATTGGCACTAAAGTCCAGATTTTACACTCTTTCTCTTGACATGCATGTGCCCAGCTTCTGTAAGAAAATTTGGGCTCTGGGAATTAACTAATACATACATCTTAGCCAAGATAGTATCTAATCATGCTGTAGAAACACAAGTCAAGACTGGGTAATTGAGTTTGACTCAAACTGGTATTAACCCAGCTGCTTGTCAAATTGCAGTCTTAGCCAACTTTTTTCGTATTTTATGTTTATAACTATGCGAAATTATGAAAATTTGTAATGTTAAGTTCTTTGATTTATTGCTTCATTTATCAATACATATAGTCGAATACATATGCATATACAATATCATCAACTTTATCCTATGTATGAAGTATGAACCATGATAATTTCTAATGAAGAATACTTACCCTTGAGAATTGAAACTAAGACTTTTGTCAGTCACGAGTCGTGACATAGCTAGTTCAATTTAGTTAAACTAAAACCAGGGACAGGTTGGTAAAGCACTTGGTTCTGCCAAGAATTCATAACAAAGTTCACTCAGATTTATTCCAATTTAACTCGGTCCAAACTCTTGACTTAGTATTATGTGTTCCATTAACTTGGAAAACAAATCTTTTTCTAGCTACAGCTGGTCAACCCAGTTGAGCTACCAAAATACAAGTCTGTGGTCTTCGCTTCCTCGGTAATCTGAAAATTAGCATTCAGGGGGTCCAGTTTGCACTGTTTGATGGACCAATGTTGGATTTTTATTTGTCCAAATTCTAAACTGATCAATGATCATGGCATCTTATGCAGTAGTCTCTTCATACCATTCACCATAAATATTTCCTAGCCTGAAATTCTATCAGGTGTAACCCATCAAATGATAGGTCTGAATCTCCTGTGTACTGTCCCCAATGCTGATAGAGGTTTGTTCGACTTTAATTCTCGTGTTTGTAATTTTGCAGGGAAAAGAGGGGAGGACAGGGTTCTTCTTGACTGGGACACCAGACTAAGAATAGCAATTGGTGCAGCGAGAGGCATTGTTCGTATCCATGCAGAGAATGGCGGGAAACTCGTCCATGGGAACATAAAATCCTCCAACATCTTTCTCAACACCCAAAAATTTGGTTGCGTGTCTGATCTCGGTTTGACGACATTGATGAATCCAGTGGCTCCACCCATCTCCAGGGCCGCTGGGTACCGGGCCCCAGAAGTGACCGATACCCGGAAAGCATCCCAGGCATCTGACATTTACAGCTTTGGGGTATTGTTGCTTGAGCTCCTCACCGGAAAGTCCCCTGTCCATGCCATGGGTGGTGATGAGGTCATCCACTTGGTACGATGGGTTCATTCTGTAGTCCGAGAGGAGTGGACAGCAGAAGTTTTTGATGTGGAGCTCATGAGATATCCGAACATTGAGGAAGAGATGGTAGAGATGCTACAGATAGCAATGGCATGCGTGGCGAGGATGCCAGACCAGAGACCGAAAATGCCAGATGTTGTGAAAATGGTGGAGGATATCAGGCAGGTTGAGACCGGGAACGTGCCATCCTCTGGAACCAAATCAGAAGGTTCTACACCACCACCTTAGGCGGTTGGGACAGAGTCCTCTTCTGTACCACAGAAAGCCTATTTCTCTTTAGTCTGTACTGTTTTCAAGTTTATTTGTGGTGTATTTTTATTTCAATTCTTCGGATGAAATGTTGGGGCCATAGCTTAGAATATTTTGGCTCTGTTTTTTCTGTTCTTTGAGAAAATTCGTGATAACAGTAGTTTTATCAACCTGACCACTAAGTATGGTCGAGTCAGGTTGGGTTTTGTGGTCAAAGGTATTGTGTTTTTTTCACAAGTTGTGTTCAATAATGGAACCATTGCTCTCTCTCTCTCTCATAAAGTGAATCTCCCATTCTAAGTTGAAATATAACAACATTTTTAGTTTCCTAATTACATTTAATTGCTTAGATGAGTGATCTAGTTTCACTTGCCTACACAACAATGCAAGCACCATCGTCGATTTCAAACTGTTTTTCTTTTTTCACATAGTACTTGAGTTTCTCGGCAAACAGACTATGGCCAGCTGGCAGCTGCCACTCAATCTGAGTTGGATGCTTTAAAAAGTAATTAGAGGGGATTAGGCGTGAAATTAAATTGATTTTCAAATCTCTAAGAGGGGGCGTTTGGATCAGATTTTATTATCTAGAATCAATTGTGATAAGAATTGATTGTCAAATAATTTCACAAATAATAGTGTTAGAGGAATATGAAGTTGAGATAAGTAATTAGAGGGGATTAGGCATGAGATTAAATTGATTTTAAAATCGCTTTGATCGTATTTCACCCTTCCAACTTATTGAGAAACAACTTCATGGCATGACGTCAATAAGAAATATATAATTCATTTAAAAAAAAAATACACACGACAATAGATTACATTTCTCTGTGGAGGTTGACTTTCAAAGCTGAGCATAAGCTCGGAGTGCAATGAGCCAATGACAGTGAATCAATCACCTTTACCATGAACCAACCATACAACACGCCCTAACATGGCAAAGAAAAGCTGATTTTCACTTCCTCAGGATCCTTGTTTTAACACCACCTGAAATCCGCATATATCAAAAGCTTCAAGAACGCACAAATACATTTAAAAGAAAGTGAACAGCTGGAGTGCTACTACTATATTAGTGGCCATCTAATGTTTCTGGTTTCTCCAGACTGATTTTAGATTCATCTCACTTTTAAAAAAATCCTCTACTTATTTTGGGGGGGGGATTCATTCAGCTTATGTCTCATCTTTTCCATAACTGCCTGTTTGGTTGCGGAGAAAATAGGTAAAAACAGAGAAGAGGAAAGATAATTTTGTTTCCTAATACAACTCTTAATTGTGTTTTTTTTCAAGTTTCTTTTCTTTTCTCTGTTTTCACCTATTTTCCCGGCAACCAAACAAGAGGTAAGGGATTAAGTGACATTAGGTTGGAGAGTCTCGCACCGCCCAATTGTCAATTGGGCGGTGTTTGATTCACTAGTGCAGTAGGCATGTACCACGGACCCCCCCCCCCCCCCCCCCCCCCCCAAAAGACAAGAGTATCACGAACCTTCAACTTCCTCAAATTGGATTTCCTTGACCAGGTTGGCAGCAGCATTGTACTCAAAACTGCACAATTATGAAAAAGCAGATTTGATGTTAATAAAACTAACAGTTTATATATGAAACAGGAGAACCAGTTCAAGAGATAACCTGAGCTCTCCAAAATATGCCTAATTACAAGGGTATATCAGGAATTACATCAAAAGTTAAATAGATAGAAATGGCCTTCTTTTATTTTCATAAGGAAAATTATCCCCTCCTAGGGTCGAGGGGGGATTTACCATCTCGCCCCCTTTTTTTGTGTCATGTGTCCCCTTTTTTACTCCTAACTGTGATTAAAATTCACTAACCCTTAGGGTTAGAGGCTTAGAGCATCTAACCTTGGGTTTTAGGGATAAAAATTAAAACAAAATAAAACCACATGGGTTAAAACTTGTTAACCAAAATTCAAAGGAGCTTTATGAGGGCGAGGAGGGGACTATTGCTCTTTTCATAACTCCCAAAGCACCCACATATTTTGGTTGCTCCAGATATCTCTTGAATCGGAGTTCCTATTCATAATGAAACATTGGAAGAAATCTATATTGCATAGACAACGGTGTCAGACATGCAAACCCACAAAAAAAAAATGTTATATGAATCACATTATATAAAATTAATTATGAAAACAAAAATTATTACAAACAACATTAAATAATGTATTACAAACTACAGTTTATCATACAATATAAATAAAACATGAATTAAAGCAAACAAACTAATGAAGTAATGAACATATATTAATTCTAAATGTTAATGCTAATCTTACAGATGATCGATAAATCGTGGTTCTTCACCTCTTTCCTTACCTGCTTCAATTTTCTAACGATGAGAGTTAATTAAAATTTGCCGAAATTTATGCTATCTTTTTTCGGTTGAAATTTATGCTAATTATTTGTAGTTGGATGCATTTTTGTATAATAAACATTAAAAGCTTATGGGTATCAAGCGTTGTTAGTGTCTGTGTTCATTTGAGTCCAAAATGCATGAATTTTTGTTGATATGAGTTACAATATGTGTGTTTGAATCCGTGTCCACACGTTTCAACAAGGGACACGCTTGTTGTCTTAAAGAATTCACACATAAGAATAAATGGTCAATATAAACATGTCATAATGAAAAGATAGTACTATAATCCTGAACTTCTTTGGTATGAGAACATAAAGCCTTGAAATTTTACAAATCATTATCTGCGAATGAAATGTGGGCCAATTCAACAAGTCCAAAGGTGGAAGTTTGCTTTCTCCTGAAAAGTGATTTATATAGGCAACCTATAGCAGACAGTTCTTAAATCTTCTACCACACAGGTCATATGGTCATTAATGAAGAATAACGGGCTATGGAGAACACTGACACAATTGTTAATGATGGCAACTGTGAGATACCTGATATCATAACATGTTCATGAAAGAACATCTAACACAATAATTGCAACCACAAAGTACCAATGGTTAAGGCAGATCACTTATATTGAGCCGTCCTTCCCACCTGTGCATTAAGCAGGTACAGGACCCACACACTAAGTGTATCACTTTCATTAGGATGGGAAGGAGCCATCCTTCACTATCTTTCATGAAGCCAGTCCAACCCACCATTTGACCCTTTGTAATGTATCTTTTAGAGGTAAACTCATTCTATTGATAGTAGCCAATTCAAAACGTGGTCCACCAATTGAATGGTCTAGACCAGCGAATCAGTAGACCACATTTACAGGGTGGGTGAAAGTATGTAACACCCTTGTCACGTACAAAATGATAATTTCATCTGGAAAAACTAGAAAGTGAAACATCTTCAGTTTATAAGGAAGGGAAACAGCATTAGTTTCTATACCTGTTGGAGAAAACAACCTCAAGTTCATAGTCGGATGTACTTTTGGTTGCTTCAATTAACACAGTAACAATCTCACTCTTTCGAGCACAAGCCATGAGACAATCATACTCAGTTGGGATGATAATCGCAAAGAAATTATCGCTAAGCTCGCTCAAACAAAGCTTATCAACAGCCGCCAGTGCTATACGCCGTTTAAGTGCATCAGATTCCGGGTCAACAATGTAAATGGCAAAATCAGTAATTAAAAGAATGCGCCGCTTCATCTTTCCTGATCCGGTGAATTTCAAAACTTTATCTGCAAAGAGAACTCGTTTGTCACCTGCAGAAACGGAAGATGGAGTTTAGGCATCTAAACCAAGTGGTTATCAATTTAAGGCCTACTAATGGTAAACATATATATGGCACAATGCAAGGGGTAGGATTTTCCATTTGACAGGTTGCACCCAGGAGATCTACACAGACAACTGCCCCAACTGGATCATCCTAACCATCTAATCTTAGCTTTTGTTTGGACAGTAAGAGAAGGAAATATAGTGAACATAGATATTATAAAAAGCTAACAATGGGATGCACCCAAACCCTGATAAAGAAATATTTGGTTTCGGTAATTTAGTCAGAGTTGACTTTTGGGCTAGGATAACTGCTAGGTGGAAGCAAATCGTCTGTGTTCTTCCCTGTGGCCTTGAGTGTTTAAAGGCCAGTATCTCGTCTTGTACGGATTTAACAGCTGTAAACAGTTGTACAAGATATCCTGCCTTCAAACACTCAGAACACGGACAATTTGGTTCCCTGCTAGGTGGGTCCCATACATGATGCTATATGATCTTTTGTGCCATTTATTAAACACCCAAAATACCCAAGATTTCGTTTTGAAGTCGCAATAGTACTCCCATTTGTAGGAACATATAATGTAAGGCCCAAACTACCCATAAAGATGGTTTTAAGTATCATGCTGAGAAGTAAGAATAGAAACATGCTAATCCGGATATCAAACCAATATTGGAAACATGCTAATCAATTCATAAGTACCCATTCAACCAAAAAAGACACAAGCTAACAATAATGAGAAATTACTAAAATCTTAAATGAAAACTTTATATTCCTAAAATAAAATAAATAAATGGGAACAAATAATAGAAATGAAAACTAACCTAAATTTCTACCCGGGATAGCTGAACCTTGCCCAACTATCCATTTGCATGGAATCAAGCCACATTAGTTCCAAGGCATTGCTAACTCTATATTTTTGGATTTTTATGATTCTATATTTTCTTTTTGATGTCCTGGAACAATTTAGGCTCATGAGGGTATGAAGCATGGATAGCAAGCTTAGATCAATCCTCTAGAATGTTTGCAGGGAACACACGCAACGTTGACATTTTTTATGGTTTTTCAAATTTATGTCAATAGACATAGTGGGCATTGTAACGCAACCACAAATTGCCCCTCACTTCCTTTAGTTCTCGTAGGTCTCCTTGTATCCCTCCTGTTGTGTGGCTGCAGTGAGATGCAACCGTGTCTGCTGAAAGAACCCAAAGTCACCCTATCTTTCATATACTTCCACTCATATTGCTCGAGCTTTGCTCAGAATCTTGGTACAGAAGCTTAAGTAACTCTGTTTTCACTGACCTTATTGCCTATGCAGTAAACTGATTACCTATAGTGCCTCATGCAGCCAATCATCCAAGAAGTTAAATGTACCACAATTTGGGTACAGGTACTCCAAAAACAGAGATCCTTTTCCTTCACAAGGTAAGAGTGCCGTACATGACTTACTGTTTAGACATGGACCATTCAAACAAAGTGGTATCCATGTATGGGAAGGTCGATAAGTTGTTGTTTCCAAGCAGTATTTGGTGGAGCTCATTAAGCAGTGGTATGTCTACACAAATGTTTTATTGTACTTGCATAAATTGATGTTCCATGTGACCTACATCACATAAGTGCCTGTTTTCCAATAACTCTGGATTGGAAGAGATCTGCTAACAGAATTTGAAGGATTGCTGCTTCCTCAAAGTCACTGGGGGCTCTTGTTGTATTGCATTTTAAAAGTGACAAAGATAGCATCAAAACATTATAAAAATGTTGAAAATACAGTACTTCAGTAGAGGTCAGAGAATTATGGGCATCACGGTATAATTTCCCTTCTTTGGGTAAAAGGCAGGCCTGTTATTAAATGGCATGCTCTGCCCAATTGAAAGAGATCCACTCAGATATGGTCAGTCAGGTTAAAACTGGCAAGTAGATTCCTTGTACTTCTGTTTTCGACTTCCCTTAAATTCAATTAGAGAAGACTAACCAAACCTTCTTAAAAGAAGTAAAATGCTCAACCATTTCACATGGTTTGGGTCTGACTATGTTGTCGAAATCTTGAACACTGTGTCACAATTGGGCTCAAACAGATAGCACGAAAACAAATTCTGTATTGCTGTTAACTACCCGGTCTTAGAAGCAACTTATAATTTATTGTATTTGTGAAGAGAGAGTTTTATTAATAACATTGAGCATAGTAACAAAGTTCTATGATTTTATCAAAAAATCACAAATAATACACGACTTTTTCATCGAACAATTAAATCCTGAACTATTCATGAATTTTGAAAAATCAAGACTTTTTAAAAAACGTTCGAAATTCACAAATTAATCACGACTTTTTGAAAACCCCAAATAAATATCTAATATATGAAATATGTGTGTTAAAATTTTTACAATTAATATCTTATTTAATATATTTTCATATCTTGCCTATTTTTTATCGATTTATTCTTGAATTTTGCCAATTTTTTTTCAAAATTTTTCCTAGATGAATAATTTCGAACTCCAACTTGATAACTATGGTTGGAAATTGGTATCATGTTACTTTCTCTTTATGATTATTAACTTTATTTTTTATTGTTTCCCTAAGTATTCCCGACTTTGCCGATTTTTCCCGAACTAGACCCTTGCCGAACTATTCCCGAACCCCAACCTTGTTACTATGACAGTGAATAAGTATACACAGTTAAGCATGAAAGCAGATGCCATATAAAGGAAAAAACTAAACCAGATACTTATATCAGAAAAAAATTCAAACTTTTATATATTTGCAAATGAAAAATGCCAGATGTTGCAGCATGGAATCAGTATACTTCAATCATTCAAACCAACCAACTCCACTTCGAAATGAATTGAAATGAGCATTACCATATTGAAAGTAATGGCAATCAAACTGACAACAAAAAATAACTACAATTAACATAGAAATGTGTTACAACATCAAAACGTACATTCATTCATAGAAGCATTTGAACCTGAAATTTCCCAACCGAATAACTCAAAATAACACAAATCGGGACAGGATCCCATAGAGGATAGGATTCTTACTAAAAAAAAAATTCAAACTTCATAAATTTCATCAGATTGGAACCTAGAATGGGAAAAAAAAAAAACGACCCTCTACCAGATCATTGGATTTCCAAATTCAGAAAAAAAAAGAAAAAAAGAATCAAAACAGTACAAAAATCAAACATTGATGAGAATCGTATTGGAATAATACCTTGTCTCTCCAGGATCTTCATGAGGTAGGGTTGGGAGGGAATGTCAAGATAATCTCCTCTGTAATCTCTGTGAAGCGAAGCTTTTCTTCGGACCTTGAACCCCATGAAAGGCTCTTGGTCTTCGGTGACGTTCTCTGAAGGTTTCAATCGGAATCCCCTCCCATTTGGTTTTGCTAGGGTTTCAGAAACATCATCGCCGTCGTATCTATCGAATTGAGGAGCTTCGATTTGAACTCTGCGATTCGATTTGAATTTATCCATTGCGGACCCTTCGATATTCTTCTCTAAGAAAATGAAATGATTTACCGATCAATAAAAATATAATAGTTTCTATCTTTTATCGAAAAAAAAAATATAATAGGAATCCACAAATGGAATGTCCAAGTGGATAAGACTTAGTGCTGTGGAGCACCATGGTGATTCAATGAGCACCATAGGCTAATATGGGCCCCGCTGACCATTATGAGGTGTAATCAAATTCAATAGCCATCAATCACAACACACGTATTCTTTTGATCTTGTAAATTATGGTTAAGATTCACAAACCATTATGCTATTTGGTTGCTGAGAAAATAGTTGAGAACATAGGAAAGAAAAGAAAAGTTCTAGTTTCTAATACAATTATTAGTTGTGTTTTGTCTCATTTTATACTTTGTAGTGCATTTAATTCTTCTAGCTCAATTGCAATTAGACAGGTTTTATACCCGTTTGAACAGAAGATATTGGATCACAACCAATTGTGATTGAACTAGGATGAATTCAATTGCAGCCACTGGCCACTCCATCAACACATGTCTCTTTTAATCCCTATTCACTGTGTTTAAGATTCACTAATTCTTAAGATTCAAAAATCTAATTGCAGTATTTTTTTTTTTAATTAACCCTATATTTGTTAAATGACCCTATTTTTTAAATTCTAAAGACCGATGTTAGATTGTTGAAACCAAGGTTAATGAATTTTAAATCATGATTAATAAGGGTTAAAAGGGATATGTGTTCACCTTTGGGTATGTTGAACTCTCCCCGAGTTCAATGCCATTGGCTGTGATTCAATCACTAAATTTATATCCCCAATACCCAAGGCAGGGAGTGGACATGGCCCCCAATTTTTTTTTAAAAATTGTAATACATTATAGTTATAGTTTTTTTTTTTTTAAATACATAATATCTAGATTTTGTATAAAATGCCTCAAACTGTAAATTTTTTTATATGTATAATATAAAGGAATTGATACGCATTGTTTCCCTTTTAACCCTAGTTAAGATTTCTTAAATTCGGAATTAAATATTTAAATAAAAATCAAGGGTAAATGTATAAATCCTATGAGTGAGTGAATCTTAACCACAGTTAATGGGTGTTAAAAGAGATATGTGTCAAGTAGTGGAGGTATGCGCGTTCCACCCAATGGAACGCGTGTGAGAAAAAAAAATCTCCATAATATAAAAATATAGTTAATTTTAGATTGATGATTAGCCTACCCCGCATTTGACAACATAATCAAATGTCTTTCCATTCCATCTCCTTTAACTGTGATTAAGCTTAACCAACTTAATGTTATTATGATTTTTTTCCTAAAAACCAAGGTTAAATGGATAATCCATAGTGCTAGTCAACTTGAACCACAATTAGTAGGGCATTAAAAAGGTGGGTAGGGCCTAATGATGACCAGCATTTTGTTAAAGAGTGGAAATCGGGGATAAGAAGCATTTTCCTTAATTTTATTTATGTAGTGATTATATTAAAAGAGTGGTCCCATTTTTTTTATTGCCACAAGACTATTTTTAACATGCAACATTAATGGATTTTATGACCCGATGGACTCATCACTAAAACAAAAACAAAAAAAAGAAGAAAATACATTTACACCACCTGAGATTTGATGAAAATACATTAAGTATCCTTATTTTTTCAAAATATTGACACTTACACCCCTTATAATAGTAATGTCATGTGATAAAGTGGTATGAATTATCAAAAATGTCTTACACTAAGTTATTTTCCACTTTTCTATATATGAAATTCAAAATTGTCCATCATTTTTAAATGAAGCCAAATTCTCTAAGGGTGGCCACGTGTCCTTTTTAACATCCCTTGAGGTGAGGTGGCCACATGTCCTTTTTGACCTCTTAAATGAAGTTAGATTCACCCATCCCTAGGGTTCACTTGTCTATCCTTGATTTTTTTTTTTTTTAAATATTAATTATTATTTTTAATTTAAAAATTATTTTAAAGCTTTTTTAATATTAAAAAAAAGAATTAATATTTTTAAAAACAACCAAGGATGGGTGGGTGAATCTAACCCTATTTAAGGGGTGTCAAAAAGGACACTTGGCTACCTCAAACGGTGTCAAAAAGGACACATGGTCACCTCAAGGGTTCACCCGCCCATCCTTGGTTTTTTTTTTAAAATATTAATTCTTTTTAAAGTATTTTAATATTAAAAATAGTTTAAATTTTTTTAAAAAATTAATATTTAAAAAAAAAACAAGGATGAGTGAGTGAACCCTAGGGGTGGGTGAATCTTAACCACAGTTAAGGGGTGACAAAAGTGACATGTGGCTACTTCAAGGGGTGTCAAAAAGGACACGTGGCCACCCCTAGGGTTCACCCGCTCACCCTTGGTTTTTTTAATAAAAAATTTAATTTTTTTTTTTAATATTTAAAAAGTCTTAGAAACAATTTTTTAATTTTTTTAAAAAATTAATATTTAAAAAAAAAAACCAAGAATGGACAGGTAAACCCTAGGGGTGGGTGAATCTAACCCCATTTAAGAGGTGTCAAAAAAGACACGTGGCTACCACAAGGGGTGCTAAGAAGGACACATGGCAGTCTCAAGAGGTGTCAAAAGGACATGTGGCCACCCCTTGAGGATTTGACTTTATTTAAAAATGATGAGATAATTTTGTATATGAGAAAAATGACAACTTTAGAGAGGGCATTTTTGGTAGTTCATACCATTTTATCACATGACATCACCATTTTGTGACTAACGGTCAAGTGATGGAAGTGGTGTAAGTGTCAATATTTTGAAAAGTAAGGTACCTAATGTATTTTCTGATACTTGAGGGGGTCTCTGTGTATTTTTATCAAACCTCAGGCTGTGTAAATGTATTTTCTAGCCCCATACCCAGCACATTGATATATGTACTTTCGCCCCAAAGGAAAATTTTAAGGGTCTGCCCCTAACAATACGCTTGTAGGGGAGTGCTAGTCGTAGTCTCGTATTTAGAAAATTTTCTCAAGTTTAAAGGTGACTTGTCATCGTGACCTTGCAATGGGGAGTAGGGATGGCAATGGGGCGGGTTTGGCCAGGATGTCCCCTCCCGACCCCGCCCCTAATGAAAAACTCCTATTCCGAACCCATCCCAAACTCGGGGCGGGGATGGGCGCTTCAAAATTTTCAAAACAGCTATTAAACCCATCCCTACCCCTCATATTTCATACTATATCTATTAAGAATCAGGTAAATTTAATATTAAAGTAAGAGTAAATTAATGATTTGACATTATAAACGGAATAGGACGGCTTAAACTCATCCCCGACTTGAACCCAACTCAGATTTAACATCAAATTCCCAAACTCGTCCTTACCTTGTTTAAATGCTCTCCGAACCCATCCCATTTAAGGTGGGGTGGGACGGGTTACCTGATTAGCCCGGCGGTTGCCATCCCTAATAGAGAGCACAAATCGTTTGGGCGAGGCCAATAATGTAACTGGTATTAGGCAACCTCTATCCTTCTAAAGATCACAGCCAATTGAGAATGAATTCGGGACAGTTCAATTGCACCCACATGTCAACTTGTGTCCTAGCTAACCCTTACTAACTATAGTTAAGATTTACTAATCCTTAGGGTTTAATAATCTAACTTTGATTTTAGAAAAAATATTAAATTTTTTTAAAACTCTAATTAAGAACTATTAACTCTTAGGATTAATAATTTTTTTTTAAAACTTAACCTAAGCCAGTTTGGAGAAATGTGAAACTAAAGAAGGTTGGAACTAACAATTTCACTAATTTATTCAGGTTACTGCTAGGCACCACGCGGCATATTAACAATTGGGTGGCGCGATGGATGTGTCCCGAGTTCGATCGTAATTGGCTGTGATCTTCTCTTCTAAAACTCACCCTGTGTCCCTTTGAACACCCTTAATTGTGGTTAATATTCACCACCCGGTAAAAAAATAATAATTTTATTATCCCTAAGGGTTATTAAATCTGAACCCTAATGTGTTGCAGTCAAGTGAGTGGTTAACCGGCCGCGAGTGAATTATGGTCTGTGGCGTACCTGTCTTCAAAATTGTCAAGTGGGGCCCACAGAAAGAACGACCAATCAGGGGTTTTGCTTCAGTGTGCATCAAAGCAGAGCTGATTATAATAATAAAACTCGTTTTATCCCGAGATTGCCCCAATTCCTCCGTTGTCACAACCAAAGGAAGGAGGGTCGAGTTTCTCAGCTTTCCCTCTTTCCTCCTCTGCTCTTCATTTCTGCAACCCTCCCTTTTGTTCTCTTTCTGAGCCGATCTAGGGTTTCGGAGTCTTAAGGTTTTCCCATGGCTTCTAAGCGGATCTTGAAAGAACTCAAGGATCTCCAGAAGGATCCTCCTACCTCTTGCAGCGCAGGTATCATCTTCAATCGAAATCCGCAAGTGTCTTCCTTTTTTGGTTGATTTTTGTGTTTCTTTGTTGGTTTCCGAGTTTCTTAGTCTCGATCTGCGAATTTCCTTTCTGCGATTCATGATGTATCTTTGTGATTTTGTTTGATACTTTTTCTGTTCAGTTTTAGTAATGTCTATCAAATTTTGTTGTAAAAGTGAGTGGTATTGTTGATTGTTCTCGGATTACTGGTTTGATTCCGCGTGGTAATTATTTTATTTCTGAATAATACAATAATTTAATTGGATTATAGTGGTTATTGAGTTGTGGTGTTCGTGGATCGGCATCGAGTAAGATGAAGAAAGGGAAGGGAAGATTTGAGTTCCTCGGATTCTGTCGCAAGTCTTCTGTTTGTAAAGCTAGTGGAGCATTTCCTTCTGTGCATGAGAAAAAAAAACAATTTTTTTACTTATGGGATTTAGAAGATCACTGTCATATCTCATCCCAGTGCGTCCTCGTAGGGAGTAAATGTTTTAAGTTTGACTGGAATCCCCTATACGTATTTGTATGTATATTTTACTTTGTATGGCCATGATTGGAGGGTTGTAAGCAGGTGTACCATCCAAAGCTACATCTCTACCCACCTGGAGCTATATTCATAATCGCATACTGTGTTTGATTGTATTCTTTGTCACATACAGGGTGGTGATCGTTATAATGGCATATACTTTTTTTAATAGAAAGAAAGCAATTGCACTGCTCAACTGCTAGAAAAGATATATAAGGTTGTACTAAAGGAATTTAATCCTTCAACTGTTTAAGTGAGTGTGCATATTTGTTGTTAGTCTCTCTTAATACAAATTATTAGTAGATTGGACTATCCAACCTTGCCCTTTTTGCTTTTCCAACAGTCTGTCCTTCAATTCTAAGATTGGTACATTGGTTGAAAATATAATCTAGATCATAGTTACTAGAGCGAGAAACGGGAAGCGAAATTTAAAAATCTGTGGAATGAGAAATGATTAAGAAGCGATCGAGGATAATTTAGTTAAAGCTTAATGCTTAGGGTTGATATATATATATAAATGTGTGTGTGTGGTTGTTTATTACTTTTGTATTACTTTCTCATAGACCCTTACGGCATAATATATTATATAATAATATTATGTTATCTAAGGTAGACCCCTCTTCGTCTTCATATAATTGACGATTCCCAACCGCTTCTAGGAAGCGCTTCACTTATGGGAAGATCACTTCCTCATTGCTTCCCACCCACTTCTCGGAAAATGGGGAAGTCGAATGGAAATAGCTTCCTAAACGCGCTTCTTGGGAAGCGAGCTTCCCACTCTGTACATAGCTTTCCTACAACTACGATTTGTATTATGCACCCAATCACAAGTATTTTCAGCTGTAAGGCTTGACCAAATGTAATTTTATATTCTGTTTTGTGGGATTTTCTTTCATGTGCAGCACAATGATTCATTATCTAGGCAGAGAATTGTTCTCTTGAGAAAATGGAATCAATTACAGATTTAACAACCAAAGAAGATGTAAAAGTTTGTGTTAAAAGAAATTCAATTTGACTACTATTTTATGAATTTATGTTGCTTGTGAGTTTTCACTTGAGAAATAATATTAATAGGTTGAATTGAAATGATACAAATACAACCTTGCCTTTCGTGCGTCTCTAGATGATTGTTCTTCAAGTCTTAGATCAGGATATTGGTGGATAAATATTATCTGGGTCACCAGCCATCACCAACTTTTTTTTGGGGGGCTACACAATGAGGGTAGCCCTCCCATGAACCCCCCAACCTTGATGTAGGTGGAATTCGATCCCAAGTATATGGTACGATGCCAAGAAACTTTACCAACTAAAATAGCTGACACCTACTTTAGGAATTATTAGATATAGGGTGTGTCTGATTACAAAGCTAATATTGCTTGTCAAGACTTTTTGTGAACCCCCATATTATTCTTTGTTTAGGTGTGACTTCATGGTAGGGATTGCACACTACATAATGTGCCTCCTAAAAGTTTGTTGATTGTTTTTTTTCCTCGGATGTTTTCTTGTAAGTGATGTCGAGAAAAACTTGGTTTCCAGTTGCGTGGGCTGCAATTGTGGCAGAACATCAACTTTGTTACTAGACATGCCCCCTAAATAGTATTAAACTTCCAAGTTTTATCATGTGTCTTCTCAAGAATCTTATCCGCAGATGATCTAGCCTCAAGTGATTCAGTAAATTACATAAATTCTGTTTCTATTTCATTCTTGTGGACGTACATTTTAAAAAGTGGCACTTCTTTACGCAGTGCTGCGCTGTTTTTATTTTATCCATGTTAGTTTTTTTTTATCTCACAAGTATAACTTTTAGAAAAACAATAATAACCTGCGATCATTTGATTTTGACTTCTATGGTGGTTATAGAATTTTCATCTCTCTCTCTCTCTCTATATATATATATACACACACACACACACACACACACACATTTTTATAACAATTTCTAAACCAACACTCGTATTTGGTGCAAAAACTTTCTTATAAAAAGTTAAAACCCCTCAATTTCTTATTTGAAGTAAAAAAAGGTTGTGTCCATCTTAAATTGACTTATGTACCTTCATGTAGATTATTTTATGGCCCTTCTTTTTTATTTTTTGCCTCGCTACCTTTAAAACCATCATTTAGAAGTTTTGTTTGTGCACCCACTTAAAGAATCTTTGTCATATGAGATATAGGGTGTTTATTTTCTAAGAGAAGCTATTCTCACAACTATTGCTTCTAACCTTTTATCTTTCAATATGTCAACCAAATTTGAACTTTTCTTTGACATCCTTTTGGATCTGACCACCTTTCTTTTGTCTTGTAGATCAAACGATCACACTTATCTGTTGCTTACTGATTATATAAATCTTGCATTGATTTACACCATTCCTTCTAATGGAAAAGGCATTTTTGTATTTTTCATTATCTATGAATTATCTTTAATTTTAAATATACTCACTATTTCAACAATATTTTTTTTTTTATAGAAATATAATAAATGGAATTATTTTTGTTCGCTTAAGCTTCACCTAGTGACCCTAATCAATGGCCGAGCTGAGCATGTAATAGGCATGCTTACAAAACCTTAATTTTTCTTTTTCCATTTTATAACTCAGATCAAGGGTTCAGATTGCTTGTCTTGAATGGACGAGATTAAAGCAATCATTCTTCTCTCACAAAACCGTTAAATCTAAGGTTCTAAGCAAACCCTAAACTTTTTTTCCCATTTTTATTCTTTAGATTAAGTGTCCATATTACTTGTCTTAAATGGATAAGATTAAAATTCAATATTAATTTTAAATTTTGCTATGTACTTAAACAAAATAATATAGGCTCATCATGATATTATATGCATATGCTCATGTAAGAAATTTATTATTATCTTTTATCGAGCCGAGCATGTAATGACTCGAGCACATGCGTGTCGATCTTGACTTGTTAAGCAATCGAGCTCAAAAATCAAGCTCAAGCTTGACCTGTTTATTAAATAAACAAGCTCGAACGAGCTACTAGCTCAGCTCGAGCTGTTTGTTAGTGGCTCGGTTCATTAATCAGCCCTAAATTGATTCGGTTTTTAGCCACGCCTGCCAGTAATTCCAATTCTTTAAAATTGGCTTTACCCATATTTCCACATTTTCCAATTATTTATGATTTGGATATCTATTGTAAATCATACTCTCTGTGTGATAATAACTTTCTCAATGTTCTATGGCATTAATCTATATAAAATTTGTCGTATTTTTAATTCTAGACTAGATACTCGATCCAATCAATCCAATACTAATAAGTAAAAATTTACTGGAAAATTTTATTCTCTTTATTGAAATCCATTTAGTTATAATAAAGATGATTAATGTTCGCTAAGATGAGCCAAACTGAAAAAGAAGAAATGGACCCAACAAACACGGGTTAGTAAATCCAATATCAAATTATCCTTTTGGGTTGGAACAACTACTTGCTAAGATGGGCATTGTTACAAATCTCCTAAGAAATTCCCAATTTCTCATGAGAAAAATATCTAAAGTTTAAAACTCCGTTTTTATCATGACATTTTTAAAATCTCGTGAGAAATATAATTTTCTCTTTTTATCCCGTTAATATCGCGAGATTTAGCCAATATTTAATCGATATTTTAAGAATATTGTGAAAAATACACAATGTTGTTGATTTTATGAATTTGTAACTGTGATATTTATTACTATTTTATGTAATTTTAAAATATATTTTTAATCATTGCTGAGATTTAGACGAGAAATACCCTAAACAAATTCAGATTTGAAAATCTCCCGAGAAAAACTTCGGCCGATAGAAACTTGATAACGAAATTTGTAACACTGGATGGGCCCAATTGAAAAGAAGAAATGGGCCAAGGCAAGCTCTCAGTCTCACAGTAAGGGAGACGCAACTAAGCCTAACTCATGCCCTTCCTCTTCATGTAACCAGAACAGTTGCTGCCATTGTAAATCATATGTGAAACCAAGGAGTTCAACGAGTGCAAACTTGACACCAATTAGAATGATCGAGGGCTCTAGATGGTTTCCGTCTGGGCATGACATGTTAGAGGGTCGAGGATTCATGGTTTCAAGCAGTGATCATTGGCCGACAACAGAGGATGGTTAACGTGGGTAGTGGAGGGTGGATCATCATCAAATGCTGACGTGCAGAATAAGATGGTGACTCCTAGAGATGTGATGGGGGAATTGAGGCATCAGATTGTGGATTACTTTTGGATTGTGTTGGAAACGGTTCTTAAGATAAGTTCAATCTGTCTCATCAGAGGCCTCAGTTTAGATGCCAATTCAAGCAAAAGGACCTAAATCATCCCCTCAGTCTTTTTATGGTAGTGTGCGTTTGGAACCAACAGGAACCGCCTTTCGGAACTGACTGTACTGGGCCTCTACTATCTGACCCATCACTAATTAGCTTCCTGAAGTAAGCGAAAGATTGTATCCACTTGAGAAGGCTCAAAGATCTCTCTCTCTTTCTCTCTCTCTCTCTCCCTCCCTCTCTCTCTCCCTCTCTTTTTTGGACAAGGGTGGGATGGTTATATATTTGATTTGACATTTAGAAAGAGACCATGACTGCTTAAATGTAAAGCTAAAATAGCTATAGATTAAGGAACTCAAGGCTTCAAACTTAAAGTAGTTTGACATTTCTGTTGTGTATGTTTTCAATACTGATTTCAATTTGCATTAAGATTTATGTGTCTTGCTTCCCCAAATACAAAGTAAGAATGCTTGATTGTGGCAAAACTGAGGCTGCTCAATTGAATCTGAGTTGGCAGCAAGTCCTTTAACATTGTGTGGACGATTAAAATGTTCTAGACCCTTAGATGGAAATTCAAAGTTTGAAATTTGAATGATGCATTGGGGCAAATGAAAGTAATGGTGATATTATAGAAATCTCAGTGACAAAAGTAGTCTTCTTGTAAATCGAATTGGAGGAGGATCTGTAAATTTAATTGTTTTTGGGGATACTAGGTGAAAAGTGCGAGGCATGTGATTTCATAATAGCATACAATCTTATGAATATAGACAAATGAAATGAATTTTGAATAAATAACATGCATGCCCACTATGATCATAATTCATCTCATAGGATTTGGTGGGGACTACGATCATATAGAATGAAGCTAGGAAATAATGATCATTTTGAAGCGCCCATGAGAAGGATGGAAAGTGCTTGTTTTGGAGTATTTCAGAACCATTGTGTTTCGACATGCTTAGATGCTGATCTTACAGGTTCACATTTGAACTGCTTGAAGCAACTGGACTTCTTATATCGTGCTTAATTGTTCATGCAAATCTTATGGTGTATAATTTGAATGAATTACTCTCTTTTAAGTAACCCCAAAGAATTTGGAGACATTGTCCCTGATATTTTATTGTTGTTTATTCTCCTTTTATTTGCCTTACCAATAAAAAAACTCACTTTTATTTTCCTTCATTGGTACATTTTGCAGGACCGGTCGCTGAAGACATGTTTCACTGGCAAGCAACAATTATGGGTCCTCCAGACAGTCCTTATGCCGGGGGGGTCTTTTTAGTTACTATTCATTTTCCTCCAGATTATCCATTTAAACCACCTAAGGTACTGCATCGGCTTTAATTGACCGCACTGAATTTATTTTGTAAAATTAATATTTCAAAATACTAATTGAACTAGGATTCTCTTTTAGCTAGGGTTTTTTAAAAGTTATACTTTAAAATGGAAAAACTACATCTAATGTTTCATTTTCTTTTTCCAATGTTCCCAAGACTTTTATTGATAAAAAATGTCCATAAGCCTATTTTTATCAGTAAAAAGATCATATATATTGTAAATATAGAGAGGAGGAACAGTAGAAGAAACAAGAAGGGATCACCAGGGAGTGAACCCAAAATGAAAAAAAATAAAAAGTACAGTTTATAGCTAGAAAATAACATGTTAGTCATCACCCAAGACAATTATTACAGAAGGAAGTAGATACAAAGGAACATATAAAGCATAGTTCATGAGGTTGTGAACCAATGTAAGGTACAAAAGTAAAGAAAGATAGGGAATCCCATGCTAACCTCCAAATAGATGCCCCCAACGACATTACAAAATTCAGGCAGACATCATGCCTAAGCTCACCCCCTCCTGCCTTGCTGAGCACTATTACACCAAAGAGCGGATTCTAGCACAAATACGTAGGAGAGGAGAGGGAGAGTTATCAAAAACTCTCCTATTCCTCTCTCTCCAGATGGACCATACTATATGACACCTGGTAATATCTTCCACAACACCAATCTTGACCCTTCCCCACTTACCAAATCCGAGTAGGATAAGAAGTTGTGAAAGGAAGAGAGAAAGACCCAGGCCACACCCACACGGGAGAGAAAGAAACTCCAAATCTCATGAGCTATTAGAAAATGCAAGAGAATCTACTTGGAGGTACATAAAACTTGAGTATCTGAACTCCTCTTTGCACGATATCCCACTAGATATCATATTTTTTGTTCTCAAGTGTATTGTGTCAATAGATGCAAGAATCCCATAAAAAAACCTATGAGTTTGCTCTTTCTAAAGGTACCATACCACTGCCCCAGGAAGGAGCATAGTTAGTTAATTCGTGAATGATACACAAATTATTCGCGAATGAACCAAAAATTTCATGTAGCGTATTGGTCAGATGTCCATTTTAATGATTCAGACATGTACGCGTTGGTTTGAACCCATCCAAATTATTTGTGGATGATCCGCGAATAGTAAGTGAACGTTTATATATTAAGGAAAACGGTCAAGTCCGAACTTTTGTTCTCTATTGAGCTCCTGTATGCAGATTGCCATCTACCTCTCTCCTCAATCACATGCTCATCTTCCCTCAATCACTGACCGACCAAATCGCCGGACTGCCAAAGGTTAGTCTCTCCCCCCTCTCTCTCTCGAGCGCATATGCAGGTGTAGCATGCTTTGTTTCTCTTTTTCTTTTCTCCTGTATGCAGTCTGCCATCTACCTCTCTCCTCAATCACATGCTCATCTTTCCCTCGATCATTGACCGACCAAATCGTCAGACTGCCAGAGGTTGGTCTCTCCCCCCTCTCTCGAGCACATATGCAGGTGTAGCATGCTCTGTTTCTCTTTTTCTTTTCTTTTTTCGATCTCTCTCCCTTATTCATCTGTGTCTGTTTCTAAAACCGTTTAGCGTATGCTGCCCACCGTCCAACCTGATTACTTCTTTCCTTTGCGTCTGTTTTTTTTTATCGGTAAACACGCAATAATATAAATAAGAAAGAATCCGGATACAAGGACTACAAACAAGCAAAGCACCGAGAGTTTACAAGACAATAAACTCAAGGAAGACTCAGCACTGAAGACCCTCCACGACCCCTGGCAACATGCCCCCCCCCCCCCCCCCCGCCCTCCCTGATATCAACCTCAGTTTAGAACCGCCCGAATCTCCTCCCTATCATGGTTTAGACCTAACCAATCCAACACTACCAACCGCACCTGAGCACATATACGAGAAGGAGACGCTGAAGAGTTTTCAAAAACTCAACGATTCCTTTCTTTCCAGACCATCCAAGCGACAGCTCTCGGCAACACTGACTACATGGCCTCCACCACACTCTCCTTCTTCTCCCTATGCCAAGACTCTAAGAAGTCAAAGAAAGACTCGGGAAAGACCCAATCTACACCCAGGCGGGAAAGAAAAAACCCCAAATGCCTCCCACTATAGGACAGTGCAATAATAGAGGACCCACTGACTCCTCCGATTGAAGGCACAGAAAACACTTATTAGCCAAACTCCATCTTCTATGCTGCAGATGATGGCAAGTGAGAATTTTGTCTAAAGCTGCATTCCAAAAGAAAAAAGATACCTTGGAGGGAATGTCTGGATGCCAAACTACCTTATGAGGAAACACACTTCGGTGAGCTGGTCCCAACAACTGAAACAAACAGTTTTGACTCATACTATGAAGTCTCAACAGTCAAAATTGTTGCATGCCTTCGTTTGTTACAACTACTACCATATTTGGACTGTGAGCATCTCTATGATAGAGCATTACAGCTACTACCATACACCACCCAAAAGCACTCCTATGCCGCCCACCTTCCGGTCTATCATTCATCTCTCGAAATACTCTTATCATATTTGGACTATTAATTTCCATTGTTGAACATCGCTTGACACCCACGCCGCTACCCGTTCATGTTTACTTCATTGCCTGTTGATCTCATCTCATTTACTCCATCGCTAGCCGCTAATCTGTATCCCACCACACCATTGTTATTTTTCACTGAATTAACATCTACTACAAAACAGAAAAAAGAAAAACTTTTCTCATGCTTTAGAGATGAAGATTTTCTGAATAATGGGCTTCTAGTGCTTTTGGGTGGTGTATGAAGTCCAATGATAAGAGATTATAGTTTGATGAGTGAGGAGAGGGTAGTTTGAAGAGGTGAAAGACTTAAGTAGGAAGGCATGTGAGAAGAGAACTTGTTTGGAATGTGGTCTTTTGGTGGGTTTTCACTAGTCAGTTGTTTGAAGAGAGAGAATAATTCCATGGCTTTTTCTATTTTGTACGTCATGAGATGAGAAAGAATATAGGCCTCTTTTAATATTTTGTACGTCATGATATGAAGAGAAAGAATAATTCCACGAGAAGAGAACTTTTTATTTTTTATTTTTATTAGATTATAGGCCTCTTTTAATATTTCATTGGATGAATGTGAATATTTTTTGAATCTTAAATTATGTCATTAGATAGATTTGAATTGTAGATATTTTTATTTTAAGTTCTTAGTTTAATTTGTTTATTAAATTTGATCTATTTTATATTTTATTTATATACCTAGATCACTTATCTTTATTTATTTGGTTACATAAAAAATTAGATAAAAGGTAGCATTATACATGTATTTTATATGTTTAGCTGAATATTTGAACGGATTGTAAGTCTTGGCCCGAATTATACTCAAATTATTTCCGTACTGCACTTCTGACGTAATGCCTTTTTTTTACCGAATTTTAAAATGAAACATTAAATAAATATTTCAAATTATACACGAATAATTTCTGTACTGAATTTTTTCCGTACGCCTAATTACTAACTATGGGAAGGAGAGAACAAAGAAGACAACCATCAGGATGTACCCTTACCATCATAGGCCAACAGGATTGGAAATCCTGAAAGGTATGGGGGAAGACCCAATTGATCTCCAGCCTGGATAGAAAGTAACCCCATATGTCAAATGTCCCCAAGGCTTTGGATTTCTTAGTCAGCAGATGCTGGCCTAGACCCCTAACCAACTAGCAGTTCTATGTTTCTTATTTTGATGGAATTGTTTCTTATTAACTTTTTAACTCATAACTTGGGTAATTGGGTTGGCATTTAATTTATTTTCAAACTTACTTAAGATTAGTATATATTAATGGACATGTGATATTTCTTTAATTTTTACCATTTAAAAAATGAACTGGTTTATACTATTAAATTCCAAAGTTAAAGATAATATGTGATTTTCTTTGTCCTATCCCCAATTACTCTAGGCTTGCTTAGTCACCAGATGCTCATCTAGAACCACGATCTGGGTCAAAACCTGTCCTTACCTACTAACTCCATGGTTTTAAAAAAGGCCGAAACTGTTACGTAAAGCCCGTTACATAAAGGTTTCGGTGACCTCCGATACCCGATACCGTACCTTTACCCATTTATCCCGAAACAAAACCGTAATGTCCGAAACCATTACGTAACGGACGTTACGCCCGATACGTAAAGGTTTCGGTCGTAGGACTGGGTTCCGAAAATTCCTAAACTCATTCTAAAACCTTATCTTTGCTTTCTCTCTTCTTCTCTACCCATTCTTAGTACATTTTTTTCTAAAAATGCTTTTGTTTTTTGTTAATTAACAACTTGATTTGAAGTTTAATTCATAGATTTGAAAGAATCCAAGACATGTTCTTTATTTCGTTTATGTTTCAACCTTCGACCCATCTAATTTCCTTATTTCTAAATTTTTTGTTTCATATTGGATTTAAACGTATCTTGTTACTTATTTATTATATTATTATTTTTTTTCTATTTATTGGATTTTTTTAAGTAAAAAAGAAAAAAAATAAGTAAAGGCCGAAACTGTTACGTAACGGCGTTACGTAAAGGTTTCGGCTGTGTCCGTTACGATGTCCGAAACCGTTTTTTTAAACCTTGACTAACTCACTAACATCAAGCTTGCCTACTGAAAAAGAACATTGACATTTTTTTTAATCAGTAACCATCAAGTATATTATAAATGAGTAACAAGAGTACACAATATAGCAGATATAGAGATACAAGTATGAAACTTGGAAAAAAAAAAGACAGAGGACAAAGTCTAAAAAGAGATTCCTTGGAGTGAATGTGAAATAAGCTATCAAAAACTGACAAAACAATCTAGGCAAAATCTCAATCCAGTAAATCTTCCAGATCCACCCCAACTCGCCGATTGGAGCACCATTCTAAGACAAGCATTCTAATACGTGAGCATTTGCATAATGGGGTAGAGGGAGAGTCCTCAAAAACTCTCTTGTTCATCTATAGCCAATTTGACCACGAAATGGCTCCGGGAAGACCGACCAAATAACTTCCCAAGCACTGTATACACTAACTAAGAAGTTGGTGTTTGATAGTTTGTTGAAAGGATATTGTTAAATGCTTTGCCAATGTACATGACATTAAAGGATTCTAATTTAACTTGTATTAGTGAACAATTGATCATTTAGCCTAGTGTGGTACTGGTATTATACAATCCTGTTGCTAGTATTTGTGTTAAGGGACATTTATGGTGACACATCACCGCAAATATCATGTAATTTAAATAGTTGCAACAAACTTGTATTATATACTGCATCAAGCTTGAACCGAATATGTCTCTGTGAGCCTGGTTACATTAGAATGGCAGAAAAAAGATTCGTTTTGCTGGCTTCAAATTGTTGAACTAAGGTACTGAATCTATAATGTGATGGACAATAAGGTGCTAATGTCTTTAATTCACTTACAATTTCTGTTGTAGGGCTTCAATGAGGAGTTATTGTGAAACACTCTAAATCAAAATTTTAAAATATTTTTACCAACACCTATAACATAATAAAAAATTATGGTTGCCATCTATGACAATTTTCACGAATGTGCTGAGGAATTGCATATTTTGCGCATTTTTTGGCCTTCACCTAAAGAAAATGACTGTACCCAGCTTTTATCAGTCTACATCTCTCTTTGTATTGTATTGTTTTCCTAAGGTTTCTATGGGGACTGTACTTTCATTCAATGACTAATTTTTCCTTTTGTTTCATTCCACTCTAAATCAAAATTGTAAATTATGTTTGTCAACAATGACAATTTTCAGGGATGTGGTGAAGAACTGCATGTTTGCGCTCTTTGCAGTAGGCCTACAACTGATTGTCAAAAGAGAATGAGTGTTTGCTGATAGCAGCAGTATTTCAGGCCTAGGTTCTACTATAGCTGTTTTATTTTTTTTATGAATAGCATTGCTTGTATATTAGGAGAGAATAATGTACTAGTGTAGGGAATGACTGTGTTTTGATTTACACATTTATATCTTCATTTGTATATTCCAACATACTTAGCCTTTAGTTCCCTTGAGTTGTTTTGTGTGGTGCACATTATATAGGAAGGGACCAAACCCCTTAGTGTCAATATGTATCTTCTTCCACTCCCTGTCACTAAAAATGCATATAAAACTTGTAATAATTTGTTTTTCGGGGGAGGGGGCGCCATTTTAAACGACGTACTTATGCCGTATTAAGTTTAATATAATGTACCCATATAAAATGCATTTTTTGTATTAAATTCGTATAATACATGTACTAAAAGCATATATATTATTTTAAAAAGTTTTATTGGGTTGCCATTTGAAACGGAAACCCATTATTTTTATCTTTTACATATTGGATTTTTTTTAATAGGGTTTCTCTCATTCTTATGTACCTATTTGAATCTTATGATAGGGTTTGTATATATGGTTTATTTTTATAAAGATATTATTGAGTTTTATGTTAGGGTTTGAAATTTGAAGCTTATGTGAGGGTTTGAATTTTATGTTAGGGTCTGAATATTATGGGGTTCTAGTTTAGAGGATGATGGTATTGTACTTATTTTTAAATTGTGAATGAGATGTCCGTTTGTTAAAATGATGAATGATGATATTTTGAGGGCTTATATAATTGCAATTATTTTGTTGAATGATGATTTTAAATGATTGTTAGTAGTTGGTATAATGTTTCCAATTTATTTGTAATTATTTGTAATTTTTTTCCATACTACTACCCAAACGGATCATTACCGTTTAAAGCCTGTACCCGTAGTTGGTGACTATGCTTCCTCTGGTTACTTCTTGAATGCTTATCACGAGATCATATGTTGGGTTCAGTGTTTCTGAAGATTTGAACTTTAGGATGGAACTGATTTGAGTCAATCTTCAAGGATATGAACAGATATACCATCTTATTTTTTCAAAACATTATGTGCCATTTTATTCTATTTTATATGAGTAAATACTAGGCATTATATGTAAGATGGAAAAAGTCCAGAGCATGTGCCATTTTATAAGTGACGCCTATAGGAGCTCAAGAGTTGGAATGGCTATGGGCTTGAAGTTTTTATCTTTTACTATTTTCTTGAAACAAGAAAGTTCTGTTCCTTCCGGATATATTAAGGAAGACTAATACAAGATGAGATCCCATCAGTGTAAACTGAAAAGAAAAAAGGCACGGGGTGTTGCATATATTGGTAATGGTAAAGTGAATCTAGGCATCAGCTCTGGATTTATTAAGAAAAAGGCCATAAACCAAAGTTTATGTGGTGGCCCTTTGTTCTATGAAACATGTACTGATTAAAAAACACAGGCTTGTGGGAAGTTTTCTTGAGGCTAACCCTGCTGGTTGTGGCACTTCAGCTGTTTACTATGGATATTGTATGTGAAGATGTACTTGCAGTTCAGTATATTCCCTTTTAACTTTCTCTATTTGCTGTGGATGGTTTGGCAGGTTGCGTTTAGGACAAAGGTTTTCCACCCAAATATCAACAGCAACGGCAGCATTTGCCTTGACATCTTAAAGGAGCAGTGGAGCCCTGCCCTGACCATATCCAAGGTTCTCATTCTATAACCTTACAGCTTTCATACCATCTAGTACCTTGCGGCTATTGGGAGCTCATAAAGAAATCCAAAACTAGCCATGGACTAGAATTGTAAAGTGAATCTATATAGTATAATATATGGTGATCACTGTGTAGATGGTGATTGCCATACTCTGAAGCCTAGTTATCAAAGTGAGAAAAAAGAAAACGAGAAACTAAGTGAAAGCTAGAAGTGGAGAGCGACTCTAAAAAATCCTTAGGAAACGAAAAATAAGAAATGAAATATAAGCTCCTAATTGTCATTTTATGAGTATGAGCGGTTCTACCTTAGATTTTATCTTACATGAGATATTTGGGGATAAGTGGCTTAGGTTCCAAGCCCACGATAGTTGCTCAGAGTGTACACCTTAGGCTGTGACTCGGGTCTCGGGGTCTATTCCATCACTTCCAAAATAACCCCGTTGACCACTATATGACCACTAAATGAGACGTGATGGAAGCGAGTTTAGGAAATGAGCTTCGTGGGAAACGAGCAGCACACCCTCTTCATAGTTCCCTGGAAGTAGGCTCTGAAGACTTAGGATTTACCATTAGATGTGCCCCATGTGTATATCTAGGTAAAGTTTTGACCCACAAATTGGTCATTGGGTGACTAAAAGAAATGAAATATATGCAATCATCCAGACCAGTTCGAAACTTGCATCTGGTAGACTTCCTTGGTGGGGCAATTATGTTGTAGCTCCCAACACCCCTGTTCTGATAGTTCATTTTATATATGGAAATTATTCTAAACGAGTCAAGCTGTAGATCTACCCAATGGAAAATATCTCTTGGGTCAGCTGCCCCATATGTTTCCTGGGTACACCGCTCGAATGTGGAAATTTTGTGGTGTCATTTCATGAAATGCACATAAGGCTTTTCAACTTTTAACTAGTCACTTCTCTTTTAATTATTGCCATTGTTTAAGTGGGTGGGAAAGGGTGGTTTTTTCATTTTCAGGTGTTGCTCTCGATCTGTTCTCTGTTGACGGACCCAAACCCTGATGACCCTCTGGTGCCAGAAATTGCTCACATGTACAAGACAGACAGAAGCAAGTATGAGACAACTGCAAGGAGCTGGACCCAGAAGTATGCCATGGGTTAGTCTGCTGCTATTTGTGTGAGGGGAGGTCTCCTTTCCTTATGACATTGGTGATATTATGTATGAATGAAGCACCCCTAAAATGGTGCAAAAGAGAGGTCTAAATCCTGCCCTCCATAAAAACACAGTTGCTGCTTTTGATTGTTTGTATGAAAATTTGATCTTTTGAACCTACGAAAAAGTACTGTTCTCTGTAGTTACTTTCCGTTGCTATCCCCTACCCACCTGTGTGTGTGTGTGTATATAACTGTGTGTATATATATATATATTCACACAGGACCCTACCTTATTTTCAACGGCAAGAGAGCTCTTGAGGGTGAGCTTGGAAGAAGGGCCTCCACTAAGGTCGAGGACTGATTATCTGTTTCTGAGCATTGGTGGAACCCTCTGGAATGGTGGAATCAGTGGTCAGACTTTTAAATATGGCCCTCAGAATTTAGATCAGTAATGTCCTCTAGCTAGAAGCGTGCTGGATCAACTTTCCCGACAACCGTCAGCTTGTTGGTGTTGAAAACTCTTTCCACAGTTTCAATACGTGAAGGGAAGTGATTTAAAACTCTTGATGGTACCCACTATCGAGAGCTGGACGGTTAGATTCAAGATCTAATGGTTTCAACTGCCTGCCACCCATGGAAGAACTTATAAGGAATCGCTGTGGTCTGATGACTGATGAGCGTCAGCATGACATAATATTTGATTTTTTTTTTTTTTTGCTGGAGGACATAATAATCGATTGCTTTCTGAGTTTTAACAGAAAAGGAGATAAAACCCAGGAAAAAATAGAATTCCGGCATCGAGAGTCCAATTGTTCTCTGAAATTTATCATCACAAAACTGAAAATTACAGGGAAAAAAAGAGCAATTCGCTTGAGAAATAGAGCACATAATGAAGTTTTTCTGAAATGATTCTTTTCAATCTGATTTACCTTTGAAATCGTTAACATATTGGTTAATACTAAGTTGTCCTATTATTATTATTATTATTATTATTATTATTATTTCTTTGATGGTGCCTAGGAGGGTAAGGAGTAAGGACAGAGAGCTGCATGTTGGAGCTTGTTGGAGCATATGCATAGTGTAATTATTCTCTAGCAGGGGTGGAGCCAAGAATTTTTTCTTGGTGCCGAAGCACATATATCAATGTCTTAAAACCCATGACACTAACCCGGTCAAGGGGGCAGGTCGGTCCAAACCGGTCAGACCGACCCAATGATGCTGAGTAATGTCATAAAAATATTTAATATTAACGTACTTTCCTATTTTTTCTTCATTAACAGATTTGATTCACGAGATATTTTTTGGGGGTGATTCAAGAGATTAAAATAATACATAACATAAATAAAAAAGAAGTTAACATATTAATTCTGGGGCTCTTTCAATCTGGGTTCCTAGTATTAGGGGTGCACATGGGTACGGGTCAAACTGTGAACCGGATTGAACCAACCACTATGGTCCGGTTTGGTTCGGTTTTTTTAAAGGCACAGTTTAGTTCTGGGTCCTATTTTACTTAAACCGATTTTCTGTGGTTCGGTCCTCGTTTGTTCTAATTTGAAACCGAACCGAACTGAACTTAGAACCAAATGTGGAACCGTGAACCGAACTGAATGTGGAGCCAAGAACCGAAAACTGTATGAGAACCGATCCGAACCGAACTGCTTCTGCGTCTTATAATTATTTTTGGGAACCTAACCCTAATATCTCTTCCGCCTCCACCTTCCTCTCTTTGTTTCAATTTAATCTGTTTTAAGTGGTGATTATTTTTATTCATTGATGAGATTTGAGTTTTTATTTTAGTACATTGAGAATTTGAACTATTGGATTTATCGACATTAGAAGCAGATTATAAACCCGTGGGTAGAACCGAACCAAATCGAGGCCCTACAGTTCGGTCTTGGGTTGGTTTTTTTTTCAAACCGAGGCTCTACGGTTCAATTTTGGGTTGGTTTTTTTAGAATCGAGGTTAATCGGTTCAGTCCCAAAAATTCTGAACCGAACCAAACCGAACCGTGTGCACCCCTACCTAGCATAAACCCAAATACATCAGTGCCTACAAAAGCCTAGTTGAAGAGCCTAATGATGTAGGAATATCGTCTTCTCCATTTAGAATTCCTCAATAGTAGGTATGTAGGTACGAGTCGAATGCAGGGACATAAGCCTCATCCCACTCTAAGAATTGAGTGTTGATCCAAAGATGCATATAGTATACTTTAAACTTCTACTACAGTGAAATCTCTCTTGAAATTAATAGAAAAACCTATTATAAACTATTCAAATATGAGATTGCTATTCGAAATTTCAAACTAAATTAAGTTTAAAAAAAATTATACAAACCCTTCAAATCAATGGAAAAAAACATGTCTTTATCCTCATCTCATCTTAGCTTAAGCTCTTTCTATCTCTAATCTCCTCTATCTCTAATCTCCTCTCTTTCCTATGTAGCCTTTCATTCTTCTCTAAGATTTTATTTCAAACCCCTAAATTTATTTAATATATTGTATTTTAGAATGAATAATTCAAAAATTGCATTTTTCATGACCCGGACGGTTCAACAAAAACCGCCCGGGTCGACTGGGTCATGCAGGTTCAGAAAGTTTTAACTGGGTCACTCCGGATTTGATAATCAACCAGTCCGGTCCGGGTTTTAAAACATTGGGTGTTCCATTAGTTAGGCTAACATCAAAGCCTTAGTAGGAGTAGGGAAATAATTTTCTAGTAGGCATAGGGAAACAATTTTCTAGTTGTTCAACATTAACTATTCCCGTATAATTAGAGAATAGTGGTCTACTTATACACATTACATACACGCGAGGAGGAGAGAGAGAGAGAGATTTTTACACTTTTGCTCACTTTCTATCTCTTCCACCTTATTATTTTTAGAATTTGATTCTCACATTTCTTTACACGATGATGCCCATCAATTCATCACTCAAATATATATATATATATTTGGAGAGTTCATCATTCAAATAGTTGGTCACACAAAGTGTCAGTTTCTATTGAACTTTTGTAGAGCTATAACTCAATTTGTCTGATAAAAAGGCTTCTCCACTTTCCATTAAAAAAGGAGTCAACTCCTAAACATAATACAAGAGTATGGCTATATCACCTCCTCCCCCATAGCAATAGCTTCGTGCTCTCTAAGATGTGCACCTAAAGTTCATAGGCTTTTCATCTATTAAGGCATTGAAAAGGTGTCTAATGCTTTAAATAGGCTCTAAATGTTGTTTACACAGCCTTTTTGAGGTTAGGGTCAAACTTATTGGCTATATTCTAAAGACATTTAAGCTGTTGGACACCTCCAAGGGTCACTGCCAGTTTCTAACCAATTCTGAGATGACACTTGGCATGTCTTCCTTAATTTAATCTATAGATGGTTTAGGTATCCTAAAGACTGTCATTTATCTAATTAAGTTCACTTAATACTCTAATATCTAGGGGTGTAAATGTGTTGGGTTTGGGCTTACATATTTGTATTTTTGAATAGGGTCATCCCGAACCACATCCTTTTTACTAGAGGTTTTCAGCCCATTGATAATATCTGATAATCGAGACAATTTGGCTCTTATAATATAGAGTCCAGAGAAGAGGACCCCGGGTCCTCTTCTAAGCTAACCGCGAAGCTAACCGCGATGTCACTGCATCCCTTTTAACACCTCTTTAACCATGGTTAAATTTAATTAAATAAAAATTAGTACTTTGATTTTTTTAAAACCATGGTTAGATTACTTAACCCTAAGGGGTGAGTGAATTCTAACTACAATTGATGGGTGGTAAAAAGGTGGCATAGACCAATGAGATCCCGGGGTCAGCTTCTAAGCAGACCCTGGGTCCGTTTTCCATTTCCCTAAAAAATATACCATATTATTTAGGACTTTGCTACTGAGACCCTCTCAGGGCCGAGACCACCGAGATACAGCTAACTCTAAAGCTTCAGTCATATATCTCAATCTTTGAAAACTTAAATTACAAGATCTTAGGCCCGTCGGAGTACTCTTCCTGTACTTCACCAGAGGATCAAAACTTCATCATACGTAAAATACATGCCGATATGCAACCTTTTTTTACATGGTATCGGCGACCCATTAGGCCATATCGGCCGACAAGCTACTGCATGGATTGCCATTCCTTCCAAATATGCTTTGAATGTGAAGACGTGGATGCCAAAAAGCCTAGTCTATAGTCTGAACTCTGAAGTATCCAGGAAATTAACTATATATGGAGTTAAGAACCAGGTGTTGTATATCCCTACTGCATTTTTTTATGTTGTAGTTCCCCATTAAAAACCAAGCAATTCAAGCTTTTTATATATATATATAGGGAGAGAGAGAGAGAGCCATGTTTTTTTTATATGTCTAGCTACATTGTATTTGTGAGTACTTAATCAAGTACTAAAGTTTTCCTCTACAACTAAGATTTTGTTTAGTAGTTTAAATATATCTTGGAACCCCATTTCTTGGATAAAAAATTACTCGTGTGGATTCCCATACGTCTGCACGTATCTGGCTCCGAATCTGGCAAAGGAGTCGTGCACACGAGTGGGGAGGACCTGTCCCCTGAAAATCAGCTTCCCTAACCTTAAATTAATAACTTTCATTCAGGTTCAGAGCTTGTCTTTACTCAAGACAAGATTAAGAATCACTAGCAGACTTCCACTCATGGATCTTGGTGGACTATGACGTGGCCATTGTCGAGTCGCCACATGGAGGTGTAGCAGTTGTTGAGGTGTACTAATTATCTCTTTTTTCTTAGTCCAATTTCTTAAAATATCGTTTAATTAATTTTTCTTCATCATCTCTCAGTTTATAAATATTTTGGATCTAAACTTGCAGTCTCTAATCATTAGTTTTTCAAGACTAATCTCACATTAATCATTTGCAGTAGTACCTTCATTGTATGATAATGACTCGGTAATTCCACTAATCAAATATTTGTCTACCACCTTTTCGGTAATTCTTCTTTGAAATGTTAAAATTAATACTACAGTAATCATTCTAAGATTAGAGTTTATCTTCGAAGTTGTCTAGAATTGCTATTTGAACCAAACCCATTAGAGGGGCCTAACATACATTCCAAATGCTTTTATTTTAATCCCTAATCGTTGTATCTATCATTAGTCATTTAGTAGTTAAATTAGTAATGGTGAATTATTCCCTGCCGCCTTTTGCTCGTATGGGGATGGCAACGTGTGTGCCAAGTAGTCTAAGATCGAGTTTCGGGGAGAGAAATATCACAGGGTGATGTTAGATTAATATCCCTCAATTTGAGGCCTAAAAGAGCACTTTGCAAAGGTTCATTCATCCATTTCGAATTAAAATCAAATCTCTCCATAGACAACTCACTCTAATGAGGAGCGCTAGCTAGCCCCAGCCACAAAATTCAAAAAAAAAAAAAAATCAAACTCTCGCTATGGTTGAAACACCAGATTTTAGATTTGAAAAGAAGAAAAATTTTAAGGAGGAATTGATGGTTCCAGCAATGCCAGCTAGAGTCATAGTTTTGATTTGTTTTTTTTTTTTTTTCAAATTCTCAAGGTGGGTGCAACACGTATCATTGTTATCCATTCAATAATAAGTTAAAAAAAAAAGAGAGTTATGTCCTTGACCGATGTTAAAGGTATAAGGGAAAAATTGGGACACATGTCATCACCATCTTGAGACTTTGAAAGCTTGCGGGCAAAGTTTCTCATGATTTAGAAAATAAAATGAGGTTTTTGCTTATCAACTGTTGGGTTTTACCCACTTTGCAAATATATTGTTATACATACATTACAGATTTGTAAATTAACTCATTTTACAGCTATTTAGATAAAGAGCCTCAATCCTTCTTTCAGGTGAAATTACGTTAAAAATTAACTATAATACCCTTATGAAATTTGGTGGATTAAATACATTTTGCATTATTATTAAAATTGCCCGAGCAACCTTTGTTCCAGTTACATGGATCATTGATCTCGTAACATGGGGGATATGCACACTTGGGTTTTCAGTGTGTAAACACAAATCCCATTTCTGCCATAGAGCCATGCACATTGCACTGCTATTGTAGAGTTTTCTATGATACCTCCCAAGATCTGGTCAACTCGTTCAGGTTCAAGCAATACAGTCTTGAATTACCATCATAATCTATAGTTAACTTCCTGTTTACCCCAAAACCCATGTCGGAAGTTCAAAAACTTGTTTGATTACCGGATTTAAATCAACCCATTTCATCAAGAACTGCAATTCTGTTGTTGTAATTTGTTCTACCATTGGCAAACACATCGAAATTGGGATGCCTATATAACCAAGAAATATCAGGCCATCATAAATCAATGAGTAGTGATAGGCGGACCCATGGATGGTGATCATTTAAGAGGGGAGGCATCCACCAATAGGTGGATGCCTTAGGTTAGCAAATGAGATCCATGGGTCCGTTAACTATTTTCCTAAATCAATTTCAATATCTATCTTGGAAGAAACAAATCGATAGCATTCTCCAAAGAATAGTGATAGGTGTACTCATGAATTCTATTTCAAAACCTACACCTATTAGTGGATGCCCCCTCTTAAACCTCGAATTCGTTATTCAAGTTCACAAGTCTTTGAAGAGTTTGGTTGGGTAATGTAACAGGGGAATTTAGGTCTGAATTATTTTATGGGTATAAGAGTCACATTGCAAACAATTATAAACATAATTCCAACAAGAAAAAATGGTTGAGACTCTTTGTCTAACCGTGGAAAAATAACGAATCAACTTACAAATCTGTAATGTATAACAACTTATTTGTAAGTGTGAGCCAACTATTTATCTATTTTTAATATTAAAATACAAACTTTTTCAGTGATCGAAAGATTTTAAGGTTGAAAATGGATAAATAATTGGCTTACATTAAAAGTAAGAATACCCTGAGAGTAGGACTAGCACTCTCAAGTGGGTAAAACCAATAGTTGATATGAAATTTCTTTTAAAAAGTTGAAAAATTGCAACACTTATCCCTCTATCATCGTGAGTGCTTGAAACTTGAGTCAATTACGGTAGACTGCCTTGACACTGTGGCCTAACATTTCACATAACTTTTTTTTCCTGTTTTTTGTTGGCTTCGGACATTTCACATAATTAAAAGTATTTAATCCATTAACTCTCTCTGTCGACTACGATTTCCAACTCTTTCCAAGGCTGGAGGACACGTCGATTTCAGATGAAAAGGGACACGTGGAGCTTTGGTAGAGTGGGAAGGGAGTGAACGGCGCCGGTTACCGGCTATTCAAATGGAAGAGAAATATGTCAGCGGGGCCCACCGGACTCGGTGGTCATTCACTGTCTTCGAAACTCGAAACAAAACCCGTACGGTCCGGTTAATGTTTTCTTCAACTTTACAGAAACTTTCCAATTCTAAATTAATTTCCCTAAGATGCCTCCCCCTTCAAATTTTTTATTATTTCCTTTTGTAAATCTTAGGCTAACGTAATTTTATAAATATTTTAATCTACGTGTCTGATGGTGGGCCCGAGGATCGAAGTCCAAAGAAAGAGTATCTCTCCCAGCACTAGAGAAGAGAGAACACGATCCCTGCACATAATTAAATATAATAACAATAAAATAATTGAAGGGAAGGGATCCCTTTGAATTTCTCAAAATCGAGAAAAGACCACGTGAGTTCACTTACTCAAAAGTCTAATAAGGTAGTTGAACTGAGCGGTGCCGACCGTTCGAACTTTTTGATGGGAAGAATGACATATATACATTTTAAAAGTTGGAAAAAAAAAAATAAAAAAATTAATTTCAGGGTCTCTTATTTACTTCAAATACTGCATTTAATTGATTAAAATTTCTTTTCAATAATTTTAATTATTTAATAAATATTTATCACCAAAATAGTGATAATTATTATATTTCTAATGACATTCTAAATAATTAAAAGTAAGATTAAACAAAGCACCCAATTTAGTTTTTATTTTATTTTATTATGTGACAAAACTTTTCTACCAATAGTAGTTAAATTGAAATGGACATCTTTCTTGTCACATTACTGGAGAAAGTATTTCACTATGAGGTTTGATCCTGGTATAAGATGGCAGGAGAAAGAATGATTTCCATATTTGGAAAATAGAGTGTTAATTTAAAATAAATTTCTAATACATATCAAATCTTATGAGATACACTAGTAATAGTGTTGTAATACTTTGTATCTCACACTATTACAATAATAATTATTTTTCTTAATATTTCAATGGCCTTGTAATCAAATAATACTATTTTTGTTAATTGCTTTTTTATTTTTTTGTGCCTCATTACGGGATGTAAATATTGTTTATCTGCATTTATTTGTTAGTGTTAAATACGGTTGTAAACGGATCAGATTTGGATCGATTTGTCTAGATCCGAATACAAATCCTATCCGATTAAGAATCCAACAGACTTGGAGCCGATCCAAGATCTGTCGGATTATGAATTATCCAATCTGAATCCAAATTCAATTACTAATTCAAGATTTGAATACGATCCGATTAACATTAATATATCTAAAAATATATTTTTTAATTAAAAAAATAAAAAAATATAATTAGGACTACAATATTTTTGTAAAATTATATAAATATTAGAGTTAAGTACCGTTTTGTCACCCTAAACTAAAAATATCAGTACTTAAGGCATGGTTTTACCAAAGAGGGCATGCATTCCTATTTTACCCTCATAGTGTTTGATTTTAATATGCATAGCTTAAGGGTAAATATGTCAAAAGTATGCCCTTTCTAGTAATAAAAATATAAAGGATGCCCTATTTGATAAATATGTCAACAGCATGCCCTTTTAAGTAATAAAAATACAAGGCATTTCCATTTAGGTGAAGTGCTCATATTATTATATATATTCTAATCGGATTGGAACACTATAGATTAAAACCCGATCCAATTATAATCAGTTTCAAGATCTCCTATCCGTATCCAATCGAACGGATCAGATTAGGATCCCGTCTAATCAAATTGGATTCGGATCAAATCTGGATCAAGATATCCATTGACAGCCCTAGTGTTAAGGGATGGTTGAGCATTACATTCACGTGAGCCAAGAGAGGCTTCTAGAAATCCATTTGGAGTTTCCTGTCGACCCAAAATTCTCCTAATGAGAGGCACAATATCACTATCCTAGCGGCTAAAGAGTAGTGGGTATAGTTTTTGTTATTTGGTTAAGGATACTAATAGTTCAAATTCTATTATTGGTTATTAAAAATCACATTATCAAGCCTAATATAGAAAAACATTGTAATTGATAATTTATATATGGTTGTATTCAAAAGTCAAAACTGCCCAAGTATGGAAATAACGTTTGGAATATCACGATATTGAGTTTGAAACTTCAAAAGCAAGTATACAATTTCAACTAGCATTGTAGAAAAGAGAGAGACCAACATCTCTTGCTTCCAAGAAAAGCTTGTGACTTGATATTCAGTGAAGATTACTTTTTGTTGGAATTGGTTTCCTCTGAATTCGATTCCATTATAAAGTCTGAGATAAGTTTGTTCTCACTCACCCACTAAGACACCCTTGGGGTTAATTAACGGAACATAGGGTTTAATTCATGAATTCTTTCTACTTTTCTATTACTTACCACCCCAATAAACAAGAATGTTCATTATCTATTTATTTTATTTTGTGATTTTACACAACAAACATCATATCACGACACTTGGCACACATTTAGAGGGGGTTGTTGCCTTTTAATGGGGGATCAAAGCAAAGCACAGCCAATTGTGAATGACTAGGTGAGAGTTCAATTACATCCACTAGTCAACACGTGTCCTTTTTAATAACTTTGATTAAGATCCACTAATTATTGGGGTTCAACAATATAAAATTAGTTTATAGAAAAACAATATTTAAAAAATGTGTAACTCTGGTTAAAAAAATAAACCCTTAGGGTTAATTTTTTTTTAAAAAATTAACCACATCTAAGGACTAGTGAAATTATTGAAAGCTAAGGATTAGTGAATCTTAACCACATCTAAGAGGGGTTAAAAGGGACACAATTGATCTGTTGATGCGATTGAACTTTCCCCTAGTTCAATCACAATTGGCTGTGATTTGATCTTTTTAATGGGTCCCAGTTTTAAGGGCCTTGGATTGTCGAAGCCAGAAAATGGTCTCGGGCAACCACACAATAGGCGACATGTAGTGATAAAAAAGGGAGAAGTCATTTCATTTTCTCCTCATGATTTTGACTCCCCCATCATTGATATCTCTCTCCCTTTTCTCACACACTTATTGCCACATGTCTCATTATGTGTGGAGAAGTCAAAATCATGAGACCATGATTTTGACTTCACCAACCCATGTCCCCTATTCTATGGACACCTCGAGACAAGCCCTTTTGCCAGAGACAATCCTAGGCCAGTTTTAAGACATATAGACAGCGTCCTGATGATTATTTAATAATAAAAGAAAAATGAAAATGTTGATCAATTTGATCTTTGACCTAGCAGGTCTCTTAGCTGGGTTCCTGTACATGCATGGATTATGTTGCTTTTTCTCATTTATTTCTTGTTTTGGGGGTATACGGTACCTCGTCTTAATATAATGTTTTTTTCTCTTCAAATTATATATTAGTTTATACTAAAATACGGAATGACAACTCAAACTACACACATGCAAGCAAGTTCCAAGACACAAATACACGTTACCTACACCACAATTGCATGCTATGGAGAGAAGTGAAAGAAAAAGTTTGTTTTTTAAGAGAAAAAAAAAAACTTCATAATCACTTTTGAATGATAATAAAGAAAATTAAAATCTTTCTCCAATTTATCTCTTAAAAAAAAAAAAAAAAAAAAAAAGAATTTCATACAAAAAATAAGAAAAACTTTTAGTAGAAAATATTGTTGGGGGGGGGGGGGGGGGGGGGGGTTAAAATACCTGATTTGATGGCTTTAGGGACACTAGTTTGCTTCTGGTTGGCTGCAACACTTCTTCCTCCTTAAGATGTGATGGTCATTTGACCTACGAAGATACTCCAATGATCAAGTCAGTATAAGGGCCAATTATAAGAAGGCTAAAGAAGAGAATAAGAGATATTGAATTTGCTAAGAGCTTTGAGCCAAAAGTTCGGTTCAGTTCTCACCCTCTCTTTATTCCAGCCAGTTTATAGATAGGTCCTTAAAGTTAATCAGTTGTATTGTCATTTGAACCCCTTAACAGAATTAAAGTCTTTCTATGCATATTTGTCTACATGACCAAGATTATAGAACAAGTTTTCTGTTAAATAAGAAAGCGTCGTGATCTTATGCGAGATGTTAGAGATTCAACGTGGTTTTTCTATTGCACGGTGACTCAGAGATTAAGAGGGTTTCGCTCAGACTTCCCAAGTTGAAGGTCAGGTAGAGATTGTACTCAAGGCTCAAGCTAGTCAGGTCGAGCTCGTAGTCAAGGTCAGAGTGGAGTCAAATATCATAGTCATGGTCGGGGTTAGTCAGGTCGAGCTCGTAGTCAAAATTTGAGCTTGGGTCAAAGCTTGTAGTTATGGTCAGGCTAGTCAGGTCTAGTTCATAGTTAAGGTCTGACCTCGGGTTAGGTCCTGAAGTTGGTACTGCAAGTTGTCATTGTGCACGCTTGTACCTTTACATATACATTTAGGACTTTTTAGGAATCCATCTAGTTAGCTAATGTTTAGGGTGTGTTTGTTTGACCAGAAAGTGGGTGAAAGAAAAATTTTTTAAATTTTCTTTCAAAACAACCACCAAAAGATGGATGAAATTTTTGGGAGAAAGTTTGTCACTATTGAGAAAGTACGAGAAAATTAAAACGAGTTTCTTGTACACCAAACACAAGAAAAGTGCAAAAAGACTCACTTTTCTTCTACTTTCCCTCACTTTCTCGGCAAACAAACACACCAATTTTTTTTTTGAAAACACACCCTTAGGAATACCCCTATTTTGACAATTACAATTAACCTTTATATTTTCTTGATATTTTAGTAATAAAAACGGTTTTTTATAATGACTATTTATTATACCCAACAAGACCGTTGGAGAATGTATTGTATTTCAATTTTTAACACTGAAAACCACACCTTAAATCATAGCTATTAAACCCGTTAGTTAACCAGTCTCTTTTATTTTATTTTTCAGAAAATAATAGAGAGTAAGTGACGAGGGCCAAAATATCAACTCAAAATTTTGTTGTGGGAAGCGTATCCACTCCTTAGCTAAATGGAAGACCAATTGGTTCCATCAAACAATTGATTCCAACCATACAACTCGTCTTTAATTTCCTTACTATTTCTTTACAAATAGAATTAAGTAAAATTTTCAACAAATTGGACGATTATGATCTAAAATTATGGTGAACTTGTCGTGAAGAACAATAACGGAAATGTGTACTACAAATGTCATTTTGGGTACTTATTGCTAGTATCAGTTATTGGTTGGATCATTAGTAGTGGGGCGTGACACTTTTACAAGATATCGCCCGTTACGATTGATCCCACTACCTCTTTCCTAAGAGATGCTACACGATACCACTGGAACAAGCGGGTAGTGGTGTCCATACTCCTCTAGAAAGGGCTTGTCTCGGGGTTCCATAGAATAGGGGACAAGTGGTGGAAAAGTCAAAATCATGGGGTTCATGATTTTGACTTCTCAACACATACTAAGACATGTGGTGATAAGTGTGTGAGATTTAGGGGAATAGATATCAAATGGGGAGAAGTCAAAATCATAGGGAGAAAATGGAATGATTTCTCTCTATTTTTATGCCAACTGTCGCACAATGTATGGAACCCCGAGAGCTCTTTTTGGCTTCACCAGAGACAATCCGAGGCCTACACCATAAGTACTTAGTCTTAGAATTGGCATAAGGGTAAATTACTTTGTTCTCCACTAAAGTTTGGCGAAATTACATAAACCTTCTTTATTGTTTCTAAAATTACATTGCTTACTCTTGAAGTTTGACAAATTGCAGAAATCTCTTCTTATTGTTTATGAAATTATACAGTCCGCCCTAAGGTTTGACAAAATTATTGAAACTCCTCTCTTATTTTGAAATCACAATGCCCTCCCCAATTAGGCTTGTCAAGTTGACGCCATTAATGGAAGATGATCTTTTACGATTTTAACCTTATTTATTTCCTTGAGGAAACAACATCGTATAACTAAGTTGACTGACTTCAAGAAGGGTAACGACATACTAGTAGAAGAGGGAATCTGTTGTCGACAACTGAAGTAAAGGGGAGATCAATGTAATTTCAGAAAAAAGAGAGGTTTTTCAATTTCATAATATCTCAGGGGAGGTCAATGTATTTTCTATAACAAAAGGAGAGATTTTTGCAATTCCAACAAACTTCAGGTGAGGTTAATGTAATTTCAAAAATAAGAGGGGAGGTTTTTGTAATTTCACCAAAACTCAAAAAAGTCTGTGTAATTTATACCCTTGGCATAATGGGTATAATATTTTTATTATATGTATTTTTTTTGGTAAACGTGGGTATCCTGGGCCCAGACTTATACTAGTCATACGTGATGCATAGGTAAACCCCTAACCCATCTCCGATATTAAGGGGAGCCTAGATTCGATCTCGAGACCTCCGGGTTTACGGTTCGTTCTTAGACCACTAGGCTACACCCCCGAAGGTCAAGTAAGGTGTTTTTACTTAAAGTGTTACTGGACGAGGAGTGTTTCCTAACGTTAAAAAATTGAGGGATATTACTAAATGTCATATAGATTACGTAGGGGCTAATTCTTCAAAAGGCCATATATTATATAAATTCATTATTTAGTGCCATACACTTTTCGTAATATTTCTTTTAATAAGCCTATGGGGCCTGTTTAGTTCTGGCCCTTCCGGGTCCTCACTCTACAGACAGTGAGGGGGAGAACCAAAGCACAAATACAAACACACACACTTGCACTAATGGGGGCGCAAGCTCGAGCACCCACCCACCCACTCTGAGTGGCGATGCAAGCAGCAAGCTAGCTCTCTCTCTCTCTCTCTCTCTCTCTCTCTCTAAGAGGAGAAACATTGGAATTACTAGCTAGTGGTGCCTCAAATCAAGGGCTACAAGGCTTGATGCTTATTGACTTAATCATGATTGGTAACCAATGAACGGGAATTTAAACATTTTTTTACCCCAATGAAAGGGTATCTAGGGCTTGATGCTCATTGACTTATTCCTAATGAGGTTAAGCTACCAATAAAAATAAAATAAAAACAAGTATAGTGTTTCTTAGTTTGAGATGCCAAAACAAGCATCAATGCAGTTTGTTATATAGTTCAAACCAAGACCCTCTCATTGATTTGTCGAATTCTCTGTACTTCCTCACTTGTCTTTTGTTTATGGTTTCATGCACTCTAGAGGGGGCCAGAGTCCAAGACAGCGACTCCTTTCATTTCTCTCTTTTGGTGATCCATATACCCATCTTCTCTTTAACATGGGATCTTCAAACACAACTATCTATGAGGTGCAAATCCTTGCATTTTACAGTAATATATTACTTTCTTTTATAAAAACAATCCATGAATATTTCTTTGATTAATATCATGCCCAGGGATTTATACCTCCCTCAATCTAAATTTTTGTTATATAATTTAATTTTCAATTGTAATAATAATAAAAGAACAGTGATTAGTGGACCCCGGGATCCACTTCTTATCTTATCTCTATGTCTTCGTGTCCCTTTTACCACACCCTGATTAAGCTTAACTAAATTAAAGTACAGATTGTGTTTTTTTTTCAAACCAAGGTTGAATTTGGTTAAACACTAGGGATGAGTGAATCTTCACCATAGTTTTTGAGTATTTAAAAGTAGGGCGTGGACCAATGAGGACAGCCCATTTGGTTATATAATGAGGTATGTTAAGCATTTTCCCTAGGCATCGGATTGTCTCTGGCAGAAGCCAGAAAAGTGTCTCGGGCTGCAACACATCATCTGACATGTAGCGATAAAAATAGGGAAAAGCCATTTCATTTTCTCCCCTTGTTTTTGACTTATGCACATTTGAAATCTCTCCCCCTTTTCATTGCCACATGTCGAATGATGTGTGGAGCTCAAAACATTTTTCTGCTTCTGCCCGAGATAATCCGGTGCCACGCCAATTCTTAACTGTGGTTTAGATTCAATTGCCCTAGGGCCTAGGAAGCACGGATACTTTGAAAATGGAAACGTATCTATATCGCCGTATCGGATACGTATCGGATATGACACTTTAAGGTAAAACTTAGCTGTTTTTCATAATTTCTGCCGTATCGCCGTACCCGTGCTACCTAACCTAAGGCCAACATAACCTTGATATTTTGAAAAAAATTAATCACAAGAGTTAACTAAAATTTAACTGAGGTTAAAGGGCAGTTAAAAGGACTCTGATTGACGGTTTTGCCGGACGAAATCCGTACTCTTTGGTGACATGGAGGCAATTTTCGTAGTCATGGATGCATCCGGCACATGCAAATATGTGTGTAAGTACTAAGAGATGAAGTATAAACCAAAATTGAGTAGAGACCAAACCGGTGAATGATTTGAAGACTTCTGTTATTAGTCCAAATTCTATAGCATAAACCTCATGTGGACAGGCCCAACTACCAATCATTAAGTGACACGTCATCCCACACAAGAGGAGCTTGGACGGCGTAGGGTAGCTCTAAATTAAATTATACCTAATAACACAACCTAACGTAAACGAAAATTAGAAACTAATAAAAAAGGATATTTTCTTTTTTTGTTTTTGTTAAATTAAAATAGAAGGGTCACGTGAGGAAAGCCAAAGAGCGAAAGAAACAAACGAGACGGCCTCTTTGTTTCATGCGTCGTTGTCATTCTCGGAATGGAATTTTTGACTTTTTCCCTTGAGAGACAAGCTACCCACCTTACATGGGCCGAGCCGGGTCAGGCCCATTTACTCAAAGTTGAGGCCTACTTGTTTTTAGATGGGAAATTACCAAACTATTTATTTTTATGTATATCTGCCTAAGTTTGTCATAATAATAATAATAATCCACACTATCATTTGATTATGATCAGTCATTAACTATTGGTAACGATTGCATAATTCAATTAGTATGTAAATTAATCTTCTTCCATCTTGCATGATCGATAATCGATTATTGTATTAGTTGTTACTTAGCTAAACTATTCCACACTAGATAATTTATCTTTTATTTCTTCATTTGAATTATAAAATTCATAATAGTTCCTAGTTGCATAAATTCTAGAATCCCTTATAGTTATGAATGCACAAATTTAAAATATATTTTAAAAAACAAATCAACAAATTTGGAAAAAAAATATAAGAAATTTTCAGTGTCTTTCTTCGTGTGACGTAAGATTACGAGATAAATGATTGATACCATAATCGTTATTGAGGTTAACGTCGTGCTGCGAACGATTATGAAATAAATGATTAAGATCAATGCAAATTTCTATGATTTCGTGAAGCATACAATTTCTTCTGTTGTCAATTTTCTTACTCAGGCATAAATTCTAAAACTATATTTAATGGTCTAAAATTTAAACCAACTTTTTGAATGAAATGAAAAGATAAAAAAATTGGAGGGAAATAATAACTAATTTAATAAACCTTGATTGTTATTTAGGCTATCTTCGTGATGCGAACGATTATGAGATAAATGATTAAGATCAATGCAATTTTCTATGATTTTGATTCGCTCTACGAGAGATTGTGGGTAATTGGTACATGATTTGGTGAAGCATACAATTTCTTCTATTGCCAATTTTCCTACTTAGGCATAAATTCTAAAACAATATTTAATGATCTAAAATTTACACAAAATTTTAGAATAAAATGAAAAGATAAAAAAATTGGAGGGAAATATGTAACTAATTTAAGAAATGTTAAATTACCCAAATAAGGTGGCCTTTTTGAGATTTAACCTTTCCTATTATAGAAAATAAATAAGATTAATTATAAGGACACTTTGGTCATTAGCATTGTTGAGATGGTCGGCAATTCATTGTACAGAACAGACCCAACTTTTATAATGGCAACTTAATTAAAAATTATAAATTTATGACAAATCATAGATTCTAGTGTATCAAATTTTAGAACTTATCTAATTTTTTTTTTATAAAAATGAATATTTTTGAGAGAGAAAAAATAACTTCTATTTTGTGATGATTTTAAAATTCAAAATTTAATTAGTGCTTAAGTTGTGGTGTCTTGTAATATAATTACAACTTACACTATTCATCGTGACTCATCATCTAAAAACACAATTAGGACCGTCCAACCAATGATCGGATGAGATGGGTTTAGACCTAGATGGGGGGTGAGGCAAGTGGCCAAGTGGGTGGCTGGTAAAAACTATAAAACTGAAAAAGCCCAGAGACGTACAAAACAAACATATAATAGCGGCAAATTCTAGGCTGCTGGCGTAGCTGTAAAAAAGTAAAAAAAAAAAATAGTTAGGTGAAAACAAATAATTAAGAAGGGTATTAAGGGATTAAGAATAATAAAAATTACTGACGTGTCGGAACAGAGTCTCCGGGGGGTAACGTGGCGTATCTCAGAGTCCATGATGAATCTTTTGATGTGTCACCACTAATCAAATTCCCTCATTGGACTGCCTCTTTTACCAGGCCCGCCTTATTTACGTGTCAAAATCTGGTGTCACTATCGGGATGCGGCGGGCCGTATAGTATCTCGGAGAGTCGCCGGAATCATCGGCTTGATATGACCGGTTTCTTAATTAACAAAATTAAAAATGGAATTAACTTGTGATTATTCATCTAATTATTTAAAATTAAGTGAAAAAAGAACAAATTTGAATTATAATAAATGCTCCGTATTCCGGGTATGCCGATTTCAGCTGTTTGGATCCTATAAAACAGGGATTGCAGTGTTTCGGTCTCCACCGCAACTGGAACTTCTCTGCTTCTCTTTCTCTCTCTCACTCTTTTCCTTATTTCATTTCTCTGCTTCTCCTTATATCTCTTTCCCATACTTTATATCACTCTCTCTTTATTTCATTTCTGTGGGTATTTGGGCCGGAATCTGGTCAGGAAAGCGCCGGTAAACTATTAGGAAATTCTTAAAATTTTCTAAGAAGGCCGTGCTGCTTGTTCGACAGAGTTATTCGCTTTCCTTTTTGGTAAAGACGTTGATACAGTTTCTTATATGGTCTGCAACTTTCCTGAAATTTTCTCATTCCCTTTATTACTTGTTCTTGTCCTCTCACTCTCTATTCCTCCTAATCTTCTGCTACTCCTTGAAATTTCTCATCCTGTGATAGTCTTTTAGACATTCGATTTGTGATTTCTCTTATAAGTTTCTATACAAGTTCACCTCATATTCTCTATTGTCATCCAATAGAGTGTGTCTTTTTAAGCTTCCATTCTCACTTCTTTTGGATTCAATGCCATTAGAGAGAATCTGAGAAACTAATGGACATGGATGGAAGTATTTTCTCTCCAGTCAAATTCACAGAACATCGAAGCGTTACTAATAAGCTTTCAAGGCCGTTGTTTAAGCCCAGAAGAGTTTCGGACAAGGGAATGGATGTTGGAGGTCCAAAAATTGTAAGGATCTCTGTCACCGACGCTGATGCGACAGACTCGTCCAGCGATGAAGAAAACCATCCCTTCCGTCCTCGTCAACGTGTGAAGAAATATGTCAACGAGATTTGTATGGAAGTTTCTTCAAGAAACATAGGTGTGGATAGTTGGAAAAACAGATCTGCACGTAATTGCAGGAAAAAGTACTCAGCCGAAGAGTCTGTAACACCGGCCATTCGGCGGTGTTTGAAGCTATCACCGTCGTCGAATGGTAAGAAATTTCGTGGTGTGAGGCAGCGACCGTGGGGAAAGTGGGCAGCGGAAATCAGAGATCCTTGGCGACGAGTTCGGGTGTGGCTTGGAACCTACGACACTGCTGAAGAGGCAGCGAAGGTTTATGACACCGCAGCGATTCAGTTGAGAGGACCCGAGGCTATGACCAACTTTGCTTCACCTCCGACTCCGACTCCGACTCCGACTCCGATTGTTTCTGTTACTAAACAGGAAAACAATCTGCCAACAATTTCCGGCTATGATTCTAATGAAGATCATCAGAACGTCTCTTCCCCAACTTCGGTTCTCCAATTTTGTTCTCCTCCCAATCAAGATGCTGAAACCCAAAACTGGTTACAACCTCTGCAACCTGTTAAAGAAGAAGTCCAGGTTTCCCAAAATCGGTTACAACCTGTTAAAGAAGTCCAGGTTCAAGAAGCGACGCCTTTACTTGATGATATGTGCGATTTGTTGCCGTTGGATACACCTTTTCTAGACGATTTCTTTAGTTTTCAAACTCCGGCACCGGAACTATTTAACGATTCAAGCTTACCGGAAAGCATTTTCACAGAAGATTTCGGCGACATGTTTCTCGATTCAAATGAGGATTTCGGGTCGTCTTTGTGGCAAGTGGACGATTACTTTCAAGATATCGGCGATTTATTTGTCTCCGACCCTCTTGTTGGGCTTTGAGACTCCGAAAGGCTTTCTGTTATGTTAAAAGAAACGATTCCCGTCGTTGGCTTGCCGATTTATCGGCAGATTTTGTATCGGCGGGAACAAAATATCGGCTAGTTTTTTTTTGTTTTGTTTACTTCTTTTATTTGTTATTGGTATATTAGTTAACAGTTTTAAATGTCTCCGTCAAAGTTAACGGCGGACGGAGAGAGAGAGAGAATGATGAGTTTTTTTTCCGGAGATAATATATTTTTCTAAAGTTTAAATTTATTTCATTGTTTAGGCTTTCGGAGTGTGTAAAAGTCCAGCTGGATTCTATTACTATGAGCAATATATGAGTTTTTTGCAACTCACGAGATTTTTCTTCTCGAAAAGCTATTACACGTGTTAGTCGACAACATCATATCATTTGGTTGTTGGTTTGCTACCAGGCACGTGTGGGCTTCTTTCACCAACGAGGGGCGTAATTTACGGTTATGGCCGTTTCTTCGGGATGTTTTTTTTCTGTTTTCTTATTTTTTTTCTTCTTTCGGAATAAGAAAGACAAAAAACAAAACTAAAAAAGAGGGAAAAACATCTCGAAGAAACGGCCGTATTTGGACTTAGGAGATAATTTTCCACGGCGTGGGACTCAAAACAATGTGAAAGGGTCGGTCGGTGTTTTCTTCTCCAATGATTCGCTATCTTACGCATCGGGCGTACATATAGTAGCCCAACGGTTGGGCAGTGGCCAAGATCGGAAGGAAACGGATGTCTTGAGCTTGAGTAGTATAATGGAATCTGCACGGCTTTAAGGGACTTAGTAGAGTGCTCAAAGAGGCCGATACCCTTCTGATAATCATAACTATGCAATATCATTCATTGTTTTGATACCCCGAAAGGAAAGCCCTTTGATTGTTAAAGCAATTCAATTGGTGCCATTTGATGTGGAAAGCTAAAGTCACTCTCATGTAACGGTCAAGCGATCATAAAATGATTGTAACCACCTGATTTTCTGAATTGCTTTAGATTAGTATGAGCAAGTATGAACGGTCCTGATCATTGCAAAACAAGTTACCGTGAAAGTGTAGGAAAATTATGCTTTAGAAGACATTTTTGGCGTAAAATTGTAGACAGTTGGAGATTTTTTCCTAGTACCAGGGTCCTTGTGCTGTTTGTCGGTTGGTACAACTTTACTAGATCTAAATGCGGCCATATATATCTTAATGGTGTAGACTGTTTTAGTCAATACCGCGTATTTCGTAAGAGGACTGCCAGCCCCATATGAACATTTGCAACACAATGCATATTATTTTAATTTTAAAAAAAAAGGTAAAAACGTTTTAAGCAAGGGTGTCAATGTCCAGGCTTGGGTTGAATTTTTGTGATTTTCGAATAGGCCTGACCTGAGCCTAATCCATTTACAAAAGTGGTTTTGAGGCCCGAATTTAACCAATTGACATAAATAGTTTTAGGTATTACAACATTTAATGGCTAAAGATTTTTTTTTGATCAATAGTTTTAAGTATTACAAAATTTTATGGCGAATTTTTTTTTTTTTTTTGATAGAAATCTTGTAAGAAACGTTTATGGCCATAAATCCAAATAACTGCTCCTTCTTGTGATCGTCTTTATATTGATGGAGGGGCGTTTCTCCAGAATGAATAGGGAGACATCCAACCGTTATAAATGGGTCTATATATTGATTAGACCGATACTGATCTTGGTGTGGGTATGCAATACCCTAATGCATGGTTGTGAAGAAAACCTTCATTCCGGCGATCACTAGTCTCACGACGTTCCCCTTCCATCATCTTTTTATTTCTCTCATTTACCAGCATAAAGGCCATATACAACGATGTTATGAGAACCTCATGACTTGACATATTTATAATAGTTAACTTCTTCAGTTGAGAATAATTTTATGATATGTAATCCCCACATGATCAAGTGGGAGATATTTGATTCTTATGGCCAATTGGGAGATGTAGGAAACATTTATGGCCAAAAAAACCAAATAATTGCTCCTTCTTGTAACCATCTGTATATTGATAGAGGGGCGTTTCTCCGAAATAAATAGGGACATCCGACCGTTATAAATGGGTCCATATATGGACCAGATCGATACTAATCTTGGTGTGAGTATGCAATAACCCTAATGCATTGTCGGGGAGAAAACCTTCATTCCGGCGATCACCAGCCTCACGGCATTCCCCTTCCATCATCTTTTTCTTCCTCTCATATAGAGGACCCAACAAATCCCTCATTTGGACTGGTTCTAAATACGAAACAAAGTTGATGTTGATTTAATCAAAGTATATATAAGTTTCAATGGTGTAAATCAGATGGCTCCTACTATGCATTCTCAGAGTTTAAGACCAAAGACTGAAAATAAAAAATAAGTATTGCAGAAAAGAAATAATACAATTTTTTTTTTAAAATAATGTAATAAGGCATGAGTTTATATGGTTTGGCAATAACCTGCGTCCACGGGCAAATTGTAACCGTATAAGAAAGTGATGCGTATCTAGATGCAACCACTGTTCCCAAAAGCTAAGATTGATGGGAATGATGCAATCTAAGTATTTATCACCTGGATCGTAATATACCATGACGTTTCCGCAACCATCATCCTTGGCGGCTTTCATTATGAGACAGGATGATTCTCATTATTATTTTTTCTGTAGCACTCCCTAGGTAACCCTTTCCGCAGTGGCTTTCACTCTGAGATGGGGCAATTCTCATAATTTTTTCCCTAACCCTCTCCAGGTAGTCCTTTCTGTGACTCGAACCTAACACGTGGTGTTAGGCTCTGATACCAATTAATGTGTACTCAAGTGCAACCATTGATCCCAACAGCCCAAACCGATAGAAATGGCGCAATCTAAGTATTTATCGCCTAGATTGTAATAGAAAAAGAGAAAAAGATACTCCCAAAACTTAAGAGTTGAAGGAGAATGCTTGACCTAGATTCAACCACTGATCCCAATAGCCCATACCGATAGAAATGACGCAATCTAAGTATTTATGGCCTAGATTGTAATAGAAAGAGAGAAAAAGAAAAACCTAAGAGTTGAAGGAGAATGCTTGACCTAGATTCTCTCTTTCTCACTTTCTCTATGGATGAAACATATTTTCATTCTTTTCGGTTGCTTTTGCAATTGGTTAATGATGAAGGGTTTAAATTTGTATTGCGTTGAAATTTTTGAGGTTTAAATTTTAACCTCTTGCAAAGCAATCGGCAAGAGCGAAGACACTTGATCCTCTCTTAGAGAAAGTAAGGAAGAGCGAAACTGAAGCTAGCATTCTCTAAGAGTTGAAAACAAAGAGAAGACCCTTTAAAGGTCTATCAACTGTGTCTAGTAGATAACCCCCGGGGTGCAGGGGCGGAGCTAGGATTTTCATCCGGAGAGGCTAACAGTGAGGTTTGAGGGCCAAGTTTGTGGGTCATCTCGTCTCTTTGTCCATTTCTAAAAGAAAATATTTTGAGGTGTGATCAGCGAGTCCCAGGGTCTGCTGCTTAATTTACCGTCATGTAGGACAATCCCTTTTAACACTCCTTTAACATTGGTTAAGCTTAACAAATTTTTTTATAAGATTTTTGTTGTTTTTCTTTTAAAAACCCAGGTTGGATTGCTTGACTCTATGGGTGAGTGAATCTTAACCATAATTGGTGAGTGTTAAAAAGTGGGGCATGGATCAATGAGGACTGACCATTTCGTTACATGATAGAAACCGCCAGTAAGTTAAGCATTTTCATATGCCTTCGCCATCTTAAATTAAATAATATAAGTTTTTTTTTTCTTCTCAAAAGTTTTAGGAGGGGCTTAGAGCCCCCACCGCCACCCAGTTTTGCCCTTGCTCCCAGGCTATGCCCACATTATACTACACAAAGAAAAAATATTCCCAAAGTTGAGGGGGCCCCCATGTAGCTTCGTCCTTGCTGGATGACGAACCGTAAAGGAGGTCTTCAGTTCGATTCCTAAACTCCCCTCAATATTTGTTGTATGAGGTGGGGGTATTCCTATGCAACACGTGGGACTAGTTTAAGTCTGCTCAAGATATCCGCGTTTATAAAGAAGAAAAAAAAAGAGTCTGTGACTACTAAGTAGATAAAAGATAAGAAACAAACATTGATCTTAGATCATAAAATTTGGGGGGCATAGGCCCTGAGTTTTTTTTTTTTTAGTAATAGCCCATCATGATCATAAAATTTGGTAGTTACATTCCAACAAAGATCCAATAACATGCTCCTTTGAGAGCCATTATATAAATAAATAGCGACTGCGCATTTGACTATGTGGCTGAATGCCCATCCCAATTACTCCACGACCCCTTCTTAACACCCACAATCGTGGTTAACATTCACTCATTTAGGGTTCATTCATCCAACCTTAGTCTTTGAAAAAAATTATTAACCTTAATTTAGTTAAGCTTAAGGAGTGTTCAAAGAGAGGCTTGGACAAACAATTGACTATGTAGCCGAATGCGTGGTCCACTAAGCACATGTCTAAATAGAATTAATTACAGTTTCAAATAAAATTAATTACATTTTTAATTTTCATATTATACATACAAAAAAAGAAGAATGATACTTTGTACACCCGCATTCCACCTAGTGGAGCGCGTATGCCTCCATGGGATGCCATGTGTCCCTTTTAACATTTATGAATTGTAGTTAAGATTTACTCACCCCTCATCCATCTAACCTTGATTTTTAGAAAATTAACTTTAAGTTAGTTAATGGTAGTTACACAATTTAATTATTTCTTATAATAATAATTTCGTAGAATAGTACTAGTAAGGGTGTCGAACTCTGAGAACTGCACTGATTTCATTGTCTTTTATCAAGATTAAGTCTAAACTAATAAGTGAGAAGAGTTGATTTTTAATGGATTAAACTAAAACAATTATTTAAACTAATGATGACTTCTAATTAAATTATCAAATACTGGGTTTTTAAATCATTCGGAGAGAAGATCCAAGGTATTCGAATCCACTACTAACCTTATAACTAATTTCATTATGAATTTATTAAGATATTTTGATTTGCGATCATTACAGTGAGAGTGAAAACACGTCCCCTCTCCACTGATCAAGAAAGATACAATAGATCAAACCCTAGGCATATCATATCTTCGGTTAGCATGAATGATACACACTAAACTAAGGTTATGTAATCACTTGTCTTCCCTTAACATAAGATATCTTAGGATTTAATCTCTTGATATATTAAAACCATTATATAAAACTTATATTAAAATTCTAACGAAAATTAACACAAGTATGATCAATTCCAATTTCCTAACACCTAAAACAATGATAGAAATTCCATTGAAATTGAATATAAATTAATAAATTTGGTTGTTAAAACAATTCTCTCATTATGAAATCAATGTCTTACAAATAAGCAATATAAATAAAAACAAAATAAAGCACACAGTAACTGGCTAGGGTTTCATCGAAACCATAGAACAGAAAGTTAGTTCATCACGAGAGAAGAGCACACCATTTTCATGGACAAAAACGCTGGACTTATCTTCAAAACTTCCTTGATTTTGCAGAGCGTCTTCTTTTCTTTAGATCCAAATTCACAACCTTTTTTTTTTATGGTTAATGACTCTTATTTATAGAGAAAGAGTTTCTGTTCAAATTAAGGTTTTGGAAACTCATTAGGACTCAAAGTCCTCTTTTTTCGTACACAATCTCCAAGGCCCAAACGTCGATCTGCGATCGATTGCAAATCATCTGCAATCGATCGTAGACAGGCAAAACTGTTCCAGAATTTCCTGCCTTGCGATCCATCGCAGCTTCCTTGGTCTATTGCAGTAAAAGACCTACGATCGATCGTAGTAATATTACGATCGATCGTAAGGTACAAAATTTCTCAGAATTCTTTTATCTTTTGGTCTTTCACATGATTGAAACTCTTCTCAGTCTTAGGAGTCTTTAAATTTTCAATTTTAACTTATTTTCCCCACATGAACCTAAAATTAATAAAGATAACCAAGTACCGTAAAATAGTCCAAAAGATTAATCTAAGGAACTTACAAGTTTAGTTTGAGGTACTTAAGATTTACTCGCTCTTAGGATTCATCCATATAACCTTGGTTTTTAGAAAAATAACCTCAGGTTAGTTAACACTCATTAATTGTGGTTACGATTCACTAACCCCTAGGGTTCATCCATTTAACCTTGTTTTATATATATATATATATTAACTTTAAGCTAATTAAACTTAATCATGATTTAAAAAGAGAAAAAGGGACATGTGGTGGGTTGTGGGACTACACACATTCCGCTGGTTGTGGGCGCGCATGTGTTGCCCTAGTGGAACGCTTGCGGGCAAAGTATCAGTTCCCATAAAAAATTATAAATTTTTGGAGAGGCCAAACTTCCTACATAGTCAACTAACTAGAGTTTGTTTGGGGGCCACTATACATACATACATAAGAGTAAAAAATTAATTTTTTTTTTTTAATTCTATGAAATTTTAAAAAATAAAAAAATATTGGGGTCGCCCCTAGCTCCATCCTAAGAGTAGGGGACTGCAATTGGAAATAACACTCCTAATTCTAAAACGTTAGAGCATCTCCAGTAGCAAAGCCATTTTTCTCTGTACTAAAGCCATTTTTTTGGCACTACTACAGTGTCAAAATGCTTTAATTTGGCACCGACGCTACAATGTTGCGCTTAAAAAATGTTATTTTTCATCATCATCAATTTTTTTTTAACCAAAGATTATAAATTGTCACATTTTGATTCGTCGTAAATATCTTTCCCCACTTTATTGAATGTCTTAAATTTTTTTTGGGAAAACAAGATATTATAAAAATAAAAGAATATAAGAACAAGAAAATAATTAAGCACAATATAAAGTGTGTAAGAAATTTTAAATAAAAAAAAAGAAATAATTGAGTACAATCAAAAAAATATATAGACATTTGTGTGAGCAAAATAATAAATTAAAATAATAATAATAACTGTTGAAAAGTTACCGCTTTATATAGAGAACCGTTTGGAGGATAATGCCAAAAGTATAAAAAACAAACAAAGAATGTCAAAGAGTAAGACAAAATGGTAAAAGAAAACAAGAGAAGTCAAATCTCAAAGATAAAATGGCAAAATGGTTTTGGTCATTTCTCAAGCTAGCATAGCTTTGAAGTAGCCTCATTGTTATTCAAAGCTTTATTTTGGCTTTAACTGATAGATTTAAAAGAACGCTCTCTCTGTGCCCCAAACTAGCACTATATTTCATGTTTTTGAAATATGAATAAAGCTCAAGCGATGTCCACAGCTCTCCAAAATATGCCACCCACGCATTTTTAGAATCTCAAATATAAGGCATGTTTTACTTAAGATTTCATGTAATTCAATTTTTTTTATGAGACCTCTTAGAACACCTAATTAATCTCCGACATGTATTGATTTCCCAACCACACACCAAGTAAATAGGGATAATTCTCCGAAGGTGGCAACAGGGGAAGGAATCGAACTTAAGACCTCCATTTCCCAGGCATGGTCTTGGCCAGCACAACAAACCCCATTAGTATTGTAATGTAATTGGGAATTTACACTTCCATAGGCATATGTTGAGGAGCTCCGGTTGTTTCTTGAACCGGAGGTCCTTGTCATTTTTAAACTCATACTAAGACAACAAAAATATCATACAAAACCCCAAAAAGTGTTAAATATCTTTGGCAGATACAAGAACAACTACTTACAGTCTTACACTGTACTGAGTAGAAGACCGTGATCATACTCTAATCCGCTCTCCAGTAAGAAGACATACAGACACTTCTATACCTGGTTAAATGACCAAAAAGCCCTTCGTCCCTTGTTATATTTGTCTCTCTCTTCATTTATGGAGTGATTATAGGAGTAGACTAGGACCCGTCATGTCTATTCCTAGATTGGGGAATGCTATTCCAAACTCCAGAGACATTCCGGTCATTTCATCGTATTTAGTCAATCTCCGGCACGGAGCTGTTTTCTGGCGGGGGAAGGTGTCACTTTCCGGTCAATCTTAAGCTATATAGGGTAGATGTGTTGCAGGCTGTAAGAAAAGTGGGAAAGTGAGGTTCATTTCAGACCCAACTTGCAAGGTCTGCAACTGGGTCTCTTATGAACTCTTGTTTTAACTCGATTTAATGAACAACGACAACACCTGAGGTCCTGAGCCCACAGTTTTGCCAATTTTCTCTCTCCCTACATTTAATTTACTATATATATATATATATATATTTTTTTTTTTTTTTTTTTTTTTTTTTTTTTATTTCTCCATGTGTGGGGAGAAACCAAGTTTTTGGGATTGTATAATCGAAAATTTTCAGCTTGAGATGACATGTAGCTCACACCACCTAAAATAATTTCAATCCAAAAGGCAAGATACTTGTTAATTGTTATATTAGCATAGAATTATGCCGCATGCAGTAAACTGGAACCAATTACATTACCTGAAATATGTTATAGAGAATGTGTTGATATAGTTGCCCAACTACTTTTCTTCTTCTTGGGCACTGCCCTATTTCAAAACTGTTTGGAGTTCATGTGTTATGTCTTTCTAGTTAATCTATAATAATGTCTTTAATTGATTACTCTTAATATATTTTCCTTTACCTTATGTTTGGTTGTTGAGAAGAGAAAAGAAAATTTTAGATTTCTAATACAATTCTTAATTGTGTTTTGTCTATTTTATTTTCTATGTTTTCACTTATTTTTTTCGGCAACCAAATATAGTTAGGTTCATTTTTTTTTACCCTAGCAATTTACAAATTTTATCAATAAACAATATGCATTTTCTTTCGAGAACTAGATATACTAATGCTTTTCATCTATTGGATTGTAATTTCCGTGTGACTATAAATATAGCAAAAAGAATGATTTCAAATTTCATAAAAATTGGTAAGATATAAATCTCACGATTGTAAGAATTAATCTCGTTACTAGTTACCATTAGGAAGTATAAAGTGCCAAACTTTATAAGTCTCATAAAAAGAATAGACCCTTAAATACTTTTAACTTTAATAACTCAATCTGTCCAAGTATTTAAATTATCTAAGACAATTTTCATTATGTTGTTACATATTGAAACTATTTCTAAAATCTCTTGAACACCATCATTTCTAGTTTTTCACTCATCAATCTCGACATCTTTATTCTAAATGGCCACATGGCCACATAATGTGATATGTTGTTTCTTATATATCTCATCATTCTACTGTATAAAGTACAAATGAAATTATTCTAGTCTTATTAATTTTTTTAGGGACCTGATAATACCACGCACGCTACAGGTTGCCATGTATCCCGTTCGCCCTCCTTAATCGTGGTTAAGCTTAATCAGTCAAAAATTAATATATTTTTTATTTTATTTTTTTCTTCTAAAATCTAAAGTTAAATTTATTAACTCTAGGAGTGAGTGAATCTTAACCATACTTAAATAGATGTTAAAAGAGACACGTGACGGCTTGTAAACTGTGCATGTTGCGTTAGGGGAAATGCGTATGCAAAAAGTATCTTTTTCCTTTTTTTAATGTGTCTAGAATGTATTAGTTACCTAACATTCTAAAAGTAAATATCCATTTTAACCCTTGAACTTTAATTTTATGAACAATATTCTCTCTAACCTGCAATCATCTATTATAACAAAATCAATTACTTTTATACATTATGTAGCCATCAAATGTAATTATCGCCATCTCATATTCGTGTTCTTACTAAACTAAAATTGTATTGTATAGTCTAACTTATTCCCAAACTCTTAGAATTCAAAGATTTCAATTTATAATATTAGTCATATGTCTATGGCTCATCAAGCAATACTTATGCCATACTCTAAAATCAAAGATATATTTAAAATAATTAAGATTTTGCTAGTCTTAATTGTTGAAGCTTAATGCCTTCAATTTATAAAACCACAAACACTTTTGGGGGGTAGCCTAACCAAAAGTGGGAACCAAATCGTTTGTTTTCTTACTTGGGATCTTTCCTATTGCCATGGCATTTACAAGCCAGAATCTATTGTTCAACTATTTTTACAACTGTTAAATCCTTATAGACGATTTATCTTGGCCGTTAAAGACTCATTACCACATGGAAGAAACTAGGAAAGAACACCAGGGATATAAAGGGCCCGTTTGGCATCATTCTCACGGAATGATTCCGCGTTCCGGAACAACCCGTGTAGAGAGAAACCCGTTTGGGAGGAGTTATGGGTTCAACCCAGCTACGAAACGGTACCCAACGGCACGGTTTTTGCGGAACAAAAAAAATAAGCTTCTTGGAACGGCACAGGTTTCACGCTTCTTTTGTTCCCGAAAAAAAAAAAAAAAAGCAACCACAAGTTGGTTTTTTGCTGGGCGCTAGTGAAGAGAGGAGCAGGGACGACGAAGAGGAAGCAAGATCCGGCGACGATCAACTCCGGTAACCACTCTGGACGGCGAGGTACTGTTCTTCTTTTTCTGAAAAATGGATCTGAGTTCAAAATACCATTCTTTCTCTCTCTCTCTCTAAAGAATGGATGTGAGGTTATAATGGCAGATCTGCCGACGGCGAGATCTTATCTTTCAGATTTGCCGACGACGGCGAGATCTCATCTTCCATCTTCCAGATCTGCCATTTTTTCTGTGGTTCTTGGTTTTTTTTTTTTTGGGTTCACAGATCAAGAAAAAGGGATTTGAAATAAGATCTAGCAAGATCTGTGAAAAAGACCAGTTTCCGTGAAGATCCATCCAATGTTTTGTGTTGATCGTATGATGGTAGATGCTGTGATGTTAAAACTTGTTGCTGTGATGTTATGCTTTGTATATGTTCTAACAAGATTTTTGTGTTTATTTTATCAAGATCTATGAACTATTCTATCTTGTGTTTATTTTATCAAGATCTATATAAAAAAAAAAAAAAACTTATTAGATCTCGTTCATAGTTCATAGCTCAGTTGACCGTATGATGGTAGATCTAAGTTTTTATCTTTTCTTCCTCTGAGTTTTTGTCATTTATCATGGTAGATCAAGATCTAAAGTGACATTATGTAATATTGTGATAGACCTGAGTAAGGTGCAGATGATCCAACATGAAACAATAGGCATCACCAATTAGTTTGGTGCTCTCAGGACACGAGAGGGGTTTGCTTTGGTTGAGATGCGATTTTCGCGTCTTGAGTTCCCCTTTTGGACTGAACTTTTATATAAAATTTTCAAGTATGTGGAAATATTTTTTTGTGTATGACTGATATACTATTTTCTTACCTCTTTGGCTTGCTTAATTAAATCTATGAGTAATGTGGAAAAAAATAATCATCTTAATGTGTCAATACTACATGATTTATTATATAGATTTTACAATGTGTAATAAATACACATTCTTCGATAGATGTCAGGAATTACTGTAGGGGAAAAAGATGTCGTGGTTGCAAGGTGGAGTAGTAGGGAGGAGAAATTGTTAATAGAACTAATGGCTGAAGAGGTACGAAAGGGAAACCGACCAACTACGACCTTCTCAAAAAGGGCATGGAATGACATAAATGAGAAGTTTTTCAAGGAAACGGGTCACAAGTACTCTCATCAACAATTCAAAAATAAATTCAACAAGTTGAGGCTATATTATCGAGAGTTTAAAACGCTTCGCGATGTCCCAACAGGTTTTGGTTGGAACCCCCTCACCAAAACTATCACAGCTCCCGATGATGTTTGAGAGTCATATTTACGGGTATGTGTAATTACTAATTTTTACACTTTTCGGGAAGACCGATCAAAAAATAATTCACTTCATTACATGTTCACTTAATAATGAGTGTTCGATCTTTTTTTTAAAACAGCAACACCCTGGAGCAAAACAATTCCGCAATAAAGGGTGTCCAATGTGGGATGAGCTTGTGATAATATATGGTGACACCACCGCAACAGGTGACAATGCGAGTGCGTCAACACAAGGTGCAGGGGAGACAGACGATGATGAGAATGTTGAAAGGATTCCAGAAACTCCATTAGAGCAATTCGAAGAAGATGAAGATTTTGATATAGGAGAGACGAACCGACCCAGTCGAGGTGCATCTAGAACCTTCACTCCTCGTCGAAGGAAGGTGAATAGTACTTCTGTCTTGATGGATGCTTGTCAGGCCTATACTACGAGACAACATCGAAGGACAAACAGTTTTGGGTCCGAAGCTAGTGATGACCCATTCTCTATTACCCGCTGTTGTGAGGTGTTGGCGACATTAGATCAAGATCTAAGCGACGAAGCCTATTTGAAGGCGACAAAGATCATCACGCGAGATCGTAGTTGGAGGGAACTTTTCATGAACGTGCCCACAAGCTGGAAACTTTTCTTACTAAGGAGTTTAGAATGACACTAGTTCTGAGTTTTTCATTGGGATGTTTGTTTGAAACTAATTATAAACTTGCTATTTAAGGATGTTGTGTGATTGCTACTTTAAAACTTTGTGCTATTGTGCTCACATGCTATGTTAGTTGTGAGAGATGAATCAAGGATGTTTAGTGCTGATGTAAGGATGTTTAGAATGACAGTAGACTTGCTAGTTCATTTTGATGTTAATATATTTTGCTCACATGTTATTTTAGTTGTAATATTCTGCTCACATACTATGTTAGTTTCTTCAATGTTGAAGCAACATTAGAAAGCAGAACCTGTAAGGTTCAATTTCAACTACTGACATTATGCATCTTAAAAGTCCACATAAGAAGCAATTCAGGTTCCACATTCACCTCTATTTTCTCATTTGTAGTAAATTTGTTCATAGTCCCACAAGTAGTCAATCTGGGCCCTCTGATCAAAGTAGCTAATTAGGGACGGAGCCAAGGGGGAATGCCCCCCCTTTGAAAACCTTTTATTAGATAGTGTTAATGTATTATAAAAAATTTCAAATGGCCTTTATTTATAAGGGCGAGATAACTCAAAAGTACCCTAACACATCACAAGTGAAAACAAAAGTTTAAAACAAAAATCTACTGAATTCATTTGTAGTTGGACCATGTTATTGCCCTTATAGTCAAAAAATCTACTAAAAACCAAAAGTTTAACCTGATGACAATGTTATTTATTCCTTAATTGAGTGGATGAGAAACTGCTATTTCTGAAAATGCAGCTCTCAACTGAGTAATACACACCAACCTAAAAATAAGCAGTTGGAAGTTGGTGTTACTATTTGCCCTTATAGTAGTCATTAATATATCTAACTTAAACTCTCCTCATCATCTTCGACAGTATGGAGTTTGTACTTGTTTTGAACTTGTACTTTCATGCATACTACTGTCATGCACTTGAAAAATCAAAACACACGTTAATTATATGCATATCTTCTGCTTGGTTAGAAATGTACTGGTTAATTCACGAACAAGGGTTTTCAGTTATAAAATTGTTGCAAAATACTAAATTTGTTCTGCACTGAAAAATGTACTTAATCACAATTGTTTCACCAAAACCTGCATAAATATGTACAGTATCGAATCTAGTCACAGATAAAAGAGTCATTTTTCATGCAAAATTGACTATTATCTCAGTTTATTGCTTATTCCTTTATTACCCAGATAATGTAGATACTGTCATTCCTTATTTTGATTGAATCAACAAGCTACGGGTAAAAGATGAATTCAGTGAAGGAAATAATAATAAAGGATTGCATCACTAATGTACAAAAGTGGCATATTTATGCCGGCTTAAGAAAGCACATCTGCCAAGCAATTGTACTTCTTAGTATGTCTATACAATCTGTTCAAATTCTACACAAGTCATCTCATATTTTCGACACATGATGAAAGGGAGCCAAATCAGTTCACTCTATGTCATGATAATCTTTTTCCATTACAGAGTTCGTTACACACAAGTGAAACTTCATTTCTTTGGTTTCACCTAGTATAATTGTTGTAGATGAACAATCAGAATCCAATGGTAAGTTTTCATACTTTTGCTATATGCTGCCTTTGGCGATTTGGTTGGAGATGAATAGAAGGTTGTTCAAAGGAAAAGATGTCTCTTTGTCTAATTTGTGTTTCCAAGCATGACGGTACCTCTACTTTGGGTCTAGCCACTTCCTATAGTTTTCTGTGGTGTCTTGGGTAGATTTTATGTATAGATGGAGTGAACCTGTTTTTTGAGTTTTTTTTTTAGCAGGGAATTCTCCTCATTCCCTCGATAGGCTGATACCTGTACATATTCGATTTATTCTTGATATAATTTTGGATTTTGGTTACTTATCAAAAAATCAAAATAAAAATGGTAACATTTTATACAATCAGGCTTACTGTCTCAAGCAGCCTAATCTGAACCTGTTTGATTCTTATACTGTAAATAACTTTCAATATTCATTTATTTGCTAGGAGCGAATTTGACGACTTGGGAATTCAGTTCCTGATTTGAGAGGGGTCACTTTATGCGGTTTTGGACATCTATTTCTTCGTTCCACCTTTGATGTTTGTATTATAGTGATTAGCTTTAGTAGTGATTTAGCTTGCTTTCCTTCTCCTTTGGCTCCTTTCCTTGTAAACCTAGTATTGTAGGCTTGTAGCTTCTTTATTATTATATATATACATGATGCTTTACTAATCAAATCATTTATTTGCTCTAGAAAACTTAATTTAAGTCTGTAAACTTGTAAGGGTGCACAACTCTCTCTTAGAAATTTCTGTTCAATTTTCTTCTTCGTGTGCATCCTTCATCAGAACTTATATGTTGCATTTTGCCGAAACTTATTAGATGCAGTTACAGAATTTCCAGGGACTTTCACATGGATTGGGGAATGAGAAGGTGTCTAAATCATATATACCAAGAAACTTTTAGTTTACCCATCGGATTAGTCTCTATGCTTACCAATACCAGGGATTGGTATGAAACATTTGGAAATGTTTCCAGATACGTGTTTTAGTATGTTAAATAAGCTCATTTTTTTTAAAAAATAAATTCTTTCTTAGAACTTCGAAGAGAATTTCTTTCTATATAAGAGAAGAGGAACTCCAATTTTTATAATTAAAAGAACTAACTCTTTTTTTATTAAGTGCATGCAAGTGCAAACTTTCTATTTATATTATTTCTATCACGATATAAAAAATTTTGTGGCTTATGTCGTACCAATATAAAACATACCCCGAAACTCTTCACTACACCATATCGGTACCAGACTCTACCAGTACCAGTTCCTATGCCACGTACCAACTCTTAAAAACTATCATCTAGTCTTCAGTGGCTGCTTTGATCATTAGCATTGTACAGTCTCCATTGTCTCATTTGAAACTTATGTTTTGGGATCAATCCATCAGCTTAGAGTTGGTCTTTTTGATTGTTGGGAATTTTTTTCCAGTGTCCATGATGTTATTTTCCCAACTAAAACTTTTAGAGTCCATTCTCTTACTGATGATGTGTTTGTTTTCTAGGGATTTTTTTGTTTACAATTTGGTTATATGCAAATGAGTTTGTTGATCCAAGCTCTTTTTCTTATTGGGGTTGTCTGCAACATTTGAAGGATTTTAGAATTTGAATGATCCAAGCTCTTTTTCACTTGACCTCATTGTATATTTGCAAGACATACAGTAGGAATGACTAACAAAGGCTCATAAAATCCCCAATTTCCTCCTCTTGTATTGGTTTTTTTTTATGATCAACAAGCAGGGGTCCATGCCAAAACCCCCTCCCTCTCCGGCTGGTATGACTTTTTAGTTTTCTTTGATCATCTAATGTTTGGTAGATTGCTTGGATGAATGGGGTGCAATAGAAAGATGTTTTTTTTTACTTCTTTGTTATTCTCTAGTGGATTACATTCTGAATTTGTGTTTTTAACGTATTACACAAGTATGATGTTCTTAAAGCAAGTTTAGGGATACTTTATGTATTATGTAATATTGTGCTTACATATGGTGTTCAGGTAATATGGATCCCGAGTCAAATTCAGATAGACCCGAGTCAAATTTTGATAGACCCGAGTCAGATAGTGAAGAGTCTGATGATGACTTTTTGATGCTACTAATATTTCATGAATTGCATAAGCGCATCAACAAAAGACCAATTAGGGACCGTAGTGAGACAGGTCCAGCATTTGTACATCACGTACTTACTGGACATCCAGATAGATGTTATGATTTGTTTCGCATGGAAAAACATGTATTTGAAAGTTTATGTCATACTCTGAGAAGTAGACACCTTTTGAAGGATTCAAAATTTGTTGTTGTCGAAGAACAAATAGCTATGTTTTTAATGACAATTGGCCACAATGAATGTAATCGGATGATAGCAGATCGATTTCAACATTCAGGAGAGACTGTTAGCCGTCATTTTAAAACAGTTTTGAAGGCCATTGTGAATTTGGGAAAAGAGCTAATATGTCCCCCGGATTTTAACGAAACTCCACCAGAAATTCTCAACAATTCAAAATACCATCCTTGGTTTAAGGTAACAAATGATTTAACGATTGTATTCATACATGATCTATCAATTAAATAATTAATGAGTTACAATTTCTTTTTTCGTTTTCAAGGATTGTATAGGGGCAATAGACGGCACACATCTAAGCGCATCTGTGCCTACTAAGAATCAGATTCCATATCGAGGGAGGAAGACAACCGTTACCCAAAATGTCTTATGTGCATGTTCTTTCGATATGCGTTTCACATTTGTGTATGCCGGCTAGGAAGGAACAGCCAATGATTCACGTGTTTTTGCCGAAGCCATAACAAGACCAGAATTGGAATTCCCCCATCCCCCTGCAGGTAATATTGTTTAAAAGATATATATACAAAATTTATTCGGTGAATTTATTTAGCTAATTTATATTTCAGGTAAATATTATGTTGTCGACTCGAGCTACACTACTATGCCGGGTTATCTGATGCCTTATCGTGGAGAGCGATATCATCTACAAGAGTACAGGGGGCGTGCTCGACAACCACGGGGGAAGAAGGAGTTGTTTAATTAGCATCATTCATCATTAAGGAATGTCATTGAGAGATGTTTTGGTGTGTTAAAATCTCGGTTCCCTATCTTGAAGCAAATGCCATCTTACTCCCTTCGTGGACAAAAACGTATTATTCTTGCTGCATGCACTCTTCACAATTTCATCAGATCGCATACGCAACAAGATAAAGAATTTCTTACTTATGGCGATGAGGATATGATTCTCGACCATGATGACACACCCACCAATGAGGCAGGTTCCTCAAGGGTTGTAGAGATTGACACTGCACAAGGCCGACAAGAAATTGAGCGCGTTAGGGACGAAATTGCAAATGCACTAGCAACACATTATGGTGTTACATGATATTGAGATGGACATCCTTAGCTTAGTATGATGACAGCTTAGTGTGATGACGATGTTATATTTTCATGTTAATATTCTCTATATGTTTTTTTTTGTGTGCCAATGGAAGACATTGTTATAATTTGCAAGCTTTAATTTTCATATCATTGTCTATGAATATGTTTTTGTTTTGACATGCATTGTATGTACTTATAGTTTTAGAAATATTTGTAGATAGTACTGAACATATGACAGGAGATCGTAGAAGTCCTACATGTTCTTGTGGGTGTGGTGCAATGAAATTGTTTATGGTGAAGACAAAGAAAAATTATGGACGTTGGTTTTTTCGATGCCCATTTCGTCAGGTTTATATGTTTTAATTTTATTTTGATTTTGATATCAATAAGAACTCATTATGTCGATTAATCATTAGCTAATTTGATTTGATTTTGTTTAGGACCATGAAGACTCATTCATATGGGTAGATGAATATGACATGGAACAACGTCAACCTGAAAATGATATGGATTCAGCGTCTCAACAATTGCTCGTTGAACGCAAACGGCACCGCCTTTTCGTCTGTGCAACCTGTGGTTGTAGTGTCATTTGCTTTTTTATGGGACTGTTAACCTTTTTTTGGGCAATAGTGATTGTGATCTTTGTAAAGTAAACATAGAACATATTTTATTAGAAATGTAATTTTGGATTATGGAACATGTATTATCTTTTGATAGACTTTAAATTTGGATACAAATATCATTTTGTGTGGTTATAATGATTAATCATCTCTTACCCCTATAGAAAAATAGTTAGAATAATATAATCTATCAATTCTGTTTTTTTTTTTTTTTTCCTATCCAAACGCGATTCTGTTGTTTCTGTTCCCCAAAACAGAGTCAGGTTGACTGCATCCAAATGAGTTCTAAGAATAGAAACATTTCAACAAGAATCAGACTGTTCCAGGGAATAGAATCGTTTCTGATTCGGAATGATGCCAAACAGGCCCAAACCTTCCCCAAAATACTGTCCTTTTTCTGTAAATGGGGGCAATAAAGCCACCTATGCCATTAAGGCAAGCATTCATATGGGTATCTACTATTCGGGTGGAGCCGGGATTTCGTTGTAGGGGGAACACAATGTATGTGAGTGAATTTGTGGAGAATAATTAGGCGGACACAAAATGTTTTAGGTCTAGGAGTTGGGGATTTGAGGGTGTAATCCCCATTTTTTTGACAACTAAAGTTATAGGTCATTTTGTCAATGAACATATCATATATGTATTATTTCTCATTGTTTACGAAGTTCAACAATAGAACCTTGGTTTTTTATAAAAAATTATTTAACTTTAGTTAAAGATTTTTAACCCTTAGGGTTATTTGTTTTAAAACTAAGATTTTATCGTTAAACTCTAACGGTTAGTGAATCTTAACTACAGTTAATAAGAATTAAAAAAGACACATTTTGATGTTGACATGTGGCAGTTGCCCTTATGTCATATTGCTTAACTATTATTTATTTACTCAAAAGTTTAAGGGGCATCTAGTCTTATGCTATGTCCTCAATTAAAACTTTTTCCCTTGTTTTTCAAAAGTTGAGGAGGGGAGAGTGCACCCTGTTACTACCTAGGGCTGTCAAAAGTTTAAGGGGTACCTAATCTCATGTTGACATGTGGCAGTTGCCCCTATGTCATATTGACTAAGAATCCGATCTAAGATTTGTCGGATAATGAATTATCTAATCTGTACTCGATTGTTAATTCAAGTTCCGGATTTGATCTGATCTAATTAATATTAATATATCTAAAAAAACATTTTTAATTAAATAAATAAAAAATTATGATTAGTATTACAATATTTTTGTAAAATTATATAAATATTATTATTATTATATATATTCTAATAGGATTTTAATCAGATTAGTTCACTATAGATCCAAACCCGATCCGATATAATCGGATTCAAGATCTCGAATCCATATCTGATCCGACGGATCTATAATACGATTAGGATACCATCTAATCGGATCGGATTCAGAATAGATCTAGAAAATCCGATCCATTGATACTCACCTTTATCAGCTGAAAATATTAATAGAGAAATTGAAAAGAGAGATCGTATGGCATGCCCTACAACTACAGGTCATTAATGTGTGAATGAACGAAAACCCGTTCCGTTAGGATATAACAGCTTACACTTTGTCACTTTTCTATCCTATCGGCTGTGTTATCCTACCATAGGCCTCAGATTCTCTCCAGTATATGCCAAAAATGTGGTTTTGAGCTACCACACATTATGTGACATGTGGCGATAAAAATGGAAAAGTCATTTAATTTTCTCTCATGATTTTGACTTCTCCCCACTTTCTATCTCTCCCGAGTTTGGATGGGCAACAACGTTTGTTGTTGCGTTGTTGCCTATATGTGTCTTATAAAATGGGGGCCACTTACTATTCACATGGGGGTCACCAAATGATGGATATGGGGCTCATTTTGCAAGACACATATCGGCAACAGCGCAACAGCAAGCGATGTTGCCCATCTGAACTCTATCTCTCCCTATTTTCTCATCACTTTATCGCCACATGTCGGTATAATGTGTCGAAAAATCAAAATCATTAGGAGAAAATGAAATAACTACTCCATCACATGTCCCACACATTGGGCGAGACCACTTTTCATACATCTGCCGGAGAGAATCGGAGGCCCCTGCGATATTAGACAGTCTTCGGTAGCCGCGTCCAGTTCCAATAGAACTAGGTCCCCACTTGATCTAGCTGGCAACTTTCACCCACGTGACAGATGCGACCATCGACTACAGGCCCACCTCCATCTAATGGTCATTATGGCAGCAAATATCTTCGCTTTTGAGTTTCCGATGCTTAACTGCCTCTCTAACTTGCGCCGTAAGAGTACCTGTTACGACGACCACCTTTGGCAAAAGACTCCGAAGAGTTAGACCCAAACATTTAATTTCGGCCGTTTACTCTAGTGAGAACAACTTGCACATTGTGATAGTGTACTTCACCCTCCGTTACCCGAGCATGCTGTCCCATATAAGTTCCTGGGCGTCTTAAACAGTTGGTACTCATTTTGAAGAACTCTAGGGTGAAGCTTACATGGGCTGCATGTGTGTGTGGTATTTGTGTGAGTTTGCATGCTCTCTGTTTGTGGGTTTGCATGGATGTTGTGAGTATATCCTTATCTTTGCCTTCAGTCATTGCCTTGTGGTATGATTGAGTTTACCAAAAAACTTGCACATTGTGATAGTGTACACCCTCCGTTGTGGATTAGTCCATGCTATCACCTATGGCGCACGTTAAATCTTTAGCTAAATCTATTGGTCGGTCCGAATGCGCATAAAGGGAGTGGCAGTCAGTTTGTTATTTTCTTGAGCAATGTTAGGTTCACTTTCTAGTCGTATATTTTCCTATTCTTTTTACTATATTTGTATAAAAAGACAAAAACAAATATGATGGAACTCACAAAAATGTGTTACACTATTTTGTCTTTTTATATGAAAATAGGGAAGAGGTGGACAACTAGAAAATGAACCTAACATTGCTCTATTTTCGTAGGAGCTCCACATCCATTTACTAACTATAATTATTAAATATAAGAGATAAAAACTACTTGTAGAGTAGCACACAAGATACATCAAAAATATTTTCGGACGGTCCAACCTTAATGGTATGACGCATCTCCGTTAGAAGGAGTGTGGGCTCTATCACTACTCGGAGTTTGTTAGTCTTGATCGCCCCCTCCCCATATAATCCTCAATAAGGGTGATAAAACAAGAGGCTGTAAATGAGGCTTGGAAGTACTCTATCAAGGTGTAATTGTCTTATAACCGCATTTGGAGCCACAAAAAGGGTATTAAGGGTAGGTGCTTCCCTTACTAGAGTTCGTTTTGTGTGCAATGCGACACAGATTTTGTGTGACCCCACTAATAGACATGACATGATAGTAAACATACAAATATTGTGAAAGGCAAAATCATTTCAAGTGTTTTTACCAACATACCCATAATTTGTATACGTGGCACTCTAATCAATGGAGACAAATAAGATGCGTGCGAGTTGCACACACCAAATGAACTCCCCTTACTACCATATAAAGCAATAATGGCCCATGGGCCCAAAAAGGTCACCATACAGCATGTCTTTTTTTTTTGGTTAAAAACCATACAGCATGTCGTATGGTAGGAATCAGTATCATTTATATAGGCTTAGCCATTCTAGTATTGGTAGTGGAAAGCAGAGTTGGTAGGGTCGAAGAAGTCCCTTTCAGCTACCGACAAGAGAGTGATGGTAGGGAATGTAGAGATCTTTGCTTGATCTCTCTCTGGTCTATCCAACTTGCTTTATTTTCAACTGTGAAATAGAGAGTCAAAAACAGTAAAAACGGAACAGCAATATCTACAGTATGCGGTGTGGGACGGAATAGTTTGGACCAGGGTCCAACGATTAAGGTGTATTAATTGTGATTAAGATTCTCTAACTCTTAGAATTAATATTTTTAACCTTGGTTTTTAGTAAAATTCATTGCTAAAAATATGAACTAGGGACTCATGTCAGCGATAAGGGGGAGAGACACCAATCCTCACTCCACGGAGCAAGAAGCGGATTAATGCTCTTATAAGAATTTAGTCAATTTACTGACATTGACGAAGTTACTTAATTTTGTTATTTCGGTGTACGTGTGGTGAGTATTTTTAAGAGGGGGCATCCACCAAGGAGGTGATGCCTTAGGTTTGGAAATGGATTTCATGGGTACATTAACTGTTTCCCTAATTGGTAATGAATCCACTTCATAATTATTTTGTTTTTCGCAATGGATTAAATGATCTTTTTTTTTAATCAATAATGTTAGTATTTTGAATCATATAACGTGGATTTACTTTATTTTTGTCATATTTGTCGTACTAATCTAGCCCACTGGTAAGTGTATACCCTCACTAGGAGGGTGGTCCGGGATCGATCCCACGTGGAGGGTGCATTGTAGCCCTTCACTAACCCCTGAACAGATACTAACCCAAAGTAGTGATATACCAAAATAATAATAATAATAATAATAATAATCTAAAATATCGTCTAATCTAGGATAAATAATATGGATATTGAAAATGACACTTTACCTAATTTTCATTTCATTTGGAAACTTTTAAGTAGTCCCAGATATTATTCCGTTTCTTTAAAAAGCATATGACCTACTATTCCTCATGTTCTATCTCTATTCGTTTCCTCTGAAAAAAGGAAGATGAAATTAACTCGTAAAAGGATTGGAGTCCATTAACTCTTTTTTTTTTTTTTTAATCGATAAGGCAAACAAATATATATAAAAAGAAATAATGGAATTACAAAAATAGGAATAATGCGCAGCTCACAAGATCGTAAATCAAAACGCAAAACCCGAAAAAGAAAACAAGAGGCTCATGATAACCCCCAAACTCCACCAGCATCACCTAACAAGATATCCAAATCCACCCCCCGCCTGTCTAGTAGTGCACTGAGCCAAAACCATCGAACGAGTCTAAGAGCAAATGCAAAGAAGGGAGGAGGGAGAGTTTTCAAAAATTCTCTTGTTCCTCTCCTTCCATAATGACCATGCTAAAGCACCCGACAAAACCATCCAGATAGCCATTCTTGAGCCATTCTCATTTAACACATCCCAACATGATAAGAAGTTGAGAAGAGAAGAAGGAAAAATTCAAGTCACATCCATTCGAGAAAGGAAGAAATTCCAAACTTCACAAGCTACTGAACAATGTAAGAATAGATGGTTTACCGTCTCTTCCGCTTGAAGGTACATAAAACAATGATTTGTCATCCTCCACTCTCTAGATTTCAAATGATCACTTGTAAGAATTTTATTTAAAACCGCATTCCATAAAAAGAAAGATACTTTTGATGGAATATCTGGATTCCACACAGTCCTATGAAGAAACCAGGCAGGAGACCTAGGCCTAAGCGTCTGAGCTAGAGATCTCACAGAAAAACGCCTCTTTTTGCCTTTAAACCAAACTCTACAATCCCGCCCCTGGGAAACCAAAGAATGAGACCTCAGGCATTCTAACAAACTACTAAGCTCGATGACTTCCCAATCATTTAACCCTCTCCTCAATCTTGAACACCAGACAACCCCCTCACCTTCCCTATCAATGTACTCTGCAACTGACACATCACTATATGTAGCTATATGGAAAATACTAGCGAAATCATCCTACAATTTTGTGGTGCCACATCACACATCTTTCCAGAACTTGACCTCAGATCTCCTCCTGACTCTAAAAGCAAAAAATGGGACAACATTTCAGGTCTCTCTTTTAGAGTGATTGCGTGGACTTACCCTTATGCGACTTAACAGTTATAGGTCTGGCTGTGTGTGTTTAGAGTGTTACATTATCACTTACCAACAACAGGAAAAAGGATAAAGTTTTAAAGGGCAAAAATAGGGCTGTCAAATGTCAAAGGGCTGGGCCAAGACAAGGCCTAGGTCTTATTGGGCCCGACTCTCATTCACCGAGGTGATGCCCTAGCTTGGTCCCAACACTCAAAGAGCTTGATCCAGCTATTACAAGGGCCAGTCACAACGATGTTTTAGTACTGTTAGATTGTTAGTATTAGGACACCCTACAATTGTTACCATTACAATGTTAGTCTTAGTATATATATATACACACATCTATACTTTTATTTAAAGAAAACATGTTACAACTACAAGTAGTAAAATTAAAAGATTTTGGAAATAAAATACACTATTGGTCAATTACACATACACATGTTTAAGTCTAGCCTGTATTAAATTTTTTTTTTAAAAGGAAAAACATTACAAGATACTATATTAAAAAGATTTTAAAAAGATAGTACATTACTGTGTTAGTATGCTATATATACACATAGTAAGGCTCGAACTTCTTTAACATTATATTATATATGGTATAGTATATAGAATGGAGGGCTGGGCTGGGCCAAAGTAGGTGCTTTCTAAGCCTAGCCCTCATGTAAGAGGGCATTTCCAAAGGCTCAACTAAGTCCTATGGTCATATTAAGAAAAAAAACCTACTATTTTACGGGCTTTGAAGAGTCGGGCTGGGCCCTCTTATCAAAGGGTCAGATTATCAACCCTAGGGACGACATGGAGGGAGTTGAGCCATCTCTAAGGTATCCTAACCTCATATAAGAACCAAACTGATCCAAATATCCGAACAATCTTGGATATAAACATCTTCACACTGTATCTTTGCCATCATCACCATCCAAGGAAAGCATTTGGATAGATTCTTAAGCTCGGTGAGCACGGATTTCCTGTGTTACATGTTAGGAAATTCTTTTCCATAATAGTGGTTTTTCATTTTTGGTAACAGAGTTTGATCTTTTAAGTTAAACGCAGCTTTTTTTTTAGTGGTGGCATGTCCAACCACATTCCAAATGAATCTGAGCTATGCATTAATGATATCAAGTTCCGAACATTGTCCTCCCAATGCCCCGACAGTATGGGTCAGTCTAGGTGCCGCACCCAATGCTATTCTGAAATGTGCCTCAAGATGAGGCCCATTACTGGCCCACGAATTGGTAGTTGCTGCCCAACCACCATGAACAGGAGTTAACTAACACTAAATGATTAGGTACCTACCAAAAAAGGGAAAAAAAAAAAAAACTAAGGATTTGGATGACAAGTGATAACAGAGCTAATGATCAAGCTCTGTGAAGCCCCATTATGTAGTTCTTCGTTGATTCGGGCCCTATGCTTTGATATGGGGCAAACTCTGATTCTGGCCAACTCATATAAAAGCTACTAATAGCAGCCCAATGTAATACAGCTTGAAAGATCATAATGCTGGCATGCATCATGTGTAACCTTGGACCGAGGGGGGTAAAAGTGATGCCTATTACCTCTTCAATTTGATGGCATCAAGTGTTTCTGATTTTGTAGAAGAGCAATCGCGTGATCTGCCAAGGTGTCTGCATCTTTACATGATTGGGAATGATGGCGTAAATGGCGGTATCATTATACATATAATGGCACAGGATCTCAGCTGTTCTCTGAGCACATCATCTTTGACTGACTTGAATAGCATTTGGATGGTTTGGATTTTGGAATGACGATCTTTGTGATCACCTCCACAACACCTGATCGCCGACCAAGACCTCTTGTTTGATGCTCCGCATCAGCAATCCAAGACCCCAAATGGGGGTACCTACAATTGGATGGTCTCGATCACACCACATGTTTGGTGTGGATTGAAATTTACTAGTTCTGGTATTACAGTATGAGAGAGTTGAGACTGTGGGACATGAACAGCTAAGCTATAAATTACAAACAAAACTTCCCTTCAACGCAAACCCACAAAAAAGAAAGAAAAAACATAAAAGGGACCAACATGATATGAATCCCTGTTACAAGCAATGTAAAGCACAGAAAAGCAGAGAGGCCTACATTCCATTGCTCTCAAGAAATCCAGAACCAAGAAAAAAGAAAAGCTGAAAAAAAAAAAGTAATGAGAGAAAAAAGCAGCACATGCAAACCATAAATTAAATGGGTTTTGACTGATGTGTGTTGTTTCTCTGATGGAGTTACATAAAAATCTGCAGACTCTGATAAAGAGAGCTTGGATTTTACATGATAGGATCACTGATGAAATCCAGAACAGTAGTATTGGTTTGTGCAGATTTTGTTCACAGCATGAACACTATTGTGGAGTTGCAGAGGCCCCATTTGTTGAGAGGGGGAGACTGATTTCCATTAGAGATGCATTGGAGGTGGTTGAGAACATGTTTATGTTTTTACAGGTTGGATTGTCCCCCTCCACCTTATTTTCTTCCCTTTTCATCATTTCATTTTGATGGTTTTTCCCTGTTCTTACATAGTTTAGTTAATTCTTCCAAGAATGTAACTTCATTCATTCCATTCTCTTAGAATCTCTACCTTTAGCTATTTGTTTTCAATTTCTTTAAAATTTTATATGTTTTTATCAATTTAAATTGTTGTGTTTAGTAGATTTATGCTGAATATGAGATAATTTTTTCCAATTTCATGCTGTTGTTGAACCAATCAAAGAACATTTGGTTGCAACAATAACTCTGCGCGAATTGAGTTTAGCATGTCACTATATTCGGGCATACCGATCACAATTCCATCCTTCTGTGTGTAGAGATTACAGTCAAGGCAGCAGATAGATCGGCATACAGCTCTCACACGATTGGAAGAAAGCAGATTATTCCTCATAGAAAAGGTGACGGAGCACCGAGGAAGAGCACTAGATGTAATGAAAGAGATGCATGCATGTTTTGGAGACAGGAACACCACCTTCAATTGGAATTTGAAAGCCTCTATGGCGGGAAAGGTCAAACCTACTGTTCACAGTGGAAGAAAAAGGAGGATTTCTGGTTTTCTCTTCTCTTGTTTTCAAATTTTATTTAATCCATGGAAGTGGAAAAAAACTGTTGGAGTTGCAGTAAGATTTCTTATCATCGCGGCAAGCATTGTGTCTACAGTTCACTTCCATCGGACAAGGCAGCAACTTAGGATTTCTTATAGAAAAGATCTTTCAGTAATGGGTTCAATAGAAACAGGAGAAATGGGTTTTTTCCAACCCATCACAAACAGTCCTTTGGATGTCTTCTATGGAAGGGGATGATAAGGCTTACCTGCTTAAAATGATTTACACATTAGTCGGCTGAAATGGGTTTTTTAATATTTTTATTATTAATTTTTTGTTTCAACCTCTGTTTGATCCTTGTACAGACAAACTTGAATGGTTAGTATGGGAACAAGGTATCAGAAAACATATTACATCCATCTCTCATTTGAAATTTCAACAGCAATGAATAGGAGAATTGTTAATTTTGAACCAGTATCTGGAATATTACCAAGGAACTGGGAAGGAGCTCTAGAAATCTTCTTTTTAGATCTTGAGAAGAAATAAAACTTGTACTGGAGCACACGTTTCCTTCTGACTTTGAGTATACTTTCAGTTTGCAAATGACTAAAAAACTTAACCTACCTAAAAGAAAATGATTAAGGAAACCAAACAAAAAATGTCACTCGTCGAAACAATTTGGCATGCATACTATCTTAAAGCAAATGTTAAGTACAAACTCACACATGTATCTATATAAACATGATGCAGGATGATCTATGCTATAAAAGACGCAAAAACATGTATAAAACATGTAAAGATAAACTTAAAATGAGCTTAATAACTGAAACTGACCTAGCTTCCTTTTGAATCAACAGTTGCAATATGTGACACGAATCCAGAATCTGTAGGGCAGAAGGTGGAGTGCGAAGCAGTAAAGAAAATGCAATATGTGACTGAAACTGGAAGTCTGCTCTCACTAGCAGTTGAGCGGAGCATCTCATGCCTCTGAGATGATCCCCATTTTTAGCTTCTTCTCATGCTTTTTTGCATAGTTTCAAGTTCCAACTCATTCTGCCATCTCAAGTCTATACCGATGATCAATGATAAAGACGCTTTCCAACCCTTTAGGCATCTTCAATAGATATGGATAACTGCTGGCTAAGACCCTTTCTCGTCATAGAAAAACATTAATGTTTTCTAAGCAAGTTGCAAAAGATTGCAGATGTGCATGTGTAAACCAATGATCATTCTACGCTGAAGAATTTGCACCATGCAGGGCTGCATCTGATCAATCATGCAAATGAATGGATAAATATACAGAAATAGTAATTGGGGGTGAATAACACATTGCGTATTGACAATGACTCCACTCACTCTTCGTAAGGGGTGTTTAGGGTGCAGGAATAGCATTTGATTATCCTGGGAATAAAGGGAGAGAGAAATTTGTTAGCTTATTCCTAAACAATGCAGCTCTAATGGGGGGCAAAAGCGGTTCAAATAATATGCTAATCTCTATTATCCCTGAAAGCCAAACAGCGAACAAGCTATTACCTCGGGTTTCATTTGTAGCTATCCCTGCATCTTACTGCCTCTTCCCCTCCCATAAATAGTAGCATTCACATGCAAGTACACCATAAACAGTAGCGTCCACAAGCAAGTACACAAACATACATGTGACACTTTCAATCCTCTAAAATGGGATTTCTTTGGGTTCCATCTCAAATATCAAACTGTCAATTTGTGATACACAATCCGACTCATGCCATGCAACCAGTGTGGAAACTTGGGCCTTCAAAACAAGAAATAAGGGGGTAAAAATTATATCAATCTTCAAATGAAACTGAATCAAGCTATTTATGTGCCAATACATTTGAAATTTTGGGGAAAAACAATTACAAGAAGACTTAGACAAGTTTGCATGCATTTAACAGTCTGTCCTACCAGCTAACAAGGTTAAAGCAGTGCAAAAAATGCACGACTCGTAAAATAATCCAGCATTGCACCTCAGCCTCTGGCTAACAACACATCCAAGTGGCACACTCGACCACTGGATGAAGAACCCTCTAGCTGAGAAGTGTTCTTCACATTCCTCTTGCTATAAAAAAAATCTTCTTGCATCTGTAAAAGCTCCACAACAAAATTATTCCTAAATGCTATTTGATGATGCGGTAAAGCAAGCATGCTAACTGTGACCATAACAGCTTTGGCTATTACTTCACCCAACGGCTCCAATCTAAGGGATTTCCTAGCAAAGTTAAAACTAGATACCAGAACTTGCATCAGAATGTTTGATCTCTTCCCTTCAGGCATCTCCAACTTCTCACCCGATTGACTTCCCGGTGAAATAAAGTGATCTGCAACATGTACATCTCCCACGAAAGCTAAAGATTCTTCAATGACTTTGTACTTCTTAATGTTATGATTCGCCAATCTCATTGCAAGAACAATGTAGCTTTGCTCTAATTGTGCGGCATTTTTTTTAGACCCGCTGTTGTGAGTGCACAGTCTGCAGAACAATAGAACATCAACTTACAATAAAATACTCTACAAAGAGAATAAAAGGTAAATAATGCATCTGTAATCATTTTCCCCATGGAAAATTTAAGGAAGCCTTGTAATATAGATAGAGTGAAAACTCTGAAATCTGAAATGCAAAATTAAATAATACACATAAACACAAAAACAATTGTAATCTACATGTTGCTTGAAGTTTCAATAAAGACAAATCAGATGAAATATTTTCTTAAGCAGCACTACTAAACTAAATAGTGGTACTTGAAATGATTGAAAGGTCTCAATCCTCCACTATTGAATGACTTCCTAGAAAACACGCAAAAACAGCATCACAACCAAGTGAGCATGAAGCTGAACTAAAGAGGTGGGATTTTTCTTTTGTTGATGCTGACAACGGTAAGTTTTTTTTCCCTTAAATATTATTTTTCTTTCTAAAGAATACTAAATTTTTTTGGTTTTAATGAAAAATGTATAATCAACCACCATGTATAGACAAAATATCACTGTGAACCTGGAGAAAAAGATTTCAAAATTGCCAGTGACAAAACCCATTGAGAAAGTTGAATTAATGACAATAAACAGATGGGTTTGAGTTTGTAACTCAATTGGTCGACATACCATAGTTATCAAATCGAGAAGCAAAGCAAAAGGGAGAAGTGCGACGTCGACATACCATAGTTATCAAATCGAGAAGCGCGTTGTTGAGATGGAATTTTTTGTAGAGGCAACACCGTTGCAGCTCAAAATATTCATGAGAACGAGAAATGAGATACGAGTGCCTCACTCACATTTTGTTAGTATGGGAAGTAATGTCTTAAATTTTGCCTCATATGAGATATGTGGAGAACTAAGCATCTTAGGTTCTAATCCAATGAAACTTGACTGTAGAATTGGGACTATTCGATAACGTCACACACATCTCTCTTTGACCACTAAATGAGACGTGATGGAAGCGAGCACCCCACCCTGTACATAGCTTTTGTGTGACTATGCGGCATACATTAGACTTGGGTACATTTCATAATGTCACATATACAACTCTCTTTGACCACTAAATAACATGATGGAAGCGAGCATCCTATTCTGTACATAGCTTCCGTGCAACTATAGGACATACTGCAACTCCCCCAAAAAACTTGATGGGGATGATGTCTAGTATGAGGGCTACTAAGAGGGTTTGCGTGTAGAAACCACAAGGTTCGAGGTATATAGGTACTCCATAGATTAAGATAATCGGATAATTACAAATTATTTTCTTATGTTGATATAGTGGGCCGCGCGTGCGATGCACGTGAGAAAGGGAAGGGAAAGAGAGACCCTAGTGAGATCCACTAATGCACGTGTGGTAGAGGGGAGGCGTGGGAGCGAGAAAATGTGTTAGAAAAGTGAGATGTGCGATGGTTGAAAACACATACAGAGTGAGAGAGTAAAAGATAAAAAATAGGAGTAGAGTTGAAGGAACCAGCCCTATCTACCCACCAGGGGTTGGTGCAGTTGGCTAGCGTCCCAGGTTTGCTCCCTGTGGTCGTGTGTTCAACTCCCACTCCTCAATTTACCCTAGTATCCGTAGGGAAAATTCCAAGTGGGCGGTGCGGATACCCGAAGGGACTAGTCCTTGGATCGAAGGCTTTGGGACACCCTCAGTTACCCAAAAAAAAAGTCATCTCCAAGGAGATTAAATTAATTGATTTTAAATGACTTTAATACCCTTAAATATCTATTTACTAAATAGTAATAAGATAATATAATATTTGATTTTCTTGTCATAACAAAACAAAGTCAATCAACGCCACTTCCCCACCCCCCAAATCTCTCATTCTCTCATTATAATAGTAGAGATAAACTAATATCACTAAACCTTGGTTGCATCATATCGGTTAGCTGAGCCAGCCTCAAGGAAGAGCTTTGATCCTTGCCTTGAACCGACTTTCGAATGAAGTTTCGTTCCGGGTAGTAATATCAAGTGATGTGATGATCCAGCCTTTGCGGCCTGGTTGAAGAGTTTCTTGAATGGAATAAGCTGAAAGGGTCAGAAACCCCCCTTCATGGTTTTGATGAATTCACTTTCCGCTCGATGTGCCTAGCCGCCAGCACTTCACTTACAATGCGGGACTGACTTAGTCTTTTAGGGCAAGTAACCATTGGAAATAATCTAGGGAATAGGTAGCTTAAGGAAATTCAAGATGTAATATTTTTCCCTTTTATAAATTATATTAGATTAGAAGTACAATCAAAGTTGACAAAAACCCTAATTCCCTTGAATGAACTCCAACTGAATCTGTATCTGAACCTCATTCAAACAAGATAATTCAGAAATCCATTCAACAAGACAATGAATCAAACAGGAAAGCAATATAAACCGCAGAATATAATGCAACGGTTTCAAACAACTCTTCTAGAAATTTAAGCTAATAAAATAAACGCATTTAACCAAACTAACTCACCAATTACACCATGAGCAATCAAAATTTCCTAAGAACAAACAAAGAAAAAAAAGAGAGCAGAAAATAGAAATCCTAAAACTCACGTGGAAGAACTCGAGCTGGTCTTCGAGGTTCTCGTGTGCAGTTCTCATGGCATTGAGGCTCCTCGCCGCGTCGTCATTAACTAGGAAATCTTTCACGCATACGAAGCCTTCACCATAGTTACGAGATTTCTTCTGTTCGTAGTTGCGAAAGAAGAAATCTCGTCGATTTTATCAACGGTTTTGACGGAATTGAAGAAATGGGTTCTCAAGATCGCGTGGATTGAGGGGCGGAGCCAGGAATCAATTGTAAGGGGGCCCATTTGGTTCAAGGGACGGCCGGCCCGGGGCTGTTCGAGAGCCCCATCCTATGGTTATGCCCTATCATATATTGTAATATAATTTTTTTGAAATATTTGGGAAGCAGTTTCCCCTCGTCTGTATTCTATTAAATAATTAAATAAAATAATTAAAAGATATTTATTTTTAAAAAATTTAATAGACAACTGTTCCAGGACTAATCCGTTAGGGATATGACCAAACACTTGAAATCCTGTTACAACACAAAAGTCTTTTATCATTTTTAACTGTTAGAGTTAAAAATTTTTATCTAAAAACCAAAGTTAGGTGGTTGAACATTAAGGATTAGTGAATCTTAATCAGAATCAAGAGGTATTAAAAGAGAGATGTGTTAACTTGTGGGTTGTAACTGACTCCAAAGAGTCCGGTTATAAGTTATAACAACAGAGGATTCTAAATCCTAAATAAACTATATTTTTTTAAAAATTCAAAAGCTGAGGGGGTACTAGGGGTGATACTCAAGCCGAACGAGCTGAGTAATGGGGTGTTCAAGCTCAATTCACTAATTTTTACCATTGTTCGAGCTCGGCTTGAACTCGGTTCAAACATAAATAATATTGTTTGAACTCTGCTCGTGAAAATATAAACGAGCTCGAGCTTTTAACGAGCCTAATGATAAGTAATTATTAAATTAGTTTTTTTTTTTTAAATCTCTTTTGTCAAGCCAAGACAAGTCAAATAGGGGAGTAACTGAGTCAAATAGAGGAGTAGCCAATTCATTTAGCCTTTCTCATTGAGCCAAGCCGAGCATATGAGTCATAACTCATGAGTGGCCAACTCTCTTGCGCTTTGAGCCTTGCCCCTTCTTTCTTTCTTAACCATCAATTAAATAGCCAACATCACTTGAACAACTCACTTCCTAACCAATGTCAGATGTGGGACTATTTTTGGTCCCACATCACATGGTTTTTTTTTTTTTTAACACATATCACCTCCACAACTTTACTTTGAAACACACACCCGATACCACACCCACCCACCCACACCCACACCACACTTATTTAAATATATATATGTAATTGAATCGAGTTTTATCGAGCCAAGCAGGGGAGTGTTCAAGCTCGGCTCGTTTACTAAACGAACTCAAAAACGGTGTTCAAGCTCGACTCATTTACAAAATAAACGAACGATACTCGAGCTTTTAACGAGCTGAGCCCGAGTAATTCACGAACATTTTATTCAATAACCACCCCTAAGGGATACCCACCTGAGATCGAATCATAGTCAATCGCAATTGAACTTCAGGAAAGTTCAATCACACCCACATGCCAACATGTGTCCCTTTGACCCCCATTAATTGTGGTTAAGATTTACTAATCCTTGGGGCTCAACAATATAACCTTAATTTTTGGAAAAAAATATTAAGCTCTAGTTAAGGATTTATAACCCTTAGGATTAATATTTTTTTTAAAGAAAAAACTAAAGTTATATTGTTGAACCCCAAAGTTTAGTGAATATTAACCCCAGTTAATAGGGGTTAAAAGGAGACATGTTGGCCTGTGTATGGGTGCGATTGAACTCTTCCCGAGTTCAATCACAATTGGCTGTTATTGGATCTTCATCCACCTCCATGGCCATGGTGCCATATGGATAAACGTACAAAATTGTTTTTTTTTTGTAAAGGTTTAGGGGGGCACGTGCCCTAGGTGAATGGAGTCCCTGAAGTTGTCGTGCAGATCCCAAATCTTCTCTAGAACTGCTTCAATCTCTTCCGTCTCCATTTCTCATTTCTACGGGAAAGAACCCCAAACCCAAAAGAAGAGGGTTAAGGATTTTTGTTCTTCGTCTTCAAACTGCACTGAAACTTAAATATCCTACAGAAGAAATGCTAGCCCCACAGTTTTTTTTAATTTTTTGGGCATTTTGCATATCAACTGCTGGATTTATCCTTAGTTTGAAAATACATTATTGTGTAAAACAAATCCATACTCCCTTTGCGATTTTGTTTAAAACTATTAGTAAAATGATTATTGTACCCTTAAGATATTTCATAATCTCATAATGCCCCCTTTAACTACCCTTGAACAATGGTTAACAAGTTTTAACCCCATGGTTAAATTTTTTTAATTTGTTTTTCTAAAAACTAAGGTCAGATGTTTTAACCTTAAGGGTCAGTGAATCTTAACCACAGTTAAAGGGAGTTAAAATGAGACATCACTTTAACTATCCTTGAACTATGGTTAACAAGTTTTAGGCATTGTGGTTAATTTTTTTTTAAAAATCTTAAAATTAAGGTTTGATGCTTTAACCCTAAGGGTTAGTGAATCATAACCACAGTTAAAGAGAGTAAAAATGGGACACCCCCTTAACTATCCTTGAACTATGGTCAACAAGTTTTAACCCTTGTGGTTAATTTTTTTTCTAAAATCCAAGGTTAGATACTCTAACCATAATGGTTTGTGAATCTTAACCACGGTTAAAGGGAGTTAAAATGGGGCACTCCTTTAACTGCCATTGAACTATAATTAACAAGTTTTAACTCCTGTGATTAATTTTATAAAAAAAACAATGTTAGATGCTTTAACTCTAAGGTTAGTGAATCTTAACACTAGTTAAAGGGAGTTAAAAGGGGACACCCCTTTAAAATGCCCTTGAATTATGGTTGATAACTTTTAATCCATGTAGTTAAATATATTTTTAAAAAACAAGGTTAGATGCTTTAAACCTTTATTCCTATGGGTTAGTGAATCTTAACCATAATTAAAAGAAGACACGTGTCACAAAGGTATTATAGTATACTAAATATCACAAGAGCATTATAGTCACTTTTTAACATTTTTAAATGCAATTCAACGGAAGTGGGAGAACGAGGCCTTTTGTCTAAAAGTTATACAATGAGTTAATTTGCAAATCTGTTTTATACAACCATGTCTTTGCAAATTAGGAAAAACTCAGTAGCTGATATGCAAAAATCACTTCTTCTTTTTTTTGGAGGAGGGGGAGAATACATTTCCTTTGTTTAAAAATTTAATAAATAAATGAAAATCCTCATTTTAATAGATTTTTTCCCTCCGAACATAAAAGTATAAAATTAAATAGAACTAGAATTTTTTTGCGATAAAAAAATAATTTTACAACATACCAAACACAAACATTGGCTTTTTAAAAAAAAGTAATTAATTGCATCTATTTTTTCCTCCAAATAAATGCATAGGAAAAATCAAATATCTCATACAATTAATAATTAATGTAATTGGGGGTAACCCTAATAAATAGAGTAATAGTAGGTTAGTCAAGTGATAGCCGGTGGGCACGTCAACATGCTCACCCTATGGGACTTGAACTCGAGTTCACCCCCACGGGGAAAAAGTTCTAACTAGGGGTGGCAATTGGGCTGGGCTGGGCCCGAAACCCGATTGTTAGGCCCAAAGTTTGGGTGGCCTGAGCCTTCCTTATTTTGGGCTGGGCTAAGTTTGGATAAGAATATAAGCCCAAAGTTAATATTGGGCCGAGCTTGGGCTGCCCTTAGCTCAGCCCGAATTCAGCCCGGCCCGAACTAAAGATATTTTATTCTTTTATAAATAATATATATAGATAGAGAAGACTCACGAGCTAATCTCATTCTCATTGAATTGGAAGTGATGTGTTTCACATTGAGAAACTATTTTTGTATTTGCTATTTAAGAATGTTACTAGTAGTATTTTTTTAAAAAAATTATTTTTAGTCTTATTTATCAAGGATTTGAATCTAGTTCTTTTACTATTGGAGAAACACACTATTAGAGAAACACCTCCCAAAATTGATTACTAGTTAAAATAATTAGGTACCTAGAACAGTGGTGGACTAATTTTACTAAACTTTAAATTTGTTTACTAATTAAGTTATTGTGCATTGCATGTCGGTGTTTAAGGAAAAGTTCACAAGTAACTACGGGAGAACTCAGCCCTAATTCGGCCCGTACTTAGCCCACAAGCTACTTAATTTGGGCCAACCCCGAACTCAGCCCACACTCTGCTTATTTTGGACCAGTCCTAACTCGACCCGAAGCCCGAATATATTTGTGAGCCGAGTTTGGGCTGGGGTGCTCGGGCTGAGCTTGGGCTAACCCCAGCCCGGCCCGATTGCCACCCCTAGTTCTAACACTTCAAACAAAACCCTTAGTTTTGCACTCTAATTCTTTTTAAGTGTTGTTAATTAGGTTGCAAATAGCTAATACTAATATATGACTAAAGAATGTTGTGCAAATTTTATATATAAGCAATTTAAAAAAAAAAAATTCCACAAACATTCTCATGACATCTAAACAGCCAAACTTGAAGGCGAAATGCTTGCGAGTTTAAATTACAAGGAGTTTAATTCCATGGGAGTCTCCAATTTTGAGAATTCAACCAGAACCTTACCCAATGTTTGATTGCCGAGACTATATGTGAAAACAGAGAGAAAAAAAATTCCTAATACAAATCCTAATTAAGTTTCCTCTAATTTTCTTCTATATGTGCAAACAGGGGATTACTGGGTATGTGGGTAAGAGATATGGGAGCTTCCTCTGACCCACACCAGCACACCAGGGTCCACCCAATAGCATAACACTCACATGGTAGCCCCACATATACCTCTATGAGTAAATCAATAAATTTTATTCACTATCTTGTTGATCAGAAAACATGATCCGGATCCCTATAACTAGAATTCCACCAATTAGCAACTTCAATATAACGCAACTCATTCAAATTCCCGGTCATCTGAGACTCTCCACGGATAAAATCTTACTCCATTACTACAAGACAGTGTCGCAACCAGCTCTCCTCAGATGAACAACGAGAGCAAGAAAGATAATAAACCAGAAACCACACCAATATTGCGAATTGAATTGGCTGATGAGGGCTTTGTGGTATTTGCATCTAATGGAGTCCCAGGAGAGGTAGCATTTTCAGAACCAGCATTGAACATAAATGGGGTCCCAGCAGATCCCTCTGCATTGGTGACGGTTATGCTGAGCTTTTGGCCACCTTCGCAATGTGTCCCAACTCCACAGTAGTAGTAGTAGTCCCCAGGTATTGTGAGCTCCAGAATCGTCGGCCCGCTATAATACATCTCTGTCACATTTTTTTGAGTGCATGCTTCGAAGTCTTTCTTGCTAAGCTCTAGTACGTTGTGTACACCCGTCCTGTACAAGAACACTGCAACTCGGCCATTAGGAGAATTATCAATATGGTGCCATTAACATGTCACTCAAGAACTCAATTTCGTTATGATAATATTAGGGCAGAGCGAGGAATTTCTTGTAGAGGGGATAACAATGGTTGATTGATAATATTAGTAATTATTATTCATGGGTTTATGAAGAATGATTAGGGGTACAAAATATTTTTGGTCTAAGGGGTGCGGGGATTCAGGGCATTGCCCCCATTTTAATTAAGGGCCAAGTTCGTAGGCCATCCGCTGTTTGTGTCCATTTGTAAAGATTTTTTTATAGTCAAGGGGCAGCTGCTCCCCCGCCTATCGCTATGCCCTCTTAACTTAGTTTATTTTTTTCAAAAGTTCGGGGGAAACTGCCCTATGCCTATGCCCTCTTAAATTAATTAATATAGTATAATTTGAGTTTTTTCCCTCAAAAGTTCAGGAGGGCCCTCCTCGCCCCCTAGCTCTGCCCCTGCCCAAGGCTACGCCCTGTAGTATCAATGAAAAAATATATTTCCTTTTTCAAAAGTGCAGGGGGGGCTACAGCCTCCCTTGGCCCCATAACAAGAAAATGAAGGTTTAACAAGAAAATGAAGATTATGAAGAGAATTTATATTAGATGGTTATTTGAATCATTAGATAAGGTGACCAATGTTATACTTTTCTTGAAGACAGGTTTTCTAAAGATGTTCTTGAATAAAAAAGGTTTCTTCATGAGACCAGAAAATGTAGCATTTGAATAAACAGAGGCCTTTGAACTTACCCAATTTGTCGCCGACGCCAAAGGTTCTCGGTTTAGCCCATTCTTGGTAGAAGGAGAGGTTCTTGGGGATGCTCCAACCAAAGCTCCCTCCAACAATGTGATTCATCGCGCTCACTGGTCCCACCAGAAAACAGCCCAAAGCTGCCAAGAGGAACAGGGAGTGATGGATTTTTGCCATTTTCTCTTTTAACTTTTTATACTTTTTCTTTTTAAGCCTTGTGTTGAAGGAGGGAAGATGTTTCCTTCAACACAAACTAGAAGAGAAGATGTCAATGGCTTTTTGTTCACGTATATAGTTACACATGGTCATTTCTATTATTAGTGTCATCGTCACCATGCCTACCATCATCATCATTTCACATACATGCTATATGGTCGCCATCCGATTTATCATGATTATAGTTATATACTAAACATATTTATTTGTGGAAATTACTGTGCGGATTTTGAGTTGTGTGATCGAATGTTATAGGATTTTGAACAAGTCAGACTACTAATAAATGGAAATTATAGTTAAATTTCTGTGATAAGCTTTTTGTTCTCTATATTTAGTTAGAGGGCTATAACTACCATTTCTTCTGTTTCCAACCGTCAAAAAATACAGTGTTAGTTGGACGGACCACGTTTGTTTCGGATTCTTACAGCTATTGTGAATAAATCAGTTTAACAATGCGCTGAGAAAAAAAAAACGATTATGGGTAAAATAAACCCATTTGATAAGGCGGAAGGTTTACCAATCTCAATACATAGAAACTTCTCTGTCCCAAGGTTAAGAAGCTAAGAAGCAATCTGATAATGACGACCATACAACCTAGGAAGGGTGGAGCCAGGATTCTCTTGCACGGGGAGTTAACTACGCCCCTGAAATTTTTAAGGAACATATTTTTTCTCAGAAATTGGTTAGGATCTATTAACTAAATATAAGACAGACTTTTTTCTCCCCTCCTCCTTTCGTAGAATTATAATGTTCTCATCCTATGACACATGTCACATTGACCTTTGTTCTTCTCATTCTCAAACGACACACCTCTCCCCGCCTCTTTCCTCTATCTTCATACGGCACAACTCTTGTGAAGAGTTATCTCAAACGTATAGATTAGTATTAACTTCTTAATTCAAGAGAAATAGAGATATGTTGATTAGACACCCTATCCCTATCCCTATTTTTATCCTTATCCCTATCATGTTTTTCTCTCTCAAAACCCTCAAACCACACTACTCTTTGCTAGAGTTCCTAATAACCTCATCCTTCTTCCCTATTAAAGGGCTAGAAGTGAGAGAACTTGCGTGCGCTACCTTCTTCTTCTCCATCGAGGCAGTGATATTTTGTTCTTTAGAATAGATTTGTTAGACCCAGATTTCTTTATAGAGAATATCAATTTTGTGCCACATAAGAATTAATTTTAGATCTGCTGCTATCATTTTATGGGCGTTTTTTCATTCTAAGTGGTCAATCAGAATTTTTGATTTTCAAATTTCATATGCGTGATACATACGTGCTTTCAAACATTATGCATATGTAATCATTTTTACCCTTAGTTGTTACTAAATTAGTGAGTAATTCCTGCATGGTGCGACTCACTAAAAATATCTTTCTTTAGCGTTGGATTGTTCTAATCAAACATAATTAGTATCATATATTATAAATTAATGATTGCTTTTTTATATATGCACCTTCATTAATTCATGATGTAGTTTATTCTAAATGTTATTTTATTTAACCTTATTAAGGTAAATTTTGATTGATAATACTATACAATTTAGACTTTTGTAATCCCGTGCATCGTACGGGGTGTTTGCTATAATATATATATATATATATATATATATATATATATATATATACTAGTAAAAGTGCTTTGCACGTATAAATTTTTTATTAATAAAAAATATAAAATAATTAAATTACAAATTAATATTATCATTATTTATAATTATATGATCCCTAAAAGAATAGGGCATTAAAAAATAGATTTTCTAATATAGTCCTTCTAAATCTCTAATAACAGCCCTTACCAATAATAATAATAAACTTTTTTATGAAGATTTTCTCTAATAGAATCCTTATTAATAGAGTTTCACCATTTTTTTTTAATATATATCTAATATTGTAATTCTATGTAAACATATCAAACAGAGTTACTTAACAATTAGAATTCTACGTAATAACTATAAAATTATTATCTACGCTTCCTTTTCTTCCAACTGGTTCTTCTACAAGATGTACTATGCTACTTCGCATACAGGTAAGGTGAATACGAGTCGAAGACATTTTGGCTCCTTACTCACTGGCGGAGCCACATGGGGTCCTTCAGCCCGCCCCCCCCTTGAAATTTTGATTTTTTTTTTACTATACAATAATAAGGGTGTAGCTAGGGAAAGGGGCGGAGCCGGAGGATGGGGAGCTCTAGTTCCCCCCCTCCCCCCCGAATTTTTGAGGAAAAAAGATTTTTTTTACAAAACGGACACAAACAGAGGCGATGTCCCATGATCTTGGCCCCAAAAAAGAATTCCGGGGGCTATGCCCCCGAACCCCCATTGTTAGCCTCCCCTACAAGAGAATCCTAGCTCGCCCCTCCTCATACTTTACAATATAAAGCAAGTCTAATTAGTTCATACAACTCTCTAAGCAATGCTAGAATATACAAGATAACAAGCAAAAGCAAGAAACCAAAAGGTACGTTTTAAGAACATGAGAAAAATATGTATCTTCTCTAGAAATAATATAATTTTTTGCCAGAGACCCAGGTGAAGAAAGTACCTTATGGTAACCTTTGCAAGGTGATGGAGAGGAGATCACTTGGATATATCAATCTTAGAAGAGCCAAATATTTCATTAAAGTAGTTGGTATGTGCACAAGCGGCCCCAGTACCCAGAATATCCTTGCATCCTCAATACCATGTGATACTCAGTCAACCCCAAAAAAAATTCAAAAATTCATAATATAAGTTAAAGACTTTATAATAAAATCCTTCAAAGTCTCTACTAATAAAGAGTCCTTACCAATAAATCAGATAAGATAATTTTAAAGTCTCTACTAATAAATAGTCCTTATAAATCAAATAAGATAAGACTTTCTTTTCTAATAAAGTCCTTTAAAGTCTCTACTAATAAAGAGTCCTTACCATTAATAATAACAAAGAGAGATGTTTATTATTAATTTTTGTTGTGGGTCCTACATATTAATTAAAAACACTAAATTTCTAAATCATACCATAGGTTAATAAGTTAATATTTTTAATTAAAGAACATTTTAGTTCAAATAAAGTTTAGGTTACTCATACTTTTATTAGTAGATTATTAGTAGAATGGTATATATTTTTTTTTTATCAAAATTTTTTTTTTTGAGAATCTCTTTTTTTTTATCAATTTGCAAGGTATTTTTGTCCGAGTTTGAGTTTGCATTCGATTTGTTTTTTTAATGGTTTGTTTATTTTACATTTTCTTTCCCCCACAAAGTAGCAGCACATGCACATGTAACACATATGCCAGGGATGCAGGGAAGTTCGATATCTTCATTGAGGATCATATTAGAGACTTAACAGCCAAGTCCATGTCAAGATGTACTTCGGTACCTGTTTTGCAGAACAATAAAACATAACAAGCCTTGCCATCCATCTTTAATAGCTCGACAGTGAAACCATGGGATACTGGTAAGGATCCCTTAACGAGTCAAGGAGAAGCAGTTCGGCTTTTCACTCAGCCGTTCTTCCCAACATTAACCACAAAGGAGGTTTGAGTTAAATTTTCAACAGAAGAATATACACACAAAACACACAACCCAGAGGGAACAGATATAATGGAATCTGAAATTAAGAAATGAAGAAAGAACAAGAAAGCTAAAAAAGAATTAGGTCAACCCGATAATGCAAGTGATCCTAGAGAGAAAATTAAAGGAGAAAAAAAAGTGAACTATACACCCCTGCCAACACAACACAAATCCCACCATTTGTCAAATTGGATCAATATGAAACGTATGTGATCTATGAAATCTCCCTTAATATCTACCTCTTCTCCATATCCATTTCCTTTCCAATCTCTTCCATCTTGACCGTGATCCTCAAACAAATCAGAAGAAGCTGTAGGAGGAGGCATCCAAGGGGTGGATGAGGTATGTCAGCACCAGTGCCACCAGCATCAGCACATATGCAATCCCTTGGTCGATTGATGCCCCTGAAAGAAAACAAACCCATTATATCCTATACAATTAGAATGAAATGTTGTAATAAGGATAAAAGCACCACCGGAAGACCAAATGAAAAGAATCTTCAGCGTGCCAAGTTTTACTAAAAGAATATAGTAGGGAGTAATCGGAAATGAGAATTGAAGTAAATCAATTAAAGTTAAAGTGATATCGTTTGATGAATACAATGAGAAGCTATTTATATAACATCGTATGGGTAGGTCACAAATTGGGAGAATTTAGGTCGCCCAAGAGTATTTAGCCTTGCAAGGTGATCCTTGAATAGAAAGGTTCGAAAGAGTATATAATTGGTGAATTCCAACATTGGATCAAGAACCAATCCAAAACGAGAACCCTGTTCTTACGCACACATGCCTCAAAACATAGAAGAGCTCTCAAATACACGAAATGGCCCCTGGTAAAAAGAAACTACATAGCAATCCAAGAGGTCTTCAAAAGGACCAACATAAGAAGTCCCAAAAGGAAGAGGAGAAGATCCGATCCACCCCCAAGCAAGACAAGAAAAAAAAAACCAAAATATTAGCGAAATAAGAGCAATGGAGAAGTAAATGGTCCACCAATTCCTCCGTGCGAAGGCACATGTGCCAATGACTATCCAATTCCCACCACCTCTATTAATCAAATGGTCACGAGGTAAAATTGTCCAAAGCTGCTATCCAAAAGAATGAAGACACCTTAGATAAAATACCGGAATTCGACATAGACCGAAAGAGAAAGCGAAGATGTGGGCCTGATCTAAACGATAACAACCATACACTTTCTTTCTCTTGGACTATGTGGTGGTCTAAAGTGAATTTTCAACAAATCAGCTGGAGTTTTTCTCTGGCCATGCCACATCTAGAAGGGGTAAAATGAATCCCCCCAGAATGGACTTCTACACCACCGTTCCTCATAATGAAAAGGAGAAATGTACAAAAAACCATGAACAACTATCTGCCTGCTAAAACAGTTTCTCACATAAAGAACTCAATGTCACTTGGGCCATACAAGTGAAAAGCCACATACAAAAAAGTATGTAATTCAAACAGGCCATAGAGATTGAAATAGAACATGTGATAAATGGTCTTTACAACCACAATCATTTACAACAACTTTACAATATCGAGTATTAAAAACAACAAGAAAGCATGAAAAGATGAAATTTACAAGGTTGTGCACTACATAAATGCATCCAAAGGATTTCAACAATATAACTGAGCAAAACACAAGGACAATTATGTCATTCGGAAGAAGTCTTCTACAAAGGGAAAGCCTATTACAAGTAAGTGAAGAGGAAAGATCTCCAGAGATTCCTATCATGTTCCATTCTAGTGGCTCGACCTCTTATGTGTTTTTCCCAGAGAATGTTGATATATGTTATATTGAGCGTATATTTGTAAAAAGGTATATATGTAATGTTCTCTTCTTAATATAAGATGCTAGTAGGATTTTCTTTCCCTCACTAAGCAATTGACCTTAATCTCTTTTTTTCTCTTCTCTAAACCCTAAATCATCCAAACCCTTTCTCCAACTCGGTATCACCAACTTGGTATCAGAGCTTAATATAAGAAAGGACAAAATCATTTAAAGCTACAAGAACAACCAAAGAAAGGAGGACAGCTGCCACGTTTTTAGCCATAGGTTGTCTCTAGCCGTATGGCCTAAGCCTTATTTTGGGTCTCTCTGAGGGATCTTATATGATTGTTTTTGGTAACCTTAATACCTTTGGATAAGGTTTTGATCACGTGGAGGTGTGATTTAATTTTTCCCTCAAGTTTCTTCTATGGATGTTAAGAATCTTACTCTACCGGCTTATTCTGATTCTATTGTCTACTCATCACCAATATTAAATTCAATGGTGATAATTTCCTTGCATGACGAAGCTCTGTTGAGCTTTATATTCAGGATCGTTTTAAGATGAGGTATCTTGATGGTAAAACCCCTAAGCCGGAGACCGGTATTTCCGAGATTACTACATGGAATGCCAAGAATTGCATTATTTTAATCTAGTTGTTTAATTCTATGAAGCCTTAGATTGCCGGGAATTACATTTTCTATAAGGATTGTCATAGGCTTTGGGAGGCTCTTATTCAGACTTATGCATTAGTGAAGAATGAAGCTCGGATTTATCAACTTCTTCGTGAGATTACTCACTTTCAGCAAGAGGATATGCTTATTTCTGATTATTTTGAAGCACTTCAGCGTCGTTAGGAAGAATTGAGTCATTATGAGTCTCTTTCTGAATTATCCGTTGCTTCTACAAAGATTATGACAAAGCAAATTGAGCGACATCACATTTATGATTTCTTGGGTGGCCTTCTTGTCGAATTTGAACAGTTCGCACTCAAATCCTTGTCACGTCTCCTCTACTTTCTTTTCGATCAATGTACTCCACTATGTTTAGTGAGGAACACTGACGGACTGTTATGTCTTCAAGCTTCCCTCCTATGCTCCCTTCGGATCGTACTGTCTTTGTTACTGATTTCTGTCCTCCTCCAGGATGTGGTAAGGGGGACTGATAGGGGTCATCGAGGTCATGGGGGACGTGGTTGTGGCAGATTTACTACTCCTGGTGCTCAGTGTGGTATAATTGGACATGATCGTGATCATTGTTATCGCCTGCATGGCTATCCTGAGGGTTATCAATCTCGTCCTGCGACTCATTTTACTACAACTTCTGCGAGTGATTCTTTAGAGTCCTTGAGAGCTTAGGTTGCTAAGATGATCCGCATTGAGTTCTGTTTGCAGATTGACCCTAATACTTTTGTTGCTTCATCTTCACTTGATGCCTCAGGTGTCCATTCTTCCTTTGCCTATGCTGCCACTACATCATCTTCTTCCCCTAGCTAGGTAATTGATTCTGGAGCCACTGATCATATGACTAGTGAGTCACAGGATTATTCCATTTATTCACCTCCATCTCCTACTGTCAAGGTTTGCTTGGCTGATGGTTCAGATAGTTCTATTTTAGGGGTAGGGCACTTTCTTGTATCTTCATCTCTCTCTTTATCTCATGTTTTACATATTCCTCGTTTATCTTCTAACCTTCTTTCAATTAGTAGTCTTACTACCGAACTCAATTATTGTGCTATGTTTTATCCTTCTCATTGTCTCTTTCGGATCTGATTACGACGAGGATTGTTGGTAGAGGCGTGAAAAGAGGTGGATTGTACTATCTTGATACTGATTATACTCTTGATCATGTCTCTGCTAATGTTATTGTTTTTCCTTTTTCTGTTGATGCTACTCATGATACTTATCTTTTATGGCATGCCAAGCTTGGGAATGTTGGATCTAAGACTTTATGTTTTTTGATTCCTACTTTTAGAAACTGTATTCTTCATCTACTTTCAGTGTGATACTTGTGAGATTACTAAACATGTTCACACTATTTATCCTTCTTGCATGCATAGATGTCATTATACTTTTGAGCTTGTTCATTCTGATGTTTGGGGTCCATCTCCGGTTATCTCTAGTGATGGTTTTCGTTATTCTATTACTTTTATCGATGACTATACTCAGACTACTTGGTTTACCTTATTAAGTCTAAGGATGAGGTGTTTTCTAAATTCTAATAATTTCATGCTATGGTTCTTACCCAATTTTGTGGTCTTGTTAAGGTCTTTCGATCTGATAATGGTGTTGAGTATCTATCCACCCATTTTGTCCAGTATCTTCACACTCATGGTATTGCTCATCAACTTACCTATCCGTACACCCCTCAACAAAATAGTGTTGATGAGTGCAAAAATCATCATTTAGTGGGAATCACTCGCTCCTTGTAATGAGGCATGCAAGTGCCTAAGCCTTTTTGGTCTATGACCCTTCTAATTATATGTTTTCTAATCAATCGAGCACATTCTCGTGTTCTTGATGGTCTCTCACTTATCAACTTCTTTGTCCTCAAACTCCTATTTTTTCCATTAAGCCACGGGTGTTTGGTTGTACCTGCTTTGTTTAGGATCTTCATCCAAGTCGTTAGAAATTGGACGAAAAGGCAATTGGATTGGAAGTGTCTTTGTTGATTATTCTAGCGCATCGAAGGGCTATCGATGTTATGATCTTCAGTCTCGTCACTTCTTTGTCTCTTTGGATGTTACCTTTTTCGAGACAGTACCATATTTCTCTTCTACTCCTACTGTCCCTACCATCCCTTTGTCTTTACCTCATCATGTGTCTACTGTCTCTTTGCCTTTACTTGTTCCAAGAGATCTTCCGTGATAGAAAGAGCTTCTCACGTACTCTTGTCGACAGCTGCCTGGTTCTCTCTACGATGTGCCTCTACCACAGTCTTTCCCGCAGGCCACTCCACTAGATACTTCTTCATCTTCCTTTATTCTTATTCATATTTCTCCTATTATTACTCTTGTTGCTTCTAATCTTGAGTTGCCTATTGCTCATCACAAGTGTGTTGGTTCCTGTGTTACTCCTTACCCTCTTGCCAAGTATGTTTGTTATCAGACTGTATCTCCCTCGTACCAGACTTTCCTCTCCACTATTGATTGTGTGACTATTTCTCGTTCTACTCGTGCTGCTCTTCTTCATCCCGAGTGGAAGGGTGGTACGGTTGATACCATGAATGCCCTTTAGTCTAATCATACTTGGGATATGGTTCCCCTTCCAGTTGGGAAGACACCTGTGGGCTGTCGTTGGGTTTTCACATTCAAACATAACTCTAATGGCAGTGTTGCTCGGTATAAGACTCGTCTTGTCGCCCACAACTTTACTCAGATTTATGGGCTTATCTATGATGTTATTTTTACTTCTGTTACCAAACTGACTTATGTTCGTGTTCTCCTCTCTCTTGCGGCCAATTAGAGTTGGCATCTCTATCAGTTAGACATCAAGAATACATTTCTTAATGGGCATCTCACCGAGAAGGTATAAATGGACCCCCCTCCTGGTTTCCTGCTTCAGGGGGAGTCTAAGAAAGTTTGTAGACTTCGGAAATCTATATATGGTTTGAAGCAGTCATCTTGTGTCTGGTTCCATCGCTTCAGTGAAGTGGTTCTGAGTATGGGCTTTCAGCGATGTCACTCTGATCATACTGTCTTCATCCACTTTGGCGCCTCAGGTCGTATTATACTTCTAGTATATGTTGATATTATTTTGATTGATGATGACTCCTCTTTTATCTCTCATGCTAAAAATGAGTTGAGGTGTACCTTTGATGTCAAAGACCTAGGTCATTTGAAGTACTTCCTTGGTCTAGAGATTACTCGATCTAAGAAGGGAATTTTTTTGTCACAACAGAACTATGCTCTTGATCTATTGAGTGATACTAGTACGAGTGGGTGTCGCGACCCATAATCCCACCTAGGAGTTAGGAGGCTTTGGCGTTGTGACTTACATTAAAACCATTCTGTGAGAGAGCTAGTGAACCTGAAAATTTCTTCTATATAATAAGGTTTCATGTACAAGAGTGTCACCTAAGACTGAATTAGAAACTAAACCTCTTATACAAAATTCATCATTTGAGTTACCAACACAAGTCTGATGCAAAATTCCCCAAAATGAAACCCGAAATACATGTCTATCTCACTCAACCCTCAACCATAAGGCCACATGTCAAGGCCCCTATCGTTTGCATGATGATCCCAAGCAAGCTCCTGCTTCTGATCAGCACGACCATATAACCTGAAATCTACCGAAATAACAATTCGGTTGAGTATTGAATACTCAACGTATACAAACTACTAACTGATAATGTTATAAAACATTAACATGTCATGCAGAGTACAGTTCATCAGAATATATGCATAATCAGAATGCGGAAGTTTAAAACAATCTAACAATTGCATATTCTCGAAAACATACTTTAAATCATACTTTGAAAGCTTTAAATCATAGAGGCATTATCATGGAATTTTATTCATAATAGTAGCTTATAAACCCATCAACTTCATCATAAAATTCATAAAAACATACTTTGAAATCATATTTTTCATTTAGGAAATACAACAAAGGAAACTAGTAGAAGATATCTAATTCTTAGAAACTTAGAAGTCCTTTAAGCTTGGAACTTCATTTTCATGGAAACATACTTTTCATTAATTGAAAATAACAAAAGAAACTAGTAGGTATCTACTTCTTTTCCTCAAAACTCATGTTTCCCATCTTCCTTTTAATACATAATCATAACAAGGTAGTTAGTAGAAGGTATCTACTTCTTAGAAACTTAGAAGTCCTTTAAGCTTGGAACTTCATTTTCATGGAAACATACCTTTCATTAATTGAAAATAACAAAGGAAACTAGTAGAGGATATACCTTTCAATGGTCGTTTCTCTATGATCGAGCGCTTTAAAAACACCTTTTGAGAAATGAGAAAGTTGGGATGATCACCCGAGCACAAACAACCAATTTATTTTCCTCCCTTTCTTTCCTTCTCTTTCCCTCTCTTTTCTCTTTTAAAATCTCTCTTGGAATTATCTAAGAGCATGGTGAAGCTCTTAGCCCACGAAATAGGGTTTAAATAGGCCATCTGGGGTTTGGTGAAACACCCAAAAGGTCCCCCAAAATATCCCACAAGCTACAGTAGGTCGGCCAGGCCAAAATGGCCTGAAAAATGCACAGTCGATCAACCGGCCTTGAAGGGCGGTTGACCAGAATTCACCAGAACTGCCCTGTTTTTCCCGCTTTGGTATTTTGACCATAACTTTTGACTCGTTTATTGGATTTAGGCGATTCAACTTGCGTTGGACTTGTCATTCAAAGGGAAACAATTTTGTCTCTAATGAATAAATCCTAATTCTGAGTTCTTAATGGTCTAAATAAACTCTAAAGTTGACAGGTCTCAGATGGATTTTGTATAAGAGGTTTAGTTTCTAATTCAGTTTTAGGTGACTCTTGTACATGGAACCTTATTATATAGAAGAAATTTTCAGGTTCACTAGTTCAAGTGCTTTATATACCTTATTGGGTCACGACAGTGGGTGTAAACCCTCTACTTCTCCCATGGATCTGAAGCTCTCTTTACATGATAATGAAGGTGATCTCCGTCTTGATCCTCATGCCTACCAGCGTCTTGTGGGCCGCTTGATATATCTCATCCTCACTCGACCGGATTTTGTTGTCAGCATAGTTAGTCAGTTTATGCATGCTCCCCATGCTTCACACCTTGCTGTTGTTCATCGTATTCTTCGATATATCAAGTCTAAACCCAGTTGTGGACTTGTATATTGCTCACATGGATATCTTGAGATCTCCAGCTATACAGATGCCGATTGGGCTAGATCTGCTATTGATCGTGGCACCACCTCTGGCTATTGTATCTTTCTTGGGGGCAACTTAGTTGCATGGAAGAGTAAAAAGCAACCCGTTGTTTCTCGCTCTAATGCCGAAGCAGAATATTGGGCTCTTGCTCATGAGACTTGTGAAGTTCTGTGACTTCGTTCTCTCTTTTCCAAGTTAGGGTTTCCTGTTAAAGATCCTATATGTTTATATTGTGATAATGAGGCTATCACGAAGATTGCTTCTGATTCTGTGTTTCATGAGAGAACAAAACACATTGAAGTTGATATTAATTTTTTCCAAGAGAAAGTTTGAGATTATTGATTATCTATTCAGCATGTTTCATCTTCTCAATAACTTGTTAACATTTTCACTAAGCCTGTTGGCTCCGCTATCCTCCAGGATATTACTGTCAAGCTGGGCATGCTTAATGTTTATGCTCCAACTTAAGGAGGAATGTTAATATGTTATATTGAGGGTATATTTGCAAAAGGGTATATATGTTATATTGAGTGTATATTTGTAAAAAAGTATATATGTAATGTTCTCTTCTTAATATAAGATGCTAGTAGGGCATTATTTCCCTCATTAAGCAATTTACCCTAAACTCTTTCTTTCTCTCTTTTCTCTTCTCTAAACCCTAAATCCTCCAACTGAAATGTCAGAACAAGTTTGCTCCGAGCCGAGCGAACATTACTCAACTGAGCCGAGGCACTGATTGGAAGTAGGTAACCTTTAGGGAAAAAGGTAGATGGATAGATGGTATCAGAGTAACGATCTTGTGACTGTGTAGTGTTTGTGATTTCAGCAAATGGATAGATGGATGATTTAGTCTTGTGTGTGGAATCCAGAGCTTCTTAAACACCTTAATCTTTTTTTTTTTTTATCAATAACTCATTTTATTAAAAAGGAAGATAGAGAAAGCACATGGAAGAAACAACGACCGCCGAGTTTACAAGCGAGTAAACTCAAACCCGACCAATAGCACTAGCTAAACCTGCCACCCAGAGGCACAACAAACTAATACAAAATATCCTGGATTTCCTCTCTTGTACAATGCAACCCTGCCCACTCCAAAACTACTAACCGGATACAGTCGCAAATCCGGGACACTGAAGCCGAAACATCTTCAAAAACTCTGCGATTTCTCTCTTTCCAGATTAACCAATAAATAGCCCCAAGAAGAACTCCCCAAATCACCTCCTAAACTCCCGCTCCTCTATCACAATACAAACACTTGAAAAGATGACGAAAAGATAAGGGAAAACCAATGCCACCCCCATGCGAGATAAAAAAACACTCCACACCTCTGACACTACTGGGCAATGCAAAGAAGATGATCCGCCGTCTCTTTCACTTGGAGACACATGAAACACTTGTTAGTCATACTTCATCCTCTATGCTGCAAATGATCTCCAACGATGTTGTCCAAAGCAAAAAAGAAACCTTGGAGGGTATGCCCGGGTTCCACACCACTCTATGAGGGAACATCCCGACGTGGAAGGACACAAAGATAGGAACAACGGTCTAACAGAGAACCGCCAATGATTACTCCTAGACTACATCCTACAATCCCTCACCTTTGGGAAAATAACTGACGAAGTAATACGCTCCAATAGACGAGATAAATCACTGATTTCTCAATCGTTAAGATCCCGACGCATCCTCGGACAGCAAACGAATCCTTCTGAACTTCTCTCATAAGAATCCTCCACAAGAACATCCCTATCAGTAGAGAGGACAAAGAGATTTCTGAAATCATCCTTCAGACGAGTGCATCCTGACCAAATATCCTTCCAAAACTTGATCTCCGACCCTCTCCCCGCCCGAAAACTAAAGCAAGGCTCAACTAGACAAGCATTTGCCATAATTCCCTTCCAAACCCCCAATCTGTGAGGGCCCCTAATCTCCCGAGGGATCCAGCAAGAAGTCTCTCCATACTTGGCTACTATTAAGGCCCACCACAAACTATTCATCTCTTCTCCAAATCGCCACACCCACTTACCTAGCAAAGCTTTGTTCATTTGAATGAGCGGCTTGAAATTCAAACCCCATTCTTCCTTAGGCTGACACGACTGGGACCAAGCTACTAAATGATATTTGGTTCTCTCCTCTCTATCATTCCATAGAAACTCCCTTTGAATTCTTTCTATGGTATAAGCCACTGAACAGGAAATGGTGAGAGACGACATGAAGTAAGTTGGAAGGCTTTGCAACGAGCTTCGAATCAAAGTCAATTTCCCCCCTTTTGATAGGTAGGATGCCCTCCATCCTGACAATCTTCGAGCCATGCGATCTAAAACAGGATTCCAAACTAATTTCGCCTTATAGGTCGCTCCCAAAGGCATTCCTTAGTACTCTGAAAGGAGAGACCCCACTCCACATCCTAGGCAAATGGTAAGGTGATCAAGGATGGGGACCTCCTCAACCCTCAGGATCTCAGATTTAGCTAGATTAAATCGTAATCCTGACACCGCTTCTAAGCATCTAAGAATACATCTGATATGGAGAAGATCCCTTTGCAAAGCCCAACAAAAAATAAGAGTATCATACGTAAATTGGAGAAAAATCCTCAAATCAATCTGGTCAACTCGAAAACCTTCAAAGAAAGTCCCATCGGTTTAATCTTGAGGACAAGGATTGTTTCTAGGGGAATGGAATGATGTGTATCCAATACACCTCCTACTACTATAATCATACCCAATACATCTCTCATAATACAGATTACATTCTCCTATTTATAACCTTCGGAGTTATATAAACTGAAATACAAGTAAATAACGGCTAGTACTTCTCTAAGAGATAAGCAAGATAAGAGGGGTGATATAGTAGGAAGGTAGATCCTCCCCATATACATATAAGGCACACCTCTAATCCAAGCACAAACTGAGTATCTACGAAAAGAATATAAACAAATGGTCTCCATGGAACCACAATACAAGGTTTGAAATTTCGGGCCAAAATTCCAGAAATTTATTTTTAAATATTTTTATTATTATTAATTTTTAAACAAAATTCTGAAATATTCCAAATTTTTTATCAACATGAAATTTCAAATTTTCAAAAATTTATTTTAAAATAATAACTAAATAAATATATTAAATTTTAATAATATATTATTTAGGCCAAAATATCGATAAATAACTTTAAAATATTCAATTGTAATAAAATGTTTAAAAAATAAAATTACGAAATTTTGCCGAGAAATCCGAAAATTTTAAAATTACGATTTAGGTTAGCGGACCAAAATTACCGATATAAACACAATTGCAAACCTTGCCACAATATGCAATGAAGCCTACAAATTGAAGCTTTTTGTTATGGTCCTAAAGGGATTTTAAGGCTACTGAAATTACCGATATAAGCGCAATTCCAAACCTTGCCACAATATGCAATGAAGCCTAAAAATTGAAGCTTTTTGTTATGGTCCTATGTGGATTTAAGGCTTGACATTACACGTTCCATCAATCCTAGGGCTTTTGGCGTATTGGTTAGGTTAGGTTCGTATCACTTTTTTTGTCCAAAAGCAAATCCCAAGTAATAAAAAATGAGAAATGAATCTGCATAAAGCACAAAAATTCAAAGAAAAAACACTAATTATCAAATCTAAAAAGAAAAAGACAAATGAAAAGAGAAAATGAAGAAAACTTACCATCGTTGGTAAGCAAAGGAGCAGGAGTGTTAGGACCCCTAGTCCTTATTTGTTTAGTTTCCTAATTTAGTTTACTATTGATTTAGGGAATTGTTATTTCAGATAGTAGTAGGAGTATAATTCTGTTTAGAGTTGAATTAGGACTCTTCTATTTTAAGAGTTGTAGCCAAGTGGCAAGTTAGTTGTGTTGAACCACTATAAATAAGTGGACAGACATTATTATAAAGTTTAAGTAATATTTTTCAGAATTCTCTCATTCATTTCTCCTATGAATTCATCTTCTTCTTTACCTTAATTTCTCATTCTTTTCTTAAACTTCATATTCTTCAATTAATCAACCTAACATCTGGTATTAAAGCATCCTTCTGGGCCTTTACTATGACGATTAAGGAGCATGAAGACCAAGTTTTGTCCCTCACCCAACTAATCGAAGAAATTTTAGGGACATTAAACTGAACACAAATTGACGAGTTGCCAGGTATGATGGATCATATGTAGGAATGCTTAGAGCAATTGACACAAGCAACAATCATCCCGCAATTGGGGGTATACGATTGCCCAAATCAGGTTGCGCCTATAATTCAAGGCCGCACAATTCGGGTTGAGTTTCCGTTGTTTAACGGAGAAGATCCATCAGGTTGGGTTTTTCGTGTAGAGTAATATCGGAAGATTATCAATACCACGAATGAACAAATGGTGACCTTGGCATCAGCTCATCTTAATGGAGACACTATTCCATAGTATCAATTGTTGAAACGCACCTTAGGTGATTTGAGTTGGGTGCAATTTACACAGGCATTGTGTAGACGATTTGGCACAATGGATCAAGCCAATTCCGACGGCGGCCTTTCTAAGTTGCGTCAAACGGGAACTATTAGCAACTATCAAGTACAATTCGAGCAGTTGGCAAATAAAACAAGAGGATTACCCGAAGATTTTTTGATTAGTTGCTTTGTTTCGGGTTTGTGCGATGAATTACAGGTAGGAGTTCAAGTGTGGAAACTTGCTACCCCCTCATACAAGATTTTGAATTTGCAAAATTTTAGGACGAAGTTGTAACTGTGATGATCAAAAGGTCAACCTTTCGTGTGAACTCAAATCATCCAGCCCTTCTTCCTACTCCCGTTGACCGACACATCTTGAGCCTACACCATCATTACTTGGACCTGCCCCTCCTAGGCTTCCTCCCATTTGACGACTTTCACTAGTTGAGCAAACAGATAGACGATCCAAGGGTCTTTGTTTTAATTTTCATAAACAATTCAAACTTGGGCATCATTGCAAGAAACCTCAGATACTCCTTTTGAAGGAAGATATTCATTCCACTGGGTACCATCATAGTAACAAAGTCGAGGTTCCAGAATAATTCGGCAAGGGTAAAGTACGAAAAAAATTGAAAAATTACGGGAAAACTTCGGGAAAAAAACAGAGAAAATATTATTTTTTTAATAATTATAAAAATTAGAAACATGATATTAATTAATATATCTAACAATTTGGTAAGATAATAAACAGAAAAAATTATTATTATCAACAATAATAAGTTTATAACATCATTTTAACATTCAATTCAATTTCATTAAGTCATCAAGGCATCAAAATTTATTAAAACATCAAGACTGATTATTTACATTCTCAGTTTCTCACAGTTTCATCAACAAAATACAAACTACATAATAAAATCACTCATTCATATTCATTAATTGCTCAAAAGCGAATTTATCATCAAGGTCATCAATATTTGCATCATCTTTATTCCCTAAAGATTCACTGGAAGATGATACTCCATCATCAAGGTCATGATTCCCTTCGGTTTCAAGTACATCTGGGAATGCCAAAATTTTCTCAAGATTATTCGCTTTATTTTTTTTTTGTATTTAAACGCTTTTGTTTTCGTATTATTCGTTTTAAACGCATTTTGAACTATAATACATGTCTTTTTTCAAAAAATGAATTTTAAATGCTGCTTTCTACTACAAGGGATTCATGGGCGTTTTAAACGAATTTTTTTCCAAAAAATGCAGTTTTTGGTGACTATTGACTATTGAGTACCTTGAAGATGCAATTGATAATGAGGCCATGAACACACTCAATGTAGAAATTTCCATATATGCCCTCACGGATCCGAGATTATGTGTCTCCCTTAACGGGTTGCTAAAAAGATGAAATGTGACAATTTTGGTGGATTCAGGCTCGACTCATAGTATTTTGAATCCTTCACTAGCCAAACATTGTGGGTGCATCGTCTCTACCATGAAACCTTTACACGTTATGATGGCGGATGGTGGGGTCAATAAAAGCCATGGTAAATGTTCTAACGTTCAATTAAACATTTTTTTTTTATCGGCAATAGAAATATTAATATAAAAAAGTTTACAAATAAACGTTCAATTCAACATTAAAGGCTTTCTTTTCAAATCAGATTTTTTCCTACTTTCTGTTAGCGGATGTGATGTTGTCCACTTGTCCTAGGCACACAATGGCTTCGTTCTTTGGGTGTAATTATGTGGGAGTTTGCCAAGCTCACCATGCAATTTTCCTTGAATAGATGTGCTATTTAGTTGGTAGGAAACAGTTCATCAAACATCATTCTCACCAGCAATGGTGAAATCAATAGATTATTGCAGGAAAAACATGGTGTTTTTATCCAACTTATGGCGATGTCGAAAGAGGTCATAAAGACAATTGTTCCACCTTTCATTGAGCGAATTATCCACAAACTTTTTGAAGTGTTCGGAGAACTGCACGGCCATCCTCCACCCAACATTGACCAATATTTTTCGGGTACTACTAGTGTACATTCTGTTGATCTTGCATTAAAAGAGTGTGATGTTATGCTACGCGTTCTCAAGGAGAATTTGCAAGTAGCCCAATCAAGGATAAATTTTTTTACTCATAAACATGTGTTTTAGAAGCTCCAGAAGGAACCGGGAAAAATCCAAGGGATGTCTAGGTGCAAAAAGAAATAGGACCAAACCTCTCTCGCTACCGGACAATGAAGCAATAGGTGATCCATTGATTCTTCTGCTGCTAGGCACATGAAACATCTGTTTGCTAGCTGCCAACCTCTTTGCATGAGATGATCCAACGTCAAGATTTTATTCAATACCGTCGACCATAAGAAAAATGATACATTCGATGCAATGTTTGGACACCAAACGGCCTGATGAGGAAAAGGTGGTAACGGAATAGAGCGCATGACTCGCAAAAAAGATCCCACAGAGAACCTTCCCTTGTTGTCTAAGGACCAAACACAGCTATCCCTGGTGGAGGGAGACGGGTTGACCCCCTAAACGCAAGCTAACAAACCTAGGAACTCCGGGAATTCCCTGTCTAAAAGGTTGCGACGGAGGACCGGGGCCCACACCGGAGCACCGTTATGCCACTCCACATAATCGGCTACAAAGGCCTTTTTATTAGACGCAAGGAGAAACACTTGCCTAAAATCCTGTCGAAGCGTCGAAGCCCCACACCAGCGGTCATTCCAAAAACTAACCTCATCTCCAACTCCCACCTTTAGGTGTGTGTGGGAGGAAAACTCTTCCCAACCTTGCATTATAGGCTTCCAAACCCCAACTCCCCGGGGACCAGGGCCGGCCTTTGGATGTCATCTATTAATCATCCCATGTCTGGCTAGGATCACCTCCCTCCACAAGCACCCCTCCTCCTTCCCGAAACGCCAAAACCACTTACCCAGTAACGCCTTGTTTACCTGGGTTAGTGGTGGAATGTTTAAACCTCCGCCACACTTAGGTAGGTATATGGTCTTCCAATCCACCAAATGATACTTTCGGGTGTCGGACTTTTCATTCCAGAGGAAGTCTCTCCTGATTTTTTCTAATGAAGATGCAATCGAGGCTGGGATGATGAATAGAGATAGGAAATATGTCGGCATACTACTCAATGTGCTTCTTATCAAAGTCAACTTTCCCCCTTTGGGGTGTAGGTGATTGTGTTTTTTCTTCGTCTACAACCCTATCGTCCATCAACACTTAATCCTCAAGATTTAGGCACGTTTGAGTGGATACCCTTATCCATTTTAGGCCGTGGAATTGTCACTTGGGGCAATCGAGCAGTTGCGTGGGTCTTAGTGCATTGTAGGGTCTTCCTCGTGATGAAGCTACATAGGATGATTACTATGATTTTGTAGTCCGCTTTCCATGTTTTTAGGCTCGAGGACAAGCCATTTTAGAAGGGGTGGATGTTAGGACCCCTAGTCCTTATTTGTTTAGTTTCCTAATTTAGTTTACTATTGATTTAGGGAGTTGTTATTTATGATATTAGTAGGAGTATAATTCGGTTAGAGTTGAATTAGGACTCTTCTATTTGATATCTGATCAAAGAGAGTTCCCGCTTCTTTTTTTCTCCTCCATTAGTCAGGCACCACATATGTGAATCACAGTTGGCTGTGGTCAGATCTCATTCTATTTTAAGAGTTTATCCAAAGTGGCAACCAGGGAAAAAATGACTTCAATCAACAACCACGAAACACAGAAAAAACTATATTTAAATTAAAACACAGAATCCGCAATGCAGCACCAAAATCCAAAGAAAAAAAAAAGCAGATTATCAGATCTGAAAAGAAAAAAGAAGACAAATAAGAAGAGGAAATGAAGAAAACTTACCATCGCTGGTAGGCGAAGGAGCGGGAGCCATGGCCTGTGCCTGAACAGCAGGCAAAACAATGGAGAAAATGATAGCGACGATCGCCATTACTCCAAATGAAACCCTATAAATCGCCATTTCACACTCGTGTTTCTGTTGTTTGTCGTTTCCAAACCTAGATCTTGCTCGCCTCACTGCGACGCCTCAAGAGCCGCGCAGGCGAATAGAGAAATAGAAAAGAGCGAGAAAGCAGGCAAGAAGGAAACCCCTTTTGAGAGTGAGCAGCTAGGTATCGTGGAGACCTTCGTTTTATAGTCTCGGCTTTTAGGAGTGGCTGAGAAACAAAACAGCACGCAACTAGTACGGAATCCGTCCCTCCGACGAGATCAAATCAAAACTAAAAAAAATCTCTAAATAACTGCCTATAAACAAAAGGCACGTAACACAATCGCCATTTAACTCAGGAGAGCGAGACCATGTAGGATAGCAAACATCTACAACCCCATCTAAATCCAAGGTCTCCCGACTACTCAACGCAAATTATGAAAAGCCAAATGATATGATGAGTAAAGGAGTTACAAGAAACCCAAATTGACTACCTTATCACCATAGTTTTCAGCGGTAACCACCGGGGCCGGCCGGTACCAGGAACCAATGCTACGTTTGGTTGCCGAGAAAATTAATGAAAACATGAAAAGAAAAGAAAATTTTAGATTTTTAATATAATTTTTAGTTGTGTTTTACCTAATATTTTTTTCTTTTGCATGTTTTTACTTATTTTCTCGACAACCAAACATAAAGTAAGTGTATATATCAAGAATATTATTCGGATTGGAGTATGAACCCTTGGGGCAAGATTATTATTATTATTATTTATTTATTTATTTATTTATTTTTTTTTTTTTTTTTTTTTTTGAGTAACTGGTCGTTCTAATAAAATTTGTTAATATTGCATTTCAAAAATAGGTCTAGTAGCAAAACAAACATGGAAGAAAAATGTTTAACTTACCCCGCATTTTCACTATGCAACAAAATGCCGGTCTTCAATGATTCATGTCCACCTTTTTAATACCCACTAATTGTTATTAAGATTCACTCACCCCTAAGGTTCATCTATTTAACTTTGTTTTAAAAAATAATAATAATAACTTAGGCCTTGTTTGGTTGCTCTTCCGTTTTCTGTTTTCTAATTTTTAAAAACAAAAATTTGGAAATTTTTATCCAAAACATGTTTCTGTTTTTGATTTTTAAAACTTAATCGTAAAATTTTTGCAAAATAATGGTAATAGAAATTTTCTGTTACCTCTGTTTTTGGAAACAAAAAACAAAAACAAAACCATTATGAACCACCACTCTAACACCAACATCATTCTACCACCACCACAACTACTCCACCACCACCAACACCACTCAACCACCATCACATTCACCACCAACATCACCACTCATCACCACCACCACCACCACTCACCACCCATCACCACCCACCACCACTCACTACCACTCACCACCACCACAACCAGTCCACCACCAACGTCACCAACTCCACTCAACCACCACCACCACAATCACCTCCACCACCCATCACCACCACTCCACCACCCACCACCACCACTCCACCACTCCACCACCCACCACCACCACCACCACAACCACTCTACCACCAACGCCACCAACGCCACCAACACCACTCAACCACCACCACCACTCACCACTAATACCACTCAACCACCACCACCACCACCACTCACCACTCCACCACCACCACCCACCACCACCCACTACCACAACCACTCCACCACCAACGCCACCAACACCACTCAACCACCACTCACCACCACCACCACCCCACCACCACTCATCACTCCACCACCAACGCCATCAACACCACTCAACCACCACCACCACCACCACCACTCCACCACCAACGCCACTCAACCACCACCACCACCAATCCACCACCCACCACCACCACCATCCATCACCACCAATCCACCACTCACCACCACAAACACCACAACCACTCCACCACCAACGCCACCACCGCCACTCAACCACCACCAACATCATCACCATCACCACCACACTCACCACCACTATGGATTGGAATTGCTTACTCATTATTATATTCATCATATTTCCCAAACGTGTTTTTTTATTTTTACTTTTTAAAAACAAGTAACAGATAATAATACCAAACATACTTTCTGCTTAAAGAATTTGAAAACAGAAACTTATTTTCAATTTTTTTAAAAACAGAAAACAAAAACATAATACCCAACATACTTTCTACTTAAAAAATTTTGAAACAAAAACTTATTTTCAGTTTTTTAAAAAACAGAAAACAAAAACAGAAAAAATGGAAGTGTATCCAAACGGCCTTAAGTTTTAAAGCTTAACCTCGGTTGAAGGAGATGAAATGAGAAGGCATTTGATTATGTAGTCAAATGCAAGGTGAGCTAATCACTACTCTAAAATTAACTGTATTTTTATGGGAAGTGAAACTTTGCGCACGTGTTCCACCAAGCGGAACGTGTGCGCGTCCACAACCCACCACATGTCAATTTAACATATTTTTTTAATCATGATTAAGTTTAACTAATATGAGATTAACATGTTTTAACCAAGGTTAGATGGATAAACCTTAGGGGTAGGTGAATCTTAACCACAGTTAATGAGTGTTAACTAATTTAAGATTATTTTTCTAAAAATCAAGGTTAAATGGATGAACCCTGAGGATAAGTGAATCTTAACCACATTTAGTTAATGAGTGTTAACTAATTTGATATTATTTTTCTAAAAATCAAGGTTAGATGGATGAACCCTAGGGGTGAAGGAATCTTAACCAAAATTTATAAAAGTTAAAAAGGACACATAGCATCCCGTGGACGTGTGTGGTTGAACGTATCCGTGCAAACAATCATTCTCCTATTTTTATATATAATTTTTTTGTACTTTACTGGTCAGTTGGGGTTAGTATCTAGTTTAGGTGAGAAAACACCATGCTCACTTCTCCCACAGATTGACCCCAGTACCTCCCTCCTAGTGAGGGAAAAATCACCACTGGGCTATTGCCAATGTGTGTATTATCTCTGAATATTATGAAGATTATTTTTTCCATGCACATTCCGCGTTTAGTGGAACTCCCTTACTTCACACATGTCCCTTTTAACACTCATTAACTGTGGGTGTAGCCTAGTGGCCAAAGGACGAACGGTAAACCCGTAGGTCTTGAGGTTGATTCTTGGGCTCCCCTCAATATTGAGTGTGGGTATTTCTTATGCAACACGTGAGATTAGTCAACGTTTTTAAGACTCAGGATATCCACGTTTATCAAAAAGAAATTTGTGGTTAAGATTCACTTACCCCTAGGGTTTATACATCTACCCTTGGTTTTTATTTTTTTAAAAAGTATCTCCTAAAATAATAAATCTTAACTAGGGTTAAAAAGGACACATGAAGAATAAATCTATATATATATATATATATATATATAAATTCAATATTTTTTGGGGGCATTATATACAAAATATACATTCTACGTATTTTAAAAAAAAATTATACTTAAAACATATTAATTTTCAAAAAAAATTGAGGGGCCATGACCCCCCGCCCCCAAGCTCCACCCCTGGTAACCATTGCAGAACAAACTCCCAAAGCCGACTCCCACCATGTGCAGCGCGCGTAATCGCATTTTGCATAATAGATAAGAGCATCTTCAACACTTTGTCTACATTTTCCTCAAATTTTCGTCAAAATAAAGAGTTTCTTACAATTTAGGGAGTCAGTGTTTCAGTTCCACTCCAACACTCACTCTTTATCTTCTTCCCCATCTTTGTATCCACTCCTTCAACGAGTTTTTTTTTTTATAAAATACAGAGTACAAAAAGGGATGGCAAGCCAAAAATCCTCGCTAGATTTAGCGAGCCAATGCTCATTCTCTAAAATGGTGAGACAACATGGAGAACCTGTTGGAACCATGATTTTGCCTTCACACTCTCTAGATTTAGAGGTATATACAAATGGTTACTCAAAAATAATTTTCGATATATCATTTTTTTTTTTCGATTCAAATTCAACTAAAATTATTTTCTATTTTTTTTTTCGATTTAAATTCAACTAAATTTATTTTCAATATATTGAGACTTTTAAGAAAAATCAAATTATTTTTTGACTTAATTAATTTCCGTTCAATATATCCAATTTTTTGAAAAGTTTCTGCTTGGACTGTTCCACAGTTTAAGGTTTCTCCTCTTTCTTCTTTGATGCGTACTACCGCAATCATTGATCTCAAAAGCCTGGATTGATGGGCAAGTCAAAATATTTATCACCTCGAACGTGACATTTTTCATCCTCTTTTATATTTTTCTCCTCTTCCTTTTTTCTTCTTCCTCTTCTTTTCCTTTTCTTCTTCTTCCTTTTCTTTGGTTGCCAAAGACAAAATGGTATTTTTTGACTTTAAGCCTATATTTCTCACACGAATAAGACCTTGACGGCATTTTATTTTTTGGTAATCACCTTCACGGCTTCACACATGACAAAACCTAAAGAGAAATACTTAACTTATTGTCGTAGTAGACTATATATTCTAATGTACAGTCCCCATTGGTCAATCCCGCCCCTTTTTACCACACATCAACTGTAGTTAAAGATTTAAGCAATCTAAGCTTGATTTTTAAAAAGCAAAAAAAACAAAATATTTACTATAATTTTCTTAAGCTTAACCATAATTAAAGAAGTGTTAAAAGGGACAAGTGGCCATGACATTAGATTACCTATTCTAATGCGAGGTGTGCTAATCATTGCCCAAACCTAAAAAAATAAATCTCTCAAAAGCAAGCTGTATTTGGGGATTTTTCGAAAAAAGGGTCCTAAAATGGAAATTTCCCTCTTTTAAGCATGTGCGCGCTCTAATGGAAAAACCAAGTAGGGAGTGGGGACAACAAAATTATAATCGAAATTCGACTATCTTCCAAATTTTATAGAGCTTTGTTTTCATAATCGCACTCCAAGGCCAAACAGACCGCACCAGTTTGGCACCCAAATTGGATGCAATTAGGATGTCAAACGACTCAAACCTCTACGATCCTTATTGGTGTGTGATCTGTGATGTGTTCGGTGTGGTACTCGGTTTTCCCTATGGTTAATAATGGGCAAAATTCGGGCAAAAAAAAATCTCTAGTAAATAACAAAAATGTATGCCTAGGCCTCAGCCATTAGCACTTCTACTTTTCCTAATTCATAATCCATATTATTGGTTGAACCATCAGTCATTTGCCAACGTTCTCTCTGATGGTGCTCTTTTCATTTCAACCTAGTTCTTGTTTGCACCTTGGAGTTTCAAGAAGTTTTTAGCATTTGTACAAAATAAATAAATAAAGCTTTTGGGACCGTATAGTCCTAGGTTTAACTAACACCTTACCATAGAACACTTTATTTTAGGGTATAAAATAATTTAAGATTTTGTAGTTGTAAAATCCTATCTGTTTTGTGCACTAGACTTGTAGTCTATTCAAGACAAGGTCTTAGTTAACCTTACCCTATGTTTGGTTGCCGAGAAAATAAGTAAAAATATGGAAAAGAAAAGAAAATTGGACAAAACACAATTAAAAATTGTATTAGCAAATTAAAAGTTTTCTTTTCTTTTCCATGTTTTTGCCTATTTTCTCGACAACCAAACATAGCATTAGGCTCAATAAGCTTTTTTAAAGGAAAAATAATCAATAGGACTACCGAGTTTTATTAAAATAAAATAAAAGCTTGTTAGGAATATCCTTCTGTTTTCTGACATTAATAATCAATCCCTAATTTTCTAATAGTACTATATCTTCGCATTACTCAAAATTATTAATAGATCAACATAAGACACCTATAAAGATAATGTATGGTGTTTAAGGAGGATTAATATCGAGTCTCTTTGTAATTTTTTCTAGTCATTGAGAGTAGGGCTGTAAACAAATCGGATTTGGATCAAATCTACCTAGATCCGAATCTTATCTAATTAAGAATCCGATATATCTGAATCCGATCCAAGATCCGCCAAATTATGAATTATTCAATCCGAATCCAATTATAAGATCCGAATCCGATCCGATTAACATTAATATCTAAAAAATTATATTTTAATTAAAAAAATTATGATTAGTACTACAGTATTTTTGTAAAATTATATAAATATTATTATTATATATATTCTAATTGGATCGGCTTTTAATCGGATTGGATCACTATAGATCCAAACCCGATCCGATTATAATCGGATACAAGATCTATCCGATCCGAAAGATCTATAAGAAGATTAGGATCCGGTCTAATCGAATCGGATCAAGATCCAATCCATTAACAACCCTAATAGAGAGGGAGGTCCAAATCATTCAATTAGTTGAACACTCTCTTTGATCTCTTATGTAGAAAATAATGAAGATTTAAGAAATACAACTCAAATATAGAACTCTTATTTCTATTACAGTTTAAATACAAAGAGAAACTCTGCTTCATGCGGCTACCGGCATTGAGCGGAGCTCCCCTTTATCACGGTGGCATTCTTGTAATTATGATGTGTTGTAAAATTGCCCCAGCCTTTTCCATTAATTACAAACATGTCATACCAATTGTGTAAAAAGGGGAGCTCTGCTTCAACCCCGTGAAGCAGAGCTCCATTTCAAAATTAATCGATCTCTTTCTATTATGGAGGGATGAGACAACAATGACTACAATAAATGATTTATTCACACTTCTTATATATAATCCAAGAAGATGAGGGGTGCTCAATGACGATTCCCAACCTTCGCATTTGCAGCATGGTGTGATTGTTCTCGTTATAGAATCAAACGAATTTCAAGTCCAGGTTTTTAAGGTGCAACCCGTATTCATCGAGCATGTCATTGATGCTTGCATGCACCAACCTACTCTCTGCTATTAGCTAAGAGCATTTGAAGGCCAAGTCTCAAAATTGTCATACAAAATCATTAGGATTTTCAGTAATCTTTTGGCGAACTATGCCGATTAAGTAAGGACAACCTCTCTTCCACCAAAAAGAATTTTCTTTTGAAGGCCGAGGCCATCTAATGCCATGTTCGGAGTATTAGGGAAATATTATGTTAGGGAAATATTATGTTAGGAAAAGAATGATGTAATATCTATGAGATACACAAAACCTCATAGATAATCTTAGTTTAGTATCTTTAGTATATTATGATTATTTTTAATATTGTCTTTCCAAGTTAAGAGTTTTGGTTATCTATTTAAACCCTCTATGGGTCATTGTAATCCATTCCAGCTTTTCAATAAATTAGAGTTTCTACATGATAGAAAAGGGATTTCTTGATAGATTGGATGATTTACATTGATCCTAAATAAGGTTTATATTGATTTAATAAGATAAACTTTTATGGAAAGTAAATCAATCTAATCTAATCATTCCTAATCAAATCTAATCTACCTTTGATTGATGCTAATCTAATATTGTGATGAGATACACTTGATGATGTAGTGTTTCTCATTCACCTTATTCCAATGCTCTTCTTTATTCTCTAATACTCACCCTCAAACATATGAGAATTGAAAAATCTCCATGTGTTTGTTGCTAGTAAAAACTTGCTTCACACCTTTTAATCTTTGCTGCATGCTTGTTTGAGTCGATCAGTCGCTTGCTTGTTGATGGCCCCTCATGCACATGAGGATTGAGATCTTCATGGGTTTACCACCAGTCGAGTACTCCCCACCCTTGATCTTCTTTGATAATTTGTTACTGAATAATTAGAACATCCAACTATGCTTGGTGGTCACCGTCAATATGTAAAGTCCATCTATGTTGCATCTCGCTCATGTTTGAGTCTGTTGGAGTTGATGGCCCACTAGATCAGGCTGTCGTGATCTTCTCCCAAAGCACATGAAGTATGACCCGCGATTTAAAGATAAAACTCTCGTTGGAGAGGTTTTCAATAAATGGAAAGAAAAAAAGAGATCCATGAGTATGAGTATAATCCTGGGGGTGGTAAAATTATAGAGAATGATAGGTAAGGTTTTTATTTAAAGCAAAAAATAAAAATCAAATGTTTCACACTTGGCGGGCGGTGGCGGCACCACCTGTCAAAAAAGGTGAAATCAAACAAAAAAAAATCAAAATAGGCGATGGTCACCCACTCTTATACCATTTAGAAATTCTGATATACTAAAGATACTAAATCAAGATTATTTATGAGATCTTGTATATCTCATAGATATTACTTTTTTTTAAGCCTCCCGAAGAGGGAAGGGGGTTTGGCAGACCCATACCGGTTTATTGAATAAAAAGAAGAGAATACAAGGGGAGGACATAAAACCGAAGCCCCTAAACGATCAAGAACATTAACTCCTAAGATTAAAAAGACCAGATTTGTCCGTGCGGATAATGCCGATAAGAATTATAGGGAGATCTGAAATGAGTCTGAAAATTCTATTAATGTTGGAAGTGCAACCCTCATTTGCCAATATGTCAGCACATCTTTTGTTTTCCCTGAAAACATGCTCAAAAACCATATTGCATTTACCCATAATGCGGTTAATCTCGTTCCTCCAGTACCACATCATTCAAGATTTAGCAACCCTCCCATTGATTTCATCAATAATTAATCTTGAGTCGCTCTCAACCACGATGTTGTGAATCCCTAAATTTTCACAGAGTTTACATCCATCATACATAGCACGAATTTCTGCCACGTTATTAGTGCCCAAGCCATAGAAAGAATGAAAAGCCATAATCATATTGCCCAAAGAATCTCTAATAATGCCCCCACCTCCACTAACACCTTAATTGTTCTTGGAAGCCCCATCCGTATTGAGTTTGAACCACCCAAGAGATGGATTCCTCCACCTAGTTACAATGGGGTTTTTAACTTTAGGATTAAAAGCCACCATTTGAAAAAACTGACAAAGATCTTTTTCACTAGAATTCCCAAACCTTCGAAGAATATTTAACCCAATCAATAATTCTGTTCAGATTAATTTGAAACGACTTGTGATTGCTATCAAATCTCACAAAATTCCAGAATAGCCAAATTTCCCAGCAAACTATGCTAGGCAAGATAGTAAGCAGAAACCTTTAACCAATCCCCTAACCTAATATTTCCCTAACCTAATATTTCCCTAATACGGAGGATGATAGGGGAGGTCTCAAGTTTATGCATCATCTGTTAGCTACTTAGAGAACTCTGTAAGGGAAGGTTATGCTCTTGTGAATTATCCCCAGGGGGTCCAAGTAATCTGTAATGTGCTCCTTTGGGTTGCCGGTCATGCTATTGAACAAAGGGAAGATGGGCGACTTAGGTTATAGTGAGTGCAACTTTGCACATAGATATCAGAAGATATCAGGAGTATTATTATATATATAGTTGGAAAGCTCTCGACAATCCCTAAAACCATTTCTTTTATTGATCATGGATCCTTCAGACCCTAGTTTTGTTGTGAAAAATGTTTAGTGAGTACTGTAACTTAGCACATAGATATCAGAATTGGTATTATTATATATCATTGGAAAGCTCTTGACGAGGTCTACAACCAATTTTTCTTTTATTGATCATGGATCCACCCGACTATAGTTTCGTTGTGAAAATGTCATTTCAAGGGTCCAAATAGAGTTTGAATCCAAAATTTACTATTTTTTGTGTAAATTTCTATTTTGTTGTTTTGAGATCTATTTTGGGTTTCAAAAGTCTATTTGGGTCCAAAAACTATAAAGGGGAAAATAAATTTATACCACCTGAGGTTTGATGAAAATATATATAGACCCCCTCAGTTTTCAGAAAATACATTAGGCCCCCTTACTTGCAAATCCAATAGATTTGAAATACAAACGTGAATCTGAACTGAAATTTCATCACAAAAAATGTATACCCTTCAAGTCAATTAAGGAAAAAAGAGAAGTGAAAGCTATAACTGAAAGGATAAACCTGGAACCTAAAAACTATTTACAGGAAATGACCATCTATGATATCGGAACCATCATTCAAAGAAATTCTGCTAAGAAATTATTTCAAAATCTAGTTCATCCCACAAATTCTGCTAAGGGAATTTCTTTGAATGGTGGTGGATTTCCCTCTACAAATTCTGCTAACAATCTAGTCCATCTATGTAGACAACCTTTAGCGGATTGCCCAGGGGGGTGGCAAGAGGGGCAGCGCCCCCCTGTGATGGCCCAGATTATGGCGAAAACGATATTTAGCATTTCTGCAAGGGTATTTTCAGCTTTACAGTTTAACCTTAAACATATAGTTGTATGCGTATTTTTTAGGTTAACTAATTGTGAGAAGTGGCCATAATTTTTCTGTGAGAAAGAAAACTCTGTATATTCTGTATCTTCAATATAATGATTTGGTGTGGCTCCGGAGGACTTAGGCACGTTGCCAAACCTCGTATATCCTTTTGTTTTGTCTCTATTTTCTTCTCTGCAATTTTTTTATTTATTGTGTGATTTCTGTGATTCATAGTCTCTCAAGATCCAAAGGGTTTAGGGATTAAACACGAGGTTCAAATCCCAACAAAATTCAGTTCATCCTACAAATTCTACAAAACCACATAGAAAAGATGGATCATTTTTTCTAAGCTCTTAACCATTTCAACAATTAATGAAACCATTTGCGACAAAAGTTACAACACCTCTATCATTTCAACTATCTCATGCGTCTCCTATTTCCGAGAATCATTTTGTTCTCAATTGTCCACATCTCGGGCTAGTCACTCAAATAGAAGATGGAAGTTTTTTTTTTTCCTGGGTTCATTGGAGGCCACATGAACCTATGGGATACATAATGAGGGCCCCATCCAATAAACCACCCCCCCCCCCCCCCAACCCTAACACTGATGTAGGCGGGATTCGACCCATGTCCCTAGAACTACACCAAGAGACTTTAGCAACTAAACTAGCTGGCACCTACAATAGAAAATGGAAGTTGTTTTACTAGAATGCTCTCTCCAAGGCTCTACAGGACCATAGAGTTGGAACTTTGTTAGATTCCTTTTAAACAAAACAATTAGTAACGATCAAGAAGCTTGATGAACTTAGAACTTAATTGCAGATTTTCTGAATATAGGTTATATAGCCTATATATCGCAACAAGAAACTTGAGTAGACCTTCAGACAATACAGAGTTTAATTCTCCATGTTTTAAGATAGCCAAATACAAAGTTTCTGAAAAATACATTCCATGGTTAGGATCATCCAATGGCTGGCTGTAGAAGAGGGTAGCGAAATCACATTCAGTGCTAGAACGTTTATAGGGGTCGTCATGATCTATCACAATACTCATTTGCCGTCTAAGGGAGGTCACGTACTTATCATATTTAAAGACGGACCTACTAGTATAACATCACATAAGAATCATTGCACTTGCACATAAGAATCATTGCACTTGTGGTTGCACCCTCATTATTATCATTTGCTCTTCAAAATAATGCACAACATTATCTAACGGAAAGCCCCGTAGTACCCCCCCTATCCATGTTAACTTGGAGGAGCCGTCAAGCTTATCTTTATTTCCCTATCAGAGTAGTGATAGGCGTACCCAAATGCTTACCACAGTTGGTGAGCATTTAAGAGGGAGGCATCCTTAGATTTAGAAATAGAATCCATGGGTATGTTAACTATTTCCCTTTCACGACTCAAAATGGGAAATAGTTAACGTATCAATGGATTCCATTTCCAAACCTAGGGCATCCATCTATTGATGAATGCCCCCCCCCCCCCCTCTTAAATGCTCACCACAGTCGGTGAACATTTAAGGGGAGGGGGGGTGGGGGCATCCACCAATATGTAATATGTGGATGCCTTAGGTTTGGAAATGAAATTCATGGGTACGTTAACTATTTCCCATTTTTTAATTAATTTAAATATCAAGCAGAACTCCCTTTTTACACTACATGGGGGGCAAAAGTGTGCCCACCTTCTGTATTGTCCATATCTCGAAAAGTCGTTGGGTTATATGAATAATGAACTAACACAAAATACCTTAATTGAGCCCACATAGCCTGGGCGTGGCTCTTCCTATAACCTCGGCACACAAAATGGGTCTCACCCCATCTGGTATAAGAGTTATCAATGGCATCTAAACGAGTCTATTGGCCATGGACCATGGTTGGCCAGGGACGGGGATCGCCACCTGATTTGTACTTAGTACTTAGACCAATAGTATGGGTATGCTGTACTAGACTGCTCTCACGGTGCTATATCGACCATTGCAGGCAGTCTTGAGGCTTGAACTCGGGTCTGGTTCCTGGATTGAGATATATAATGCCAGTCATCCACGATTTCATGCATGGACTTGAAAGTAAATTTTGGGTATTCCTCACTATCATCTAAAAGCGGCATGGCATTTGGATCTTATCTTTGAACGTTAGGAGTTGTCCATATTCTTATGATCATCTAAAACATGATGTACAAATGGAGTTTGCATAATACAATCTGTACTTAACCAACCAGCCAGCTCTTAATGTTGCAATCTAGCAACCTTTACTAGTCTTTTTTTCTTGATAGTATTTCACCAAAAAAAAATACTAGTCTTTTTAATTTTTATCCTGTGTTTTGAATATGATACTACTAAATTTACAAGTCCATTTGGTGTGTAAAACTCAGCATACAGGTCTTGTGTGCCCCTGATGATTAGAGTGTCACGTACACAAATTATAGGTATATAGGTAAAAACACTCTAAGATGCACACTCAGACTTTAAATATAAGGATACTTGAGATCTTTATAGAAAAAATCTATTATTAAATAAGAGAGACAAGAAATACAAGAAAAATCAAACTGTACTTCTTTCCTGCATTTAATTAATGACGGGTCTCATGAAAAAACTAAACTACCCTTAATTTTAATAAGTTTGATAATTAATACAAAGTTTAAAACGTGTTGGTGAAAATTATCAAATTCACTAGTTTAATTAGTACTGAACGTCGCTTAGTGGTTGGATGTTACTGTTTCCTTTAGTCCCACATTGGTTGTATGACTGCATAAGGGTCCCAACAATTCTCCATTCGTCAGGTCATTTTAGAGTGATTGAATGCGTTTACCATTATGACACTTTAGCAGTAACCTTAAGTCTGATTGTACGTGTGTGTTTTTAGGTGTTACTTTTCCTCCTTGACCAAAATATTAAAAAAAAAAATGAGTACCTTATAACGTTTTGTAAAACTACCAGCCATGATCTCTAGATTGCATAGAGTTATAGACTAATTTTTCTTATTATACAACAAAGGAAGTGCAGTTTACATAATAACGGACATCTTTCATTTATTCAAGCAATACTACTCAATAAAGAGAAAAAAAAGGAACAAAAAGAAGCTGATACAACATTACAACCATACAGGTACTTTATTTACACCATCACAGTTCTAGAAATGGACTCTCTCATTCATTCATTCCTTCTGAGAGGGCCAAAGGAAGGTTCCCATGGCGAAGCTCCTCTTATGAGTGACGTCTCCGGTGACAGGCAAACCATACTCGGTCAGAAGGCAGTCGAGCTTCCACTCAGGCATGGTCTCATAATCGGCTTTCCTGTACCTCGGGTAGTGCAGTGGCATCTGGAAGTGGTGGCGCTTATCGCTCACTTGGTGTCCGTTCGGCCTTAACCCGGTCATCGTGTAGGCGGCGGAGTTGAGGCAACCAGCTCCACTCATCTCTTCCCCTCTCTATAGTCTCTAACTCAAAGTTCTTGATGCCATGTTATTGTAACGAGGGTCCAATTTATAGAGATCCTAGAGTGAAACAAAATTGGAGAATGTGGTAGAAGAAAACAAACGATAAGCTCATTAATATCCTGAAAACGAAGCTTTTCAAAGGATATGGTGACTGGTGAATGGTGATGGCACATAAGCCTGCTGGCGGTAGAGAGTTCACACTTACGATTCAATGAATCCCACACCATAAAAGCTAGCTATCTATTGGAGTCCATAGAAAAAAGAGGAGTGTCATGCTATTCTGCTTATTGATGCCCATCACTGTCTATGAGATTATCACACACAAGTGACCTTCCATTTTCTACAACTTTCGTCCAACTCAACAATTATTGCAGCCAAATGGTTACGTACGACATATCTATTACGGGGTTAATACCCCAGACCCAGATTGATGTTTACCTTGAGGTTATTGGGAGAAACACTGTAAATTTCTAGTGGCTAATGAAAGGCCAATAGAGAGTGGATTTACTCTGGCCAGCCTTTAACTTGGCCCGATTTACTCTTCGCTGGGTTAGAGTAAAATACTCTGCTCAGCCTCTAACTGGGCGGAGCCTCATGGGGCCACAGGCCCTTGGAAATTTGGGAAAAAAATTCCGATAGTATTAATTGGGGCGTAGCTTGGGAGAGGGGCAGAGCTGGGAGAGCCCCCCTAAACTTCAGAGAAAAAAATATTTAACAAACACAATGGCCAATGAACTTGGCCCTCAAGAAAAAATTTGGGGGCTTACGCTTAGGGCTCTCAACAAGTCGGATTCGGATCGGATCTACCTAGATCCGAATCTGACCCGAATCTCATCCAAGATCAGTCCGATCATGAATTAATCGATCCGAATCCGATTATATTTTCAAGATCCGAATCCGATCCGATCCAATTAAGGTTAATTTTTTTATTTAAAAAAACTCTATTTTAATAATATAAAAATCTAATAGTACCTTAATTAACTCTAATTAATGTTAATTTTTTTAAAAATTAATACTTTATGGATAGAAAATCTATATAATATATTTAAAATGATTTAAAAACGTTATTATAATTAGATCGGATTTTAAACAGATCAGATCACACTATATCCGAATCCAATCCGAATATAATCGGATCCCGTCGATCTGATCCGACGGATCACATATAGGGTCCAAGTCCAACTAATCGGATCGGATCCGGATCCTAATCCGATCCATTGACAGCCCTACTTACGCTCCTGAACCCCTCATTAATAGCCCCTGGAAGAGAATCCTGGCTCCACCCTTTGCTCTAACACCCTTTAACCCTAGTTAGGAATTTTAATTAACACCTGTGATTAAAACAATTATTTTTGTTTTTAAAAATAAGGTTAGATTTGAATCTTAACCGCATTTAAAGGGAGTTAAAAGAGACAAGTAGCCCCAACCAAAGGAAATCTTGCCTATAATAGATGTGGAATGCTAGCCCTACTCTCAGATCACGCCTAATCGAGTTTAATGTTTTTGACACATCCACTCTTCCATTAACCACTTTTTTTTTTTTTTTGGAACTCGGGGTGTCCCCAACCCTTTGGGTCAGGACTAATCCCTAAGGGTGCGACATGAGCCCGCAACCTGCCACACCAGGTAAGTCCATGTAAACCCGAGGGTGCCATCATCCTTGCATATTAAGGATGATGGGTATAAGTAATTTGCTTTAATCAATTGCAAAAATAGCTACAAAATTCCACATGTTAATTAGATGTGATAGAACATTAAAGGCAATTACCGTATAGCAATTTGGTAACTTGATTTATCCGCACTCTGGTCCAGTTATTTGGCAGGCCTGAATATCTGAAATACGAGCTTTCGGGGCTCTCGTGCAGATCCTTTAACAGGCCTGGACCTGAACAAATTAGTTGAGCCCAAAATAATAACCCTTTTGATGCGACCCAACCCCAACCCAATGTAGGTCTAAGAAACCAATTATCTATGATGATGGCCGGCAGTAGAACCCTGACATCAATTTCAATAACGTAGACTAATTAATTTGATCACCATGATTCACCCTTCGCCAAATCAATTATTTCAACTGGCCTTTAGTGTCTCAGTCATCCGATTAAGACTAGCTACGCGAACTTGAGATTGATCAATGCCACTAGAGCACCGCTTACTGCTGCATTGAAACAAATGATAATGCTATGGGGAAAATATCTTATCTGATACCTCGGGAATACGTGTCTGTTGTTGGTTGTCTGCTATAAACACTCATTCCTTCCAAAAATGTGGGGTTCTTCCGACCTACAGGGGCACTCTGATGATTAAGTTAGAACAAAGGTTGATAAACGATAATATTATTACAGAATATCTTATTGTAATAAACTAAATGAGATACACTGTATCATTATCAATGTATCTCTTCATGGTATCAGAATGGGTTGATCTGTTCCTTTCTTGATTTTTTTTTTCCATTCAATCTTGTTTTTCCGGCGCCTGACGGGACTGAAGTTTCTCCGTTCTCTTTCTTGTTTTCCTATCATTGGAGCCACCATAGATGCTAGTATGGTTGATGTAGTTTTTTCTTTTATAATCTTTTTCAATGGCTGCCTTAGTAAGTGTCTCCTTTTATTTGATTGAAAACCTTTATAACATGAGTTTTTCTTCACATTGCAAATCATTCTTCCGGTGCTTTAGGAAGACGATCATGACAACTCGATCTAGTGGGCTAGCTATTGACTTCAACAAACTCATATATATGAGTAGGATGTGACAGAGATAAACTTCATAGACTGACGGTAACTACCAAACACAGTTAGATGTTTTAACTCTTCATGTATAAAGAGAGTACTCAAGTTACAGTAAACCCATGAAAATTTTCAATCCACATGTATTTGAGGGGAAATATTAGATAATATCTATTGCAAGATACATTGTATCATTATCAATATATCTCTTCACAATTAGATAGTATCAATTAATTAAGTTTGAATTTAGGATTTGATTAGATTAGGATTATCTTTGAGAGATCTTTCTATATTAGGAGTCTTGGAATATTAATTAAACCAGGATTCTTGTAACTCATCCAAGTTATTCTCAACAAATCAATTTCTCTTTAGATAGGGTAGTGGAAGAAGAGAATGATAACTTTGTATGTATGAGAGTTTTTGGGTCAAAGTTTGGATTGAACTTTGATTCCTTTCTCTGTTCCAACCACTGATGATATTTATGGATGTTTCATTAGGATTATGCTAGTTCTATTTCCATTCCAACTCCCAATCGGAGTAGGAATCATTCTCATGCACGTTTGTCCGTGGGGGAGAGGTTATAAAGCATGTTTCAAATTAAGATTAGGTTCACAAACAGTCTTTCATTTTTAGTAGGAGAACAACATGCACATTTGTCTATGTGGCAGAGGTTATAGAGCATGTTTCGAATTAAGATTCATGTTTAGTAGGAGAACAACGTGATCTCGTACAAGATTTACAGGATTGGGAGTGTTCCATCTCTATTTGGGAACTTCCCAAAATGGTTTGGAGCATTGATATTGCATCTCGGACAATAGCTACATGGTTAGGAAGTCTGTGTCTTGGTCTGGTGGAAATTACAACCACGACGAACGATGGGACAATCTGACCGAGCTAGAAAACAAGTTGGAGGTATTGCCTTATGCTCGAGCTGAAGGTCAGCTCGGAATCATGGTCTACTCGTAAGGGTCCAAAATTATATTCTAACTGTCAGGGGCGGAGCCAGGGGGGGCGGTCATGCCCCCCCCAAATTTTTTTGCAAGTTCTTCATGGGGTAGTAAGGACTAGTGGGCCCCTCAATTTTTATTTTATGTTTTTTTAGTATAGTCTCTCCCCCTCCCCCCCGGCTTATATAATATAGTGGCCCCCACAATCTTTTTTTATCATATATATAGTGGGTTCCCAATGGAGTACAGTTATACCCTTGAGGTTAGCACATGTCTTATTGACAGCCCTTTAACTCAGGTTAAAATTTATGCACTCTTAGGATTCACCTATTTATCCTTGATTTGTAGAAAAAATATTTAAAAAGTTTTAAACTTAGGAATTAATGAATTTTAACTAGGGTTCGAAAAGAAATTAGATATATTTTTAAAAAACAAGAATAGGTGGGTGAATCTTAACTTGTTAAAGGGTATTAATAGGGACACGTGGTGACCTCAAGGGCATTACCGAGAAAAAAATTTCTCAAAATAAAAAAACTACCCAAAAAAATTTCTCGGGGGCTACACCCCAAACCCCCAAGTTCCATACCCTCAAATCCATTTTTTTTATAGATGTATTTCGGCCCCAAAATGAAAAATTCCTAGCTCCGCCTGCTAACTGTAGTTAGGTCGGTATGCATGGAATAATGTTACCACAGGTCTCTGGTGTGTAAATGGATTTTTACCCCTATACTAGACTTGCCATTTTCACAAGCATAGACTAGCACATGATTTTTCTTTTTGTGCAATGTTCATTAAAGTGTCCGGTTGCCTGCTCTAAATGGTCCTCCAAGTCATAAAATCGTTGGCAATAATTCGGCGAAATAATTAGAAGTCTTTTGTATGGGCTAAAGAGGATTACTGCATTAACAAGAATTGTGGGCCGTAACTTGTTCCAAATTTATTTTTTTTTGGTTGATAACTCGTTTTGAGTAATAGGCAAAATACCAATCATCTATATGAGTTTGCTAAGTCCTTAATTTGTTTGACAGTCTCATGCTTCTAGCAAAGCTAATGCAGCTGTGGATTTTTTTTCTTCAACTCACAAACCGAAAACTCATATATATATATATATATAGAGAGAGAGAGAGAGAGAGATCTTATAAAAGGAATTCAAGTTACAGATTGAAGATGACATCATAAGGGCATTAAATCGCCATGTTCTTCTATATTAGTATTTTCATTTTCCATCACAAGTAAGTTGGATGGTAAGATCTATATTTTTTCTTCTTTATACACATTTTGTTATTGCTTTTAACTCCTTATATTTCACTCAGAAAAAAAGTAGCTCGGCCCGAGCTAAGCACTCGGGCATCCACAAACAATAGGGCAGCTGGCGATAATTTAGGTGAGAAGTCATTTCATTGTCTCCCCTTGATTTTGACTTCTCCCCATTTGATATCTTTCCCCTTTAAAAAGTTAGGAGCCTTATGGTTTGTGGATGCCCGAGCTCTTAGCTCAGGCAGCCACCAGAACTAATCTTTTTCCATATCACTCTCTTGATATCGGATCTGATCTTGGTCTCAAACCCTGTCATTGGTTTCAATTAATTTCATGTTCTCTGCACAACACTTCAATTTTTTTTAAAATAAAATGCAATTTCATAAGAAACTTGAGAACGCTCTTTACAGTAAAATTAGAATTAGCTTTACCTTCCCTTAGGAAGGAGCTCTTTCTATCATCGGCCTAGAATAAGTTTAACTTCTTAGTAACTTTTTTTTTAATAGTGAGGTTAGTAATGATGAGTACTGGACTCTTGTTTGTCTTATTAGATATATATTTTTTGATTGGTAATCAAAAAGATATATATAATTAAACAATGCTAAATTAAGTTTTTAGAGAAGAAGAAGAAAAAGTAGAAGAAAGGGTATAAGCCTTGATATCTCCCTTCAACAGATTATATAGTTAAATCAATAGTTCAGTACAGAACAAAGGGTGGATAAATTTTACATAAATATCCCCACACCATTGCCTATAAACAATACGCACAGTATAGAACCACCCAATACACTTTACACGATAATAGTAACTTTATATATCTAGCTATGAGGAGTGCTCTCTCTAGCTATAGTAACTGCCAGCAACAGTACTCACTCTAGAAATAACCACTTCATTTCTTTTTGTGTGTTGAAGGATTCTAATGAGGCCAGAGGAAGGCTCCCATGGCAAACTTTCTCTTATGGTCGACATCTCCGGTGACGGGAAGTCCGTACTGGGTGAGGAGGCAATTGAGCTTCCACTCAGGCATGGACTCGTAGTCGGATTGAGTGTACCTGGGGTAGTGCAGTGGCATCTGGAAGTAGCCACATCCCTCCCTTTCGTGTTTTCCGTTTGTTGCTCCGCCTACCTTCCCAAGGGGCCGAGCAACCGATTCCATGCGGAGGCTCCTCTACTTATCTCTCTCTCTCTCTCTCTCTAAGATCTCTTGGACACTTCTACACCATGTCTTTCAACAAGGTGGTCTAGCTTTTATAGAGATCTTGAGAGAGAGAGAGTAAAATCGGAATGTACTAGAACAAACATTGTCGAGCAATTACAAAGAAAACCAAGCGTTTTGATAGTGGACCCTCCAACCATAAGGCACCTGACGTTTTTAAAGGGAAAAGATATCAAATGGGGAGAAGTCAAAATCAAGGGGAGACAATGAAATGACTTCTCACCTAAATTATCGCCTTAGCTCGGGCAGCCACCAGAGCTAATCTTGTTGGTGGACCCTCCACGTATTTAATGAGGCTTCTCAAACAAGTTGTTCATGGATATTGGGGTTGAGTAATTTTGACGAAGTAGAGGGGCCTTTTCTTAATATTCACATTTTGGTAAGGATTTTGCTATGCTTGTAAGGGGAGTCTCTCTCTCTCTCTCTCATATGAGGGCTGCACTCAAGCGAAGCTAGCTCGTTCGTTGGCTCTACTCACTTGGCTTGTTTGAGCCAAGCTTATGCCGATATTTCAGGCTCGACAATTTTTATTTGAGCCTGAATGTTTAAGCCAAGCTCAAGTCAGACCCTATTTGATTCGGCTCAACTCGAAACTCGGCTCATTTAAGGCTCAATTCGACTTGAATTTGTATTAGCTCAAAGTATATTATTTATATTAATACAAAATAATAGTTTTAACTTATTTAATTTTATATTGTAATAATTTATAATTAAGTTTAAAATATAAAGATAACAAAAAAAAAGTTAAAGAAGTCAAAAAAAAAAAAAACTCTAGTCTAACTTTCTACTATTTTGATCAAAGGACTACCCCAGTCCTTATTTCCATATATGAATGCATTAATTTTATGTAGTTTCTTGTATTAGCATTTATTAATAAACATATTTTTATTAAATAATATAAAATTAAACAAAATAATTCCGTGAATTAAGCTTGGGCCAACCCAAACTCGACACTACTTGAATAAAGTTTGATCTCAAATGGAGCTCGAGCTTAGAGCTGTATTCGAGCTAAGCTGGGCCGAGCTTAGTCAAGTTTGATCTTGGCTTGAACATGCTCAAGCTTGGCTTGAGCTTGTCTTGAGCTTGTCTTGAGCTTGATTCCAGCTTGAATGTTTGGGCTTGAGCTTGGCTTGAACAAGGTTGCTCAAGCTCCGTTCGAGCTCGAATGTTTTTCAAGTCGAGCCGAGCTTGAGTTGGCTCAAGCTTGATTCATGGATTTTTATTTTTTTTATTTAAAATGATTTCAATATAAGTGTTTATTAATAACTTATAATAAAGAAACTTAAGAACACTAATACATTCATATACAGAAAATAAGATTTGGGTGTAGTCCTAGAGTAGATCAGTTAGACTTGAGTTTTGTAATAACTTCTTAACTTTTATTGTTATCATTAATTTTTAAAATTATTTATTATAAATTAAAATTTATCACAATTTATGAAAAAGAAAGTTAAAAATATTATTTTGTCTTAATTTCGAGTCGAGCCGAATCAAGCCCTAAACAAGCTGAGCCGAATTAAACACAGTCTGACTTGATCTTGACTTGTTTAACATTTGAGCTCAAAATAAAGTTTGGCCTGATTCGTTTGAGCTTGAAATATTGCCAACTTGAGCTTGGCTCAAACGACTAAGTCGAGCCAGCCAGCTAGCTTGGCTTGAGTGCAGCCCTACTCAAGCTCGATCAAGCTTATTCAAGCCAAGCTCAAGCTAAACATTCGAGCTCAAATCAAGCTCAAGCTTAGCTCAAGCATGTTCAAGCCAAGCACAAATTAGGCCAAGCTCTGTTCGAATACACCCCTACTCCTAATTAAATTTCCAAGCTTCCTACCACTATTGTCTTCTCATGGTAACTATTCCTCTCTATAGACCTAAATCTGCAACCTTTGGTATTGACTCAACAAATATCTCATATAAGATAAATTTTTAGGTATATAACTGTTCATATTAATATAATAAAATGAGATATCTAAATTTTATTTCTTATTTCTTAATGATTTTTTTAGCTTTGACTCCTACTTCTCGTTTTTGCTTTGCTTCTCGCTTTGGTAATTATGACTATATCTACACACATCTCCTCAATAAATTGTCAAATAACGAGTTGGTGAAAGATTAGGATGGGTGACCTCCTTGCTTGATGAACACAAACTTGAGGAACACAAACTTGAGGTTGAGGGTAATGATTCAAGGCCCACTAGGCTAGCTATGTCTATTCAATGCAACAATAAATATGTTTCCTTCCAAGTGTTTCTTGGCCACAAATTTTGCAGGCCAATTCACTAAGAATGGGGCATGTTGTCGTTCAATTAATCGATCAAATTGTGCACGAAACATTGATAGTGACCATTCCATTCCACCATTAACTTAGCAGCACAAAATATCCAAAGTTTTTCTCTTAACATTAGTGATGGTAAGATAGTACCAAGTCACGTAACCCCGGGGGTATTGCCCAGTGGCCGAAGGACGAACAGTAAACCCAGAGGTCTCGAGGTTGATTCCTAGGCTCCCCTCAATATTGTATGGGGTGGGGGTATTCCTTATGCAGCACGTGGGACTAGTATGAGTCTTTTAAGGCTCAGATATCCACGTTTATCCAAACACAAAAAAAAAAACACCAAGTGATAGAAAAAAAAAATTACAAGCCACATATGGTTGTGGCTTGACTCCTGGCATGATCGATATTGTACCAGAAGCAGGAACTTGGACGCACCAGCAATGTATCACTTGTTTACTTGGAAAACGATTTTATTGATTTTTTATTTTTTTTATCAATTATGGAAAATATATTATGAGTCTGAGGCCCTTTATTAGGGCTGTCAGTGGATCGGATCAAGATTTGGATCCACTCTAAAAACAATCTAATTAGACGAGATCCTAATCCTATTATAGATTTGCCGGATTGGATACTGATCTAATTTTGAATCTGATCATGATTGGATTGGATTCGGATCTATAGAAATCCGATTGGATTAAAATTTGATTACATTAATAATAATAATAATAATATATTATTATTATATTATTAGCCACGATCTTTATTTTTTAAATTAAAATATTAACTTTAAATGTATTAATATTAATTAGATCGGATTCGACTACATAATCAGATTCAGATTCGAATTGGAAAACTCAGAATCCGGTGGATCTCAGATCCAAATATTGGATTCAAATCTAGGCAGATCCAGCCCAAATTCCATCGGTGGGCTGCTTCTTTTATGGTGCATAGCCCAAAAGTCGGACTAACTGAATGATTCTGGTTACCAGATTTGGTTGTTATGCATATAACACTATGTATGTTTAGAATTATTGGCATTACAGTTATTTTCTTCATTTTGAGATCATCTTATAATTAAAAGCGTTAGCTAAACATCAGTGTTGTGTTGTTTGCATGGGTGGTGTGAGTATTTCCTTCAATTGCCTTCACTAATCACCTTGTGGTGTTATTGAGTTTACCAAAAAAAACACATCAGTGTTGTGTCATTTGAAACAAGATAGCCAGGAAAAATGTTGGGGGAGTCCCTCTCCAAATGGTTAGAATCCATAAGCTTTGTTATCAACTTGGAAACCAAAAAAAGAATCTGATTCTCAAACCATTTGTCATTGCTCCCACTATTTCATTTCTTGGAAATGAGCTCTCTCATTTAGTGTACAAAGTTCCATTTTGATTCTCTTAATCACAACATATCCTATTGGCAATGAGGTCAATTAACTCTAAGAACCCTATCTGGAATCAGCAAGTAAAGTTGATTATGATCCAAACGAGCTGAAGAATAATTCTTCAAACAAAAGAGGCATCTGGGTTCTATATTCTAGCAAATAGACTCCTTATTGATGTTTAAAGCAAAACCTCACAACTAATTGTCGCATTTTATTGGGCATGAGGATCATATTGCAGAGTGATCTAATGACTTGTTTCTGGCATTTCCTTTTCTCCGGCCACCCCTGCGGGTACTGCTCTCATGCAAGCATGCTTAATTGCAGAGTTTTATTTACACAGACTTAACTGCACTGTACTTAAATCATCGGTAGGTTACCTTACCTCGAAGCAACGTCGTCGGTAGGTAACCTAAGAAAGAAGACATTCATGTGGTAGGGTCAGCTTACTGGATTCGGGTTGGGAGATCTTGCAGATAGGGCATCCTAATAGGATAGTCAAAATAAATGGTGATTGCAAATGCAGGTGGAGATTCTATGTTGCATGGTAGAACATTAATGCATTCTCCTTGGTGGAAATGTATTGGAATGCCAAGTGATTCCCACCGGTCCATAATAAAAATCTAAATGGCATATCAGTCCCTTTCCCACCAGTGACCACCCACTAGGCAGCCAAAAGCATCAGTGAGAAAATGAAGTGGTACCTTGTTGTAATGTTTCTGTGACAACGTCTGAAAAACTTACTGGCAGATCTAGACCATGGGAAGTATATTCGACAGATCTTGCTCTAATGACGGTCGAAACATCAAACTGTCAACCAAGTCGGCCTAGTGGATGATGGACTGTAAATTTCTTGCTAGCTAGACTCAACCGAATTTTCTGAAAGTGGATGCCTGGTTCCAAATGTGAATCTGGATTTCAAACATTCATAGGTCTAAAGGATGCCGATACTCGTCATGGATGCTTCTCCTTGTCATCTTCAAGCAACCCATCTTGTGTATTATTCCACATTTCACCAAATTAAAAAATTGCAGTGCATCTTTCAATGGACGCTGACCAAAAACATTAATTCCTTCGATAATTGTGAAACTTACATCAGGAATCTGTTCTTTGATCGACAGAAACTTCATCAAGACTCTCGGGAGGTGATTTTACTGTCAAAGGCAAGTCTACAAGCATTGTTGGAGGGGCAAAATACATGTGTAGCGACATCATGCAGATAATGATACCCAAGAAAAGCTGTGCCAACATAAGAGAAAAGTAGACAGGATAAGAAACTTACAAAAAAAAAAAAGGAGACAGACTGCTCAAAAATTTAAAACATATAAAGTGTACTGATCTCTTCCCTAGCCCTGCTGACTGATTGACAGAGCACGCCATGAACTACATGTTTTCAATAAACCAGAAGGTGGTAGAAAGTAGCAGCCACCAAGACACCAACACTGGCTCATATAAGAAAATAAACTGAAATGAAGCCTAAGAATTGTCCAACTTCAAGGTCATGAAGAATAACCTGCACTGTAGGCTTGAAGTTGAACAGGTATACAGATAAAACCATTGTCAAAAGCATTGCCATTGATGTGGAGTACACCTGAAATAAGCAAAAATAATTGCATTGGAGAGAGAGAGCATCTAGAATATAAAGGAATATAGTGAGCATATAACAAAGTACATTGTGACAAGATCATTGAGCGGTCTGTCTCCGAGAAGGGAAAGCAATTTGGTACCCTCATTCTTGATATGGATCAGGACAGCAAAAATTGGTTGTTACTGTGGTAGTAGCAGACTACACTGCCTAGACACAAATACATCAACCCAAATCATGACATTGAGCCATGAATATCATGATGAAAAGGTTGTCTGTGGTAGCAAGTTACTTGCATACAACTGAATGTGTCAAACATGGTAGTGCAGGCAAAATCAGTAGTTAATCTGATTATATAGAACAACCCATTTTGTTGTTAGATAAATTCACATCATCTAGACTAAAACAATATTTAAGCAAAAGAGGATACAATGATAATTTCCCATAGTTCCAGGGTGTGTCCAATGAATTGTTTTTTTTTTTTTGATCGATAATGCAGTTCAATATATTAAAAAAGTTAAGAGGAATACAAGAAAAGAACATGGCAAGAGTTTTCAAGCATATAAACTCAACACCAAGGAGGAGCAAATAAGATCCTAACTCCCTAGGGAAAAAACATATTAGAACAACATACCCTAAATTTCCTCCCCAGTATAATGGGATCCCTGCCCACTCCATAACACCCAACCGGATACGCTCGCAAAGTCGGGAAACAGAGGAAGAGACATTCTCAAATATTCTGAGGTTTCTCTCTTTCCAAACCCACCAAGAAATAGCTCCAAGGAGCATTGACCAAATCACCTCCCAAGTACCCACCTCCCTAAACAAAAGCCAACAAGATAAGAATTCATGAAGGGAAGAGGAGAAGACCCAATGCAACCCCCATGCGGGGGAAGAAAAAACTCCACACCTCCTGCACTACAGGACAGTATAACAAGAGATGAGTCACCGTCTCTTCCGCTTGAAGACACATGAAACATCGATTATCCATACTTCATCCTCTATGTTGCAAGTGGTTACCTGTTAAACTTTTATCCAATGTTGCAGACCATAAGAAGAAAGATACCTTTGAGGGAATTCCAGGATTCCACACCACCCTATGAGGAAAAGACTCACCCGGAATAGGGAACAAAGATTGCAGCAAAAGTCTTACTGAGAACTGCCAATGATTGCTTCTAGACTACTTCCTACAATCCCTGACTTCGGGGCAAAGGCTAGACGAGGTAATGCGCTCCAATAGCCGAGCCATATCACTAATTTCCTAATCATTTAGGTCCTGACGCAACCTCAGACACCAAACCACCCCCATTGTGCTCCTCTCATATGAATCCTCCACTAGGGCATCCTTGTTAGAAGTTAGGACAAAGAGATTCCCAAAATCATCCATAAGCCGAGTAGGTCCAGACCAAACATCCTTCCAAAACTTGACCTCCGATCCTCTCCCCGCCCGAAAGCTAAAGTGAGGCACAACCAAGTTGGCCGTTGCCATAATCCCCTTCCAAAACCCCAGTCCATGAGTGCCTCTGACTTCCCGTAGAATCCAACATGACGTTTCCCATACTTGGCTACTATCACAGCTCGCTACAAACTGTCCCTCTCTTCTCCAAATCTCCACACCCATTTGCCTAACATAGCTTTATTCACTTGGATGAGCGGCTCAAGATTCAAGCCTCTTTCTTCCAAAGGGCGACACAATTGAGGTTAAGCAACTAAGTGATATTTGACTTTATTCCCTCTCTCGTTCCATAGAAAAGTCTCCTGAATTTTTTTTATAGAAGTGACCACATTGCGTGGAATGGTAAGAGTGGACATGAAGAAGGTGGGGAGGCTTTGTAATGTGCTCCTGATAAGAGTCAATTCCCCCCCCCCCCGCCCCCCTTTTCAATAAGTAGGACGATTTCTACCCTGATAATCTTTTTTCTATTCGGTCTAGCACCAGATTCCACACTGATTTCACTTTATAGCTTGCGCCCAAAGGCATGCCAAGATTCACCGAAGGATGCGAACCCCCTTGGCATCCTAGACAAATGGCTAGATGATTTAGGATAGGTACCTCCCCTACCTATGGAGCTCTGACTTTGCTAGATTGACACGCAATCCTGACACCGCTTCAAAACATCTAAGGATACATCGGAGATATAGAAGGTCCCTTCTCGATGCTCGACCAAAGATGAGAGTGTCATCCACGAATTTGAGGTGGGAAATTCTCAACCTATTAGCACCAACTCGAAATCCTTTAAAGAACATCCCCTTTGCTCTAGACAACATCCGAGTTAGGGCCTCCAAGACAATCACAAAGAGAAATAGGGATAGCGGATACCTCCGTCTCAAGCCCCTTGAACTAGGGAAGTAGCCCACGAAACTGCCATTGACTAGACTGGAGGACACTACGGACATGCAAGTCCACATCCATTGTCTCCATTTCATCCCGAATCTCATTCTACCTAGGACATAAATGACAAACTCTCAGTTGACATGGTCATAAGCCTTCTCCATATCGACCTAGCAAAGGATGCCTGGGGTCCTAGATCGCACCCTGGAATCAATTCATTCATTGACAATTAGTAACTCATCTAAAATCTGGCGACCTCCTACAAACACACTCTGATGAGGAGAAATTAGTGAGGTCATCACCACCTTGAGACGAGCCGCCAACACCTTAGAAAAAAATTTGTATGAGCTACTCACAAGGCTAATGGGACGATAGTCTTTGAGGTCGACAATACCCTCCTTTTTTGGAATCAATACAAGGAACGTGCTATTAACCGTCCTGTATCAAAAAGTTCCTGTATCACTTCCATGAAATCCTGCCCCACTATCTCCCAACACCCTCTATCGAATTCAATGGTAAATCTGTCTGGTCTAGGTGCCTTGTCACTGGCCATCCCTAGGATTGCATGAAGCACCTCCTCTTCCCTAAACGGAGCCTCAAGAGCCACTCTATGATCATGGGACAGTCCATCAAAGGGAAGCCCATCCACCCGAGGGCGCCATTCTTCCCTCTCACGATACATCTCCTTGTATTAAGAGATTATGCTGGCTTCATCTCACTCTTCTCCTCCTTCCACGTTCCTTCCACCCTCAACTTGGATATGAAATTCTATTATAATTCATCATTCTGTGAAAATACTTTGTATTGCTATCTCCCTCTTTAAGTCATCTGGTTCTAGCTTTTTGTTTCCAACTGATTTCTTCTAGCTTGAGAGTAGAAATGTATTTCATTTTCTTGGCCTCTCTTTCTCTAGATTCAGAAGGTGATAGGTCGCGAGCCTTGGCTAAGTCATCCAATGCTTCTATGTCCCTTAATAACCCGAAAAGTCGCTACTGAATGTGTCCAAAAACCTCCTTGTTCCAAATTTTAATGTGAGCCTTCAAGGATTTTAGTTTGAGCCCGAATCTAGTGATGGCTGACCCCCATCCATTGTTCTGGTTCCACACCTCAGCTACTAGATTTTTAAACCACTAGTCTTCAAGCCACATGTAGGGGTGATATCGAGCCGAGTCATGAGGTGTTCGGGTTCGACTCGTTGAATTTTACTAATGTTCGAACTCGGCTCAAACATAACTATTATTGTTCGAGCTTGGCTTGGGATCAGTTCGTGAAAAAATAAACGAGCTCGAGCTTAGCTCGGCTCGACTTTGTTAACAATCCAAGTCCAAAACAAAAACAGGATAGGTAAAGTAGCTGAGCAAAGTTTCTAGAGCCGAGCCATTTAAGTTGGCCCGTGTTAAAGGGCTTCATGTGTAACTGGTTTTCTCACTACTTTTTAAAGTCAACTCATCTTCAAGGTATTCTATACCTTTTCGATGTGGGACAATCTTCCAAGGGAACAGAACACTTTAGTTCATAACACTCACGTCACAACACACTTCAATATTAAACAAAATGCATACTTTAGTCCATTGATTTACCAGTTATGACATTCAAACATTTTCCTATATTTACCACTTATGTCATTCAAACATTTTTCTTTATAACTAAACTTTTATGCCCAAATATTTACTTTAAATGCCATTGAAGAGATGACACAGGTAACGTGAATTATTTTTTAAATAATTCTATATACTTAACTAATAAAATAAATATATAAATATATTTATTTTTAGTATTTAAATAAATTATATATATTTTAAATATATATGATAAATATATATATATATGCAATCGAACCAAGCTTTTATCAAGCCGAGTAGGGGTGTGTTCAAGCTCAACTCGTTTACTAAACGAGCTTAAAAATGGTGTTCAAGGTCAACTCGTTTACTAAATAAACGAACGATACTCGAGCTTTTAACGAGCAAGCCCGAGTAGTTCACGAACATTTTGTTCAATAACCACCCCTAGCCACATGTTGTCAAAGCGGAAAGGACTAGGCCCCCCCCACCCCCCACATGGTTTGAGATGGGCCTAGGAAGAGAAATTTGGGTAACATTTGGGAAGTGTGCCTCCCAATCCTGATCCACCAGAAAAAATCCAGACAGACCAGGTGAATTGAGCCCCCCACGTTGGGTTATCTATCTAGTTGTTACCCTCTTTAATCGAGTAAACATTTAAGAGATATTTCATGCTAATTTGTTAAACAAAGGCACTATTTCAATGAAACAGAGAACCCTATCTTTAGGTTGAGAGATATTTTATGCAAACTTGTTAAACTAAGGCACTCAGCTGAACCAAAGTATAACTCTATCTGTACCTTCTACGTTTGGAGCAACACTCCGCATCTAAACCTTATATAATTGTGTTGGAAAAGACTTTTGGGCAATAAAATGTTGTCACAAAATGCTTGGAAAATAGGCTACAAATTTATGCAAGAAACAACGGATTTTTTTTATAGAATTTTTCTCTAAATTGCGTATCACCATATGGGTACTACTCCTCAACACAAAAAAGGTGGAAAATATAGAAAGAGAAATTCCATATTGCATAGGTACATGATGCAAGTTTTGGAAAGAAAGATAATGAGATAATCGTGGATACTGATAAAAAGACTAAAAGGAGTGACCTTCACAATATTGTCGGCATACTTCATTAACCATGACACCAGCAACCCAGTAGATCCCAGGTTTAGTACCACCATCCATGTGGTAATACTGTATCCATTGAAAAGGCGTTGCCACCATGGTCCCTTCTCAAATCCACCTCTGAAATCATCCAGAAGAAGCCGTGCCATGTTGAAGATCGCACCAGACCTGAAAATTATCTAAATGAATCAATCCATACCCTTTACAAGTTCCTGATAGCTGAATGAATGCTAGTCATGTTTATCAGGTTGACGGGCTCGACTGTCTACAATATATGGAGATCATGTGATATTCTCTGAGATATTAAATATACAATTAAACTTTAATTTTTTGTGAAGACTTAAATACCTTAAACTGAATTTTTATCTAAATTCAAAAATCTTATGAAAACATTGTTAAATCATTACAGGATTTGGTTGTTTCTTTTGTGATAAATACAGCCTTCAAGTTTTGTAATTTATAAGGTATATGTTGTGGGGATAACAAATTAACCTGCCAGCTGTCATCTTTAGAAATAACTACATATAAGAAGCTCGTATAAATTCTATAGCCAACCTACGATCTACAAACTTAAAACATCTCATATTTAGCTCGTATAGTATGACCGATTATCGTTTAGCTCGAATATATATTTACATACTCAACCAACTAAAAACCAAAAGAAAGAATAAGACAATACTTACGTCAACTTCAGAAAAGCCAAACATACAAAACGATAAACTTTGCAGCTATTATCACCATATCCAACTTATCTACACATGCTATCACCTTATCCTACAAATACGCATATGCATTTATGATAACATTTATGACTAATCATTATCTGAGTAAATTATACAAGCGACATATGGCGAGAACCATGTGGATTTTACCAAGAGTTGTCAGTAAGTATGGTAATATGCATAATCATCATTCACATGCAATGACACTTGGACAAATGTTTGTCTATAAAGATGAGGATCAAAAAATAAGGGAGGGACTTCTTTTTTGAAAAAACTCGAAGGAAACAAAGTAACTAAGATTGATCATTATCTTTTCTCTGAACCCATTCTGACTTAAGCTTCGGAGTATCTTTGATAGGTCAGACGACCGCACTCTAACAAATACAACCCTTTTCTTCAACCAATCAGCTCGAAGCATCTAGATTACAGCTAAGACAAGGTATTTTCCCCCCTCATGTCTTTTTTTTTACTTCTTTAATTTCCTCACCCTCACCCCATGTGCCCAAGAATCAATTTATAAAATAAAAAAAAACCAAACTATAATAATACTGGTGAGAAAAGAGGTTTAGCATCTTGAGAATTCCAATATGCAAGATATCCTAAGAATTGGATTTGTGACTATGATTGCACATATTGAATAAGGATATCCACCATGTTACCCTGAAAAATCAAGTCGTAGTTATCTGTGTGGGCAGATAAGGATACTTACATATATAATTGTACATTCTGCCAGTACAAGCTGTCATTGTTCTTCTTCATCAGAAACTCTGTATAAACACCTGCTGATGCCGAAAGACAAGCAGATAGGATTCCCAACATGTATCCCTGGATTGGTGCTGAGAAAAGGGAGTCACATAAAACCTCTCCACAACCTTTAACCTGTATCAATGAAACTATGAAAGAGAGAAGGCACACGCCAGTTATAATGGCAATGCATGTAGATGAAGTGTATTTTCACTCAACTTTTCTTGTCAACAAGCTTGGTAAGTCACCAAAAAAAAAAACTTGCTAAGGAGATGGTCTTTTAAGTTTTAGATGGCCTTCCATTTCAGGATAGGTTGGTTTAATCTATTACAGTAGTGTTGGATAAAAAGTAACAATGTGGGTTAAAGATACAGAAAGCAGATGGGAGGACTGCTTGCATCAAGATGAGAAGCAGCCATCTTCCCCTGCCATGACAGACATGCAGCTGGGTTGGGGTCCACCAGTCAACTGTTTACACCTTCAGTTGGTCAGATGATTTCACCCATTCAATCTGTTATATTTAGTCAAAAGGTCATATGAAACATAAAATGGCCAAGAGAAAAGTGTAAAAGTTGAATGTTTACATTTATCCTACAGTTTCTGCTTTTGAACTAGAAGATTTCCTCATTGATGGGTCTCAAGCCACCTTTGTATGTGCACAAGCCAAACGACGGCTTTCCCATCTTTTTACCCTGACGCAGTATTCCTTCACCAGATAATACACATAGGCATACAGGATCAGTTGTTGAGAATAGATAACCATGATTGATAATTGATTTCCAGCATTGTGGAAAATGAAAATTTTTGCGCAAATAAAATCTTAATTTTTTTTAAACCCAACAAGTGGTAAATCAAACAGAATAGTGAAAGCATTTCTAGGGGTCGAACCTTCAATTCCCCAGTTGAATCGCCAGCTATGACATAATGACCTTTGGAGAAATAGAATAAAATATTATACGTCCAAAGATATTATTCCCCGTGCAAAAAGCATGCTAATATGGAGAATATGGAATTGCCACCAAGCATTGAGTTCAGGTGTGATTGGTCACCAAGAATTCAAAACATGACTTAGATCTACAAAACAATAAAGCATTCTGAGTAAAGGGGCTCGGTTATGAATTGGGGAAGGTGTTAGGCACCCAATTCATCCGTCTAAAGGACAGGAACCTATGCTTCATAGTTCCTTTTTTTTTTTTTGGATCGGAGGGTGTCCCAAAGCCTCCGAACGAAGGACTAGTCCCTTCGAGTATCTGCACCAACCCACTCAGAATTTTCTCTATGGATACCAGGGTAAGTCGAGGAGTGGGAGTTGAACACACGACCACATGGAGCAAACCCGAGATGCTAGCCAACTGCGCCAGCCCATGGTGGGAAAGAAATAGGGGAGGACCATACAACATAAACTAGAAAGAGTCTAACAGGTTCACGAGGGGGTGATCCTAAGCTAAGGTTTTATAAAAGAGGATATAAAGACTTTACTATAGACACATCAGGAAAAAAATTAGAATAGATAGAGCTCAAATAGGTCCACCTAGGATATTTAGGTTTCACTTAAGACAATTGGGACCAAAGGTAAGCCAAACACAATATTATGAAGCCCAACCTTAACTCACAAATGAAACCAAAAAGGATAAGATGACATGGGCTAAAATAATGATGGAAATCGGATCTAAATAAAAAGGACTCCAAAGGGAGATGTGAGTTTATGGACTTGAAAAGAGGATAGAAGTCGAACCTAAAGACTACAATTTTAAAGGCAAACCTAAGTGGACTCTATTTTAAAACTAGCAAAAAGGAGATGAATGGATGCATGAAAATCCATGTATCTTTTTATTTTGAAAACTATTAAGATGCACAAAAATCCATGCATCCTTCTTTCTTCTAGTGTTTTACAGTAAGACCTCGCGTGTTCAAGTCCTTCCTTCCCTGCTCTCTTGAGCCGCTGAACTAGGGCATTTTCCTTCCTTGCTCTCGAGCTAGGACTCGCTTTCCTCTTATTATTCTCTCCCCTTTCTAAAAGTTGGCCGTTTCTCCTCTGTGATGCTGGTTCGGTAGCTGAATATACCTCCCTTTACGTAGGGTTAGGGCTTGATAAATCATTCACTCAAGTCAAACATATGCTTGCAGCACTGGCTGTGGCTCTCTTGAGCTAGGGCTCGCATTCCTCTTCCACTTATTTCCCTTTTCCAAAGCAGATTCCCTAACCCTAAGTCCTAAGAACATCCAAATCAATCTTCTCGTAATCTTTTTTCTGCTTTTTCAATATTTTGCTATGTCCCTATTTATCTACGATCGGTAATTTTTCAGAATTGCTGGAGATTCTACTGATCTAAAGCTTACGACTTTTTCATCTTTCCACTTTGCTCATCGTGTGAGCAGCACAGCTTTTCACCAGCTAAAGTAAAAGGTTGCCGTTGTCTCTTTCTTTTCCCCTTTTTCCTGTGGCCTCAAGCTGTCAGATTCTCCTCGTTGGGCAGGGCTGATTGGATTTCTTGCTAGCATCCCTGGGGTTATCGACCCTGTCTCATCCTCTCTGGAGTTGTGTCATCATTCTAATCAGGTAAAAGCTCAAGCTGTTGCGCTATTTTTTTTTTTTGGGTAAATGCCAGAGATATATTATTAAAGACCGAAGACATACAATGCAGGTTCACCAAGGGTGAACAAGGAGAAGAAATAAAGCAAAAAACAGGAAAATCGAAATTAACAACAGTGGCTGAAATAACTGTGGTTCCCCAAGGGTCTCCACCCGAACCCCCCACCGAAAACCAAGCCGTGACAAGAGAACGCGCCCTAGCTTGGATCCTAGGGATGGTCAAGGATGTGTCCACAAACACTCTCCTACTCCTCTCCTTCCATAAGGCCCATGCTATAGCCCCAAGGAGGAAAGGTCAAAACTAATCCCGTCGGACCTGAAAATGATACTGAAAGCCAACAAGATAAGAAGCTCTGAAAGGATCTGGAGAAGATCCAAGGGATGCGAAGATGCAAAAAGAAATAGGACTTGCTAAATAAGGGCGAGTAACCTTAGAAGTTCTCTCAATCGAATAGATTGCGCGCCTAAGTTTAAGTGCCCAAACTAGGACCCTATTCCATCACTCCAAATATTCAGCAACTTAAGCCTCCTTGTTTGTTGCAAGGAGAAACAAATTTCCATGAGTATTCTTGAGGGTGGATTGACCGCACCAATGATCATTCCAGAAGCTGACCTCCTCCTCATTCTCCAACTTGAAGCAGGTAAGGTTAGAGAATTCCCTCAGCCTTGTAACACCGCTTTCCACACCTCGACCCCCATTGGACCATGCCCCACTCTCAGAAACCATCAAGAGGATGCCTCGTGCCTAGCCTTTATGACTGCCCTCCACAAGTTGCCTTCCTCCTCACCAAAGCGCTATAGCCACTTACCCAGGAGAGCCTTGTTCACCTTGTCAAAGGATGAATGTTTAGGCCACCATCACGCTTGGATTGAGTAATAGTTTTCCAATCCACTAAGTGATACTTCATGGAGTCCACTTTCTCATTCCAAAGGAACTCCCTCTGTATTCTTTCGAGAGAAGATGCAAATATGCAATAGAGACGGGAATTCGAAAAAGAGACAGGAAGTTAGTCGGAGACTACATAGAGTGCTTTTGATTAGTGTGAGCTTCTCTCTAGATAAGAAGTGAGATTTCCATCCTTGAAGTCGTTTGGAGAACCTATCGATGACTAGACTCCAAACTGATTTTGCTTTAAACGGGGCGCCAAAAGGCAACCCGAGGTATGAAGTTGGGAAACTACCCATTTTACACCCAAGACAGGCTGCCAATTCCCCTATATATGGGACCTCGCCCACACCAAACATGGCACTCTTAGAAAAATTTATTCTCAATCCTGACACAACTTCAAAACATCGAAACAGGCATCTAACAAGAGCCACTTTCGTACATGAGGCTTCACAGAATAAGAGTGTATCATCCACGAACTGGAGATGGGAGATGTGGGGACCACCACATCTCATAATGAAGCATTCCCATAGAGCGGGCGATGCTTTATGAATCATTCTAATCAAGGCCTCCGAAACAATGACCAAACATAGAACTCTTAGAAAAATATATTCTCAATCCTGACACTGCTTCAAAACATCGAAACAGGCATCTAACAAGAGCCGCTTTCGTATTAGAGGCTTCACAGAATAAAAGTGTATCATCCGCGAACTGGAGATGGGAGATGTGGGGACCACCACGTCTAATACAGCGGGTGATGCTTTATGAATCATTCTAATCAAGGCCTCCGAAACAATGATAAATAGAAACGGAGAGAAAGGGTCCCCTTGAAGAGCCCTCGAGAGTGTCAGAAGTAACCATGAGAAGAACCGTTAATAAGCCTCACGGTCCAAAGCACGCTCTCATCCAAGCCCTCCATTCAACCCTAAAACCCATCCTACCCAAGAGATACTCCAAGAAAGCCCAATTGATATGGTCGTAGGCCTTCTCCAAATTCATCTTGCACAAAATACCCGGCACCCTTTCTGTAGTCTGTCCTCTAGGCATTCATTGGCAATGAGTAGCCCATCCATAATATGTCTACCAGTTCCACCCACAAAAGGGCATTGGTAAGGGGATATTATCGAACTCATGACCACTTTCAAGTGGACTTCAAGAACTTTTGCAAGAATTTTGTACACACTTCCCACCAAACTGATTGGCCTAAAGTCAGAGATCTATTGAGCCCTAATCACTTTTAGATTCTAGTCATGGATTGTTTGTTGTATGGAACATCAAAGGTCTAAATGATCCCATAAAACAGAGTGAAGTCAAGAAATTAATTGCGAATCACAGAATGAATCTTATGTGCATATTGGAAATGAAAATCTGTAGTGTAAATGTGTCTAAAGTCAAAAACGCTATCTGCAGAGATTGGGACTACCTAGACAACTACAATTTGGCTTTGGGGGGTAGAATTTGGGTTCTTTGAGACCCTGTCAGCATAAGAGTTTCTCTCATTCAGAGGAATGATCAAGTGATCCATTGTCAAGTGTCAGATCCTCATAACAACAGGTCCTTCGTCGCATCCTTTGTGTATACGTTTAATAATGTGGGGGAAAGAAGGGCGCTCTAGCCATGGAAATATAAATCGCTGAAACCGATACGAAACGGGCGATACATATAGGTATCGGTAGCCCCTTGTACGATATCTATACTAATACGAAACGGGCGATACGTATCATTTATTAGTTATATATGTTTTAGTTTATTGTAAGATTATAATTGTGATTGCTACTTTGTCTTTGAGTCACATCCCATGACTTTATATTTTGTAAATTTGTTCCTATAACTCATTTGTTTTTTTAAAAATTTAATTGGACTTTAATTTTTACTTTTTTAAGGAAAATAAAATATTATATGTATCCTCCGAAATCGATATGTATTGTTCAAAGTCAATAACATCTTTGCCATTTATAGTAGCGTTGAGTCGAAGAACACCGTACATCAAATGTGTAAAAGATCCTAGCTGCATTTAAAAGCCGAGTACTCTACCGTTGAGTTAGCAACCTATGAATCATGTAATAAATCGAACAAATAGATAAAAATAGAATAGAAAACTATTGATGCATTATATGGCATTTCAATCTAGCAATAGTACCATAGTCACACCACTCCAATTGTTATTTAAAAAAAGGGGGGGGGGGGGAGGTTAAAGAGGATCCTTTCATGCATTATGTAGAATTTGATCAATCCTTACCCTTGATAAAAGAAAGAGATGTTGTATATGAATCACTATTGTGATGCCCCAAACCCGTGCCTAGGGAAACAAGTTCCGAGACCCGTGTTCGTTCGTCATAACCACACATGCGGAAGACTTTACCCGCGAAAATGCGGGAATTTTTCAACTTTTCTTATGAGCTTACATAAGCAATAACAACCAAGGTTTTAAAAAAAAGTTTCAGCCACCGTAACGGACAAGGCCGAAACCTTTACGTAATGCCGTTACATAACGGTTTCGGCCTTTACTTATTTTTTTTTCTTTTTTGCTTTAAAAAAATCCAAAAAATTCCAATAAATAGATAAAAAAATAAATAAACATATAATAAATGAGTAACAAGATACTTTTAAAGCCAATATGAAACTCAAAATTTAAAAATAAGGAAATCAGATGGGTCGAGGGTTGAAACTTGAAACATACCCGAAATAAAGAACTTGTCTTGGATTCCTTCAAATCTATGAATTAAACTCCAAATCAAGTTGTTAATCAACAAAAAACAAAAAGATTTTAGGAAAAAAATGTACTAAGAATAGGTAGAGAGAGCAAAGATGAGGTTGTAGAATTAGTTTAGGGATTTTCGGAATGCAGTCCTATGACCGAAACCTTTACGTATCGGGTGTAACGCCCGTTACGTAACGATTTTGGGCGTTACGGTTTTGTTTCGAGATAAATGCGTAAAGGTACAGTATCGGGTATCAGAGGTCACCGAAACCTTTACGTAATGGGCGTTACGTAACGGTTTCACCGATTTTTTAAACCATGATAACAACTGGTCATCACAATAACCTATCATAAGCAAATACGTTACCTCACTAACTACAATAGCATTTACTTTTGGTGCCACAATTGCACCGGAACACTTTCCAAACTCTATCAAGCTACCCGCTTCAGAATCTGAAACATCAAATGAGAGGAGTGACCCATAGAGCCCAGCAAAATCCACAATCCATCTAAGCTATTTTCCACCTAGTAATACACATCAGAATGACATAATAATAACACTCAATTTCTATATTACAATAGCAAATAATATCGTAAATCGTGACCCGAGGTCACCCAGAGTTATTTCACTTTAACCGAGGTTCCCAACCTCTAAATATTTTCCATCGTCAAATTCATCCAATATCAACTATGTTCACAACATCAGGTTACTGATTCCAGATAACCGCTCACTCTCTATTCTTGAGTCCACAGACTCGATCGACCAGGCCTTCATCCGCATACAACTTCTATCCCTGAGTTTACAAACCCAGCTATCAATCGATCGAGCTCATGCCCATTCAAATCATACCTTGAGCCTTTAAACTCAATACAAGATCATACAACTATCTGACTCGGCCACAATGAGGACCTTGTCCTCACAACATCTCTTTCAAATAGTACAACCATCGCTTTCCCTGACCTAGTCAAAGAGGATCCATGGACATCAAATCCACCCACTCCCGACTACCAGTCACGGAAGACTAACATAACTCACCACTCCAGACCTAGCCAAAGAAGATCTATGGATATCAAATCCACCCACTCCCAACTATCAGTCACGGAGGACTAACATAACTCACCACTCCAGACGTAGCCAAAGAGGATCTATGGATATCAAATCCACCCACTCCCGACTATCAGTCACAGAGGATTACATAACGCCACCACTCCAGACCTAGCCAAAGAGGATTTATGGATAACACTCCATCCACTCCTGACGATCAGTCACGTATCTCGCCAAAGAGGATCCATGGAAATTATTCCACCCACTCCCGACGATCAATCACGTACCTCGCCAAAGAGGATCTATGGATATTATTTCACCCACTCTCGACTATCAGTCACGGAGGATTAACATAACCCACCACTCCAGACCTAGGCAAAGAAGATTTATAGATATCAAATCCACCCACTCCCGACTATCAGTCATGGAGGACTATACGACATCACTACTCCTGACTTAGTCAAAGAAGATTGATGGATAATAATCCACCCACTCCTGACTATCAGTCACGGAGGATTACACCTTAACCCTGGTTAGGTTTTCTAACTACCAAGTAACCCCAGTTAATCCAAGCCTTGCTGGATTAACTGAAACAGTTGGACCTCATGCCCGTGAACCAAATCCGGTAACACACCGTCCCGTTAGGGAACTTTTCCAGGCTAATGGATGTGTTCATAGCCCTATACGACCTGTAATACAATTTTTCGACACCCCAGGGTGACGATACAATTTACTCGGGACCCGGTCTGGGCTCCCCGAAGGTGCACATAAAATCACAACATTATATAGGAGTCTCCAACCCTTTTTCCATCCACGTCATTTACGCAGTGAGTATAAATCCGGGGTTTCGAGATCGAGGGCTACACCCCTCTACTCATTTTCCACACACATCCATCTTCCCATAACACATTCACGGGGTCTCAGATCATTTTCCATTCATGCCATAAATTAAATATGTCATTCCACATTACACAGTGAGTCTAAATCCGGGGTTTTGAGACCCGAGACCGAGGGCTACACCCCTCTACTCATTTTCCACACACATCCACCTTCCCATAACACATCCACGGGGTCTCAGACCCTTTTCCATTCATGCCATTAATTAAATACATCATTCCACATAAAAATATAGCATAAATAAGGGAAAGGGAAGAGATAGAGAGGGATTTTACCTTTTTCTAGCATTTCAGGGGTCTGCACGGACGATCCGTTTCCGCCAATGCGATCACGTCGAAGAACCCCATGGTAGCACGCATGCAAAGCACGCCTCACTTTCTCTCTCCACCTTTCTCTCTCTCTCTCTCTAAAACTCTCGGTGGCTACTGTGTTCGAATCCGACATGACTTAAGGCATTTGCCTTATATATGATCATGGGTTAAAATCGTGCGCAATGGTCCTTACAACGCTTTGGTGTGGCATTTGACTTTGACTGTTTGACTTCGTTTGACCAATGTTTGACCGGATTCCGATTTTTCACGGAAACGGCCCGCATAACCATACTAAACGACGTTCGATTCCAACGAAACTTCAGGTGACCGACTATGGGGTAGTCTGACACCTACTGTAAAAATTTCAGGGCAAAATACTGAATTTTGATAGCTGCACTTTAGTTCGGAACAAAACTACAAAACCCACTAATTTCCTGATTTTAGACACAAAACATGCTGTCGTTTCTTCGTTTGAGATGATTAACTGCCAAAACGACAGACGGTCATCCTCACGGCCAGCCTGCACGTTGTGGTACCAGCCGCACCGATTTCTATTAGAATCCTCAACAATTTTGGAGTCCCGACTGAATTCTGGAAAATCTGGAATTTCCTGGTTTTCTCGATTTTGTTACACATAATGACCCCGCGATCCCGCGAAATGATACCTGACGGAACCGATACGATAGGAGTGTGTCCTGGCAGTCGACCAGCACACTGTGTAGGATTTTCGAGAAAAGATACTGAGATTTCCTCAGTGTACTCCAATCCCGAGCAAAACCCACTTTTTATTAATTTAACAAACACTCAAGTATTTAACCTCAGTTAAGGACCAATACACGCATCATTTTATTATTTAAAAATTATGGGTCGTTACAACTATATTCAATCAGATTCTAGAATCATTCTTCGAAACATCCACAAGAGTTGGCATATAACCATTGTGTAACATGACTTATATGCCCGTGTCAACATCGCAAATCCCTAAATCGAACTATGTAATACACTTTATCTGTTGGGTTATGAGGGGCATTTTACCAAAGGTTTCTATTGTATCAATCTACCCTTGTGTGATTCCTGTTGAAGCATATACTCGGGGGGTGGGTGTAGGGCGAACGATTGCAAAGCGGACTCCTCATTCATTAGATAGAGAAGATCACCAAGATTTCGTGATCCGCTGCCGAACTTATTTCAATTCCGATAACTCGGACTCAGATCGTGGGAATTGCCAAAATACTTCGTATCAACAGATACTCAGTATATCAATATTATGTAAACACTTACTCGAAATCTCACTTATCAGATTCTAATGAACAAAAAAAGAACAACCTGAACAACGAGTTCATAAATCAAATTTTTTGATGCCGAGTATCAATACAATTTATTAGGTATCGGTTGGGACCGATACATCCCCCGAAACCGTATTTTTTAATCCTTGGCTTTGGCAGCATTTGACTACCTTTTCTGCTAGCGAATTTGAAGCATGGATCATTCTGGGCGACTTCAATGAAGTTAAAAATCAAAGCGAAAAGATGGGAAGAGCCCCTGTGCGCTTTCGAGACTACCAAGCATTTAATGACTGTATTGACGCTATGGAGGTTTTCGACTTGAAAAGTAGGGGATTATCTTCCTCATGGTCCAACATGTCTAAAGGCCTCAACAGAATTCAATCCAAGATTGACAAAGCCCTCATTAACAGCGACTGGTGTGAAGTGTTCAATGCTTCCAAAGTGGAATTCCTTTCCCCTGGTATCTCTCTGATCACTCTCCTTTGGTGACATCAGATATGACTCCTAAAGGAGCCAAACCATTCAAGTTCTTCAACTATTGGTCTGAACATAGTTCTTTCAAAGCTCTCATCTCAGAGGACTGGTCTATACCAGTGAGAGGTAAACCTATGTACTGTTTAACTCAATGTCTTAAACATATAAAATTTTATCTCAGGAAATGGAGCTCCAGTAATTTTAGGGATCTCATTAACAAAGTTGTCTAGGCCAAAAGGAATCTTGAAGTAGGTCAATAGGCTCTAAATGCTAATCCCATAGACAACTCTCTGGCAGAGAGAGAAAAGGTGCTACAGATTGACTACCTGAAAATAGCTAGAGATGAAGAATCTAATGCTCGTCAAAAAGCAAGAGTTAAATGCACAAGTCTAGGGGACAACAACACCTTTTTCCATTGTAATTTGGCTACTAGGAGATCCTTCAACAATATTATTTCCATCCTAGATCGAAACAATGAAGAAATTCAAGATGTTGAGACAATCAAAAGTGAGGGGTCTTGTTCTTCCAGGAGCTGCTAAACCTTCATGTCGGCTCCTTCCCTATCAAAATTTCTGAAACGCCTAGTTTGAAGAAAATTTCAGCTCTTCAATACTCTTTTCTTGATCGTGAAGTTGAACATGACGAAGTTAAAAAAGCCCTTTTTGACAATGATGAAAATAGTGCTTCGGGCCTGGATGATTTCACCTCTCATTTTTTCATAGCTTGTTGGAATGTTCTGGGAGCAGATGTCTTGAAAGCAGTCCTTTCCTTCTTCAAATCAAGTAAATTTTTGAAGGAAATTAACTCAACGATGATCACGCTGATCCCAAAATCTCCTAAACCAAACTCCTTCGTTGATGATCGTCCTGTCTCTCTTTGCAATGTCCTCAAAGGTGATTGCCAACAGAGTTCAATGTGTGCTTCTGGATGTGGTAAGGCACAATCAATCTGTTTTTATGGCTTGGAGAAACATCACAGACAACATCCTTCTATCCCATGAAATTGTGAGAAACTATCACCGCGACAGAGGTAAACCAAGATGTGCCATCAAAATTGATCTTCGGAAAGTGTTTGACACTCTTAATTGGGAATATGTGTGGACGGTCATGAAGTTAATGGAGTATCCAGATCGGCTCATTGATTGGATCAAAACTTGCATTTCAATCCCTAAAATTTCCATCAACATAAATGGTTCACCTGAAGGGTATTTTCAACATAAAAGAGGTCTTTGACAAGGAGATCCCCTCTCCCATTTTCTTTTTGTCCTTGCAATGGAAGGCCTTTTCTCGATGCTCAATGATGCGGTCTCTAAAGGGGACATTAAACCGCACATGAAATGCTCTGAACCAATGGTATCACACTTTTGTTTTGCAGATGACCTATTTGCTTTTATGCAAGGGGATGTCAATTCGGCTGCTACACGCATTTACTTGCTCCCCCTCAAGACACCACTCAGCATACACTCATCCCCCAAAATCAGCAAAAGCAGCCACCACAGATCAGGACAAGCAAGCAGACGGCGCCAGGCCTCCATTTGAAGCAAAAAACCCTTGCCCTGAAGAAACCTCCTGGCCACTCCACCAACCCCCCTGCCATCAGCCGCAGACATTAAAACTCGCGTCCCCATGTTACCTTCCTCGACATCCTCCTCCAATCAGCTACCATGCCCCTGCAAAACCAGCCCTGCAATACCATTCACCCTCATCTCAGCCCTTAGGCAGCCTTCTACTACTGCTACCCACCCCTCTGTTGGTTGCACCACCACCTCCGTACCCTTCGCACCTATTGCCAAACCCTAATTCCTTTTATCTCCCCCATCCTTATATTGCATCATTTTCGGGCTCCTGGGTTCCCACTGCCAACCCGATCCACTTGGCCCAAAATCCCATATCTATCTCCTTTGGGCCTCCTCTCTCAGTCCAGATAGGCTCCCCACTCCCCCTGTTTCCTATGGACCCTCAACCCTCTGAGCCCGCTCCCATTAGCCCAAACTCAAACCCCTTTGGCCTGGACCCCCTGTTAGCTAGCCTTAGCCCATTATTGCTCAAATCAAGGCATAAGGATAAAGTCCCCCTTCCCCCGATAGAAACACACCCCAATTCGCCTCCTCCCTCTGTCCTCTCATCCTCTCCTCACTCCACCTCCCCTCTCGCCACTGCAACCTCATTGACCAAATCCCCGCCCACCCTCAACTCTAAGTGGCTCCGAGAGGACAGGTCCTCAACTTCAATAGGTTCATCGCCCCGTTCTTTCGCTCCAACAAGTCCTCGTCAGTTAAACATGGAAGTTGACAGCCCAAGCACAGCGCCAGTACCCAACTTCACCAACCTTCTGCCACAGGTCGAGAACTTCCCCTTCCCTCTAGATCAGATCATTATAGCATCCACAGTAGCAACAACATCTGCTTATGTCTCTCCTGCTCCATCCCGCATCACTTCGCCTCTTCTAACTACCGACAAGGCACGCAACCCCTCAACGTTTTTTGCAAATGCATCCACCTCAATTCCTCACCTCAGAAATGCATTCGCCGGATTTTGTCAAAGTTCGGTTCATCCTTCTCAATAGTGGCATCACACTTCACCTCCAGGTCTCACCATCCGTTCTGACCTCGACAAGCTCACGCACAGAACCCCTCCATCTTCTAAGTTGCTCAGAGCACACGTCGACCACCCCCAAGCTCCACCCTCATCCTCGACATTTATCACGTCCCAGACAGTTCCGAATCTTACTTGTTTTGCGGAAGCTATGGCGGAAGTTCGTGAAAAGACCCAGCTATCCACCTCAGGTGCAAGGATTTCATCTCCAAACCTGAGGCTTTTTCCTTCCAAGGGTAAGGGCAACCAACCAAAGAGTGCTTCTACCCCTCCTCTCCCCTCAAGTACGCTCTCGCCCTATCAGTCACCTATCCCCCTTATTCATGGTCGTTGCCTAAATAAAGGGAAAGTGGATCTCTTGGATGTCTTGCATGTAGTATTCTTCAATCCCTAAGCTTAATTTCAAAGGAATTTGCATCACCACAGATTGTTAAGGGTCCAGCTGCCGAACTCAGCATGCTTGAGGTACACCTATACTCGGATCTCACTGAAAATCACTTTAGACTTAAGTCAGTGCCTATCTCAGAACCATACCAGCCCCCTGTGCCCGCACAGAATAACCATCGCCCCCAACTAGTCGACCCCCCCCCCCTACCCCTCAATCAACCTCCGCTTGGATCCAGGAAAAAATAGCGGATTTCTTGAAATTCTTCGGTCTATCCTTCGAAGGCCATGAAGAGGAGATCAAGGTTTTACTCTTGACACTCGGCAAACTCGCCCACCCTATGTGTTTATCTGCAACCTGGATTTCTTCCGAACGCAAACTGTCTAGTGAACTCAAGAGGCTGGAATCCTCCATCCGCTACGACAAGCCCCCAGATCGCCACCCCACCCACAGACTCCACTCTAGAAATAAGGACCCACAAGTTTCCTAATGTCAATAAGAATCATTTCCTGGAACATTAGAGGTATAGGGTCTCTACACAAACGCTTCGCAGTCAAACAACTTGTTTAATCAAAGAAACCATCACTTCTCTGCATTCAGGAATCAAAAATGGAGTACATACCAGACAACATCGTCTTAGACCTTTGGGGCTCCTCATGCCAAGAAAGGCTAGCAATCCCCTCCATTGGTGCCTCTGGTGGTATCCTCGTACTCTAGGACAAAGATTGTCTTAGAGTTCTCGACTCTGAGCTCGGTGCATACTCTCTCTCGATCTTGTGCCGATCCCGTATCGATGGCCTCCTTTGGATCTTCTCCGGAGTCTACAACCCTGTGGCCCCTACTGAATCTCAAGATTTTTGGCAAGAATTGGATGATGTGGCTGGCTGATGGTCCCACCCATGGTGCATCAGAGGAGACTTTAACTGCCTCCGGCTCCCTCAAGACAAATTAAGAGGCTGCCACATCTCCTCCTGGATGCGCTCCTTCACAAACTTCATCTCCTGCCACCAGCTCATCGACTGCCCCATGAAAGGAGCCAACTACACCTGGTCCAACCAACAGTCCCTTCTTCCCTTAGTCGTTTAGAATGATTCCTCTTATGCGGCAACTGGGAAGACATCTACCCGAAGGTCTTCCTAATTTCCCTCCCCAGACCTACCTCAGGTCATGTGCCGCTCCTCCTAGACAGAGAGAGTTTTGAGGGTAGACCAAAACCCTTCAAATTTAAAAACATGTGGCTCCACCACCCTGATTTCAAATCCCTAGTTCGGGAGGTATTGGATAATTCTGCCTTTTGGTGCCCCGCTAGTACCATCTTCAACCTAAAACTCAAAGCCTTGAAATAGAAGATCAAAGTCTGGAACAAGGATATTTTTGGGCTTCTCGAAACCAACAAGAAAAGAATTTTGGGAGAAATTCAAAGCATTGATCACCGAGAACAGCTTGGGCCTCTTAGTTCATCTGACAACCGACTTCAAGATAGTCTGATAGTCTCAAACTTGACTACTCATCATTATTGAAATCGGAAGAAACAAGTTGGAGACAAAAATCTCAAATCACCTGGCTTAAGGAAGGAGACAAAAACACTCGCTTTTTCCACAAAGCAGCCAACTCCCATTGAAGGTATAACTTTCATAAGCAACTTCTGCCGGTAACGTTGAAACGGAAAGGAATCAATCAAGGTGTAGCACAGTTACTAGAATCAAGCACTTGATCAAGACAACCCAATTATTTGTCTTGAGCAGCATCAATATGATCCAGCTTTGCACCTAGTCATACAATCAGGCCTGTTTTCCCAACCCGCTGTTTTACCTCCTACTTTTCCACCCAAAAAAGAAAAATGCCCTTCTAACTTAAATCTAGATGCATCTACCATATAGAATCAGTTATCACATGCACCTCTATCGATGAGTCCACATTAGATAGTGTATGCATGATGAGATGCCTGAAGTACATTAGATAATCACCTAGAAAACAATTATCCCTTAGATCAGAGTGCTTCTCAACAATCGTCACTCTCAAGAACAAGCTCAGAAGGCAACAAGGGTTCACTTCAATGTTGTTAAAACCCAACCGTATTGGCCAGTTGAATAGAATAGTTGACTCAGCTCCTTGTTCTTCGAAGAAACCCTCCACTTCAATTGGTCTTTTTTCACGAAAAGCAGACATGAGATAAAAAATCCAGTGTTTTGGGCTAGTGTTTGTACAATAAATCTCTAGCCAACATAAGAGATCTTTTCTTAACATCAAACGTGTTGGTGCTAGCTGAAGCTTATTCCCCAGATATCGTCATTGCTTCTTCTCTGGGAAAAGAAATTCACGACCCGTGGGCCTTCTACCTCCACGCCGCATTGCTCCGCCAGGCTTTCACCCAGGTAAAACCGGGAACCAGCAGGCCTAGCATTTTTTAAATACCCCACAACCTGAATAAGTCAAGAACTGCTATATTTCATCAGAACTGTAATAACCAACTGGTTCAACCGGAAACCTGCATAACCGGTGACTTGCTCTAATAACCAGCCGGTTTCTATATGTTTTGTTTATTGTTTACAAAGTATAGGTACCACCAATCAAAAAAATTATAGGAACCGTAGGTTGGAGTACAGCAATTTTGGCCAGGAAATATTGCCGGAAAGTACTTTAAAAAAAATAAAGGAAAATATAAAATAGTAAATCCTGTAATGTTTTTATATAAAAAAAAAATCAAAAAAGATTTGGGCCTTTTGAATTTTCTTAAGAGTGAGGAAAGTTATATATATTTTTTGGTTCGAGTAAGGAACTCTAAGAAGGGAAACTTACCTTTTCGGTCGGCCATTCTTCAATCTAAGAGATCATCACACTGGAATCCCTCCCCTTTCATTCTATGGTAAAATTAGGGTCTTTTCTACACTTGTGGACTTGGGAGAGGTAAATGGAAATGGTTTGAGAGAGAGAGAGAGAGAGAGAGAGTTCAACACTTCAACTCTTCAACAAGGTGGATACAGTATACACAATGTTATAAACAAACTTTACCTATTTTTGGGCTGTTTTAATTAACATCTCTTTTCAACATTTTAAGATTTTTCCCCTATTTTTCATTGTTTTTCTCATTTTTTGACCTTCGTGGTTGAACTGCCTAAACCGGTCAATTGAACCGATGAACAAGTAATTGGTCACCCCACCAGTTTGATAACGTTTCGGTTTTCAAGACATTAGATTACTTGGTATCTCCTATGTCCGTAAACTGATGCATGGAAACCCTTACTAGTTACTACTGCAGCTGTGCAGCTATGCTACATATTTTCTTAGCATCCGCAAAGAATGCGATAGACGGGACAGTTACAAATTACAATCTTCCAATCAACTGAAATTTAATATTTCCTCCGTTGGATCAATAAAATGGTGTATCCATGACTCTTCAAATGTGCTATGTGCACTTGTAAGCCAGGGAAAGACCGTCCTTAGGCTCCATCCAACAAGCGATGTAGATTTGCTCGTGTCAATATGTGAACTCATTTTCAACTCTATGTTCTACTAAATTGTCGATACACAAAGCAGTAATATTACTCTAAAAGATCCAGTCTTGCAATGGAACTGGAGGACTTCTAGAAGTGCTACTAGCTGTCTCTGTTGTATCTGTGGTGCATTAGTTTGGGCCCCTGAGACCTATAATTTGATGTGTTAAAGGACATCATTTTGGTAAAATGTCGACACGATTGGATTCAAAAGAATGTGATGATTAGGATCATGTGGTCGGATTGATTTGCATACTAGGATATCTCTTTAGAGAGATGCATCAAATGATGAGTCTCAACCCATTTGTACACAAGAGGCATGGAGCTTCTTTTCATCCAAACCCAACCATTCCTCTCCTCATATAAATTACCACGTAAATCACAAGGCTAAAAGCATCAGCCCCCACCAGAAACTATGAATATGTAACTAAAACACTAACTAATTAAATCACTAATCCCTGAACTCGTGAGATGTACCAGTATAAAGTTTATATGAAAAGTTCCCATTATCACCTGACTCGTCGTAGTTCCAACAGCTAACATAACAATTGCCATCCACTGCAGATTAGACAGCTTCCTCCTCAGGAACAGCCTAAAACATCAAAAGAAAATATCTGCTAACTTGCAAAAATCATAGATCCATATTAGAAAGTATGAAAAACATACTCTACACTAAAACTTGGATAGATCATTGCATGAAACATCAGAAGGCAAAAGATATCAGATTCCACATGATTCCACAAAGACCAAGGAAGCACCTAAATAATATCCCAGTAGTGACGATCTTCAGATTACCCATAATCTGATAAGTGGATGTATCCACATAAGTCAGGGTAGCGAATTGAACATTGTTGTGGATTAGGTATATGATGGAAGGAATGGGGAATAAACGCACACTCTTCCATTCTGTAGTCATCCTTGGAGGAGGTGATGCCTGGCACTCTCTCCAAAGAAGAAAACTGGATACCAGAAGCTGTAGTTTAACAATGATATAATAAAATATCAGTAGCTTAATAGAATAAAAGATGTCAGTAATGTAATAGAAAAACAAACTCTCAATCAAGCAGCATCATCGATTCAGAGAGGAAACTTCACTTCTTCTTGAACACAAAATGATCTTTTAGTATTTATTACATAGATCTTTTGTTCAACAAGCTATATATTTCAAGTGAATTCTGAATAATGAACAAATAGAAAACCATGCAGTTTTATCTACTTAATTAGCAAGGACTAATAGAGTGAGATGCACCTTAAAAACTTCAGCAAGAAAAGGAACAGTCGCATAGTCATACTTATATCCCCCATTACTTTGTGAGAGTGTTGTCCAAATTCCCTGCCACATAATACAAGGCACAGGTCAATATATCATTTTGACATATATGCAGGAAAGAATACACTTTTTGCACTTGATTCTAATTTATCATTACTGCCACCCTTGCTCAAGGAACTATCAGAAGAATAAAAATGCCTAGCACATGTATTGTTCAAAAGCACCTCAAAACCAGAATGAGTAGAAGATTCTGTTCTAATAAAAATAAAAAATAATCAAACCTTGACAATCGATATAGTGCAGGCAGGATAAAATGTTCATGACTGGTTTTTTTTCTGCGACTTCTAAATAATATTCAACTAAAAGAAAATAAAACTAATATCATAATTATTTCTTATGTGGATTTGGTATGGTTTATCAAAATGTGATAATACAGAGTTTGCTACACAATTAAAATTGAAAAAATTCATTGAATATCACTCACTTCCAAAGAATTTGTGATAATTGAATTTAAATTTTCTCAACACTCCCCTCTCCGCAATGCTAAAGAAGCAAAAATTTTAGCCAAAGTTCATTTAAAGCATAGAAAAATTCTGTCATCACCTCTAACAGAAAATGAAATGCGTTAAGACATATGGCAAACATGAAACAGCTGAGAGATGGATAAACATTATTGATGGTAGAGAGTCAGAGACCAATTTAACTGATCAGAGAAAGGGAAAAAAATCATAAACTTTTGATAATATGGAACTTTTGTCCTTCTGAAAGCAAGGTTCTGTGCTCCCTGTATTTATATATACGTTATATATATATATATATATATATATGCCATCTAATAGCAGATTGTAGGATAAATATATGTGGGGCACCACGCATTAAAGAAGTAGCAACTCTTGGATGCTGCTGCTGATGATGATATTGCTAACCATTTTGCCAGTCTCATATTATTTCTTTTCCACAATCTCAGTATTTCTTCCTCTCTCTATCGTCTTCTTTTCATCTCTCTGATTCTCGCACTTTCATCTCATCCACGGATTCTAAGGTTACCGCCTTCTTTTTCAGTTCTTCATTTTCAGCTTCTCCTAGTCTTTATGTCTCATACATCAACACTTTGCAAATCACATTAATTAGCTCAACTTACCTCTTACAGGGAGAAAAAATAATTTCCATATTTTGGAGTCAGAACTAATGGCATATGTTGGTGGTTTAAATTAAGCATCATTTCTTGGTTGGTAGGTTCAAAATTCAAATTAAGCATTATCTTACTTTTCATATTTGCAAATGTTGTGCCCAACCTAGAGTCCTGATGTGGGTATCAGCATACAGAATGTCCTTGGTGGAATGCAGCTTAAATTTATAGATTCTTGCACAAGTGACTGGACAAAAGCTGGCATTCACATCTGTTTACCACTCTTTTACACAATATGGCTTTTCCTAACCACTAAGACATACTAGTTACAACTTGTGATCCCACTTCATCAATTTAACATCCAAATTTCAAACAAAAACAAAGTTTTCTATGCTCTTTCTGCTCCTTTGGAGTACTTATGGTTCATTACTTTGTGTGGCAAAGCCAATTCTTGGCCGAACTTTATGCTCTTTTTGTAAATCAAGACACCCACCCTCAACAATAATCTGGAAATTAATGGCACACGGACCCACATCGAGTGGATCTAATCATGGATTTGGTTGAGCTGCCGAGTCACCAAATCATGGATGGGGACGTTCTGGTGGCACTCCAAGTCACTACCCAGTTAATAATAGCAAAGGAACGCTAAGTATTTCCCTCTTCTCGTTGCCCAATTTTGCTTACATGTTATGCATTTTAATGTTTAGGGTCAACCAACAATTCTTCAATCACTTCTATTAAGAGATGATAAATGGTTATAATTTTTCATATTGCAACTGATTGAGTGTGTCGTTCAGTTATAGGTTTAAGATTGATCCAACAGCAAATTGACGAAAAAAATTAAAATGTTGAAATTAATGTTGGATGAGTAGTACTTCACTTACATGATTTTTATTCAAAATAAATTTCCATATTTACGAATCCCCAAAATCCACACAAACAGTGACTGAATTGAAACACACCAACAACATTCACTCATTCAATTACTTTCAAATCAAGCAAACGTTTCAATCCCATTTCGGATCCCGAAAACCCAAAATTATCAAAAACCTGTGTTCAAAGATCAGAGAGAGGGGAAAAAATGGGTAAATGAGAGCGATCTACAAAATTCATGAGCATAAACAAAAATAACAGCAGCATCAGAACATATCGAATGATGATCAGATGAAGATTTTTATGGGGTTCTCAATAGCAATGAAAAAAGTAAAGGGTTTAGGGTTTCTGACCTGAGAACTGGTGAGGATGGTGAGAAGCGCGGCAACGAAGTACCACTGCATCCTCTCCTTTACTGGCACATACAGGATCATTTTCTCCCCATTTTTTTGACTTCTCCCCCATATGATATCTCTCCCCTTTATTCTCACACACTTATCGCCACATGTCTTATTAAGGGTGAAGAAGTCAAAATCGTGGGCCCCATGATTTTGACTTCTCCATCACTTGTCACCTATTCTATGGAACCCCGAGATAAGCCCTTTCTGGCTTCGCCAGAGACAATCCCAGGCCTTTCTTTTAGGCTTTGGCTTGTCTCTGGCGAAGCCAGAAACCCCTCTCGGGGTTCCATACATTATGCGACAGTTGGCCAAAAAATAGGGAGAAGTCATTTCATTTTCTCCCCATTTTTTTGACTTCTCCCCATATGATATCTCTCCCCTTTATTCTCACACACTTATCGCCACATGTCTTATTAAGGGTGAAGAAGTCAAAATCGTGGGCCCCATGATTTTGACTTCTCCATCACTTGTCACCTATTCTATGGAACCCCGAGATAAGCCCTTTCTGGCTTCGCCAGAGACAATCCCAGGCCTTTCTTTTAGGCTTTGGCTTGTCTCTGGCGAAGCCAGAAACCCGTCTCGGGGTTCCATACATTATGCGACAGTTGGCCAAAAAATGGGGAGAAGTCATTTCATTTTCTCCCCATTTTTTTGACTTCTCCCCATATGATATCTCTCCCCTTTATTCTCACACACTTATCGCCACATGTCTTATTAAGGGTGAAGAAGTCAAAATCGTGGGCCCCATGATTTTGACTTCTCCATCACTTGTCACCTATTCTATGGAACCCCGAGATAAGCCCTTTCTGGCTTCGCCAGAGACAATCCCAGGCCCTTTTTTTATGGTTATGCTTTTGATTTACTAAAACACACTTGAGCAATAGTCACCTCCTCGGGCCTATTCCTCCTCGCTCTCACAAACACTTGCAACTATGGTTAAAAAATTAACTACCTCTTGTCGTTAATTTTTTTTTTAATATTATTTTTCAAAAACCAAGGGCACATATGTGAACCCTATGGTTGAATGAATCTTAACCATAGATAATAAGAGAAAAAAGGGAACACGTGGCCCCAAAAAAGGGGACGAGAAGGTAAGTCACCTCCTCAGCCCGAGGAGGTGACTATTTTCCAATACCTTTTAAACATTTCAAATGGACTCATAATCTTCTCCCGTTGTAACTTGAACCCTGAGGTCGCCAAGTACTCCCTTTGACACCTCTTAATTGTGGTTAAGATTCACTCACCCCTAGGATTCATCCACCTATTCTTGGTTTTTAGAAAAAAAATATTATAAACCGTGGTTAAAATTCACCAACTCCTTGGTTAAATTTTTTTAAATATTTTTTTGAAAAACCAAAGATAAGTGGGTGAACCCTAGGGGGTGAATCTTAATTACAGTTAAGAGATGTCAAAAGGGACATGTGGTGACCTTAGGGAGAGTGTAACCGGTTTTGGCAAAACCGATTACAACTGGAGAAGATTACGATTCTTTCAAATGATAAAGGAAATAATCCCCTCCTCTGGGCAAGGAGGGGAAAATCCATCTCGCCCCCTTTTTCCCTTGTGTTAACTGTGGTTAAGATTCACTAATCGATTAAGTATGGAACCTTAATTTTTAGAAACAAAAATTAATCACAAGGGTTAAAACTTGTTAACCAATTCAAAGGGGCATTGTGAGGGCGAAGAGGAGTTCAAAGGGGCTTTGTGAGGATCAGGAGGAATAGTCCCCTCCTCGCCATCATCAGGAGGGGACTACTGATAAATATATCTTATACATTCATGGCAAGGAGAGGTGTGCATAGTTATCCGTTACTTAGATAATTATCTAAATGGGCAATGATTAACGCACCCCGCATTAGACTATGTTATCTAATATCATAGCCTTTTAACACTCTTTTAATTATGGTTAAGCTTAAAAAAATTAGAGTTAAGATTTTTGTTTTTTTAAATTGTTTAACCATAGGAGTGAGTGAATGTTAACTACAATTGATGTATGGTAAAAAGGAGTGTGTTGACCAATGAGGAGTGTACATTAGATTACATAGTCTACCGTGGCAATAAGTTTAGTATTTCTCTTATCTGAATAGGTACCTATTAGCGCTCATTTTACTTATATCAGCAATCATTGGTCCTTCATTGTTTCTTTATTAGCGTTCATTATTTTTATATAAGTGATCTTTGTTCCTCTATTAGCGTTAATTTTTCTTCTATTATCAATCGTAGTTTCCCTATTAGCGTACATCTAATTTTTCTCTATTAGCGATCGATGTTCTTCTATTAGCATTCATTTTTCTTATATTACCGACCATTTTTTATCTGTTACCGTACATCTATTTTTTTCTATTAGTGTTCGTTTTCCCTCTATTAGCGTTTATTTTACTTGTATCAACGATCGTTGTCATTTATTAGTATTCATTATTCATGTATTAGCATTCATTTTTCTTATATTAGCGATCATTATTATTTTAATAGTATACATCTAATTTTCCTCTATTAACGATCATTGTTCCTTTATGAGAGTTCATTTTTCTTGTATCTGCAATCGTTGTTACGCAATTAATGTTAATTTTTTTATATTAGTGATCGTTATTCCTCTATTAGTATTTACTTTTATTGTATTATCGATTGTTGGTCATCTATTACCATACTTCTATATCAGTCTATTAGCGATTGTTGTTCATCTAGTAGTATTCATTTTACTTATATCAGTGATCATTGTCCCTCTATTACTGTTCATTATTTTTGTTTTAGCGATTATCGTTCTTTTATTAGTATACATCTAATTTTCCTCTATTAGCGACCGTTATTCATCTATTAGAGTTAATTTTTCATGTATTAACAATCGTTGTTCCTCTATCAGCATTTATTTTTTTCTATTAGCAATTTTTGTTCCTTAATATCGTACATCTAATTTTTCTCTATTAGCGATCGTTGTTCCTCTATTAGCATTTATTTTAGTGGAATCGGCAATCATTATTCCTCTATTAGCGATCATTATTCCTCTATTGTCGTACTTTTATTTTTCTTTTGTTATGGACCGTTGTTCGTTTATTAGTGTTTATTTTTCTTGTAGTATGGAACATTGAGAGCGTACTTTTAATTTTTTCTTTCTACGATCGTTATTCATCTATTAACATTCATTTTACTTGTATCAGCGATCATTGTTCTTTTATTAACGTTCATTTTTATTAAATTAGCAATTGTTGTTCCTCAATTAGCATTTTTTTATATGTTAACGATCATTGTTCCTCTGTTAACGTACATCTACTTTTCCTCTATTAGCGATCATTTTCTAGCTATTAACGTTTATTTTTCTTGTATTGACGATCATTGTTTCTTAATTAGCGTTTATTTTTCTTGTATGAACACCCTATTTTTACACCCCTAAAATCTCATTTACCTTTTATTTTATTTTGTTATTTGTAATTATTTTTTTAATTAATTATTTTAACTTAACTCACTTTTATTTTATTATTATTATTATTATTATTATTATTATTATTATTTACAGTAGGGAGAGAGAGAAAGAGAAAATCCATGTTCAAAGCTCATGGCCAAAAATCCAGTCCACGTGATCCACGACCCAATGACAAAACCCGCAACCCATGTCCATTACCCTCATAATTCATAAACACTCATGCCCAATCCCGTGCTTAAAACCCATCACTTAAACCAACATTTTGCAAAACCAATCTTAGACCCAGCCAAGCTGTGGTCCATCTTCAGAAACTCCAAGTGTCCAAAACCAAAGCCCATATGCTCAAAAAACAAAAACCAAATATTAGGCCCATGTGTTCAAAGCTCATTATTGTTCACCATATAAAGCAAGAGAGATGGGTTCAAAAACCCTAGTCATTTTCGGTGAAACCAGAGAGTAGCCCCAGCTCTCTCCTTTTCTTCTTCCCTTCTTTTTTTTCCCATTTTTTCTTCCCTCTTAGATTCCAGCAGCTTTCTCAATCTCTCTCCCCCGTTCTTCTCTTTCTCCCGCAGGCAAGGGATCAGATCAGCAGGCCTCACAGTACCTGAACCAACTAGTGGCAACTCCATTCCAGCCTTTGAGATCCACCACCTCTGGCCAGCTCCTTGCTCTCCTGTTCATCAGTAGAGAGTCCCCTCCGACCAATGTCTCCATCTCCGACGATCCTTCCTTCTGGCGAGTTGCAAACTAGCCACCACCATCCACCTCTCCAGCTCAAGTCCTTTTCGGCCAGCATCTCTTGGCTCGCCTGCGCCGATCATCACCAGCTCCTCTCCGACCAGCAGCTCCAGTTCGTGAGCTCTTTTCTCTCTCCCATTTCTCTAGCTTTATATCCAGGGAGTTTCATTACCATTTCCGACCATCTCCGATCTAAACTTCAGTCATTCCATCGCCGGCAACAGCACCTCCGACGAGCTGCACCAGTCTGGCATATCCCATCTCCAGCTATCCTGATCATTCACAAGATCTACCATCATCTTTGCTCACCAAGCTTAGGTTTCTTCTTCAGATTTGATCTACAGAAGAATTTCAGCTCCTGTTCTCTTATTTCTCCCATCTCAGGAGAAGAATTCGGCCCAGACCAGTGCCCGTTCATGATCTGTTTTTTTTACTTCTTTTATTTATTTTTATTTTTTTTGTGATTGAACCCATTGTTCTGTGGGTTGAGTGACGGTGAGACAGAGTGATTTGTCGTCGCCATTTTCTTCTCACCGGAGCAGCAGCAGCGATACCGGCATTCTTTTCCATCAACCGCACGCAGGTATGCATTCTCCCTGTTTATTTATTTATTCATTTCATTTATTTTTCTTTTTTGCATGTTAGAGATTAAATTAGAGAGGGAGTGTTGAGATTTGAGTCTTTTGGGCCTTTGGATTGAGCCATAGTTAGTGAGTTGGAAGCCCTTGAGCCCCTAGAATCATTTTAGAATTTTTGGGCTTACCTTTTGAGGTCTTAGAATGATAGTGGACCAAAGCCAATTGACCATTAGTGGTCAATGGGCCTTTGCCCATTATCTTCCTCTTTGAGCCCCATTACTTTTGTATTTCATGTATGTATGTTTTATCTCATGTATATTTGTGCTATAGGGTTAGGCCGCAATTTTCTTTTCCTATTTTGCCTATATGGGGCACTTAGGTGGTTTTTTTAACCCTAAATATTTGGCCTACCCCGTTAGTTAGTCTTACAAAAATATAAAAAAATTAAAATAAAATTAAAGGTACTAGTCTATCCCCCTTGGGACCTAGAGCAGGGTCCGTATTTAAACCATATCCTCTTTTGGTTTAAGGCTGGTTGTCCCGCCTTGCTCTTTGTCTTTAAGTTAATTAAATCAGTTATGCCTTATTTTCCTTTTTGCCTACCTTGGGCACCTAGGTTAGTACTTGACTAGTTAAACTTGCCAAAATTAAAAAATACAAAAAAAAATTGAAAAATACAAAATAACAAAAACATTCAAAAGTTCTAAAATGAAAAAGAAGAAATCTACCCTAATAAATGAACGCCCCTTAGCGCTCCCCCATGAGCACCTAGTTGCGTAAGCGAACTCCCTGAATGAGATTCATAAATCTCAACTCCGCATCCCCCAACTCAAGCACGAGTTGGAAGTGACCACACTTCGAAACGAGTATAAAAATAGTCACCTCCCCGAACTACTATTAGGGTCTGATTCCGACTAACCGGATAAGTAGGCAGCCCGAACCAGGGTTCGACCCCAACCTAGGATAAAGATTTTACACCCCTTTATGATTGTCTGTGTTTGATTAGAAAAATTAATAATTGTTTTAAAAAATTTTAAGTGATTTTAAATGTTTGGCTTAGACCTAGTGAGTAGGTAACCATCATTAGATGGAGGTCCTGGGGTGCCTAATCCCTTCCCCAGGACCTAAATGGATCTCTTACCTAGACTACTCTAGATTGTAGGACCCTTATTTTGAATTATCTCGGGATCCTACTTCCCCTAAGTAGGTGGCGACTCTTAAAATGAATTTAGCGTTATTCCTCTACTCTCGGACCTCACTTGGGCATTTAGAGTTGAGAGGAGGGGAAATACGATAAATTTATATTAGCAATCGTTGTTCTTATATTAGCGATCGTAATTACTCTATTATTCTACATCAAATTTTACTTTATCAGTGATCATTTTTCCTTTATTAGCGCTCATTATTTTTGTACTAGCGATGGTTGTTTTTCTATTAGTGTATATCTAATTTTCATTTATTAGCGATCGTTGTTTTTCTATTAGATTTTATTTTTCTTATATCAGTGATCACTATTTTTTTATTTCGATAATTTTTCTTTAATTAATGATAATTTTTCTTTATTATCATTTATTTTTCTTTTATTAACGATTGTAATTCTTCTATTAGCATACATCTAATTTTTCTTTATTAGCGGTCATTGTTCCTCTATTATAGTTTATTTTACTTGTATTAGCGATCATTGTTCTTTTGTTAGTATTCATTAATCTTGTATTAGTGATCGTTGTTATTTTATTATCGTAAATTTAATTTTTCTATATTAACGATCGTTGTTCTTTTATTAAAGTTCATTTTCTTGTATCAGCAATCGTTGTTCTTCTATTTGCATTTATTTTTCTTGCATTAGTGATCATTTTTTCTCTATTAGCGTAAATTTAAAATTCATATATTAGCGATCGTTGTCCTCTATTAGTAATTATTTTTTCTTGTATTAGCGATCGTTTTTCTTTATTAACGTACATCGAATTTTCTATATTAGAGATCGTTATTCCTATATTTGCGTTTATTTTACTTATATCAGTGATAGTTGTTCCTTTATTATTGTTCATTCTTCTTGTATTAACGATCATTGTTCTTCTATTAGTGTAAATCTAATTTTCTTATATTAGTGTTTGATGTTTTTCTATTAAAGTTCATTTTTCTTTTATCAACGATCGTTATTCCACTATTAGTTTTATTATTTTTTTATTAGTAATTAATGTTTCTCTATTAACGTACATCTAATTTTTTATATATTAGCGATTGTTGTTTCTTTATTAGTGTTTTTTTTTTATTAACGATCGTTGTTAATCTATTAACATTTATTTTTCTTGTATTAATGATAATTTTTCTTCTATTAGCGTACATCTAATTTTTCTATATTAGTGATCATTATTCTTCTATTAACGTTCATTTATTTGTATCAGTGATCGTTATTCCTCTATATTAGAGTTCATTTTTCTTATATTAGCGATCGTTATTCTTCTATTAATAATTATTTTTATTGTATTAGTGATCATAATTCATATATTAGTTTTATTTTTCTTATATTAGTAATCAGTGTTCCTTTATTAGCGTATATCTAATTTATCTATATTAACGATCGTTGTTCATTTATTAGCGTTCATTTTTCTTATATTAGCTATCGTTGATCATTAATTAACGTTCATTTTACTTGTATCAGTTATCGTTGTTCCTCTATTAGTGTTCATTATTTTTTTATTAGTAATCGTTGTTCTTTTTTTGACGTATAACTAATTTCCTCTATTAAAGATTGTTGTTCCTCTATTAAAGTTTATTTTTCTTGTATCACGGAATATTGGTAGCATACTTCTAATTTTCATATATTACCGATTGTTGTTCATTTATTAACGTTCATTTTACTTATATTAGCAATCGTTGTTTCTTAGTAACGTTTATTTTTCTTGTAATAGTGATTGTTGTCTATCTATTGATATAAATCTAATTTTCCTCTATTAGCAATTATTATTCCATTATTAGCATTCAATTTTATTATAGTATGAAACATGTGTAGCATAGTTCTAATTTTTCTTTATTAGCGATAGTTGTTCCTTTATTAACATTCAATATTTTATTTATATTAGCGATCGTTGTTCCTCTATTAGCATTCATTTTTCTTGTACTAGTGATCATTGTTCCTCTATTAGCGTTTATTTTTCATGTATTAGCAATCATAGTTCCTCTATTAGCATAAATCTAATTTTTCTTTATTAGCGATCGATGTTCCTTTATTAGCGTTCATTTTACTTATATCAGCGATCGTTGTCCTTATATTAGCGTTCATTATTTTTGTATTAGCAATCGTTGATGTTCCATTGGCATACATCTTATTTTCCTCTATTAGAGATCATTGTTCCTCTATAAGAGTTTATTTTGCTTGTAGTACGGAACATTGATAACGTTTTTCTAATTGTCTCTATTAACGATCGTTGTTCTTTATTATCGTTCATTTTACTTATATCAACAATTGTTGTTTATTTATTAAAGTTTATTTTTCTTTTAATAGTGATTGTTGTTCTTATATTGGCATAAATCTAATTTTCCTATATTAGCGATCGTTGTTTCACAATTAGCGTTCAATTTTCTTGTAGTATGAAACATGAGTAACATGCTTCTAATTTTCTAATATTATTGATAATTTTTCTTTTATTAGCGTTCAATTTACTTGTATCAGCGACCATTGTTCCTCTATAAGCATTCATTATACTTGTCTTAGTGATCTTCGTTCCTTTATTGGTGTACATCTAATTTTCTATATTAGCGATAGTTGTTCATCTATTAGCGTTCATTTTACTTGTATCAGCGATCATTGTTCCTTTATTAACGTTCATTATACTTGTATTAGTAATCGTTGTTCTTCTATTTGTATACTTCAAATTTTCCTCTAGGAGAGAACGATGTTTCTTTATTAGCGTTCATTTTCCTTGTACTATAAAACATGGTTAGCGTACTTCTAATTTTCCTCTATTAACGATCGTTTTTTAGTTGTAACTGCGTAAACAGAAACTAATGGTCTCGATTCACACCATTTATACCCGAATTGAAAGGGATGCATATGCATTGCACCCGAGTAGAAGACACATATGTCCCAGCATTTCGAAACAAACGGATAGCCTTTTGAGCCTGGCTATGGGCTGCAGAATTTGTCTGACGACGAATGAACACGACTCTCAAGATGGAGAGAAGGTTTAGGAGCGAGGAGATATCCTCAATGATTGGACGAACCTCCATTGCAAATGAGAGGGACCCGTCGTTTATAGGATTCACCAACACTTGGCAATCACTTTCTACCGTAAGCTGATCTTAGTTTTGTCTTATAGCCAATTCCAAACTTTCTTTTATGGCAAAAGCCTCGGTTGTAAGGGGCAAGCTTGCCCAAATAAGAGTGGATATCCGTGCAACCACCACTGCTCTATGGTCCCTTACCACAATTCCAATCCCAGCTTTGCAAGCATTTCCACTAAAAGCTCCATCACAATTTATATTTAAGAAATCTAGAGTAGGTGCGTGCCATTTAAAAAGGAGCTGCCACATGAGCCTGGCCAAGGGAAGGTATTTTCCATTAGGAGTGGTGCTCAAGATGCTTTACAATCTTATTCGTCATCCCATTTGCCCAATCGGTCGTTCTTCTAGGATCAACTTTTGCATTGGAGAAGACCACCTCATTTCGGGTGAACTAGATGGCCCATAATCATTGTCATTCTATGGTTTTCCTTGTTGAACATTGGTTTCATGGACCAGTAGGACCACCATTTTGCAAAATCCACAAGGATGCCCGAGTCTTCACTCCAATGGAAGGAAAGAGCTATTCAGGTCGATCTAGCAAAATTGCACTGGAGGAACAAATGGGTAACCGATTCAACAACCTCTAGACATAAAAGGGCAAGTTACCACAATTGACACATGCCTCTTTTGGAGAGTTTCAAACTGGTAAAATGTTCCAAACACCCCGTCATATCAGATATAAAAATTTTGGAGGAACTGAGATCTTCAAAGTATTCTTCTATACTTCATTACTTACTAGGGAAGATGAAGGCCCTGGATTTGGGTTATGAACCCTTTGATCCGTTTTAAGAATGTGATAAGCCGATCTCACTAAAAATATGCCGGACTTTGAAAAATGTCAAATAAGAAGATCATAGGCACCTCGCGTACTGAAAGGAATCTTTAAAATAGCTTGAGTTTCAATATCGGAGAACCTGCGCTGGATCTCTTAGAGGTTCCAACTTCCAAGAGGACGTAGTATAACGCCCCAAAATATCTCCTAGGAGTTAGGCGATAATTTGGGCTCGTTACTTACCACACAACCATCCTGCGAAAGCTTATAAGGCAAGCTAAATAGTGAATTGAAAATTTCTTTAATAACTTAACTGTATTCCAAGTACAACTGTTTACAATAACTGAACATAAACTAAAACATGTATAAGAAGTCCTTAACCTGAGTTACCAACTCAAGTGAGGCAATATCCCCAAACATGAAAACTCAAAATACATGTCTTTCTGACTCAACTCAACCGTAGGGCCACATATCTAACCCCTGATATCTGGGTGACAATCCGAGCAATCTCCTGCTCTCCATGAGCCGCCTCGATCCAAGGAACCGGAATCCATATATCGTATAGTGTACTTGCTGACATAAAAGTACGTTTGAGTATGAAATACTCAGCAAGTACAAGCTCCTAACTAACAATAGTAATAACAAGCATAACATCATAAACAAGTACTGGAAAGAATACAGTTCATAGATCGTTCTTAAAGCAACATACAACATTATTTGTCAAATCTTAATTATTGTGAAAGTGAAATATCATCTGTGGTCCTTATGATTTCTTACGAGTTCGTGTGAGCTTATGAGTCTTGTGAGATCCTTATGAGTTCTTGTGAGTTTTCTTACGAAATCTTATGAACCTTTCTTGTAAGCAAGATGTTAGTACCCTTAAACTTGGGCTACCAACCTCCTTGACGATCGATTTTCTTATGAGAATTTCTTGTGATCTTTCTTTCATGGAAAAAGATGATAGTGCCCGTACCTGGTCTTGGTATACCAAACATCCTTTCATATTTTTTTATTCTTACATGGAGACAGATACTCGTACCCGTATCTGGTCTTGGTGTACTAGTATCTTCTCATACTTTCTTAGGAACAAATGTTAATGCCCGTACCTGGTCTTGGTACATTAACACCTTTCCATACTCATCTTGGAAATATATACTAGTGCCCATACCTAGTCTAAGTACACTAGCATACTTTCATAATTTTTTTATACCTTGGAAACAGATATTAGTGCCCGTACCTGGTCTAAGTACACTAGTATCCTTTCATGCTTTTCATTTAACCAGGAGATAGATGTCAGTACCTATGCCTGGTCTAAGTATACTGATATCCTCTCATGCTTTCTTGGGAACAAATTTTAGTGTCAGTACCTGGTCTAAGTACACTATCATCCTTCCATATTATTGTGAGTTTTCTCTTGTGAGTATTTCATTCATTTCTTATGAGTTTCCTTTTCGTGTAACTTTTCTTATCGTACTAAGGATCTTATTCTCATTTCATGTTTCATTTCACTTGACTGTACTTAGAAAACTTGGTCCATGCATGCAAGCGTGTTTGAGTGTAGCAATTGTGGCTATCATAATGACATGAACAATTTAAAGGATAACATGTAGCATTTTGATTTGCATTTACATGAGAATTTAACAATATATGGAGCATTTGATTAAAATCTCCTTTTTGAGAAAACTACAGAAATCATGCTTTCAAAACCTTCATTTTATTCATGGCATTCTCATTCATGCATTTTATCAAACATGTGTTGTTCAACATTCATATAGTCATTTATTCAGTTAAATCCTTGTTCATGTATTTTGTCGAACACTTGGCATGCAACACTCACATAGTCATTTTATTCATGTTGTTACTTCATACATTGCACCCAACACATTGAATGTGTTCCTTATGTGTACATTGCCCTTCCACCATTCCATCACACAACATACATCACCACATGACATCCAATCGCCTCAACCTACCATCCATCGATGCATCCACAACATTACTTTATCTTGTTTATTTTGAGAAATTTAAAGCATTTAAAGAAGCATTTCTAGAGAAGGAAGTATCTAAGATCAATCTACAAGTATTCTTTAAAGGAAATCTAGGTTTTACCAAGTTAGTTAAGAGGGTGTACTAACCTTTGAGGATTTCTCCTCACTTGAAGAAACCCTTGATTTGGGGTCCTAAGCTTGGGGAAGAACACCACCTTGAAGATGGGGAATCCTTGCTTGATGGGGAAGATCCACCTTGGCTTGGGCTCCCTTGATCTTCAATCCAAAAACCCCTCTTGGATTTTCCTCAATCCTCTCTTCTCCTCTTTCTCTCCCTTAGGTCTAAGAAAACCCCCAAATGAAATCCCCTTCATAAGACAAGGGTTTAAACCCTTAAATTCAGAATCAACACACGCGTACGATCGATCGCACACCAATTGCGATCGATTGCAGATCCAGTGTGATCGATCGCACCTGAGGGCGATCTGTTGCACATGAACCCGAATACTTTTGGTCTGATTTCTCTCTGTATGCGATCGATCGCACACCCTTACGATCGATCGCAGATCCCTGCGATCTGTTGCACGTGAAGGTCATCTATCACACTTAGTCCAGAATATTTTTGACCAATTTCACCTGCATGCGATCGATCGCACATCCTTGTGATCGATCGCAGATCCCCATGCGATCTATTGCACCTGGAGGGAACCTATCACACATGAACCTTCAAGGTTTTTGGCCAATCTCCACTGCATGCGATCAACTGCACCTTACCTGTGATCGATCGCACCTCCCAGATTTTCTGTATTTTCACCTACAGACCCCTAGGGGTGTTTCCAACCTCATTTCCATCATCTTTAGGGTACTAAACCCCCTCCTTCATGCTGCACAGGGTCGCTAACATCCATTTTCTCATAAAACACCAATTCAAAGCACGTGAAAAATGAATTGGCCTTAAAGACATTATTCATTAGCCATGAAAAGTTCCGGGGTTCTACAGAGGGAACTTACTGTCGCTCCCTCCTCCCTCTCCCTTCAAGGGGAAAAGGTTCGAAACTGTGGTAAATCGGGAATCCACAGATTTGACCAAAGATGGATAGATTGTCCATATCCTACTTGCCAACAAAGCCCCTTTTTAAGCACATCCTGACCGGTCAAAATGCTTCATCATCGCCACGAAGCCCAATTCCCATTCTGAGTCTCCAAAAAGGGGGGGTTCAGAAAATACAATTCGCAAAGAACCTGGGCCTTTAGAGAATTTGTATATTTGAGGATACTCTAACTTTGTTTTGCCAAAATGACTTTATTGAATAACCTCATATCTTGGAAGCCCAAACCTCTCTTCTCTTTAGCTTTATAAAGCCTAGTCCAGCTCATCTAATGAATTTTATGTTCGTCTTCCATTTGACCCCACTAAAAATTTGCAGCCGTAGAATTTAACTCTTTTAGAGACTTGGAGGGAAGAAGGAAGCAACTCATAGTGTAACTTTGAATGACTTGGGCAACAAATTTGATAAGAATTCCTTGACCCATTTGAAAAAAAAAACGATCGTTGTTCCTCTAGTAACGTTCATTTTATTTGTATCATTGATCATTGTTCCTCTATTAGTGTTCATTATATTTATATCAAGGATCGTTGTTCCTTTATTAGCGTTCATTTTTCTTGTATTAGCGATCGTTGTTCCTCGATTAACGTTTATTTTTCTTGTATTAGCGATCGTAGTTCCTCTATTAGTATACATCAGATTTTCTTCTATTAGCGATCATTGTTCATCTATTAACGTTCATTTTACTTGTATCAACGATCATTGTTCCTCTATTAGTGCTCATTAATCTTGTACTAGCAATCGTTGTTCTTCTATTAATGTATATCTAATTTTCTTCTATTAGTGATTGTTATTCTTTTATTAGAGTTCATTTTTCTTATATTAGCGATTGTTTATTAGCATTCATTTTACTTGTATTAGCGATCGTTTTTTTTTATTAGCGTTTATTTTTCTTATATTAGCAATCGTAATTCCTCCATTAACGTACATCTAATTTTTCTTTATTAGCGGTCGTTATTCTTCAATTAAAGTTTATTTTTGTTTTATATCAGTGGTCTTTGTTCCTTTATCAGTGTTCATTATTCTTGTATTAGTGATCGTTGTTCTATTATTAGCGTACATCTAATTTTTCTTTATTAGTGATCATTGTTATTTTATTATAGTTAATTTTCTTGTATCAACGATCGTTGTTCTTCTATTAGCGTTTATTTTTCTTGCATCAACGATAAGTTGTTAATCTATTAACGTTATTTTTTTGTATTAACGATCATTTTTTCTCTATTAATGTACATCTAATTTTTCTATATCAGAGATCGTTGTTCATTTATTAGTAATTTTGTTTATTATATTAACGATCGTAGTTCTTCTATTAGCGTACATCTAATTTTATATTTGAAATCGTTATTCTTTTATTAACGTTCATTTTACTTGAATCAGCGATCATTGTTACTCTATTAGCGTACATTATTATTTTATTAGCGATCGTTTTGTTCTTCTATTATAGTTTATTTTTCTTGTATCAGAGATCATTGTTTCTCAATTAGTAGTAATCAATGTTCCTCTATTAGCATACATCTAATTTTCATATATTAGCGATCGTTGTTCCTCTACTAGTGTTCATTTTACTTGTATCAACGATCATTGTTCCTCTATTTACGTTTATTATGCTTGTATTACTAATCGTTGTTATTAAATTGACATACATCTAATTTTCCTCTATTAGAGATCGTTGTTCCTATAACGATCATTGTTCTTCTATTGGCGTATATCCAATTTATTTTATTAGAGATCGTTGTTCCTCTATTATCGATTGTTGTTCCTCTATTATCGTTCATTTTACTTGTATTAACGATCGTTGTTCCTTTATTAGAGTTCATTTTTATTGTATTAGCGATCATTGTTTATCTATTAACTTGTTTTTACTTGTATTAGTGATCGTTGTTATTCTATTAGCGTACAACTAATTTTCCTGTGTTAGCGATCGTTAATCGTTGTTCTTCTATTAGCGTACATCTAATTTTCCTCTATTAGAAGAGCACTATAGTGAGAAGTCTCATCGTGTTGTCTGTTCATTTTATTATCTGCTATGGGGATACTGCTTCCTTGAGTCTCCACATTGTCATCTGCTGAATCCAGACTCATTTTCATCGCTCAATGCTAGTTGTTCTTGCTTCACAAAAAAGAAGAAGATATGTGTGTGTGTGTTATTGCTCTTACCTCATTTATTTCTCGCAATCTCTGTGATTACTATGATTTGGGGAAGAAACAATTTTTTGAGTGAGTCAATTCACAAGGCCCATAGAGGTCATTTTCAAGCTTCTCGAGGCTCATGCTCGTTGAAGGCACCTTTTCTCGGGCCCATAGAGGCTCATCTTATTTGGTCCATATAGATCAACTTATCAAGCCAATAGATGAACCTTTTATCCCATAGAGGCCGATATTCATGGCCCAATAGGCTCATATCTTAGACCATAAAGACTCATTTCAAGCCTTTTAAAGGCTGGTTTTCTTGGTCCATAGAGGCCATTTTTCAAGCCCGTTATAGGTCCCTTCTTCATGACATAACAACAACTCCATAAAGTACTCAAATGTGGAAGCATCATGACACACAATTTAAAGCAGCAAACATCATGATATATTGCAGCGAAACCAAGTATACAACAACGATCAAACAATGTCAAGTGGAGATCAAAATGTATCAATCAGATTTCTACTAGCGACAAACATATAAAAATTTTCCAATCCCCATATGTTTGAGGAGGAGTATTAGAGAATATGTAAGGGTATTGTAATAAGGTGAGTGAGATACACTATATCATTCAAGTGTATCTCATCCCAATATTAGATTAACATCAATCAAAGATGTAATATATTTGATTAGGTATGATTAGATTATGTTGATTTACTTTTCATAAAGTCTATCTTATTATCTCTATATAAACCATGTTTAGGGTTATTGTAACTTATTTAATCTATTCAATAAATCATTTTCTATCAATTTATATCAAAACAAGGTAATAGATGGCAGGAACTTTTCTATCACTTCTTTATATCAAACAAAGAGAAAGAGCGTGTAAAAAAAAAAGTGCTTTGAAGCGAGGATAAATCCGATGAAGTAATTGGAGTGGGGTACATAGAAAAAAAAAAGTGGGCTAAGCAATTTTTTTTTAATATGATTTATCACATCAAGGTCAGGTGGCGCCTAAAAACCGAAAAGTTAAAGTATCTTTCTTTGCTTTAAGTTCAGATAAGTAACTTTTTTTTAAATATAATTAACAATATTTATTTTTATATAATTAATCTTAGTTATTATGAGACCTACATTTGACCAAATATTGGACCAGAAAAAGGAAAAAGAAAGAAAAGGCAATGCTTAAGTGGATAGGTGAATTTCACAATGACTACCATTCTCTAAAAGAACTAAATTTTTTGGGGTAAATAAGCCAACCAAATACACACCGGATCAAATAAGACTTGGACCAACTCATCTCACCAAACTGAAAGACCTGAAAGAACTATTCATTGTTTGTCTTCAACAAGTTTTACAAGCTTGTAAACATTAAAGATAAGTGTTATCCCAGATACACTAAGTTAATTTTTTTCATGACATTGGATTACCTACCTTTTGTCGACGCCGAGGACTAGCCTTGAGCACACCTTCTACATCCGACATTTGGTGAGAAAAAGGGGAGAAGTCATTCTCATTTTCTCCTATGATTTTGACTTCTCCCTACTTCTGATGTCTCATATTTTTCTCATGATATGGCGGATGCAAAGGTGCGCCCAAGGTTGGGCCTCAGACATCTGCCAGAGATAATCTGATACCTTTTTTCTTTCACAGATGTGGTGTGGATCCAACATGTAGGGTTGCTAGTGGCTTGCTACCGTATAGCAGGGAGAAAGGGCTGAGACTTGCTGCCACCACCTTGCGTGGAGTAGCATTTCGGAAGATTAAAATACACATTCTCCCTTTCAAGACGCGAAGAAGAACGTTTTGTCTTTTAATGGGTAGGGGGTTGAAGGGTAGACTTGGTCTTTAGACTTCACCTGCGACGTGCGAGTATACCCTTGTTGATCTGTTGCGTACTGATTGGCTGCAAACATTAAACCAAAGCACTAACTAGTAACTATCATGGATGTCATGTCTTGAAACTCCCAGCCTTGCGCGTACAACGTGGCGCGCATACAAAGTCCTTTCCAATCATCGCCGCGTTATACGCCGTCCCACCACTCCTCCGCCTGACCAACAGGGAATGTTTCAAAACAAAGAAGGAAGAAAAAAAAAAGTACTCCTTCAAAGAGAAATGATTACGTATAGTGAAAGTATGCCAAACATTTCTGAGTGAAATGTGGCTTATTAATGTACACCGTTGATTGTGGACCATCGTAAAAAAATTTTCTTCTATCCATCACCATTAGACGGCTAAGATCATCTGTTTACATGTCTACCATTCTAGGTGAAATGTGGAGTTGTGGACAAAAAAATATCTCTGGTTGAACACCCATTACCTAAGTAACCATAGCGCAGCCAAATTTCAAAAAATTTTTTCCAGAAACTTTGGGTATCCCAAAACCCTTTGGGTACTTTGATATTTTTTTTAATAGTCGATATTATTTACCGCCGGTCAGAAGTTAGCTTGGGTAGTGGAGCTGTGGAGCTCTAACTGCTCATACTTGGGGGGGATTGGATCCCATACCTTTCCCTTGGAAGGCCAGACCTCTACCACTCATGTAAGAGGTGGGCGTGTTTTTGAAAATTACTTGTAGATGCCAATATATCATTTTCAATTCTTAAACTATAAAAATTGATAAAATTATTCATCATTCAAATTTGTAGTCACTTATTTATGAAACATATCATTCCAAATTCAATTACAAGATCATCAATAATTAATAAATCTTATAAGAATCTTGATTTATAAAGAAAAATAATAAAATGTACCCCACTTAAAATGAAATTTTTTTTACATAAAAATTCACTCTCAAACGGTGAGAGTAAAATTTGAGAGAGAGAGTAAAGTTTGAGAGCATGGTTGGGAGGTTTGGGTTACTAGGTAATGGATGGGTTAAGACCCTATTTAGATCAGCAGAAGAATAAGGATCCACCGGCAGCAGAGGCGCTTCAGAACCAAATCCTAATCCTAAAATCACACGTGGCATCCCTGATTTTTCTTTAGCAGCAGATCTTCCTACAAAAAAAAAAAAAACTGTTACCGTTACATACCTTTAAGTTCAGCCCGATTAAATTAGTTAGTCAAAAAACGATTTTAATTAAAAGTTAAGACGTTCTTTAACTGATAATAACTTGAAAATATTGTCAAAATGACGTTTTTGACAAGCAAACGCGTAGTCCTGTTGTGGGCAAAAAAGCGAGTAGTATACCACACTTCCGTTGGAGCGGTTCGCACTTAGCAGTTACAGCGACCTCTGAATTTTAAATTAAAGTCGAAACTCGCGGGAACTGTTTTTATAAAGATGAGCCAAAGAAAGCGGACCTCTTCAATTGCCTTGACTCCAATTGGAAGAAGCGGACAAGTGTTGGGTTAGATTTTCCCAGTTCGTTTCTCCAACAAGGAAGGTACCTAGACAAAAAAATCTCATCGGAACTATCGATTTTTGACCTGTTTCTGCAGTTTCTAGATTACCCAGAGTCCAAATCTGCGTCTTCTTTTGATCGTTTCAGGTATTCTGAGAGATGGTTTGATTTCCAACACGTCGGTTTAGCTAACTTTTGTGTATTTTGGTGACAGTTTTTTGTTTTGATCTGTTCTTTGATCGGAGGGGGGAATAATTTGGCAGATCAGATTGGATTCCTCCGAAATTCTTCTGGGTTCATGAGAATCCGGTGGAAATTGGCGTTTTCTCCCATGCTTATGCGGTTCCCTTTTCTCTGGTCAGTGATATAGAATTCCTTTCTTCCAGTGATTTCAGAAGAATCGGTTTCCTGATATCTGTTTGTTCTTGTTTCTGTATTCCTCTGGTCGGAGATTCCTTGCTGTTATTTCCATATTTCCCTGGTCAACAATATCTCTTTGCTGTTATTTCTCTTTTTCTCCAGTAGGGGAAAGCCAGTTTGAATTTGAATTTCGTGTGGTATCTCGAAAATTTGATTCGTATTCTTCATTTTGAGCTGGGGATGGAGCAATTCCGGCAGATTGGAGAGGTTTTGGGAAGTTTGAAGGTTCTCATGGTGTTTCGAGACGATATCCAAATCAATCAGCGGCAGTGTTCTTTGCTTCTTGATGTTTTCAGTTTAGCGTTCGATGTGATTGCAGAGGAGATCAGGCAGAACCTGAGATTAGAAGAGAGAAACACAAAATGGAAGGCTCTTGAACAGCCCTTAAAAGAGCTCCACAGGATCTTCAAAGAAGGGGAACTGTATGTTAGACAGTGCTTGGAGACCAAAGACTGGTGGGCCAAGGCCATTTCCCTCTACCAGAACATGGACTGTGTTGAATTCCACATTCACAACTTGCTTTGCTGCATTCCCGTAGTCATCGAGGCGATCGAGATTGCTGGAGAGATATCAGGGAACGACCAGGATGTGATGCAAAAGAAGAGACTTGTATTCACGAAGAAGTATGAAAAGGAGTGGATGGACCCAAAACTCTTCCAGTGGAAATTCGGAAAGCAGTACCTGGTTTCACAAGATATCTGCAATCGGCTTGATGCAGTTTGGAGGGAGGACAGGTGGAGTCTTCTTGATGCAATCAGGGAGAAGAGAATTTCAGGGTCAGTGGCTCTAACAAAGCATCAGCAGCGGCTCGCGGATCTCCTGTTCATGAACCTCGATGGACCAGAATCCTTGAAAGGAAAACTCCTTCCGAGTTCAATTTTGGTAGGTTCCAAGGACTACCAGATGAGGAGGCGTTTAGGGAGCGGAAGCCAATATAAGGAGATCCAATGGTTGGGTGAAAGCTTCGCTTTAAGACACTTCTTCGGCGAGATTGAATCTTTAGTTCCTGAGATTTCTCATCTCTTATCTCTTGCACACCCTAACATAATGCACTTCCTTTGCGGGTTCTCTGATGAGGAAAAGAAAGAGTGTTTTCTGGTTATGGAGCTGATGAACAAGGATCTCTGCTGCTACATCAAAGAGATTTGTTCTTCAAGGAGGCGGATCCCATTCTCTCTCCCAGTTGCTGTCGATCTCATGCTCCAAATTGCCAGAGGCATGGAATATCTCCATTCTCACAAGATTTACCATGGAGATTTAAATCCTTCTAACATCCTTGTTAAAGCCAAGAGTTCATCCACAGAAGGGTACTTGAATGCAAAAGTTTCAGGTTTCGGCTTATCCTCCTCTAAGAAATTCACCCCTCGAATCTCTTCAAACCAAAACGGGAGCGACCCGTTTATCTGGTATGCTCCAGAAGTTCTGGCAGAGCAAGAACAGCCGGGAAGTACCTGTAGTTCCAAGTACACAGAGAAGGCCGATGTCTACAGTTTCGGGATGATTTGCTTCGAGCTTCTGACAGGTAAAGTCCCTTTTGAGGATGGTCATCTCCAAGGAGACAAGATGAGCCGTAACATCAGGGCAGGGGAGAGACCACTCTTCCCGTTCCCTACACCAAAATACCTGTCGAACTTGACCAAGAGATGTTGGCAGACCGACCCAACTCAGCGCCCGAGTTTCTCAACCATGTGTAGGATTCTCCGCTACATCAAGCGATTCCTGGTGATGAACCCCGATCACAGCCAACCAGACCCTCCATTGCCGACTGTGGATTACAGTGATATCGAGGGAGGGCTTTCAAAGAAATTTGCCACGTGGGGGAGTCCTGATCCAGCATTGGTATCGCAAATCCCATTTCAAATGTTTGCTTATAGAGTTGTGGAGAAAGAGAGGATAAGTGTGAACCTTAAAGATAAGAGTTCAGAATCAGGGAGCGATGGAGCTTCAATTTGTGGGGATGAGAATGTGGTCATAGTCGAAGATCCATTCACACCTGTAACAGAGAAGAAGTCTTTAGTTAGTTCTGAGACCACAAATAGGAGAATTTCATTGATAAAGAAATCTACAGATTTGAAGGCCAACAAACAACCAGGTTATCTCTTAAAATTCTTATTTGTTCACTTCTGCATTCATTTCTGTAAAGATGATAATTGTATTTCTGTTCTGTTGATTGGTTAAAGTTTAAATTTTTTTACTTTAAAAAGAAAAAGTAAATGCTTTTGGCTTCAACATAAGATAGTTCACCTGTCCTAGTGAGCAATAACTCAGGTCTTGATTCTCATATTACAACTAACTCGAACAAAATTTCATAATTGAATCAAACAGGAAAACTAGAGCAGATATCATGATATTCAAAACCTTCTGATAATATGAAAATGCATAAATGGATTTTTTAGAAAAAGATTAGTTCAAATCACTATATTCTAGCATTCCAATTTCCAAATCAATGATTAATAGTACCTTGGCACATTCACATCACACTGAGTTTTATTGTTTTGATGTTCTTCAATCCTTTAGATGTTGTATATATGAATAAAATATTCCTCTTTATTTTTTGCTGCCTCTGTTTTGAAGTTCTTCAATTTTTTATATATTGTTTTGAAGTTCTTCAATCCTTTAGATGTTTTGAAGTTCTTAAATCCTTTAGATGTTTTGAAGTTCTTCAAGTCTTTAGAAGTTCACTCTGAAAAATCTGCTATTTTTTTAGATTTAAAAAAATTATTCTTGATTGAAGTTTGTGATAATTGTAGGTGATAACATAGAAATTACTCTACAATAAATTCGTAAATACCAACTAAACTTCATTACTTTTATCCTCATGAGTAATAACACTATCTTTGTGCATGCTGATTTGGTTTCACAGGGACACCAAAAGGACGAACACTAAGACCCCCACAAATGACTCCATGTGGATGCAGTTTGAGGATGAATTCTGAAAGGCAGCTACGAATGGTGACGAGTCCAAGCAGACGTAGAACATCGGGTCATGCATCAGATTCCGAAATAGTGTAGGTCATGATACATCACACCAATTTGCAGGAATGTACACAATGTGGTTTCCAGAACAAACCAACACAAAAACTTCACTGCTTTCTCATTCAGAGTTGTAGTTTTGATTTAAGGTAGTAGCAGTGTAACTAGCATGCTTGCTTGTGCTTACATCTATATTTCTATTCACGTCACTTGTGTTATACATCCACAGTTTTCTATATATCGAAGAGCTGAAGGAATTTTTTTTTTTCCAAAGTCTCTATTGTGGCTAATTTGCTTCCCACAAAAGGTGTGTGCATTTTTCCTATAACCAAGGCAAAAAATGCAAGTTTTCACAACTACAAACCTCTACTTAACCTGCTACACCTTTGAAAGCTTTTATCTCAGTCTACTATGTTCCATTTTTAGTTTTATTAGATCGCCTGGGCTACTGGATTTGCTTCGAGTCTTTCATTCTGTATTTGGGTTATGCGGTTCACTGCTCTCATATACAGAATCTTGTGGGCTGGTAATGCTGATATTGACATCATTTACAATTTCATGCTTGAAGTCAGATCTAGATAGAAATCGAGGACATCATCTAACAAATTCCATGTTCTCACTGAGCTTTTGCTGTTTTGCACATAAACTGCTTTAGGAAAAAATACACTGTTCCAAGGGCCTTCTCCTACACAAATGATGCTCCGAGTAGGGAATATATTGATCCATAACACTCTCAAACAGTTCTTTTTGGATCGATGAACATTGTATTTAACCTGATTTAATGGCAAAAACTTGAAATAAGATAGCCTTAAATCTTGCAAGGCAACTCCTTTAGAGTGTGCAAAATCCACCAGCTCAACAATCTGCCTATATATACGCAGGCTCTCGACTTTATTTATTTGATGTCATCCGGGTTTCAGCCACTCTCTTAAGCTGATTCCATCATGAAGGAACAGTCCCAACAATACTATGAGGGGAAGGCTCATTGTTTTTCGCACTTGGATTCAGTAATGCAGCAGAAGCTAGCCTAGTAACACAAATGGTCTTTTATTACTCTGTCCCATGAATGCAACATCAAAACCATTGCGAGCTTCTGGCTTTCTATATACAATCCCCTTACCCTTTGTCTGCAAACCATCTGGAGATAATGTATTGATCGAGACTGTCTTGTTCTCACTATTTATCAAATGTTCAAAGACCTCGTTGGGATCTTGATTGGATTGCTTTTACGGTACAAGATTTTGAGCCCAAATTCAGGAAAAGGCATCCTCCACACATTCTCTTTGACACTTGACATCACCTGATCCTTCTCCCTGGACACGGTATCTCCATGCAAACTCCACTTCTTAACTCAGTTGCCACCTGACACAAAAGTTGCCATTTGCCATTGACCCAGCCTAATCTGTATTCCTTCTTCCTGTTTGAGCTACCAACTACAGCTAAGTTTGGGCTCTTGTAATTTTTCAGGGTTAACTCTTCATTTATCGCCCCAACATCATTCATAGAATAAGGGCTGGCACATGGAGGTTCAAATCCATCTATAGAACTTACACATCTGCAACTGGAGTTGGACACTTGGACTCCATAGTCCATATACACCCAAAAAAAAACCATCGAAATTGCAGATTGAAATAGACGAGCAAGAATCTTCAGAAAACCTGATTCAGGTGGAAACTCTGAGCATTGAGTTAACTTGACATATTGCAAATCAGCAAAGGATAATGAAATAACAAGAGGACAAATTCAACAAGTTAAGTGAGGAATATAAAGAAGGTAGGGTTTGTTTTAGGAGTCCAAGGAGAATCTCCAAGTTATAGAAAATAACATGGAAGTAATGGCTGAAGACTTCTGGAAGAATTTGAATTTAAAGATGATACAGTTGTTAGATTGAAAAAAGTGGTCGAAGAGCTGAATAAAGAACTAGAAACTGAACGAAAAGAGATCGGTACATTGAAATGGAATTTAAGTAATCTGCACCAAGAAAAACTTCGAGCTGCTGAAGAGGAGAAATAAATATCAGCAGCAAAAGGGCCGCCTATTGCGATTGAAGGATGAAACAATTGAAATCCTGCAGAGGATGCAAGAGTTTTCCCATTCCTTTGAAGAAATTGGCTTTACGACACCGAATATTTCATTCATGACATGGTTGCTTGTGTTTCCTATTAGCAATAGGACAGTATGGATGTACAACAAGCACAGTCGGTACAAGTGTTTAATTCGTGTCATCTAAATTTGGAGTATCACAGAGATAGGCAGACGAGTTTGGGACATTCATCCCCAATAACAACCTAAAAATAGGCCACAAGAACTTGGCAAAACGATATTGATTTTTTGATCTCATTTTTGGGCATATGTTGTTCTGCACTATGTGATTTTGGGCCCACCCAAATTATACCTTAATCACACCAAAGATTTACGTCGCAATGTTTGAATCACTGTTCCAAGCAATAAGAACCTATTATACATAGAAATGTGGATTCTAATAGTAATAGTGAAGATGGATACAAGATTCACTCATAGATAACACATGCTTATTTGAATGAAGAAATTTGGACCAGATCATATCCAAAGTTAGAAAAATATACAATATTAAAGACTTGCAGTAGTGAACAAATGTTCCTTCATATCTTTTGAGGAACAAAAACAAACCAAATAATATACCCGACTCGCTGTACACAAAATCTAGGATACGAACTTGCATAATTGGAAAAAGGTACTGATGATGAAGAAGAATATAATGAGCTTGCATCAACCTATTAAATGTTCCTCTAGCATTTGAGGAAGCAAACTTAATCAAATGATTCTGAAAACACCCAAAGTCCTCGGACCCCAAACTATGTGGATATTAGATAAATATGTGGCAGTTGCAGCTCCGAATGAGATATTTGCCTCCAATGGTGAAGTGAAAAAAAAAACAAAATCATGAATTAAGTTATAATATATAGTACTGGTACAAAATAATAATAACTTGATAACCCTATAGATGTACATCAACAAGCTCCAAAAACCACTAACCAAGGAAAATCTTTACTATTATAATGCGAGAGGCATGCGTAGATGATTTTTCCGAAATTCCTAAATTACCCTTATATACATACAAAAACATTGATTTAATGTTTTACTTTAATTCCCAAAATATGTATCTTGCCTTTGATTTAATGTTTTACTTTAATTCCTAAATTATCCCTTGCCATCTATCTATTTAGAATCACAGCCTATTGTGATTGACTTGAGGAGAGTTCAATCACACCCATGGGTTAACACGTGCTCCTTTTAATTCCTATTAACTGTGGTTAATTCCTTCCCCTTGCTCTCACATGCATTGCACGTGCCACTAACGAGTTCAATCGGGTGTCGTTAACTCCTTCCCCTTACTCTCACGTGCATCGCACGCGCCACCACCCGCTAGTATACATAAAAATAGAATAACGGTAAAACTCAATTAGGGTCCATTTAAACGAATCAAATTAAGAGAAACGGATTCTATTATAGATAACCAATCATCAAAGACAAGAACGCCAATTAGGGTTTAAAATGGCAAAACATAGAACGAAACAAGAGAATCAGTATTTTAAACAAAACCGATACAACAACAAAAATAACACCAAATTGACCAGGAAAAAAAATGGAAAGTTCGAAAAAAAATGGAACTCACACCCCTCCGGCGAAGAGAGACTTGCAGATGCTGAGGATCGCGTGACCAGGTGACTTAGTGCCTTCGCTCGCTAGCTTCGCCTCCTCGGCGAGGTTGACGATAGTCGTAACCCTAAGAAGCAAGTCATCTTCGGAACCAAAAGGAAAAATAATGAGATCTCCGTTTCCTTTCCGGTTTCCGGCGATTATCCGAGAGCAGATATCTGCATTTCTGTGTTGTTGCAGTCATCGGAAATGACTAGAGCATTGAGGTTTTTAGATGACACGAATTAAACAAAGATACTTGTGAATCGCCGGGAAATGAGATTTTTTTTTTGTTCAGCGGTGACGGCGTTTCCTAATTTGTATTCGCAGTCTCGATTGTCTGATGATGGCAGTTTGTACTTTGTATTGTCACTGCGTTCCGGCAGTTTAATTAGGTTATTGGTCGCTGCTAATACTTAAAATTACAATACTGTACTAACCTTTTTCAAAAAATTTCCACTCTCCCGGGTCAAACAAAGATACTTGTGAATAGCTCCAGCTTTTTTATATTGAGTAAATAAGTCAACTCAAGCTCAAGCTCAAGTTCAAGTTCAGGATCAATCTCAAGCTGAAATATGATGTTTGAATTCTTTAGTTAATTAATCAAGCTTGAACACACCCTTACTTACTCGACTCGTTAAAAGCTTAATTCGATTAGATATATTTAGTGTCTCATGAGTTGATGGATATGTTAGTGTGTCTTGAGTTTCATTGGATCACCCCATTGGTTGCATTGTATCAATCCCAATATGAGCTTGTTGTAGAGCTCGGTCCACAAGACAAACTTGGTGAAATGAGACGTGAGATAAACTTTTTCCATTTCGTTTAGTCCCACACAATGTTATCAGAACCAGACTGGTCATCGAACCAATTGAGTAGCCGGTTTCCGATTTGATTGGTTCGATCAATTCGGTTCGATCGAGTCTTTTTATAGTAAAAATTTTTTTCCTCAATTTTTACTCATTTATGATCGGTTTTCATTATCGGTTCCCGGTTCAACCAGTTGGTTCTTCTAGTTTTAACGAAAATGATCAGTTTTTAAAATGTCTGGTTTTGGGGGGTTTGGGAACCGGTGAGGAGACCAGTTCCCAATTTTTCCGGTTCAACTGATCCATTTTTGGCAACAGTGGTCCCACATCAGAAAGATGAGGCATGACGTGAGGGAAAGTTGGCTATAAAACAGTTTTGAGAGAGAATAATTCAAAACCGTTGGCTCCAAGAATATAAGCTTGTTGTAATTCTTGTTTGATAAATAAGTTAAAAACAGATTGAGGTTGAGGTCGAGCCTAGCCAAAGCAAATTAAAAGATTTTTTTTATACATATATAATGTAATAATACTTGAGCTGAGCTTGCTCGAGCTTGTGATGTATTTTAATGAGCCGAGCTTAACACGGACTGAGGTGCTCGAATAGGTGCTCGAATCGAGTCCGAGCCAAGCTAGAACAGTTGTTGAGTGTAACGAGCGGAGCCTAAACACCCCATTACTAGGCTCGATATCACCCCTACTCCCCCCTCACTTTTCATAATAAAACAAATAGTCCTAGGTAGGGGGCCTCCAGTCCCATTCCGCAGTGCCCCCATGTCCCTTTTAACATATTTTTAACTATGATTAAGCTTAACTATATTATGATTATTATAATTTTAATTTTTTTTCTTCTATAAACCAAGGTTGGATGGAAGAACCCTAAGGGTGAGTGAATCTTAACCACAGTTAGTGAGTATTAAAAAGAGGATGTGGAGCAATGAGATTGCGTGGTCAGCATCCCAGCTGACTTCATGGTCAGTTTTCCATTTTCCTCAAACAAATATTATTTTTGTAACCTCACTTATGGGAGAATTTTAACCTTAGCTTCTCCTCCTCACGTTCTCTAAGAGACTAACAAGTGTTCTCACTTTTTTGGAAACTTATGTGGAAACACTTTTTTGGAAACCTATGTAGAAACAACTAGGGTTCGCACATCTTTTTATCCTAGGCCCAAACTCAGCCCATGAGATAAGGCCCAAACCCAGCTCATGTATAAAAAATCTGAGTTTGGGCTGAGCCTGAATTAGCCCTTGCAGGCTCAGTCTGTCCCCAATTTGGGCCCAACCAAACATGAGTACAGATTTCGCCAAAGTCTCTTTCCAGAGTACTGAAATCCAGCTCCATCCACTTCGTGCTCGACAAATCTCATAGTTAAACATGGTATTTATGCAATGAAATTGACTAAACTTCCCTTCAGGGACACCACCTATGAAATCTCTAAGGTGAGAACTTGATTTTGATTGGGTGATGTTGGCCATATAGCTCCTATATGGTCATTAGTGATACAACTAAGATGATTTGAGAGCTACTGTTCGGTGTGTTGTATTGGGTGTGTGTGAGTTTTTTTTTTTTTTGGAAGGAGGGTGTGTGTGTTATAAAAAAAAAAAATAGAGCTATTGTTCGGGCTGGGCCAGGATTAGCCTCAATACAATCCAAACTCAACTTTGGGCCTAGCACTCAGTCTGAACCTAAACTAACTCATTACAAGAATGAGCGAGGTTTGAAAGTTGAAGCTTTAACCCTTGCAAGTCAGATGAGAAAAGTGAGAAAACTTGTTGATCTCATAGATAAAGTGAGGAAGAGAAAAATTGGGACTAGCATTTTTTATATTTTATTACAAAAAATGAGTGAGAGTATGAAAATAATAGAATGCGAATGAAACCCCAATCTTACATGGCGACCACAGCAAAACCCAATGGTGTTGTTTCTCTGGAGTCCTAACATTTTTAGGCAAATTATGGCTGCCGAACATCCCATGGCAGAAGAAGATAAGAGATTGCATTCAATATCAATTACCATGCACAATCCTTATTCTCCTTCTTTCAGGTTGAACAAACATACTAGGCCCGTTTGGCATCACTCCCAAGAAACAATTCTCTATTATCTGGAATAGAGAATTGTTCATTGGGAGTGATGCCAAATGGGCCCCTAGGTAACAATAGAGCATTAGCGCTCGTCTAATACAAGTACGACTCCTCAAGCTCGGGAAGTTTTCTGTTGTAAGTGCAAGTTTCAAACAATTTGCTTGTTAATTATATGTTCCTCAACGCAATTTTATTTATTTTTAAGATGTCTTGCAGTTCCCAGAAGAAGAAGGTATTGCAATTCAAGTATATATAAATTAATATCATTTTTTTTTTGTTGGAAGGGTATCAAGTAACACACACTCTAAACCAATGCACACAATCAAACCTAAGGATACCGCTAAAGTGTCATAAGAGTGAACCCACACACTCACTCCAAAAGGGCCTTACTAATGAAGGAGTTGTGGACCCTTAAACACCCCATGTTATACAGTATTCAACGGTGTTTGGTCGAGCTGGAACTTATTAACTGCTAATCAGATTTGGGCTTAGCCCAAAAAATATTAAAACAAAAGAGATCTGTATGAGTTCAGGCAGGGCCTTTGGCGGAATCCAGTAAAAACTCGATTTCAGGCCTAAACTTATCTCTCTACTTATTTAGGTTAGCCCCTCTTAATCCATTGTTGTCTATACTTAGTGGAAATGTGTTATTAGAAACGGTATCAGTAGTCAATGCGTTATTGACAAAAATGTTGTTTGGTTGATGCTCTCAAAAGACTAGATCTAATCTGATCCGTAGTTCGCTCCTCACGGCACCCCACGCGACGTTTCATCCCCCCTTTTCTGACCAAATGCCCTTTTAAACTGTGGTTAAAAATGTTGTTTGGTTGATGCTCTCAAAGGACTAGATCTATTCTGATCCGTAGTTCGCTCCTCACGGCACCCCACGAGGAGCGACATCTCATCCCCCTTTTCTCACCAAATGTCCTTTTAAACTGTGGTTAACTCTCTTTTATTCTAGTTAATAATTTTAACTATAATTTTATTTAAAAACCAATGTTAGAAATATGAATCCTAAGGATTAGTGAGTTTTAATCACAATTAAATAGATATACATAGCGAGAAAAAGGGAAAGGAGAAGCTCTGGCACCGTGGGAAGGAGCTAGGGGATTATTTTCCATATTTTCTAGCAAAAATTACGCCTCGCTCATTTTCTTTCCAGCTCATTTTGGAGTGGTGTAATTCATCATCTCCAAAACGCATTTACAGGCGGCCTTTACACGACATGTTTTGAGCAGCACATGTTAAATAAAGTACATCCAAACAGGTTTTTTTTTTTTTTTTGGGGGGGGTAAAAATCCAAAAGTGTCACTTTAAAGTTTAACCCGAATAGGGTCTCATAACAAGAATATGTTATGATTTCCAAGTCGAATAAAAGGCTTAGAAGGTAGAACTATTCTTAGTTATAAAATTGGGTGGGTAAAGCATAGTAATGTGGGCTAGCTATACCTTCCAAAAAACAAAAAAAAAGTGGGTTAGCTATGAAATGTTTTAGCTCTCAAAGTTAGCAGTCACATATCATAATAACCACTTGAGAAATGAATACTAAGGGCCCATCAAAACCAAGAACTTGAAGCAACAACGACATCGAATCTTGACTTTTGCAGATTAGTAATAAACGATCATCAAAACAAAACAAAATTATCTGCCATGATTGATCGCAGCCGTGAAATAGTTACATCTAAGATTGATTAGTGAAATACTTGAGGTTTTCTCTGGTTGGTGCTGGCAGTCTCCTTCTCCGGTTGATGCCGGCGAAGAGATCGTCAAGACCACTCTAAAGGCGCCACGTATCCCATTGCATACTTACTAAGTTGTTGGGTACATAATCCAAAGTCTTGGTAAGTTATTATAAGACATGTGGCGTCTTTGGATTGAGTGCTGGCAATCTCCTCCTCAACACCAACCGGAGAAGATACTGTGTCTTAGTAATTAGTAAAAATGATGCGTTGTGCAGCATAAGTAGTGTTGTAGCCAATTATCTGTTTGCTACAACTCAGATGACAAGGTGTGCATCTCTTTTGAGATGCTTCTTTTTGTAAAACTCTGCGATAGTAGATAGTAACTACTATCGAAAGTTCAGTCACCCAATTAAAAATCCAACAGTGCCAAAGTGCACTTGCTTTAAAATGTTAGGCCCCACTTGATGTTTAGTGTCGTTGAATTTTTATCCAGCAGCTGAGCTCTCCATTGTAGGTACTATACTATCGGGAGTTTTAAATCATTTCCCTCTTTTTAATAGTTTAAGTTGACAAGGAGAAGTCACTCACCTGTCATCAGTCACCACTACTAACCATAGATAAAGATGCCCTAGTAAAAAAAACAAAAGTGGCTTTTGGATTGAATTTTTTTAGCCAAAAATCAATTATAATAATATTGATTGTGTAGAAATTCGTGATAAATAATCATTTTTTCAAATAATAGTCATTTGGAGAATACGAAGTTGAGAGACTCACTTACGTATTATCCGAATACTATTATTTGAAAAAATGATTATTTGACCATTAATTTCTACACAATCAATTTTATCATAATTGATTTTTGGTCAAAAAAATCCGGTCCAAACACCCCCACAAAAGACTCTTACTAGGCCTACATATCTTGAATTGGGCTTTGGTAAGGTTCATAAGAGTCCATTGAATAGATGGGTTGGAGTTGAGTTGGGGTTGGGCCTGAAAGATTACGGAATTGGGTCTCACTTCTTTTTAATATGTAGAATGCTTAACAAGCAGCCTTAACTGCTTAGGGATGAGAAATTTGCTAAGGACACGACCAAATAGAATAAAAATTGACAGTACTTGGCACCTGCTTTCAAGAGTATACCACTACCATTGCTCTTAATGTCTCGCCCAAATCATACTATTGGTATCATTTAATAAACTCATTAGTCCCATCTCAAAGATGTCTTGTGCCAAAATATGACAATAAATGATACCAATAGTATGATTCAGAATGATTCAGAATTCGACGGTTGGATGTTAAAGTGAGTCCATTGATTGACACAACACAAACTAACTAGGTCAAGCATATGTTTCTAGGTTATTAGGTTGAATGTTGAAAAATCATTGATTTTTATAGCTTATGGAGGGTTTAGTGATCCCTTTAGCTTAATGTTGATAAACTAAGGTCAAATCAAATTGTCTAAAAACATTCAATCAGACTAATTTTTTTGCCACATCATCTTTTTTAGAGGAGTTGCTCACTAGAATTTCTATAACTTGTAATGAGCGCTTCCTAAAAACTTGACACGTGACAAATTATTTTGGAATCCGTTTGTTAGATGTTAAGATGAGTCCCTTCGAAAAACATGACAAAAAAAAAGATCAATTAGATATTTCCAGGCCATCCAATTGAAGACAGCAAATCAATGAATAGCCTAAATAGAGTCATGAACCCTAGACGATAATGTTGAAAAACTAAGGCTGAATCAATTTGATTTTTCATCACTTGTCTACTAATATTTGAGTTAACTTGCTACATGTCATCATTTTAAAATGGGTACTTAACCAGGACTTCTAAGTGAGTGCTGCCCATTAAAGCCTGTGTAAGTCTACAGGTACTCTCAAAGTATACTTTCAAATCTTAACCCTTAAATTCAATTATTCATAAATTAAAGGGTCAAGATTAAAGTTGTAGATAAGACAAAATAAGACAGGCTAAATCACACTTACTCTATGGATAGTTAGGACGGGAGTACTCATAGATTGACTCTTAAAATCCCCCTCTATATAAATATATTATTTTTTTACTAGACAAGTTCTAGCCCCAACTTCAGAGGTTACACTTTGGTAATAATAAGTAGGGGTGTATTCCAGGCAAGCTTGGTGAATTTTGAGCTTGGTTTGAACTTTGAACATTCTTAAGCTAAACTTAAAGGTTGATTCAAGCTCAAATGTTTAGGCTTTAGCTTGGCTTTGAACAAGCTTGCTCGAGCTCTGTTTGAGCTCAAACTTTATCCAAGTTGAGCCAAGCTTAGGTTGGCTTAAGTTTAATTTACGAAATTATTTTTTAAATTATATATAATTTTAATAAAAATATCAATTAATAAATTATAATAAAAAAAAACTACAGAAAATTAATAAATTCATATACGAAAATAAGTTTTAGAGTAATCCTTCACTCTAAAGAGTTAGGTAAGAGTTTCCACTTTTAACTTCTTAACTTTTTGGTTATTATTATCTCTTAAACTTATTTATTAAAAATTAAAAATTATTACAATATGCAATAAAACAAATTAAAAACATAATTTTGTATTAATATAAATAATATTACTAAAAATAATGTGTGTATAACTATAACTATAATATTTCAAGCCAGAGTCAAGCTCAAGCTAAACCAAGTCCTAAATAAGTTAAGCTTGAGTTGAGCCAAATCAAATAAGGTTTAAATAAGGTTTGAAAAGCTTGACTCATTCGAGTCCGAAATGTAGCTTGACTTGAGTGCACCCTAACAATAAGTTTCATTTGTTATTGTTATTTAAAATTTTTGTTTTGAACTTGTTCAATGAACTATAAGCAACACCACGTGTTTGCAGCTAGAGCTAGAGTTTGAAAAAAAAGTATGCATTTCCGTGTAGCCCATCGTCTAGAAAAAAAGAAAAAAAAACCATGGTTGCCACTTGCAAGTTTCACTATTATAAGAGGCAACCGAAAAGAATATTCTTCTCCCAATCACGCCATAAGAAAAGAAAAAGAAAATAAAATAAGAAAATCTCTCTCTCTAACCGTTTTCTGGAACACCGAACACCGGCTGTCGTTTCATCACTCACGCGTGGCCAAGAAAGAGCATCGAAGACGGTGATTTCTAACCTTTATTTCTTCGTTGAGATCGAAACCTTCCTTCTTCATCTCTTCAATCCGAAAAGAAGACGCAGACTCGTGCTAGCTTCGCCATTACTGTACTCTTTCTCTGAAACAGAAATCGATTTCGGGTATCTTTCCCATGTTTCTCTTACAGTTTAGAGTAATGCAGTAGACTCTTTTTTTTTTTCGTTTCCGATTGTTCTAAATCGGTTTGTTTCTCTTTGCCGAATCCTTTTCTACTTTAGTGACTCTGTGTTTTCTAACATTTGTTTGAATGGCTTTTCATTTTGCATTAGGAGTGTTCGAGTTCGTTTTCGAGATCGGTTCGAATTCGCGTTTTTCCTCTTTCGCGCGGTTTTACAAGCATTTTCAGTCATTTTTGCAAATTTCAATACAGCATAATCACTATTAGTTGAATATGAGCTTAAATTTCCTTATGATTGTGCCTTTTTCTGATTATTTTAACACAAAAATTCGTTTTTTCCTACTTTACAGTCATCATTCATGTAATTCTCCCTCCTTTTGAGAAGTTTTTTTCTTCTCTGGAAATGTTCTATATTCGGCTGTTGTGTTCGAGTTTTCTCACAGAAGGATAAAGTTCCGAATTTTCGTTACCTTCTATGTCTTGAGAACATGAGTTTGAAAGAGTCTTACTTTTATTAATATTAATTTTTTTTTGTGTTAGTATGAGTTTGGTTAGAGGGCAGGTGGAGAGTATATACAAATTTCTACCATCTCGGGAATGGAACCCGGTACCTCCCCCAAAGCATGAGATACACAACCACCGGGACAAAGCCTTGGTGTGTATCTATGTTTACTTCACTGATTCTATTTTAGTTTTCTTTCCCTTTTCGGTAAATTCGTTAGTTTTTATTTTCAGTAAAGCTTTACATGCATTGAATTTTGGTAAGGATGCAGTCCGACCCGTTCATCCATCCCGGGTCAGTAGAGATTTTGACATGTGGGATTAGGTCGGGTCGGTTTTCCTTGAGTTTATGTTCGGGTTGGACTTGGGGTAAGAGATCTCTACCTATTTATTAACGGATCGGGTTCAGCATGAGCGCGAGGTGGCGGCGGAAAATTGATTTTTAGGTGTGATTTTTTTTTTCTAAAAAAACTGTGCGAAACTATGATTCTTAAAATCGTTACCGTCTTGAGCTCTGTTAAACGCATTATGCGTTTGAACCATCATTCAATATTTGAAGATTTATTATGAAGGTTTATGATTTAGAATAATCCTGTTGATTTGATTTTAAGAGGACCTTTTCCAAATGATCAAGTTGTTTGTGTACAACATTTTACGCACTACTGAGAGGAACTAAATTCCGTCAATAACATTGAACATGAATAAACCCTTAAGAAAAAAGGGGATGGTTCATGCATTTTTTTTAATAACAGGTTCATGCATTTTCATTGTTTCAGTGAAAGAAGTTTCATTAGAACCAATTAATCATCCACATCTGTTTGTTTGAGAGAGAGAGAGAGAGAGAGAGAGAGAGATTTGGTGTTTTGGTTAAAGGGGATTTCAGGTACCACTAAAAAAAAGCAAGTATCTTTACTGTATGTGATCATGTTCTGGCAGATTTATTTCTTGTTTTAACGTTTTCTTGTTTTAGTGTTGTTCCTGTGTAAATGATAAATTTTACTTTTTGTCACAATTCCTTTTGTTCTATTCTCACAGTTTAATGATATCCTTTTTCTCTTTGTCCTTTTCTGTATTGGGGTTCAATTAGCTTCACAGCTCAATTTTTTTTCTTCTTCGGAGATAAGCAAGCTGGGTTAGGCTGACCAAAATATATATATATATATTTTGATAACTCGGGGTGTCCCAAACTCTTCGGGTCAGGACTAACTCCCCGAGAGTGTGATGAGAGCACACAACCCGCCACACCGGATAAGGCCAGAAAGTCCAGGTGGGACTGGCCTCAAAGGGGACTGAGAAATGGAACTCAGTATATGTTAGGAGTCAAATCCTCTACGGTGACAACTGGATTTGGCAAATCCGGTTATCACCCCTAGAGGTCACCAGGTGTCTCCTTTGACAACCCTTAACCGTGGGTAAGGTTCACCCATCCCTAAGGTTCACTCACCCATTTTTGGTTTTTTTTTTTTTTAATATTAATTCTTTTTTTTAAAATTAAAAACTGTTTTTAATATTAAAATCATAAAAATTCACAATATATACTTCTGTTGTCGTACCATTATGCCCCAGCAAAGACGGGAGGTATAATCTATCGTTTGCAAGAGACTCTTATATAGAGGCTTAAGCGAAGCCTTATAGAATGGTAAGAACAGCTACTGGAATTGATAAACTTTTGCAAGTAAGAGCATTATGAAACTCTGAAGGGTATACGGTTACTTTATCACCGACATAGTTATATGAAGAACATATGAAGTCAGCCAAACTATTTGTTTTCTCTGAACAATAAAAATATGAAATTGTTTTTGTTTTTTTTTCTGCAGTTGAGCTAGTACGTAGTAAGTGCATCAGCAATTCGAAATCCGTAAAAGATGTGGGAGAAGAGGGAAGAATTCAACCTCAAGAAGGTAATAGAGGAGTTTGAAACACTGACAAAGGATGCCGGGAGAGTTCAAAGAGAAACACTCCAGAAGATTTTGGAAGAGAATGGCGAGGCAGAGTACTTACAGAAATGGGGCCTCAATGGAAGAACCGACGTCGAGAGTTTCAAGGCTTGCGTTCCACTGGCTAGTCATAAGGATTTGGAAACTTACATTCAGAGAATCGCTGATGGCGATGCTTCCCCCATTCTCACTGGGAAACCAATAACAACAATCTCACTAAGGTGGTGTTTATTTTCCTCTCTATTACTTGAATGGCTTCTTATATACATATGCTATGGATTTCTTTAATTTTGAGAAAGAATGGTGTTTCTTGCAGCTCTGGCACTACACAGGGAAAGCCCAAGTATGTACCCTTCAATGAAGAATTGGTGAAAACTACAATGCAGATATTTCAAACATCCTTTGCTTTTAGAAATAGGTAACAAACTCCCTATTATGGAAAAGTTCTTCTGTTTTGTCATTTTACAGTCCTTTGAAATTTTTTTTTTTTTTTTACAAAGATCAACCTTTTATTAATGAAAGAAGAAATTACAGCAAACAGGGGGTATCAAAGCCTTACCCTTATTAAAAGCTAAGCATCAAAAGAAGCTCAGAATAATAAAAAGGACTTGAGAGGAAACAGTACCCCTCTAGAAATGCTCAATACTTCTACTCTGTAAAACTGACTGGGCCTTTTAACCTCTCTTTTTAGGTTTTGTTTGAGAATTGTATTTTGCTTGTGAAGTATCCTCAACTGCTCTTCTCTTTATATTTTTCTTTTAAACCACAAGCTGAAAGCTCTCCCCTCCCAGCTCTTTAACAGGAGTATCAACATTCAACACCCAGTTGCAATTTCTGGCCTAACATCTTGATATGTCTAATTGTGGAGAGTATCTATTAAAATTGTTGATATGCTTCCCTGAAACTTCAATTTTCTTTTTCCATCGACGAATCAAATGAGTCTTGCAATGTTTAGTAATAAGCCGTCTAATAGACCCACAGGCCATCAATCCCAATCATTCAATTGACTTGTATCAGTTTAAAATTGTCCTCCCTTTTAGTTTCATGGTGATTCCTACTAATTAGAAACGAAAAACTGTTCTGCAGAGAATTTCCTATTGGGAATGGAAAAGCCCTGCAGTTTATCTACAGCAGCAAGCAGTTCAAAACAAAAGGAGGTCTAACAGCCGGCACTGCCACTACAAATGTTTACCGTAGTTCACAGTTCAAGAATACAATGAAAGCAATCCATTCCCAATGTTGCAGTCCAGATGAAGTCATATTTGGACCTGACTTCCACCAATCCTTATATTGTCATCTCCTATGTGGGCTCATCTATAGGGATGAAGTCCAGTTTGTGTTTTCTACTTTTGCCCACAGCATTGTCCATGCATTCCGGACATTTGAACGAGACTGGGAAGTACTCTGTACCGATATCCGAAACGGGGTCCTGTCTAGCCGGGTCACTGTTCCCTCCATCCGAACTGCTATATCCGAAATACTCAAGCCAAACCCAGCATTGGCAGATTTGATACATAAGAAATGCTCAGGTTTAAGAAACTGGTATGGATTAATACCAGAGCTTTTTCCTCATGCCAAGTACGTATATGGGATCATGACTGGGTCGATGGGGCCTTATTTGAAAAAATTGAGTCATTATGCAGGGGGGCTACCCTTGTTGAGTGCTGACTATGGGTCTTCTGAAGGATGGATCGGGGCAAATGTCAATCCAGGATTGCCTCCCGAGTTGGCCACTTTTGCTGTGCTTCCTGATATTGGGTATTTTGAATTTATCCCTCTTAGGGACAAGACCGAGGATCCGGGAGTGGATAAGACTCAGGCTAATTTCCTCTGTACGGAGTCCGAGCCAGTTGGTCTGACTGAAGTGAAGGTCGGGGACGAGTATGAGATCATCATCACCAATTTTGCAGGTACCAAATCTATTTAGAGGGAGGAATTAAACTTGCCTAAGGATGGAGAACATGAAGAAGCCATGCTTCCTGCCTCTGCAGTCTGCCCTACATGAAGTTTGGCCACAGTAGGATCCTTCCAGTGGGGTCTCGACCCCCAATTCAACGACATTTGTACCTTTTGGACAGTGGAGGCGGGAAGAAGAGCTTACCATCCTGACACAAGTATTCCTCCATTCAATTCAGTCTCCTCTTTCAATTATTAGTCTGTTTCTCTGTAGTTTCACGAGTGAGATATACAATTACCTCCAACCCAGCTGGCTATGATACAAACATCTAATTTTTCTTTTTGATAATTGTAACCATGAGTGAAATGGTTACAAGAGTATGCAGTTGGGGTGATTTTTTTTACTAGGATTCCTATTAGCTATGACCCATTTAGATCTGATTGCCGACTCCTTGTGTGTTTGATAGGGCACAGGGGTTGAAAGAAGCTTTTTTTTTTCTTAAGAATGCTCCCCCCCAGGTTTTGCCGTGTCTTCCGTCAAATTGAAAGATCTCAATTTATGTGCCTTGGATGATTTTTCAAAAGATATCCCTAGTGCATCCCACTTGTTAAGGAAACATTATCCTTTCATGCGTTTCATGTGCATGCTACTAGTGTTAAAATAATAGTTGGTATCGTCCTTCTATGTTTATTGGCTTGAAATTTGTTTAATTATGATTTCTTTAGTTCCTTGCTTATATTTTTCAAGTTTTCGCATATCTTGAGTTTGTGAATTATGGTTCTTTAGTTCATTGTTTATATTTTTTCAAGTTCTTGTGTATCTTGAGATTGTAAATTATGTTTCTTTAGTTCCTTTCTTATATTTTTTCAAGTTCACATGAATCTTGAGTTTTCAACTGTTAGACCAGAAAACTGTTTTGTATTCTCTTCACATGGTCTGTATTGGAGCTTTATTTGTTTAATTAGATAGTTTCACTTCTTCTCTAAAAGAACGTACTTGACCAAGAAATTAGGTGTATAACTGTTGACATAGAATTTGCCAACTAAATGAATGGAAGACAACAAAAAAGGAACATAAAGTAAGTTTAGAAAATGGAAGGGAAATGAAAGTTTTGGCTTCTTACTGTTGTTTCAAAATGAATGGCTGAGTTTCCCTTTCCTGTATTTAGAACATACATATCTGCTTTGTTGATAGCAGCCTCATTAAAATGTAGGAGCAAAGGAAAACATCTTTCCATGGGTACTTTTTCTATTCATGAGAGCTGGAAAGGTATTATGGTAATTTTGTCGTATTCGTGGGGGGAATCTTTATTTTATATGGTCCATACTATCAAAATTAGTGAATATTGAATGAAGTATAGCTGGAAAGCTTGGGAAAGACAAAGGAGGAATAGGTAAATGCTTCATTGATGCTTTTGATTTAATGGGTACCATGTCTCGGAAACGTTTAAAGGAGACCGACCATGTAAAACAAAATTTTCTTTGGTTTTGGAGTAGAATCAAAACTAACTAGATTAATAATATTGCTAAAGGAAAATAATCACCTCCTTGGACGGGGACGCGAGGAGGTGCGTCTTGGGTCCCATTTTAATGTCATGTGTCCCTCTTTCGGCTCCATTTAAATGTGGTTAAGATTCACTAACCCTTAGGGTTCACCCATCTACCTTTGATTTTTAGAAAAATAAAATAAAATAAAATTTAATTAACCAAAAGAGTTAAAAATAAATTAACTAGAGTTCATGAGAGCGAGGAGCAATAGTTCGCTCCTCGCCAGTGGAGCGAACTATTGCTCTTTGGTAAAAGAATGTGTTGGGCATTGGGAACTTGATCCTTGAGAATCCATCTGTGAGTAATCCACAATGGTCTTTTCAACGCTAGACTCCAATGTTTGTCTTCTTTCCTTACACCTGTGCACATAAGCAAAAACATACGTATACATATTTATATATTACATACATATGGATGCACAATATGTTTATACATACATATGTACATTTGTATATATGCATGCACACATGCATTTCTAAGTGTAATTTTGTGGGTGTTGATATCACAAACCTGAGTTCAAGAATGAAACCTTTTTTGACCTTCTGACCACTAACCACCACTACCTGCTTGCCTTCCAGCTTGCATTCATTCAAATGGAAGGTATTCTGCCTTCCTTATCAACTACTCCAATGCTGTGCTTGCGTGCCCGTACAGTTCTTGGGGTTTTCTTAATTGGATTTTGAGTTTGTTACAAGTTAGGTTTATACCGGGTATATAATATAATATCCGGTCTAAGGTTTTCTATTTTGCAAAGAATTAAATTGTTTGAGAGGCTGTGAGAGAGTGATCTCTTTGCTTTGAACTTAGTGAAGGCGGCAACCGCTCCATCGTAGCCCACTTGGGTGAATAACATAAATCTTGTGTGTTTTTGTTTCTTATTTACTGGTTGATTACTGTCACCCCACAGTCCATAGAAGCATGTAGCACAAAGTATGGACATAAAACATGCATAAATACATATGTACAGATCAACATTATATGAACTATACTCAGCTTCAGCCCCCTGGCCCCATGCGGCTCCGCCCGTGTGTATGTATATTGTGAGAGAGAAATTGCACAAAATTGAAAATTTGATCACCATTTGTTATATTGACATGCAGGTTTATATCGGTACAGGCTAGGGGATGCGGTGAAGGTGATGGGTTTCCACAACTCGACCCCAGAGCTCCAATTTGTATGCAGAATGAATCTACTACTAACCATCAATATAGACAAGAACACTGAGAAAGACTTGCAGCTAGCAGTAGAAGAAGCAGGCAAGCTGTTAGTGGAAGAAAAGCTTGAGGTAGTTGACTTCACAAGCTATGTAGACTTATCTACGGACCCTGGCCACTATGTAATCTTCTGGGAGCTGAGCAGTACTGAGGCAAGCCAAGAGGTCTTAAATGAATGCTGCAATTGTTTAGATCGATCTTTCTTAGATGCTGGATACGTTGGCTCACGCAAGGTCAATGCCATTGGAGCTCTTGAGCTCCGGGTTCTCAAGACAGGAACGTTCCAGAAGATTCTAGATCATTACCTGGGCCTCGGTGCTGCTGTTAGCCAGTTCAAGACCCCACGATGCGTGGGGCCGTCAAACAACATGGTCTTACAAATCCTGTGTAATAATGTGGATCAGAGCTATTTTAGTTCTGCTTTTGGTTGAAGGACATTTTGGTTCTTTCCTTTCTGGAACGTAACATTACCTGGTTTTATGTTTGAGGCATTGATCTTCTTATCATATATATAGTTCACATGGAAGCCTGTGGGTTGTTTTAAGTTTTTTGGGCTAGATTTAGTTGATCTTTTGGAGTTATTTTCCAGAGGGGTCTTCCCTTGCCCATTCCGTATCGCACCTCTTCATCAATGAGATGTCGGATACACCATGCAACGAAGTAGAGCTACAAACGGAGCAAATTCGAAGCGCGGATTCGTATCCGATTACATATCCTCCATGCCCATTCGGTATCCGTATCCATCCCTTGCCCATTCCGTATCCAGAAGAGGCACCTCTCCAATGAAATGTTGGATACACCATGCGGCAAAGTAGAGCTATAAACGGAGCGAATGCATGCGTATTTGAGATCCAATGCGTATTTGAGATCCGAATTCGCTTAAATATCTGATGTATCTAAGATCCCAATTTGATTAAATATTTGATGGATAGTGAATTGATGGATAGTGAAATAGGGTATTCATTTGATCCGATGATTAAAATATTCAAATTCAGATAATAATCGATTTATTCAATTACTTAAAAAATTAAGAATGGGTCTAGGCCTCTAGGGTACTCCATATTCTTAGATTATGTAAAAAGTACATAATAATCTATATATTAAGAGAAATATATAGATGAGAATAGAAATAATAATGTAATATGCTTTAAATTATGTAAAAGATACATATTAATAAAGTTATTTTGGCCTTATAAATTTATAATGAATTATATATATAGTAATATATTATATAAGAATGAGTCTAGGTGTACTCCATATTCTTGCTCCTTTAAGCTATTCTTTAATAGCTTTAAATGTTTTTTTAAGGAGTAATTTTAGAATTACTTACTTTTGTAAATGATGTCATCTCGTAACATTATAGTCATTTATCTTCTTTAAAGAATAACTTAGATAAGGTGTAAAATAGGGAGTAATACTTCTAGGTGGACTCAGTATATATATTCGATCCGATATTTATCAAATTAGATATATTAATGTCTAACTTCGTATCTTATTATAAATATATAGCAAAATTACTATTAGCTCAGCTGGATGTAATTATCTAAACAAACATACTTAGATACATATAATATTCGTATCCGTCGATACTCCTACAACAAAGCTATGCCTTGCCAAGCCCCAGAACGGTCCCAAGGACTACATTATTTAAGGTATTTCGTAATGATCCATTTTGACCACAGACATTCTTTTCTTGTAATGTTCCAAAAGTGGGAGTGTACTCAAAAATAGTGCTTGGGCTTATAATAAAAATTTTAAGTTTCTCCCCTCTAATGGGCCTATAAATTAGGCCCAGATCTATTGTCGGAGATACCCAAAAGCTCATCAGGAAGGTGTCCAACCCTAAAGCTGTTTTTTTTTTTTAGATATAAAAAAAAACCCTAAAACTGTTTTATTTTTGTTTGAAATGATATCATGTAACTAGCACAAATCCCCGAGGGTGTAGCCCAGTGGTCACTTGGACGAACCGTAAACCTGGAGGTCTCGAGTTCGATTCCTAGCTTCCCTCACTAACGGTAACATGAGATGGGGGTATTCCCTATGTAGCCCATGAGATTAGTCTGAGCTTTCAAGGCTCAGGATATCCATATAAAAAAAAAAAACTAACACAAACTCTCTAAACACGACCTGAGGTAGCCGCTAAGGTGCCATAAGGGTAAGTCTAAGCCACCACTCTAAAAAGGCTTGTCTTAAGGAGGGTTGATGGCCCCTTATACACCTTTGCGAAGTCCACTTCCCAATCGACGTGGGACTAGGGGCGGACCCGGGGGGGATTGGCCATGGCCCCCCAAATTTTTTGTAATCTCCTCATAGGGTAGTATGAAATAGTGGGGCCCTCAAAATGTTTTAATTTTTTTACTATAGTTGGCCCCCCAAATTTGTCTTTTATAATATAGTGGCCCCCCAATCTTTTTTGTCATATATATAGTGCCCCCCAATGGAGTCCCGTCATGCCCTTGAGGTTAGCACATGTCCCTATTGACCCCTTAACTATGGTTAAAATTCACCACTCTTAGGGTTCACCTATGTACCCTTGGTTCTTAGAAAAAAATATTAATTTTTTTTTTTTAACGTTAGGACTTAGGATTTAGTGAATTTTAACTAGGGTACGAAAAGAAATTTGATACTTTTAAAAAAAAAAAAAACCAAGGATAAGTGTTTGATTCTTAACAATAGTCCAGGGATATTAATAGGGACATGTGGCGACCTCAAGGGCATTACAGATAAAAAAAAATTCTCAAAATAACCCCAAATTTTTTTTTTCTCGGGGGCTACGCCCCTGAACCCCCAACTTCCATACCCTCAAATCCATTATTTTTTTATACATGTATTTTGGCCTTCCAATGAAAGTATCTTGGCTCTGCTCCTGTGTGGGACTAAACCCATGATACACCCTAACGCATGCGGGAACAAAGCCATATTGGATTTTTTGGTTGAAATGATATCATGTAACTTACACACACCTAAAACTGTTGAATTGGCCTATTTGCACCTCCTAGCATCAAGGGATTTGGAAAACAGAAATCCGGAGTGTTGGTCTATACAGGGGTGTTTGGAGAAAGGATTAGGTCTGGCTGCGTAGACCTATCCCACCAAAAAATGCCTTAGTCCCTTGTCAGTTGTAGCAGGGGCTTAGAATCTGGGTTCTCTTCACTGGACGGATTGTCCCCACTCGATGGTTCTGGGTCCAAATACTGAATCCGATCATGTCGTTGCTGTATGACATAAGATGTCGTTGCTGTATGACATAAGAAGAAGATATATACACAAAGATATGCATGAATGAATACATATTATACATTTGATCTACGGGTCATGTCCGATATGGATCTGTCAGTTGGATTCAGATGTTGATCACCAAGTATAATGTCACATTAGGATCTGGATCAGAACCACATCCGACCCGTTTCATACCCCCCAAATGTTATGAATACTATAGCGGTATAGGATTAGAATTTCTCCCATCTAAACTGTCACATCTGGCCATCTGAAGTTTTGAACTAGTGGGGGCATCCCATCTAAGTTTTGAAGTAGTTGTAGGTGTAGATTACCTAACATAGGAAACAATTAATGATATTTAATTTAATAAAGACTATATGGTCATTATCCACTTTGTCACTTCAACTCATCGAATATAATTTATGAGCAAAGTCCCCTCCTCGGCCGAGGAAGGACTATTTCTCCTCATCCCTACAAAGCCCTTTTGAACTAGGGTTAACAAGTTTTAACTCTAGTGGTTATTTTCTTAACATTTATTTTTTCTAAAAACTAATGTTAGAAGCTTTGACCTGTTTGGGTGCATTCGTTTGGTGAGAAAATGAGAGAAATTTAAAAAAAGGTTCAGGATCCTCTCGAGTTGGAACCCCTAGAGGTCGCCACGTGTCTCCTTTGACACCCCTTAACCATGGGTAAGGTTCACCCACCCCAAGGGTTCACCCACCCCAAGGGTTCACTAACCCATCCTTGGTTTTTTTTTTATTAATTATTATTTTTTAAATAAAAAAATTATTTTTAATATTAAAAAACTCTAAAAACAGTTTTTTTAATTTAAAAAATAATAATTAATAAAAAAAAAAAAAAACCAAGGATGGGTTAGTGAACCCTAGGGGTGGGTGAACCTTATCCATGGTTAAGGGGTGTCAAAGGAGACACGTGGCGACCTCTAGGGGTTCCAACTCGAGAGATTCTTCGAGTTGAACTCGAGAGAATCCTGTGCCTTAAAAAAATTGAGTTTTCTTACACTTTTCTGGTATTTGGTTTGTAAGAAATACATTTTCATTTTCTTGCACTTTCTAAATAGGGACAAACTTTATCTCCAAAACTTCATCCATTGATGGTTGTTTTGTAAAAGAAATTTAGTTTATTTTATTTTCTTTCTCGCCAAATGAACACACTCAAAAGGTTAATAAATCTTAACCACACTTGAAAGAGTGAAAAAGGAACACATGACACAAAAAAAAGGGGCGAGAGGGTAAATCATCTCATCGTGCCGAGTAGGTGATTATTTTCCATAATATATACTGTATTTTAGAATATGAAATATATTTTCTTTTCTAATTACAGAACATGAGTTTATATTCAAAAACTACAACCACTACCACTGGCGCAACCAGGTTAGCAAATTGGTGACAAGGGCTTTTGGTAATTCCACAATCAAACCTTACTGATTGAGCAATCCTAGGTAGCCAAACAACAAATCAAGTTAGGTGACATAGATGTAATGGCACTTTGCAAGCGAAGTTAAACTTTATTTTAAGTAACTTGATAAGGTAAACCACATTAGTCTCCACTTTCTCAATCACGGACAAATTTAAAATCTAAAGAACAAATGGGTAGATCACATCTATTCCCATCATCATGTATGTTTGAGAATCACACCTTTTATGTTGACAAGAATATCTAATATTAGATTTATATGATCTTGGATCCAGATTACAATTCATATAATATAATTCTACTATTTTTTCTTTTTCTTAAATGGATGCTTCTGTCATTCTCTATATTTAGGCGCAAAACACTGTCTGGGTATCTAAGAAACTCTTCAACTTCATCATACACAGATGAGAAAAGGAGAAGAAGATGAAAAAGCTATAACTATTTGGGACTGTGGGAGCCTCTTATATGATTCATTCGAATTAGCTTCACTTAGTCATGTCATCGACCGCCATTTAATGGCCTTGCCGTCTCCTTGTGGATCGAGGCGGTTTACTAGCTGGTTCTCTAAGGATTCCGATGCAAGCCCACCGAGGTTATTGAACTTGGATGCCGGCCATGTGCCAAAGATCAAAGTGTTGTCTAAGATGGGGTCCTTGAATGAATTTGTAGGGAGTAACATGTGGAAAAGGAGGATGGATGGAGAGACGAAGGAGAAGCCCAAAAAGCTGAAGAGTGGATTTTATGGCTTCTGGAATCGTATTGGTTTATGGAGAAAATAGAGCTATAGATGAAGAAATCAGGGAAATTGGTACATAAAATATGGGAAATGTTCTCTAGTACTTGTTTTATTGTTTAATACAATATCTCTAAATCATATATGTATAATTTGAAACAAACTTTAATTGATTTCTTGGTCTTCTTGCTCTCTAATTATGTAAAATAGAGTTTGTCTCTATTTTCACTTTTATTTATCTTTTATTTTCTCATATCAGTTTGAGTCCACAATGATCACCGCAACTGCAACACGGTTGTTGGATAGTGTACGATTATATGTTCCGACATGCCCATGATCACTTTGGCGTAGTTTCTTGCTCTCCATCTCATCATTCAGAAACAACTTAGAATTTCTTCTTCTTCTTGAGTGATTATTTGTTTTCCCTTTTCATTTTCATCAGAAAACTGAGTAACAAATTGACCTTTCTTGAACATATGTTAGGAAATTGATGGCTTGAAAGCTAATAATTGAGTGGGATACGGGCTAACGACCATCTGAATCAACAGACTCTCGGAAACAAATGACCCGTGCAAGAAAGCTCCTTGTTTGACAAGCGCCATGTCTCTTATTAAACTTAATTGAGTCAACATTAAATTTAGATATTAATGCTTTAATTTTGATCCAATTAGGATTTCAAAAAAGCAAAAGAAAATACAAATAGTCAAATTGTTGAAGGAAAATCCATCGGTTGCAATCACATTGGCAGCAGATCACTTGATAAAGCTAGGACACCGAAGGGTGGTCAGGGCTCCCGCCCCAGGGTCCAAATGGGCTATCCTCAAGAGTTACCAAGTTTACTTGGATCCTTGCGAATAGCCATTTTAACCGATTAAGTGACCAAATTATGCTATTTTATATCTTATTAATCCTATTAAAAATAATATCAAACTACTGACTCGCAATTTTACCAACTTAGCAAGCTTGACCAGCCACCAAGGAAAGTAAAAACACTCGTCAATGACATCAGAGAAATATGTTTCATTGATTCTATGAATAGGAGTAAGCATGCTTACATAGAGTTGCATCTGTTAACACACACTGGCAAGGTTAAGAAACTGAAACCAAGATTAGTTTAGGAAAGAAAGAAACCTTTTAAGAGATGTACTAAAAATCACAAACGGTGATACAAATGAAGGATCAAGCCCTTAGGCTGTGTTTGTTTACGTGGAAAATGGGATGGAAACAACTTCCCTCCATTCTGAGGGGAAATTTTTTCCTTATGTATATGATGGAAAACATTTATTTTGGGGAAAACTCCTCTAAAAAAAACTGTTTTCCAAGACGACAAACACAAGAAAATAAACTTTTCCTCTTGAAATCATTTCCATGATCTGTTTTCCTTGCAAACAAACAAACCCTTTAGATTTTGTTCTCCTGTTAGCTAGGCTTTTCTTATCGCACTAAAAAAGAAAGAAAGAAACAAGGTAAAGAGAGACGAAGCTAGGATTCTCGATGAACTCCGATCAAACCTAACTTGAAATGTGGTCAGATTAGCTGGTTGCTAGACCAATGAGTTAATTAATTAGTTTGAGAAACTATAAATACAAGTCTCCCTAAGGAAAAAAAAAGGGGGTATTCTTCTCCAGTTGTAACCGGTTTTGCCAAAACCGGTTACACCCTTGAGGTGGCCACATGTCTCTTTTGACATATCTTAACTATGGTTAAATTCACTCACCCTTAAGGTTCACGCAACTATTTTTGGTTTTTAGAAAAAATAATAATTTTTTTTATTAACTGTGGTTAAAATTTACTAACTCCTAGGGTTAATTTTTAAAAAACCAAAGACAAGTGAGTGAGTCCTAAGGGTAGGTAAATCTTAACCACAATTAAGAGGTGTAAAAAGGGACATGTGGTGACCACAGGATTGTAATCGGTTTTGCCCAAAACCGATTACAACTGAAGAAGATCACCAGTAATAAATAAAAGCCTTCTATTTAACGTTAACGGGCTTTGAAGGGCCGGCCCCTCATTAAAGAGCCGAATTGACAGCCCTAATTAGAGCTATCGAAAATTAATGAGCAACGATTAGTACCCCTAGCCAAATCCATTTCGTCTCCTATAATTGAGGTTAAGCCTTTCTTTTTTTTTAATTTTAAAATTTTTAAAAAACAAGATTAAATGGATGAACCCTAAGGTGAGTGAATCTTTACCACAATTAGTGGGTTTTCCCCTAGACCAATGAGGACCGCATTCGGCTCAACTAAACATTTCTCAAAAGACACGGGTTCATCTTCAGTTGGTGCTAGTGAGGAGACGCCACTACCCACTCCCATGGCGTCACATACCTCATGTACACATACATCAATATGTACAAGGTGAATGTGGTCAGGGGCGGAGCCAGGAATTTTTCCTTGGGAGGCTGGAGTACTTGTATGAAGAAAATTTATGGGATTGTGGTATGGGGTGTTGGGGGCCCCGATAATTTTTTTTAGTGATGGGTCCATCGTGGTCATAAAATTCATTAATATTGCATTTCAAAAAGGGATCCATAAATAAGAAAATTAAACATGGGCCCTCCCTTTTGATAGAGTCGGTATATAAATAAATTTAAGAAAAATGCTTAACTTACCATGCAATTTCACTATGTAATGAAGTGCTGGTTTTTATTGCTTCTTGCCCACCTAGGGTTCATCTATTTAATCTTAGTTTTTAAGGGAATAAAAAAATAACTTTAAATTGATTAAGTTTAACCATGATTAAAGGGGATAAAGTCATCCGATTATGTAGTAAAATGCGGGGTGGACTAATCACTACAATAAAATATACTTTTATTTTTATATCATGGAGATAATTTTTTCACATGAGCAATTCATTTTTAGTGGAATGTGCGTGTCTCCCCTGCTTGACACATGTCCCTTTTAATACTTATTACCTATGGTTAAGATTCACTCACCCCTCAGGTTTATATATGTACCCTTGACTTCTATTACAAAATTAACTTCTAAGATAATAAATCTTTACTTGGATTAAAATGATTTATGTTAGAAAATTTTACATTTTTTTTGGGGCCACTATATACAAAATTTACATATTAAATATATATATATATATATATATATATATATATATATTAAATTTTCTACATACATTACATTACATTTTCAAAAAAAAAATTGGCCCTCTTACCCCCTTGTCCACCCCAAATGTGACGCCATAGAAATGGATGTTAGTGGTCTCCTCGCTGGAGATGATCCACGTCTTTCCAAAATTAATTTATCTTTTACGGAGGTGTTTAATGGTCGGCCGTCGGCATGATTGAATTTGAGGCTACCTACCATGCTGACCGAAAATCTTTCCTTTTTTTTTTTTGGTCACTGAAAATCTTTCCTTGATGACTTAACTGTTGATGGCGACTATGATTGAGGCAGCAGCGTCCTAATACTGAATAGCAATACCAGATCCTTCCTCTTTGTCTAACGAATCATTTTTAACTGGAATAACGTCCAAGCAGAACCCAAGTGAGTTGAGCCTGAGGATCGAGAAGCTGGGAAATCCTCCTAGTCGTGAAAACGATATCAATAATTGTAAAAGAAAAAAGGAAAAAGGAAAAAGGACATAGCAAATGAAGATTTCCAGTGTTCTTCGTCGATACAGCAATCTCACTAGGAGGGGAACCCTAATCTCTGCTAGTGGTGGGATTCTCAAGAAATTAGGGCTCGAGCGAGGGTTCTCTACCTGCTCAGAGGATCCAGAACTGAAAGACTTCTTAGATTATTTGGGGAATCTGAAGAACTACGAGAAATCTGGCGTGCCGAAAGGCGCTGGAACGGATTCAAGTGATGGGTTTGATCTGGGGAGAATGCATCGATTGATGGAACGACTCGGAAACCCTCAGTCCAGATTCAAGGTTTGAACCCTAATTCACTGTTTTCTTTGTCCTGATAAGTTTGGCCCTACTCGACGTTTTTTCTAAGAGAGATTGAGCAGTTTGAATAGACTGTGTTAAGGGTTTTGATTAGCGTTAGGGCTTAGAAGCAATGTTGGCAAAATCTGGAACTCGTACTGCTTGATTAGATTGAGTCACCGGATCGGTGCTAACTCGGATCAGTTTCAGTATAAAACAGCTGTATTTAGCATAATTCCGAGTTTCTGTTTTTTACAAGCTTAGTCAACTCAAATGAGTTCTCAGCTGAGCCAAAGTTGTGAAGCTATGTTTAGAAGCTCCGGAGATGACACCATTTGATGAAGGTTGCAAGTGAAAAACACCTTCATATTTTTAAAATCTATTCGACTTAGTCCGAGTCGTGTCTGACTCTGTGTGTCTGGATGAATTCACATTGAGTCTGAGGCGCTGGGTGGAATAATTAGAATCAGTTTAGCGTGTAGAGATGCAATTAAGTTAATTAGGATGACTATTTGAGTGGGTCCGCTACCCCAAAATGTCACGTTTGTGAATTAATGGTTGTAGAATTTCGAGCTTGCTAGACCATCCAGTCCAACACAAACCTTGAAACCCCTTTGCGGCAAACTGATTGACCTAGCTGTATCTCACCAGGGTAAAAATTATGGGCACTCTATTTTCCACTAGATAGTTCATTGTCCATGTTGTATTGAATTAATTAATTTGGTTGAATTTCTAGATCCTCATATCTGATCGATGTGTTCCTCAATTTTAGTTGGTTTGCGATGTATGGAGTACTTCATTATCTATATGCATATAAATGTAACTAACTGGTGTGGCAGTATTTATAGGCCGTGCACATAGCTGGGACCAAAGGAAAAGGATCCACTGCTGCATTCCTCTCCAGTATTTTAAGAGAAGAAGGGTATTCTGTTGGTTGTTATTCTAGGTACGATCTGATTACTGTGATGGTTTTTGAATTAATCTTCAAGGATTGAAATCTTAGCAACTATTTTGCATCAAGGAACATACCTTTCCTATATGATGATTTAAAAGCATAAGTTTCATTCTCTTCTTGCAGCCCACATATTTGGACTATCAGGGAACGTATTTCAATAGGGAAAAAAGGAGATCTAGTGTCCGCAAAGACATTGAATTGTCTTTTCCATCGGGTTAAAAAGGTTCTTGACCAATCCATAGAACTGGAAAATGGATCTATCAGCCATTTTGAGGTATTAATTAGTTTAAGACAATGCAGTGTCATTTTCTTTGATAAATAGTTGATTTTATTTACAAGAGAAAAACAAGTTCATGAATGGGATACAAACTACAGAGTCTCGGTGGACAATGCTAACTTATTCATCCCATCTCTTGCCAACAAGTTTTGAGCAACTCATTTTTCCATTGAGAAACATGATATGTAGAAGCCAGTAAGGTTGCCTATCGAAGCACTAAAAACATTTTGCTAAGCCACTTGAAAGCCTAAGTTGGGAATATGTAGCGTATTAAACTATTTGACCATCCTTCTTATTTTTTTTAATTTCTTCTGTTTTTCATATTTTTTTCAAACTATTGGAGCATTGTGGTCAAGATCAGCAACCACAATAAATTGAATTGGTATGTGAAATCATCTATTAAGATTCTCCCAGTTTGAAATTTTTTCGTCTCACAATTTAGTTCCGCACTTCTACTGCCATTTTCTTTTGTAATTTGAAGTCAGAGACTTTACTGAGGTATTTGGGTCTTGCATTTTCCTCGTGCATTCCATCAGTTAGATCTGGATATTCTCAAGTGGTGATAGTTTTCCCTTTTACTTGGGCATGAGCTAGATTCTAAGTCAGTCCATATGTCCTATATGCTACCATTTTGGTAACTTTCTTTACACTTACAAATAGAGAATGCACAGGTACTCACTGCTATGTCATTCACCCTATTTGCTCAAGAGAATGTTGATATTGCAGTTATCGAGGTTAAGTATTTTTCCCGTCTTAGTTCATGATTTCTTTGAAAAAATTGGTACTGGGTGTTACTTGAACTAATACAAGCTCGTTCTATGTGGCAGGCTGGTTTGGGGGGAGCACGCGATTCAACAAATGTCATTTGTAGCTCCAGACTTGCTGCATCAGTCATAACAACAATAGGTGAGGAGCATTTGGCTGCACTTGGGGGTTCCTTAGAAAGTATTGCGATGGCAAAATCAGGAATCATCAAACATGGCCGACCAGTTATGTTTTTTTCACTACAATTTCTTTTGCATATTTATAGGAATAGCATTATCGCTGAATCTCAGGATACTTTTTTTTTGATTGGTAACTAGAATCACATGATGAGAAAAGAAAAGGAAAATTACCTTAGTTACCAAGTCGTGGAGTGAAAATGAGAAGCGAAAGCGAGAAGCGGGAAGCGAAGCTCAAAAAATCCTTAGGAAACGGGAAGCGAGAAATAGATATAGGTGCATCATTCTCATTATGTTAGGATGACCAATTATACCTTAAATTTTATTTTATATGAGATATTAGTGAAGAAGAGGTGCCTTAGAGTCTTAGGTTTCAATTCAACAATATTTGCCTAGGATATATGTCGTAGGCTTTAGACTTAGGTCTATCCCATTACTTCCTAAAGAGAAAATTCATAACCCCTTGACCACTAAATGAGAAGCGAGTGGAAGCGAGTCTGGGAAACGAGCTTCTTGGGAAGCGAGCTTCCCACCTTGTACATAGCTTCCCGACAACTATGAAAATTACAAAGGAGGCTCCCTGATGGCAAGCAATAAAGGGGAAAAGAAACAGAAAAAATGCTTGCCATTCAGTCTTGTGTTTAGTTCTTGAAAGTATGACTTCACTAGTTTAGTTGGTAAAGTCTCTTGGCGTCGTTCCAGAGACCTGGGATTGAATCCCACCTATATCAGGGTTGGGGGAGGGCTACTCCTCATTGTGTAGCCCATAGGTCTATGTGGCCTCCATTGAACCAAAAAAAAAAGACTAGCTTTCAACTTGTGCATAAGCAAGGGAAACCTGTTTCTATATTATACGATGGATCCCTCCAAGTAGATTTTTTTGGTCAACCTGATTGGATAATCATAACTATCTAAATTTTTAACTTTTCTCTGGAATTTTGTCCATGTTCTATACTTCTATTGATGGTCAAAAGAATGTCAGATATTGAATGTCATGATCATCTGATCATGCTTGACCAACCCATCAATTGGTGGGTCCAGATCCCCCTGTGGTAAAAATGATTTTCTCAGTTTCGTCTTAACATATATGTCCTGTTTCTTTCTATATGTTTATATACCCTGTAATTTGTAATGAGATCTTTGTATCAGAATAGGGCATTTACGATGAGATGTTTATTATTTTGAAGGCCAAAAACTGGGAAGGTTTATTGCAAAATCACGTGTCTTACCTGTGCAGCGATCCTAGAATCTATATGTTTATAATATAATCTATTTACCAGTTTATCTAAACTAGTGAGTGGTTATTAAGGAAATTGATCCATGTTCTGAAAATTGTACCTTGAAGCGTCATTTATATAAAGAAAATCATTTGTGAATGTCGTTACACCACAAGGAATGCCTACCGATGACATAGTGTGTACTCGGAGAGATATAAAGGGAGGTTGGACCTATCATATGATGGATCCTGTCCAAGAGTTCTCTTACTCCAGATAGACCTAACCATTTGATATTATCTGTTAGACGGTTAGCATAAATATGCACGTGGTCCAGAAAATAAGCCTGTTGCAAGAATGATTACGATCGTCTGTCGGATCATTTTTTTTTTTACCATAGATCTCCTTGGGGGGGCCAAGAAAATGGTTAATCCCACTCCCTGAATCTGTGCCATATGTAATTCTCTGTCAGTGGTAATCTGTCCTCATGTCTCTATCTGATGGGTACCATAGATTTCCTCTGTTTTCTCTTATGCTTACTGTATGAAAAATATGCTTTGAAGCTCTTAGTTGGTCTCTCCTCTCTTTGTATCATGTTACAATAATCTACTGGATCACGTCCGATGTTATTTATTTTGAATTATTACTTATATAGGAAATATCCTTTATTTTGCCTTGTAATACTTATTTTGACTCCTTTAGTTGGTTGAACTTTTCAGTTGGTGCTTGGTGGGCCATTTCTTCCACACATTGAGCGCCTTCTCCGGGATAAAGCTTCTTCAATGAATTCGCATGTAGTATCGGCATCCGATCTGGGAAATAGAATCACCATAAAAGGCCTAGATAGAAACAATGGCAAACCTTGCCAAAATTGTGATATAGTGATTCAAGTGAAGAAGGACTTGCATCTGGTATGCACTCAAAGCATTCTTTTGATACCATAGACTTATTATTTTTCAAGGATGATTCAAGCATTCGATACAAATATCATGATATCTTAAGTGATTACTGATATGATGTTGTGTAGCCTTACTCCATAATTTTAAAGTTTTTATGAGTTTAAGAATTTTTTAAAATTAATTCATGCAGTTTATTGAATTATTGGATGTGAGACTGTGCATGCTTGGAATGCACCAGCTCCAAAATGCTGCAACTGCCACTTGTGCAGTGCTTTGCCTCCGTGATCAAGGTGAGGGCATATTTCTGCCTATCAGCCCTTGGTATTGATTTATACAATGGTGTACCGAAATAGTTTTCTTTCTGCTTTCAGTGTAACGCAGTTCAACTAATGTGGTTAAGTTCGCTTCAATAGGATTTGTGCCCAAGATTATTTACCTTCATTCTTGGTGAAATTGGTGCTTGTATTGGAATATGGACATTAGGCATTTTACCTGATTCTTTCCTAACGATAGTGACATTGGATTTTATGTATTGGGGAATCTGTCCTGTGTAATATACCTCTTCTTAATTATCAACAAAAGAAAAGGCAAAACGGATTACATAAACTAATAAATTAGTTTAATTTCGATTTCATCTTCATCTTCGAGTCTTTTACACAGTTTGTCATTAGTAACTTTCTTGTAGATGATCTCATCTTTGTGTCATGATATGTTTTTTAATACACTAGGATGGAGAATGTCTGAGGAATCCATTCGTGCTGGTTTAGAGAATACATATTTGCTTGGAAGAAGCCAATTTCTAACATCTGAGGAAGCTGGGGCTGTTGGACTACCTGGAGTAACAATACTGCTTGATGGAGGTTCTCTTCTAATATCGTCTTTGTTACTAATTCCTATTATTTCAAATGAGAAAATCAGGTCCCTATCTTGTAGATATAATTATTATCTGGTGGGGCCACTTACCTGCATTTGGGTCATGTGCTCTCCCTCCTAGGTTATATGTCTGACATCCAAAATAAACCTCATGCATCAATTGTAACTATTCAATATTTTGGATAATAGTAAAAATATGGAGAATACTGTAGGAAACTATCCTTTTTTATCAATACTGTAGGAAAATATCTTCAGATTGGATGGGGGTTTGATTTTTGGTGTAGATCTCTATCTGTATCATTTTTGGCCTTTCTCGAAATGAGTGAGGGGAAGGCCAAATTTTAATGTGGATGGAGGTGGTGAGGAAGGATTTGATAACGCACAATTTAACCGAAGCTATGACTTTGAATAGAACGTAATGGTGAAACAGGATTCATGTTGCCGACCCCAGTATATTTGCGATAAGGCTTTGATGATGATGATGATCTCCTAGGTCTCATTTCTCTTCATGCATGTCACTTATATGGCTATCACTGCAGCTTTAGAACTTTCCAGTCAGAATTTTGATTTATGTCTTGAAATATTTTCAGCCCACACCAAAGAATCTGCTAAAAGTTTAGCAGATACAATTCGGATGTCATACCCTGATGCCTCATTAGCTCTTGTGGTAGCAATGGCCAGTGACAAAGACCATTTAGCTTTTGCAAGAGAACTTCTTTCAGGTACGGCCATGCTTGCTTGTTTTAGGCATTGTCATAAATTTTCATCATGGAAACGAGGGAATTTTGAGGAGATTCTTGTACTTTTTCCTCTGAGGATTTTAACTTCATAATAAAATATGCCGGTACATATATATATATGTGTGTGTGTGTGTATTTATATTTATATTAGATTGGTATGTTGGGATATATATTTTGCTTGCTTATTCAGTTTAGGATTGACATTAATTTTGTTCAGGAAGCAAGTGAATTTTCAGGATTTTTTTGTGACTTTTTTCCCCCTTTAAGGATGTTAACTCCAAACTAAAATATGTTGGGAAAATTGTAGTTGAGTGAGGTATCTAAATTCTTAGAAGTTAAGTTTTTCATCATTTCTTAAAGTTTCAGGAAATGTTGTCTGATTGTCTGATTTTAAAAGTATGGCAGATATTTTCACAAGAGGTTTAACCTCTTGTTCACGCCTTTGATCACTAAACATTTCTGAAAGATGATGAATGAGAATAAAAGTTGGAAGCTGTAGTTTGTGATTCCTATGGTGTAGGACTGTGTGCGTGCACTTTGAGAAGGCACTAATTGAGATTTTTCCAAACTTCTCCAGGCAGACAAACAAAGGCTGTCTTTCTGACAGAAGTCAGCATTGCTGGAGAAAAATCTCGAATCACTGCAGCTTCCTTGTTAAAGGACACTTGGATCCAAGCTTCCACAGAAATGGGTATTGATACTTTGGACATTGGAACAAGAGGATATCAGAAGTTTCTCGAGGATCAATCATGTTTCTCTGCAGGGGAATTAAAAAGTAAAACCGTAATAGCTATTGGCGGTTCAGTAGATGATTCCATGAGGGTCGCATATAAGGTTCTCAGAGCGAGAACAGGGGATCATCAATCAGGTATCATTGTAGTCACCGGCTCTCTACACATTGTTTCATCGGTATTAGCTTCTATCCGGATGTAAGTTATATTTCCTACTATAGATCCAATTTGTGTAATGGTTTCTTTCCATATCATTCATTAGAATATTACGAGGTAAATGTGTTGCATTGTTGGAGCTAGCTGCATCATATACTATACCGCACATAGGGCCCTTAACTCATGGGTGTATGCCTTTCAATCAGCTGGCTGGGTCATAATTCAATGACTATCAGTTGGACAACCAAACTGCTGACCTCACTCTTGATTTGTAGTTCTAGATTGTGTAGTTGGGACTTAGGATAGCCATTCGAAAAGGCTTTTGGACCAATGACGATCTATTATTGAGAAGGACTACATAAACGAGGTGGTGATGATACAGAGGAGACCATCTGAAGTTTGATGATGCAACTGGATGCATCATATTTCTTTTTTTTTCAATAAAAAAACACCAGTGAGGGAGGAGGGTTAGGCAAGACCCTTACTTGTTTATTAGAACGCGAATTAGATCAATTGAAGGGGAGAGACATGAAGCCTTACCCCTAAACCAGCAAGCGATGAGGCAATAGAAAACTACTCCTTAATTCGAGTAGGTTTCCTAACCTCCCTCTCTAGTCATCCTTGAGAAGAATCAATTGTTGATGTGGTGTTAGCTGCTTTATTATTATTATTATTTCTCTTAGAAGTCACTTGATGCATCATATTTTGTTGTATTACTAGTAAGTTATTGTGAATAAGATCCTGAAGAATGTCGGGCATATCCACCGATCAATCATTCTTCACTATCCAATATACATAGCTCAGATTCTCTAGTGAAAAATCTAGCTGGTTCGATGAGAATAGCCATGAATGGTGGGTCCAGATGTTATTGTACATGCATTTCAACCAAAATAGTGTCGTTGCTTATAAGCCTGTTTAGATATTATCTATTAAGTTAAGTTATTGATGAAGCAATCCCTATACTCTTTGAGGGTTGAGGTTGGTCTCGGAATTGCAGGGAAAGTAAATTGGAGTCTCAATCAATCTCTTATGTTTCTTATTAGATAGTAAGCTAGCTTCCATTCTTTAAATAATTCCTATTCTTTTAACTTACTTGTATTACATAATCAGCCTGACATTGTCATCGTAATTTTTTTTTTGAAGCTAGTGATATTACTTTCATTCAAAGTGTGTTGATCGTGCATAGTGAAAACACATGATTTTTCACTGTATTTCACTAGTATTACTATCTACCATTCTAAGTCTCTTTATTTAAATCTCATACATGTTTTAGCTCTTAATTCTAATTGTTTTAAATACAGAACAGCTTATAATCTGTAAATGTCCTGTATTTCTGGAACTGTAGTAGATCATACTGTCACATTCATCATTGATTTAATTTGTTGAAATAAATGATTCAGTACTAATAATGTTTCGAATGCTTCAAAGAGCAATACCAGAATGAGGGCATGCTCGTCCTAATATCCATGATGTGTCATGTTCATTCGTCCGATTGGAAGGGTCAGAGGGAGGGAGGGAGGGAGGAGGGTGCCTTCATTCACACTCTGACCTACCCCTTCTCATCTATAATTCTATTCCTAGCCACAATTTTGTAAAAGTATGTCCACTACTAATCTACCTGCAAATGTGGAGAAATTCTAGATTGCTGTCTTCCTGGTTGGTTGCTAGCTGATCAGATGGTTTCAGTTAATCTTTTGGACTTGCCTGGCCCATCCTACTCGAGTTGAGGACTTGCTGTGCCTCAGTTGTAATGGGCTGGACTGATCCTGGGATCCATTTTCAGCCCAAAGCTAAGTTTCGGGCTGGATTTGGATTGACCCTAGCCAGCCTGAGGGCCCTGACCCAAGCTCTGTATTTATAATGTACTTGCAGTAATTATTTGTGAATGTATCTTATTCCAAAGCAGACACACATTGCAACACCATTGTACTCCCGATCTTGCTCTCGTAATGCGCTCCTCCTGACCCAATGCTATATATATATATACACTAGCTGGTGGCACGTGCGATGCACGCGAGAGCGAGGGGAAGGAGTTAACCACAATTAATAGGAGTTAAAAAAGATAAAAAAAGATATGTGTTAACCTGTAGGTGCAATTGAACTCTCCCTGAGTTCAATAGCGATTGGTTGTGATTCTATTTTTTAAATAGATAGATAAGCAAGGGGTAGTTTGGGAATTAAAGTAAATCATGAATCAAAGCTTTGTTTTATATGAGGGTTGTTTTATATGAGGGTTGTTTGGGAATTTTGGAAAAATCAGGCTATGCCTGCCTCTCCCATTATAATAGTATGGATATATATATATATATATATACATATATCACGAGAGCTTATTGAAAAATCATTCAGATCAGCATAAAAACCATCAAAAGTTTCATTGTCACTCATTCTCAAATTTTCAAATTTAGAAGTAAGCATTTGAAGTTTGGAGATCTTGACTGTTGTAGTCCTTTCATGGGTAAGTTTAAGAATGTCCCATGCATCCTTCGAAGTGTCACATTTAGAAATACGCCGAAATTCTTCGGGTGTGACAGCAGTGAAGATTACATTTAGATCCTTATTGTTCCATCTACAACTTTCAAGTTCTACAGTGGTCCAGTTAGTAGAAGGTTTAGGGATGGTTTGATTATCTATGGTCGTTGTTGGAGAGGTCCAACCTTGTTCAACAGAGATCCATACTCTCTCATCCAAGGATTTTAGAAAGGCTCTCATACGAGCTTTCCAATAGGAATAATTGTTCCCATCAAAAAATAGGGGACAAGAGATGGATCCTCCTTCTTTTTGGAGATTCATATTCACCGAATATAGAATGAGATCGCATTAATAAATTAGTGAACCCGCTCTGATACCAATTGAAAAATCACTCGGTGAACCTCAAATAAAATATTCGAGTTGAGAACTCACAAACCCAAGGGGGGATGCTAGCTTTCCCTATAATTCTTTCTACCATTTTTAAGATTTAATAATTAAATTATTAACTAAGGGAAAATAATAATCAAGTGTAGAAAAGGAAAACAAGCAAACCACAACACAAGGTTTTTTACGTGGAAACCCTTCCGGGAAAAACCACGGGACCTAGTCCAGCAAAGAAATATCACTAAGACAAAGTCAACAAGAACTTACAAGACTCGAACTTGGCTCCTTCGGACTCGACACTACGATCCTTCAGTTCTTAGTCCTCCACGCCTCGAAAAGTCATCACGTACCCGCAAGTCCCGTGATCAACCGCAGTCGCTCGTACTTCTCTTAGATCTCCACAACAACCACGATCCTTCTCGGATCGATCTCCTTCTACGAAGGCTCCGAATCACAAATACCGGCCAAAGACACACACGTGTCGGGATTGTCAAATTAATTTTCTAACAATCTCTAGAGGGATCTTAAAACCATGAAGATCACACAATGCAAGAGCTAAGAATAGAAAAGTTATTCTTGCATTCTCTAGAGAGGTTGTGAGAGGAGGGATTAACTATAATCAATGAAGAATAAAAGAAACCCTAGGAGAGAGTTCTCCAGCCTCTACTCTCACAAACTGATAAGATCTCCACGAATTAGGTCAATAGAATTCGTATTTATAGATTCCAAAGAGATTGCATGTGAATAGAACTCTTATTTAGCAAGGATGGATCTATCCATGATGTGGACGGATCTATCCATTGCCCACGGATCTATCCGTCATCACCAAGGATAGATCCTTCAAAGTCTATTCATGTAAGCACCGATCTATCCAAGTTAGCACCGATCTATCTTTCACACCAAGGATAGATCTATCTATATGTTGATCGATCTATCCGTCATTACCAAGGATAGATCCTTCAAAACATGAGTCTCTGGAAAAAATCCTCATACATATTTTTTCACTACCGATCTATCCAACATGGAGAAGGATAGATCCTTCATTCCATACTTAGCCAATTTCGAATATTTCCAATGACTTGAATACAATAACTTTTTTATGGAATTATACTAACCTCCTAGGTTGATAAAAAGGTATTCTAAGTCAAAAACCAACCTAGGTAATGGGTCACTAAGTCACTTACCTTCCTAGATCTGGAGGTGATAATTGATGTAGATTTCTTCTCTTTTCTTCGGCTTTTTGAAGCTTTACCAAGTATGACAAGTTGACTTAAAAATGACTCCACTTAGACTTACGTTTGGGTCACTAAGTCACTTACGTTCGGGTCACTAAGTCACTTACGTTCCTAGATCTGGAGGTGATACTTGATGTAGATTTCTTCTCTTTTCTTCGGCTTTTTGAAGCTTTACCAAGTATGACAAGTTGACTTAAAAATGACTCCACTTAGACTTACGTTTTGATACATAATTAGCCAAGATATTTTGGACTTACACTTATCATCCCTTGGATTCAAGTTCTCGAAAACCACATCTACCCACTGTTCACAAGAAGTCTTCTAAACATCGTAATCCATAGACTCACTTGAATTTGTTTGTTTGTATTTGAACAGTCTAATAGAGCTATTCTGGAGGCAACAGGGCGACCTTTTCGTTCATGGTGCGAACGTTTTTTTGAAATATTTGCTTAGTGCAATACTGAGTTTCATATACCTGGTACTATTGTTAGTATGTAGCAATCTGTTGTAATAGTTTTGCACTTTTATCCCGTCCCCTTAGCTATTATCCTTTGATAAGCAGTGTTATCTAGTGAGCACTGGGAAACGCTTAGACCCTCTGAGGCCAGGAGAGTGTCGTTATGTGGTCAAGAGCATGCACCAAACAAATATTTCAAAAAGACGTTCGCGCTATATATATATATATATATATATCACCTCTCTTGAAGATGAAATCTTTTTTATTATTTATTGGTGTTAGTCACCAATAGGGGTGTAAACGGAGCAAATTTGAAGCGGATATTACACTATTCGTATCCACTCCAATCATTAATATTTGTTATCTGAATCCACTCCGTTATCCGGCGGATAATAGAAAAAAACTTCCGTATCTGTATCCGCAGTATCCGATCGAATTCGGATATTATCCAAATTTGTCCGATTACATACAAGCTGAATTCGTCTGATTACAGTATTCGATGTTCATCCTATTACCTTCAAAACCCTAAAAATTCAAAATCCATTAGAAAAAAATTGAAAATAAAAACTAGGCAGATCCATTAGAAAAAAAACCCCTTACGGCCTTGCACCTTGGTTCATCCCCACCAGCCACCTACCTGGTTATTAAATTGAAATTAAAAACTAAAAAAAACAATGGTGGAAGATATGCACAGGTTTTTGCATATTGCATATGATATATATATATATACATATGCTTGTAGATGATCCAAAAAAGGAAAAGAAAAAATAATGGTTGAAGATATAAGGTTACACAGCAACACCTGCATTGGCAATGGACAATGGACCCTTTATACCTTGATCTCATACCCACTTGCCCCCTTATCATATCAATAGGTAGAAAGAAACCTCATTTAGATGAGGAGAAGAAACTCCATTCATGAGGAGAAGAAACCCCAAACGCCATACCTGTGTGAGAAACAACTCAACAAGTCTTCTCCACCCCAACCCTCTTTCACTTCTCCATTTAATTCACTCCTCCAACTCTCAACAACAGAGAATCTCAAACACAAAATATCAACACAAACAAGCTCTAAGCTCTCCTTTCTAGGGTTCCTCCAACAACCACCACAATCTCTCAACTGTACAGTCCAAGATCCAAGAGATCTTCATGCTTGCTCTCAGCTCCACCATGACCGAAGGCAAGATTGTCTCCTGGGTCAAATCAGAAGGTGATGTTTTATCCAAAGGCGAAAGCGTTGTAGTCGTCGAATCCGATAAAGCCAATATGGATGTCGAGACTTTCTATGACGGAATTCTCTCTGCAATTCGTTGTCGGAGAAGGTGAGACGATTGTGAGCACGGGTTTTGGGGAAACCCTGGTTTGATTTTCACGAGGTGAGTATAGAGTCGCCACCTATTCATTCAAAAGGGATAAGTCTCCGGGATTTGGATAAGGTCTTGGTATGCGATCAGAGATCAGGGTAAGAAGCTCGGTTAAGTCTGGGGAAGGGGTTAGGCACCCCGGCACTTCCATTTTTTAATGGTTCCCTACTTGCTAGGGTTAAATCAAATTAAGCTCAGTTTTAATCAAATGCCTATGTGTTTAAGATAATGCTAATGTAAGAAGGAGAAAATCCTAGATTAGGGTCGAATCTGTGTTGGGCTGCTTACATACTCACATTGGGGTGAGATCAGACCGAGCTTAATTCTGGCACATGAGCCCGTGCCAAGGCCAGAGGTGTGTGTGTGTGCACCAAGGGTGGATTAGGGTCTAGCCAGGAGGCTAGGGGTGGTTGACCAGGTTGGTCAACTGCTTGGTATTTGGGCCCAGTAGGCCAATGGGTAGTTCGGTAAACTAGAGTTTGGTCCCGGTAGGCCAAGATTGGGCCCGGTAGGCCAAGGGTGAGCCCGGTAGGCTAGGGTTTGGGCCCGATAGGCCAAGGGTGAGCCCGGTAGGCTAAGGGGTGAGGCCTGGTAAGCCGAGGGTGTCTTAACCAAGGGTTAGGGTTGCTAACCGGGGTTAAGAAAGTAATTAACCATGGTTAGGGGTTCTAACCATGATTAAAAAGTCTAATATCAATTTTTTTGGTCTTTTTGAATTTTTCTGATTTTTTTGGGATTTTTTATGATTTTTTTCGGCGGTCAAAGACTGCTTAACCGCGGTTAAGGTGGGGTGGTCACCATAGTTAAGGGTCTTAACCAGGGTTAAGTGACCAAGTGAGACCATTTTTGGACTTCTCATATTATTTTGAATTTTTTGAGCATTTTTCAGATTTTTTCTGGGTCCATGGGCTGCTTGACCATGGTTAAGGGTTAACCACACGTGGTTTTAACCATGGTTAAGGGGCCGACTAGGTCAAAAGTGGGCCCAGGGTCCATGGCAGGGCCTAGACTGGCCTCCTACCCGGTCTGGGCCCTCACAAATATCAGAAATTGCAAAAAACCCAAAATTTCCATCAAATTTTTAACCATAATTAATGTGAATTTAACCATGGTTAACAGGGGAATTGCGAGAATCCGAGACTAGTCTGATATGTGGGGAGTAATTTCAGCCCTTATGGGGCCCAAGGGGAGGCCGTTTGTGGGCCCCTCAAAGGCCCAAAGTTGCCATGTTGAAATTCACATAAAATGACAATTTCCCAAACAATATTTGTTTCAAACTTTACGGCGATTTTGCTGCTGATTGGCTCAACCCCTGGGGGATCCGAGACCATGTTCGCAAAGCCTGCTATGAGGGGAATAATTTGGGCCCTTGTGGGGCCCAAGAGAAGACCGTATGTGGGCCCCATGGGGGCCCAAAGTCGGCTAAATGGGCTGTTTGGCAGACTGTCAACTCGACTTTGGGGTCGATTTAACCGTGGTTAATGGCGGAATCAAGGGCTAAAATTCTACTGGGGGGTAGCCGGATATGTGGGGAGTCTAATCATGGCCTTGGTTTTAACCAAGGCCGGGTCTAACCATGGTTAAACCGCAGTTACAGGTGGCTGCTTGAAACGGGTTTTCCAGATTTTTAAAAAAAAAATAGACTCCTGTGGGGACTGTTGGGGCTGTGGGGGTTAACCATTGAGAGTCTAGGGAGGTTCCTCATGGGTTGAGGACCCCCCTAGATGTCTAAGGGAAGCCGCCAAGGTGGGGGGTGGTGTGCTTGTGGCCACGCTTCACGACTTAGCTACTAAAAAAACAAAAAAACAAAATGGGGACCCCTGTAATGGGACCAGGGGTCCCTTACAATGAGAATAGCAAAAAAAGAGGAAGGAAGGGGGTCGTATACCCTATGGCTTGGCTGCGACAGTGACGGATTCCCGGAGCGTGGCGGCTGCAGGCGATGGTGATGAGGCTGGGAAAGCCTAAGACGAGTCTGGTGAAGTCCCTGGGGTCTAAGGACTCCTAGAGAGGTTTAAGGAAGGTGGTTTTGGCAGAGCTTGGGTGTGGATAGGTTGTAAAAAAAATCTGTTCTTTTTGTTTGAACGCTGGGGATGGTGGTGAAATGTGGGAGCTTCTTTGAGGTGTGTGGGGACCTTTATAAGGGATATGATTCACTGGTGTAAAGTGGTGTAAAGGGGCAGAGGTTAAAGATGGGCGGTAGGAGCTCGGGCAGGGGGTTCTCTACTGTGTTTTGTTGTTTCTTTTTTTTTTCAAAAACCTCTTCCTAAAACGGTGGCTGCTGTGGGGTTAAAATAGGAGAGTTGGAGAGAGGAGGATGGATAAGGATGGACGAGGGAGAGGCGTGGGGGACAAGGCGGGAGTAGCAGGGGCAGACGCCAGGCGGCCAGGCGGGAGGACGGTCTGCATCGTCCCTTTGACAGGGACGATGAACAGTGCACGATATCTCTTTTTTTTTACTTCCTTTGGCTTCATAACACGGGTTGGGCCCAACCCGCATGTGGGCCATTGCCACATGGGGTTGGCACCCAATACAAACCCCTTTTTTTTTTTTGCTCTTTTTTTAAAAAAATATATATTTTTCAAAATATTTTTATTTATGTATTTATATTTTCAAAATTCTTTGTTTTTGTTTTATTTACCCTTTTCGGCCTAACCACCATACATGTGGGGAAGGCAAAAATGATTTTGCCACTCTAAGAGTTAACTCTCAAAATTTGAATTTTGAAAAGGGATATTGTGGGTCCCACTTGGATTGGGCTTAGTGGGCCCATGCTATGCTTGGGCCCAAACAAGGTTTTAATTTTTAATTTTTTTTAAATGGGCCTCGAGCCCGTGGATCATAGCCTAGGGCTTAAACTAGGGCTAGGGCTAGGTCTGGGTTAGGTCCAGGGTTTACCTAGGGTTAGACCTAGGGTTTAGCTAGGGTTCGCCTAGGGCAAAGTCTAAGGATTAGGTGCTACCTAGGGTTAAACTAGGGTTTGGTTTAGGGATTTCCTAGGGCTACCAAGGTTTGGCCAGAGATAACCATGGTTAATGGAGGTTAACCATGGTTAAACAGGGTATAAAAATTGGGTGCTTACAACGATGATTTCAGATGCAAGCAAATGGCGAGTGTGGCTAGGGTTTGAGCTGGAGAGGAGAGTTGGAGAGGAAACAGTAAAGAAGAAAGAATAAAAACAAAATGGATTAGGGATTTAGGGTTGGTTTTGTAACTTGTTAGTTAAGTCATGATATGAAATTACATTTTTAACCTTCTAAATTTTAAATTTTACATCAAGTGTAAGGATATGTAATTTTATATGTAAGGGTAGTTTCTAAATATATAATAATTTAATTTATATATAAATATACTAATAGGTCGGATATTTAGCGGAGCGGATATACCACTATCCGTATCCGCTTTGATTATTAAACGGATAACATTTTAGTCTCCGAATTCGCTCCGACGGATATTTATCTGACTATTCGGATACGGATTCGAATCAGATCTGGATGTTATCCGGATCTGTTTGCAGCCCTAGTCACCAATCTATAGCAGCTCTCTCTTTCTCTCTGTGCACATTTGACTATGTAGTCGAATGTCATGTCCACGTATCCCTTTTAACATCCCTTTAACTATGGGTAAGCTTATGAAAATTTAAGGTTAGTGTTTTCATTTTATTTTTTCTTCCTAAAATCAAGGTTAGATTGCTTAACCCTATGAGTGAGTGAGTTTTAACTAGAGATGATGGGTGTTAAAAAAGGGGGGGTATGGACCAATGAGTACTGCACATTTGGCAGTAAATTAAACATTTTTCTAAGTTTATTCATCTGAGTTGTTTAAACCATGGTTCAAAAACCCGAAAACTCGACTCGACTCGAAACTTAGCCGAGTCGAGTATCTCAGAAAACTAAAAAAAAAACTCAACTCGGTTCAACTTGGAATATATATGTAATAACTTGAAAAACTTGGATTAAAAGAACTCAAAGTACGCTAGTTTTACAGTCTCAAACTTAAAAATTAGGTTTAACAGAACTTATAATAGGTTGTCTTTGTAGACCCAAGAAAAATATGATGCAAAAATAGTGTAACGTTCTAGTGTAGGTTAAAAAAATGCAAAAAAAAAAAATACTCCTCTATGACTCGACCTAATCGGGCAAATCGAAAAACTCGGCTCGACTTGATCGAGTCACTCGAGTAACTCGGCAAATAGTATCTCATTCGAGTTTTGAGGTGATTCGACTCGAAATTCAATCGAGTCGAGTAATTTTGTTGGGTTACTCGGGTGATTCATCGAGTTTTCGAACTATGGTTTAAATTTTTAACTCTCATGTTTTTTTTTTTTGGGTGCGGTTATCATTTACCTACGGTAGTATGTTAGTACGAGTACATGTTAGCTGGGCAGTGGAGCTTTTGCAACCCGTACGCGGGGGATTGGATCCCAGACCTTCCTCGTTAAAGGCAACACCCATACCACTCACGCAAAAGGCGGGGGTAAAGCCCATGTATTAAGATATATGTAATGCTAAGTTTGGGTTTGCTGAGTCGGGCCAACTTAGGCTTAGTCTGAATTCAAAAAATTTAAATGAACTGTCAACTGATAGTGAGAGAACGAAATAAATACCAATGACTAGGCCTTGCTAGGCCCAAACTTTCCTAGGTGTGGCCTGCGTGATGACATGTTTGTTACAATTCATAGATTAACTCTGGCAAGATGACCCGCGGGGGGGGGGGGGAGCCTCCTAAGCTTGCCTAATGTCCTCTTTGACATCCATTAATTATGATTAACATTCACTCATTTCTAAAATTAAATAATCTAACCTTAGTTTGTAGAAAAAAAAAATACATTTTTAAAAATTTACCTTGCTTATGATTTACTTACTCATGTGGTCAAATTTTTTAAAAAACATTTTTTCTAAAAACTAAGATTAGATTATTTAATCACATGAATGAGTGAATCTTAACCAAGGTTTAATAAATGTCAAAAGGGACATTTGACAAGCTTAGGGGGTGTTTGGCATCGTTCTCGTAGAACGATTTCACGTTCCGGAACATAGCCGAGTATGAGAAACGCGTTTGGATGGGGTTATTTCTTCGACCAACGAGAGAAACTGAATAGCGCGGCACGATTTTCTCAGAACAAAAAAAAGTTACTTCTCGGAACAGCACGAAATGCACGCTAACTTGTTCCCGAAAAAAAGTAAAAAAGAAAAATGAGAATTCAGGTTTAGTGCTGAGCCGGGAACGACAAGAGAGGAGAACTAGCTCGTGAACCATCTCCGCGGTGATCAACTCTGGGAACAGCTCCGAACAACGACGACGACGAAGATCTTCACCTTCCAGATCTGCCAACAATGGTGAGATCATCAGCTTTTAGATCTCCTCTCTCTGAAACAGGAACTTGTGCAAGATCTACCAAGATCTGTTTTTTTTTTTTTTTTTTAGGGTTCTTTTATAGATTTATGAACGCTTTTTTTTCGAACAATTTTTTTTTTTCATTTCCTCTTCCTGATCTGTGAATTCATTTGGGGTTTCTCTTCCAGGTCATAACGTTATTTTTGGGGGGTGTGATGGAACTTTGACTTCATTTTATTACAATCTTGTTTTTCTTCTATTGTTTTGAAATTTTCTATAGGGGTGTAATGGAGCTCTGTTCTCCAAGGATTTCTTGTAATGAACCAACCCTTGGAATCGAATATGGGTCCAATAAAAGAAGAAAAACAGAAATTTGAAGGTTTTACCAGGTGGGGTTCTTGTGAATTGGAAGAACATGAGAAAACAGGTGGTTTTTGAGGTTCTAAAATCCATTGCGTGTCTCGAATCAGGCTGTGTCTCAATTCAGGCTAAAAAATGGGTTGTCTTCGGATGAGGTTATTGAGGTTCTAAATTCCATGTTTGTCCCAACTCAAGCTCTGTCTTTCTTCAAGTCCATTGCTCAACAGCCCAATATTGTCCACACCACAGAGTCCTGCAATTACATGCTTGAGCTCCTGAGAGTTTATAGTTAAATGAAAACCTTTTACTTGAGTTTTCTGTTAGATTGGTAGTAGTTGCATTGGTGGTAGTAGTAACTGTAGCTGTACTCAAAACTTTTAAGTAGGTGGTACACCTTTCATATCTTACCTCCATGTCCTCGTGTCCCTTTTAACATCCCTTTAACCCTGGTTAAGCTTAACTATATTAAAACTAAGATTTTGGTTTTTTATATAAAAAAAAATCATGGTTGGATTGCTTAACCCTAAGGGTGAGTGAATACTAACCACAGTAGGTAAGTATTTAAAATTGGAGCGTGGACCAATGAGGACCTAACTTCGGTTATAAAATGGGAACCCTAGGAACGTTTACTATTTTCCTCTAGATTTTTAGGGCAATTCTATGTTGGTTTTTTTAGATGATAAAAATAATGACGTGTGTGAGGGTCACAATCATAAATAGTACGATGATTCCAAATTATTTGTAGTTATATAAAAATGGTGAGAGTCAGGTAGTTAGAATAATGTTATTATGATTATGTTTTTTTTTTTTCATTCAAACGTAATTCTGCTGTTTCTGTTTCCTAGAAGAGAGTCAGGTTGATTGCATCTAAATGAGTTCTAAGAACAAAAACATTCCAACAAGAATCAGACTGTTCTAAGGAATATAATTGTTTCTGATCCGGAATGATGCCAAACGGGTCCTTAGGAACCAAGGTTAATAAATGTCAAAAGAGACATGTGACAAGGAGGTGTGTGTGCGCTACCTAACCCAACAAAATGTTGAATTAATGCAATCACTCTCTTATTTAAAACCTTCCCACGCGTCATTCAAAGAAGGAATGATGCGAGAGCAAAGGTTGGGCATCTGCCAGAGATAATCTGTTGCCAATTCTATGGCCCAATACTCCTTTAGACAAAATAGCGGGCAGGTGGAGCTGGATGGTCCTTAGTATTTACCTCATCGGCCTCTGATTGTCTCTGGCGAAGCCAGAAACTAGTCTTGGGGTTCATACATTGTGCCACAGTTGGCATAAAAATGGGGAGAAATCATTTTATTTTCTCTCCATGATTTTGACTTCTCTCCATTTGATATCTCTCCCCTTATTCTCACACATTTATCGCCACATGTCCTGTTATGTGTGGAGAAGTTACAATCATGGCCCATAATTTTAACTTCCATACGTATCCCCTATTCTATGGAACCCCGAGACAAGCCCTTTTTGGCTTCGCCAGAGACAATCGGGGGCCTCACCGGAAAAGAGACAGCCGAAACGTAATAAGCGTGGGAGTGGTGGGGACCACCAGGAGCGAGCGAAGCATCTAAATGTCAGACAGTCAGAGTGAGATTACGCGCCTCTTTCGCTTCTTTTCGCAACGGCCAAAACCAGGCTTTGGTCAGAAGGACAAAAGTAAAAAATAAATAATAGAAACAGAAAGCGAATAGTGAAAAGAGAAAATCGCCGATTTCCCTTTTTTTCCACCACCGACTATATCAAATCATGCTCTTTGCCACATCCCAACGGGTATATAAGAAAACAAGGGGAATTCTGTCCCAAAGTAGGTGTGTATTTAATTGTGTGTAGACTATTAGTCCCGCATCTTCCATAAATGATTGAGTCCATTCTTCTTAAGTACTCCCACTTTTATTTTCCTTTTTTAAGAGGGGTGTGGTTAAAGACTTAAAGTTGATATTAAAATCTAAGTGTGTGTCTAATACTTCACCAAAAAATAAGGGAGGAATTCTGGTGTCAGCTTTAGTCAAAGACTAGTCCATTTGGCATATGCAACATGGAACGCAGATCTTGTCCATCTTCATTATCCACTAATAGGGCGTGTTAGTGAGAGAGCAATAGTTTGCTCCACTGATAAGGAGTGAACTATTGCTCCTCACACTCACTAAGCCAACTCAACTTCCATGAATTTTAGTTAATTTTTTTACTCTTAGGAATCCTAGGAATGAGTGAATTTTAACCACAATTAAATGAAGTTAAAAAAGGGTGTGACATTAAAAGGAGACCCGAGATGCACCTTCTCGCGTCACCGGCCAAGGAAGTGATTACGTTTCTCCTCAATTTTTACTCCAAAATGAGAATAATTCTCAAAATTATTCTAGATCCTTCATCAGCCAAACATTACTCTTAGATTCTATTCATAGGAAATAAAGAATTGTTCTCTGGGAGTGATGTCAAACAACTCCTTAATATTCAGCAAAAAAATTGAATCATATTTGCTTAACAAAACAATTCTAGATATATATTTTTTTTTGGAGATTCCCTACAAGTGTCAAATGCTCGTTATATTATTACAATTAAAAATAACAATTATTATCATCATCACTACTTTATTTCAATATATTCAGGTCAACCATATGGATCATGTTATGGTATTCTATTACTCCAGTCTATATAACTTTGGTTGTGTTATTAAAACTTGTCATTAATTTCATCTTGTCATTTTTTAAAAAAAATTAGCCTTCACGTCATTTAAAAAAAAAAATTGCCTTCAACTTGAACCAATTTGCTTTCATATAGAGAAATTATTAGTAATTTTCGTTGAACAAATCAAACATAATGAACCCCATCTACATAATAAGGATTGATGAAAAAAAAAAGATGGATCACACCTAACAAAATACTTTTAAAGTTAAATGATTTGAGGAATGCAAAGGATAAATACTAGTAGCTCTCTTCAACATGTGTATTGTTTTTTTTTCTAGTACTTTTTAATTCAGTTAAATGAAATTGAAGTGATAGATGTTGAAGGTAATTTAACCATTGCCTTACACTCGAAAGAAATTAAAAAAAAAAGAGAAGGAAAGAAGAAGCAATGCACATGTCAGGTTGAGTAACATCTAAGGGAAGCATTCACCAATAATTTTGAGAGAAAAGTCAAGCGGCATCAATATTTCCTTACAAAAGTCTCTCTCTCTTACCTAATGTTAGTAGGCAAGGTTAGTGTTAGTAGCTAAGTGGAGCTACCATCAGTTACTCTTAGGTCACTCTTCTTAGTAATTGGAAATTGATCGCAAGACCTTTGAGAGGGGCACACCATATCAATGGTGCATGCCTATTCTCTCAATTATACATGTAAAACTCAATATGAGGGGATAGAGTACTAGCCCGAGTAGCAAAGTTTGAATTGTTTCCAAACTCTCGAGTTGAGCACAACACGTGTTGCTACCCTTCAACAAATTAAGATTGGACTTGTAAGTTGTAATCATCTCCAGCTGTGACACTGCCACGTGTCCCTTTGGACACCTCCTAATTGTAGTTGAGATTTATCTACTCTTATGGTTCACCCATCTATTCTTAGTTCCTTAAAAAACATTAACCCTAAGAGTTAGTAAATTTTAGTTGGAGTTAAATTTCTTTTTCTAAAAACCAAGGATATATGGATAAATCTTAATGACAGTTAAGGGGTGTCAAAAGACACATGTGACAACGTCAAAGGCGTAACGAGACTCCAACGAATCTGGTTACAACTGGAGAGATTCATGAGTCATTAAGACTTGTTTGGCATGAGATTGTAGATGCCGGAAAAAATGGTCTCTGGCTCCACACATCACCACACATCAACGGACATGTGGTGATAAAAAAAGATGAGATATCAAGTGGGGAGAAGTCAAAAACATGGGGGAGAAAATGAAATGACTTCTCCCTCTTTTTATCGCCACATTTCAGATGTGTGGGAATGAAGAGATCATTTTCTGGCATTTGCAAGAGACAATTCCATTACGATTTAAAAAAAAAAAAAAAAAGTTATTGTCTCAATTAATGTTATCTGGTTCGTCGGTTTGCTCGGTTCAAATCGAGTTCACGGTTTGCAGTTCGCCACTCTAGAGTTAACCCGATTCGTTAGGGTAAGGATGAGATAATTCGTTTTTCAGTTTGCTTGAGTTCTTTAGTTTGGTTGTTAGCTACTTAAGCATGTAAAACAAAAATATATATTTTTATATTATATTATAAAAATAATTTTTTTTTTTTGGGAAATTCGGGTGTCCCCAACGCTTTGGGTCAGAACTAATCCCCGAGGGTGCGACGTGAGGTAAGTCCGGGTAAACCCGTGCGGGATTGGCCCTAAAGGGGGAGTGAGAAATGGAACCCAGGATCTTCTATATATTTTAAGCATGCAAACAATATATTACAAATACTCATTAGAAAAATAATTTTTTTAAAAAATACATTTTTTTTTTTATAAACGATTTGTAAATTCAAAATATAATTTGACGAACTTAAAGAAAATTTCCCTAAATTTAAATAAAAAATTTGACAAACTAAGATAGTTTTAAAACAACTATATGGTTCATTCAACCACAAATCAGTTCGGGTTGGTAGTTGGTTCGCTATAACACGTAGAAACTTGGTAACCCTGATCTCAATCTTTTTATTTTGTAACCCTAGTCTCAAATCTTTTTTTTTTGGTCTCAATCCGAACTGAACCACAAATCAGTTCGGGTTCGCAGTCGGTTCGCTATAACATGTAGGAACTTGGTAAGAGCATTCCTAACAGCCTCACCAAAATAACTTTTTGGTTATTTTGGTGAGCCAAAAGACTAAAAAGATGTTAAAATGAGTCCTAGCAGCCTCAACAAAATGAAGAAATCGGTTTGGTGAGTACTGTAGACTCACCAAAGTTAAATCTTCTAACCCTTGGGCCCACACAAATAATAAAATAAGGTTTTTCTCTCTCCCTTTCTTTTTTGTAGTCCCACACAAACAATAAAATAATATTTTTTTCTCTTTTTTTTTTTTCTGTTTTCCCACACAAATGATAAAATATTGCTTCTCTCTCCTCTTCACTAAAACCACTTTTTGTGGGTTTTGACTATTTTGGTGAGTGAAATTTAGTGAGGCTGCTAGGAATGCTCAAACCCTGGTCTCGATCTTACTTTAAATGTAAGTGGAAAAATAGTGACACATGTTACTACCGTGTAGGTAGTTTAGAAGATTGCGACTGGGTTAGCATTTCTTTTTCGGTTGAAGGTAACAACACCAGAAGGTGAAGGCCAGCATTTCTCACCTCTCAATATACCAGATGTATATGCATGGTCAGCGATTATTTGTCTAGAAATCGCCGTTAAATCTTTCGCTTTCCCTTTTTTTCTTTTTCTTTTACTCTTTAACTTTATTTACTTTTTTCTACGTTGGAAATCGATCCCACTGATTCCCCCTCCAAACTTTTCCTTTTATCAGGAATTCAGCGATTCAGCACTTTTAAGAGCTTTTCTCACCTATCATCCATCTTTCTCTCTGTCAAGTCTGAACTGAGAAAAAAAAAGAAAAAGAAAATTTGTTTTTTTTTTTTCCCTCTTGTGAAACGAGGAAAGTGTAAGTGAGTTGCAGAAGCTCTGGTTTCTTAGCAGAGAAGCTTGAAGTAGTAATTGAGCGTTTTATGATTTCTAGGGTTTGGCTCTCGTTTCCAAGTAGAATGTCGTGAGTGCGATTACTTTATTTTTGTTTAACCAATATTTTAGAAAGAAAAAAAAAAATCACGTTTGTTTGAGTGTTTAAAGGTGGTGTTTTGACGCAGATTTAATAAACCGAAAGGAGAAATCTTTGTTTCTTTTTAGGGTCTCAAGGTTTTATTTTTCTATATAAAAATGGTGGATTTCTAGGGTGTTTTTGCTTCTTCAAGCTTTCTTAGGAGTTCAATTCGTTTCCTGGTTCTGTTTCGGCTTTTATTTTGTTTTGGATTCCTAAAAATGGCGGAAGGAGCGAAAGTTCGAGTTGTTCGTTGCCCTAAGTGCGACAATCTTTTACCAGAACTCCCAGATTATCCTCTCTATCAATGTGGTGGATGTGGTGCTGTTCTTCGAGGTAGGCAATCTTTAATCTTCTCCCCTGTTGCTTTCTCAATTTTATTTTTTTGTGTGTGTTTTCCAGTAGATTTGATAGTAGAATTCTGGTTTTTATAATCAGCAAAAAATAAAACACCTGCAAATGAAGGGTCGTCCGAGAAATCTGATGAAGAGAAGGCTAGGGGGGGTTCTGAGAAATTGGAGACTTTCTCTGAGAAAGGAGGTGTTAACTTGAGTGATGCTTCCGAGACAGATAAGGAGAGCAATGGGGTCGAGTGTGGTAGGAGAAGGGAGAGAGTCTTGCCGGAAATAGGGGCTAATTTGAATTGTAGTTCTTCTTCGCCTGGAACTGAAAATAGGGAGGTTTTGACTGATTATAATGGAGTTAGGGAGGTAGAGACCATCAGTTCACTGTGTGACCAAAGGATTGTAGAGAAGGAAGTTGGGCATTCTGGTAAATATAGGCCTTCGTCCAAAGCTCCCGTTGATAACTGGGTTCTTGGAAATGATCATAAAATTGACAAGAACAAGGCTGAATTGGCTAAAGCAAACATGGAAAAAGAATTTGAAGACATCACACCCCAAATTGGAAATGCGAGCGGGTCTCGGAAATCTGGGAAAATTCCAGATTGGCAGTCTGCAGAAAGAGACGGGATGGCGGCATGTCGGAGAAACTCCAGAGCTGTTGTTGAAGGTGTGAGAATTCCAAATTCCCTCTACCCCGATGAAGGCCCGTCGAATTATCACCCAGGTTCTTCCTATGGCAATGGCAATGGCAAGCCGATAATGAATCAGAGCAACCTAGATGGGCCCAATAGAGTTGGGTACCTTGAACAAGATCGAGCCGAGCTCCTGAGAAAGCTGGATGAGCTGAAGGATCAACTTAGTAGATCTTGTGATGTGGCAGACAGATCCAAAGAAAGGGTTCCTATCAATCAGGTGATGGTTCCTCCGGATCCTTATAGTGGCCGTAATACTTGGTTACCAGATGGATCATCAAATAGGGCTTCCATGCAGTCTTTTGCCCAAGATAACCATGTCCCGAGACCCCCTTATTTCAATCATAGCCAAGAACCCGTTCCTATAATGAATATGCATGATAGGGATATGCAAAACATTTATCCTCCAATTCACACCCCAAATCAGATCCCAGGATATGGGGATCCTTTTGGCTCCCAGATGCTCAAGAGAGCTTCACACCAACCACCCCATCAATACCCGCAACGACCATCTCACGAATATTTCTCTGGACATTACATGGATGTCAATCCAGATCCTCTTGCTTCATACCCACAAAATACCTTCTTTCACCAGCCTGCATGCTCTTGTTTACACTGCTACAACAAACATTGGCAAGTTCCTACACAAGTCCCACCTTCCACTTTCCGCAATAGAGGGTTCCTAGATGCCCCAATCAATCCCATGTACTACCATCTTGAAAATCCTGCAACATACGGCCCACAGGTGTATAATCCTAGAGGTACCAATCCTCCCCCACTGCATTCTCATGAACAACAGCGCCACACAAGAAGGCCTAGCAACCTTGATTCAGAAATTGGTGGTTTATATCAGTGCCGTTCACGTAAGGTGTTGCTAGCCAATAGGTATGGACGGCGTTGCCAACCAACAGCCGGTGGTGCCCCATTTATAACATGCTATAATTGCTTTGAATTGCTGAAACTGCCTAGGAAAGTTCTGCTGATGGAGAAGAATCAACAGAAACTGCGATGTGGGGCCTGCTCTACCGTAATCTCATTTGCAGTTGAGAACAAGAGGCTTGTTATTTCTGTTCCTGCACAGACCACCGAAGCTCGTCTGGAGGTTGATGATGGCTCTGGTGAGGCTGTGACCGAAGGTCTGCTACATTCTCATGGTTATGCAAAACGGGGTAGCATGAACTCCTCTGATGATTATGATAATTCTGGTTATAACTTTCAGTCAATTGATACCGAACCCATTTTATTGTCAAAGGACCAGAGGTTGAACTTATGTGAGTCTCAGAATATGCGGGGCTTTCTTTCTTCGTATTCCAGTACCTCTGAGGACGAGGAAAGCCCAGATAGTGTAATTGCCCAGAGAGAAGTGTCCAAGTCTGCAGAGCTTCCCCTGAGAGCCAATGGGACTCCGCCACTTCCAGGTTCACCCATCCACGAGCATTTTGATTATTCTTCTTCTAACCATGCCGTGCTCAGATCTGGGAAGGGAAACAGGAGTAAACGCTCAGATCAAGAAAAGGGAATCCCGAACAATGGCACCTCTAGACAAAATTCTGTCAAAGATGAATCAGTGGCAACTGAGATGGATGTTTCATTCAACGAATATTCAAATACTTGTTTCTCTCAAGATTCTGAGGAGGTGAGCAAAGAAGAACACCGACAAAGGATCAGCAAAGGGGGTGAATCATTCTTTGCGGGCCTCATCAAGAAGAGCTTTAGGGACTTATCTAGATCTAATCAAAAAGTGGAGAACGACGGAATTAATGTTTCCATTAATGGGCAGTCTATACCAGATCATTTGGTAAAGAAGGCTGAAAAGCAAGCCGGACCAATCCATCCTGGACAATACTGGTAAATGCAAACACTGTCTCACCAGATACATTATTTTCCCTTCTAAGCATGCATGCCTTAGGTTATGTGGATGTGTTCTGTACAGTGTTATATTGTTATCGTTAGAGTATCACATTACCCAGTTGTTCTAAGTTCTACCTCAAGGATACTAATGGTTTGGTTGTTGTCTATTTGCCTTAACTAGGTATGATTTTCGAGCTGGATTCTGGGGTGTGATGGGCAAGCCTTGTCTAGGCATAATTCCTGTGAGATCAACTAATCTTTAGACGAATATAGTCTGAGTTTTTGGTGATAGAGCTTTATACGCCCTAATATATTGATGGAACATTGTAATGTCTTGCAGCCATCTATTGAAGAATTCAATTATCCCATGCCGAAGAATTGTGCTGCTGGAAATACTGGTGTTCTCGTAAACGGGAGAGAGCTTCATCAGAGAGATTTGAATTTACTAGGTAGCAGAGGACTCCCAACTACCAGAGATAAATCTTATAGTATTGAGATTTCCGGGAGAGTTTGGGATGATGACTCTGGTGAAGAGCTAGATAGCCTTGGCAAACTTGCCCCAACGTAAGTTTCAACACTCTCTGAAATAGATGATGTTTCTCTATATATTTTCCATTTTTCTAATCATCAATAAGGGGAATGCAGATATTAAATTCCATTTTATTTTTCCTCTTATTATTTTTGTTGACTCGCCACACCAGTATATAGTAGGATTATTTGTGTAAAGATTGGAATATGGGAATAAATCATTTTCCCTGCTTCTGTTGTACACGTCTCACATGAGGGGGTTGAGACGCAAGTTTTGATTGCTCCTGCATGGGAGATCTGCAGACCGAAAATAAACCTGTTCACTTTACTCTAACCATGCTAACTAGTAGTCTTTTTGTACAGCAAGACCAGAGTAAAGATCAGACTGTTATGATCATCCAATCATGTGGCCTATGAGATATTTTGGCTATGAACATGTTTTAATGGTGGGTTACCACCCTTGCACATGTGTGCCACGTGAAAATTCCTGTCCTGATTCAGGCTGTCCTTGTAAAACATATCATTACATTCTCATTATTTATCTTATCTGATCAAATCAAAGACAGAATAAGAAGACCTCAAGAACAAGAGTTTCCATTGTTCTCTTCTCTATGAACATTAGCATTTGAAAATGCCTCATCTTAATTGAGATATAGAATCCCATTGAACACATAAGGCAACCCCATAGGTAGTCCTTTCCATGTTTTCTTGATTGTATGTAATTAGCTACACTGGACAGCTACTACAATCTTCACACAATGTTGCTCGGTTCTGAAGCCTCTTGCCAGAGTTGCCAGAGTCTCTTCATATGGACTAGTGTACCCTAGGGTTGATGCCAAAGGTAATTTCAAGGCACCTTTGGAGGAATCCTTAACTTAGTGTCCTTCCAGACTTCACAATGTGCTCTGATTGTGGGGAGAGATGTTGGCTTTTGTTAATTATCAAACTTAATCTAAATTTATGGAAAATATTGTTACATCTTCTAGATGTAAAACCATGTCATGGAACAAGCTCAGTAACTTGGACACTGAAATGTTTGTCAGTGTCAGACACAAATACAGAGCGTGAACAAGCCCCGGTAATTTGCATATTTATCCTGTTGCACTGATATTGAGTGTCCTGTTAGGGGCTCTAAGAAAAGCCATTCAAAGCTGTAGATAATTTAAAAGTATTTTTTTTTTTGTTCACATTTTCAAATGGACAGGTTTGGTGGTGTATTATCAGGTTAAGAAACTTTTTTTGTCACAATTTATGTTTTAAAATCTGTATCAATTCAAAACTCTCTCTCTCCTCAGTAACTTGTCCAATTAAATTACGTGCTTACTGTCTGTTTAATGTGTGTTGTTTCTTTTCCTTATCTTTGGGTAGCACTTATAATCTACACATGCATATGCATAATCATATAATTGTCTTATGATCCCAAAAAAACATAAATAGTATCACAATAAAATATATTGATGCGGACATAGCCTTATGCATACATGTGCGTGTGTTCTCATAACTATCACAAATACATCAAATGTTCTTCTCTTTAACAAATCATGCATTTGTCTACCAGGTTATATGGTGTGTAGTTTCCAGTACTTTGGATCCACAATCTTAAAATTGTGTGATGTAAGCAATTCACTTTTCTGTTGTTTACATCTGCATGGCTCAAACCCAGGGTTTCGGGTTTACGAATTTGGGATCTTTGCGATCATCTAGTTTGGAAGTATGCGATATATTTGATTTTTCTATTTCAAGTATAGGAGTTACCGTATTATCCCAGTGAAGGAAAATCAGTAGGAAACAAAATCTACTTCAAAACCAATAAATTTATGTTACCATATTAATGCATATTGATTTTTAAAAATTTTGAACAGAGTTGAGAGGGTAAAGCATGGATTTGGAATGCGAGTTCCAAGAGTGACTGCCTAAGAATGTCCTTGCTGGGTTCAGAAGTGCTCAAGTTGCCGTTGACGCCAGTGAAGATGTTCATCTGCTCACATTTACTGAAGGGCAGTCCAGGTTAAAATTCTCTTATTATCATCTCGTTTTGATTTGTGGGAGGTAATGTTGTTGTATCGATGCAAAGTCGAAACATGCTTCTAATGAGTTAACTGTATCTTGTCTTCCTGTATTACACCTGTAATTTTTCCTAAATATGAATGAATCTGTATACTGTGTGACTTCTTGGTTGTGAACTGAGTTTAGGCCATCTAGTTTATCAGGTATGTCAAACTGATGCGGGCGGAATCAAAGATCAGCTATGGGTAAACCATAAGGGCCATTAACCAATGACATCATGTAAGTCTTGGGATTTGTAGAGTTGCTGTAACAGTAGCCTTACATGCCCAGTGTTCTGGACTGTTAGATTATTGAGCCAGCTATGGAGAGTAGATGGGACCCAGAAATTAGGATCATTGAATCTCCATGCCTTATGTAGTACAAGAGATAACTGACCAGTTGGGTCTGGATTGGGAAGCTAGATAATGAGTTTGGGAGCTTAAGGTGTTAATATGCACATGCATTAGGTAACATAGTTTTGCAGTATATTTAATCTTACCAGTTTCCACCTAGCTACTGTACTGAATATAAACCCAATATTCGAAAGGAGTCAAATCCTCTACGGTGATAACCAGATTTGGCAAATCCGGTTATCACCCCTAGAGGTCACCACATGTCTCCTTTGACACCCCTTAACCTTGGGTAAGGTTCACCCATTCCTAGGGTTCACCCACCTATTTTTTTTATTTTTTATAATAATTCTTTTTTTAAAATAAAAAAACTGTTTTTAGAGTATGTTAAATATTAAAAACAGTTTTTTAATTTTAAAAAAAGAATTATTATTTAAAAAAAAAACCAAAAATAGGTGGGTGAACCCTAGGTGTGGGTGAACCTTACCCACGGTTAAGGGGTGTCAAAGGAGACACGTTGTGACCTCTAGGGGTGATAACCGGATTTGCCAAATCCGGTAATCACCGTACATGATTAGGCTCCTATTCGAAAATGGCGAAATGGAAAACAGACCCCACGGTCATCTTGCAAATTGACCACCCAATTGTAAAGCTACATGTGTCTATTTAATGTGCTTTTAAAATTTTTTTAACCCTTATAATTAAATATATTGAGAAATTTGTTGAAATTTGATTGTGTGGTCGGCAAGGAAGAGGACCTTGCGGTCCTCTAATCACTAGTATCCTCTAATCACAACTATTCAAATATGATATCTAGGGAGAGTGACAGAGATGAGTGCGCCTCTCATTTGAGGGAGGTCCAAGGATAGCTGCAGTCCTCTAATCACTACTATCCTCTGATCACAACTATTCAAATATGATATCAAGGTAGAGTGACAGAGATGAGTACGCCTCTCATTTGAGGGAGGTCCAAGGATCAAGCGAAGGAGGAATGTTTCCTTTCGTAATGTGGCAAGCAAGGGCAATAGATAAATGATACTTTGTTACAAAAATATGTGTGTTGTGGGGGGTGGTTATAAATCTTTTCTATTAATATCTATTTACCACCACGCCTTAGGAAGCGGAGGCCTTTAGTTTGAATCCCTTCCCCCTGTTGGCCACCCTTGATTTATCTGTACATGTTGTGGTTTTGGGTGAAATTTTGGTGATTCAAAATAAAGGAGAAAAACTTATCTTTTGTGTTTGGGTACTTCTTTTAGTCCCACATTGAAAAAATATGAAATGTTATACCTCTTTATAAGAAAGAAAGTTGAAAGAAGGCTTGAGCCTTCAAGGGCCTATGAATTTGTTGTCTACCCACCCATTGCACATTGTGACTATGTTATGCTACAACTCACACGCGGGCCGGGTTGGGTTGGGTCTTTGATTAAGTATAAAATATTATTTTATACAAATATTTATGATTAATTTTTTAATTAAACAAGATTACCGTTTTATTACCGTTTGGTATACTAAAACCTTATGACTGTTTTATTCCCATTAGTGGTGATTAATGAGAATAATTTCGGTACTAAATTGACAGTTTTGGAAATCAACAGCTTATTTCCTTACTCTATATAAAGAGAGTTTCTATACAGATTTTTTGACACAAAATTTCTGGGTTCTTATTTTATACTTTCGAGAGTTGTTTTTCCCTTATTTGGTTTTGAGTTTTTCATCTTTATATTTTCGATTTTGCTGGGCTAAGAATACAGAGTGGTGTACGACAGTAGAATATGCATTTTCTATTGTCAGGGATAGATTCCGTGGAGTTGTTGTATCCTAGAGGCATCGTGACCGATAACTAATTACATTTGTAGGAGCGTGAATTGTCTTAAAGAGAGCGACATGATCCGTGTCTCACTTCACAAGAACTACCAAGTTTCTGGTCAAATTTCAAGTGCAGAATTTTTCTGAGTTTGTGGTTGCTGTATTGTTCATGATTTTCAGGGTCTGCATTTTCTGGAATTAGCGTTTTACAGTTAACTTTGGAACAACAGTACATACCTGGTGCGTGTGGTTAGGGGGTCTGCACGTGCCTGGGGATTAGTGGGTGCTCTAAGAGGCCCGGACACCCTCGTCACCAAAAAATAAAGGTAATGAAGAAGCTTGATAGCTTGATCTGCTGCGGCCGCCACCATCACCTACTACTACTACTACTACTATTATGCGGAGGCCATGGTTCAACCTCGCATATGCACCTGCTTAGGATTTTTGTAATATTCCTCATTACAAGATGAAGTCCAATATGGTAGTCTGCAAGGTGATTCATTCCATATTCCTGGTGGACTTCACTCTGGATTTCATAATGTATTACAACCTGCGCTTGTCATTGATTTTTTTTTGGTTAGAACTTGTTGATTAGGGGACTCCTGTTCTTTCTATGGATGGAGAACCAGCACCCCTCATAGTGGAAAAAGAAAAGAAGTTACTAGCCTCATTTGGTTTGAATTATTGCGGTCATAATTGATTACACATTAAGTGTTGTCGTGAATGAGCATTATATTTTGGTTATCTGAAAAAAATGAAAAAGATATTTAGAAAAATCTATCTCAAGTTCAATGAGTCTTACGGGCTTCACGGAGTGTAAAATTAGGTGCTTACAATAATTGACACATAATCTTAAAAGGTGCATAAGTAGTTATATATGCTCCCCCCATAATGATCTCCGGCAAAATTATTAAACCACCACTTATGACGGGTTGAACCAAACACTAGTAATCTGTCATAATTTTGACATAAGCAGTTATAAGCAATTAGATTGATTCAGATAATCTGACCAAGCGACCCCAATGCTGTCCCTCATAAACGATTTCATGCTCTATACAAAATGGACAGTTTTGGCTTGTCACTGCCATTAACTAGGAGAGGTGACCTATGTATGAAAAAAAAGGGGGAACCCGACATGTATATATAAAGATGGTAACTAGAATATTTGCTATTATAAAAGAAAAAAACTAGAATACTTACTTGAGGCTTATTGTTAAATAAAAAAACTTATAAAAGAAGTAAAAGTGAAATTTGTGCCTAATAAATCATAATCTATTCATGGAGATAGACATGGACAGTTGAGGCTCACTCAATGGACCCATTCTTTTGCTTCCAGAGGTGGCAGCGGGCTAGGTTTGGGCTTAAATTTTAGTAATCTTTTAGTAAACTACAAAGACTTTAAAACCGGAACTACAAAAGTCTCTCTCCAAAGTGAGCAATAGTTCGCACCACTCTTACAAAGTCAATTCAACTACCATGAACTCTAGTTAATTTTTCAAACTCCCGTTATTAAAACAAAATTATTTTATTTAAAAAAAAACTAAGTGTGGATGGGTTAATCTTAGGGATGAGTGAATCTTAACCACAGTTTAATAGAGTTCAAAGAGAGATGTTCAAAGAGAGATGTTGCATTAAAAGGCACATCCTCGCGTCATGGATCGGGGAGGTGATTAATTTCCCTCTTAATTAAGTGGAGTTGGAGGTAGTTTTCGAATGATTGTAACTAATTTCTTTGACTGGGTAGTGAGGAGTGTAAGTGTAACTCAGGCAATTGACTGAAACCTTTTCTGAATATCAGTCAAGAATGCACTCACTCCTGTTGAAAAAACTTAATGAGGGTCCCACGACTAAGATATTGACCACGTACCTAAATAGTTAGAATGTAACAAATAGGTGGAAGGAGGAAGAATGTTCCTATCTGTCTTTAATAAGAAAATAATAGTTACAGCAAGCAAAAGATAAGTCTAAAAAGGAAATAAAAACAAGAGATCTCAACAAGGTGGAGATCAACTCCCATTTGGATGCAGATGAGGTGATATGAAAACCCACAGGCTCTGGCCAATATTCTCTCAAGTCGGCTTGGACTTGTGTGAGAACTTCCTCGCCTCAAGTCATTTGGTCTAATCTGATCTGGGGGCCGAATCACATTCCCCGCCACTCTTTTATCTCGTGGATGGCCATATCCAATAGACTTCAAACGCAAGATATTTTGATGAAGCATAACATTACCCAGCGCTCGAAGTGTATATTCTGCTGGACCCATCCTGAAAATTCAAACCATCTGTTCTTTGAATGTAGCTACACGAAACCCATTTGGAGATTTGTTCTCAACTTATGCCGCTTCAACAATAGGGTCATTCAGTCATTTGCAGATGAAATTGATTGGGCTACTACTGCATTTCGTGGAAATACTCTAGTGGACAGCATCAAGAGAGTCTCCTTTTGTGCCACCCTCTACTTCATCTGGCTTGAAAGAAACAACCGCATCTTCTCTAACACCTTCAAACCAAAAGAGCACATCATTCAGAATATTTTAAGAGATACTCGCCTGAAATTTCTTGGAGAAGCCTACAAAGTAGAAGACACGGCCGCCAATAGAGAGTTCTTGGACAGATGGAATATACCAGCTCAATATTTTATAAAGCCTTCGGTTTGGTGCTGGTGGGTTCCTCCAGCTCGAGATTATTGGCTTTTCAACAGTGATGGCTCAGTTCGACCAGGAATTGCTGGGTATGGAGGTATTCTTAGGGACCATGTTGGTAATTCTAGTATTGCCTTTGCTGTTGGTACCGACGACTTTGATGTCTTGAAGATGGAACTCTCGGCCATCAGTTATGGGCTTGATCTAGCCTTAGCCCAAGGTATTTCCAACATCTCAATCGCCTCTGATTCCATGGGAGCCGTTAGATGTCTTTCACGGCTTGATGTCCCTCCGTGGCATCTCAAAAATCTGGTGGCATCTACTGAAAAGAAAATGGAGGTTTTTGCGGCTTGTTCTATCCACCATGTTTGGCGCGAAACTAATATGGTTGCTAATTATTTGGCTAAATTTTGTAATGCTTGCACCTCGGTTATCATTCCCCCAACCGATTTTCCTCCTGATCTTGCTTCTATTGTTTATAAGGACAAATCGGGATGTAACTATCAACGTCTGTAATTTCTTTCTCCTTGGTTTATTTATCTGGTAGGGGTCTGCCTAACCCCAGCTTACTCTCCAAAAAAAAAAAAAAAAAACAAGAGTTTGGTTAGTTAGCTACTAACCTGTATCACTTTAGGGTTTAGGACAGAAAAGCTAAAGAGGGAAAAGGAAGTGTCTGGACGAGGAAAGAGATGATTAATACACGGTACACCCCATCACTTGCTCCAATGGTAGTTGAAAGGGAAAAATCCCGTACATGCCACGCGTTTATAGCTGCTCAGCTGGTAGAGGAATGTTAGCAAAACGCCACCTGTGAATGAGTTTGAGGGGGCGGGTGTGCACCCTGAAATAAGCTCCGATGATAAAGTCAGTGTAAGGCACAAGCACATGAACATATGAACATAATAGTATAGAGATACTTATCGTGAGGTCACTGGGCATATGCACTTGAGGACGAGCTCTGGTATTATGCTCTGGAGATTGTAGCTCAGGAGGCACAAAGAATATGGCTCAGACAACATAGCTCGGACAAGGCACAGACAACGTAGCTTTGACAACGTAGCTCTAGCTCGGATAACATAACTCTGACAACGTGGCTCGGATAAGGCACAGACAACGTAGCTCAGATAAGGCATCGACAACGTAGCTCAGATAAGGCACAGACAACGTAGCTCTGACAACGTGGCTCTGATAAGGCACAGACAACGTAGCTCAGATAAGGCACCGACAACGTAGCTCAGATAAGGCATAGACAACGTAGCTCTGACAACGTGGCTCTGATAAAGCACAGACAACGTAGCTCAGATAAGGCACCGACAACGTAGCTTAGACAACGTAGCTCTAGCTCGGATAACATAGCTCTGACAACGTGGCTCGGATAAGGCATAGACAACGTAGCTCAGATAAGGCACCGACAACGTAGCTCAGATAACGTAGCTCAGATAAGGCACAGACAACGTAGCTTTGACAACGTGGCTCTGATTAGGCACAGACAACGTATACATTGTGCATCAGGCAACGGGTACGTTGTGCATCAGGCAACGGATACGTTGCACATCAGACAACGGATACGTTGCACAGCAGACAACGGGCAACGAGCTCTGGTGTTATTCACAACACAACGTGACAACGTATTCGGCACTATTCACAACATCAGGTACAAGTTCAAGTATGATTGCACTCATCAGATGATTAATTGTAAGGTCGTGCAAGTGGCAGTGTGACCGTTAGGGAGAGCATCAGGCGGACATGGCCTATTTGAGAGAATCCGGTGGCCATAAACGATTGTGAGGCCATAAAGAGCATCAAGTAGCCGGAGAACACCAAAGGAAGATGAGAGAATCAGGTGAGTGGCCGTGCATAGCCCTTCGGGGTAGGGGTGTGAATGACTTAAGCTTCTCAGATCTCCCTCTTCCTCTTCTTCTTCTTCTCTTTATCTCATCTCTTGCCTTTCGAACCATCCATCCCTTCTCTCTGGTGATTCTTGCTTATTTATAGGCATTTGGAGTCATCATGACTTGTGTAGTCATGATGACGTCACCTGTCAGACAATACTCAAGAGAGCCAACACATAACCCAAGTGGGCTTATGTCGGCTAAATTGTTAGAATTTGCCAGAGTGAGAAATTCCTATTTTACCCCTTCTTTTTGCTCATTTTTACGAATTTTATCCGTTACAGTAGTGTGTGCAGGGGCAGAGCCAGGATTCTCTTGTAGGGGGGCTAACAATGCGGGTTCGGGGCGTAGGCCCCGAAATTTTTTTTTGTTGGGCCAAGTTGATGGGACATAGCCCCTATTTGTGTCCGTTTTGTAAAGAAAATCTTTTTTTCTCAAAAATTCAAGAGGGCTAGAGCTCCCTCCCTGGGCCCCATGTAGCTCCGCCTGTACTTGTATACTCCCCTAACAAGAATTAATGCTCTACCCTAACCCTTTATTCATAGGTGGCACTGTGAAGGGCTTTTGTAGCCGCTGCAGCTGATTATTGCTCCATAAAGTGTTGAGAAATGGGAATGTGGTCCACCGTATTTAAAGCAATCACAACTTCCAGCTGTGCTTAGACTACACTATCCACTACCTATCTGCTATCTACTCCCATTCTTCTGTGGGGTAAGTCACTACGTCTATCCAGACATGAATGTAAGGTAGGAGGGCATATCACATATCGCATATGGGTAGATTAGACCTTGTCTCTATTAATTAATTACCCATATATAAAGTTCAAACCAAATGACATTTATTCATCTTTAACTAGGTACAAGCCAGTACGGGGTACAGATCTAACGGTCTATCCGTTTTTATCAAAGTACCATCTTCTCCTTTCATTTTCAAGAAAACACAATACCTGAACATCCATGATTCATAATAAATAGTCCAAAAGAAAGGCAAGAGATCAATCAAATGGCGGGTTTCTAACCAAATGAGATTTCAGAGATCCCTACAAAAGAAATGAAAGTGCAGAGATCAAATCAAATGGTGGGTTTTTATTCAGAGAGAGAGAGAGAAGTATCTCTTAAGGAAGAAGAAGCCGTTTGATTCAGTTTCAGATCATCTGTGACCAAAAAGAAAATTAAAAAAAAAAAACATAAGAAGTTTAATTCCATCTATGCACATTCCCATTGTCATAGTTGGGGTTGGCGCGCACAATCAAGGTTTATCCTTTTGTCATTAAGGTTGACATCAAAGCTATTATTGTCATTTTAGGGTAAACAAAAGTTCTACACCAACCGTTAGTAAAAGGAAAATTAGTCATTTTCAAAGCCACACATGCAAGAACAGACAAGAAATTATTATTATTTTAATCCAAACTTTTTCATGATTCTCTTTTATATTTTTGGGTAATTGTGATTTTTGATAAAAAAAACTCACATGGGTGGGTGGTAGCGAAGAAACTGTTGGGTTTCGATTTGCTCTTCTCTAGTTGCAGAGATTTTTTCTGTCTACTGTGAGAACGCAAATGGTGAAGGACACGAGTTCGGATTGGAACCCATGGTCTCTTCACAAGCACAACCATGTAGTTGTGAAGTTCGCCGTTTCGATTCTTCTGATGGGTCTTGCTTTTCGCCTCTTTTTCTCCCATTCCATTGGATTTTCGCCGGTTGCAGAAACACTTTTTGTGGAGAAAACAGGGGCTCCTGAGGGCCAAGAGATTGGATATCAGATATCTCAGAAAGGTATGAAGTTTAGTTACTCTGAGCTCGTATTTTGTTATTTTTGTTTCTTTTTTTCTTTTTCCAGTAAATGCAGGGATTGTAGTAGATCAAATCAAAGAAAAAAAAAAAAGGATTTTTGAGAAAACTGATCTCTCTCTCTCTCTCGTTCGTATCGGAAAAATGGTTTTTTTTTTTTAATTGAGAATCATGCCTATGGGTATTATGAAGGAGAAAATGGAAGTGCTGTGGTTGTGTAACTGGTCCAATTTGAGACTGAATCACTTTGAAAAATAAGATTACTTTCTGATCTGCTCAAAAGTAAGTCTTATGTCATTTATTAGAATAGTTAGAAAATGATGGGTTTTGCTTTAATGAGTTTCATACTTTTAAGTTTGGTTTTATATGTAATTATTTACGTCGATTTGGTTGCTCCCTTCTTATGGATTCCCCTAAATATTCCATTTGTTTTTCTTTCTTCTTCAATGTGTTGCTAACTTTATGTTCTTCTTAAATTGATCTGTGATTGCACTAAATTTAATGCAGGAAAGTGTGATATTTTTACTGGAGATTGGATCCCAAACCCATCAGGTCCAATTTACACTAGTGAGAGCTGCCATGTGATCGAAGATCACCAGAATTGTATGAGGAATGGGCGCCCTGATTCAGGGTATCTTTACTGGAGGTGGAATCCACGGGATTGCGAGTTACCCCAGTTTAATGCAGAGAGATTTCTTGAGTTGATGACGAATAAATCGTGGGCGTTTGTTGGTGATTCGATTTCCCGCAACCACGTACAATCGTTGCTTTGCATTCTCTCAAAGGTATATACTTGTGGGTGGAAAAAACCATGGCACTCACTGTAGAGCAAAGTCATGAAGTTTTCCTCTGTTTCTAAGTTTCCATGTCTCTGTCTGTTCTTTTGGTGAGACTTATAAAGTCGGGCACTTTACAAGTTTTGTCATTTGACAATTTGCATTTTCTTTTGAGAACTAGATGTGTTTTGCTTTTCAACTCTTGGGTTACAATTCCTGTAAGACTTCAGATGCAACAAAATGAATGATTTCAAATCTCATAAAAAATTATAAGACTTGAAATCTCATGATAGTAAGCCATCATTTTTTTTTGAAAAATTGACAAAGTGACTCAAATTTCCTATGAACTACCATTGCAAATTGCAAAGTGCCAAGTTTTACAAGTCTCAGCAAAAGAATGGACCCTAAGAAGCTTATTTATCGGCATTTAGTTTCTCAGCTTCTTTAGGAGGTGCAGTATATAAATAAAGAACTTCTTGATGGGCCATTTCCTCATCCTTATTGGTGTCTCTATATCCAATGCCTTCAAAGTCTGATCTCACATTCTCATTGCTCAAACTACCATGCCAATTAAATTTCATGAAAGCTCGTGAGGTCTTGTCCAGCTCTGACTATCTAAAAGGCGCTAAATTTACTGAAGGAATACCGACAGAATCTGTGCCAAAGAGATTACAAGGAAACTCATTCCCCTCCAGAAAAGGAGAAAGGAGATGATTACCCTCTTTCATACTTGCACCTTAGATGCATATTTAAAAGCAGAACCCTGATGTTGAAGATGGTCACAGTCAGACTTTTATTCAATGCTATAATCTAGCTAAAGAACATTGCATTAATCTTTCTGTCAATCCTCAATACTTTCAACTCAAAGTCTTTATCTTGTATATATTTATATATTGCCTATCCCTCTATATCTGTTAGCATCTTAGCATACCCATCTACCGCAATCTTCTTCTATGATTTTCTTCATGCACCTTATGTTGTGTCTTATTGCCTTTAGACTGCTAAAAGGTCAATCTCATTTGACTAGAAAAATGTTCAAGTTCTGTGCTATCTTTGGTGGCATTTGGTAACACTAGTCTAAAAAGAAGTGCTTATTAGAAAATTATGCTTAGTTGGACTTTAGATTGTTAAGTTACAAAGTTTATTGTATGTCTACATTTTATATATATTAGATTGTTAAGTGCTTATTTGAAAAGTAGCTATGGAGGTACTTTTTTAAAGTAGAGATTTTTACCCCTAAAATCTTTAAAATGTAGAGATGCAATTAACCTTCAACTTAACAATCTAAAGTCCAATTAAGCATAATTTTCAAATAAGTGCTTCTTTTTAGACTAGTGTTACCAAACACCACCTTTATTTCTTTTTATTGTTGTTCCCCTGCTTATAGAGGAGTCTCGGCTTGCGAGCATAGAGGATTATTGAATTGTGTTTTGTGGGTTCCAGCAAAATTCTCTCTCATTTCAAGATTGCGGATTGAATCATTACCTTAGGGGCTAAGTCTCCAGGTGGTAGCATTACTCTGCCATTATATTTAATTGCTTGGATGACAGTTGAACCAACTATTAATTCAAGTTCTGCTCCATGGCTCTTCTAGAATACCAAGTTGAAGTTGGCTAAAGTTTTTCATTGTCTTGCAAGGGCACAAAATACATTTTTTCTTTGTCACCACTAATCTGGAAGATTCTTAGTTGTTGCATCCAGTGTAGTCAAGGCGTCGCCTAGGCGATTTTGGGCCTGCGTCGCCTAGGCGCCCCTCTAGGCGGGCGATCCTAGTTAAATTTTTTTTTTTTTTGCATTAAAAAAATCCAAAATTTTCCAATTAATAAGGTATTTTGCCTAGATTTTGAAATGTTTAATACTTCACTATGTTAACATGTCTTTGGTTATGTGATGAATGGACTTTTTATTTTATGTTTTTGTAGAATGTGGGTGTGGAGTTTTGGTCTTTTGGATGTTATATATATACGTGATATATATATATATATATATATATTAAATTTATCGCCTAGGCCACGCCTAGGAGTCACCTAGGCAACGCCTCGCCTAGCCGGGGCTAATCGCCTAGGCATCGCCTAGACGCCTTGACTACACTGGTTGCATCTCTAAGTTGATGAACTCAAAAATTGCTCTTGCTTACTCAGACTGAAAAATCTTCATGTTGGCTGCCTTGTCTCGTACTTGTGGGATTTTGCGAATCATTTTAGAAAAATAATTCTGATGTGATTCGAATCATCATTTTTTTTTTTGTGTGTTGGTGTTTTGATGTGTGTTGATCTGTGATCTCTCAATGGGTTTCACTCTCTTTACATTCTGATCTGCTCATAATGACGTTTGCTCGCAATAGCATTCATCCAGGGATTGGGACTATCTAGGACTGTTCTACCTATTTAGAGACCTTTCTAGCTCTCATCTTGTCTTCTGGTGATGCTCTTTTTTATGAGATTAAAATATTTTCCTATTAGTTTTTTTTTTCTGGTCTAATTATCGTGTAAAGGATTTTGATTGTTGTTGTTTTGGTTTTCGATGTCATTGTTGGAACTTTGATTGCTGTTAATAAAAAAATTTCTTTTTGGTAGTTTGGAGCATCAGTTTGGTATCATGTTCTTGGGATTGTGCCCATTGGTTGAAACAGTTCCCCATATTTATTTTCCAATTGTCTTGAATGTTGCCACTTTCACATATTTCTACGAGGAAGTGTCTGCATATACAGATGGTCAGAAAATTCTTCTTAAGCATTGCCAGAAAATTATGTAGTAGTTAGGAACGGTTCAATGGGTTAGAGACATGAGACCACACTAGTGAAAAGCATTATTATGTTCATGACCTTTCATGTGCTGTCAGACTAGAGGTGCTAGTATGAGGACAACCACGACATACCTTATTAATTTATGGCAACCTCCACTGCCGTCACCCTTTTTTTTTTAGAACACAAATATATAAGACTTTATTAAGAACAGTTCTTACATTACCAAAGAATAAAACTACTCCTTAAATCGAGTTGGTTTTGTAACCTCTCTCTTTGGTCTTCCTTCGATAAGAATCAATTGTTGATGATTTCTTCTTCTTCTTCTTATATCTCCTTGATGTCACTAGTTGAAATTCATCTTCTTCTTCGAATTCTTCAATAAGAATATCGTCATGAACTTGCTCTTGACTACCAAGTCCACTAGGAAGCTCAACCTCCCCTTGACCTTCAGAAATTTGACTCCTATAGGCAGCTACACAACCATAACTACCATTACTATGGCAAAAACCACCACCACCACTAGCACAACTGCTTCTACTATTATTACCATAGCCACTACCATGACGGACCCACAGACACCACCATTAACTACAAAATGTTGGTTCTGTACATAATATTCTGTTCCAAATGTTATTCTTTTAGTGAAAGCCAAACACCTATTTCTGAATAATAGCACAATTAATCAAGTTGAGTTATCATGTACTGCAGATAGAACAAGCTGTTGAGGTCTACCATGATGAGGAATACAAATCCAAAAAATGGCATTTCGCCTCCTACAACTTCACCCTTTCGGTGATTTGGTCCCCTTTCCTCATAAAAGCTGTCATTTTCGAAGACATCAATGGTGTATCAACATCTGAAATCCAGCTGCATCTCGATGAGCTTGATAAGAAATGGACAGATCAATATCAAAGCTTCGACTACATGGTAATTTCTGGCGGGAAGTGGTTTTTCAAGACTGCAATCTACTATGAGAACAACACAATAATGGGCTGCCACTACTGTCACGGAAAGAATTTGACGGAGCTTGGGTTTGAGTATGCTTATCGCAAAGCCCTCCAGCTGGTGTTCAACTTCATCATCACATCCAGTCACAAGGTGTTGATTTTCTTCAGGACAGCCACACCAGATCATTTTGAAAATGGGGAATGGTTCAGTGGAGGGACTTGCAAAAGAACAGTACCATATAAAGAAGGCGAGATTGAATTGAAAGATGTAGACACGATACTGCGTAACATGGAGTTGGAGGAATTTGAGAAGGCATCAGCAGTAGGATCCGAAAAGGAGGTGAATCTGAAACTTTTGGACACTACACGCCTTTCATTGTTCAGGCCTGATGGGCACCCAGGTCCGTACAGGCAGTTCCACCCTTTTGCAAAGGATAAAAGTGCAGAAGTTCAGAATGACTGTCTGCATTGGTGCTTGCCTGGGCCGATAGACACTTGGAATGATTTGGTAATGGAAATGGTGGTAAATGGTTGAAATATTCAGCTATGGATTTTGATGATCAAAATGTATTTTATGATTCTATCACACTGGCATCTCCAGCTTTTCTAGACTCTCAAGTTCTGAAGCTGTTTTTTTTTTTTTTTTTTGACAAATTGTCGAAGGATTGAGGGAGTCCCACCCTGTGAATACTGTCAGATCATTCTTTCCACTGGTTTGTTTGTCTCCGATGCACTTAGTCTGGCTATGTATGTATTATTATCTCTTGGGATGAAAAGAAGAAGGCTGTAATTTGGAAGCTTAAGTAACTTGTAATTACTTTTTGTTGTTTAGAGCGACTTTGGTTTCAAATTCAAGAATTTAATCTTTTATCAGATCCTTGGGGCAGTAAGGAAATGATTCTAGGACGTTGATCAGAAACTTTCAAGACATTACGGAGCAGTGAGGAGTGTCAGAATAATAAGGGTGATGACCCTCTATGAGCACAATATTCATGATATCTGGTTGATTTACAGTGATCACTTTTCTTATTTTAAACATGATTCTTGAATATTGATACCTTATTAGGGCTAGTTTTGGTTATATTAAATTACTTAGGGTTTAATTCGCTAAAGTTGGTGGGTAATTATATCTGCAAATGGGGTTGGGAGTGAAATTTTGGTGGGCACCACTTGGAAGATCTGATCTACTTCTTAGTTTGAAAGTCAGATATAATAATCTGATATTCTAGTTATCCAATATATGGTATTTTTTTCCTGATATGTTTTGGAATTGGTAGGGTCAAGTGTCAACATATCTCTACCATTGCCTATTGGCTGACTTTTGTCTCACCTTGTTTTAGGAATTGGATGAAATAACCATACAAGTGTGGATGGAAAAAGCAGAGGAAGTCATGGAGGCTCACAAGGAGACGGATAAATACAACAAATTAGCAGCAACCATGGATCACAAACTACTGCCATGAAATCCATTAGTCTGCAGCTGTTTAAGTGACTGTTGAATATCTGCTCATAATCCTGTCTTCTGGCAGGACCTAAACCTTTTTTTAATTTCCTTTTTCTGTCGAACTACTGTTCTTTTGCATTAAAAAAATTACAAACGTCTTAATTGGGATTTTAGAAATAATCAAGAGGTTCAATGCAGAAAATGTTCCTAAAAAATAAGCTTTATTCAGCTAAAATTCCATGTCTGAAACTGCATATTACACAAGGTTGCATTAAAACAGACTCAAAACACATGCACTTGAACATAAGTGCGGTCCATCCCCTCCCTTTTGCCTACTCGGTGGATGGTGACTTCTCTAGTTTTCTTTCCTCTGGCTTAAGGAATGGATCCTGCAAATTCAACGGGAAATTGGATATTAGACCAAGCATTATCAACCAAAGTAACTTCAGGATCATAATGTTCATTAGTCCAGTAAAACGAACAGTGCATGCAGTTCGACAAGATCCAGCAGAACAATTTACCGCGATTTCATTTAAGAACAAAGCTTCATGAAACTGAATACTAAGATTGCTACCAAAGGAATAAAGAGGTACATTTCGTGCAACAGCAAGTCCTGTAAAGGAGCTAAGGCAAAGGACTATATGATGTTTATAGCAAGATTTCATAGTCACCAGTTTGAGCATATTTTAATTGTTCGCAAGACAGTACAATGAAAATAAAGACGTGGAATCAGAGGACATATGCTAGTAGCTTTATCAAAAAGTTCCTACGCTGAAAGAAACAAATGATTCATAAAGGAAATCAAATAAGCTATATTCAAACACGAGCTGCTGGTTGTTTAGATTGCATTTGCAAATAGTGTGTGGTTGACTAATCACTAATTTCAGCTTGTGAACGAGGTTCCACTTCTTTCATCAGATTTGATCTGCCCAGCTTCCTCTTCCTTCATTAAATTGGATCTGGCTAAACTCGATGAACTGAGTGAATAATAGCATTCAAAATGAAGTGGATAGAGCCAATGCACTGAATAAACCGGATATCACGGGATTCACGCTGCCTAGATTCTTTTTAGTACATATTTTCTTAGTAAAGTTGGTTCAATCCATGCCCCTTCAATTCTTATCCATTGAAAGCCCTTGGACTCATTCATGGAACAAAAGGGTTTTAATACATGCAATGCATAGTCTGAACAAGATTCTGCTGGAGTCACACTGGTGTGTTTTGCTCTAAGTACATTGTGTTTGTATAGTTGGTTCACTCCACCCCTCTGCAGTATACCCAGAAAGCCCCACACTCATTCATAGCACAAAGAGGATTATGAAAGCCAAACTTATTCATTTTGAAATTCGAAGCAATGTGTGAAAATTACAGTCAGTGGCAAGGTGATTAACTCGTAATCCAATCGAAAAATCGTTTTATGACCAATTCGATTCAAATCGGGATTCAAATCGTAAATCGGAAGATTCAATCCATTTAAAAAAATATTGTTTAAAATACAAAAAATTACTTAATAAATCCGAAAAATCTATTATCCAAAAGATTAAAAAGTAATGAAAATTTCATTGCATACACTATAGAAAACGCGAATGAACTCCATAAAATGAAAAAAAAAAATTAATATTATTAAAGATAAATCAACAAAAATAACTCATATAATCATGTTGTATGAGATCAAGTATCAAAAGAATTGTACAAATAAAAAAACTAATAAAATAAATTATTAAGGGAAACTATCAAGTTTTCCCAAAATCTAACTCCAAGTCTCTATCATCTTTCTTCCTCCTCATTTCTTTTCTTTTTTTTAATCTGTTTCATAGCATGCCAGCAATAGAGAGAAAACCTAAATAGGATTTGAATCGCTTAAATCTCACGAATCGTATTATTCGAATCGCAAATCGTAATCAGAATCGCAAATCAAATAGGATTTACCTAATTAAGATTTTCACCTCTGATTTGAAATGTTTTGTTTGAGATTCGAATCAAATCATAGGATTTGAATCACAAATTGCAATGATTTAACAACCATGGTAAGTGGTTATAGGTATCTCAATTGGCTGACAATTTGGAACAGTACTATCATTCAACCATGAAGTTAGGGCAAAAGGAAAAGGAATCACTTAGAAGCTGAAACCGATTTTGTGACAGATTAATCAAGCATAGACTCTTTATCGATGATGCAAGAACACATCGGGCTGTTGATCACCAACTGAACGGGATATCCCTAAATCAATTGCATATTCTCAATTTAGCGATCAAAGAGCTACATGAATCAAGCAATCCACCATGACTAGTCCAGGATTATAAAGCCCTAGAACATTGCCCATCACTCAAAACCTTCATAAATTTCTTCTTGATAATTGACGAATAATAAATTATGAAACCCTAATTGAATCCCCGTAATTGCAATTTCATTTCCAAAAGAAGATCATTTTAGCCAGTCGCAAAGACGAAGAACAAAGCAAATCTGACTATAAAATTCCAAAGTTAGGGTTTTGGTGAGAAGAGACTTACGTTCTTGACGAAGAGGAAGTTCGCGACGATGACAGTAGCTACAATGGAGCCCAAGATGGCAGTTGGGCCCGTCAGGAGACTCCATTTCCTGTAAATCATCTTCTCCCCAACCTCTTCTTCACCAGATTCCGAAAGCAGCACAATCACGGTAGTTTCACTGCGCACAGTGCGTATTACGCGACTTTTTAGGCCTTGTGTACCGTCTTAACCAAAAAAACACTACAGGTTGCGTTTGGTAACGTTTTATCCTGTAGCTGAAGTGCTGAACGATGATTGTTCAATTAAGCAGCGTTTGGGAAGCCAAAACTTGGGCCTTTGGCCTGTACTCTTGTAGAGGAGGTGCTACTAGCTCCAGCGTCCAGCGTCCAGAGTCCAGAGTCCAGACACATTATTCATTTTGTTTTTTCAAACTTCGCTCTTGCTACCCTCAAATTTCAATACTTTGTTATTAGTGGGCCCATTACTAAACATCGACATCCCCTTAAAATTCTACGAAATTTTTTTATACAAACTAAAACTCTTATGAGTTCTAATTAGGACATGACTCTATATTGGGTTGTGTTAGACACACCCCAACTTTTTATGATTGTACACCAAATCAAGAAAAATACCATTTTAGCTTAAATAACACTCTAAAAGAAGGATAGTAAGGTGTCGTTTCGATTGGATTTTTTGGCCAAAAATCAATTATGATAAAATTAATTGTATAGAAATTCATGATGAAATAATCATTTTTTCAAATAATAGTGTTCGGAGCAATGTTACCTAGATCGTTGGTTCGCTCGGTTCGAATTCGGGTTCGTAATTCGCAATTCGCCACTCTAGAGTGAACCCAGTTCACTAGGGGTAGGATGAGTCGGTTCGCTTCTCGGTTCGCTTAGGTTTTTAGTTGGTTCGCTAGCTTGGTTCGCTTATATAATATTAATATATTATATAAATAATTGTGTAAAAAAATATATTTTAAATAATTATTTTAAAAAATGCATTAAAAATACATTTAAAATTAAAAAAAAACAAAAAAAAGTTGGTTTTATGGCCGGTTCGTGAACCTAGAAAACAAATTCGCCAAATTCAAAGTATAAGTTTGCTGAACTTAAAGAACAAATTCGTTAAATCCAAACAAAAAGTTTGCTGAATCCAAACAAAAAGTTCATGGAATCCGAAAAACAAATTTGTTGAACCATAGCTATTGGGTTCACTGATTTTCACGAACCGAAACGAACCGAACCACGAACTGGTTCGCTCTGAACCAGTTCGTGGTTCGAACTAGTGGGTAACGAACTAGGTAACCCTGGTTCGGATAATACGAAGTTGAGAAACTCACCTACATATTCTCCGAACACTATTATTTGAAAAAAAATGATTATTTGACCATTAATTTCTACACAATCAATTTTAGCAGAATTGATTTTTGGCCAAAAAAATTCAATCCAAACACCCCATAACAATAATACTCTTTAAATGAAGAGTCGGTCTAGGTACTCCAAATATACTCCCTAATCTTAACAGTTTATAACTAACCACTAAGGGCTAAGATTTGAGTTGACTTATTTTGTTTTTTCTAATACCACATAAATTGTAAAAATTAAATATTATTGAACATGTTAACAAATATGAACATGAAACTTAAAGATTGCATATAAGACAATAACATTTTGTCAAGATCAATTTAACAAAATCCTGAAAATAAGAAATAGAGAAAACTTATCGATTAGAGTTTCGACAAAGACACAATACTAAAATCGATCTCCTTAAGATTGATTCCGCCTCCTTGAAGTATCTCCCTCGATGAAAGCAGGTAATGATGGCCGATCTCGAGGATTCAATAGTCGAGGTCTTATAGAATACATTTACAAATTATACTCACTAATGAACTTCTGATATGATACCTAACTTAAAAAAAACCCAACTCAAAATAGACAAGATAAAAGTTGACAAGACACTACCTCTTTTCTCTACAAAAAATCTTAAAGGTGAAACTATTTTTATAATAGATTTTTTCTCATTGTGATCATGAGAAAAATACTATTTAAGTTTAAATAACACTCTAAAAGAAGAACAATAACAATAATACCCTTTAAATAAAGAGTCGATGTATGGGTACTCTCAAATATACATGTAACGGATAAAATTCGTAAAAAGGAGTAAAAAGAAGGGGTAAAATAGGGATTTCTCATGCTCACAAATTCTGACATTTTAGCCGTCATAAGCCCACTTGGGTTATGTGCTGGCTCACATGAGTGTTATCTGTCAGGTGATCTTATCATGACTGCACAAGTCATGATGACTCCAAATGCCTGTAAATAAGCAAGAATCACCAGAGAGAAGAGGATGATGGTGCGAAAATGGAGAAGGGGGAAAAAAGGGAAGAAGAAGAAGAAAGAAGGATGGTGCTAAAGGCAAGGAGGATGGTGCTAAAGGCAAAAAGGATGGTGCGAAAGACAAGGGAGGAGATCAAGAGAAGAAGAAAAAGAAGAAGAGGAAGAGAAAGAGGAAGAGGAAGAGGAAGAGAGAGAGAGAGATCTGAGAAGCTTGAGTCACTCACACCCCTCCCCCGAAGTGCTGTGCAGGCGGTCATTCACCTGATTCTCTCATCTTCCTTTGGTGTTCTCCGGCTACTTGATGCTCTTTAGGGCCTCACAAGCGTTTATGGCCGTCAGATTCTCTCAAATAGGCCATGTCCGCCTGATGCTCTCCCTGAATGGTCACACTGCCACTTGCATGGCTTTACAGTTAATCATCTGGTGAGTGCAATCATACTTGAGCTTGTGTCTAACGCTGTGAATAGTGCCGAATACGTTGTGCTGTGAATGGTGCCGAATACGTTGTGCTGTGAATGGTGCCGAATACGTTGTGCTGTGAATGGTGCCGAGTACGTTGTGCTGTGAATGGTGCCGAATACGTTGTGCTGTGAATGGTGTCGAATCTGTTGTCCAGTTGTGCTGTGCATAGTGCCGAGCTCGTTGTCCGTTGTCTGATGTACAACGTACCCGTCGTGAGCTGTACAACGTACACGTTGTTTGCTGTACAACGTACACGTTGTCTGCTACACGACGTACCCATTGTCTGTTACATAACGGATGCACAACGTATGCGTTATCAGAGCTAGAGTTACGTTGTCCGAGCTATCTTATCAGAGCTAGAGCTACGTCATCCGAGCTGCGTCCTCTGTGCCTTATCTGAGCACGTTATCAGAGTTGGAGCTACGATGTCTGTGCCTTGTCAGAGTTACGTTGTCTGAGCCATATTCTTTGTGCCTCCTGAGCTACAATCTCCAAAGCATAACACCAAAGCTCGTCCTCAAGTGCATATGCCCAGTGCCTCACTAGAGCTCGTCCTCAAGTGCATATGCCCAGTGCCTCACCAGAGCTCGTCCTCAAGTGCATATACCCAGTGACCTCACGATAAGTATCTCCATACTATTATGTGCCTTATACTGTGTTTGTGTCTTGTGCCTTATACTGTGCTTGTGCCTTATACTGACTTTATCATCGGAGCTTATTTCAGGGTGCACACCCGCCCCCTCAGACTCATTCACAGGTGGAGTTGTGCTATCATTCCTCTACCAACTGAGCAGCTACAGACGCGTGGCGTGTACGAGATTTTTTCCCTTTCAAATTGGCGCCGTTTGTGGGAAAGAGCTATGTTGTCTGTGGGAAATCCATTGCCGCGTTGTGCTGTGAATAATGCTAAATCCGTTGTAACGTTGTCTGTGGGAACAATTGAGAACGAGGCAAAGGGGCTTAGACAATCACAAATGACGAGCGTCTTCTACGTCTGAATGAGGCTTTCACTGCATGACAACAATCAAGAGGTAATTATCGAGTGCTTTTTCAAATGAATTATCGAGTGCATTATCAAGTGAACTGTCCAGTGCATGCTCTAGTGAATTTTCAATATCAAGTTAATTCTCAAGTGAATTATCAGCCTATCAGTAAATGATCGATGAACTGTCTAATGAAATGTGTCATAAATGCAATGTCAAATGACTTATCATCTGAGTAGGGCACTCACCACGGGACACATGTGGCTTATCTAATGAATTGTCATCTGAGCAAATCTAGTGGCTTATACTAATGAAATGTCATCTGAGCATGGTGTCCCATCACGAGGCCTATCGTATGAAATGTCAGTTGTCTGATTACATTTACGATGTGTTATGTTATGCGCTTCCGTACTCCTTTACTGTCATCTCATAATGTGTCTGTGTTTTACAATCGTGATCAAGAGAAGCGACCAGTGCCATATCAAGTAAAAGACATCGTGAATGCAATGTCAAATGATGTCTTATCTGATATGTCTGAATACGGTGATGGGACATTTGTAGCTTCTTGATGACATTTCATCCGAGCAAGGTGTCTTACCATACGGTTCAACACATATCTAAGCATGATGCTCACTACGGGACCTCTGTGACTCAGTCAGATGCATTGTCCGTTAAGCGACCAATTGGCTTATCCTCATGTAGTGCTATCTGAGCATGGTGTCATGATGCCCCATTACGAGTCATTCGCGTGAGATAGCATTTGTCTATATTTATGATGGTTTTTACTGCAAACTCATCCGTATGCTTATCAAGTGAATCTCTGTGCTTATCAAGTGAATTTCTGTGCTCATGCATCTTCACGTGTTCGTGCACATTCTCGTGCTCGAAGTGCCTAATGACTTCATTTTTCTTGGTGTTGTGATACATGTACATTCCTGTGCTCTCTAACACATGCTCTGAGGTACTATGCACGAGTGAGAGAATCCGGTGACCTGGCTAGGGGCTGATACAAGCTCGTCTTCATGCAAAAGCACAACGTATCAGTGACAACGGAGCATCTACAACGGAAGAGAGCGGAGAACGGAGCACAATCAGTGTCTGCGGACCAGGTATCATTTTCGGGAATTTTACCCATGGAGTATTCTCGGCACCTCGAACGGAGTTCAAGGCACCGAGAAGGGGCTAAATGTAACAGATTAAATTCGTAAAAAGGAGTAAAAAGAAGGGGTAAAATAAGGATTTCTCATGCTCACAAATTCTGACATTTTAGCCGTCATAAGCCCACTTGGGCTATGTGCTGGCTCACTTGAGTGTTATCTGTCAGGTGATCTTATCATGACTGCACAAGTCATGATGACTCCAAATGCCTGTAAATAAGCAAGAATCACCAGAGAGAAGAGGATGATGGTGCGAAAATGGAGAGGGGGGAAAAAAGGGAAGAAGAAGAAGAAAGAAGGATGGTGCTAAAGGCAAGGAGGATGGTGCTAAAGGCAAGGGAGGAGATCAAGAGAAGAAGAAAAAGAAGAAGAGGAAGAGAAAGAGGAAGAGGAAGAGGAAGAGAGAGATCTGAGAAGCTTGAGTCACTCACACCCCTCCCCCGAAGTGCTGTGCAGGCGGCCATTCACCTGATTCTCTCATCTTCCTTTGGTGTTCTCCGGCTACTTAATGCTCTTTAGGGCCTCACAAGCGTTTATGGCCGTCAGATTCTCTCAAATAGGCCATGTCCGCCTGATGCTCTCCCTGAATGGTCACACTGCCACTTGCACGGCCTTGCAGTTAATCATCTGGTGAGTGCAATCATACTTGAGCTTGTTTCTAACGCTGTGAATAGTGCCGAATACGTTGTGCTGTGAATGGTGCCGAATACGTTGTGCTGTGAATGGTGCCGAATACGTTGTGCTGTGAATGGTGCCGAGTACGTTGTGCTGTGAATGGTGCCGAGCTCGTTGTCCGTTGTCTGATATACAACGTACCCGTCGTGAGCTGTACAACGTACACGTTGTTTGCTGTACAACGTACACGTTGTCTGCTACATGACGTACCCGTTGTCTGTTACACAACGGATGCACAACGTATGCGTTATCAGAGCTAGAGTTACGTTGTCCGAGCTATTTTATCAGAGCTAGAGCTACGTCATCCGAGCTGCGTCCTCTGTGCCTTATCTGAGCACGTTATCAGAGCTGGAGCTACGTCATCCGAGCTACGATGTCTGTGCCTTGTCAGAGTTACGTTGTCTGAGCCATATTCTTTGTGCCTCCTGAGCTACAATCTCTAGAGCATAACACCAGAGCTCGTCCTCAAGTGCATATGCCCAGTGCCTCACCAGAGCTCGTCCTCAAGTGCATATACCCAGTGACCTCACGATAAGTATCTCCATACTATTATGTGCCTTATACTGTGTTTGTGTCTTGTGCCTTATACTGTGCTTGTGCCTTATACTGACTTTATTATCGGAGCTTATTTCAGGGTGCACACTCGCCCCCTCAGACTCATTCACAGGTGGAGTTGTGCTATCATTCCTCTACCAGCTGAGCAGCTACAGACGCGTGGCGTGTACGGGATTTTTTCCCTTTCACTCCCTAATCATAATCAGCTCTAATTCTAACCGTTTAATAATTAAGATAAACAGTTAAGATTTGAGAATATATTTAGGAGTACACATTGGGAGTATCCCTACGGTAATTCTTAAATGAAAGACTCAGTTATCATCCCTATGAGCTTACTGAATATATAATTTCAGACGAAAATGCAAGGAATATCGATTTGGGAGAAAGGATGAGAGCGTGTATTATATCCAAATATGAGAGGGAGAAAATGAGCTTAGAGGAGGTATGTCTTAATGGTGTGAGATATAATCAATTTTAAACTATTGTTCTTTGCGATATTTTCTAACAGAGGTGGTGAGAACTAGTGAGATAGTGGAGAAAGATTCATTTAAGACTTGAGATGTTGGATATAGCATGGGGAAGAGTATTTGGGTTTGGTCTTTTGAGAAGAGCTGCAAATGGGATGAAAGAGGCGCATCAATAGATAGAAAAGGATGAGAAAAAACAGTGGATATTAATCTTTCAAGACTTCAATAAAAAATTTAAGAAAAATAAGGGTTTGGGTCATTGGTTGGAGAGGGTTACCACACTGTGTCTGATCGACTGGAAAAGAATAATAAAGAAGTTTAGAAGGGTAGTATTGTCATTGTATTCTTTAGTGGGTTGTAATTTAATTTAAGTTCTTTATTTTATGGTGTAGCCACAAAAAAAAAAGAGGGCGTGTAGCACCACCCTAAATGTTAGTTAATAATATGTAATTTTTTTATATGTTTTAAAACTTATTAAAATCATTCTACCATGGTTTTAAAATTCGACGCCCAACTCAAAATCTTTTTGAGTCCAGTCGACTTGAAAACTCACTCAAGACTAAACTGAGTCTTGACACCTATAATCTGTAATATATAATATTTTTAAAAAATTTATTTTATATATAATTATACATATAGTATAAATTAAAATTTAATGACACGATATATCTAAATGATATCTATTATATATATAAAGTCTAAGATTATAATAGAGAGAGAGAGAGGCGCTTCACCAAGAGGGAGTAGAGAGGGAACCCTCTTAATCTTCCTGCTTTGACCTTTGGATGAGATCCCTAATCCATCCTTCCTCATTTAATATATTTCAAATGATCGATCCGCCCTTATGAGACTTGGTTGAGTCAACCGGATCGATTAAGTCAAGTCGACTCGGCTAACTTAATTGAGTAGCTTGTCAAAATCAATTGAGAACGAGTTTTGGAGTGACTCGACTTGAAATCCTGTCAAGTCGAGTTGACTCGATTAATCTTAAAACAATGCTTTCAACTGTTAAAAGTTAAGCAAATTTTTTTTTTAAATTTCTTAAAAGAGAATTACCTCAAACGTATTCCTATGAAGAATTTATTGTTGGATCCTATTAATATATTTTAAATCTAAAAGATAAGAATCTTAAAATTCTTTACTTGTAATTTCTTACTACAATTAAACAACTTAGAAGTTAAAATAACAATGAGTCCCACCATCTCATAGATATTCGTGGGAGAATTTATTGGTGGTCCTACTGTATTCTAAATCAAAAAGATATAACACTATAAAATTAACTATAGGTTTTACTTTAATTAGATTACTTAGAATTTAATCACCATGGGTATTAATGGGTGCCATTACTAATATTCAGTATCTACTAAAATTTTACTTATTAAGATATTTATTTTAGTAAAAATATATAATTAGGAGTTTAATGTAAATAAACTACTTAAAAACTATCTATTTAAAAATTTTATTATGATTACATACTATTAATTATGTATTTTTATTAAAGAAATTACTACTAATTATATATTTACCAATTATATTATTTTTTAATATTCTTGAGGTCTTAAAACTATAAATAATAAGAATATGAATTTTAAATTTAATTTATTATATTTTCATTAATAAAAAATTACTACTTGCCCCTTTACTAGTAGGAAATTAAGAGTACAACACGCAAATTTAGATCTTCTTCAAAACGGGAAATAGTTAAATATAAACCTCATATAATGATATTCTTTTTGGTAGTGATCAAGCTTACATAAATATTCCAATAATCCTTAATAAATTTTGGTATCTCCACTAATTATGTATGTTAAACTTTGAAAATATCTATAATTACATATTAAAAGAAATTAAGTAAAGATTTTTCACTATAAGTACAAAAATTTCAAATATAAACATGAAGTAATTATTATGAATAAACCTTATATATACTAGCGGGGGGCACGTGCGATGCACGTGAGAGCGAGGGGAAGGAGTTAACCACAATTAATAAGAGCTAAAAGGGACACGTGCTAACCTGTGGGTGCGATTGAACTCTCCCCTAGTTCAATCGTAATTGGCTGTGATTCTATTCTTTAAATAGATAAGGAGTAGTTTGGGAACTACAATAAAACATTAACACATTATAGTAAAACATTGAATCAAAGTTTTGTTTTATATAAGAATAGTTTGAGAATTTCAGAAAATTAGGCTACGCCTCTCTCTCGCATTATAATAGTAAAGATATATGATAAAAGATGGAGCACTTTCATTTCATTCATAGATAGAAGGATGAGCACAAAAGATTGGGCCCAACCCTATACATTTATTCAGACTAGCGGGTGGCACGTGCGATGCCCGTGAGAGTGAGGGAAAGGAGTTAACCACAGTTAATAGGAGTTAAAATGGACACGTGTTAACCCGGAGGCGTGATTGAACTCTCCCTGAGTTCAATCACGATTGGTTGTGATTCTGTTCTTTAAATAGATAGATGAGCAAGGGGTAGTTTGGGAATTAAAGTAAAAAATAAAATCAAAGTTTTGTTTTATGTAAGGGTAGTTTGAGAATTTTGAAAAAATTAGGCTACGCCTACCTGGCTCTCCCAATATAATAGTAAAGATAAAGATAAGAAATAGATTGAACTGTTGAACTACTTTAATCTCTAAGTTTTCAGATATAGATTGAAAAGGCTTTCGAAACCAGCTACTGAGTGCGTGTTATCCACTCATAGAGTGAAAGAATATAAAACTGTAACTACCTCTAATTTCCTCCGTAAAGATTGAGTGCACAAAATTTTCAAGGTATCTCATAAGAAATTGTTTGAAGGACTTTGATTATAATTCACAAGCCACTAATAACTAGAAGCAAATTTCATTCTTCTCTCAAAAAGAAAAAAAGAAAAGAAAAAATCATTCTTCACCCTATTGCAAGAGCTAGCACCTCAATTGCAAGTCAGTGCATTTTATTCACACCTTTCAAAAGCGGATATGACACACCATGAGAATAGCCCGTGGTAGTGTGTCCCCTCATTAGGAGGAAGGTTCCAGACTCGAGTCCCGTGCAAGTGGGCGTTGTGATTTTCCTACACTTTTCTAGAGTAAATACTAACTCACTAACTAGAATGTGCAAAAAAAAAACAAAAACAAAAAACAAAATAGATATGAATATAATAAAAAGCTTACAATTAAATTTTGACATGTCATGGAATACATTTTATGGTATGTGGGTTACAATAGTAGTGATAAATACAACTTTATCCTGTATTCGGGTCGAGCTAAGCCGAGTTTGAGCTTGGATTGTATATGCTCGAGCTCGAATATTTAGGTTTGAGCTTGGCTTGAACAGGCTTGATCGAGTTCAAGCTCGATTTTTATTCAAGTCGAGCTGAGTTCGAGTTGACTCAAGCTTGATTCATGGATTTATTGTCTAATTTTACATCATTTTAATAAAAATATTTATTACAAAAATTATAATATAAGAAACTACATAAAACTAATATAATCATATACGAAAATAAGATTTGGAGATAATCTTTCTGTCCAAAGAAAAGATATGTAGATGAGAGTTTTTCTTTTTAACTTTTTGACTTTTGTTATTATTATTATTATTATATCTTAAAACATATTTAAATAAAAATTAATACAATAATAAAAAATTAAAATATTATTTTGCATTAATATAAATAATATTTCAAAACAAAATTGTGTATATAATATGATATTTTAATTCGAGTCGAGCTTAAGCTGAATCGAGCTCTAAATGAGCCAAACTTCAAGCTATATCAAATAGGAGTTGGCTTGAGCTTGACTTGTATAACATTTGAGCTCAAAATAAAAGCTTCTCTTCATTCATTGAGCCTAAAATTTTCAATCCTATTTGCAAGTCTCATTTATTTACTAACATAACAGCTGCGGCCAAAAGAGCTGGGAAAGGAAAACTTTTTCAAAGGGGTACTCCCATAATTCTCTCCATGAATTCAAAACCCATAATTAGTACAGCTTAGGTAAGAAAACCCTCTTGCAAAGGAAATTAGGATTTCCTCTAACTGCCCAGAGTAAAATACTCCGGCCTAGCCTCTCCAACTAAAAGCTCCTTTAGTTACTGACTGTGATTAAAATTCATTCTTTAAGATTATTGAATCTAAACTTCATTTTTAGGAAAAATAAAAAAAACTGATTACAGAGTTAAAATTTCTAACCAGAGTTAAACGGTCTTAGAGACCCAGTCAAAAGCTAGGCCAGAATATTTTACTCAGTCCCCGCTCTCCCCTTGCAAACACTTTTTTAACCCCCATCACCACCTCCCCCCCCCCCAAAAAAAAAAAAAAGTATAAATGCCATTTTAGACATCCACATATGAAACCGATAGAACAAAATACCAACCTAGGAAAAGAAGTGATACTGATATGGTGGCAGACAAGAGAAGGATCCAAGTCATCATTTGAATCAAGATAAGCTAGGCCTTTGTCCCCATCTAAAGGCATGCGTGGCCGTGATTTCCTAAGATTTATAATGAGTCTTTTGTTTGTTTTTGGGAGGGGGGGGGGGGGTTTCGGAGGTGTATGCCCCCAATTGGATTGAAGATCGGTTTAATTATAAAAAAAAAAAAGAGTTTAATTAATCCATTCATTCAATAGGTGGTTAATAAATTGAAAAAGATCCACAAATGACAAACTTGGGTGAGCTGTGTTTCCAAATCACTACAATACCTCTTGTACAAATACCATTTACCGCCTGGACAGTCAGATACTCAACGTGTCCCTTTTTAACACCCTTTTTATTATGATTAATTTTTAAAAAAGTAAAGTGAATATTTTGTTTTATTTTTTCTTTTCTAAATACTAAGGTAAGAATGTTTAACCCTAACTAACAATGGTAACATAATTAAAAAGGGTGGCGGACAAATCCATTTCTTCTCTCCACAAACATAACACGGGTGTCTGCTATGTTGGAACATAGATTAGTGATGCCACGAAAAGCACTATAGCTGATTTGAGCTCTTTCAATCTATTACTTGCACGCTAGTCTTTTCTACTTTTTTTTTTTGTTTGGAATGTGTTGAAATTAAAACCAGTGTTGTCATAACCAGAATCGCATTAGACCGATTGATCGAACCAGAAAAACCGGGAACCGGTCCCCTCACTGGTTCCCAAACCTCATAAAACTGGACTTATTTAAAAATTGGTCAGAAGAATCGATCGGTTGAATCGGGAATCAATGGTAAAAAGGTTGAGAACCAATCATAAATGAATAAAATTGGGAAAAAAATATTTTTTAAATAAAAAAATAACACGGTCGAACCGATCAAACCGGCCACTCAACCGGTTCGATGACTGGTCAGGTTCTTACAACATTGATTAAAACTGCTTTCTGTTTTGATTGACGTTGTCAAGCAGGGCAGTAGGGCACTACTCTCCCACTATTGTACTCTTCATTTTTTATTTTTAGCAACAAAAATGACAGAATTTTGTACCCAAAAAAAAATTATAGTGATTTTGTAAATAACCCTTCATTTTTTATATTTTACATTTTTCCCCACTTACTATCAATTTCTTTTTCAAATACTCTTTTAGTATTAAATTCTCAACAGTAACCTTTTTTAGTCTATCAATGGTTAAATATGTATTAAGACAAAATTGTAATTTAAAGTCAAACAATCTAAACTTGGTTTTTAGATAAAAAAATATTAGCCCGGATTAAATTTTTTTAACCAGAATTAAAAGGACAATTGATGGGCTAATTCTGTGAGTGTGATCCGAGTTCAATCTCAATTGGACAAGATCGAGACTCAAAGTTTTAGGGCACCTACATGGCCCCATTCCCCTGGCTAAATGCCCTAAAAGATTTTTTTTCCCCTAAAGTTCAGTGGAGGCACATGCCTCACAGGCCTCCACTTGGCTCCACCCCTGCTTGCGCCAATGGTGGGTGTGGCCTCTCTCAATAGAGAGGACACGTTAGGGGTGTCAACGAGCCATGTTGGGCACTGCTCGAGCTCGGCTCGTTGGAATTTTATTGAGTCTCGAGCTCGGCTCGTCCACATATCATTGAACTCGAGTTTGGCTCGGTTCGGCTCGATAATTTTTTTTTAAAAAATACACGGATAAGCACTAAATTCAATTAAAAAAATAAATTAAAATGACATTTTTTTCTTTGAGATATCATGTGACTCACGTGAAAGCTTGAGTTAAAACTTAAAAAAAAAAAATTATGTTAATGTATACTATATAAATTTTACCAAAAAAAAGGTATACTAAATATATAATATAAATGCAATTTTTAAAGGATATTATTATAAAATTAATCGAGCTGAACCAAGCTGAGCCACATATTGTTCAGGCTCGGCTCGTTTATTTTTTGAACTCACTTTTAAGACTTGGTTCAGCTCAACGAGTCCAAAGTAAAAGCTCAAGCTCCTTTTTTTTCGAGTCAAGCAGAGTTGGCTCGTGAGCTGGCTCGGCTCATTACACCCCTAGGTCTCGTCATCCATTCCTCCATGTGATGAGTAGCTAGAACTCCGATCCCTAATGCTAACCACTAACCAAGTAGTAACCTAGGTAAATGATATTATCCAACAAAATAATGATAATAATAATTCAAAAAATTTTGAATTTAAGAGAGGGTAAATTTAAAAGTAAACGAAGGAGAATGCAAATTTACAAATCCGTGGAAAGATAGATGTTTTTCAATAATCTCAAAAGATAATAGTTTTGTGTCAAATCAATGTTCTCCTGTGGCAAAGAGTGCAATAGGTGGAGAGGAAATCAAGGGCTCTTCCTAGTCCAACAATAGGAGAGAGCATCTAATTCGTTACAAGCATGGATAATTACGTATCCACCCCCTTTTACAAAAAATGCCAAAACTCTGCCTTTCCCACTTCTCCTCCGATCCAAACATTCCAACTGCTCTATAAATCTTCCGTTTTTGTACTCAATCCCTGATCCCTACCATGGGTCGGCAAGAGTGTCGTCTTCTTTCACTTTAGCTTTGTTTCAAAGACTCCAAGAAACCCGAGTCTCGGGATCTCCTCCTTTCCTTCTCTTTGCTCTCCTAACATACGCTTCGAATGACAGCTCCTTAACCTGCGCACTTGAGATCTTCTTTCTCTCTCTCTCTCTCTTCCATTCCATCAATGGCAGAACCTCCTCAAATCGACCCATTTCCAGAAAACCGCCGCGAAGAAGACGCCGGAGCAGTTTTCGTGCTAGAATCAAAAGGTAATGAAGGAATTCACGCTTACTGAAAGTTAGCATCCGAGGTCCTTTTGTGATTTGTTTTTTTGATTTTTTTTTATAAAGGAAATTGGTGGCATGCCGGATTTCATCTAACGACGGCGATAGTGGGACCCACAATACTGACGCTGCCGTACGCTTTCCGGGGACTTGGGTGGGGACTGGGGTTCTTTTGTCTAACGGTGATGGGCGTCGTCACCTTCTATTCCTATTATCTCTTGTCCAAGGTTCTTGATCACTGCGAGAAGGAAGGTCGCCGACACATCAGATTCCGTGAACTCGCCGCCGACGTCTTTGGTGTTATTTCCCCCCCGGAAAAATCTAACTCATTTCCAATTGGAATTTTTATTCTTACTGGTGTTTAATTTTGAAGGAAATTGGGTTTTTGATGATAGGGTCAGGGTGGATGTTCTATTTCGTGATTGTAATTCAGACGGCTGTTAATACCGGAATTGGGATTGGGGCTATTTTGCTTGCCGGGGAATGCCTTGAGGTACGTATCTAATACCCTAATCCTAACGATGAGTTTTACAATTGCGTTTTCCATGGTCAACATTAACTCCGTTTGTTTCATTCCGTCAATCAATAAATAAATATATAATTAGAGAACTTTACTATAAATTATAAGTTAACTCGAGACACATGGTATGTATTCTTCATATTAATCTATTGGGGGTCAATGTGAGTCCCTTGGGACAAACGTTGTAGAAGATCATTCCAATCATGTGTTTAGCTTAAGAAAATTAAGGTTTATATTTTTGTTTTCAAAAAACTAAGGTTAGATTACTTAACCGTAGGAGTGAGTGAATTTTAATCACAGAGTTGATGACTATTAAAAAGGGTGACACGAACCAATGAGAACAGTACATTCCACTACATATCGGAATGCGACGATAAGTTAAATATTTATCATAATATAAAAATAAATTTATTTCTTTTCTAAAAATAACCCCCCCTCCACCCCTACTCACTCGTTACGCCCCTATAAATATAAGTGAATTTGTTTTGGAACCAACCGTACATTAACTCTATTTCCCAGAGGAAAGTAATGAAAAACTCTCAATTCTACCTACTATGGAAAGCTGGACCGTTGGATTTAATATCCAATGGTTCCATGTCTACATGTGCTTTAAATGATGGGCCCACTTAATATTTGAACTATAAGAAAAGACAATTGTAGGTGAAATTCCCCCTTGTTTCTAAAGGGGTTGAGTATATGTGTATTTATAGAGAATACAATTGGTTTGGTTATAGTATGTGGAGAGATTTTCTCCCAATCAACATTAGAGGAGAGATTTTCTCTCAATTACAGCTATGGACAAGATACGATGAGTTGGACAGCTATGCCAAGCATATCTAGGCTGTATTGTTTAACTGGGCAACTCAATAGGCTTAACAGAAACCAATAGATCTTGAATCCAAGGGTTTAGCTCTTGATAGTACCTACCATCAAAAGAGTTTTAAATCACTTCCCTTTCCCAGAGTTAACATTAACTTTTTGTTTGTTTGTTTGTTATGTCAATAAATAAATAAATAGAGAACTATACTATAAATAATAAGTTAGCTTAGGACAAATAGTATGTTTTTTTCATATTAATCTATTGGGGTTGCATGAATGTGGTAGCCTTACTACAAACGTAACATAAGATTAGTCCAATAAATTGTGTTTAGAGAAAGAAAAGAATTTTAATGGACGGTCGCTAAAGGTTCTAGTGAGTGCCTTTTATAAACTAGACACATGACCTATTTGATCATGGGAACCCAAAAAGAAGTTATAAATTACTAAATTATCAGAACCCAAAACGAAACTAGAAACAATAAAAGAACAAATTACTAAATAAAAAAAATTTGACTTCAAAATAAAATTTGACCATAAAATAGACTTTTTTGGATTAATTAGATATTAATTTTCGAATAATATATAATTATAATATTTATGATAACTATGAGTAAAGTTGCTCGTTGAAAGTCAAGGTGGACAGCAGTGTTATTTGTCTTCGGCCTGGCTTCTTTTGATCCTGTCGGATGTCGCTCTAGGTAGTCAATCGCTACATGTTGTTCTACATAGACTCATGGAGTCATGGGTCCAAGCGGTCTGGTTAATGGGCCACCCCATGTACTAGATGTTTAGCTTGCTAACATTTTCCTTCTAGCTAATCAAATTTTAGCTCCATATGACTTCAAATTCTCTCTAGTCTTCGTTTACAGCTTGGCTTGTTCTTTTTGCCGTAACTTGCTTTTTATCTCCAACGATTAGTTTCCGTTTCTTGTTCGGGTCTGACAACAAGGAAGCTGTTATGCCCATGAGGTCGCCACGTGTTCCTATTGATTCCCTTAACTGTGGTTAAGATTCACCCACCCTTAGGATTCACCCACCTATCCTTAGTTTTCTAGAAAAAAAATATAAAAATTTATTTTTAACCCTGATTAAAATTCACTAACTCCTTTGATTAAAAAAATTTCAATATTATTTTTTTAAGAACCAAGTATAGGTAGGTGAACCCTAGGAGTGGATGAATCTTAACCACAATTAAGGGGTGTCAATAGAGACACATGGTGATCTCAGGGGCATATGGAGTCCGGTTAAAACCGGAGAGAAATTCGAGTCGCTCCATATTGGAAACCTATATCCACTAATGAATTAAAGCAATTACTACCCACTATGTTTTCCTCCTGTTTTGTTATAATTCTAAATTATTTTTTTTCTTTTGTTGTTGAACAAGATCATGTATTCGAATCTTTTTCCGAATGGGTCCTTGAAATTGTACGAGTTCATAGCAATGGTAACTGGGGTCATGATCGTTCTATCTCAGCTCCCAACCTTCCACTCCCTCCGACACATCAACCTGGGTTCCCTTCTTCTGAGCTTGGGCTACACTATCCTTGTGGTCGGAGCATGTATTCATGCAGGTCTAAAACTAACTCCTCATTTTCAATATTCTTCTATTTCATTTATCTCCACTATTTTCTTCTTTATATGAATTCTGAAGAGTAACATATAGTACCATATCAAATTAGTCTCTTGCTGTTTGGATACAAGTGTTTATCTTGCTTTGTGAACAGTGTATATAGAAAGGCGGGTCTTTGAAAATTAGCCTTGGAATGGTCTCAACAGTTAAATTTTCGTGACCTGCATTTCCCCTAGATCCACACTGTTGGAAAAGGCGCTAACGGGCATCTATATGACCCTCTTCTGAAGATAACAAAGCTATGTGAATTGTAAAAGACTAGGCACTACCCACCCATCGTCTGCTTTATGCAGCCAAAGCCAAAGTGTTTAGTATAGACCATGGAAAAGAAGGGTAGATTTTTACTATGCTATATACTTGTGGTTTTAATCTTTAACATTTGTTTCTATCCTGCAGCTTCTTCAAAAAATCCCCCTCCAAAGGACTATTCCTTAGAATCTTCTGCATCGGCAAGAACTTTCAGTGCTTTCACTTCCATCTCCATCTTCGCTGCCATTTTCGGAAATGGGATACTACCAGAGATACAAGTAAAGTACATTCCCCTTAACAAATCATTTTGATTTTGAGAATTGAAAGCTTGATCATAAGGGTGAAGTCAGCTTGACCATTCTATCTAGCTAACTAAATCTTTAAAGGACCATTACACTATTGAAGTTGCTTGGGTTGTGGACTCACTGCCCAACACAAATAGTCTAGCAACTGTTTCCTTGTTTATGCTCCATAATTTCAATTGCGATCCATACAGGCAACTCTGGCTCCACCAGCTACTGGGAAGATGGTGAAAGGGCTTTTGATGTGTTACACTGTGATATTCTTCACCTTCTACTCCGCCGCAACATCCGGATACTGGGTGTTTGGAAACAAATCCACTTCTAACATTCTCAAGAGCCTAATGCCGGACAATGAACCGTCTTTGGCTCCCACATGGGTTCTAGGACTTGCAGTTATCTTCGTTCTCCTTCAGCTCTTCGCCATTGGCTTGGTACGCATAATTACACCCTTCAACATTACTTTTAAAATCTGAAATCCTGAGTGGAGTTTCTCACACATCTTTAAGTGTTTATAATCCATATGTATCCATCAAATTGTTAGGTTGCACTGTATTATTAATATTTCAAATTATAACACAGGTTTATTCTCAAGTAGCCTATGAGATCATGGAAACACAATCAGCTGATGTGAAGCAAGGGATGTTCTCGAAGAGAAACCTAATTCCTAGGCTGTTCCTTCGAACTTTGTACATGATATTCTGCGGATTTTTTGCTGCAATGCTACCATTCTTTGGTGACATTAATGGAGTTGTTGGAGCTATTGGCTTCATCCCTCTAGATTTCATCCTACCTATGCTTCTCTACAACATGACTCACAAGCCCCCAAGATCTTCCCTCACTTACTGGATCAACATCTCCATCATCGTTGTCTTTACTGGTGCGGGGATCATGGGTGCCTTCTCCTCTATAAGGAAGTTGGTCCTTGATGCCAACAAATTCAAGCTCTTTAGCAGCAACGTAGTTGATTGATCATGAAATAGGACTGTGTTGACATTTAATGCGGGACAGTAATGCCCATGTCCTCAGGAAAATTACTCTCTTCGATGTGGAGCAATCGGAAACAACTGTATGATCATGGACAATTCACAGGTATTGAACTGTAATTGATTGCAAAAATTTGAGTGAATCATGTCATGTAATTCAGTGGCCTTCATAGCTTTAATGGAAGGCCTTTAATTTCTACTCTGTATTTCTGTAATTATAGGGGAGGACCGTGCCAAAATATAGCATCGGTGCTGTGCCATCATGTACTCCAAGATTACTCGTGAATAATATGGATTACTGCAAGTCTGCAATGGTGTAAATTTCGTGGCATAATTTTATAAAGGAAACAAGAGTTTGGAAAATCAGTTTGTCCGGTTCAACACCACTTTTGATAGGCCGAATGATTCGGTCTGAACCCGGTCATAAACTTGGTAAAGATCCGAATCCAGCACTTGTGAAAACTGGTCCAACTTCTCTGGGTTAACAGGTTAACCGACCCATTTCTACCTCAAGAGGTATAGCAATGGAAAGTTACCACAAGATCACATTCATTCAACTAATGGTCTATGTTCCTCATTTTTATTCCTCCGTATGGTTCCTTTTGAAGCTTTCTGGTATGGTATGCTGGTGTGAGGATCAGCTTGTTTAATCAAAATCCGGAACTCCCAAAGCATGATTATTAGATAACACTGTTCAGAATTATTTAATTATCCATCTGACCTATTACAAACTCTAATTGCTTGAACTCTACAAAAGTTCCTGTCAATATAGTCTTAATCTTTTCCATAATCTATAGTTATTTCCGTCCACTTGATTCACAGTTTGCAAAAACCTTTATTTTTAAGAAAGAAAGTTCTTACTTATCTGCGATTAACTCCTTATTTTCTTCGCAATTCATGGGGCTGGTTGTGAACTTGGGTATGATGATTTAGGTATGTCTGCATTACAGGACAACCATTATGGAAGAAAAAAAATTAACGCTTGGGTCCTTTTCTACGGGACGATGTGATGTATGTTACAAACTTTTTAAATATAAATCTGCATTCGGCCATATGATCAGGGGAGCAAGATTTTATTGTTCCGTGACATTCCGAAGATGTCATCTTCCTCCTTATCTGGGACATCACTATAGCCCATTTGCCATGTTTAAATAAGGTGAAGCCTTTCGTTCTTATACCAATATTGAACCCATTTGTCATGTTTAAGCATGGTTTTCTATTTAACCATTTAGCTTAACTGAGAATTTGTCTATTATTTAAGCCAAGTCGACTCAAACAAGTCGAGGAGTTCCCATTTACTTTGTCGTGACCCAAAAAAGCAGGTTTATTAGCCGAGTTCTGAGTTGCATCAACCAAGTTCCGAGTCAACTAGTGGGTTTTCTACACTAGTTTAAACCCATATTGAACCATGACTTAAATTGAACCAGTTGTCATTAAACATCTAAAAAATGGATTAAGAACAGCCAATGCCTTGATATTTTTATCTAATTATAAAAAATAAAAAATAAAAAGAAGAAGATAAGAAGTCAGCAATCATCTATCGTTCACAGATTCGCACACATGGCTTAGAAAATGGACATTTGATCTCACCAACCTAACAACTGTTTATTCCGTGTATATGGTGGGGAAGTCGTGGCCAAATTAAATTCTCCATTATTTAACAATTGCTGTTATATCTTTCTTTTGAAGCATTATTACACATAAAGCATAGAATGCACACAAAATCATATACGTATAGTCCACAACCTGTAAATCCCCACATATGAACATTCTATCGTAATATTTCGAACTGTCAATTTTAAGTTGTATATAAGTAAATATTGGGACCTCTAATCAATCTCAAAAAAAAAAAAAAAAGATTTCTCGGTCATTGCCCCCATTAAAGTGGGACCTTTGATTGAAGGGTCCTGGGACAATTCCCTAAATTTGTATTAGGTCCGAAATGTTCCAATTAACCGACCCCATGTATCGTAATTGATAAGGGTAGGGTACTAGGGTTCATCATCATTGTCAATGCTCCAAAGGGTGCAACATAGGATGTGACAAAATCACGAAACAGACATGAAAGAGGGGCCTTATCATAATGCTAAAATAGAACAAACCATCTATCAATAAATGCAGACTTACAATATGAAAGCTTACACACATGAATATAATTTAATATGGTCTATATGAGGAGGACGCAAAGGTACCCTTTAAGGCGTAGCCAACGCGTTTGAAGCTTCACCAACCATTAGAAAAGAAAGATTACCTTCCTCTTCTCAAACCTTCACCATATATCTGCACTCTTCTCTCAAGTTCTTCTATGAAACAAGAAATGGCGAAAACTCTTGAACAAAACACAAAGCAGCAATCTGAAGAAGCTAAGTCCCTTCTTTGGGACTGTGGTAGCTCACTTTACGACTCTTTCGAGCTCAAATCGTTCGAACGCCAACTCGACATGGCCATCTCTTCTAGAACCTATTCTATGCCACGTTTATCCGATCCTAGAGCTCCTCCAGCGCCACCACAGCCGGTGTTGAAAAGAACTTCGAAGATTTCTCGATCTTTTCACAAACTTCTTCGTGCAGTTTTTCGCTCAAAACCAACTTCCGATGCGGCGATTCGAGTAGAGGAGCGATCACAAGATGGATTTTATGTTGTTTATGATGATGGGTCAGGTACTACATTTACAACAATTCAAGAGGCTACAGAGAAAGGTAGAGACTACTTGGGAGTTTTGCCGGAATTCGACTCGATAGTGAGGAGAACTGCCTCCGAACGTTTTACGGCAACTTCGATCGGTATATCCTGTGCTTGATAGCTAAGATTCTGGTCATGTGAATATGTGATAATATATTCCGGGTATAGTATGCCAAATTCTGGCGTTCGTAGTATTTTATGTTTAGAAGTTTAAAACTTTGACATCTAGATCTGGTCAACATTTGGTTGCTTATAATGTAGGAACAGATGAAGTGTCTGTGAACTTAGGCTGTTCCATGGACCGTCCGTTTGATGGTGAACCTCTTTAAATAAAATCAGTTGCCTGCCATTTATATTGACCCTAATTTGATGTCTATAATCGTATAACCAGTGTGATCTATAGGCTATTGATTGGTCAACTGATCAATTGCCAGTACATTGTTCAAATGGGTAGCTGTGATTCTAAAGCTTAGATTGGATTCGGAAGATAAGTTGATCATTAAGTCGTTGACTTTTTACATGGCGGAGGCTTCTATCTCTTGGGATGTTCTTACTTGGTGGTAGTATAGTATGTTTAAAAAAAAGTTTAATAACCCAATTGGACTTTTAATCCCTGCAACCCTGACTGCTTGATCAAGCAATCTTGGAGGCCAAAATGAAAATGTGGCCTACACTCTACAGGAAGTGACATCAACGGCATTATTTCATTTGACCTGTTTGATGCATTAGTCGTATCGTATAGATAATGATTATTTAGTTAAGGTGGTGTTTGGAAACATTAATTTAAAAAGAAGCGCTTATTTAAAAATTATGCTTAATTGAGCTTTAGATTTAAAGTAGAGGTTTTTATCCCTAAGATCTGTAAAATATAGACATGCAATTAACATTCAATTTGACAATCTAAAGTTCAACTAAGTATAATTTTTAAATAAATACTTTTTAGACTAGAGTTTCCAAACGCCACCTAAGTCTGTTAGTGGATCACTACAGTAAGCTGTAAGCATGTGAATCAATATCTGGGAGAAGAGCAATGCTACGTCCCCTTTCCAGCCATCCACCGGTTGTTTTTTTTATATGAGAGCTTTTAGGGGTGTTTGGATTGGATTTTATTAGTCAAAATCAATTGTGATAAGAATTGATTGTGTAGAAATTATTTGTCAAATAATCACTTTTACAAATAATAGTATTCGGATATCTCATCAATTCCCATATCTGCCATATACTCTCTCTTGAGGGCTGGGGTGTATGGTTTACGGTGGTCATAATTCTGAAATTTGTGAAACTCATCACTCTCTCATTTTCATTTTGATAGATGAAGGGTGTGTTTGGAGGTAAGTTCTAGTCTGTGCTGTTGAAGAAGGAATTGCAGCAACAACATAATGTTTTGTATCGGTAGTTTCTGAATCCGATCTGATTAATATTTATTTCATAATAAAATTCTATTTTAATAAAAAAAATTATATGATTAGGCTCTACTTTTATTAATATTACATTCAAGTCATTATATTTATTATCTTTGAAAAAATAAGTTACATATCTATAGTTAATAATCTTTAGATAATAATATATTCTTTATATTAATAAAAGTATATTATAATCGGATCGAATCACTCTATATCTCTCTATCTGGATCCAATCCGATTATAATCAGATTCCACCTTTGTAATCCGTATTTGATCTGATGGATCATTAAATGGGTCCAGAATCCAGCTAATTGGATCGGATTCGGATCCTGATCTGATCATTGACAAATTCTAGACTGTCTGCATTATTGGCCATGTGTTATTAGAGCCAGTCGAAAACAATTTTGTTATTCAGTCTCACACATACTTTAAAAGAGTGAAGTTTATTATTTTTACTAGAGGATTAATATTGACACAATTTGAAATTTTAGAAACGTTGATATTTATAAAATACGTATTTCATTTTTAATGCGTTAAATTGACCTATCTAAGATTTTTTTTTAAAATTAAAAAAAAAAAGAGAAAGGACATATTTCTATTGGTATGCATGGGCCTGATTGGTAAAACTCGTGTAACGTTCTGTCTAGAGGATTTGCAATCCAAACTTAAAAAAAAAACTGAGAAACAAGGACTAGGAGCCTGGACTATGATTCTAACACCAAGAAGCCTAAATTTATGAGATAAGGCCCACCAAAACCTTCGATTGAACGGTCATCAAAATCATGAATTAATGGGCTGTGTGACTTTAATAGATTGGGTCCCTTGAGAATGACGAACCTCGTGCACACATTTTTTAAGTTGGTAGGTAGGCCTCGTAAATGGCTATCAAGAGAAACAAGAGCTAGACATTACTGACATCTGATCTGTTGCTATTACACAATAGGAATAGGATAGGACATTATGTGAAACAAGCATCTATTTTCATTACTAATTACTAATATGGTTAGAGATACCTTAGATTAAGATAGGAAAATACTTACCCATTACCCCGTGTTTGGTTGCCGAGAAAATAATAAAAAATATGGAAAAGAAAAGAAAATTTGACAAAATACAATTAAAAATTGTATTAGAAATTCAATTTTTTTTTTCTTTTCCATGTTTTCACCTATTTTCTTTGCAACCAAACATAGCATTAATGTACCCGATTTCGTAATGAAATGCCGGTCCTCATTGGTCCACGCCCCAATTTTAAATACTCATCAACTGTTGTTAAGAGTCACTCACCCTTAGGGTTAAGCAATCCAACCTTAGTTTTTTTTTTTTTAAAAAAATCAAAATCTTAACTTTAATTTATTTAAGCTTAACCAAAGTTAAAGGGCTGTTAAAATGGACAGATGACACGGGTAGGAATGGAAACAGACCCCAGGGTCTGCTAATTACTGCCCATTAATTTAATGCTACCTTGTTCCCCTCGCTCTAAGCAGGGCTTTTGGGCCGACTGATCACATAAATGATTGACCCACCTTTTGGCGAACCCATGTGCAAGAATAAGCCTAAATGGTGAATTAGAGCCCTTGTAGTTAGGGGTGTCAGTGGGCCGGACCTGCAAGTTCTAGGCCTGGCCTGATTATTAATTGGGTTGGGCTTCAGTTTGGAGTTTAAAGTCCGTGACCCGATTTGGTAGGCTTCTAACCAGGCTTAGTCCAATCAACTAAGTCTGTTTAGTTGGTAGGTAAAAATTTGCAAATGATTTTTTGAATGGGCCGGACCTGCCCCGACTAGGCCAGATTAATAAGTGGGCCGGGCCGGCCAATTGACACCCTTTTTTTTTTCTAATCATGGGATTCATCCTTCAGCTCATATAACCGATTGATGAAACACTGTGGGCAGAAGTTTGGCTCTGGTGGATGCCCAAGCCAAGCGCTCAAGCATCCACAAATGATGGGGGCACCTGACGATAATTTGGGGAGAAGTCATTTCATTTTCTCCCCATGATTTTGACTTCTCCCTACTTGATATCTCTTCCCTTTAAAATGCCACATGTCCCATCATTTGTGGATGCCGAGCGCTTGGCTCGAGCATCCACCAGAGCAAATTCGAAGCCAACACCGCGGGTTGGGGATCATTCACCAATTTGTTTTCTGATTTGTCGTTTCAAGCAATATTGGGCCAATCACTTGTGGGGTCCATGGGTGCGAAGTCATGCCACGTAATGGGTCAACAACACCTTTATAGATTAGACAATTGTATACGTATAAAGATTGTCATTTGGATTGTCAACATAGGAATTAGTATAATCTAATGAGATGAGATCGTAATTGGTAAGATACCGTCATGTGCAGCTCCGTAGGCCCAAGCCCAGTATGGCCCAGGCTTAATAAATGGTCAACCATTACGTAATGGTGCACCACTATGCGAATGAGACCTACACATTGAATAAATTATTGAAAGATGACCCGATTAGATGATGTGAAACCTAACTTTAGATCTAATTCCAAATTAGAGAGTGTTTTTTATAATGAAAAAAATTATAAAAGAAATACATTTAAGCAAATTACGTGATGTAGGCTTTGCGTGTTTCCAAAATGTAGTGAACAGCCAATCAAACCAATTGGAAGCATAATCCATTTTAATTAAGTAATAAAACCATACCAATGCAAATCAATATGAGCATAAACTTGCAGAATTCATTTAGAAAAAAAGAATCGAAAATCACTCCCCTATTTGGGTTAGGGCGAACTGGTTACCAGCCCTAGACTTTTTTTCATTTTGTTAATCAGTATTATAATCATAAGGAAAATGGAAAACGGATCGTCAGCTTCTAAGTTGACTGCGCGATCTTATTGGTCTTGGACAAGACCCTGCCCTTACATATATTAACATGATCCTAGCCCTGCCCTAGCCCTTAAGGCTTGCAATTTGGATTGATTAGGCCCTAATCCTTCCCTGCCCTAAAGGGCCAACATATTGGAATGTACCTACTTACACTCCTTGAAAACAAAAAGATGCCCCCAAAAGACAAAAGTACACCTTCAAGAGAAATTTGTATCCTAATAACCCAATAATTGATTTCTTTTGGGGATTAGATTGTCATTGGCAGATGCCAGAAAAACCCTATTGGGCTCCACATACCATCCAACATGTGGCGATAAAAATTGGGAGGGGAAGGGGGGGGGGGGGGGGGGGGGGGGGGGAGAGATATCAAGTTGGGAGAAGTCAAAAACATGGGAAGAAAATGAAATGACTTCTCCCTTTTTTATCGCCACATGTAGAATGATGTGTGAAAGTCTGATAGGGTTTTCTGGCACCTGCTAGAGACAATTCAATCCCTTTCGTCTGGCCCTCGCTAGAAGAAAACTGTTAGCCTTTAGGTTTTTGGCCTAAGGTAACATCTTTGATTTTGATGATAACATAATAATAGAATGACATTTGTGTTACTGTATTATATTGAGTTTAAGTGTAATTCAGCTTATGAAGAGGATTAACATATTATCCAAGACAAAAAGATGAAAATAACGACCAAGGAAGAAATATTTGCCATAAAGCCAAAGAAAGCAAAATGAAGCTCATTAAAGATCCAAGACTTAAAGAGTCAAGTCATGAATATTGATAATGAAGACAAACCCAAATTGAAGATCCAATATCAAATGTGAAGTGAAGACTCACAAGAAGGTCTAAAAATTTATTTTGTGTCTTGTGGGGGTTTTAAGACTTTTGTAAAAAGTCTCCAAAGGTTGATTGATTGAATTGCTCAAAGCCATAGACTAACCTTAGGATCCTTAGATGATATTTCACGTCTTTATAAGGACCTTAGACATATCTTAAGATAACCAAAGTCATGATAAAGTTAAGGTATAAGTGTAAAGACAAATTTCGACCGCCTCACTCTGGTGTGAGGCGATTGAACTTCACTGTTCAAATATCCTCCATTAATGAAGTTGATTATTTTATGTGGGGGAACCATTTCCGGCATAGGTGAACCTATGCTGTTAATTACACTCTCTTTTGAGAGAGATACCTCTGATTAAGAAGAAGGAAGAAAGAGAGATAAGAGTAGCATTTTTCATTAGATAAAGAGGGTGCCGAATGTCTCATTTCGGCATTTACAGTCACCTCTAATGGAGGTCTTTTGAAATAAAAGAGAAAGGGGGAAGAGATGGGTAGGTGTCTCGGCCTACCTTGTTGCTTCCATTAGAGCTCTGGCTATTAGCAGGAGTTCTTCCTTCTTGATTTTCTTCTCTCTGAATGTTCTGAATGTTGGGATCCCTCCATTCCGATTAAATCTCACCTTTTATATCGTGGGAGTTTGATGGAGGGTGGTTTCATAACCACCTCCCTTTAACTGTTTTTTTTTCTTTTCGAAGAGGACATCTGTCCTCTTCGTGGAAGAGTGGGGACTATCCCTCACCCTCATATTCTGGATCGTGGGTGAGTAGCGAGTATTATACCCACTACTGGACTGCTAGATGGTAGTGGGAGATGACTTTTTTAGTCATCTTTAACTTAGGGCTGTAAGGGAACTCCTTGCTGCCGAGATTGGGTCTATTAAAAGACCAATTTTAATTTGGGGCAGCAAGGAGACTTCTTGCTGCCAAGGTGGGGTCTATTAAAAGATCCATTTTAATTTGAGACAGTAAGGAGACTTCTTGTTGCCAAGGTGGCGTCTATTAAAAGACCCATTTTAATTTGGGGCAGCAAGACTACTCCTTGCTACCAAGGTGGGGTCTATTAAAAGACCCCTTTTAATTCTAGGCAGCAAGGGAACTCTTTGCTGCCAAGGTGGGGTCTATTAATGATCCCTCTTTAATTTGGAGCAGCAAGGGAGCTCCTTGCTGCCAATGTGAGATCAATTAAAAGACCCATTTTAATTGGGTCAGTAAGGGAACTCCTTACTTCCAAGGTGGGGTCTATTAATAATCCATCTTTAATTTGGGGCAGCAAGGGAGCTCCTTGCTGCCAAGGTGGGGTCTATTAAAAGACCCCTTTTAATTCGGGGCAGCAAGGAAACTTCTTGCTACCAAGGTGGGGTCTATTAAAAGACCTCTTTTATTTTGGGGCGGCAAGAGAGCTTCTTGCTGTCAATTCATTTCAATTTAGATTTGGGGCAGCAAGGGGGCTCCTTGCTGCCAAAGTGGGGTCTGCTGAAAGACCCATTTTGTTAAATTTTAATTTGGGGCGGCAAGGGAGCTCATTGCTGCCCATTCATTTTAATTTGGATTTGGGGTAGCAAGGGGCTCCTTGCTGCCAGAGTGAGGTCTGTTAAAAGACCCATTTTTGTTTAATTTTATTTTGGGATAGCAAGGGAGCTCCTTACTGCTCATTTATTTCAATTTGGATTTTGGGGCAGCAAGGTGGCTCCTTGCTGCCAGAGTGAGGTTTGTTGAAAGACCCCTTTTTGTTTAATTTTAATTTGGGGCGGTAAAAGGGAGCTCTTTGCTGCCCATTTATTTCAATTTGGATTTTGGGGCAGTAAGGAGGCTCCTTACTGCTAGAGTGAGATCTGTTGAAAGACCCCTTTTTATTTAATTTTAATTTGTGGTGGCAAGGGAGCTCCTTGCTGGCCATTTATTTCAATTTGGATTTTGGGGCAGTAAGGGGGCTCCTTGCTGCCAGAGTGGGGTCTGTTGAAAGACCCCTTTTTATTTAATTTTAATTTGGGGTAGCAATGGAGATCTTTGCTGCCCATTTATTTTAATTTGGATTTAGGGGCAGCAAAGGAGCTCCTTGCTGCCAGAGTGGGGTCTGTTGAAAGATCCCTTTTTGTTTAATTTTAATTTGGGGTGGCAAGGGAGTTCCTTGCTGCCCATTTATTTTAATTTGGATTTGGGGCAGCAAGAGGGCTTCTTGTTGCCAGAGTGGGGTCTGTTGAAAGACCCCTTTTTGTTTAATTTTAATTTGGTGCGGCAAATGAGCTCCTTGCTGCCCATTTATTTTAATTTGGATTTTGGGGCAGCAAAGGGACACCTTGCTGCCCCTTAGATTATTATCAATCTAAGGCGGTAAAGGTGTGAAGTGATCATAGCCCTCCTTAGGGTTGTGATCTGATGCTCATAGTACACACTTCCTTTCGTGTGGGGTGTGAAATAAGTTGTGAGATTTCACCACTTACAATAAGACCAAGGAAATAATGTCAATTATATTGGTTAAGTAAACATGAGATTACTGAGAAAACAGAATAATTTCATCGACGAAATTAAATAGTGAAATTTATTTTGTCGCCGAAACTGGCCACAGAGCCAGTGTTTCAAATCTCTGTCCAAATCTTGTCGACGAAATCAGAATGCTCACCCAATATTGTCAACGAAATCATGCGGGACAGAGTTTCATGAACTCTGTAACGGCTAGTTTTTAACTGCCATTTTTTTTTATCCCATTGTGCCTCCAACGGCTATATTTTTGTAAGGGTTATAAATATGATTGAATTATGAATGAAATTAATAATTCTAATACTTCAAATCATTAAAATCATTCACTCCAAGCTTAGATTTCAAAATCTATAGAGTTTAACCAAGAATTCCCAAATCCAAGTTCTTGAGTTATTCAACTCCAATTTTTGAGAGATTTTCAGTGAGCTTGCAAGTGATCTAGTAGCTCATGTAAGAAGCAAATTCAGATTGTAAAACATTTCTATCCAAGTGTGTTGAAATCAAGACATCAGTGGGAGCTTTATAAGGTTTGATAACTACCCGGAAAGTGGACTAAGTCTAGGGAGAATTGTTCAATTGCAAGGTTGGATCTCTACCCGTAAGAAAGATTGTAAAAGGTTTGGACTTCACCCGTGAAGAAGTTTATGCGAGCAAAATCATGGTGAATCCTCTAGCGGGTATAGCTTGAGGTGGGGACGTAGGTGGGTTGTCGAACCTCGAGAAACTCCTTGCGTTTGCATTCTCTTACCTTCTTTTTACTTTGTGTTTTTGCATTATTGGTTAAATTGTTTGAATTCTATTCCCTTTTAATTTTTAAAATTGAAATTCCGCTTAAAGGAATTAGGAAAATTTTTTAAATTTGACATACACCCTAATCACCCTCCCTCCCCTCTAGGGTCCAATTATTGGGTAATAAAAACCATTTGCCCTCATGTGACAGGTCAACATGTGTCATTTTTTTGCACTCTTGAACTGTTCTTAAGATTCACAAACCCTTAGGGTTCAACTATCTAACCTTGATTTTTAGGAAAAAAATATTTTAAAAAATTAATCAAAAGACTTAAAAAAAATTAACCAGGATTATAAATTACAGTTAGAGAGAGGCTTTGTGAGTGGGCCAGACCGTTTTGGTCTTGCGAGGGTCAGACCAAATCCGATCCCTAAACACCTATGACACCTCATCTTGTATCATATCTGACTAAGATAGAAGTACACCTTCAAGAGAATCTGTATCCTAAATATTAGGAAATATCCTATTGTACTAAAGTGAATGAGATACACTGTATCATTATCAGTGTATCTCTTTACAATTAGATAGTATCAATTAAATTTGAATTTAGGATTTGATTAGGTATGATTAGATTAGGATTATCTTTGAGAGATCTTTCTATATTGAGAATTCTTGAATGATTTACAATGACCCCATAAAGGGTTTAAATAGATGTTTCAGTGTATCTCATTCACTTTATTACAATAGGATATTTCCTAATACTAAACACCTATAACACCTCATCTTGTATTATGTTTGACTAAGATAGAGTTATGCCTGGAACCAAAAATCCCTTTAGGATTGACAAAATAAATAGCATTTGCAGGTAGGTTCTGAAAGACAATATGTGTAATGCAAGGGGGACTGGTTATAGCAAGGAGCGGAGCCAAGACTTTCTTGTAGGGGAAAGTTATGGTTGATTGAAAATGTTAGTAATTTTTTAATGAATTTGTGGAAATTAATTAGGAGATAAGAAATATTTTGGGTTTACGGGGAGAGGGATTCATGATTGTGAACCAAACAATATGGTGATTATTTGACAATTGATTTCTACACAATCAATTCTTGATTCTAAATAGGGGTGTACACAAGCCGGGCTAGCTTGGTTGTTCGACTGGGCTCGACCTGATCAAGCCGAGCTCAAGCTTGATTTTTAGGCTTGATCAGGCCGAGCCGAGCCTAGTTGAGTTTCAAGCTTGAAATATGTTTAAGCCGAGCTTGAGCTAAAGCCTATTTGATTCGGCCCGACTTGATTGAGGCTCAATTCGGGTCGAGCTCAGCTCGAATATTATTTTAAAAAATAAAAAATTATCTATATATCATTATTACATATATAAATAATATAAAATATTATTATTGTATTTAATTTCTTTTTAAAAAGTATTCAAGCCGAGCTTGAGCCAAGCCAAGCCCCACTCGAGCTTGAATCAATTCGGGCCGAGCCGAGCTTTGAGCCAAGCATTATGAATTCGGGGCCGAACTTCGAGCACCATTTTAGGCCAAGCCGAGCTTCAAGCTGAGCAGGGCCAAGCCCGGCTCGAATACACCCCTAATTCCGAATAATAGAATCGGATCCAAACTAGCCTTTATATATATATATTCAAAAAGATAAGGGGGCAGCTGCCCCATGACATGGCTATGCCCTATTGAACTATTTTTTAGTTTTTTTGTACGGGGCAACTGCCCTCCCTTATCCCCTGGCTTTGCCCCTGGTTATAGCAAGTAGGAGGTGTTGATATGTTTCGCTATGGGTTAGAATTTCCAAAATTGAGATAGAATGTGATTCTACATGTATTGGTTTCATGTCCCTTCCAAGTGCATTTTTAGCTAGTCATGATCATTCTCTAACTAATGGAATTGACTAGAGAATTGATCATACTTGATGGAAATCAAATCAAGTTGCAAACCATATTCCTGAAGAAGCTCTTGTCCATGTTCTAGAATTATCAAATAATGTTGTAAATCAAATTTTCTGATTCCTTTCGTGTCTTGATAGCATATTAATATAGTGTGACTTCATTATTTATGCTAATTTATAATAGAGAAGTCCCTAACATTTTATTTTGATACGATCAAGGCTGAATTATTCGGATTCCCCTTTAGGTCGTGTAGTGTATGACAGTGATGAACATTTTAATGGAAAAAAAAAAGTTATGTCCTTTTATTCTCAATATATTACAGGCAAGAAATACAACAATATTAATTTTCTTCTTTTTTTTGGAACTCGGGGTGTCCCCAACCCTTTGGGTCAGGGCTCATCCCCGAGGGTGCGATGTGAGCCTGCAACCCGCCACACCACATCAGGTAAGTCCGAGTAAACCCATTCGAGGTTGACCCCAAAGGGGGAGTGCGAAATGGAACCCAGGACTTCCCACTTGGTGAAAGCCCCCCAACCCTTTGTGTAATTTTCTTCTTTACACAAACTAAGAGGCATTTCTTTGTGACTTAATATCTACTTGATTTATCAAGGTACATACATCTTGATCACAAGGTCTCAGTGAGTCATAGGGACGAAGAGTTGTGCTCTTACTTTGGTCTCCAAATTTCTCTTGCTAGGATAAAAAGGCTTATTTCTACTAAGTGGTTTTGACTGTCTCTGGATTGGTTTAAATTGAACACAGATGGCACTACGATCATTAATCCGAGACTCTGTGGTGGAGGTGGAGTTATTCGCGATGATAATGGTAAGCTAGTCTTGACTTTCTACGAGCATTATGATATTGAATCTAATACTATAACTGAAATTAGAGCTGTTCATGATGGTTGTGTTTTTTGTGAAAGAATAGGTCTCTAATATTATTGTGGAAAGTGATTCCAAGATTATTATAGATGTTATCAATGTGGTGATTGAACCTCCGTGGAATACGTGGTATTGGTGGAAGAAAATAGGAATCCTGAAAGAAAATTGCAACATGGTATTTCATCATATTTATAGAGAAACAACTAGACAGTTGATTTTCTATTCAAAGAAGCCTGCAACAATCTTGATAGCAAAGTTTTCAGTGAATTTCGTGATATTCCTTTGATTATTAAAGGTATCTTTCGAATCAACAGATCTACGCTCTTTAATATTAGATGTTAAATTTGGTCTGTTTTGTAGGGTTTTGGTTTTATGCCCTCCCCCCTCTGATTTGTATTGTGGTTTTTGATATTAATAAACTGATAGGAGTCCGCCAAACCCTCACCCCCATCGGGTGTTTTATTTATTTTAAAAAAGAAATCACAAGGTCTCAGTAATAAATATCAAGTACTATATATATTACTATGAACTGCGTAAACAAAAAAATGACGGTCTGGATATAGAAATATAGAATTAACAGTGCATTGAGTTGTAATGGGGCTACAGTGGACTGAGTAGATATTGGTATCTGTCTCTTGGAAGTTATTTTTGATAGAGAATGGAGTATTTAAGAAATAAATGTAAGATGAAATACTATATCATATGTGTATCTCATCACAATCGGAATCTTAGATCAATATCTCTAGTTATAGATTAGGATTAAATACTCTATTCTCTATCAATTTTAATAATGAAAATCGAAGAAACCCAGTTTGATTGATAGTTTCATTTCTAAATGGCCACACGTATTGATTGGAAAGGAGAACCAGTCTCCAAATTGAACCGCTGAAGCTCATCTGTCCATTTTAATCCCTTGACTGAGTGATAAAAAAATGAGGACCGAAAGAACAGATTACCTGAACATAGTCTTTTGATTTATTTTATTTTGGTAAGAACAGTCTTTTGATTGAACTCCTTACAAATAATAATATGAGATATGTGGCATGGGGGAAGGTCACCTTAAGGTGTCACAAAATCAGGTCTTTAGACCTGCTTGAGGAGATCGATTTAAGCACCTCAATTCGAAGGTTATTGAACTACATATCCCTAGCCCCATTTCTTTTTTGGTCACGCAATAATGATCCTTTGGAGATAGAATGGAGAAAGCCATATGACATCATGTTCTTCAAGAATGGCCGTTCGTGCACCAAACGTACGATGACTCAAAAGATATGATTTTTCTTTGAATCTTTGAAATTCACTTTCATGTCGAGAGGCTCTATCATGGTGGGCGGAGTCATTACTCGAATTTTACTTCAAACTGGTGATGAATTGATAAAAAGTTAAACCACCCTCATTCTACATTCCTCCTCCTCATTCTTTTGGATAAGATCCATCCTCTATCACTTATAAAAAAAGACATGTACTAGCCTCTCACCCATATTGGAGCATGTGCTGTTGTTTTTGTAAATGACTTTTAAAAGAAGAGAATAACTATGAATAGGAGCTCCGATATATAATCAATTGAAGCTACACAGGTTGTTGCTTTTACATGTTACTTTTAAAAGACGAGAATTAAGATGTCTAAGAGCTCAGGTTGAAGAGATAGTTGGAACAACAAAAAAACATGCCTTTAGATAGGAGTTGTTTGGAATTTATTAATATAAATATAAAAGTACGGTATTTTTGTCAATTAAAACTTTGTTCTTTAATTTCCAAACTACCCCTTTCAAAGCGTTTATTGGGTTGCTTCGGTTATCTCTTTAACCAAAGCTCCATTTCATAGTTAATCTCTTACCACGCTCCAATGAGGGGTTGGGCTAGTGGAAGACCATGACTGAAGAAGTAGAGGTCTTGAGTTCGAGTCCCTTCCCCTTGTTGGCGAGCCTTCGGGATTTATCCCGACTTTCGTGTTTATATAGTATAAGGGATCTGCACGCTCGAGGGACTTAGTCGGGTGCTCTAAGAGGCCCGGATACCATCGTTCCCCAAAAAAGAAAAAAGTTGTGTTAACCAATTGTGAAGGTAACCGATTATAGTAACATGTAATGAGAGTTGGAAGATTTTTTAATTACAGGTTGGAGCTAGTATTTTTAAAGCAAAAAAATAAAAAAAAATTATTCTCGCCTAACTAGATGAACCAAAATTAGGGAATGCGTATCGTGCAGCTCAGTAAGCCTGGGCAAACATTTGTCATCAAAAAGAAAAAATTATTCTCACCTAAGTGGATGAACCAAATAGGATAAAGCTTCTGAGGCTGTCTTAGGGACTAGAAGCCGTCTTAGGGCCAAGACCATCAAGACTGTGCTCTTCAGGTGGGGCCCATCATGTGAAATGAGCCCCACCTGAAATCCCGTCCTCCCTCGACCACGGTGGTCTTGGCACTAAAATGCTCTCAGTAGCAAAGTCCAACCAAGGAAGGTAAAAAGCATTGTGCCACTGACAGATTAGAGACACCCCATTTTTGACTAATCAGTTCTAGACTTTGAAGTTTCAGCCCGCCTTAGAAGAATACTGGACTTGTAACGCATGAGAAGAAAAAAAAAACCAAAAAATAATAAGGTGGAGATTAATTACATAATGCTAGCGTTACCCTGACATCATCCCCAAAACGTACATACCCTTTACGATTCTCTCCTATCTAGAACCCCACGACTCTTCTCCGTCACAAAAATAAACAAAGTGAATAAAACGAACAAACAAACAAACAAACCCCGTAAAGTAGATTAACTCCTACTTTCCTACACTCAGAACAAGGAAATCAAAACTCTATATAAAGCCTGTATATGCCCTCCTTTCCTCCTCATCTTACACAATAGTAGCCACCATGGAAGCACCCCACATAGCCATTGTACCGAGTCCAGGGATGGGTCACCTCATCCCACTCGTTGAGTTCGCTAAGCGACTCGTCTTCCACCATAATTTATCGGTTACATTTATCATGTCTAGCGACGGATCCCCGGGTAAAGCACAGAAACTAATCCTTGACGACCTTCCCAAGAGCATAAGTTCCGTCTTTCTTCCTCCCGTTAGCTTCGATGATCTTCCTGATGACGTTAAGATTGAAACCCGTATCTCCCTCACGGTGGTTCGCTCTCTCTCTTATCTTCGCGACACTTTTAAGGTCTTAGTGGCCAATACTCGTCTTGTAGCTTTAGTTGTCGATCTCTTCGGTACTGATGCGTTCGATGTCGCTAAGGAATTCGATGTTTCACCCTACATCTTTTTCCCGTCGACCGCTATGGGGTTATCGGTTTTCCTCCATTTGCAAAAGCTCGATGAAGAAGTATCTTGCGAGTACAGAGACCTACCTGAATTGGTGAAAATTCCGGGGTGTGTACCCATTCACGGAAGAGATCTCTTGGACCCAGTTCAGGACAGGAAGAACGAAGCCTATAGATGGCTTCTTCATCATGGAAAACGGTACAGCTTGGCTGAGGGTATTATGGTAAATAGCTTTATGGAGTTGGAAGCTGGAGCTATAAAGGCTTTGATGGAAGAAGAATCAGGTAAGCCACCGGTTTACCCGATTGGACCACTCATTCAGACGGGCTCAACCAGTGGGGCTGATGGGTCTGGCTGTTTAAGGTGGTTGGACAGTCAGCCACGTGGCTCGGTTTTATTTGTGTCGTTTGGAAGTGGTGGGACCCTCTCTCACGAGCAGCTTAATGAATTGGCCTCGGGACTGGAAATGAGCGAGCAAAGATTCCTGTGGGTTGTAAGAAGCCCACATGAAAAGGCAGCCAATGCCACCTACTTTAGTGCCGAGAGCATTAAGGACCCTTTTGATTTCCTCCCCGAGGGATTCTTGGAGAGGACCAAAGGGTTGGGTTTAGTGGTGCCCTCATGGGCACCTCAGATCCAAGTTCTTAGCCATGGCTCGACGGGAGGGTTCTTAACCCATTGTGGCTGGAACTCTGTCCTCGAGAGCGTCGTCCATGGCATGCCCTTAATTGCGTGGCCACTCTATGCGGAACAAAAAATGAATGCCGTAATGTTAACGGAGGAACTAAAGGTGGCACTGAGGCCCAAGGTTAACGAAAATGGTCTAGTTGGGCGAGAGGAGATCACAAAAGTTGTAAAAGGCCTAATGGAAGGAGAAGAAGGGAAGAAGCTCCGCAACCGGATGAGAGACCTTAAGGATGCCTCGGCCGAGGTGTTGAGCGAAAATGGGTCATCTACGAAATCACTCTCTGATGTGGTACAGAAATGGAAGAACCATAAGTAGTTAAGTTTATCTACATTACACGATTGTATTTAATTTGAGTAGTTAGTATTTAAGTTCAGCTAGGTCGGCATGTACAAAAGTTGTTTCCTTAATCTTAATATATAATAATTAGTAATTTCATGGCGAAATTGTACAAAGAGTAGGTAAGTTTCCATCAATCGATCGAACCTGTGATCTCAGGGTTGCAACATAAAAGCACCATCTGGTCGAGCTACGATGCCGACACCGATTGGCACTTGAGAATATACATAGTGGTTGGCTGCCATTGACATTTGACCAGTATTACTAAGATTGGGCCTAATTAGTGGGTAAGGATTTTGCTAACCTTACTCTCCTCTATTTTACTTTCCCCCACTTTTTGGGAGATCGAATCACCACCAATCGCGATTGAGTTCAAGGCGAATTCAATCGCGCCCACTTTTCAACGCTTGTTCCTATTAAATCCTATTAACCATGGTTAAGATTCACTAACCCTTAGGGTTCAGCAATCTAATCTTGATTTTTAGGAAAAAAATAGTAAAAAAAGTTTACCCTAAGGTTAAAAAATTTCAACTCTAAGGTTAATTTTTTTAAAAAAGAATTTCTAAAACCTAAGGTTAGATTGTTGAATCATAAGGGTTAGTAAATCTTAATCAAGGTTAATAAGGGTTAAAAGAGACACTTGTTGACCTATGGGTACGACTGAATTCTCCCGGAATTTAATTGTGATTGGCTGCGATTCGATCTCACTTTAAATTGGGGGTAAGAGGCAAGGATTTTGTGGTGGGTCCTCCTTGATAATATCCTTGTCTTCTTACCCTAAAAGAAGAGAGTGCAATAGGGAGAGAGTAGGGATAGCACTCCCCTAGCTAGTGGGTAATTTAACCGAAATCACTAAGCTCAATGGTTGTGGGTCATGTGGAGAATAGGACGCACAAACAAATAATTGGAAAGATCTTTCTATATGGGACAAATGTCATTTGATCATTGAAGCAAAAACGGGTAATTCATGGCCAAATGTGCTAGGTGTTGTGTCGCATCTTAGATAGGGTCCCACCATGAATGCAATGGATTGTGATGTTGTGGTAGACCAAGGACCATAGTGACACTAGGGACATTACAAGCCTTAGAGGAATGATAAGCTTTTCTATGCATCTTTTCTGTATCATAAAATGGCTACAAATCCCTGAAAGTAAAATATGAGAAGATTCAATTAAGATCAAAACACTAAATTCATCATCTTGCTTCTTTTACAAGAACATGTTCAATAAGAATAAAATTAAAAATCACACACCAAAATCCCCCCACTAACCATTTCTATTCAAGATCCACTAATCTCAAAATTTAAATCCCCATTTACCTACAAAATCAATGTTTAACTTTCAACATATCCTACTTGGTTCAACATTAGCAACCTTTTATTATGACTTCTTCACCATTTATGCTTAGGGGACCGGTTTTCTAGATTGGCCCGTCACGGATGGTCGGGATGTTACACGTGTGATCTGAGGTTGTGGCCCAAAAGGGTCCAAATGTTCGCATCCTCACTACCTACGTGGCAAATTTCTGCCTAATACACCCCTACCATCTGACAAAAGCCCTATTTTATAGGCCTCGGATTGTCTCTAGTGGAGCCAGAAAGGGCTGCTCTCGGGCAACCATAGAATAGGGGACAAGTGGTGGAGAAGTCGAAATCATGGGCCCCATGATTTTGACTTCTCCACACACTCTATGACACATGGCAATAAGGTGTTGAGATAAAGGGGAAGAGATATCAAGTGGGGAGAAGTCAAAATCATGGAGAGAAAATGAAATGACTTCTCCCCTTTTTAACGCTACATGTCCCTTATTCTATGGTTGCCCGAGAGCACTTTCTGGCTTCGCCAGAGACAATCCGAGGCCTATTTTATAGCATATTACAAACTTTATCTTGTGTTATTCATAAGGTATTACCTGTTAGGATATTACTCTCTTTTGAGACCGGCTCTCTTTTTGATTTGATAAAGTGTTGGTTCAAAACACGTGTATTTCTATTAATGGAAGATAATAACACATGTCTTTTCCTTGATGAAAGTAAGTTTAAAATAAAGTGGAGTTAGCATTATCCGTTAGCCCAATACATGGTAGAGTATTGGGTGATGTGGAGATTGGAGAGGGACACTGAACATACATGTTTCTAAATTATCATTTTTGACGGGCCGATTTATTCATAATTATCATTATTAGGTGTTTCTCATGGGATATAATCATCTATAAATATTGGCAAAGATAAATTAAATTTTCTGATAAATCACTGATATTATGGCCCATATATCAGTTTGAAAGAACAGAAAACTCACCAGCTTAGGCTGAAATTCATATAGCCCAAACCTTCATCTTCCTTAAAAAGTAACACTAAATCCCAACATTGCCTGAAAAAACCTAACCATGTCAGTTATATCCACATCCAGGGCTGTTCAGGAGTCATGACAGGCCGAGTCTAGAAAACCATTAAGTTTCTTCTTGAAACAGGATATATAATTGAATAATGTGTCAAGTGTGTAGCTGTACATATTAGGACATCATATGGGACCTCATTAAAAAGGAGGAGGTGTTCTACAGATGTTACATGCTGGGCTCTTTCTAATATTAAAGTTACATTGATAGATTAGTTGGGTTAGGTAGTATGTAAAAAATATAAAATATACATACTTCAATTTAAAAACCTGTTGGGAAATGGGAAAGGCACAGGGTAATTAGAAGTATGTAGAATTCAACTGATTCAAAAACACGTATCGATATGCATATGTAATTGATTGAAAAATGTGACAGGAGTCCTGTTTAAGGATTGTGTAATAAAACTAGCAGAATAATTAAGAAATAATCGAAAAACAAAGAAGAATAAAATATATATTTGTGTGGTTCATCCAGTAGTGGGAGCTACGTTCACGGATTCAGTTTTTACTATAATAATCATGAAGAAAAACAACTATTTAGGAAAAAACCTAACGTTTTAATCACTCCCTATATATATTCTTCTCCCAAGAAAAACCCTATTCTTTTTCTACATCCTAAAATAAAATAAGTTATATCTCCTGGATAAATAGAGTAATAATATTTTATAATTGCTAAACCCCAAAAGCCATAAACCCCAAAACAAAAGGCACGTATTATGGAATTTAGATGGCTCTGAAGCAAAGTCCTTGTTGATTTGCCACTGTACTGACAACCCTTAAACCCAAGCCCTACATCCTGATTAGTGATCCCTAAGGCTATGTTGTTTTTGTGGAACTTTTAAAGTCTATAACTTCCATTTTTTCATGCCTAATTTTATTTAATGTTGAGAATTATATTATTTCATAGAATGCAAAAGTTTTATAAATATGGAACTTTCAAGTTTCATAAAAAATTTTGGATTTTTTTAAGTCCAGGGATTTTAAACTTCTAATTAATTTAAGCACATAAATCTAAGATACCATCGAGCGAGTAAAAGGGTTAAAACCCCTCTCTCCTCTCATCCAAGACTCTTGCCTCTTGTTCCAAAATATTAATATTCCGGACTTTTAAATGTTCCACCAAAAGAAAAGATTGGAACCACTTCATAGACGTCATGACCACTTTACACGCTTACATATGGACTTTTTCATGGTAGAAATTTCATTCCAACAATTAATTTATTTATATGGACCATCTTTTTCATTTGATCAACTCAATCCTATTAAACAGCCAAGAAAAGAAAAAGAAGGGAGAGTAGAAGGAAAAAAGAACCCCGTAGTTACTAGTGTTTAGTGGTTACAACTTACAACCACTTAGTTTATTCATGATAGACTTCTAAATGACAAGAGAACTTGGTTTTTCCACGAGCATACTTTTTTTTTCCCCTCTATGTGCCTATTTTGTCATCTTTTAATTGACAATGCCGGCAATCGACACGGAAACGACATCTGGATTTAAAGGATTAACTTTTACAGCTTACACATGAGAACACGACATTAGGATTTACTGATATTACTTTTATAGCTTACAGTGTAACCGATTAAAAACATAATAAATGTAAAGTAATCGGTTAAAGTAAATTCAGATGTGTTATTGGGCTTTTTGAATTTCAAGCCATTACCCTAGCACTCCCCTTGACAACATATGGAACTAGGACAAAAAAAGCCGGTCAAAATAGACCTATAGTCATAACGAGACACCTCTTTAGACAAACAAAGCAAAATTCCTTTATAGCTAAATATCTCAATAATCTAGTTCCCATCGTGACTGAAATATCTTCGTACAAGAGGGTCCAACCTCGTGCCCTGGCTTTTAGAAATGGTGGGTCACAATTTGAAAATAAAACTCCATGTCAAGTGGACAATAGTAGAATGCCAAAGAGACATCACCTTTGATAACAACCACAAGCAATTAGCAGTGGCAATTGGTCCGGCCGGGCTGGCTCGAAACTCGATTGTTTAGGTGAGCTGAGCTGAGCTTGCCTTAGTTTGGGCTGCCTTTAGCTAAGCCTGAAATCCGTCTGGCCCAAAGTAGCACATTTTATAGGGTCCTCATGATGGATAGTTAAATGAGATTTTTAGTTTAATTTTTTAAATGTTTCTAATAACTATTAATGATAGATTTATTAGGGTACTATATAGCTTAAATACAGCCTACACAAAAGTTCATCTTGGGCAAACTTGAAGTTTGCTTGAACTTAGCCGTACTCAACCCTAGCCCAAACTCAACCCGAGCGGATCTCGAATTCAATCCAAAGATTGTTAACTCAGGACAGCCTGAAGCTCGATGTTATGTTGTGAGCTGAGCTTGAACTGAGGGGCTCACGTTAGGATTGGGCTTGGGCTTGGGCTAGGCTTTTAAGTTCGAAACTTCGAGCTGAGCACGGGCTAATCCCAGCCAGAGTGCTTATATGCTTTGAAATTTCAAACACAGGCACCACGTTCACCCCTTTCCTGGTAAAAGCCAACAAAGTGATAGTTCATGAAATTGAGACGGATACTCCAATTGTCTTTGAAGACTTCTAAAAAAAAGGTAAAGATTCCAAATCTTTCGGTATCACCATTTCATCTAGAAGGATAATTATATCTACTTTTTATTGTTAATATTTCTTCAATCCCAATTAAAAAAGAATATAAGTTCTTTTGTGCACTAAAAAGCTGTGGATAATTTGTCGTACCTTTAAATCATTTTCTTATCCAATCTTATGAGTGGCTCCCATGTACGCTCCTGCTGCTTAATACGTCTTCTCTTCCTATTTTTTTATTTTATTTTCAGTGACTTACCAAAAATTTTCTCCCTATCTTCATTTATATCCTTTTCTGACCGAACCATTGTCCTATTAGGCCCTTTAACTTGCACCAACTCACTTCTCGGTGTCGTGTTGTTATCTTTATATTTGGTTGAATGTGTTCAAATCATCTCGATGAGTGGATGACTGTCATTATTTTATGACCTGTTGGAACTACTATCGGATTGCTTGAATGCTTTGATCTCATATATGTTGGTTGTCATTGAATGTCTGAGATCCTCTATCGGATTGCTTGAATGCTTTGAACTCAGATATGATGGTTGTGATCGAACGTCCGAGATCCTCTAATACGGTAGGTTGTGAGCTATTTTAATTTAGAATGGTAGAACATATACACAAACCCATTGAACTGGTGTTTGATTATTATAATTGGAGATAAGAAAGCTTGTGATAGTTTTGGGGATGGGGGGGTGGAAATACAAGGTTTGATGTGATTGCCATTTCATATATGGGCCTCCACTCCATGACTTAAAAAGCATCAAATCTTGCAATACCACACTAAAAAAAGATGTTAGTACAAAGGGTCCCATGTCTTTATTCATTTCTGCATTGGATTCTAAAACAGAAGACTATATGACAAAAAGCTGTTCGTCATCCTCAAATGGGCCTTACCCTACTAATGTACAGCTACATTACCGACTCAACAATCCAAGCCGCTCCACCAATGGGCTTCTGCCGGTGGGGCATAGTCAAAACAGCACATTATTGTTCTAACCCCACCTTAAATGACAGACAAATCACCATATTGTAGATTTTATTTTGGTGGGTAAGTTGGTGAGTCACTTGTATGCTAGAGGTGTCCCACTAATCCATCAAATAAGGTCTTAATGGGCTTTTACAGCCAAACCCTAATTTGGGGTTTGGTCTGTAAAAGCAAATGTACTGCTATTTATATCATGGAAGTCGTGCTTGCAGTAGAGAGACAATGTTTATTATGCATCCCAAGTATTATGATCTTAGTAACCATTGCTCCCGTTCTCAAACCTCGCAATATGCTATAAATGTCATTTTCCTTTGTAGAGTACAAAATTCTTATAAGGTTTGTTAATTATTGGTGATCTTGTAACTGAATTTGAAAGCATACACTTAATATATTAGTAGTCATCTTGTTTTACCAATGACTACAAATTTGAATAATGAATGGTTTTAACAATTTTTTCTTGTGGTTTGGAAAGTGAAAATGATATATTTGTATTTATAAGTTATTTTCAAAAATTATCTGCTGGGAATCGCACCAACCCACAAGATGATAACCAAAAGATAAGAACAGAGAAAGTGAAAACAAGATGCAAAGAAAAACACAAAATACAAAATTTACGTGATTCAGCTAATGATACTTACGTCAACGGATCCACATCACTTCACTATGTTCAAAGACAAAAGCAATACAAAGTTCTCTCTCTTTTAAAAAGAACTTGATTAGAATAATACCAATTCCTAATCTCTAAGTATATTATATACTAGGGCAAAAAACAGCTTCAAAGGGACTTAGAATAATCTCGCAATGGGCATTCGAATGGCCTAAGTGGCCGTTTGAATGCCTAGGCTATTGGTTTGGGCGTTTGAACGCTCTTAAGGCCTTTTCGAACACCTCCCCCAAAATGTGTAGTACCAGTTTTGTTATTAAGGCCCAAACATACCATATACACAGGTAGCTAAACTCCTTTTTCCAATGGATAAAGCTTTTGAGACCCTCTTAGGGCCGAGACCACCGAGACCGTGCTCTAAGAGCATGGGATTTCAGGTGGGGCCTACCATGTGAAATGGGTCCCACCTGAAATCCCATGCTCAAGAACACGGTCTCGGTGGTCTCAGCCCTAAGGAGGTCTTAGTAGCAAAGTCCGTTTCCAATAGAGTGTTAATGCTGACACAATTTAGGTTATAGAAAAGTTGAAACAAGATACTTGTCTCATTTTCAACGAGTTAATGTTATCTCAACTAAGATTGTAGAGGAATTGAGAAAACATATATTTCTATTGGGATGTGTGGGCAAAAGTTGTAAAAGGTTCTGCCTGGAGGATAATTATGCTTCAAGGTGAAAATTAAAAAACTTAGGTATGAGGACTAGGAGCGTGGACCAAGAAGCCTTAATTTATGAGATTAGGCCCACCAAGTGGTGCCCCACCTTTGACGGTCACCAATAAAATGAATTAATGAGCCATGGGTCTTTAACAGGCTGGGGCCCATAAGAATGAGGGACCTTGTGCACACATTTTAAAATTAGGTAGGTAGGCCTTGCATTCAAGAGAAACAAGGACTAGCCATTACTCACATCTGATCTATTATTATTTCACAATAGGAATAGGATAGGACATTATGTGAAACAACCATCAGTTTCCAATAATAATATGGGGTTAGAGATACAGTACCTTGTTCCCTTCGCTCTAAGCGGGCCTTTTGGGCCAACTGGTCATATGAATGATCAAGCCACTGCCTGGCGAATCCACGTGCAGGTGATTCAGAGCCCGTGTATTCAAGCTTTTCAAATCACTACATACAATACCTTAGCAGCTACCTTATGTCAGGCTGTGTGTCTGTTTAGAGATTAGTTAGTTACATGATATCATTTCAACCAAAAACAAATCACTGCAGACCTCGTTAGAGATCATAGCAAAAGGGAGTGAGTCTCAAAACAAAGTGATGCTAGGCAAATAAAAGACTTCGCTAGACCACTAAAGGATCGAGACCACTAAGACCGTACATGGATGTATTGGATTTTCGACCCCACCGGAAATTCAGTGCATCTGTGCACAGTCTCGACCCTTTCAGCATCTCAAAAGCATTTCCCTTATTTAAATGGCTAAAGCGTCTGACACCCTCACAAGGTTAACACCACCGAGACCATGCTCTAAGAGAGCATGATTTCAGGTGGAGGCTCCACCTGAAATCATGCATGCTCTCTTGGAGCATGGTCTCGGCCCTAAGAGGATCTCGATAGCATATTTCCTATTTAAATGTCTTCCCCCACGCGTCATGCATGCTTTCAGCTCTTTGTCAGCAAAAGGTTTACTCTCAACGGATCAGTGGACATGTGTTAAAAAAAAAAGGGAAAAAAATTTTAATTGGAAGAAGTCAAAAAATGAATGGAAAAAAAAAAAGACTTATGATGAGGTGGCCTTTTTTTGTCCACTGATTCCATTGCTCACCAGAGGGATACTCTGGTGAGCAAGTTCCTTGGCGCCTCAAACGGTTGGTATCCGTTTTGAGGAGCTCTAGGGTGAAGCTTACATGGGCTACATGTGTGTGCTGTGTGTGTGAGTTTGCATGCTCTGTGTGTGTGGGTTTGCATGGGTGGTGTGAGTATTTCCTTGTATTTGCCTTCGGTCCTTGCCTTGTGGTATGAAAACCTTTTGCCCTCTGTCTTGTTTAAATTCACCGACTCTTTGTTCAAAACCCTAATATTAAGGCATTGGAATGTCTCTGGCGTAGCCCGAAAGGGCTTATCTCATAGAGTAGGGGATAAGTAGGGGAGAAGTCAAAATCATGGGGCCATGATTTTGATTTCTCCACCTATAACAAGACATGTGCTGATAAGTGTACGAGAATAAAGGTGAGAGATATCAGGCGGGGAAAAGTCAAAATTAAGTGGAAAAAATAGAATGACTTCTCCCTATTTTTTGGCTCACACAATGTATGAAACCCGATAGCCCTTTCTGACTTCGCCAAGGCAATCCGAGGCCCATTATTAAAGGCTGCTGCAGAGGCCCTTCTCTCCTTCAACACTAGTAGCCAGCATGGAAGCACCCCACATAGCTATTGTACCGAGTCCAGGGATGGGTCACCTCATCCCACTCGTCGAGTTCGCTAAGCGACTCGTCCTCCACCATAATCTCTCCGTTACACTTATCATTCCTACTGACGGTTCCCCGTCTAAGCCACAGCAAGTAATCCTCCACTCCCTTCCCAAAACCATAACTTCTGTCTTTCTTCCTCCGGTTAGCTTCGACGATCTTTCTGACGACGTTAAGATTGAAACCCGTATCTTCACCACGGTGACTCGCTCCCTCTCTTATCTCCGTGACTCTTTTAAGGTCTTAGCGGCCACTACTCGTCTTGTAGCTTTAGTGGTTGATCCCTTCGGTACTGATGCGTTCGATGTCGCTAAGGAATTCAAGGTTTCGCCTTACATCTTTTTCCCGGCCACGGCTACGGCGTTGTCGCTTTGCCTCCATTTGCCAAAGCTCGACGAAGCAGTCTCCGGCGAGTACAGAGACCTACCTGAGCCGGTGAAAATTCCGGGGTGCGTACCAATTCACGGAAGAGATCTCGCGGATGCAGTTCAGGACAGGAAGAACGAAGCCTATAGATGGGTTCTTCACCATTCAAAACGGCACCATTTGGCTGAGGGTATTATGGTTAATAGCTTTATGGACTTGGAAGCTGGACCTATAAAGGCTTTGAAGGAAGCAGGTAAGCCACCGGTTTACCCGGTTGGACCGCTCATACAGACCGGCTCAACCGGTGGGGCTGATGGGTCTGATCAGTGTTTAAAGTGGTTGGACAGTCAGCCACGTGGCTCGGTGCTATTTGTGTCATTTGGAAGTGGTGGGACCCTCTCTCATGAGCAGCTCGATGAATTGGCCTTGGGACTGGAAATGAGCGAGCAGAGATTCCTGTGGGTTGTAAGAAGCCCACATGAAAAAGCAGCCAATGCTACCTACTTTAGTGCTGAGAGCATTGAGGACCCTTTTGATTTCCTCCCCAAGGGATTCTTGGAGAGGACCAAAGGGTTGGGTCTAGTGGTGCCCTCATGGGCTCCACAGATCCAAGTTCTTAGCCACAGCTCGACCGGAGGGTTTTTAACCCATTGTGGCTGGAACTCTATCTTAGAGAGCGTGGTACATGGCGTGCCCTTAATTGCATGGCCCCTCTACGCGGAACAAAAGATGACAGCCGTAATGCTAACTGAGGAACTGAAGGTGGCACTGAGGCCCAACGCTAGCGAAAATGGCCTAGTTGGGCAAGAGGAGATTGCCAAAGTTGTGAAAGGACTAATGGAAGAAGAAAAAGGGAAGAGGCTTCAGAACAGGATGAGAGACCTTAAGGATGCCTCGGACGAGGTGTTGAGCGAAAATGGGTCTTCTACAAAGTCACTCTCTGAGGTGGTACAGAAATGGAAAAACCTCAACTAGTTTATCTTCTTCTTTCGTTTATCTACATTACACACTTGTATTCATTGCCAAATGATCTAGTTGTTGTGTCGCATCTTTGATAAGTCCCATGGACGTGAACCCATTTGAGGTACCTAATCGGCTAATCCCTCCATGTTGCTAAATTTCGGTTTCGGTCCTCTAACCCGAATCAAAATTTTGAAATTTTAGATTTATCCACAAAATATCGATTGTTTAAAAATATTTTATTAAATTAAATACATTCATAATATTTCTCCAAATTTTAGAATATTTTGTCAGAAATAATCTTTTATTAAAATTTAATATATTTATACTATAAATTTATTTTTTAAAAAAATATCATGAAATTCGATGAAAATTTTATAATATTTATAAATTTTAGTTGAATATTAATTTAAAATTAAATTTTCATAATTTCGCCTGAAATCAACAAATCTGAAACATCCAATATTTCAATTTCGAGGGTTGGAACGAAACTGCAAAATCTTATCGGAAAAGCTTGGTCAGGACAAACAATTTAAAAAACAATTTTCTCTTCTCAAAAAATGATAAATAATAAGATTAAACTTGTTAAGTATTTTAGTTTGAATTAGTTTAGGGATACTCCCAAAACGTACTCCCAAATTTTAAGGTATATCTTAATTAATAAAAAGATTAAAGTTGAAGTAGCATTAGAAAAAGCAAAATTATCAAACTCAAATCCTAACCTTAGTTGTTGGTTATAAGCTGTTAGTATTAAGGAATATTTTGAAGGACTTTGCTACTGAAATCACATTAGGGCCGAGACCTCCGAGACCTCGGGCATGTGCACGAGATTTTAGGTGGGCCCATCATCACATGGTGAGCCCCACTTGAAATCCCGCACACATGCTCGAGGCCTTGGAGGTCTCGGCCCTTATGCGGTCTCAAAAGCATTTCCCTATTTTGAAGTATATTTGGGAGTACCATAGACCTAGTAGTACCTTTTTTTTTTGTTAAACATAGACTTAGCAGTGCAGATAAAGACATCACATCATATGGGAACTCTCTAAAAGTCAAATTGAAAGATTAATTGGGTTTGGTAGTTGGAAAAAATAAAAAAAATACATGAATTTAAAAACCTCTTAACCAAAATAAAATAAAAAACAAGTTGGGACAAGGCAGAGCAAAGAAAAATGTAGAATTCAACTTATGCTCCGTTTGTTTTGAGGTAAAATAAGGGAAAACAAATGAATTCCATGGAAAATATCATTTTCCAAGTGTATTTTCTTTAGGACATCGGGCATTTTCCGCGAAATTCATTTGTTTTCCTCTATTTTACTTTGAAACAAACGGAGCATTAGTCAAAAACACGCATCCAGATGCATGTGTAATTGATTGGAGAATGTGATAGAACGTGTCGGGTGACAATTGGTGAGAGTTAAGAGGTGAGGCATGGACAGATGAGGAGCGGCTGCCGGTCTAATAAGCAATTTCAATTAACGGAAGTGATAAAAAAAAAACTCTCCATAGTAGTACCACCTAAAGCTTGGCCCGATTGAAAATCTATGCTCCAAACATCAAAGTTGGCCCGCCATTTAAAGCATGTATGCCTTGGTTCCGGTTGATTTTCACTCTTGCGGCCAAGCTCTCGATAGTACAATCTATAAGAGTTTTTAATGAGTAGTGATAAATGTATTCATGAAATCCATTTCCAAACCTAAGACACCACCTCATTGATGGATGTCACATCTTAAATACTCATCAGTTTCCGTTTTTAATTATCTTCTTTTCATAAAACTGGAGGAATAATTATGAAACAGAAAATGTTTAACGCAGCACGGTTTCTATTATGTAACGAAATGACCGGTTCTCAATAGTCCAACCCCACTCTTCAGTTGTGGTTAAGATTCACTCACCCCTAGGCTTAACCAATCCAACCTTATTTCTTAGAAAGAAAAAAAAAACAAAATCTTAACTTTAATTTAATTAAGCTTAACTAGGGCTAAAGATGTGTTAACAAGAACACAAGGACATGGGATAAGATATAAGTAGCATCCGCTAATCACTGCTCTTAAGAATATGGCCTTGTGCCATGGATGGGTTGGGATGTGTGTTTGTGTGGTTCATAGTGGGTGTGTGCATTGTATGTTAAATAAATAAATTAAAAAAACATCAAAGAAAAAAAGATGGACAAGACATAGATTTATGTGGTTCACCCAATAGGGAACTAAGTCCACAAATTTAGTTTCACTATAATAATCGAGAAGAAAAACTACATTTGAAAAACTTTTATATCATTTAAAAAAATGTCCTTTTTTCTTCTCAAATGAAAACCCTACTTTTTCTACACTTATTATTCTTAAACAAAGTAAATCTATTTATATCTCCAAATCTTGGGTAAATAGAGTCCTAATATTATACAATTGCTAACCCCAAAAAATCATAAACCCAAGAAAGCATGGATTATTTGTGCCCACAATAACTAGATTTTAGAAGGCAACTAGAATTTAGAAGGCTGAAGCAAAGTCCTTGTTGATTTGCCACTGTGCCTAAAACCCTTAAATCCAAGCCCTAAATCCATGTCCTACATACTGATTGCTAAAAGATGTTCATGAGCATTTTACATGCTGCTTAGGTATGGACATTTTCATGGTAGTGTTTCTCTAAGTAGAAATTTCATGCCAAAATTAATTTTTTTTGGTTCAAATGACTGTCCACATTCTTTAATTAATGCCAAAAATTAATTAAAGAATGCGGACAGTCATTTGATGAACTCAATCATATTTAACGTTCAAGAAAAGAAAAAAAAAAAAAAGAAAAAAGAATCCCTTATAGTTGCTATTGTTTGCTACTAATTTCTTCAATGAAAGACGGAAGACAAAACAGAACTTGGTACACTTTTTTTCTCCTCTGGGTGCATATTTTATCTTTTTTTGTTTGACAATAAGGGGGAGCTAAGCGCAATTGCTAAGAGAAAACAACATCTGAATTTACTTTTATAGCTTACTGTGTAATCGATTAAAGTAACATAATGATGTACAAGTAACCAGTTAAAATATTACTTAAAATAAATCCGGATTTGTTCTTGGGGATTTGAATTCCAAGCCATTATCACTAGTACTCATTGTCCTGGGAGTAAAAACCTATCAAAATAAACCTATAGTCATAAACAGAACACCCCCTAACACAAACTAAGAGCTCATTTGATTTGAATTATCATAAGCGCTTATTTGGGACTTAATCGCTTATGTTGAATTATGTCCTGATACTAGTATTTGGTTCAACTCATCATATGCAATTATGTAATAACTGATTATGAAAATAATTGGTAATTCCATTATCTTTATAAGGGTGATTATTGTGGAGCATAACCGCTTTTGTATCTTTTAAGACTAGGTGAAAATTATTGTACAAACCCAAATTTTCACCCTATAAGAGTACCTACAAGATCATTAAGCTTGAGAGAGATTCCTCAAAAATATATTTTTTAAAACGATTAAAATACCTTTTTTAAAAGGACCAAATAAACGTTTATAGATAGTGTCAACCAAAAGAGGATTGCAACTGTAACACTTATTGATAATAGCACTTATCAGCAAAATAACTTATGACTGCACTAATCCAAACAAAATGGACCCTAGGCAAAATTCCTTTCTAGCTAAATATCACAATGATCTAGTTCCCAGTATGAATGAGTGAAAAATCTTTGTACAAGAGGGTCCAACCTCGTGCCTTGGGTTCTATAACTGATGGGTCACAGCTTGAAAGGTGAAACCCCAATGCTTATCAATATGGGTAGTGGTCACAGTCAATGCGAGGTCGGAATAGGCCACAACAATCTAGCTCGGCCCTGTCCAAGAATAAATTTTTAGATCCGAGGTTTCCCAACAGTTCCAGTTGGTATTTATTGAGCCAAAATCGGACACCTTTCTTGGATGGGTAATCGGGTATTGAATATAGAGGGACCTTAACACAAGTTGGGCTTGAAATCTAATAGGCCTAACTTGGGCCCTTCTTTTGCCCAATGTGGATGGTTCAAGTACAGATTAAGCTATCACCGTAGATGGCAACGAGAGAGCATCGAGGATCATGGTGAGCGCGTTTAAGATTCATACATTTTGAATGGATCAAGGACAATCAGGGGCGGAGCCAAGATTCTCTTGCAGAGGGGCTAACAATGAGGTTTGGGGGCGTAGCCCTCAAAAAAAAATTTTGAGGGCCAAGTTCATGGGCCATTGCATCTTATTGTGTCCGTTTGTAAAGAATTTATTTTTTTCTCTGAAGTTCGGGCTAGAGCCCCTATCTCCCGTCTCCGCTCCTCTCCCAGGCTACACCCTTCTTAATAGTATGGATATATTTGATTAGCTTTGGCATCCAGACCATTAGTGTGGGCCGGGTTCACAAGAAACATACCAGTCTCGGGTCCTCTTGAATTCGTGACATACTCAATGACAGGCCGTGATAGGCCTAAATTTTTTCACAACTTGAGGCCAGGACCATGATACTCTATCCCAAACATGGAATGGGGATGTCAATGTCCTGGGCCAAGCCCGCTTATTGTGTGCAAGAGTAAAATGTTATGGGCAGTGCCAGTTAAAAGTATAGGACAAGAGTTCAACGGGCCTATCATTTTAAACTCAGTCGGGCCAGACTCAGGATGGAACGCAGGCAAGCCTGGCCCATTAACACCCATACTTGGAAGGATGATGCACTCTGAAATCTATTTCTCACCCATCTAAATGGATGTGATCAGATGTGTTTGATGAAATAAGTCTCATGGATTACATGCAGGGGCGGAGCCAGGGGGGGGCATGGCCCCCCCAAATTTTTTGTAAATCCCTTCTCTACTAGTATGACTAGTGGGCCCCTCAATTAAAAAAAAATATTTTTAGTATACTTGGCCCCCCCCCAATTTTTTTGTCCTATATGATGTAGTGGCCCCCCCAATTTTTTTTGTCACATATATAGTGGCCCCCCAATGGAGTCCCCTTATGCTCATGTCCCTATTGACACCCCTTAACTATGGTTAAAATTCACCCAATCTCATGGTTCACCTACTTATCCTTGATTTAAAAAAAAAATATTTAAATAATTTTAATCTTAAGAGTTAGTGAATTTTAACAATGGTTCAAAAAGAAATTTGATATATTTTTTTTAAACCAAGGAGGTGGGTGAATCTTAACCACAATGAAGGGGTATTAATAGGACAGGTGGCGACCTCAAAGGTATTACCGAGAAAAAAAAAATTTCAAAATAAAAAAACAACCCCAAAAAAATTTTTCTCGGGGGCTACGCCCCCGAACCCCCAAATCCCATACCCTCAAACCAAAATTTTTTTTCTATACATGTATTTTGGCCCCCCAATGAAAAATTCCTGGCTCCACCCCTGATTGCATGTTTCCCAGATGTTTATTTCGTTCAGGTCGTCATTGTTACTAACTGCAATGCTTTCAAACAATTCTGGTCCTCCACCGAATTCCAATACTCCTCATAGGGAGTATTTGGTCGCAATCAATATGTAAGCACCTTATTTTTGCACCCCCTATTCTTCTTCCCACTTCTTCAAATGCTCCAAGGTTTACCCAAGCCCATTTGGCCAAACTTGTACCCAAACAACTCAATCAAACCCAATTACTTAATCCCATTACCCAAGCCCAAGTAGCCAAGCCTAATTACCCAATTGTCTTAGGCAAAACTCAATTGCTTTAGTGAAATCCTAATTACCATAGCCCAAGCCCAATTGCCATAGTTAAAGTCCAATAACCATAACCCATGATCCATAAGGTCTAGTCCATATGCCCACATCCATTCAACCCATATCCAAGACCCACTAACCCAAGTCCACTTTCCACTTTCTTACAAAAGACCTTTTATTTTTTCTTCAAACCCCAAATAGCCCCATTTTTATGTTTACATACCTTTTTGACCACTCAATCATCTCTCACCAAGTACACACCTTTTTGACTAACCAATCACCTCATTTACTCTCTTACACCTCTTACACTCATTCTTACACCTCTTACAAAACAATTAATCCTCTTACACTCTTTTTGACCACCCAATTACCTCTCATCAAGTACATACCTTTTTGATTACCCAATCACCAACCACATCAATTTTGACCAACCAATCACCTCCCTTCTTCTCACCCAACCCTCTATTAATCACCAAATTGCCACAACCCCTTGAAACCTCTATAAATACAAGACCCTCACAAGCCATTTCTTCCACCTCCAAAATCCCAAGTGGAAACCCTAGCTCTTCCTCCTCTTACCCCTTTTATTTCTTTTTAGCCTTGAAGAAAGTTAGAAGAAGCCAAGGTTTAGAGTGTGTAGAGAATTCTCGGAGTAAAAGCCTAGAGTTCTTCACTAACTCTCTTCCTTTGTGGACTCTAAAAACTCATCACCTCTTGGAGCATTGGAGAAAGGAGTCTTGGAGGAGTAGGCACTCTTCCTTTTATTCTTTATCTTCTTCTTTAGTTCATATCTTTTTTTTTATTTGTAGTCCTCTTCTAGAATAATTTGGGAAGACCTTTCTTTTCTCAAGTTTAGTTGGGTCTCTCTACACCAATCTAATGGTGTAGAGGGACCCCACCTCAAAAGAAAGGAGATGTTTTTTTTCTCTCGTGTAAATATTTCTTTCTTTCATATGTACCCACTAGTGTGGATATGGGTAGGCCCATAGAGAGTGGAAGCTAAAGCTATACCTCTCTTTTTTATTTTGTTTCTTCATTTTTGATTCTAGTCCTTCTTCTAGAATCATTTGGGAAACTCATCATCACTCTAATTTTCACAATTGAATCTCATTACATCGTTCATAATGGTGTAAAGGGACTACATTAGAGAGGAGATGATGAGTTTTCATTTTCTTCACTTATCACTTTTTCATTTCTTTCTTTTTTCTTCATGTTCTATTTTGAATGGATAAATGATGACTTAAGGACCTAGGGACTTAAAGAGGACTTTATCCAAAATGCCTCATATCAAAGACAATGGTATTTGATTTATTATCAACACCAATCCAACAAAATAGGTGTTGGCAATAGACCATTTACTATTCACAATGCACACCCCTCTTTATGTCCTAAAAACAATCTTTTAGCCTAACTTTTCCTTAGCATTTCTCTTGAATTAAATTTGACTTTAGTTAAGTTTGCCAAAATCTCACCTATATGAAAATCCAAAAAAAAAACATGATAAAATCTCAAAATACCAAAAAAATCTAAAAATACCAAAAGACCAAAAACATGCTTGCTAGATCTTGGTTAGCCTACTCAACCATTGTTAACACCCTTCTAACCGCGGTTAGACCTAGAACTTGCACTTGACTAACCCGGTCAACTAAACCCTAGCCCCTAGGCTAGACCATTGACCACCTTATGCACACACACACGCACCCTTAGCCTTGGCACGGGCTCATGTGCCAGAACTACGCTCGGTCTGATCTCACCCCAATGTGAGTACGTAGGCAACCCAACCCGGGTTTGACCCTAGCCCATCTAGCTTTCTTTCTTTCTTGGATTAGCATTTGATTAAACATTTAGACATTTTAATTAATATTGAGATTAAATTTGGCTTAAATTTAGGGAGTAGGTAACCATTGCAAAATGGGGGTCCTGGGGTGCCTAACACCTTCCCCGGGGCTTAATCGAACCACTTACCCTAATCTCTGATAGACCACTTGTCTTATCCAATCAAATTACTCGGGACCTATCCCTTAGAATGAATAGGTGACGACTCTTAGTCAAACCATATTATGTGAAAGTGGGTAGGAAAATCCCATGCTCACACAATAACATCAGAAATGCTTCTCATGGGCATTGATTTAAGTTTCGATGAAATTCATTATTGTACCTTACATTTTTCCTATTAGGGTTCGTTCTTTTGGTATGAGACTAATAAAGCTTGACACTTTACACGTGATAATGGTAGTTGGTAGGAAATTTGAGTCATTTTGTCAAGGTTTTTAACAAGATTAATTCTATTATCATCGTGAGATTTCAAGTCTTACCATTTTTTGTGATATTTGAGATCATTCATTTTACTCATTGAAATTCTTACAGCAATGCAATCCAATTGATGAAAAACATGATACATCTAGTTCTCAAAAGAAAATACATATTTCATTGCATTGAAAAAAATTGCAAAGTGTCAAACTTTATAAGTCTCAACAAAAAGGAGGGACTTTCGTGTTGTTGTTGTTTCTTAAAGAGAGTGTGTGTGTTAGTTACCCGATATCATTTCAACAAAAAAAAAAAGGACAGACTTAGGGATCCATCAACCCAAATACGCCTGCATAAATAAATAGATAAATAAATTATATTTAAAATTATAATAATAGTTATAATCAAATCTAATACTTATGAATATATTAAGTATAAATTACATATTTAAGCGACAAGGGCGAGGGCGTCTGGTACCAGTATTACGCTTTCGTTATCAAGAAGCGGCAAGGGCGAGGGTGTTTTGTTCCAGTATTACGCTTTTGTTATCAAGATGGTAAACCCAACTCATCAATTGTATCCTATAGGTCATACCTATAACGGACTGACCCCCCACCAATAACTAAGCGTTACGTAGTGATACGGCCTGATGGTGGGAGGTACTTCGATCGTTCCAATGGCGTCGCAAATCAAATTCAATGAATACGAGCGCTTTGGAATTCCACCGATCCTAACACCCACAACCAGAAGCCCCACCCAAATTCGGCTAAATTATAAAGGGTGTAGATGATAAACACCCTATTATTCTAATGCGGGGTGTGCTAATCACTGCCCTAAACAAGACCTGAGACAAATTTCGGGTTGAATGGTGCGGTCAAAAATTGCCACTCACATAATGTATCTCAGCCACTCGCAAGGATTACTTGTAAGTTGTAACATGCAATCAGTAGCAATATGGGTGGAAGAATATGAGCGCCATGCGCATTTGCTGCTCATAAAACAAGGACACGACGTGAATCTGTTTTTCACGATTGCCGCATGCGACTTCTTGTGCAAGATTAGGAATACTGTGGGTGAATTTTCTCAAAAGTCCACTCGTCAGCTGCTCTTGGATTCTGGTTTACTGGTAGAAGGATAAATATGGAGGGTGTGTACCCTGTAATACACTCCGTTGATAAAGTTAGAATAGGTAGTGTGAGCATGGGATCTTCCTACCCACTTTCACAATTATATGTTTTGACTTGAGTCGCCACCTATTCATTCTTAGGGATAGGTCCCGGGTATTTGTTTGTTTGGATAAGGCAAATGGTCTAATCAGAGTTAGGGTAAGTGGTTCGATTAAGCCCTGAGGAAGGTGTTAGGCACCCCAAGACCCCCGTTTTATAACGGTTACCTACTCCCTAAACTTAAGCCAATTATAATCTTAAAGTTTAATTAGAATGTCCAAAGTTTTTAAGTGAGTGCTAATCCAAGAAAAATAGAAAGCTAGATGGCTAGGGTCGAACCCGAGTTGGGTTGCCTACGTACTCACATGGTGAGATCAGACCGAGCGTAGTTCTGGCACATGAGCCCGTGCCGAGGCTAGGGGGTAGTGTGTATGTATAGGGTGGTCAAAGGATCTAGCCTAGAAAGCTATGGTTTAGTTGACTGGGGAGGTCAAGTGCAAAAGTGTTAAGTCTAACCGCGGTTAGAGGGTATTTATCCATGGTTAGATGAGCTAACCAAAGCTAAGGAGGTCCTATACGTCTCTTTTTAGTCTTTTTGTATTTTTTATCTTTTTTGAGATTTTTGGGGATATTTGAATGTTTTTGGTGTTTTGAGATTTTATCATGTTTTTGGTATTTTGAGATTTTATCATGTTTTTGAATTTTCATATAGGTAAGGTTTTGACAAACTTAACTAAAGTCAAATTTAGTCCAAGAGTTTGGTTAAAAGATTATAGTTTAAGACATAAAGAGTGATGTGCCTTATGAATAGTAAATGGTCTATTACCAACACCTATTTTGTTGGATTGATGTTGATAATAGATCAAATACCATTGTCTTTAGTATGAAACATTTTTAAGAATGTCTTCTTTAAGTCCTTACACCATCATTTATCTTAAGTCCTTAAACCATCACCTACCCATTCAACATAGAACATGAAGGAAAAATAAAGAAATAAAAGAAAATGAAAACTCATCCTCTCCCTTTTAAGGTGGTTCATTTACACCATTATTAATGATGTAATGTTGCTCTAAAGAATGTTAGGGAGGGGATGAGCTTTCACAAAAAATTCTAGAAAGAGGACTAAAATCTCAAAAGGAAACAAAATGAAAAAGAGAGGTATAGCTTTAGCTTCCACTCTCTATGGGCCTACCCATATCCACACTTATGGGTACATAAAAAAGAAGAAAATATGTACATGGAAAGGAAAAGAAAAAATGAGCATCTCCTTGCCTTTGATATGAGGTCCCTCTACACCATTAGATTGGTGTAGAGAGGCCCAACTATGCTTGAGAAATGAGAGATCAAGAAGAGAGAACCAAATAAAAAAAAAGATAAAAAAGAAGAGAAAATGAAAGAAGGAGTGTCTACTCCCCCAAGAATTCTCCTTCAATGCTCCAAGGGGTAGAGTTTTAAAATCCACAAAGGAAGAGAGTTAGTGAAGAACTCTAAGCTTTTAGTCTTAGAATTCTTTCCAAACTCTAAACCTTAGTTTCTTCTCCCTTCTTCAAACTCAAGAGAAACACAAGTGGGTGGGAACCTTCTAGGGGTCTTGAGGGATGGATCTAAGGAGCTAAGAGATTGATATTTATAGGAAAACTAAGAGGTTGGGTTGTGTCTTTTACATGGGGGATAAAAGGAGCTAGTGGGTAAAGACTTGAGTGTTGTAAGGTGAGTTGATAGATTGAGTGTTGTAAGGAGTGTAAGAGAGTTGATGGTTGAGTATTGTAAGAGGTGTAAGAGAGGTGTAAGAGAGTTGGTGGGTTGAGTGAACTATGAGTTATATGGGTATGGGTTTTAGGATATAAGGTGTAAGAGAGGTGTAAGAGAGTTGGTGGGTAGAGTGAACTATGAGTTATATGGGTATGAGTTGGTGTAAAAGAGGTGTAAGAGAGTTGGTGGGATGAGTGAACTATGGGTTATATGGGTATGGGTTGTAGGATATAGGGTAGGTGGATATGGATATATGGATTAGGTCTTATGGATCATGGGTTATTAGTAGATGGGTCATGGGTTATGATTATTGGATTTTTACTATGACATTTGGGCTTGGGCTATGGAAATAGGCTTTGGCTTAGGCAATTGGGTGATTGGATTTTTGGACTTGACTACTTGGGTTGGGTAATGAAATTAGGTAATTGGGTTTGATTGAGTTGTTTAGGTATAAGTTCGGTCAAATGGGCTTGGGCTTTGGGTATACCTAGGGCTTATTAGGGTTAGGCTAGGGCTACCTAGGGTTTGGGTTTAGGACTACCTAGGGTTAAGCTTAGGTTAACTAGGATCTTAACTAGGGTTTAATCCTATGGTTAAGGGTTTACCTAGTGTAAGCACCCTATTTTTGCACCCCCTATCCCTCTTCCCACTTCTTCAAATGCTCCAAGGTTTACCCAAGCCCAAGCCCATTTGGCCAAACTTGTACCCAAACAACTCAATCAAGCCCAATTACTTAATTCCATTACCCAAGTCCAAGTAGCCAAGCCTAATTACCCAATTTTCTTAGGCAAAACTCAATTGCTTTAGTGAAAGCCTAATTACCATAGCCCAAGTCCAATTGCCATAGTTAAAATCCAATAACCATAACCCATGACCCATCTACTAACAACCCATGATCCATAAGGTTTAGTCCACATACCCACATCCATTCAACCCATGTCCAAGACCCACTAACCTAAGTCCATTTCCACTTTCCTACAAAAGACATTTTATTTTTTCTTCAAACCCCAAATAGTCCCATTTTTATGTTTACACACCTTTTTGACCACCCAATCATCTCTCACCAAGTACACACTTTTTTGACTAACCAATCACCTCCCATACTCCCTTACACCTCTTACACTCATTCTTACACCTCTTACAAAATAATTAATTCTCTTACACTCCTTTTGACCACCCAATCACCTCTCATCAAGTACATACCTTTTTGATTACCCAATCACCAACCACATCAATTTTGACCAACCAATCACCTCCCTTCTTCTCACCCAACCCTCTATTAATCACCAAATTGCCACAACTCCTTGAAACCTCTATAAATACAAGACCCTCACAAGTCATTTCTTCCATCTCCAAAATCTCAAGTGGAAACCCTAGCTCTTCCTCCTCTCACCCCTTTTATGTCTTTTTAGCCTTGAAGAAAGTTAGAAGAAGCCAAGGTTTAGAGTGTGTAGAGAATTCTAGGAGTAAAAGCCTAGAGTTCTTCACTAACTCTCTTCCTTTGTGGACTCTAAAAACTCATCACCTCTTGGAGCATTGGAGAAGTAGTCTTGGAGGAGTAGGCACTCTTCCTTTTATTCTTTATCTTCTTCTTTACTTCATATCTTTTTTTTTTATTTGTAGTCTTCTTCTAGAATAATTTGGGAAGACCTTTCTTTTCTCAAGTTTAGTGGGGTCTCTCTACACCAATCTAATGGTGTAGAGGGACCCCACCTCAAAAGAAAGGAGATGTCTTATTTTTTCTCTCGTGTAAATATTTATTTCTTTCATATGTACCCACTAGTGTGGATATGGGTAGGCCCATAGAGAGTGGAAGCTAAAGCTATACCTCTCTTTTTATTTTGTTTCTTCATTTTGATTCTAGTCATTCTTCTAGAATCATTTGGGAAACTCATCATCACTCCAATTTTCATAGTTGAATCTCATTACATCATTCATAATGGTGTAAAAGGACTACATTAGAGAGGAGATGATGAGTTTTCATTTTCTTCACTTATCACTTTTTCATTTCTTTTTTTTTTCTTCATGTTCTATTTTGAATGGATAAATGATGACTTAAGGACCTAGGGACTTAAAGAGGACTTTATCCAAAATGCCTCATATCAAAGACAATGGTATTTAATTTATTATCAACACCAATCCAACAAAATAGGTGTTGGCAATAGACAATTTACTATTCACAATGCACACCCCTCTTTATGTCCTAAAAATAATCTTTTAGCCTAACTTTTCCTTAGTCTTTCTCTTGAATTAAATTTGACTTTAGTTAAGTTTGCCAAAATCTCACCTATATGAAAATCCAAAAAAAAAAGAACATGATAAAATCTCAAAATACCAAAAACATTACAAAATCTCAAAATACCAAAACAATCTAAAAATACCAAAAGACCAAAAACATGCTTGCTAGATCTTGGTTAGCCTACTCAACCATGGTTAACACCCTTCTAACCGCGGTTAGACCTAGACCTTGCACTTGACCAACCCGGTCAACTAAACCCTAGCCCCTAGGCTAGACCCTTGACCACCTTATGCACATACACACGCACCCTTAGCCTTGGCACGGGCTCATGTGCCAGAACTACGCTCGGTCTGATCTCACCCCAATGTGAGTACGTAGGCAACCCAACCCGGGTTCGACCCTAGCCCATCTAGCTTTCTTTCTTTCTTGGATTAGCATTTGATTAAACATTTAGACATTTTAATTAATATTGAGATTAAATTTGGCTTAAATTTAGGGAGTAGGTAACCATTGCAAAATGGGGGTCTTGGGGTGCCTAACACCTTCCCCAGGACTTAATCGAACCGCTTACCCTAACTCTAATAGACCATTTGCCTTATCCAAATCAATCCGGGACCTATCCCTAAGAATGAATAGGTGGCGACTCTTAGTCAAACCACAAATGTGAAAGTGGGTAGAAAAATCCATGCTCACACCTAGGGTTTGGTTTGGACCATGGCTAAATTAATTAACCACGGTTAAGGGGTGTAAAAATAGGGTGCTGACAGGTAGAAGATGAGGTACAATAAAGAAGGTAGAAACAATAGCAATGTTTGTCAAAATTTCAGATTCTTAGTGAACTTTCTCGATAGATTTTGTGATCCTTAAGCATTGATACTCTTGGGGGTATTTATAGGTTTAGTTCTGTATGCCCATGGATGCCCATGTTACTTGCTTTATGATCATTACCAAATATATCAGACAAATCTGGAATCTTACGTGTGACACATGTGAGCTTACTATTAGTAAGGTTGGTCTGGGGTCGAAAACAGGCTAAGATGATTAGCATTAAATGTTAAGACAATGTTTTTCACCTAACAACAGAGTAAAAGGATTGTCTCCTGATTATTTCATCCTGCGAGTTGGTCTCGTTGTGGACTAAAGCTCAGGTTCGTTATGTATGGGAACACGGATGAAATAATCGTTGTCCAATCAGATGACGGCTACATTCGTCCTCTGGATAGCGAATACGTTGTCCTGAAGACAACGGGTCCGTTGTCCTAAAGAGAACAGATTCGTTCTCAATTTGAATACATGTCTTTCATCCATTGACATAACAACAAAGACTAGCCCGTCTTCCAACATTTAATCATTTTACAAATTTTATCCATTACAAATATGTTAGCACAGCGCGTTGCGTGTATGGTGTAACTCACCCACGAACTACGTGGAAGCATTGGGTTGTGGATATCCATAGTCCAGCACCTCTTATCTTCCTCCCAGTAAACGCGGACAACTAGCAATTTTCGCAACTGAAAATTGGGTAACACAAGTGTGCAACTCGGATTGGATTTTGTTACCTATATAAGAGGTAAAATCACTGCACTTTTTTTCCTCATTTTCTTCTATCTTTTTCTTCTATCTTTTTGGGTGGGGATGTATATATATATTTCACAACCAAAATCTTCCTGTAATTTCTTTTATCTTCCCTATTATTTTCTATATTTTAAGTGGAGAGTAAGGTCGCACTAAGAGGACGAACATATATGTGATTGGAAGTTGGATCAATGCCTGCTGCTGGCTTTACCTGTGCTTGACTATTTCAATTAAGAAATAATTTTGGTTGTCTTTGTTTTTTTTTGTATATAAATGTTTAGTTAGTGGGACTAGGTTTTCATTTAGACTGCAAATTGGATTGTTTTTGTATTCAAATTTTGACTAATTTAATTTTTTTTAAGTCTCACTTTGTTTCTACTTTCTTGATTTTAATGCTTGGAATTGAGGATGTTGTCAATTTTCCATTTTGCTTTTTTGGTATTCAATCAACCTTCCATTTGAAATTTCAAATTCGTGGGGTTTTAGAAATTTTATATTCCTTTTCATACGTGGACCCGAATATCTGTTATTCTCTCCAATTTACTTTTCACACAATGGCTAGACCCATGTTTTCCAAAGCCATCTGTTTTAACAATTTCGCTAGCCCGAGTTTGGTCAAACTTGAGCTTGGTTTGAACATGCTTGAGTTCCACTTGAGCCGAACGAGCTTGAACTTTATTCAAGCCAAGTCAAGCTAGGGTTAAAGATTTTGCTTTTAACATCTGAAATTCTTTTGAATATTATATACCTCATACTTATTTATTGTAAGTTAAAAAAGTAATTATATTAATATTAAAAAAAATATGGTATATATATACACACACACACGTAAACGAGCCCTAAATGAGAGTTCAAGCCGAGTCAAATCAAATAGGGTATAGTTTATGCTTAGAATGTTTAAACATTTGAGCTCAAATAAAAACTTGGTTTGGTTGTTCAAAGCCTAAATTCCATCTTGAGCTCGGCTTGAACGAGCTGAGGTGAGCTTATGAGCCAGCTTGGCTTGAATGCAGCCTAGTTTGGATGATGTTTGCATGAGTTACACAATATTGGGTTGGTAAAAGAAACGTACGTGTTATTCAAGCATCGTGGATGGTGAGATCCACTTTTTGGTCGGCCGAAACTAATAAGACCAGTATGAAGGAAAACACAAATATTTTGGATGTGGAAAGGGAGAGTGGGGCTAGCAAAATCCTTATTTATTTATTTAGTTATTGTCATATAGTGAAACAGGTATGCATTTAAGTGAGGGAAAATGCTAGTGAGACCTTTTGTGAAGCATAAGAGAGAAAACAAGGAGGAGGAGCCTTTTGAGTATAAAAGATACAAGGTGCATTTGGATTTTCAATGGAGAAGAGTAGCAAGGTTTGTGTTACAGGAGGTGCAGGCTACCTTGGGTCTTGGCTTGTTAAGAAACTGTTGGAGAGAGGACACATTGTCCATGCAACTCTGAGGAGCTTAGGTATTCTTTCTCTCTCTCTCTCTCTCTATAGATCTCTCTCTCTCAATGTTGTTTGCTATGGTGAATTGCAGATGACCCATCTAAGGTAGGCCTTCTCAAGAGCCTTCCTGATGAAGACACCAGATTACTATTGTTTGAAGCCGACATCTACAATCCGGATGAGTTCGAGCGAGCAATTGAAGGGTGTGAGTTTGTTTTCCATGTGGCCACTCCCAAGCAGCACAATAACCAGAGCTCTCAGGTCTGTCTTCTAGATCCTCTCCATCAATTTTACTCTCTGCGAAAAGTATAAGATGCTCGTGATCCTAACAATTCAATCAAAATATAAAGAGCCAAAAACTTTTTTTTTTTAAAAGTAAATAAAAGAAAATTTCAATTGGCTGGGGGAAATATCATATTAGAAATTGTTAGGATCATCCAAACTTTGCATTAAATTTTGAACGCGCCTAATGAGACCCTAGGGGCCCATTTTTTTTAATTCCTAATTTACCCCGTTGAACATGGGGCCCTCCTTTGTAAGACACAAATGGGCAACAGCGCAACAGCGCCAGTTGCCCATCCGAGCTCGTCTCAGACCTACCTAAGATGTTTTCAGCAGTTTTGATGAATTTCTAGGAGGATCAAAATTTTTGGCTCCGTAGGCTTATTCATCCTGTGAAAGCTTTTTCGCCTTCAAGTTATTTCAAGTTAACTAAACTATTTAAAATAACATGATTCAAATTATTTATTAGTACTCTGCTACTGAGACGTCATTAGGGTCGAGACCATACTCAAAGCATTGGATTTCAAGTAGGGCTCATTTCACATGGTAGGCCCACCTGAAATTCCATGCTCTTAGAGCATGGTCTCAGTGGTCTCAGCCCTAATGGGGTCTCAAAAGCTTTATCCTTTATTTTATTTGACTCATAATTTTTATGATTCACTCAAGTAACACTGAATTGATTAATGGAGTCAAATCCTCTACAGCAATAATTGGATTTGGCAAATCCGGTTATCACCCTTTGAGGTGGCCATGTGTTCCCCTTGACACCCCTTAACTGTGATTCAAATTCATTCACCCTTAGGGTTCACCCACCAATCCTTGGTTTTTAGAAAAAAAATTAATTCTATTTTTATAATATTTTAATATTTTAAAAAAAAACACTGAAAAACCCTAAAAACAGTTTTAAAATGTTAAAAAAATAGAATTAATATTTGTTTCTTAAAACCAATGATAGGTGGGTGAACCCTAGGGGTCAATGAATCGGAACCACAGTTGTCAAAGGAGACACGTGGCCACCTCAAAGGGTGATAACTGGATTTGCCAAATCTGGTTATTACCGTAGAGGATTTGACTCCTTAATTAATTTGTATGGTTCATCCAAAACAATGTGAGTCAACATGAATCAGGTTTTACGAGATTAATAAGTGGTTGGTGAGTGTTGAGTTAGATGTCCCCACCAATAGGAACGGTCTTGATTAAGATCGAGACCTAGAAGCCTTATCCTTCAATTTTTAGGTAAACGGGTCTATTAGGTAAGGTCCATCCATCAACATCTCTTTAACTATGTATCCAACTTTTCTAGCTCTTATTCCATTTTTTTAGAACAGTTTAAATATAAAGAGGAGCTCTGCTTCATCACGTTGTTTTATACTATCCGATGGCAATGTTGTAATTATGGTGTGTTGCTTAAATACCCCAACCTTCTTCAATAATTACAAACATGCCACATCTATAGTGTAAAAAATGGAGCTCCGCTTTAACGCCGTGAAGCAGAGCCCTTGGCTCAAAACTAATCTCTTTTTAGAATGCTATCCCAAATCCTATTTACTCCAAAAGTTTTCAAAGACACAAGATTAGTTATATCACGTAGAGATATATCATATTTTAACATATTAAAAAACAGAAAAAGTTTGACATTTGTGGCCATCAAGTTGCGATTGTGGAAGACTTGCGACTGGGGCTGGCAAAATCCTTCAATTTTTATGCATATTTGCTAAAAATCATAAAACCTCTACAGTACAAAGATACTTCTGAGGCTGCAGTAGCTGGGGTGGAGAGCATTGTGAAGTCTTGCATACGATCAGGAACGGTGAAGCGACTCATCTACACAGCCTCTGTAATGGCTGCTTCACCTTTGAAAGAGGATGGAACCGGTTTCAAAGACTGCATGGACGAATCATGTTGGACACCTCTCAATCTCTCGTTTCCTTATAGCAATGATTATACTATGGTAAGCCCTTTTACCAAAAAAAGGTACCAGTTCCTATGATTTTCAAAACCTGAAAGGCACAAAACTTGAGATTTTATCATACTCTTGTTTTGTAGGGATATATACGTTCAAAGACACTAGCAGAGAAAGAGGTTTTGAGCTATAATGGCAATGGTGGATTGGAAGTAGTAACACTTGCCTGTGGCCTTGTGGGTGGAGATACACTTCTTCCTTACATACCTCTTAGCGTACTAGCAATTGTATCACAAATTACAGGCAGTCTCTCTAACTACCATAACCTTTGTCTTTTACAAGAAGAGTTGGGTTCAGTTCCTCTAGTACATATCGATGATGTCTGTGAAGCGCATGTCTTCTGCATGGAGAACATATCCTCAGTCCATGGTCGATTTCTATGTGCAACCACCTATCCGACAATCACAGAGATCAGAAATTACTATCGAGAGAATTACCCCGAACTTGGGGTCACAGAAGAGTAAGTATTTCACTTGAACCCTTCCTTTTATTCTTAGTTTCCTAGGTTGCATTCTTGAAATAATGTGGAAATTTTTATATAAAAAAAAAATTACATTGCGGATAGATGTACTTTTGTAATTTTCTAAAAATATTTAAAGAGTCAGGGATTTTACATGAAAATGACTTACAAGTTATTGAAATTTAAGTCATTATCCACAAAAGTAGTTCATTTTCTTGTGTAATACATTTTAATTAGGAAAGATTTTACTTACAAACAAATACGCATATGATATTTTTCACGGAATTGATTTGTTTTCCCTATTTTATATCGAAACAAATGAAGCATTAAATAATTTTGTCCAAAACAACCATGCCCATTTTCAAAGATCACGAAATTTCCATCCACACTATTTCAGTTCTACTAGAATATTATAGAATAATTTTTCATGAAATTTTACTAGAACCTCCAAACTCTTCATATTTTTCTTTGGTGTTTGGTGAAAACGGAAATGTTGATAAAGGGAGGAACTCGGATGGGCAACAGCACTTGCTGTTGCCCATATGTGTCTTATAAAATGAGGGCCCACCTACTGATTACATGGGAATCACCAAATGATAAAAATGGGGCCCATTTTGCAAGACACATATGGGCAACAGCACAACAGCGAGCGCAGTTGCCCATCCGAACTCGTAAAGGGAGTGAGGTTGCTTACAATTTCAAGATTATTGATTGCACATAAGATTATTTTTGCTGTATTTAAATACTCCATAGTTCTATTGTAATATGTTGCAAAATTTCATTTCAGATCTCTGGAAGGACCAGGGAGAGGAATCGGGTGTTGTTCTAGAAAGCTGCTTGATATGGGTTTTGAGTACAAATATGATATGAAGAAGATATTAGATGGCAGTGTGGAGTGTGCAAGGAGGCAAGGTGTTCTCAATTAATGTTTGGCTGCTTATGCATGGTTTATCCTTATTTCTAGCTCATCGTGAAAGCTATATATTGATGGATGTAAGGCTTGTATAATAAAGGGAGTGTTAGTCCCTCTCTCCTCTCTTTGGGGCGAGTAACAGGAATAAATCCCTCTTGCCCTGTGTAATAAGGGAGAGGGAGGCTAGCTAGCAAAATCCGTATAATAAACATTATGTTTTTTTTTTTTTTTGTTTTAATACAAATTAAAGGAAAAACATTTTCTACATCCCTGCAGGGGGAGGGGGGTGAGGAGTGCTAGCCGCCCTACTCTGGCCTTTTCTGCTCTGACTCAGTCAATCAAGTATCCTAAAAGCATTTGAAAACACTTTTTACACTAAAGTACACACTTAGTAAAAAATTTGGACATTTGATTGGCTGAGACTGAGAATAGAAAAAGCTTGAGAATAGTGCTAGCACTCCTCTCTGAGTGATTGAAAACCCAATCGGTCCGTTTGATAGGGACATGGAAAGTATTGAACCATAGTCGGAGCATTCCTGACCGACCACAGCTGTGCCTCTTCTGTTTCCGCAGTATCCAATTATTTTCATATAAACTTTTTCCAAAGTGGGTAAGGAGTGTAAATCTAACAAGTGAAAACGAGGTTGCTCACGCCCTGTCACTTGCTCCAATGGTAGGGTGTGACCTCTCTTATGAGAGAGGTCTTGGATCCACTCCCATTGGGTGGCGACTTGTAAGAGTTCTACTCCCCACTGTTAATCATTAATAGATGCTACTAACCATACATAAATGATATCCCCCCAATAGGGGGTTGCAAGTTCATTGAAGTGAAGCTGTTGATTTGTCTGCCAAATTTTTTTTTTTTTGGGAACTCAGCATGTCCCCAACCCTTTGGGTCAGGACTAATCCCCTAGGGTGCGACGTGAGCCCGCAACCCGCCACACCAGGTAAGTCCGGGTAAACCTGTGCAGGACTGGCCCTAAAGGGGGAGTGAGAAATGGAACCCAGGACCTCTTACTTGGGGTGTTTTCGTTTGGGGGGTAAGTGGGGGGAAGTAAAAGAAAGTGAGAAAAACACCCACTTACCCCATGTTCGGTTTGCAAGAAAGCTTCACTTTGTAGAGAATCAAGATGCTCAATAGTACCAGATTTTCTTACACTGACACCCATTTCATATTCCAGCTTTTTGGTCAAATAGTGAGAGAAAGTGAAAAAAACTCATTATTATTCAAATTCTACCATTTTATCAAAAGTGTTTTGTAAATGTGAACAAGGGATATATTTGAAAAAAAAATATACTTTCTCCCACCACTTTTCTCTCAAACCAAACATACAAGAGAAAACTCATTTTCTCTTTCTTTTCTTTTACTTCACTTCACCACTTTACCCCTCAACCGAACACACCCTTGGAGAAAGGCCCAGGAACCACTAGTCCACCCCTTGGGGGTTTTTTGTCTTCCATTTTACTTAAACTACTTATTAACCATGGATAAATGATGTCTTGTACCGGTCATTGATGTATAATCTTATGAATCTGGACGGTCCTACAAGTAGACCACTTTTTTTTCCGGAAGGAAACACAAGTAGACCTCATGTCGGGGTAAATCCACAGTTTATAGTAGTTGGACGGTGGGGGACTATTTTTATTTTCTTGATAAATGAGGATATCGGGAGCTTTACTAGTCGTGCTGCATAGGGAATACCCGGATTGGATTTGGTCTAACCCTCGCCAGACCAAAACCGTTTGGCCCTCATGTCATAGGTCAACACATGTCTCTTTTAATGTCCTTTAACTGTGGTTAAGGTTCATTGACCTTAGGGTTCAACCATGTAATCTTAACTTTTAGAAAAAATATTAAAAAATGTTTTACCACAAGAATTAAAAAAAAATTAAGCCAAGTTTAAAATGGCATTAATGAATTCTGTGGATAAGCCGGACTGTTTTGGTATGGTGAGGGTCAGACCAAATCCCATTCCGAAATACCCCCACCCTAGGAAGCACGGGTATGACGATAGTTAGATACGGAGATACGTCAGATATTATGAAAAACAGGTAAGTTTTACCTTAGAGTGTTTTCCGTTTCTATTTTCAAAGTATCCATGCTTCCTAACCCCACCCCATTCAACCAATATTACTTTTCAATTTTTAAAGTATCCGTATTTCCTAGCCCACCCATTCAACCAATATTGAAAGGAGCCCAGAAAGTAATTTCGAGAACTCGGCTCGTCCTTTGGCTACTGGGCTACACCCCGGGCTTAGGGGACTGTTTTTTGTTTTGTTTTTTGGGTAGAGGGGATTTATCTATTGGCACGGTATATATCAGAGATTCATAATACAGTACCAAAAATGCTAGGGGTTTTTTTTTTTTTTTTTTGGTAATAACCAAAAATGCTAGGGTTGCAGACAAAGTTACCATTGATGGGTTTCCCTCCCAAGAAATCTCACTTCTCCATTATCTATGATATTTGATGATTTTACAGATAAGTTGAATTTGCAGGACTGTTGGTATGATCATGAGATAAATTATCTGTTCTGTTTGTTTTATTTTCAGTAGATTGCTATTTTAATGAAAGTTTTTCTTTTCTAATTGCTTTCTCCCTTCTGTTGAGCATATTCTAGAGTGGTAAAAATGATTCTAAAATCTAGAACTCAGGTGGAGAATATCTCTGGACGGAGGAGTTTTGGTGGGTTCTCATTCAAGTTCATCAAGAGCAGAAATTAAACATTAAGGGGCCGTTTGGATATACTTTCATTTTTCTATTTTTATTTTCTGTTTTTTAAAACTGAAAACAAGTTTCTGTTTTCAAATTTTTTTTAGTAGAAAATATGTTTGGCATTACTGACTGTTATTTGTTTTAAAAAATGAAAAAAAAAAAAACGTTTGGAAGATATGATGTATATAATAATGAATAAACAATTTCAACCCATAGTGGTGGTAGTGGTAGTGGTAGTGGTGTAGTGGTAGTGGTGGGTGGTGGTAGTGGTGGAGTGGTGGTAGTGGTGGTGGTGGTGGAGTGGTGATGGTGTTGGTGGTGTTGGTGGTGTGGTGGTGGTGGTGGTGACGGTGGAGGAGTTGTGGTGGTGGTGGTGGCGGAGGAATTGTGGTGGCGGAGGAGTTGTGGTGGCGGTGGCGGCGGTGGTGGAGTGGTGGTGGTGGAGTGGAGGTGTGGTGGTGGTGGAGTGATGATGGTGGTGGTCTTGGTGTGGTTGTAGTGGAGTGGTGGTGGTAGGTGGTGTGGCGGTGGAGTGATTGTGGCGGCGGTGGCGGTGGTGGTGGTGGTGGAGGTGTGGTAGTGGTGGAGTGGTGGTGGTGGTGGTGGACCGGTGGTGGTCTTGGTGTGGTTGTGGTGGAGTGGTGGTGGTGGTGGTGGTGTTGGTGTCGGTGATGGTGTTGGTGGTGGTCTTGGTGTGGTTGTGGTGGAGTGGTGGTGGTGGTGATGGTGTTGGTGTCGGTGATGGTGTTGGTGGTGGTGGACCGGTGGTGGTGGTGGTGGACCGGTGGTGGTCTTGGTGTGGTTGTGGTGGAGTGGTGGTGGTGGTGGTGGTGTTGGTGTCGGTGATGGTGTTGGTGGTGGTCTTGGTGTGGTTGTGGTGGAGTGGTGGTGGTGGTGATGGTGTTGGTGTCGGTGATGGTGTTGGTGGTGGTGGACCGGTGGTGGTGGTGGTGGGCTTGGTGTGGTTGTGGTGGAGTGGTGGTGAGGCGGTGGAGTGGTGGTGGATCGGTGGTGGTGGTGATGGTGGACCGGTGGTGGTGAGTGGTGTGGCGGTGGTGGTGTGGTAATGCATAATAGTTCTGTTTTTGTTTTTTGTTTCCAAAAAACAAGAATAGAGAAATTTTCCATTATCTTGATTTTCAAATATTTTATTACTAATTTTTAAAAACAAAAACCCATTTACTAAATATGTTTTGTGTAAAAATTTTCAAAATTTTGTTTTTAAAAACAGAGAACATAAAATGAAGTGCAACCAAACAGGGTAAATTGTAATAATTTGGGCCATTTAACAAATGAATTTTTGCGTATAAGTGCTTCAGGATTTTCAAATCTGAACTCCTTCCGTAAAACAGTACTTAGAATTGCCCAATTTAAGATCTTATTATATGCAGTCACTACTATATCTATAATTCCCTATGTTTGGCTCTATAAGTCCTCTGTTCTGGGCTCTCGAGACTTACTAGTCAAGGTGCTTTGATGCACAATCCTTCTACCATTCCTCCTGTACGTCCCGGATTTCTCAAGTCCCAGGCCTTTTGACTCCCACCCGAAACGATTCTAGCAAGTTTCCTGCCTTCCACCGGAGAACTAGGGGTAAAACACAATTTCAGTGACACAATGACTAAAAACCAAAGATAAAAAATTGCAAAGTAGATGAGTTTCCTGTAACTTTAGATGTTGTTTCGCGTTCCCAGTCACCCTTCAATCCCAACCCAGCAGCACCAAGTTTTATGGATCATTCATTAGCCCAATTGAACGGACTAGGCAAGACAGTACCGGGAATAAAAGCCCCTCATGCTCTGGAATTCTTATAATTGGTTCACTCCTTCCATCTTTTATGAGAATCTGCAAAGTATACCAGGAGAAATATGCAAATCATCTCTTAAACATTGAAAGTAGGAAACAAAAATCCAAAAAAAAATGCCCATTGATTATATTTTCACAGATTGGTGGGATACATACGGTCAGACTGGAATTTGCCTAAAATACTATTTGATGTAAAACTCCCTTGTCATGGAGTTGTCTTTTGGTGAGGGAGAGCAAGATTTCTTCCTTGGAGAGAACTTGGGTAGTTCCCAGGAAGAGTGGGTTGCTAATCGGAGAAGAGGTAACTCTAAAGAAGAATTACGGGCTCAGAGTTAATCCTAGTGACTCTCATAGAGAATGGACTCTGTGTTTGAGAGCGAAAAATCTTGTATTATGTAATCTCTGCATAGCATGAGTTTTTGATTGCCTTGACAGTTAATGTAGTCTTATTGTAGTTGAATCACGTATATCTTTTGTCATATTTGTGCTTCTTTGTTTTTTTTTTGTCAGTATTTCTCAGATTGCCATCAACCCTACGTTCGCATTTTCTGCACAACACGGTATATATCTGTCGATGCGCGAAAAACTAATATGTGTACAACACTGCATATGGGTTCAAAGAAGGTACCTTCCCTTACTATTACATGATGAAAATTAAGAACCGAGTACATCGGATGCGTAGCAAAAGACAATCTACTCTTCTAAACAAGATCAAAAATTACAGTTGCAATAGCTAAGGAAAAGAAAATATTCTCTTGGCCAGCATTAGAGGAGGCCTTCATGTTCTGCCCCCTCTTCATATGCTTGCTAGGATCAACTGATGCAACCGGCTAATCTAGTAGAATGAACCCAATAAGAATTCTTTCTAAAATATATCAGGTTAAGAGAAGAATCCTGGGGTGTCAAATGGGAAATTTGGATCGAATTCCACTGGATCAAGTGCGAAATCTAAATCAAGAATTGGAGAATTGGTGCCTGAAGTAGTGGCAGAGATTATCTCTGTAAGATCAGATTCTGATGTTTGTAAATTGTGCCCTCCTCCATAGCTGTTCATCTGGCACCATGGCATTGAAAAGTTTGATTCCGATGTTGCCGGAGATATGAAGGAAGGAGAAATGCTACCCATGAAACTGGTATCCAAGGTAGAAGGCGAAAAGATATGGTTTTCAGACTTTATGCATCCAATTGGCGTAGAAGGGAAGGAGAATGGAGGGAATGTATGCTCCTGAGTATCTAAGTCTGATTGGACTCTGAGGCCTGTTTGAAAATTCAAGAGTATCTCTTGTGACTTTTGCTGCTTTTGTTGCTGTTGTTGATGATGATCTGTATTTTTCTTCGTCTCTTGTTTTCTGGGCGATGCGTATGCCGGAACTAAATGGGAGGCCTGGCTGCAGGTGTGCTTTCCTCGGTAGCTAATTTCGAAGATGGATGGGTCCTCATCTGATCTTTGCACTTGCTTTGTAGCCAAACAGCCTTGGACGTGACGATGTGTGCATCTGTAATAGCCTCTGCAAGTGTAACACTCTTATTAGGACAAGACAAATGTTCATGTTTACAACCACAAATCCATGATTTATGTGTCTGCATATCTAGATACACCTGAAATCCCCTTATGAATAGAAAAAGATTATTTTAGCCTAAAATGTTGCTCTGTGGTCCTAAAAGTGACTTCTAAGAGGAAGAAAACTGTGGCCATGAATTGATGAGTTAATACTAAAGGAAACATGTTGGGTCAGAAACAATCAATGTAAGGGACCACAAGTTTACATAAAATGGCATGTGTCTTTGGTTTATAAATTTGTGCAAGGGGTTGAACCTCGTGATCAAGTGGTTAGGACCCTAGACTCAGAATGAGTCACCCGGTCGATCCAAGCCTACCCTTTTGAGCAAATCTGTATGGGATTGCCTCTAGATGATCTCAAGCAGAAGCCCCAGGTTCTAGTTTCTCATCTAATTATAGGCCAAACAGTTCAGTACCCATATGCCCTACATACACACATACATATATACACAGGTGCATAAATACATACACGTCTGTATGTATGTGTGAGTGAGTTGGTATATGTATCATCTCTGTATGCGTATGTCTATTATGAGCAATCAGGAACTGTTTGGCTAATGATTAGATGAGAATCTGTAGCCCTAGAACTTTTGACGCAAAGGTGAATGGGTTTTGCTTTACATGAGTTGCAGACTTTTGTGACTTTGAGGAGAATCAAGGTGTCCTTTGTCTAGACAAGGAAAAAGAATTCTCACCTAGGATGTTTAGCTCCAAGGATGTCTTTCTGCCCATATTTCCTCCAACTGTAGCCATCATCTAGAGGCCCTTCGGTCCCATTCTCTAAGCAAACGCGCACTTGTTCTGTCCATCTGGGCAATATCTTTCTGAAACACAAATTCAAATAGCCCAGTTAGATCAAGCTTAATTAGCCCAAAATTTTGATGAAATATGATCTTAAAAGAGTTGAATTTACCTCTTCTTGGAGACATCTTTATGGTCCTGATCCTTAAAAACCTGGCCAGAGTCGTGGCTACGCGGACTACCGCTGACAGAACGTGGGGACTCCACTGTTGGCTCTCCTGCTGATGGGCGCCATTTCAGCATCGAAATGGCCTTCTCAAAAGAAGACAGTATCTTTTCTACTAGGAATTCACGCGTTTGGTGTGAAGAAGATGGGTCGAGATGGGTTCGGAGCTGTTTTGCTAGCTCCATCCCTTGGCTTAGCTCATTGATCAGACTCTTCTGATCCCAATTCTCGACGTTTTCCATTTTTGAAACTGCCTAAAATGAAGGACAATTGATTCCAAACAATCACGTTGCCTGGGCAGAGCGAAAATAAGCTAGGAAAGGACTGAACCTGACGCAAGTGCTAATTCAAGTCAAGGAGAAGAACTGGACATTCTAGACTAGGAAGAGATCATGAAAATGCAGAGTTGCCCAATTAGCAGCAAAAGAAGTAGCAGTAACGAATATGAGAGGAGTCAAAAGCTACAAACATGGAAGTAGCCAAAATTAGAGATGGAAAGAGTGGAAATTGCAAATGGGTTGCTCAAATTACTTAAGAAATTCAATTTTCGCTAGCTTAAACAAGCAAATTCACCCAGAAAAAGCCAAAATTGGAAGCTAGAACTAACTAAAAAACACAGAATTTTGAATATGGGCGAGCTGGGTACTTATCATTTGAAATGGTTAAAACAAATAGAGAAGCAGAGGAGATAGAATGAGAGATCGTGAGGCATTGTATGTAAAGGAAGCCTTTTTGAATGAAAAAAAGTTGAGAGAGAGAGGAGAGATTTGACCGAGAAAAACGAGTATTTGCTCTTCATGGACTAGTCTTGGTCATGGGATTAGGAAGTATAGATAAGAGTGAGAACACTGAGAAGGGTCCAATTGCTGACCATTTCTTCACAACTCAAAAATTCCCTTTTTCTTTCTCTTTTGCTTTTCGTCTTTTAGTAGTGTTGTAGAGGAGCAGCCCGAGAATCTTCAAACCTTCTTCCGCGTTGCTACTCCAAGTTGGACAGAGAAGGGTGAAAGAATAATGAGGTACTCGCATCACATCATTAATACCCCTTGCTTACGCTGATCTTGATTGGTCATCCATGTGAAGCCCAAACAATTATACATTACCCACCTCACTAATTATTATTTGGCAATGCTAGCATTACTTTCTTTCAAACTCTTTTTTCTTTTTTTGTGTAACATGTGTTATTGTATTTTATTATCCTTATTATTATTTTAATTATCTACTATTAATTTAATTAATTTTTTTTATTATTTATTGGAGATTTTAGTTAAAATTATAATAAATGTGGAGAGGTGGAATTGAAGTGTTTTTGTTAAGACATGAGTTGAAAGAATAATTTTTTGAGCAGCAATAGGCATAGTGATAGGTATACCGAGGAAATCTATTTGCAAATCTAAGATTGCCTTATTGGTCTATGCCCCCTCTTAAATACTCACCCCGTGGACTGAGTATTCAAAAGAGGGGCTTAGACCAATGAGGTCCAACCTTAGGTTTGCAAATGGATATCCCAAGAACGTGAACTATTTTCTAAATTTTTTCACATTATTGGTATTTTGAATAGAGGATTGTTAGCACTAGAGGATCAAGGTGAATTTATTTCCACATATCAAGTGTGGCAACGACACGTTATTTTTTTTTGTTGGAACTAGAAAACTGAGGTTAGGTAGACCCCGACCAGATAAGCTGGCAACATGTGTCGTTGCTATCCCATAACAAGTAGATGGGCTGACATTTGTTGCCACTACCTTGTGTTTACGAGACTCGGCTAGCATATCTAATGTGTATAAACTCTTATGAATATTTCCAGATTTCTGAACATTTTTTTTAAACTTTAGTAACATTTTAAATAACGTTTTTGCAAAAAAATTGGCATTTCTATATGTTTTCATTTTCTTTTTTCTTTTTTGAATGTGATATTCAAGCTAGAAACCTTAGCTTTGAGGGACAAAACATAAGGGCCGAAAATACGATTCTCATTTTGTTTAAAATTATGTCATCTTTAATTTTACTCACTGAATGTGATAATTTGGGATCGGCAAAAAAAAAACATATTTTACCCTATGTGCACAAGCGCACAAGAATTTTTTATTCTATTAATGAACAATATTTCGTTTATTTTTTATTTTTATGTTTTCCTCTTTACAACTGTAATATTTTAAAAAGAAACACTAGGTAGACCCCATACATCGAATCTAACATTAATAATTAGTTTATATTTCATTGAGAGCAGGGCGGAGCCAGGATTATCTTGTAGAGGGGCAAATAGGTGTAAGGATTCGGGAATGTAGTCCCGAACTTTTAATATTTGAAGGGGGATAAGTTTGTGGGTCATTTGTAAATAATTTATTTTAAGTTAGGGTGCAGGTTACTTTCCTTGTCCATGGCTGTCATTTTAAATTAAATTATATAATATAAAACTTAATTATTATTTTAAGTTTAGGGGGCAACTATCCCTTGCCCTATACCTATGTCCTCTTAAATTAGATAATACAAGTATAAGTTTAGTTTTTTTTTCTCAAAAGTTTATGGGCTAAAGACCCTCATCCCCAAGTCCGCCCCTGCTCTGAGGCTACGTCCCTATTAATACTATCAAAATCAAAAAAATCAAAATCAAAATTTTAAGGATAGATTCAGGCCCGGCCCAGGCCCCATGTCGCTCCGCCACTAATTTAGAGGGACCGTGATAGCCCCACCCCTAATGCCCCTATAGTAAGAATATTTTATATGAACGATGTGAGCATAGGATTTTCCAATCCACTTTCACAATTATGGTTTGACTTTGAGAGTCGCCACTTATTCATTCTTAGGGATAGGTCCCGGGTATTTGTTTATTTGGATAAGACAAATGGTCTATTCAGAATTAGGATAAGCGATTCGATTAAGTCTTAGGGAAAGTGTTAGGCACCCCAGGACCCCCGTTTTATAACGGTTACCTATTCCCTAAAAATAAGCCAAAGTTTAATCTCAAAATTTAGTTAAAATGCTCAAGTGTTTAAAAGAGTGCTAATCCAAGAAATATAGAAAGCTAGATGACTAGGGTCGAACCCAAGTGGGATTGCCTACATACTCATAAGGTGAGATCAGATCGAGCGTAGTTCTGGCACATGAGCCCGTGCTAGGGCTAAGGGATATGTGTGTGTGTGCATAGGGTGATCAAGAGTCTAGCCCGAAGGGTTAGAGTTTAGTTGACCGAGGAGGTCAAGTGCTCAAGGGTGAGTCTAACCGCAGTTAGGAGTGTGTGACTATGGTTAGGGGCTAACCATAGTTAAGAAAAGCCTAGTGAGTCCTTTTTGGATTTTTGGATTTTTCATGTTTTTTTTTTTGTATTTTATGTGATATTTGTTAAATTGGGAAACTTAACCATGGTTAAACTATACAGGGTTTAGTTAACCATGGTTAAGGGTTAACTATACTCAAGACAAGGCTATTTTTGGTATTTTTTGAGTTTTTTTTATTTTTTTGGTTTTTATCATTTTATGTGAATTTACAAGTGGGGTGAGCTTAATCAGGGTTAACATTTGATCGAGGTTATCCTAACCCCAGTTAAAAGCATGGTTATGAGTCCAAACATAGGCCTGACATGTGGCAGGGCCTCAGGGGCCTCAGAGGGCTATAGATTGGGCCTGGACTTTGGGTTAGGCCTCTGCTCAAATAATACAAGGAATGACAGTAATTGCTTCACCGTCATTCTCAATATACCGTCATTCTCAATATAGTTCATATTGAGAATGGCGGTGAACCAATTACCATCATTCTTGGTTTACAGGAACAGAAGTCTTGATGCTCCAAGAGGAGGTCAGGGGAGGTGCCACGTGGGCTGGTGGGCCCAAGAGAGAGTCTAGGGGTTGTCAAGTATCCTGGGCCAAAGTTTGGGCCTTGGACTTGGTTCACATGAGGCCCAATAAAGTCCTGTAATGCAAAGTTCATAATGTCGGTAATGTATTTACCGACATTATTGACCGTTTCTCTTTTTGCCCACTTTAACCTTAGTTAAGATGAATTTTGGAGCTTGGAAAGCTCAGAGGTGATGGAGGGGAGTCTAAGGGAACCAACATAGGCCCTGAATTGGACCAGACTGAACCTGGCGCAAGTGCTAATTCAAGTTAAGGAGAAGAACCGGGCATTCTAAACTAGGAAGAGATCATAAAAATGCAGAGTTGCCCAATTAGCAGCAAAAGAAGTAGCAGTAACGAATATGAGGAGAGTCAAAAGCTACAAACATGGAAGTAGCCAAAATTAGAGATGGAAAGAGTGGAAATTGCAAATGGATTGCTCAAATTACTCTTAAGAAATTCAATTTCCGCTAGCTTAAACAAGCAAATTCACCCAGAAAAAGCCAAAACTGGAAGCTAGAACTAACTAAAAAACACAGAATTTTGAATATGGGTGAGCTGGGTACTTATCATTTGAAATGGTTAAAACAATTAGAGAAGCAGAGGAGATAGAATGAGAGACCGTGAGGCATTGTATGTAAAGGAAGCTTTTTTGAATGAAAAAAAGTTGAGAGAGAGAGGAGAGATTTGACCGAGAAAAACGAGTATTTGTTCTTCATCGACTAGTCTCTAGTCATGGGATTTGGAAGTATAGATAAGAGTGGGAACACTGAGAAGGTCCAATTGCTGACCATTTCTTCAAAACTCAAAAATTCCCTTTTTCTTTCGCTCTCTTTTTTCCTTTTTGCTCTTCGTCTTTTAGTAGGGTTGTAGAGGAGCTGCCCGAGAATCTTCAAACCTTCTTCCGCGTTGCTACTCCAAGTTGGACAGAGAAGGGTGAAAGAACAATGACGTAGTCGCATCGCATCATTAATACCCCTTGCTTACGCTGAAGTTGATTGGTCATCCATGTGAAGCACAAACAACCATACATCTAATAATTACTTCAAGGGAAATAGTTAACGTATCATGAAATCCATTTCCAAACCTAAGGCATCATCTCATCGGTGGATGCCTTCCTCTTAAATATCCACCACATGAATCATCTTATTGGTAGATGCCTTCCTCTTAAATATCCACCACAGGTGATGGATATTTAAGAGAGAGACATCCACCAATGAGATGATGCCTTAGGTTTGGAAATGGATTTCATGGATCCGCCTATCACTACTTTTATTTTAAGTATCTACTACTAATTTAATTAATTTTTTTTGTTATTTATTGGAGATTTTAGTTAAAATTATAAGAAATGTGGGGTGGTGGAGTTGAAGTGTTTTTGTTAAGACAAGAGTTGAAAAAATAATTTTTTGAGTAATGATAGGCATACCGGGAAATCTATTTGTAAGCTTAAGGCTGGTTCATGCCACTACTTAAGTACTCACCAAGTGGGGTGAGTATTTAAGAGGGGGGTTTGGACCAATGAGGTCCAACCTTAGTTTTGCAAATGGATATCCTAGGTACGTGATCTACTTTCTTAATTTTTCATGTTATTAGTATTTTGAATAGAGGATTGCTAGCGCTAGACAATGGAAGTGAATTTATTTCCACATACTCAGTGTGGCAACAACACATTATTTTTTTTGTTAGAACTAGAAAACTGAGGTAGGTAGACCCCGACCAGATAAGTTGGCAACATGTGGCGTTGCTATCCCATAACAAGTAGATGGGCTGACATTTGTTGCCACTACCTTCTTTCTGTGAGACTGGGGCTAGCATTTCTAACATGTATAAACTCTTATGAATATTTCAAGAAGAACATTTTTTTAAAACTTTAGCAACATTTTAAATAACTTTTTTTCAAAAAAATTGACATTTCTATATGTTTTCATTTCCTTTTTTCATTTTTGAATGTGAGCTAGAAACCTCAGCTTTGAGGGACAAAACATAACTTAGGTGAGCAAGGGCCGAAAATACGATTCTCATTTTGTTTAAAATTATGTCATCTTTAATTTTACTCACTGAACGTGATAATTTGGGATTGGCAAAAAAAAAACATATTTCACCCTATGTGCCTGTGCGCACACAAAGTTTTTTTATTCCATTAATGAACAATATTTCATTTATTTTATATTTTTATGTTTTCTTCTTTGATTCTGTAATATTTTAAAAAGAAACATTAGGTAGACCCGATACATCGATTCTAACATTAATACTTAGTTTATATTTCATTGAGAGCAAGGCGGAGCCAGGATTATCGTAGTCCCTGAACTTTTAATTATTATTTTTTTGTGGAGGGGGGGAAGTTTGTGGGTCATCACTTCTGTTTGTAAATAATTTATTTTAAGTTAGGGTGCAGTTACTTTCCTTGTCCATGGCTGTCATTTTAAATTAAATTATACAGTATAAAACTTAATTATTATTTTTTTAAGTTTAGGGGACAACTATCTCTTGCCCCTATGCCTATGTCCTCTTAAATTAGATAATACAAGTATAAGTTTGGTTTTTTTTTTTTTATCTCAAAAATTTAGCGGCTAAAGACCCTCATCCCCAAGTCCGCCCTGCTTAGAGGCTACGTCCCTATTAATACTACCAAGAAAAAAAAAAATCAAAATCAAAATTTTAAGGATGGATTCGGGCCCGGGCCCCATTTGGCTCCGCCAGTAATTTAGAGGGACCATGATAGCCCCACCCCTAATGCCCCTATAGTAAGAATATTTTATATGAACACCCTATAAAGTTATTATCCTATTGGATAAAGCTTCTGAGACCCCTTAGGCCCGAGACCGAGCACGGTCTCGGTGGTCTCGGGCCTAAGGGGTCTCAGTAGCAAAGTCCTATCCTATTAACACTTTGAGTGACTAAAGGGTGCCGCCATCAAGGTAGCATTCTCCTTTAAAAAAAGTGTTAGTTCAATTGTTCTTGTCTTCCCATAATGTCCGAGAATGTTACCCGACTCCCCGTACTGTCCATAATCACCCCCAACCAAACAGGCCCTTTATAAAGTTAAAAACATGACATGTGGTGTGGATTCATCACAAGCCCTTTTGTGATGCAGAACAGGTTACAATAGATTTCCTAGGGCGTTTGGATCGCCCCAAACTCAAACGAAATATATGAAAGAAGCTCTACTAAAAATCAAGAGGTTTAGAGTCAGAATTGAGCGATCTATCAATTCCGAAAGGAAACGATGAGATCTTCAAAATACATTATTTTACCATGTAGCTTTCAATTTTTTATCCGAATTTCATCGTTTAAGCTTCCAATTTAATATTTTTGTCGTTTTAAAGGAAAATTTCATTTTCTCTATATCTTGAGCAATGTTTTAAAACTAGGACTAGACACTAATCCGATCAAGGGGCAAGTAACTCCAAAATGGTTGAACTGCGGGTCAATCCGGGTTCTCCCAATGACGTCAAGTGATGCCATAAACTAGTTAATATTAATATAACAGTTTTAAAAAAATAATAGAATAACACCTACAATACCCTTATTAGACATTTTTACGAATAATTGGTACCACTATGATCAATCAAAATACTTTTAAAAATCTCATAAAAAGACAAAAAAATAATTTAAATAAATCTAATTTTCAAAAACATACTAAATAAAAATACAAATTTATCTTAAGAACATGAACTATTGAAATTTGATATTATTATCCAAACGAAAGTAAAAATATATATATATATATAAACCCTTGAAATCAATGAAAAGAAGTCTATGTTTATTCTCACCTTGGCTTGAGTTCCCTCTCTATCTTTAACCTTCTATTCACTTTGTTATGGAGATTTTCTATGTTCTATAGGGTGAAATCCCTATTTTTATATATATATAATGCATCTACTAATTAATTTTTTAGTTGAAATAACATGATCTATAAATTTTGGAATAGATAAATGAAAATTAGACTATTTCCATAACCCGGGCGGTTCAAAGAAAACCGTCAAGGTCAATTATGTCGTGGCGGGTTAGGCGAGTTTAAGTGGGTCAATTCGGGTTAGACATTCGACTCATGCAGAGTTCAACCTAACCCATTGAGGGTCCCAATTCATGGGTCACCTGATACGTCGGGCAAGTCAGTCTGGGTTTTAAAACATTGGTCTTGAGTTTTATAAGTCTAAATTGACTTCCGTCAATTCTGAAATGTTTCTTAGGATGAGTATCAGTAATTTTAGAGATTAGGTCAAATCTTTCTATTTTTGGTAAATTTTATTTTTTGAGTCTTACTCGAATTAGGTTTACACTTTCTAAGAGTATGGAATTGCAATACATTTTTGGAATTGAATTTAACAATAAAATCTTTGAGAATTCTTTCTCTTTTATTAGTGAATCCATAATTTCTCGTTTATTCGAACGATATCTAAGTATCTTCCGTCTACTAGAACAATATCTAATCATTTCATGCATTAGCATTGCGTCACTTTGTCCTCTCTTAGAAAAAAAAGACAAGTCGTGTTAATCTTTTCCTTGTTTAAATGGTGACCCATCTAGGAAAAACTTAAATCAAATATCATTTGATGATAGCAAGTAGTAATAGCATTCTCGGATAAGAATTTTAGGGTGCATTTGAATTTTTGTAATTGAAATTGATCTAAATAATTGAATTTTATAAAATTGAAAATTATTGAATTAAAATTTGTAGAGTCCATAATTCATCCATTTGAATGTATTGTTGGTTAGATAGAATTGTATTGCCAATTCTCATTTTCACTATTTGGATGAATAAAATTTTGTTAAAACAAATTAAAATTAATATGGCTTTATAAATGGGTCAATGTGAGTGTAGCGCCGTTGGTTGATATTAGGGATGACAATTTTTCACCTGTCAATTTGTGAACGCGTCTAAGTATTCATGGTTTAGGATTTACGTTTTAGACCCATGGGTCAGGTATAGGTTTCAATCCCAAAATTGACCATTCATAATACCTACTTAATTAATAATAACATATTTACCTATATTGATAAGTTATTAATTAAATATTAAATGTATGTTTAAATATTATTATAATTTAAAATATGAATAATAAACATATATATATATATATATATATATATATATTTACTAAATATTATTGCAATAAATTTTAAATATTTTTATAATTCTAAGAGTATAATTAAAATATATACTTACTATCATTCATCTAATTCACGCATTAGGCGGCGCGAGTTAAAGGATGTAATAGTCCAAGCGTTAAGAGGGCTTTTTTCAGGTCCGTGTTTTTTTAAAATTCTACAATTGTACAAAATTGTCAAATAACTCCCACATAAATAAATTTGAATTTCATTCATTTAATTCAATGAAATTAGTGCTTCAATTATGTGTGAAACTAACAAATTTCAATTCCGTTCTTTTCATAATACACCCCAAATAATCCATTTAATTCCATGAAATCAGTGTTTCAATTATGTGTGAAACTAACGAATTTCAATTCCGTTCTTTATATGATACACTCTAAATGACATAATTATATTTAGGGGACAAAATTGAAAATTTTACTGTCAATTTTACAAATCTAAATGCACCATTAAAGTAGAATTAAGATAATTGTCATTTTTATTCTTTATTAGGCTAATCCCCATTTGTGTGTATATACATATAAGGCAAAAGCGGGCTATACAATGAGGCGTTTATTGAGAAGTAAACACACGAAAAGAAAATCCACAAAAGCTTACACAAAAACAAGGACATACAACCATAGCCAATAGCACAAACTCACATACAACAAGAGGCCGATCTCACCCAAGAAGCTCGATCAAAACCCTGATATCATGACGAATTGAACATCAATCAATGATTAAAAAATGAATCCTTGAACAAATACGAGGGAGAGAATATGAAGTATTCTCAAACACTCACATATTTCTCTCATTCTAAGAAGACCACAAGATCTCCCCTGACAAAATCCTTGCTATGAAGTCTCTGTCACTATCAAACCATGACATCTACTAGCAAGATAAAAGGTTACGAAATGAAAGATGGAAGGCTGAATCCACACCCAAACAAGATAGGAAATTACGTTAAATCTCAAAAGCAATCGAATAATGTAAGAGTAAATGATCTACGGTTTCTTTTGCTCAAAGGCATTTACAGCATTGATCTACTAACCTCCACCATCTCTTTCTCAAATTATCCCTAGCGAAAATCTTATCAAAGGCTGAAGTTCAAAGGAAGAACAATACCTTAGACGAATTATCAAGATTCAAAACAGATCTATAAGAAAACGATAGAGTTGGAATGGATAATTCAATCGGTTCCATGGTATTGAATTGGTTTTTGGCTTAGAGAATATCTTTTGGATGATGCTACAAACTACATTATTCTGATTGTTATACCAATGTACATCTTATATTTTCATATTGTTTTTTAATTTTTTTGAGAGAAGAAACCCTTTTATGGTAGATGGCTAATTAGTAGGAGGGGGGAACTCCCCATATTGAGCGGAACTAGTGCGAAAATTTGAAAGTCTCATTATGTTTTAGGTATAATTTTTTCTAAAAGAAATAAAATCTAATTTTTGTATTTAGTTGTCCCCCAAATATAGATAATTTTATTTATATAATAGCTCTCCTCAAAGGAAAGGCATTTGTTTTACTTGGGTGTTAGACCTTTATTAGAAATTGAAATGCAACATTAACTAATTTTCTGACCACTAAGGAACCATTATTCCAAAAAAAAATTGGGCCGAACCCCCAAGTCCCATATACTCAAAACTCATTGATTTTCTTAATACATGTACTTTGCCTTGGGGAAAAATTCTGCCATTCTCATATAGATTTGAGAATGCTCTTCTTGTGGCCATGGATTAAACACTCACACGAGTAAACACAATCATCTTAGAATAATAATAATCATCTTGTGGCTTTGAATTACACTCACTCATTAATATCGACGTGAACAATTATCGTAAATAAATAAAAGTGAGAAAAAAACTCAATCTTCTCAAATGATTTCTTAAAGTACCATAGTTTATTTTACTACTTTGCAATTTGAAGACGTATTCAAGATAAGTGCAACCTTCCTCGCCAAATCGGGTTCAGGCTCATACATAACAAGATAGTCTTCTTTCTTAAAATTTTAATTTGTCTCCATAATTCTAGTAGTTAATGTTTGATTGAACTACAATTTTAAAGTTTTAAAATTAAAAAAATATTTTTATTAATAGGTATGGTCCCGAAGGGTTTGCCTTAGGGGATTTGCACGCTTGTTTGGTTTTCAAATACAGTTGGGCTACAATCTCAATTAGTATTGATTATCAGTGGTTAGGGTTAGAGAGCCAAGTGTTCAGATTAATTAAAAACGGGCTAAACATAATAAGCTTAGGCGGTGAAGGCTCTAAGCCCCTCCTAAAAATTTTGAGAAGAAAAAAAAAATTATAATTATATTATTTACTTTAAGATGACCTAGGCATATGAAAATGCTTAACTTACCGATGGTTTCCATCATGTAAGAAATGACCGGTTCCCATTGGTCCATGCCTCATTTTTTAACACTCACCAATTGTGGTTAAGATTTGTTCTTCCATAGCGTTAAGCAATCCAAATATTTGGTTTTTTAGAAAGAAAAAAAAAATAACAAAAATCTTAAAATTTAATTTTGTTAAGTTTAATTGGATTAAAAGAGTATTAAAAGGGACACAAGGATACAACGGGATCTGCTAATCACTACTCAAAAATATATTTTTTACAACTGAACAAAGAGATAAGATGAACCACAAACTTGGCCTTAAAATTTTTTTCCAGGGGCACCCAAGCCTCACTGTAAGCCACCTAGGACGAAAATCCTGACTCCCGTCCTCGCTTATTAGCCGTTGTACAATCACAGGTGAAAATAAACCTAAACACTCCCACGAAAGATATACACATCGTGTCACTGGCACTAGCCAACCTCTGTGATTTGCCCTTTTTTTCCTTAATATCATTTACCTTATCAAAAACATATCAATGATAATCGTTGGGAATAGAGCTCTAAGCTACTCATCACTCGGGAGGGAATGGATATCAAAAGCTACTCATCACTCGGGAGGGAATGGATATCAAAACCGCGTTTATTGAATGAAGCTACACCCCGCCATTGGAGCAAGAGGCTTTTTTGAAGGCTCATATTTCTCCATTTCAATGATTGGCTTAACCGTGTTTTTGTGGAAAGTAAAGATGAAAAGGAAAGAAAGTAAAGATCAAAATATCGGAGAAAACACGACCGTCGAAAACGAAAGGCGATTGCGAGAACTTGCCGCGTTATCGACCTGGAAATGTAGCAAGTGGACTAGGGGACCATACGACCAAGTTGTGACCACACACGCTACAACGTGTGAGGCTTTACGGATAGAAGGCGTGTATTTTGATTTCCCCAACTGGCTTTGGATTGTCTCTGGCGAGCCAGTCTCGGGGTTCCATAGAATAGGGGACAAGTGGTGGAGAAGTCAAAATCATGGGCCCATGATTTTGACTTCCCCACACATAATAAGACATGTGGCGATAAGTGTATGAGAATAAGTGAGAATAAGGGGGAGAGATATCAAATGGGGAGAAGTCAAAATCATGGAGAGAAAATAAAATGACTTCTCCCCATTTTTACGCCAATTGTCGCACAATGTATGGAACTCCAAGAGGGGTTTCTGGCTTCAGAGACAATCCGAGGCTTCCTCAACTCCGTGGAGCTACTGGTTTCAAGCTCAGCCAAACTATTCGGCTCGGCTCAAAGCAACGAAGGCAATTTCATCCAAGCTCGGCTCAAAGCGAGTGGTTTCAAGGTTTTTTTGGTTAAGGCAACTACACCACAAGGAGTAGTTTCAAGTTCGATCCTCGTGGGACAACAATTCAAATCAGGAAAGCTTTTAACATTCTTCTTTTAATGATTACTATGAGAATATAATATGTATAATTAAGCGCTAGTGCACTGTAGTGCGGCAAAACATGTGGTTAGGCGTCTACTTTAGTGTTAAGATGATCAGGGGCCATTTTGACAATGGTCTGTGGTAGGTTCCACCAGGTTTAATGATCAACTAATCTATATTAAAATATATGTTTGAAATTTCTTTATATATATATATATATTTCATTAGATTTCCTAGAAATTGACATGGTTTTGGGCACGTACAATGAAGACAAGCAATGGCCTGGTGAAGCAGGTGCTGGGTATGAAAAAAATAGGTAAATAAACAAGTATGAAGAATCTGATCTAATGAAAAATCTAATAACACAAATTTTAATTAAAATTTAAAAATAAGACTTCTAGATAAATTAGAATGATACAACGTTTTTTTTTTTTTTTCATTTTTGGGAGTTGGGGTGCTTTTTTTTAGGGGTGTTTGTAAAATTTTTCTAGGGATTGCGTCTCATGACCTCTCTCAAATGAAGGACTTCAACATCCTAGGTAAAGTAGGGCGTAATAAATGTTAATAATAATAATAATAATATTATTATTATTATTATTATTATTATTATTATTTTATTATTATTATTATTTGATAATGATACAAGATCCCTCAATTTTGTGTTAGTCAATGAGCAATAATGGTAACCCCAAGGGTGTAGCCCAGTGGTCACTTGGACGAACTGTAAACTTAGAGGTCTCGAGTTCGATTCTTGGTTCCTCTCAATAACGGTTGCATGAGGGTGGGGGTATTCCCTATGTGGCCCGTAGGATTTGAGCCAAATCATCTACGGTGATAACGATAACCGGATTTTAATATTTTAAAAAAAACTTTAAAAAAGTTTTAAAATTTTTTTTTAAAATTAATATTTTAAAAAAAAACTAAGGATGAGTGAGTGAATCCTAGTGGTGGGTGAATCTTACCCATGGTTAAGAGATGTCAAAGGAGACACGTGGCAACCTCTAGGGGTGATAACCGGATTTGACTCGGTAGGATTAGTATGAGCTTTCAATGCTTAAGATATCCACGGTTGTAAAAACAAAAAAAAGATTTGAGTAATAAGTGTTGGTGCTCGGGTATAGAAGTTGGAGGAATCTACCAACTCAAATAACGCGTGCCTTGTGTGTGTGCGCGCATGAGTGTGTGGTCTTCTTTCTCATGATTGTAGCGTCGCCTTATGGTATTACTACCTTAATAAAAAAAAACCTAGCTTAAGGTCTTAGTCCCACATCGATTGTGTAACCGAGCTCTCATCCCCTAATAAGTTCTATCACGCCTCAAACGGTTGATACCCGTTTCAAGGAGTGTTTGGGTGAAACTTTTCAGGGTTGAGGGTATGTGTGGTTGTGTTTGTGTGTGCGCGCGCGCGCGCGAGTGTGTGGTCTTCTTTCTCATGACTGTAGCTTCGCCTTGTGGTGTTGTTACCTTAACCCAAAAAAAAAACACCTGCCAAACCATCCAGGTGGTGCAACCCCATTGGGAAACACTGACATTTTGCCATCCTAATCAACAATTAAAATATAATCGTGCGACGTAATAAGCGACAATTATCATTCCCACCTTGTCGCTTATTACGTCGCACAATTATATGTATATATATATATATATATATACACACTGTGAGAGAGAGGAGAGGGGCATTTTTAAGAAAAAAATAAAAAATATTTTGGGTATAAAACTTGAGGGACATTTTGGATAAACAAAAAGGAAATGGAAAATGGATCAGGGTTAGCTTAGAAGTGACCCCAATGACCTCATTGGTCCAACCCCTTTTTTTACCATCCATCAACTCTGGTTAGCTCCTTAGAGTTAAGAAATCTAACCATAGTTTTTAGAAAAAAAAAACTTATTTTAATTTAATTAAGCTTAATCATGGTTAAACAAAGGTTAAAAGGGACACAAGGACACTACAGTCAGCTTAGAAGAGGACCCTGGGATCCTCTTCCCAGTGCCCTAAACAAAATTGTGAGGAACTAGTTGGTTATAAAAATATGACATAGGGGATTGGACTACCATGCACTACCATGTGACAAACACAAGACAGTTCAGCAAGGGGATCGGATTTGATTTGGCCATGGCCAGACCAAAATCGTCCGGTCTAAGTGGGCATCCCACATGTGACGATAAAAAAGGGAGACATCATTTCATTTTCCCCTTATTTTTTCGACTTCTCTCCATTTGATATCTTCTCCCTTTTTTATCGCCACATGTTCAATGCCCTACTAGTGCCGGATGATTTTGATCTGGCTATCGCCAGACCAAATCCAATACCTACGGCGAAGGCGAGTTGGGTTCAATGCATGTACAGAAGTTTCGGGTCTAGCTTCACACGTTGTCGTACCCTTTTCTTTGGCTCTTCGTTTTGCCTAAAAGGTGGGGCATGCAATAGTCAGAGATTTGCTTTACCTTTCAGAAACACTTGGGGTCTATTTGAATACAGGTTATTATTGCGTTTCATATAATTTTTTGAGCAGTGGATCCGTTTCATACCTTACCAATGTATCATCGAGATTTTGATTTTTTTTTTTTTTTAGTTGAAAAGGCATGGTTGGATTGCTTAATCCCATGAGTAAGTGAATCTTCATCATAATAAGTGTGGGGCTTAGACCAATGAGGACCTGCCCTTCTGTTACAAAATAGAAAACTCGGGTACCCTAAGTATTTTCCAATTTTTTAAGGGTTCACTTAAGACTAACACATGAAAACAAAACCTGTATCCAAACAGGCCCCAAGTTTTGAGATTCTCAAATCTCTGCCCGAATTCTTCATGAAGATGAGTTTGGATTTTAGGATTATTATCTTCGTTTTACTATGTTAGGGTCTTCTGACTAACTATATAGCAATGTTTTTTATAACCTGACCAGCCGGTTCCAGGTTCGACCGTCCTGGATGGACAGTGTCCTTTTATTATTAAAAAAAATTATTATCTTCAACCAGTTATTATAGTTGTACCAGTTTTTAGGCCAATTCTTATGATTTTTCCTATTGAATCGTCCGGTTCTTCCAATTTTCTCATTTTAAGCTGGTTTTTGAAAGAAAAATAGTTAACGTACTTGGGATCTCCATTTGCAAACCTAAGGCTAATTCGCATTGATTTATGCTCCACTTTAAAATTCTCATCACATTTGATGAGTAATTAAGAGTGGGGGCATGGACCAATGAAGATCAACCTTAGGTTTGCAAATGGAGATCTCAAGTACGCCTATTAGTGCTCTTTTCAAACTAACCAATTTTGATGGTTTTAGGGACTGATTGACCTGTCAATCTAGTTTTCAAAACAATGCTATATATATCCGGATTCTATTCAGGTCTCAAGATCAAAACAAGTTTAAATTTGATATAGGATTCTGAGTTTAATAATATTTATATTATTTAATAGCAAGTAAGAAGTATATTAGTTGTACTAAAAAAAAGTGTATACTATACTTGTTTATAATTGAATTGCAGTAGATCCAATTACAAGCATATAATTGTTTGTGATCCAATCAGAGCCAACATTACCATTAGATAATAAGTATATTTTTTATTTTATAAATAAGTGTTTTTCATAAATAAATACTTTTCAAAAAGTAAGTGAAAAATCCAATGAGCCTCGAATCTAATATTTTAGTTAAGAACTCACAAAGCCAAGGGGATTTAAGTCTCCCTACAAGTCTATCTATTTTTGTTTTAAGATTATGTAATCAAATTATTTAATTAAGAGATGATGAACATAAAGTACGGAATAAGAGAAACAAGCAAACCACAATACAAGCAATTTTTACGTGGAAACCATTCCGGGAAAGACAACGAGACTTATTCCAGCAATAAAAATCCACTAAGACAAAGTATCAGATACTTATAGACTCGAACCTCACCCAAACAGGACTCGACTTCCTCGATTCACGACTGGTCTTACACGCCTCAATAAGTAATCACGATCTCTCAAGACTCACAATCTACCGTAGTAGTCTATTCTTCTCTTGTGTCTCAACATCCACGATCTCCATTATTGATCTCCGTCAATGACGGCTTTGGTTTCCACCGACCAAATCACACAACCATGATCCCCTCGGATCGATCTCCTTCACAAAAGCTCTGGAACACTCTGGTCAATTTGTTATTTTCAGAACGGATTGATGATTGATTAAAATCAAATCCTAAATGGGTTCCTATCAATGGGAAAGTCCAAAAAAGAAAGAATGAAACAACGGATTGCCAACTCTAGGATGGAAGATGACAGAAGATTGAGTTTAGGAAACCCTAATTATCTTTCTAAAATTCCCTCTAAACTCTTTAATCTTCTTCGGTTTATTTTGGAGAACAAACAAATAAATAGGGAAGTCAAAAACAGAATTAAATTTGCTTAAATCACTGTTTTCGTGTAGGCCATTCTAACGGCTAGACAGCCGTTCGAACAGCCATAAAACGGCACAGAACGGAGCGTTAGGAAGACTATTGGAATGATAATTTTGAACATCCGTTCAAAAAGTCAGTCAGCCATTCGATCGCCATAGAACGGCTAGTAGACCGTTGGAACGATCAGCTCCAAATTTGTCCATTTTGAGCTCTTTTGACTGGACATCTCTCAAACGGTCATTATTACTAATTAACTAAGGTATATTGATTATTCTAAATCAATTCCTCCTAAGGTATACTAGGTATCTAAGTCACTTATCATTCTACGAAATGAAACAAAGGTGATGAACGGAATGTCTTCAGTTGATCTTCTTCATTCTTCATCTTCACTAGTTTTGGATACTTGAAGGCAAGGATACATGACACACTATTTTAACAATAGAATAAGTCAATACTAAAATATAGACTTTACAGTAAGTTTAGAGTTACTAATTTATAAACTGTACTTTTTTTTTTAGCAATAGTTCGCTCTACTGGCGAAGAGCGAACTATTGCTCCTTGCTCTCACAAAGCTAACTCAACTGCTATGAACTCTAGTTAATTTTTTTAACTCATAAATATATATATATATATATATATATATATTATTTTTCTAAAAACGAAGGATCGATGGGTGAACCTTAGGGGGGGGGAATGGAGTTTAAAGGGGGACACATGGCATTAAAACGAGACCCGTGACGCACCTCCTCACATCACCGACTGAAGTGGTGATTATTTTCCGTTATTTTTATCCTAACCTCTTTTATTTTTTGGGGTAAATTACACTTACCTCCCCTGAGGTTTGGTCAAATTGCAGAGACCTCTCTCTAGTTTTGAAAATAATACTGCCCTCCCCTGTGTTTTAATTATAAGTAACAGATTCCCCCTTCTATTAATCTATCGTTACTAATGTGGATGAACTTTGATGATATCATGCTCTAAATGTTTTAAAATACCTAAATTACCCCTGAAATGGCAATAGCATTTACAAGAGGATCCAGTCATAGGCCCAAAAGAATGGACACATTGTCACTAGAAGAAAGAACAATTTTTAGATTGCAAAAGCCTACAAATTTATTAAAAGAGGATGAGAAATTAAAAATTATTTGAAATTCACAGTAACTCAGATTTGGTAACAAACAATAATGCAGTGGCCGTTAAAACACAACCCATCAATGTGCATGACTTCAGATAACTTGCTAGTAATTAACAATATAATTCTGGGCACTTCCATTGAAAAAACACAACCCATCAATGTGCATGACTTCAGATAACTTGCTAGTAATTAACAATATAATTCTGAGCAGTTCCATTGAATTAGAAGCACAACACCTATGCTCAACTTTAGTACCTGTGAGCCAGCTTCTCCTTTTCCTGGTAGTTCTGGACATAGGTTCTACCAAGATGAGTAAGGAAGGAGGGCGGCGCTGATCTAGTTCTCGGAGACCTTTTGTGGATCTTATTGGGAAGATCCTTCCACAGCCCCGAAATCACCTTTTGCTGGAATGGTGACACCGCATACACTATTGCCTTCATCCGCACCCATGTCTTCCTCATTCTTTTCTCCCCTTTGCGCACGTTAGCATCAACCCCTTCGGTTGAAGGAGGCTAACGTTGACAGTGACTGACGTTAAAGGAGGTCAGACGGAGATTGGTCATGGTGAGGTAAAGCTTTGTTGAGACTTTGATCGTGTTGAGGAGAGAGGGTTTTTTGTGGTGTTATCTGACAAAGTGTTTTAACTCACGATGGGGTAAAATAGTAAAAACGTATTTACTGTGAACTGTACTGTGTTAACTTGACTAACCTAATAGGGGAAGGCAATGTTATTTTCGAAACTAGAGGGGAGGTCTCTACAATTTGACCAAACCTCTGGGGAGGTGAGTGTAATTTCCTTATTTTTTACTTACTTATTTTTACCAAACCAAGTTATTCATAAATAAGTAATTATTGACCAATAAATACACAATAGTGTTGCCAAACGCCCCAGACTTGAAAGTTGTATCATTTGCAGATTAATTTCTTTTCGCAATCCACACTGGAAAAGGTGTGTCCATTGCCTGGTTCAGTCCTGGCTTAATTTGCGCCTCAGGGGCGTGTATATCCTTTGGGCTGGACTTGGGCCTAAAGTCAAAAGGAGCATGATCGATTAGGCTAGTGCTTGAGTAGTTTGGGCCTGTTATAGGCCTCCACTGCTTGTTCCTAGGAATGTAGATTGGCAGATAGCTATCAATAGCTTAAGGCAGTGAGCCAGTGACAACCCCAAAAAATCTTTATCTCTTATAATCCAAAAGATGGGACCAACTCATACACGGCCGGGCCCAAAGCATGATAGTACATATATTCTAGCAGTGGATGGGCCACTTTGTGTTTGTTTCTGGCGCATACTAGATATCTTTGGTAATCACCTGACTCTAGTTAGATTGACTATTGGGCCATTGCGCATCCATGAAGGTGGCCCACTTATTATCGGGTCCATTTGAAGGAGATAGTGGGCCACCATATTCATTATAAGGCCCATTAATAGTGATCAGTTTCCCTCTTATTCTATTCTATTCCCCCCGCCCGTGAACTTGTAGAGTTAGATGACCTACTTTAAAAACATACACCACTAATTACAAATAGGGATTACTAGCCCCACTCTCCTTTCATTCACTCGCCACTTTTGCAGTAATAAGTCACAGAAAAATACGCAATTTTCTTGTAGGCCCATCTAAATTTTTTTGTCTTATTATGTGAAAAAGGTTGGAATGAATTTGAAAGAGAGTCCAGCTAGCAAAATTGATTCCCCCACTACAAAAACCAAAAACCAAAAACCAAAGGAATTACAGAAAAGATGAGAGAGAGAGAGAGAGAGAGAGGAGGGGGCATTTCCACAACCTCCATTGGGGTTCAAGCATATATACATTAATTCATGAAGAAAAAGAAGGATTACGTAACCAAACAAAAATCTTTCTCAAGAAAAGCAAAGAAAGAGAAGAATCATCTAAAAACATAGATATCAATGGCTAAATTAAGCTTAATTTATGATTTCTAGCTGCTCTTTCCCTCTTCTCTTTTCCCAGCGAACCCTTCACCATGTCTCATTACCCAATACCTCTCTATTTCTTCCGCTTTCCGTCCCGGAATCCGGCCGGCTATTAAAGCCCACCTGAAAAGTCCTCAACTCCATCAGTAATAATACTACATTACATAAACATATATACCGTTGTTTCACTAGGTATATATTGGGTAACTAACAATAAATAAACACTAAAGAGACATTCATTGTAAGAGGCAAAAATGGGAACGAAAGCACATGGCCATGCTCGCCATTGTATGATCACTCAGTACCACACCACCAACCATCTTGCCCCATTACTCACAGATGTCCCCCACAGTAGTAATAACCAGAGTATTTAAGAAGGGGAGAATCCACCAATGAGGTGGTGTCTTAGGTTTGGAAATGGATTTCATGGGTACGCCTATCACTACTCTTTATTCTATAATGTGTCCTCTTCACACCCTCTTTATGACCTAGGATTTTCTATATATAGTAGTTATTGGCAGAAATTAAATCACAAGCAAGATTTCAAGTATGGTACTCATGTGCATGCCAAGTAATTGTACACGCAAATCTGAGAAGATCCCGTGTTTATCTTTGATATTCTACTTAGCAGGTCGGGGTCGAACCCCCCAGGGGTTTGGTGAGGGAAAGCAAACCACGTGCTCAACACACCTTTGTGGTTTGTGGGCATCAAACCCATGACCTCAAAGTTGCAAACAAAGATCGAGTTGCTACACTTTCCATAAAAGAACATTTTTTTTTGGATATGTTATTCCCCATAAGTACCTTTCCACCACTAAAATTCCCCCCTCCCCCCGAAAACGCCAATGCAACCCTTTGTGGTTTGAGGGCACAATCAAACCCATGACCGAAAAATCTGCAACCATAGACTCCTAAGAGGTAAGAGTACAAGGCTCGACCCTTTTCAAGTGTATCAGAACCATGAGCTTAATATTAGTGCGACCCACTAAGCATTCACCACTAGAATCGAAGTCTCAACCTCAAAATGACCAGAAAATGATTAGCAATAGAAGTTCTGTGATCAATTTTTTTTTTTACCTGTCTCCGACTAGTCTATGCATCCTATAGATGAGGTCTTCTTCTTGTTCAGTCATGTTTATGAACTCCCACTCTATACTGCTCACCTCTGCCGAAACAAACAAGAAGAAAGGGAAAAAAAAAGTTAAAAAAAAAGAAGATAAGGACGAGTTAGAGATTTAACATAAAAGAAAAGAAGCCAGAAAAGAGAGTTGATAGTGAAGAAAAACTGACCTTGAGAGTCAGGACTTGTGGTCTTGGCTTGCTTCCGGCGACGTTTATCCATATTAGAAGATTAGAGAGAAGCAGAAAGAGGAGAAAACTTGTCGGTGGAGAAGTGATCGAGGGTTGAAATTTATCAGTTCGACCACATTTGAAGATGGATTTATCTCTGGGAGTTTGGATGGAACGACAGGTGGTACCAAACAAACTTCACAAAATATGTTGACTTGTAGTTGTCGTCATTGAATGCCCATTTTTACCCAAAAAACTTCAGTGAAAATAAAATTTTATAATACCATGCGTCAGTCTGTGTGATTGTGGATTCTCAGAGTTTATAAGTGGGTTTAGAAAACGCTAACTCAGTCTCTTTATTATTTTTAGTATCTAATCTCACATAACCTAATAAAATTAGGATAATGCTATTATCACCTTCTTTTACGACTTCATTTTGTATTGGAGACAGTCTCACTTGAAAACGTGTGTCTTTTTTAACACGTGTCTTTCCTATAAAGAAAGAAAGTGAGTTTAAAAAGAAATTATTGTCGTATACTTTTTCTAAGACTCTAGTTAGATCAAAATAGGTTGCATAATTTTATTGATACATATGAGACTGACATACCCAAAAAAAAGTATATAATTTTGCTTAGTAAATTTGTGCTCCCCCAACTCAAAACTAACCTATGTCCACAAAAAACTTCTGTAATGTGCAAGAATGCTAAGGGGTCAATTGGTTTGAATTATCATAACCAATTTCATCTGTCATAAATGTTTATGTCAAGATTAGGACAAAATTATAGCATTTTTTTGATTGATTATGAAACAATCAATTATGTTATGTACATATTTGGGCCTTGTTTCGTTTAGATTATTGCAATCGTAATTGATTTTACAAAAAGTGTTGTCGTGAATAATCTTGCTTGGTTAGCACTCTACCATAAGTGATATTTGGTCATTTTAATAAAAGATATTTTGGTTCTTTATGAAAAGAAATAGATAATTTGGAGAATCTCTCTCCCAAAGCTTGAAGGGTCCTATAGTAGTCCTAATCAAGGGCAGAGCCAAGGGGCCTCCCCAACTTCAACTTTTCGAAAAGAAAAAAAATTATATTATGTTGTCTAATTATTTAATAGGGCATAATTTTGGGACAAGGGATAGCTATCCTTAAATTTATATATATATATATATATAATTTAATTATTTAATAGGACATAGTCATCGGGCATGGGAGCTAAAACTTTTGAACACAAAATATAATTTTTCTACTATATTATTTAATTATTTAAGATAAGGAGACAACTGCCTATGTGACAAAGGAAAAACAATACCTTAAGAATATGTAGTATGAACGAAATGACCCACGAACTTAGTCATAAAAAAGGGGGCATAGTATGAACGAAATAACCCACGAACTTAGTTATAAAAAAGGGGGCTACGCCCCCAAACCCCTCATCCCCTTGACTCAAAATATTTCATACTCACCTAATAATTTCCACAAATTTATCAACAGTTACTAATATTCTCAATATTCAACCATTGTATGCCCTATAATAAAATTCTGGCTCCCGGCCGAAGTAGGGTACAAAATAAATCATTATAATAATTACCAAATAATTCAAAAGATACATAAGCAGTTACGCTCCTCCATAATTATCCTCCCAGCAAGACTATGGAATCACTGGCTATTTCGTTGTTTCATAATCGCCTATCACATGTTTAACCAAACATTAATTGATTTTGATAATTCAAATATTGTAAGACTGCCGTTAGAAATTGTCACTTCTTTCTCCTTAGATATGTACAAAAGCCCAATTAGAAAAGCTGTTTCAAACCTTTTTTTTGACTTTTTGCTTTGTTTTTTTAACGGTAAGTAAGCTCCTTCAAACATTCATCACATAGTTTTGAACTTTCAATAGTTTATCGTTACAACCTCCTTACCAAAAGGAAAACATTTCATCCCACTTTCTACACATTATTCTATCAAAGATTCGTCCACTACTTTTGGATTTTCCCGAGGGCCTAAAGGACTAGGGAAAAGGACAACAAAAGCTTACAACTTAAAAAAGAAATGGGGGTAAAAACGTCATTCTGCTCCATGAGGGGTGCTCATCCATTGGTCTGTTGCCAATAGCCTAGGACTGTCGGATCGGATCCTGCCATATCTTAATTCAATCTAATTAAATATCCTATAGGTACGAATTGGATCCCCGTTTATTATAATATGATTAATCTGAGTTCAAATCCAATTAATTAATTAAAATTTCAATTCAGCCCAAATCCAAATAGATTAATATTAAATTTTTAAAATTAATTTTTAAGCATGTAAAAAATGTCATGAATTGTTTTATAAATGCTTTAAATAAAAACAAGCATGATATACCATGCTTTCAAAAAAGTTGGTCTATAGGTACTCCCAAGTATACTCCTAAACCCTAATTGTCTAAATCAAATAATTAAATGTTAAGATTAGAGCTTATGTGACTTTAGAAAATGATACAATAAGTCAAGCCAAATTTAATCTTGACACTTAATTATTTGAAATAAATTGTTTAGATTTGGTAGTATATTTGAGAGTACCCATAGACCGATTCTTTCAAAAAAAAATATTAATCTATCATATGTACAGTAGACCATCTTGTAATTAATAACCTTCGTGGAAATGAATTATATTAATTATAAGAGAATATTATATATAAGAGTCACTATATTAGTCCATCAAAACTTTTCTTTTCAATTTAGTAAAGTTAAATCCCTTTTCAAAGAAAAGAAGAAGCACCATTTACTTTTGGAAGACACAAAATTTCTTTTGAACTCAGTTTCTATGAGATTCTCTCTTTAACTTTTTTTTTAAGTATATTGAAGTCTTGATTCAATGGTCTTTTTTAGTTTTTCTTTCTAAAATATCTAAAACTTTATATTATATATGATATTTTATTATACATAGCCAAAAATACCTAAAATAATTTTATCTATTTCTCTTCCTGCTACCTAAACCATCATAAAATGTTTATAAAATTCATATAACTATATATTATTATAGTATAAAACCTCTCTTATAATTAATAATATACTAGAATTTTCTTTAAAAATTAATAAATAGCATATATAAGAGATTATTAATTATACACTATAGAACTAAGTTCATTCCTTACAAATTTATTAATTATTAGAGATTATTAAGTTATAGAATATTAATTATAAGAGGGCCTACTATATATATATATATATATATATATTCACACGTTATCGCTCAATTGGATGGAACATTCTCTCTCACTCACACTCACGCTCTCATTCTCATTCTCGCTCTCCTTCTCGCCATGCTCTGGTTAATTAGCTTCAATTGGTCGTTTGAGAGAGAGAGAGATGGGTCGAAAAGTAAAGGTCAAGAAGAGAAATGCCAAATTAGGTCTGAAAAAATGTGGGGGTATATTTGTTCTTAGACATATATCCTATGCTTAGTACCTATAGCGGTTGGCAGAAGCATTTCAACTCAAAAAAAAATGACAGACTTTATAAGCTTTACAGCATTAAAGTCCTTTAAACCACCACCTACTTGTTAGGTGGCTGTAGGATTCTGTACATTGATCTGACTTCGCCGAGTCACCTTCTGAGTAGGGGTAGTTATTGAACAAAATGTTCTTGAATTACTTGAATGATCTTAAACTACTTGGGCTCGACTAGTTAAAAGTTCGAGTATCATTCGTTTATTTAGTAAACGAACCGAGCTTGAACACGATTTTCAAGCTCATTTATTAAACGAGTCAAGCTTGAACACACCCCTACTCGGTTCTAATATAAAAAAAAATAAGACTTTCTCTCTGCTCTCCAAACTCCAATCTCTTGAATCTTATATGTTCAATCCTAGGGATGCCACGTGGCTTTCTTCTTTAATTTTCACCGTTTGATTTAGGTCATCAGTTATCAAACAATACGTCTTTACAAATTGATGTCAAATAAAATAACATTTAACCTCTCCTGAATTTTCTCTTACACATCTCTATCTCCCAAAACACTTATACGTTCAATCCTAAAGATGCCATGTGGCTTCCCTCTTTAATCTCCACCGTTTGATTTAGGTCATCAGTTATCAAATTCTTTACTCTCCAAACTTCAATCCCTCCAATCTCATAAGTTCTATTTTAGAGATGACATGTGGCTTTTCTCTTTAATCTCCACCATTCAAATTTGGGACCCACTATTTCATCCTAGAGCCCTCTCTATCTCAACTATTATAGACTCCTCGCTTATCTCCAACTCTTACAGGTTTGGGACCCAGTAGAGTCCTATCTATCTCTACTATTATAGACTCCTCTCTTATCTCCAACTCTTACAGGTTTAGGACCCACTATCTCATCCTAAAGTCATATTTATCTCCACTATTATAGACTCCTCTCTTATCTCCAACTCTTGAGTGTATTAATTTAAGTTTAATACTAAATAACTTATAATTTTGCTATAAATGTTATTAAAATAATAAAAAATTATTATTATAAAATTAATTAATTAATACAAATAATAATGTATATCAAATAATAAAAAACTAATATTATTAAAAATAAAATTTATGAAATATTCTTAAAATATATTACTTAATATTTAAATAAATAAATAATATTATTTAATTTTAGATATTCTTCATTATTACCGTGCATCGCACGGGGTCTCTGCTAGTATATATATATATATATATATATATATATAATATATTTAAATACTAAAAGTAAATATATTTATGTATTTATTTTATTAGTTAAGTATATAAAAATAAAGTAGGGGTGTGGCCGTGCGGGTGTGTGTGTGGGTGAGTGAGTGTGTTGTGTGTGTTTGTGTGTGGGTGTGTGTGCTGTGTGTGTGGGTGCGTGTCATAGTGGTATGACCGTGTTTGTGTGGGGTTTGGTGTCTGGTGTCTGGTGTTTGGTGTTAAGTTAAGAGAAGAATTTCACTAAGTGTGTTGGCTATATAAAGTAGGGGTTGAGAAAAAGGAGAAACACCAAACGTGCTTGCCACTACCCTTCTTGGCTAGGCTTGGCTCCGACACTCCTCAATTCGGCTCCGTTTGGCCTGATAATTTTTTAAAAAAGAAATTTTTTTTTTTCAAAAAAATTAATATTAATCTTAATAATTATAAATCATTAAGCTCGTTAAAAGCTCAAGCCAGGCGAATTGAGTTCGAACTCTATTCCTTCATTTGCAAACGAGCCGAGTCGGACTTGAACATTCCCAAAAAAATATGATACTCGATAAAAGCTCGGCTCGGCTCGGCTCGGCTCAACTCGAGTATCACCCCTACTCCTGAGTCCCTCCCTAATGTCAAAAATAAGGAAATGAGAGCATTCCTAGCAGCCTCACCAAATTTTACTATCAAAATAATCAAAACTATTTTTTTTTTTTTCTATTTTGACTATCCAATTTTTTAAACCACTCTCAACAGCCTAACCAATTTAAGAAAAAAAAATGAAGGGAGAGAAATATTATTTTATTATTTATGTGGGAAAACAAAAAAGAAAGAGAGAGAGAAACATTATTTTATTTATTTATGTGGGAGCACAATAAAGGAAGGGAGAGAGAAACCTTATTTTTATTATTTGTGTGAGACCACAAAAAGGAAGGGAGAGATGAAGATTTGGTTTGGGGAATACTTATTCATCAAACCAAAATTGTTATTTTGAAGAGATTTGAAGAGGTTGCCTGAGACCAGTATTTTCAATTTTTAGTGTTTTGGCTTACCCGAAATAACTAAAAAGTTGTTATTTTGACAAGGCTGCTAGGATTGCTCTAAGCAAGTTCATTCGGTATAACAGAATCTGTACGATGTTTTTTTGTTTTCTTTTCCTGTTTTTTGAATATTAATTACCTACAGTTATTAGTAACATCGATAGTGGAACCCTCGCAAGTCGCCACCGATAAGAATGGATCCCAAGACCTCTCTCATAAGTCACCTCTCTCATAAGTCATAAGAGAGATCATACCCAACCATGCATCAATTTTCCCGTTATACAAGTATGTTAAGGTACCAATGTCACCGGAAAAGTTGGCTAAGGTACAATTCATGTCTTCCAGGGTCAAAATAGTTATATTTGATGATAAAAGCAAAAACGAAACCAAATCTTCTAAGGTGATAATCAAGGTCGTAACGTGTCCCTTTTGACACCCATGTGGTTTGAGATTCACCCATTCCTAGGGTTCACCACCCATCCTTGCTTTTCATAAAAATATATTAATTTTTTTTTTAATATTAAAAACAATTTTTTTTATATAATAGAGAATTACTATTTTTTTCTAAAAACCAAGAATGGGTAGGTGAATCCTAGGTGTAGGTAAATCTTAACCACAATTAAGGGGTGTCAAAAGAGACATGTGGCGACCTCATGGGTGATTACCGGATTTGCCAAATTTGGTTATCGCGGCAGAGGATTTGGACTCAAGCAAAAATAGTTTTACTTGTGAGGAATAACAGGCATCATTCATCCAATGACTTTTTCTATGGCATTGAGACAACATTTTTTTTTGTCCAATGGGGGGGGGGGGGCAAAGTCCACAAGTTACACAGAACATTACCTAGGGGTGGTTGCCCCATTACATCATTCTCAAGTAAAACCTTAAAATCATTGGGGAATCTCTAAAAGTCGTCAAGCCAAGAGGAAGAGATAGCCCATGATTTGCAAGTCAGTCCGCCGACGAATTCCCTTTCCATGAGGATCACGAGTAAAAAATTTTAGTACCGTACCAAAGTGGATTGTGTTTGCTATAACAGCAGAGGAACAGTAGGTGTTGTGGAAGTATAGATATTTCAAAACACATCCTCTGAAAAATCTTTATATGTAATTACAATAATAAAAATCAATAAATTAAATTTTACTATCAACGTGAGAACGATAGTTCTTCTAAATCAGCTATATCATATAAATGCCGGGTGTTATGCCGTCATGTTGGAACCATTTTTAGCATTTAAGCAGTTCTTCAAAATCACCTAGCCTCTTGTTTCAATGTGGTGGGGGTGAGGCCTCTCTCAATTCCTATGACAACGATGAGTTGCAAGAGTTCCAATCCTCAAACTCAAACTAACCACTGACAACTACCCGTAGGTAAATAATATCCGAACCCAAAAAAAAAAAAAAAAGAGTTCGTCAAAATCAATTATTCCATCTTTATATTAAATCAATAAGACGTTTAAAAACTAATAAATATTTGGCAAAAAGACACCCTTATAAGTTATAACTCTTATAATGGTGTGAATAATACTCAAACCTCAAGTCCATTAAATCCCTTATTCTTTTCTTATATAGGCTTACTTGCATTTTATTTTTTAAATTTAACTGTTTTTTTCCTTCTTCTTTAAATAGGTAACAGAGTATATCTCATGTTCTTCATTTTTTTTAACTCAATCTCGTCTTATTTAATTAATATAGGAAAATATAATTTTTATCACAATATGATATTAGATGACAAACTATGCAGGGGCGGAGCCAGGATCTTATAAAAAACACTAATAGATTTCAAGGTATGGACCTTGGGGGTTCGGGGGCATAGCCCCCAAGAAACTTTTTTTCAGGGTAATTTTTTTATTTTGAGAATTTTTGTTCGGGTAATATCCTTACAGTCGCCACGTGTCTCTATTAATACCCCTTAACTGTGGTTAAGATTCACCCACTTATCCTTGATTTTAAATATCAAATATTTTTTCAAACCCTAGTTAAAATTCACTAACTCCTAAGGTTAAAAAAAGTTTAATATTTTTTTTTCTAAAAACCAAGGATAAGTAGGTGAACCCTAAGAGTGGGTGAATTTTAACTATAGTTAAGGGTGTCAATATGGACATGTGGTGACCTAAAGAGCATAACCAGACTCCATTGGAGGGCCCACTAGATATAACAAAAAAATTGGGGGGGTGGGGGAGGGGGCACTATATACATAAGATAAAAAATTTGGGGGGGCCAATATACTAATAAAATAAAATAAAATTGAAGAGCCCACTATTTCATACTAAAACATAAAGGATTTACAAAAAAATTTGGGGGGACCATGCCCCCCGGGCTCCAACCCTGAAACTATGTATGATTGAGATATCTAATACTTGGAACTCGTTGTCAATGACTGTGTGAACCGTAGTACATAACCCCATCGACCTCGGATTGTCTCTGGCAAAGCCAGAAAGGGCTTGCCTCGGGCAACCATAGAATAGGGGACAAGTGGTGGAGAAGTCAAAATCATGGGAAGAAAATGAAATGGCTTCTCCCACTTTTATCGTCACATGTCCCTAATTCTATGGTTGGCCGAGATGGCTATCCCGAGGCCATCACCATTATCAGATGACCCTGAGATTCCTCAGCTAAATTTATTATTATTATTTTAAATTATAATAATAAAATAAGCCAAATAGATGATTGTAAGTTTGTAACTGTTCAATGGTTAAACCCTTCAAATTGTTTCCAACGATAAGAACAAATTAACAAACGGTCTAGACAGTAGTAGACTGACAGTTTTTTTTTTCTTTCTTTTTTTTTTTTTTGCAAGAGACTGACAGTTAACAAACCTACCAATCTAGAGAAGCAGACAGTAAAAAAAAATTCTTTTGAATATGATGTTATAGACTGGAGATATGAACTATATATCGCTCCCTTGGTATATTAACCATTATTACAGGGGAAAGAGGTTAGCCAAAACCAACACTTGTTTTAAGAAGAATAGAAAGCAAGAACAAGTGTTGGTTTTTGGCTAAGAGAAGGGATGCTTGAGAGTAGGACTAGCATGACTAGTCGTGGAAATTAAAATGCATGGTTAGCAAGCATGGGCGGAGCCAAGATTCCCTTGCAGGGGTTAACAATGGGGGCTTTGGGGGCTGTGCCTCGGAATTGTTTTTAAGGGCCAAGTTCATGTTCATGATCATCATGTCTGTTTGTATTCATTTGTAAAAAATAAATCTTTTTCTCAAAAGTTTAGGGGGGCTAGAGCTCCCGTCCTCGGCTCCGACCCTCTCACCAGGCTATTAATACTACAAATATAAGAGAAAAAGAATTCCCAAAATTTCAGGGCGGCTTCAGCCCCGAGCCCCATGTGGCTATGCCCAATAGCAAGGACGACATTAGTTTGAGAGTAGTTCCTATTCGGCCCTATTTCCCTCAGTAGCAAAGTCCTATATCATAATATTACCGTTATTAGTGTTTAGCTTTTATACCAATAGCTAAAGAGTACATACAGTATGTCAAAACAATGTCCTTTTTTATAATAAAAATGCAAGACACGTCCTATTTGAATAATATGTCAAACCCTCCATGGTTGTAGCCCAACAGTTGGAAGACTAATCCTAGACCGGGAGGTCTCGAAATCAAGTCTGGGCGCAACTTCGTTATTTGCTGTCAAGGGGAGGGTATCTCTTGGCAGTACGTGAGGATTAATCGGAGTCTTAAGCTACGGACACCTCACGTTTACCAAAAAAAGGAATAATATGTCAAAAGCATGCCTTTTTAAGGGGAGCCTAATTTTTCTTTCAATTTTCTTTCCTCTCTTACATTCTTGCTGAGCAAACAGGCCAAAAGAAAGGCAGCTTATAAATTTTGATCAATTAAACTTCAGCCATCAAGGGAAGCAATAGTATAAATGACACTGTAACAAATGGTAGAAATATACGATGAAATAACTTCAGCATTTACAGTTTCACTCACTATATGATTCCAAATCGACATATATAGATTACCAAGGCTGATTTCATACAATTCTTATGGGTAATGTCTTTTCTTGTTTACGAGGTAGCTGTCCCTTAACTTCAGAGATCGAATCACAGCCAATCACGATTAAACTTGTGAAGAGTTCAGTTGCATCCAAAAGCCAACACGTGTTCCTTTTAACCCCTATTTATCGTGGTTAAGATTCAACAATATAACCTTGATTTGTAGATTTTTTCTAAAATAAAATAAATCTTAGGATTAAAATTTTTAACCTAAGGGTTAATTTTTTTCCTAAAAATTAAGGTTAGATTGTTCAACCATAATAAGAGTTAAAATTGGACACGTGTTAACCTGTGGGTACGATTGAACTCTCCCAAGTTCAATCGTGATTGAGTGTGATTTGATCTCTGAAGCAAGGGGACAACTGCCCCTAAACGAGAAAAAATAATACCCGCAATATATGTATGAAACGTATGGATGAAACGACCCACAAATTTAGTCATTAAAAAAATATTTTGATGGGCTACAGCCCTAAAACCCATAATATTTCGTACCCATCTACTCATTCTGAACAAATCCATTAATAATTACTATTGTTTTCAAATTAACCCACACTTTCCCCTACTAGAAAATCTTGACTCCACCCCTGATATTCTGTATACAGGTATACGAACTATCTGTGCATATTATGCATCATAAAGTATTTATCTATATATGTAGAGAAGACCAAAATATAAATTATCATGAAAATGTAGAAGATGGTTGCTATGATGGTCGTAACTATAAGCCTCATGTTCTTCACCATTTCATTAGTCTCAACATATGCATTGCATGATCACGGTCATCGGAAAGTGTTGGTCGGGACTATTGGACTGTGGCTTCTGTATGTATCCATAATCCCTGTATTGATCTCCACTAGTGGTTGTGTTGGATGGTCTTTTCTCATTTTCCATCTCATAAGTTAGTGATCATTAAGTACACAATTTTGGGCACTAAAAAACTAATATTGATTTTACGAGAGCTAATTTAATAAGAACTATTTTATTAAATCTTACTATTTTTACATATTTTCATACATTAATGTAGTGAAAAACTAAATATGAATTCTTCTTTCTTAACAGCTTGTTTGGTAATACATACAAATAAGCACTTGCTTGAGGGGTGTCTAAAGAGCATTAATCCACTCCTCGGTGGAGTGAGGAGCGGTGTCTTGCCGCTCTCATCACTTAACACGTGTCCCTTCTAACTGTGGTTAATATTTTTAACCATTGGTTTTTCTAAAAATCAAGGTAATTAAAAATATGAATCCTAAGGGTTAGAGAATCTTAATCACAATTAAAAGGGACACATGTCAGCAATTAGGGAGGCGAGACATTGCTACTCGCTCATTCGAGAAGGAGTGGATTATTTTCCATGTCGAAGATGTAGGGGTGACAATGGTTACAAATATTATCAGTATTTGGTTACTATCTAATTTGTTTACTTGGATAATTATCTAAATAGCTATTCGACGAAGCAAATTCAAATAGTAATTTTACTATATGTTTATAATCATACTAGCAAAAACCCATGCGACGTAAATAAAAAAATCTCTACACTATCCCTCTTATCACAATTTCCTAAAATCTCTTTCAACATTTGCTTTCTATCATTCTTATCTCTCTTTTGTCTCTCTTATTAGAATGCACTAAAATCTCACTCTCTACATTCTCTCTCTATCCTTCTTATCTCTATCACTCTTATCACAATCTCCTAAAATCTCTCACTTTCTAGAGGTGCCTGAGAGAGATACAATGGTTGAAATTAAAGATAGAACGGTGGATGGAACAATCCCCTAAAATCTCTCCAATAGTTTTTGAATTTAGAGGGAGACGTGAGATAAAGAGAGAAAAAAGAGAGTTAACGGTTGAGATTAAAGAAAGGTATCACGTGGCATCCTTAAAATAGAATTCATAAGATTCCAGAGATTGAAGATTGGAGAGCAAAGAGAAGAGGTTAGGTGACACTTATTTCTTTATATTATAGTAGAATATAGATATGAATTTAGATATTGATATATTTGATTTGATAAATATTCAATCGATTATAATATCTTTTTAAATGAGGGGCGCTTCACCTAAATGGGCATCCTTTCTTTCCATTTTTTATTACCTAAAAGGACATGCTTTTGACATGTTTATCAAAAAAGGCCTACTTTGCATTTTTATTACTAAAAGGGTGTGCTTTTGACATAATTACCTCTTAGTTATACATATAAACCCAAACACTAGTAAGAGTAATATTGGGATACATACCCTAGCTATTTGGTAAAACTTTTCAAACCATGCCCTTTTAGGTGATATTTTTGACTTACGATGACTAAACGGTACTTATCCCTACCCTTAAATGTGTAAGATTAAAATAATCTTATAAATATGTGTTTTTTACCCTAAATTATTATTTTAATATAAATGAAGATAAAATATTAATTTATATTTTTTAATAAAAATTAATATTTTTAAAAATATATTTTAAACATTTTTTCTTTCTTTTAAAATTTTTATAAGTAATTGGATAATTCAGATATTATCTGAAAATTCAAATACCATATTTTACTATTCGTCAAATATTTATTCGAATTCTGATATTGGTTACAGTTATCGCAACCACAAATGTAGTTCCAAATTTTGTATAGACTAAAGCAAAATGATTTCCATTTTATAGTACAAAACATCAAATTTTGGTTCTTAATCAAAATTCCAAATGTTTTTACAGTCTCCTAATCTCGTGGGTTGCTCCTTAAGCATCTTCCAGCTTGTGTTGTACTTTTTTTACACCACAAGGCGATGGCTATGGCCGAAGACAAGACAAAGGAAGTTGTGCTTCAAGTACAAGTGGAAAAGGAATAATGAAAGAAACCAACAAATTGGATATATATAAAGAAGAATGAAGAAATTTCGAAGCTCGACAACCTGTGATCAAAGACACTAAGGACACGATCTTGAAAAATTCTCGTTAGGAAGTTTAAAAAAAGAATTAAGTATCTTTTTGTCGCCTTAAACTTAAAATATCATTGTTTAGGGCATGGTTTATGTTTTTTTACAAAAGAGGGTATGTATTCCAATATTACCCTTATAGTGTTTGGCATTTATATGCATAGCTTAAGGGGATATATGTCAAAAGCATGCCCTTTCTAGTAATAAAAAGGGTAACTTACACTGACCTCTCATGAGGTTTGGGAAAATTTCATAAACTTCTCCTCTTGTTTCTAAAATTACACTGCCCTCTCCCCAACTTCAGTTGTCTATAACAGATACCCCCTTCTGTTAGTTTGTCGTTACTTCATGGATGAATTTTGATGATGTCATTATTTAAACATTTTAAAATGTCTAAATTACCCTTAAATACAATAAAATAATTGATAATTGGGTTTGGCAAGTATAAACTTAAGGTTAATATATATTTTCAAAATCAAGGTTAATAATATCAACTTAATGTATATATATATATTTACTTATTTATTTATTTATTTATTTTTATTTTTTTTCTAAAAGCCAATGTTAGATAGATGAACTCTAGGGGCGAGTGAATCTTAACCATGGTTAGTGGGTATTAAAGGGACAAGTGACGGCTTATATAGACCCTTTAATTGTGGTTAAACATATATAATTTGTAAGCACCCAATTTTTACACCCTGTAACATAGTCTTCCCCCCAGTGGCATCCCCAATAAAACCCTAAAACCATGAGTTCAAGCCCGATGTAGGTCCAAAACCCTCAAACCCTAGAAACTAAGCTATCCAGGCTCTAGGCCTAGAACCTTTAAACCCTAGCCCAAGCCCTAGTGTAACCCTAGGTCTAACCCTAGGAGAGCCCTAAACCAAGCCTTAGACCTAACCTTAGCCCAAGCCTTAGCTAAAACCTAGGCAAAGCCCTCACGGGCTCAAGGCCCACTAGGCAAATCAAAATCCAAAATCCATGAGCCTAAAGCCTTTGGGGGCCCAAGCAAAGGCCCACCACACCTAGGAGACCACTAGGGTGGGGCCCACACCTTTAAAAATTCGAAAAGTAGGCGGGAAATCCCCGAAATAGCAAACCCAGTTGCTTTTGGTCCACAATGTGCGAGGGTTTAGCCCAAACAAGCAAAATACCTAAACGTCGGTAATAGATTACTGACATTTTCATTCCCTTCTTCTTTAGGAATGGCGGTGATGGCATTACCACCATTATCTAATTCTGAAAACTTGCATATCAGCTCCACTCTTGCCACCTTGGGGTTGCTCCCATTGGTCCCCTAGCTACTCTTAATACCATAACTGCCCCTGAGGGCCTCCCCCTCTCTTCTATAAAGCTACCTCCCCTCCATGGGTTCTACACTCCTCAACTGTCGTACTGAAACCCTGCAAAATCTCGGCCAGACCCTTCTTCATCCCTTCTAACCTTCACTCCTCACTTAGTTAGGACTTAGGCCATCTCAGGGTATCCCTCACCTCTCCAGCAACCTTACCAGACTGTCTCCCTGCTTGTCCCAAGCTCCACCACCACGTACAGCCTCTTCCACTTCGGAAAACAGTAGGGAACCCCTGTCCAAGCACACCCAGCCTTCACCACCTACCTTGGCTAAGTCCCAGACCTGCCTAGGCCCCCTCCAACCCATCACCAGGCCACTCCCTCGCCTATCCCAACCAGTAGCTACCTGCAGCCACTGTGAGCGAGCACATAGAAGGGTAGGGTCACCCCTTACCTCGTTTTTCTTAGCTTATCACTGTAAGGGACCCATGATCCTGATCTAGGGGTCTCATTTTTCTTTTTGTTGTTATATATCTCAATATCAGCCAAGGACATGGTCCCCCTTGCCTTCTCCATTGGCATAGGGGTGACCCTAGAGGCCTAACTCAGGTCCAACACCCCTCTCCCCTTGCATGGTTACTCCCCATAGGGTCTGGGGTCCCTCAGTCCATGAGGGAACCCTCAGACCCCTGTTGGTTCAAGGCTAGTGGGGAAAAATCTCTTTTTTTAAAAATCTACCAGTGGTCGGTAATTTCTTTACTGCCACTATCAACCCTTGACTGTAACAGCCCGTTAACCATGATCAGTTCAGGCCTTGGTCAGTTCTAGGGCCATGGTCGGTCACTCTTGGACCTTGGCTAACTCCACTCAAAATACCAGACCCTAACTCGACTCCTAACCATGGTTAGTGTGTCTGCAAACTCAGACAGTCCTTTTGTCGCTAATCCCATTACCGACATATTTGGTAATTTTTTTGCAGTGACTTTGGGCCCTCGTGGGGCCCACATCACTCATCCTCTAGAGCCCACTGAGGGCCCATTGGAAAGCCCTGACTCCCCTCTTCCTCTTTACAAAATTTCAAACCCAGATGCCAAGCTTAACCATGGTTAATAGGGCCTCAAACCTCTAGTTAACAAACTGTTCAAGCCGTCGGTAATCAGATTACCAACAGTGCAGACGTTTTTTTTTTGCAAACTTTGGGCCCCTGTGGGGCCCACACCTAAGCTTATCTGGGGCCCGAACCAAGTCCATTGGATTTCTGGGACTTCAGGCTACCCCTCCATGCTTCTACTTTCCCATAGGGTGACTCTTAACCCTAGTTAACTCCCTACAAACTCTGGTTAAAAAATTGACAGAATGGAGGTAATCCGATTACCTCCATTTTTGATTTTTTTTAATCTATGGACTTTGTACAGGGCCCAGACCTGATAGAAGGCCATTCTAGGCCCTGTTATACGTTTTGGGCTCATTTTTGACCTACTTTGACCCTTAACCATGGTTAAAATGATCATTAGTTAACTTTTAACCATAGTTAAGCACCCCCTTAACCCCACAAAAATTTGGAAAAATCTTTAAAAAATCAAAAAAATACAAAAGATCAAAAAATTAACATCTTGGACTTTTTAACCATAGTTAACACCTCTAACCATGGTTAACCATCTTTTTAACCTCGGTTAGCAACCCTAATCCTAGGTTAACACACCCCTTAGCCTCCGGGCTTCATCCTTGACCTAGCGGGCCCAAACCCTAGTCTACCGGACTATGGCCTACCGGGTTCATACCTTGCACATTGAACAATTTCGGTCAAGCAAAACCCTAATCACCGGATTAGGCTCATTAGTCACCCTTGATGCACACACACACACACTATAACCTTAGCACGGGCTTATGTGCTAAAACTATACTCGGTCTGATCTCACCCTTGTGAGTACGTAGGCAACCCAATCCGGGTTCGACTCTAGTTAACTTTTCTTTCTTAGATTAGTATTAACTTAAACATTTTGGCATTTAATTAACAATCAAGATTAATTTGGCTTAAACCTAGCAAGTAGGGAACCACTATAAGTGGAAGTGTCGGGGTGCCTAACCCTTTCTCTGGACTTAACCGAATCTCTTACCCTGATCTCTGATCAAAGACCTTATCCAACATCTCGGGGGACTTATCTCTTTTGAATGAATAGGTGGCGACTCTAAACACTTAACAATCCCGTGAGATTTTTTTAGGAAGTGAAATCCCGTGCTCACATAATTAACCTAAGGTTTATATATATATATATTTTTTTTCTTAAAACTAAGGTTAGATTGATGAATCTTAGGGGTGAGTGAATCTTAACCACAGTTAATGGGTGTTAAAAGGGACACGTAGTGGCTTTTGGAGTCTCCTTTAATTGTGGTTAAGCATAATCAACCTAAGTTTATTTTTTTTTCAAAAAACAAGGTTAGATGGATGAACCCTATGGGTGAGAGAATCTTAACCATAGTTAGTGGGTGTTAAAAGGGACACGTGGCAGCTTCTAGATCCCCTTTAACTATGGTTAAGCATAATCAACATAAGGTTTATATATATATATATATTTCTAAAAACCCTAGAAAAATTTCAATTTTCTTTGTACCCACTGATGTTTGGTGGGACATTTATAGTTTTCTTTGGTTGAGCTTTCAAACCACATCGTAAAGATGTGTTTCCTTCACATGATATGTGAGCTCATCATAGTATTGAGACAAGGTAAACTAGATTTGTTCTCCTTGAGCCTGAGATTTTTGTGGTCTCTGACCGTCCCACTAAGCCACTGGGGTGAAGATGATCCTGTGGGCACTTGCGAGTGATTACCAAACCCATTGACAGGACTTTGTTTAAGCTTGGACGCTGTTCCCACCCCTCAAGAGTTCCAGATGTGTGGAGCATAGTAGGAGATGACATTGCCATCACGATAGAAAAATTTTGCGGTAAGCCTTTCCTCACTTCCTGAAAATGGGCTAAAAAGGGCCTCAGAAGTCGGGAAAAATGACAGTCTAAGACTGTCGTTAATTATCTGATGACTGTCGTGAGTCAAGTGTGACGCAATAAACAACTGCTTAGGGCCGTCGTTCTTTGACAAATAACCCTAACCCAAAACACTCTCTCTCTTGGTTTCTTCCACACACACTCTCTCTCTCTCTCTCTCGGTTTCTTCCTCCGAGATTTTGACTTCGAAGAAACCATCGACTCCTTCAAATCTCTTCAAATCAGACAAGTTCTCACACAGATCGTCGTCTTGGTTCGTGAAACCCTACCTTTTCTCTCTCACTGAACTGGTTTCTTTGTTGTTTATCGATTGATTTTGATCTGCTCTTTAAGTAGTTACAGGAGTTGATTTTAAATGAAAAAAATTACTGATGTTGAGCGAAATTTTCTTATGTGCCCTAGGATTTCTATATAATCATAAAGTTCTCGGCCTGAACTTGACTGAGCAATGGAATCATTTCTATTGAGATCTCAAAGGATTTGAATTGTTTATTGAAGAACATTGGTCAAAAGATTGATTAAACCTGCAAATGAGGATGTAAAGTTGATGGAAAATTGTAGTTATTGAATCCCTTATTTGATCTCTGTCGAAAAATGATTTTGATTCTTTACTTCTTTTGCTCATTCTGTTCTAGTTATCAATGGTGATTTACAGAGTAGATCCTTTCGCTAAGTGTAGAGGGGTGTTTTGATTCTTGAAGAAATGGGGTTTACTGCAACCTCAATCTAGCCTAAATCTGATATCCAGACCGTTCTAAATTGAGTTATTTTTGGGAGAAATGATTCAGAGATCACGAGAAAGAAAAGGGAAAAAAGAAGGAAATGATTCAGAGGGAGAGAAGAAAGAACAATGAAGAAAAGTAGTGACAGAATGTTTTTTTCTTGATGAATCCTTTACTTTCTCTCTCTGTAAATTCTATTTGGAAATCTGATTGTTTTTGGAAAATCTTCTGGGAATTCGAAAAAAATCTCTCTCTCCCTCAACAAGGAGGGGTCACCTCTATTTATAGGTGATTAACAAAATCGTAACTAACTTGTACAGCTGTCATAACCGTTTTTGTAACTGACTTTTAGAGAGAAAATATTGGATTCCATCAAGATAAAGGCGTTTTGTCACCATACCTCCTTTAAGCTTTTATGACCAAAGCTTTCAGATATATTCTTCAAAGGTTAAAAACGGTATTCACAATATCCATCTTTTAACAAATTCTATCTAAGCCCTCCAAACCACAACTCATCATCCTCCCCCAACAGCAATTGGTAACTACATCGTGAAAGCGGGTCATACGCTTTCATGGTGTACTGTCCTACTGAGGTAATATATTAGTGTTCAGACAGCAACACTCCTCTAAAGTAATAATCATGATATCAATAATAATAATAGCGATGATAATAATCATCTAATAATCATCTCAAGTCCAATAGGGAAATCGTAGGTGTTGGACGAAGACACCCTTCCCGCATCTCAAGTCCAATAGGGAAATCGTAGGTGTTGGACAAAGACACCCTTCCCGCATCTCAAGTCCAATATGGAAATCGTAGGTGTTGGACGAAGACACCCTTCCCGTCAGGCCTTAAGAGAAACTGAAGAAAAATCCATCCTCAATGCTTTCTCCCTGACTGTCAGCCCAGGAAGTAATCCATGCTTCACTGGAATAGGTAATGAGGGGAAACAGCCACACTCATTCACACGGGGAGGTACCAATCCATACCGTTCACCCCTGACAAAACAAATCTTCTTTCTGGCAGAAGTCATCAGAAAGGTATACAAGGAGGGTACTAATCCATACCACACCCATCATCATGAGAAAGGCGTTGAAAGCCAGAGCGAGGCACTGAAGCCATATAAAATATCTGAAGGCGTTGAAGCCTGAATCAACATCAAAGGCATTAAAGCCTGAAACAGCATCCAAAGGCGTTAGAGCTTGAAACAATATCCAAAGGCGTTAGAGCCTGAAATGATATCCGAAGGCGTTAGAGCCTGAAACAATATCCAAAGGCGTTAGAGCCTGAAATGATATCCGAAGGCGTTAGAGCCTGAAACAATATCCAAAGGCGTTAGGACTTGAATCTATGTCAATAGCATTAAAGGCGCAATAGTTTCAACTTTCATCAGTGACATAAGGGTAGAATTGTTATTAATGAGCAAAAAATCATTTTTATGAACTAAAAGCATAAGAGCTTAAAATCATTGATCATTAATGACCAAAATCATCATTATCAGATAAACATGGAATTCTGTTAACCAATTCTCAAAAAGGATTTTAGTATGTGTAATATGTTAGAACATCCTTTGAGCCACGTGTCATTATTTTATTGAATTATGAACAACGTTCTTAAATTCAAAATTTCACAAGTCAAGCTTTTCAATAACCATCATCAACACTAAGAAAGATTGGTATGATATCAAGGCGTCGTCAATCTTCAATGTGCGTATTGTGGGGAAAACCCTAGTATCGAGAACGCAGGTTACCAAGGTTAGGGTTTTGATACTCGTTTTTTGCTTTGATTTTCATTTATTGTTTAGATCAATAACTAGTAATGAGATCTTGTCAGATGCAACTGTGTTTAGAATCGAATCTAGAGTTTGCAAAAGGCATATGAGATCTAATCTGTTATGCTATACCCGAGCACCAGATAAGCTTCAAGATAGATCTATTCTGCTTCACTAGATCTTCTATGAATCTTAAACCTATTAGAGTCTCAGATTTTTCATTCACACTTTTCTTGTTCTTACTAAACAGTTTTGTCAGTGTTTTTAGAGTTTTTATCTAGTAATGCTGGGTGTCCACATGTGATTTCAGCTTGACAAGATTGTAGGTGCTTTTGTTTCAGAACAGTTGTTATATTTTTAGTTCGTTTGTATCTTGCCAATTACAAAATTTTGTAAAAGGTTTGGCCTACAGATAATTTGCTGATAGTTCATTAGCATTCTTTCGTGAGCTCTGATTGTAGCACAAAAGGGGTTAATTCTATGGAGGTACCACTGACTCATTATAGTATTGCTATGTTACTTCTCCCTGTAAATGGGAAAATATGATCTAGTGGTATTGAACTTGTTTGTTAAATGACGCATTCCTTGACCCGATTTTTAGTTTTTTTTTTTGCTGGTCTTTTCTTAAATCATGTTTGAGATTTCAACTTCTGTTCTTAACATGAATCTGTTCTCTCCCATGGGTTTTTATAGAAAGTTGTTTCTTAAATTTATCTTTTTGGATTCGAGATGAGTTTTGCTAGATATCTATTAGAACTTGATTTTTCTTGGTATTTTTTTCAATGAACTGGATCATGAAAGTTGTTTCCTTCTTCTTCTAATTTCTTTCACTTTTTTTTTCTTTTGGAAAACCTTAGAAAAAAATAGGTTTTTTTTTTTCTAATTAAAAAAAAAAGACATGTTACAATGAGCAATGAGTGTAGAGATCTATATTACTTCACATTTCATGTTTTTGGTTGAATGGGATGGAGTAGCTCGATTGTTTCCTCTTATTTTCTTCCTTAGGTTTTCGTTTTGAGGTATTGTTTTGGAATATTTTCTGTAGGGATTTCTTTGGAAACCCCTTTTTTTTCTTAAAGATGTAAGAATTCCTGAAGAATTTTCAATCAGATTTAATTGAGCAGCCATTTTCCTCTTATATATATATATATATATATATATATTATTTTTTTGGCTTTTGCTGTTTTCGACCAGCTTTTCGTGAGATACTCTAATTATTGAGGTTTAATTTATGATGTTTGTACAATTAAACTATTATCTAGTTAGGTTTCATCTAATTTTGTCTCATTAACTTTTTCGGTTGTTGATTTTATATCATGGTTAGTCGATCAGTTAATTTTAGCTATGTCATATAAACTATTATCTAACTTGTAAAGAGGGGATTTGATGGTTATTTGAGGGTTCACATAGATTAAATAATGGGTGAATATGTAGGTAGTTAGACTGTAGGTTCTTAGGGCACATAGATTAAGTTGCAATTTTTTTTTAGGTTTATTTGAGTGTTTTGGAGTTGATTGCCGAACATTTTCTATGGGGTCGCATTTGGTTCTCACTTTATTCTGTCGATTTTGTTGTTGAAATCCACATCACTTGTTGCAATTTGTTTTGTGGTCAGATTGTCATCTTATTTTTTTAAAATGTGATGACTTGTGAGAATTTAAACTTACACTTGAATTATGTTTTTGGGGTGAATACTTCGCATTTTGTGTTGTTTTGCATGTGTCTTGTTCTTATATATATAGACATATATGTATGCATGTATTGATTTGATAGCATATAACCCATTCATCCGCATCATGTTAGCTCGAGCTAATTGTGCCAGTTGAAATAGGAACACCAAGTGTCATTGCACATATTTTAAAGATCTAGGTCTTCTAGTCATTGTCATGCAAGTATGATGCGATTATACTCTGAGCGAGTAAGATTCCAATCAATGGCATCTACTAGATGCTTTGTTTCTTTTCTCTCTTTGGTAGGTCAGGGAGCTGAAATTTTGTTGCCCTTGATATTGAAGAACAAACCCAAGTTTCGGCTGGCCAAGAGAAGCTTTCCGCTGCACTTAATTTCTTAAAGGAGGTGGTATATCAATTTTTTTTGGATTTTAATTGGTATTTATGGTCAAACCTTCTATCATACTACTGAGTTAGTCAATTCCCATTCTTCTATGCCACCTATTTTGGGGGTTGATTTTGGTTAAATCCCAAGCTTTGGCTAAGGGAATAAACTTCTTTCAATTCAATGTCACATTTCATCCACTCATGAATGGTCATTTTATTCCTTATGGGAGAAAAATTTTCATTAGTGGATGCCATGTGACATTTTTTCCCCTTTGGAGATATTGAAGTTTTCAATCATATGTTTGGTGCTTGGTGCTGCTGTTAAAGACTCGACAAGATTGTGACATAGGCTCAATATTTTTGTATTCCTTTGGAGTAAACTTTTTGTAGTGCTTCCACGGGCCCATCGGGGAAATATAATTGGACCAATAGGGCTGATTTTGTGTTATCTCTGCATTGCTGTCCACAGTCCAATTACAAGGCAAAGACATGGATGCTGTTAGCTTGGCAACAGAACCCTTAAGTGATTACTTCAAGAGTAAATGTGGAATTGATATGTGCTCTTTTAAATCAAGTGATGTCTTTCTTTCCCTTGTCGATGGGTTTACATTTGTGTTGACTCACATTATTGGGTTGACAGTTATCATTTGACTTAGATGCAGCACAGTCATTTGGAGCCACTTCTGTGCTCATTTTGTTCATGGATTGTGTGGCCTCATTTGCTTAAGCATATGGTGTGCCACAATTCGAGGCTCTTTAGCAAGTCAAACAACTCAAGACAAAGGATGCGGCGAGCATGCCACCATGGCGACCTCTCATTGCAGATCTATTCCTCCAATCTACATAGCCTTCCCATCTCTCTAACTGGTGTCCTTCTTCCTACAACAAACCCCAAATGTAGTTAGAACAAAATTACTTGAAATGGGGAACACTAATTTCTTCTGCTTTGATTTTTTTTTCCCCCCAGCTCGATAGCCTATAGCCATCATTTATTCTCACGACGGTCATAGGCCGTCGTTTTTCCCAACAAATTAATGACTGCTATAGGCCGTCGTTTTTAGAAACTACATCTTGAATCCCCACGACCTATGCGACAGTCAAAAGTAGTCGTAAATACATTGAAACGACGGCTTTTGGTAGTCATTTTTTGTGCTTTTTCACGTAGTGCCTACCTTCAAAAAAAAGTGGTTTCTCAAGTAATAGGGGTAAAAGTGTAAAAGGGTATCTTATGTTAACTGTCTTAACCTAATGAGCTTGACAATTAGGGAGGGCAATGTAATTTCATAAACAAGAGGGGAGGTTTCTGAAATTTTATCAAACCTCAGGGGAGGTAATAAAAATGTAGGGCATGCCCTTTTAGTTGTAGTGCCCTAAAATACTGTTTTTGTTTCCTCCAATAGGATCGAGGTACATAATTGGGATTAAATTTGAATCTTGAATAAATAATTGGATTCAAATTTGAATAGAGCAATTTAGAATCCAACAGATTTCAAATTGAATTTAGATATGCCAAATTTTAATCAAATCAAATTCATATATCCGGTCCAAATTCGACCCAGTTACCACAGTAGGCATGTACATAAGCTGTTATTCTCTTAAATGATTTTGCTGTTAAATATTTTTTTTCTTATGGTGTTTGTAGAAGTGAGGAAATGAGAAGGGGATGTGAGAAATGAGAACCATAATAACATAATAAACTGTAAGGAATAAAAGTCTGTTTTTTTTTGGAACTCGAGGTATCCCCAACCCTTGGGGTCAGGACTAATCCCTGAGGGTGGAATGTGAGCCTGCAACCCGCCACACCAGGTAACTCCGGGTAAACCCGTGCGGGGATGGCCCCAAAGGAAAGTCTATGTTATGTGGCTGGTAAAGATCTTATGCTTTAGTAAGCATTAAGCATATACTTCGACCAAAAAAAAAGCACTAAGCATATAATCTGTGAAAATAAATGTTGATTTGCAACAACAAATAATAATAATAATAATAATGTTGAAGCTTGTAATACCTGATTACTAATCTAATAATGTCTCTGTTTGGTGATGGAGAAATGTGTAATCCTAACTTTTCAGTTACTTATCTCCTTGTCTGGATTTGTCTCACAATCTATCCTCCTTACTCATTTAAAATAATGAGAGCCAAGTACCATTTCTAATACAAGCAAACCAATCAACTTTCTCTCTCTGCCAAATAAAAGATTAAAAGAGATTGTTTCTCAAATGGAGGTCCTTGTTTGTCATTGATAAAAGATTGTTTCTCCACAAAGAAAATCAAACATTTCTAATTCTTTATCTTTAATATCACCTTCACAAGTCAATCTTCTGCTTTTTTTTTAATGGCTTTGTCAGCACCCCATTTTTACACCCCCTTAACCGTGGTTAATAATATCTTAACCATGGTTTATCTCATCCAAACCCTTAATCTAACATTAAGCAAATGAGCCAAGCTAGCCCATGATCCAAGACCCATGGCCCCTTTAGCCCAAGTCCATTTTAATTCCCAAATAGCTAAAGCCCATGCCATAAGAACCAAGCCCATGGCCTAAGTGTTGGTCTAAAGCCCACAGCAAACCCATGATCCATGGGTCAAACCCAAGATCCAAAACCTCTTTCCTCTTTCATGTTCACCCGTCCCTTTCTTTTGAAACCCAGTTTGCTGCTCGCACAATAAGGGAAAGGGTGCAGCCTGCCCCTTGTCTCTCTGCCTCAGCTGCCTCCGCCCCTCTACCCTGCCCCCTTGCAGTTTGACCATCCAATAGGCCCTCAACCCATTCACGTACCTCCCCCATATTACACTTATGCCATCACCCCCATCTCTCCATAAAATGCAACCTTTAACAGACGATTGGGGAAGAGGTTAGAAAAATTTTCCAACAAAAGAGCTTAGAGAAAAAGAACTCTGGGGTTCTAAAATTTTGTTGGAGTTCAAAAGGGCAGCAAATGGTTCGATCTTCAAGCTAAGGCAATGGTGGCCAGTGGCCCAAATCAGCATGTCCAACAATGACCGAGTTGCCACCTATGCACGCCCAGATCAGTCATGATCTTCACCTGTAAACCAGCCACAAACCCTCATTAACCCTCCAATCTCACCCCTTTATAAATCGGTTCCCTGCTCAGCCCTATTGCGGCCCCTAAATCACCCTTGTAACAACCCTTAAATCAGTCCATGCCACCCTATAACAGCCCCTAGAACACCGTTTTGTTTTTTTTTAACTCCATTACAGCCCCTAGTGAATTCCTGAAGCTATCCCAAAGCGACCTACAACCCAGCATTCATTTACAACCCAAAACCCAGTCCAGCCCAATAGCACTCCAGCTCCATATCTGGCCACCAATAGGCGTGAGCAGAACAACCAGTAGCAGCTCGGTCACCACCTCAAAACAGCCCCTTTGTACCTCACGTCTGTGAACCAAGCAGGAGCTATCATTTCCCCTTCAATGGTGTCTACTCTCAGCATTCATCAGTAGAAGCCAGGCTAGTTGTATCGGACCCACAAGCTGCACCTCCATCCCTATACACAGGTAGCACCCACCATTTTCCAGCTAATGTGATAGCAACCCTTCCATTCTTTAATTCTTTTATCATAGATTAGTTGCTAGTTCTTGCTTGGTTAATTTCTCTAGGCTAGTTCTAACGTATTTGCAATCTGTTTTTTTTTTTACATAACTTTAAACCTATGTGGATTAGATTGTAAAATTAGACTTAGTTAAGTTTTAAAAATCTATAGAAGCTTAGCTTGGTTAGTAGTTAAATTAGTTTTAAGGTCTTTGACTTTCCTTTAGTTTTAAATGTGCTTAATGTCTAGACTAACTCTCATTAGATAAAGTCCCAACTCAGTTTTAGAATAGACTAAGATTTTAAATTAGTTAAATTTAATTTGTTTAACTCCAATTAGTTTAGTTTGAAACTTCATTTGATTTTGAAGTTAGTGATTAGATAGTTCAAATTAGTGTAACCTTAGGTTAGCTTGTAATCTAGTTAAGTATTATATGTTAGACTATTCTAATGTTGAGTTAGCTTTAAATTTAAATTTGTTTCTATTGTTTGGTTAGTTTTTACAGTGGTGGTTTTAACTTCAGGACAACTCTTGTTTGGTTTGTTGGTTAATCTTTTTTTCTTGTAAGGTTAGAATAGCTTAATTGTTAGCTTAATGTAATTTGTTAATCCGGACAGTAGGTTAGTTCCAAGATATTAGTTAGTATTAGTTTAAGCTTAGTTCTTAGGTTAGTAATAATTCATGACCTATATTAGCCTTAAGATTTGTTTGTCTAGGATTAGTCATTTAATTATGTTTTTCGGTATTATTCTTAGATTAGTTAAATCAGCTTTCATTTAATTTTAGATTAGTTTTAGCCTATATAAAATCATTTTGGTCAATTTTTCTAAGTTAGTTTTAACTCAGTCAAAATCTGGTTCTTAGGCTTAAAACTTAATGGTTAGGTGCTTCTTAGGTTAATTCTAATTAGCTTAAATTTGATGTCTTCTCTACTTCAGGTTAGTTTTAGATAGCTAAAGTCTATTAGTCATAGTTAATTAAACTCTTTTTGTAGACTAATCTTTAGATAGATTTTTAAGATCACTTTCAATAGCCATAGTTAGTTTAAGCTCGTTGCGTAACCATAGTTAGTTTAAGCTCGTTGCTCCGCAATGAGCCTAAACTACTATTTAAAAAAATCCAAAAAAAATGAAAAAACAATTAAAAATACAAAAACAATACAAAATCAAAAAGACCAAAACATGCTTGCTTGCTTTCTTAACTGTGGTTAGGCTCCTTAACCACAGTTAATACCCTTCTAACTGCGGTTAGACCCTACTTTGCACTTGACCAACTCGGTCAGTCAAACTCTAGCCTCCGGGCTAAACCCTCGACCACCCTTGCACACACACACACCCCTAGCCTTGGCACGGGCTCATGTGCCAGAACTACGCTCGGTCTGATCTCATTTTATGAGTACGTAGGCAACCCCACTCGGGTTCGACCCTAGCTTATTTAGCTTTCTCTTTTTCTTGGACTAGCATTTATTTAAATACTTAGGTATTTTAATTAATTTTGAGTTTAAATTGGCTTAAATTTAGGGAGTAGGTAACCGTTATAAAACGGGGGTCCTGGGGTGCCTAACACCTTCTCCGGGACTTAATCGAACCACTTACCCTAACTCTGATAGACCATATGCCTTATCCAAATCACTCGGGACCTATCCCTAAGAATGAATAGGTGGCGACTCTTAGTCAAAACACATCGTGTGAAAGTGGGTAGAAAAATCCATGCTCACAGGCTTATTAATGGTTTTCACGAAAAGACTTTTCTTATGAGATGTGGCGCAACTCCAATTCCTAAATGACCTTTCTTATGAAATGTGGCGCAACGACACATGCTTGTTTTGCCCAGACTGTTTTTTTCTTTATTTTTTTAGAGCTTAACTATATAACTCCCTGTTTGTTTGGAGGAATATTAGGTGCACAAAATTATTTAATGGGAAAAAGTATGACTCGTGATCTTCTCCAGTTGTAACCGGATTTTGCCAAAACCAGTTACGCTCCCCTGTTTACACCCTTTAACTGTGGTTAAGATTCACCCATCCCTAGGGTTCACCCATCTATCTTTGGATTTTAGAAAAAAATTTAAAAAAAATTTAACCCTAGGAGGTAATGAATTTTAACCACGGTTAAAATTTTATTTTATTATTTTTTTTAAAAAAAAACAATGATAGGTGAGTGAACCCAATAGGGGTGAGTGAATCTTAACCACAATTAAAATGTGTCAAAAGGACATATGGCCACCTCAGGGGTGTAACCGGTTTTGGCAAAACCAGTTATAACTGGAGATGATTACGTCCCAAAAAGTATTCGTGGTGTGTTGAAAATTTAATTATTATTTTTTTTCATAAATAATTCCCCAATACTACTTTGTTTTCCCTTTTATTGGGATAAATTTATTCTTTTACAAAATGTGGAGAAGTTATTTTTTTCAAGGAAAATTTTCTTTTCCCCTTCAATTTCCCGCAAAACAATGGAAGCCTTCTTTGTTTAGGTTTTAGACAAGGCATCTGCTTAGATTTTATCTAAGCAGTGCCAGCAAGCGTGCCAACTAAGTGCGTTGATGCGTGAACTTGAAAGATACAGGCCATGCATCAGCACACTACTTGGCACGCTCTTCACAAGGCATCATGTCGCGGGCATTTTTTAAGGTTAATTTTATAAAACATTTGAAATACACTCTTTCTAGGAATAATGTTACATGATCACGACGAATGATTCCTCACCAGCATTGTCGCTATAAATGCAGTACTGTAAATATATAGGGTCAAAGGGGAATCATTTTTGCATGGACTTTAATGTGATATTTGGATATGGTTGAGATGCCAAAGCTGCTTTATTCTTATTGTTAAAAGATGATTGCCTCTTAAGGGGCAAACTCACTGTTTATTTGGGAGACCCTTTGAGAATCAAAAGGATCTGGTTTTGCCACTGATATCAAGTGCCTAAGATATGGAGACCCCACCAATTGAGTCATATTTTCACATTTTGTTGCCTATAAAAAGACTTCTAGTCCAGTACTCCTAAATGAGCTAGGCCGAGGAGCGATCAGCACATGTAGGTCTTCGAGGCATTGGTTCTTCACTCTCCCTCATGGGCTTCCGACCTTGCCATCTCGGACATAACCACGCTGTATGCCATATATGACAGGCTAGAAGCACTTGGGGGGGACCGAACAAATCGTGCCTTGCAAACAAGGTGTGGCTTCGCTTACAAAGGCATCTGTTGCTCACTCTCGCTCAAGGACTTCCGGCATTGTCGACAGGGCAGGCCTGGAGTCTTTGTGGTGAGTGAACAAACTTGTCTTGCTTTTCGCAGAGTTGATCTAGAGATGAACCATCTTCTACTCATTTGAGTTTGGTATGGACTATGGATCCCATGTTGTCATTCATTTCTCATCAAGGGCTTCCGAAAACTTCTATATAAAGCAAGCCTGGAGATTATAGCATCAAAGTTCTCCGATTTTGTTAAAAGTCATGAATAATTTGTGATTTATTGAATGATTAATTCACAAACTATTAGCAACTTTTTAAAAACATTGCAAACTTTGAAAATTAAAACGCTATTTGCTACTTTTTGAAAAATTCTTGAATAAATATCTAGGAAATATACTTGTTATATTTTTTTTTCATTGTTAGTAATCTTGTGTATTTTATTGTCTTATATATAGCTCAACATTTTTTCGATTTTTTTCAATTCTTTTCCTAATCGAATAATTCCTGAACTTGACTTGACGACCAAAGAGGGGGAGTTTATAATGGTTGCCATGCTCACATGGAGATGAGCTAGAGCTGCACATTTTCTTTACTAGCTTGGGTTAGTGAAATTTCAATTTTTTTTAAATATATGGTAGCTAATATGTTAGGGGCTCCTCTTAAGATATTCAACTTTTCTTGTTAGTTTAGGGATGGAGCCTAACTATTTTGAAGATTACATGATACTGTAAGAGACAAAGCTCTTCTGCGCTGAATTTGGTTACTTTAAAGGGTACAAAGATCCTTACGTGATATAAAGTAACATCTTTTACTTTACTTGGATTAGCTTTCATGAGGCGCAAAAGGAAGGTGTAGAAAAACTTGCAGGACGACTGTCATGAGTCAAATATCTCAAAGAAGACCGAATTAGAAAAACTCATACGGTTTAAATAAGGAAAATAACGTAGGAAATAGGAAATCTATGAGGTCCCACATCCATGTTGTGAAGGAATCCCACTGATGATTCGCAGGCTTCGAGTGTCGCGACACCAATGGATACTGCCATGGAAAATGAGACTGGGGCTAGCAAAATTCATGCTAACAAACATGTTGCATGTGATCATGACAGTATGCAAAGTGACCCAATGTCAGCCTTTCCAGTTTCCATCGAACTTTTTTTTTGAAAATTGGAGTAAGTCCAAGTTTCTCGATGCTCCTTTTCTACCTCTGCTGGCTAAGGTGGTGCAATCCGAATATAAACAATGGACTTGTCATGTCCTAGGCCCCCCTTTTAACTCAAAATTCTTATACATAACAAATATATCATTTCAATCCATCTCTTGTTTGTAGCATGGGATTGTCTCTGGCAGATGCCATATATCATTTCAATCCATCTCTTGTTTGTGGCATGGGATTGTCTCTGGCAGATGACAGAAAAAGGGTCTAGGGCTCTACACAGCATCTGACATGTGGTGATAAAAGGGGGGAGAGATATCACGTGGGGAGAAGTCAAAAACATGGGGAGAAAATGAAATGACTTCTCCCCTTTTTATCACCAAATGTCCGATGATGAGTGGAACCCCCGAGACCCTTTTTCTGGCTTCTGCGAGAGATAATGCTATGCCCTTGTTTGTGTGTATCTGTCCCCCAAGGAAATAATGGGCTTGGATTTGATAGGCCTATATCAATAGTCCAAACTTTATGAGGCCCAAATTTCATCTCAGTGAAGCCTTTCCCCGAATCAATTATACAAGCAGACAGAAGTCGAAGTGTACTCTTGATGATCAACTATTGATTACGGAACATAGCTAGGCTCATATATGACGAAAAGTATGTCTTGTACGATTTTGATCTTTTGAATGAAATCAGATTAGCTAGGCATCGTATTCATGTATATTATAAACACATCTAGATGCACTTCTAAAGTTGTATCCATGTACACTATTCCCAGTTGACTAACACTAACTAGTATTAGACGTCTCAATTGCTCCAGTGATAACAGTATTTTTTCCTTTAGTAGAGGACTTGAGTGATAACAGTATTTTTTCCTTCAGTAGAGGACTTGAGTTTGAGTTAGCTGGTGCGGCGGTTGAGATCAGGCCTATCTTTGTACTAACCAAACTCTTATCCGACACTACTAACATAGATAAATGATGTTGGATATCCAAAAAAAATAACTAGTATAATGGCCTAATGGACTTGCTTTGATGTAAACCAAGATCTAATGCTGCCCAGGCCATGATGGGCCTCAAAAGCGCATTGAGTTTCCCTAGACACAAACCTACCTCTGTGTGCAACAATGCCAGCATGCATGAGATAGAGAAAAAGAAAAAAAAAAGCTACCTGCCCAGACTTCCAAAAGTAGACAAGTGGCATTAAAAATGACTACCATAGAAACGACCCCCCTCTCTAAAACGAAGTTCAAATGTTTGTAATTATACCAACATTTACCACAGGAGAGTAAAAAGTAAAAAATTCCAAGTTCAAACCTAAGTACTCCTCTATAAGGCTAGTCGTAAGAACTCCAATCATCATTTCACCTACATTAACCAATCTCTTGGTTCTTCTCCACAACCCTCACTCCCTTTGCAGATCTAAGCAAGTTGGCCTGATTCAATAATAAAATAAAATAATATAACAATTTTTACGAGTTTAGAAAGTTTTTAAAAAAAGTCCAGTATAGAAACTAGAAACTACATAAACCATCATGTAGACATTACCTGATCATCAGTGATTTCTACGGCAAACCCATCTACAATAACCATAGATATTTTCTTCTTGTAGCTGCCGGGATCCAGCGTTTTCGCCAACAACTCCTCGTGCTTGTTGCTTAGATATAAATCAAGCTCATATGCCCCTTGTTTTGTTCTATTATAGAAACCATTGTAAGCACCAAAAAAAAGTGAACAAGCAAATGATATTAAGAATCAGAACAAGAAGAAGATGATGATAGTGATTAACATTAGACATTTGCTTAGAAAAAATCAAATATTATTAGAAAATAAAGCTAACAAACCGATTTGCTCGAAGACGCTTGTATTCAGGATCAAAGTTCATAAAAACAAAGTATAGTTCACTTGTTTGACTTCCCATCATTACTCTCTTTTTCTTCTTCTTCCTTATCTTCTTCTCTTTGTTTGGTTTGTGTGACAAAAAAAACAATACCTTAAGGGTTTTTTGCATTATACATTACTGCTATTTATATCAAAACAACATTGACTTGAAGTCCATGTGTGGTGTGTGTGTGGTTTGCATGGTGTGTGTGAGTGTTTCCTTGTCTTTGCCTTCAGTAGTGTTATTGAGTTTACCAAAAAAAAAAAAGTTCACAACATTTTCAAATGGGAACAAAAGATACTTCATTTTCCATATTTCTCTGTTCTAATCATAAGCTTCTCTTTTAATCTCCATTCAATTTCAGTTCTAATATTAATAAAATCTAGGTTTTTGACAGCGTTTAGAAAATGCTAGACTACAAGCCTAGGGTAGAAAAGTCCACAACACCATATACCAATAAGGACATCTAGTAAACTAAATTAATTACACCTGTCCCTCTATCTAATATAGCAAGGTGAACATGCATTTCTCATGAGAATGGTTTGAGATCAAGGCCCAAGAAGGAAAATTCCCTCCGTAATGTAGCAAGCAGGAGGTTCACTTGCTATTTATTAACCTACTAACTCTAACTATTATAGAAGATAAATGATGTCATGTACCTATCATAGCTATCATAGAAGATGAATGATGTCATGTACCGAAACAAAAATAGTGTAACTATGAATCAGAGCTCTAGATTTCTCTGGATTTTCAGAGTTATCAAAACATGAGTAGATATAAAATTTTATGGATAGAAATGTCCTTATATTATGTCAATATTTACCACAAACCCCTTAAACAAAACGTTATTTGGGAGATCTGGTTCATAGTTAAACTCAACTCAAACGAAAATATAAAATAATAACTTGATTTCTAATTAATCTTTTAAGCCAAGTAGAACCTAACTAGAAGTCAAAGATGCATTGCATGATTGAACATATGGGAGTGTTAGGCCAACTCTCCCCACTTTAGGAAAGATTCTAGGTGGAGGGAGGAGATAAAAAGAGATCTTGTAACCAACAAGGGGTTGGGCTGCTGGCCAAGACCACGCCTCAAGAAGCGGAGGTCTTGAGTTCGAGTCCCTTCCCCTTTTTGGTCACCCTCAAGGATTTATCCCGGCTTTCTTGCCTTCTTGGTTGTGTAGAGTGAGGGAGTTTGCACGACTTGGGGAACTTAGTTAGGTGCTCTAAGAGGCCCGGACACCCTCGTTACCCAAAAAAAAACATGAGATCTTGCAGAGGACTTAATAAGGGACGGGGAAATTATTGTGTGGAAGCGTGCAAATAACAATATAACAATCTAGAAAACAGTGAACAAATAACCAAATGGAAGACAAAAAACAAACCAAAAGAGATACACAATTTACGTGATTCGACAAGTTGCTTACATCCACGGGCAGCGATGATTTTCTTTATTCAACCATAAGATTTCTCTCAAACAATCACTCAGAAACCCTCTTCACAATACTCCCAAAAAACCGCTCCCTCTTCTCTCTTTTTTTCTTATGAACAAAACCCTAAAAAATCTATTTTATATTAGGGTTACAACAATAAAGAGAAAATTGGTAAAATACCCAAAACAGGTCAATCCTTAAATAGGGCCAAAATTTCGGTCATCTGAGTCGCCAAATGGGTCATCATGAATCCAGATTGAATTCATGACAACTTCCAACAGAGATCATGACTGATGAGGGTCATCATGCCGGAATTGGGCTAATTGAGAAGATTAACACTCCCCTTTGAATACATTACCATCTAGTTCTGATCAAACTATTCTTTCTTTTTTTTGTCTACCACATGGGTCCCAAGTGCTAAATGTATCATTACTAAACAAATTCATAATTCTACAATTAGTCCCTTCACACCATGAACGCTGAAAACATTTGCATTGCGCAATACCAGTGAATTCTTGCTGGGTTCTCAACAGAAGCGGGTAGTAATCATATTTGAACCCGCAGTGTGGAGATGGGGACCCACATCCCACATAGATGAGGATTGAGGAGGAGGGGACCATTTGTGATAATAGAGAGACAATTGGTGCCATGTAACAGAAGAAACCAAGATCAGACAGAGCCAAGGTTTAAAATTTCGAAATTTCGGTCGATTTCGAATGTCTCATTTGAAACGAAATTTTCCGAATTTTTGAAATTTCGGCCAACATCTCACCGAAATCGCATTTAATAATAAAATATTATTCCGAAATTTTGGGTCCAAAATTTCGAAATATTCTAAAATTTTTATTTTTTATATAATATTAATTATAAATATATATTATTATTTTATTTTTAAAATTAATATATAAATTTTTTGAAATTTCTGTAAAAATTTCGAAATATTTCGGAATTTTAATTAAAAAATTAAAAAAATTTATTTAAAAGTAAAAAATCAGATTTCGGCCGAAATTCCGAAATTTTCGAAATATCGGCCGAAATCTAATTTTCGAAATAAACTCAGTTTCGATATCAGTAGGGTTGTCCGAAACGGAAATTTCGCAAAATTTCAACGAAATTTTAAACATTGGACAGAGCACTTGTGCTCGTACTTGCACCAGTCAGTCAAGTAGGTCCTTCTCCTATTCCCCCACTGTTTCCTATTACAAGTTTATACAGTGTTTCAGCGAGCATAGACTTCAAGAGATACCGATACATTGCCATCACACTCGCGACACGACTTTCGTCTAAATGCTTGCAGGTCCTTACTCTAATCAAAGCCATCATCAGATGGTACACCGATGATCAGATGATTACTACATCAGTACTCTCATGATCGATCCTACACGCATGACTTCTCTATGATATTTGATGCGGTCTATCTGCCTCATGAATGTAATGAAAACTATCGTTTTTCACCTTTTGCTTTAGGCTGTGTCCGTTGGCTAGAAAGCAAGGTAAAGTGAAAGAAAGTGAGAGATTCTCACTTTTTTTTTGTTGGGAAGGTAAATCCCAACATTTTTGATGTTTCGGTTTACAAGAAATGATTATTTTCTCAAGAAAATCAACCCAATTTTCTTGTACTTTTCTTACATTTGGTTTGCAAGAAACACACTTGCACTTTCTCAATAGTGTAATTTCCAATTTGATTGTTAATCATCTAGGAAGTTATAAAATTTTCTAGTTTTGTTCTCTTTTATATTCTCGTATATTTAGAATATATGGTTTAGTACGGAGATCTGAGTCCAGGGGATCTCATATCATGTGCTACCTTGTTTGATGAGTCTGGATTATTCGATCACATAATGTCTATATCAGGTCAGCCTCAGTTTTGTTACATCCAACCTCCTTTGAAGGTACTCCATTTGAGAAATATACAGTAGGAGTGCCAGAGGGGGAACTCATCGAAATGGGGAGGAAGTGCAATGTCGGAGCATACCGAATAAAGCTTTCATTGAATTCGCGACTGCGATTTGAATTTTTGGTCCCCTTCTCTCATTTAATTTCGACTGTGCAATATTGTTCGCCCTTTATATTTCTTGATCTTCTCTTGGAAGATTTAAATCAAGCTATATCTATGATCTCATATTGTTTCTTAATCTTGGGCTATATAATGGTTCAATTGTTATGTGATCATATTGTAAATCTTGTACAGTGAATTTTGAAGAAACCAGCAGATCCTCAGGGTTGTTTTGCTGTAGTTGATAAACTAGATTGAAGTTAATTTGTGTTTACATCTGCTTTATAAATTAAATTACTTCTTGTTTTCTGGTAAGGAAGACGAGGGGAACCATGCTCTGAGCCATTCATCTGTCTTGAAAAATACCTCAAATCCATCAATTTATACCTGAGTTTTCGGGTCTAGTATAGGATTCAGCGATTGGATCTATAGTTTATTGAAATGAAAATTCTGAGAGAAAACCAGTTTACAAGTCTATACTCTATAAAACAGATATCTGGAACTTCCTTCAATATAACCAATAAAGATTACAAGAAAAATGGTCAAAAAATAAAATATGATAGTTCCTATTATAAGTCAAGCTAATAATAATATAGAAACATATCAATCCCAACTAACTTACCAGTTCAATGTTCATAATTGAACATTCAGATGATTATGAATACCGGATCAAACATAGCAGTAATTCGACAGTCTAGCCCTGTGACATGCATGGAGTCCCCACAATGTACCATGGAACATTGCCAAATAAAAATTAATAGGCAACAGATCGACCACATAAACAACTGCCAACAAAAATGACCCCATTGCAGCATTTCTAGTCTACAGATACGGGTGCATCTCTACAATGGGGGTAGGGTGGCCTACGGGATGGGACCTGCTGAGGTGAGATGGCCCACTAGGTCAGGTCCATTGGGAGGTCTCGTTGGGGTTGTGTGGGCTATGAGATAAGAGATTTGATCTTACGCTTCCCATCAGTCGCAGCTTGTGGGAAGTATTGGTTAAGTCCTTGCATCACACACCCTATACCCCTCAACTGGATTCTGCACAGAAACTGCAAACGCACATTTTATTAATACAAATATCTCGTTCATATAGAGCTTACATGGTAAACCTATATAATATTATTACTAAGAACATCCTCAAGAAATGAAAGTATATTGTCTATGGAGGGCCTCCCCTCTGGAGACCTATTTGTGCAAGCCAAAGCTATATCCAAAACCTTCAAAGCTTTCTTCCTTTCTCTACCCTTTACAGAGAACTCAAAAAATTCAATAACCCCTTCTTTTATCTTTTCTTTCTCTTCTAATATACTGCTTATACGAAATGGCTCCTTGGGTCCTCCTAGTATGTCCAACACTATTACCCCAAAATTATAAATGTCACATTTTTGAGTTAATATTTCGCCGGAGTTTACTGTTTCCGGTGGCGGCTTCCTCTGCCATATCCCGAAAACTTCTGGCTCCGCCAGTTGAACCACGCCGTAATCTGACACACAAGCAGAGAAGTCTGTCTTTATGAGGATATTGGAGGCTTTGATGTTGCCATGCACGTTCATCTGTAAGTGTTTCTCTTGTGGAGGAGATTGATTGTGGATGAAAGATATTGCTCTTGCCACGTGGAGAATTATCGTTAGCCGCTGATCGCAATCTAGAGGGGTGTGGTCCAGTTCCCTTCCACCTTGAGCAAACAAAAGATAATTAAGAAAGAAATGATGGATTAATCCCAGTTGATCATACTATCATAAACAATTAGATTTTCCTCTGGCTCCAGCCAGAGGAAATCCGGACCCAGGCAATACAATTACAATCGGCAGCTAGAAAGAGCACCACCGGCGGTTGTAAAAAACACAACTATGGTTATTTGTTATAGTGTTGCACGATATAACATATAGAAATACGTAGACTCACCGACAAGCAAATCAGCGAGGCTTCCCATGGGATAGTAATCAGAAAGAACGAGCTTGATTCGCTTGGCATATAAATAAGCCGTAATGGGTACAAGATACTCGCTTCGCCTGCTAACATGCGCCAGGCGTTCAACTCTCCTCCCAAACTCTGCGCTACGAACGGTCACCTTCCGAAATCTCTTAGCCGCGTAAACTGCACCGTCCAACAAAACCACCTTTTCCGATATCCCTAAACCGTTTTCTCCCATCACCTGAACGGACGACAGCAGAACCTCCCGGAGAGTGGGGAGAGATTCGCCGCCGCGGCGACGATCACAGAAGCTCAGGGGAAGATCATCCATGAGACCGGCGATCCAATCGTCGTCTTCGTGAAAAGACAGTGATCGACTGCAACCTTCTCCATCTTTAGGGCTCCTTCTGGTTTTTCTGGCATTAAATGCCCTTGATAACATCTCAAGAGTGGTTCTTTCTGGTCAGTAATGGTGGAAATTGTGAGAGAGTTTTGGATTCTGGACGTTGGGTTGTTTCCTGGGTGTGGTTGGTTTTTTGTGAGTGGATTCGTTGAGAGTATCGAATCGAGGTGGCATTCTTTTGTTTTGGGGCTTTGATTCAGAAGATCCAAATTTTGGAATCCCATTGAAATCCTCTACGAGGGGAGTATATTTTGATGGTATCTGGTAAAGCTAGATTCATGGGATTCTTTCATTAGGACCGTCCATTTTGATAGTTGCCATTCGATTAGCAGTCCTCGCAGTCCTCGACGGTCATAATCTATGATAATAATAAAATATATATATATATATAAAAAATTAAAATTAAAAAATTAAAAAAAAAAAAAAAAAAAACTCAATCATTTGTGTGATTGAAAAAAAAAGGATTTTTTTTTTTTTTTTTTGTTGTAAAAAAGCTCAATGTTTTCTAAGCTATTTGTAAATACTCTCTTTGGTTTTCTGATTTTGTATTATACCCCCCACCCGTTTTAAATTTTTTTGCAAATCCATCCTTCCATTTAAAAGCTCCTTCCGTTTAAAAGCATGTTAAATTTTTTATGAAATAACTTTTTTTAACCTTCTTTTTTCTTTTTTTTTCAAGATATTTATAAAAACTTTTCATAAGAAAAGTGATTGAAACCCACTAACAATGGTTGTTAGTTAAGATTTACTCATCCCTAGGTTGATTATGCTTAACCATAATTAAAGGAGGCTACAAGTTGTCATGTGTCCATTTAAACACGCACTAATGGATTTTAAGATTCATTCACTCCTTCGGTTCATGCATCTAACCTTGGTTGTTAGAAGAAAAAAATTAACCTTAGATTGATTATGCTTAACAATAGTTAAAGGAGGTTCTACAACTCGTCATGTGTCCCTTTTAACACCCACTAACAGTGGTTAATATTCACTCACCCCTAAGGTTCATGCACCTAACCTTGAATTTTAGAAAAGAAAATTATACAAAAATATTATTATAATTAACCACAGTTAAAGGGGGCTCTACAAGTCACCACATATCCTTTTTAAAATCCACTACTTGTGGTTAAGATTCACTCATCCCTTGAGTTCATGCATCTAACCTTGGTTTTTAGATTGATTATGCTTATCCACAGTTAAAGGAGGCTCTATATGCCACCACGTATCCTCTTAACACGCATTAACAATGGTTAATATTCACTCACCCCTAGGTTCATGCATCTAACCTTGGATTTCATAAAAAAATATATATATTAACCTTAGGTTGATAATATTTAACCATAGTTAAAGGAGACTCTACAAACCACCGTGTGTCCCTTTTAATACTCACTAACTGTAGTTAAGATCACCCTTAGGGTTCATCCATCTAACCTTGATTTTTAGAATTTTTTTAAAAAAATATTAACCTTATGTCAATTAAGCTTAACCTTAATTAAAGAGGGATAAATGGGACACGTGGTGACCTAGAGAGGAGTCTGTTCCATCCAATCCATTAAAAAGGGTTTAAAAGGTCATTTCCTTAAAAATTAACATCCTTGACCAGCTTTGGGATGGAAGGGTGGTTATGCAAAAGTTTTAAAAGTTAGTGGGGGCATAATACAATATCACAAAACACAATGAGTATTTACAAATAGCTGAAAACATAGGGGTTTCTTACAAAAAAAGACTCCCAGAAAACAAAACAAAGTTGTTTATGGTACAAGGGTGTGTATGTGCGTGTGGTAGGGTGTTATGTTTAACTCTAATAAAAAAATAATCAAATAATAGGTTTATGTTTTAATTTGCATAAAATCATTTTTCCAAGATATAAATTGTGGGCTCAAAAAAAAAAAGGTATATATATATATATATATAGAAATAGGATGCTGAGGTGATATCCTCTCTGATCTCCATTTTAAAATTTGTGACGTCATATCATCACATAGTGGGAGCCATAAATATCCTCTCTTAACTTTCTATTTTCTCTCCCCATTATTAACTCTCTCCCATGTCCCAACATATTCTTCTACTCAACAAAGACCTCCTCTCTCTCCCCAAGTCCCAACTCCACTTAAGTAAGACTCATAAATACTCTCTCTTAACTATCTATTTTATATCTTTTTTTTAATATTAAAAAAGAATTAATATTTTTTTAAAAACCAAGGATGGGTGGATGAACCCTAGGAGTGGGTGGATCTTAACCATAGTTAAGGGGTCTCAAAAGGGACACGTGGCGACCTCAGGGATGATTACCGGATTTGCCAAATCTAGTTATGACTGTAAAGGATTTGGTCTCTTGATATTTTTGTTTTATGGTTTATACCAACTGAATTTCATAGAAGATGAGAAACCTTATAATTTTAGAATTATACTTTATCAATTTTGATTCTTAAAAAAATCAGATTTTTCATTCATTTTTTTCTTTTAGACTACTTTCCTAAATTTGCATTATGCTCTTACAAAATTTATTTACATTTTAATCAAATGATTTTAGGGGTGCTTGATGTTTTGGTTTTAAAGTTCATATACCAATTAAAGTTTCAGATTTTAGATTTTAGATTTTAATTACAAATTTTTTCTAATTTTTTCTCATTTTCGTAATTGGTTGAAAGATTACATTACATACATATAGAGTTCATGATTCTCCGGTTAATGTATTTTTCGTTTCATATCTCATTAGTTGTGATGATTTTCCTTCCTTATTTTGCACATGCATACAAACACACATATCTTAAAATATATAAACATGCATATTTATCTCATTCTACTTTATGCCCACAGGGGTTTTACTAGTATATATATATATATTTGTCTTCTTGTCTAAAATATAAGAAAGTGGATCAAAAAAGAGAAGAAAATGACGAACATTACTCTTATAACTATATTACCAGTGAGAGGAGTGCTAGCCCTAGCTTGAACCAACCACTTGTCCACTTTCAATGTTAAAGTACACACTTTTTAACTGATTTTAATGCTTTGAATAGGTAGTTGGTGTGAGCATGGGATTTTCCTACCCACTTTCACATGATGTGTTATGACTAAGAGTCACCATCTATTCATTCTAAGGGATAGGTCCCGGGATTTGGATAAGGACTTATGGTCTATCAGCGTTAAGGTAAGTGGTTCGATTAAGCCCTAGGGAAGGTGTTAGGCACTCCAGGACCCCCATTTTGCAATAGTTACCTACTCTCAAAATTTAAGCCAAATTTAACCTCAATATTAATTTCAATGCTTAAGTATTTAATCAAATACTAATCCAAAAACATAAGAAAGTTAAATGAGCTAGGGTTGAACCCGGATAAGGTTGCCTACGTACTCACATTGGGGTGAGATCAAACCGAGCGTAGTTCTGGCACATGAGCCCGTGCCAAGGCTAGGGGTGTGTGTGTGTATGCACAAGGTGGTCAAGGGTCTAGCCCAGATGCTAGGGTTTAATTGACCGGGTTGGTCAAGTGCAAGGTCAGGTCTAACCGCAGTTAAAGGAGAGTTAACCATGGTTTGGGGCTAACCAAGGTTAATAAGTCCTAATAAGCATGTTTTTTTTGTCTTTTTATATTTTTCTGATTTTTTGGTATTTTTGGAGATTTTTTTCAAAGGGTCAAGCATCTTAACCATGGTTAAAAATCAACTGGAATTGGGTTAACTCCAGTTAAATGGGCTAGATAGGGAGAAAATTACCACAGGAGACCATTTTAGGATTTTTGGAATATTTTAGATTTTTCTGTCATTTTTTCAGATTTTTCCTGGTTAGGGATTTTTTAACCATGGTTAAGGGTCCGGCTCGATCCCAATGTGGGGTTAACTATAGTTAAGGGTCCTAATCATGGTTAAATTGATCTCAGAATACCATTCTGGAATCCATGAAATAATTATGATTTTTTTATCAATTTTCCAGAATTTTTGGGTCATGGACTGCTTAACCATGGTTAAATTTTAACCATAGGTGGATTTAACCATGGTTAAGGATCCAATTTGGTAGAAAGTGGACCCAAGGACCATGGCTGGGCCTAGAATGGCCTCCTACGCAGGGCCTAAAATTGTCAAAAAATCAAATTGCCAAACACATTTTTAACCATGGTTAGGGTACCGTTAACTGTGGTTAGAAGCTAACCCAAAGGAAACCGAGACTATGGTTGCGAAGCTTGATGTACAGGGAACGATTTGGGCCTTTTTTGGGCCCAAAAAGAGGTCATGGGTGGGCCCTACATAGGTCCAAAGTCTCCTAGTTGAACACCACATGAAATGATAGATTTTCAAGAAAAAAAACATATTTTCAACCTCTGTTCGTCAACAATTTAACCATGGTTAGAGGCCGAACCAATGTGATCCGAGACTATGGTTGGGTAGCTTGCACTTCAGGGAACAAATTGGGCTTTTGGTGGGTCCAATAGGAGATCGGGTGTGGGCCCCACAGAGGCCCAAAGTCACCTACTTCACCATTTTTGCACACTGTCGACCCCACTTTGGAGTCGATTTAACCACGGTTAGCATGCGATTTAGGGGCTAAAATTTCACAGGGGGGTATCCCAAAGTGTAGAGAGTCTAACCATGTTTCCGGTCTTGACCGGGTCCACTCTAACCATGGTTAAAATGGTGGGGACAGTAGGGGTCCAAAACTGTTTTTTTTAAAAAACATTTTTCTGAAATCCTTTTGTGGTTGTGATGCTTTACCAAGGAAGGTCCAAGAGGTTTCCTCATGAGCTGAGGACCCCCCAGACCCCGTGGAGACTCTGTGGTGCTATGGGGGTGGTGAACCCGAGTTGCCTCAAGGGGAAACTTCCCCCCATCTATGAAGAAGATGGAGTAGGTTCCTATCCTTGGCAACTAAGCTACTGAAGCTAACAAAAGGGAAAATGGGACCCCTTGAATGGGACCAGGGGTCCCTTACAGTGGTAAGCTGAAGAGAAAAAAAATGATTAAAAAAAAAAGGTGTGTATACCCTGCTGTTTGGATGCAACGGCGGCGAGCTGGGGACTACTGTGAGGAGTTTGGGAAGTGTCTGGGAGTTTAACGGAGGTTTGGGATTTACCGGGTTTGCTCTCAGGTGGATGCTAAGGGTGGGACGAGAGGCTTGACGTCTGCAGATTGTTTTTGAATTTCTTCCTCTCCAACAGTGGTTGTGGTAGTGAGTTAAATAGGAGAATGAGAGAGGGTGATGGTTTAGGGGACGGCCTAGGGGTATCCTGAGGTGGAGACAGGGAGGGGAGGCAGGTGGTGCCAGCCGAATGGGGGTTGCAGAGATTTTTTTTTTTTTTAAATCGCCCCTCTTTTTTTGCAACAGTAGCCATGGTGTGGCTTTATAGGAGGAGAGGAGGGTTGGATAAGGCCGAGAGACGCATGGGGGACACAACCTGGAGGAAACAGGAGGGGCAGGAGAGCAGAGGTGGCAGCCTGCATACGCAGGTCTGGAGGTCGGGGACGATGAACAGTCCCCCACCCATATTTGAATCGTGTTTGTTTGGTTGTGTTTTTCTTTTTCTTTTTTTTTGTAACCGGTTTCGGGCCCAGCTCACACATATATGGGCCGAAAGCCTTGAGGGCTTTGCCACTTGGATTTGGCACCCAAATTTATATTTTGAAAAAGTGGGCTCCACCCTAATGGGCCCTAGAAGTTCATGGGCCCAAATTTGGGCCCAAAACAGGCCTTGATTTCAGTTTTTGGAGTTTGGCTTTGCTAATGGGCCTTGAGCCCGTAGAGGTTCTAGGGTTTACTTAAGGTGATTCTAGGGCTTGGACTAAGTTAACCATGGTTAAATTAATAAACTAGGATTAAAGGGGGTGTAAAAATGGGGTGCTGACAGTTGGCTTATGTTGAGAGTTGGAAACGCCTGTGAGTAGGACTCTTTTTTCTTTCTAGTGATTGTATTATAACTGCTTGTGACCAAAATCGTGTAAGCCAAGAGAGCCAAGCAAAGGTACAAAAGAAAGGAACTGAATCATTGGATGGTGATGATATAGTTCGTGCAATGTATATGGTGCTTTTTAAGGAAATGGGACATGGATTGGATGGTGGAGATTGGATCTGGACCATTGATTCAATGTAGGTCATGCACCATCGAAGCATTAAGTTAATAAACCTATGATACTGTGGGATCTCAAACCTGCCCATGAAGGTTGGGCTGTTAACGGATCCCATCATGATTGTAGAAGGGACTGAAGTGGATCACTACCCAACCCCAAGAAGAGTCTTTTTTTTTTTGTAGGGTTATTCATTTATTAGGTAGGGGGTTAGTACTAGGGGTGTATCCAAACCGAGTTGGCTCGAAGTTCGGCTGGCCCAAAAAAGCCCAACTTGAGCTCGAAAAATAGGCTTGATCGAGCCGAGCCAAATTATTTTTTGATTTTGAAAATGTATTCAAGCCAAGAGCCAAGGCCTATTTGATTCGGCTCAGATCAGCTCGGCTCGGCTAGAAGCTCGGCCCAATTGAGGCTCGATTCGGCTCGGCTTAATATTACTTATATATTATTTATATATAAGTAATATCATTATTATAAATAATATAATTATTATATATTTTTATTTAAAAATTATTTTTTAATAATTCAATATGAGCTCAAGCTAAGCTGATCTCGACTTGAGCTCGAATCAATTCGAGCCCAAGCCAAGCTCGAGCCTAACCGAGCAGGTTCGAGTCAAGCCGAGCTCGAACATAGATGAAAATTTTTCAAACCGAGCCAAGCTCGAACATAAATGAAAAATTTTCAAACCAAGCCCGGCTCGAATATACCCCTAGTTAGTACTCATGGTGGCCGCTCAACCGCCAAAAGAAAAAGAACAAAAAAAACTCAAACCCAAGTCACACCCCCCAAAGGGAGGCACAACCATTGGGATAAGCCCATGGTGTGTAAAGTAGAATAGCACTAATGGTGGCCCCACCTAAAATCCCTTGCTCTTAGAGCATGGTCTCGATGGTCTCGACCCTCAATGGTCGTGGCCCTTAGGGATCTCAGAAGCTTTATCCATAAAAAATATTATTATATACAATTTTATGCTACAAAAAACTTTAACAGTCTATTGGTCCTTTAAAGTTTTGGTATAAAGGACATTGCCACTAAGTTTCCTCATTATAGTTAGTATCTTCTAATTAACAAATTAACATGTGCTGATCAATATTAATGTGCCCATATTGAAACATTGATAGTCCAAATGATGATGTAGTCGTTTGTTCGCCTTGTAGTTGCCTGTAATGCCTCCATTCATTTGTGCTTGTCTGGCTCAAACCGCACAATCACTTTATGGACAGCCAAATTAGAGCACCGGCAACTAGGGCTATCAATGGATCGGATCAGGATCCGGATCCTATCCAATTAGCCGGACTTTTAACTCTATATGTGATCCGTCTGATCAGATTCAGATCAGATCGGTGGAATCCGATTATAATCGGCTCAGGTTCAGATATATGGTGATCTGATCCGATTATAATAACATTTTAAAATCATTTTAAATATATCATATAGATTTTCTATGCATAAAGTATTAATTTTTAAAAAAATTAACATTAATTAGAGTTAATTAAGGTACTATTATATTTTTATATTAAATAAATAGAGTTTTTTTTTTTAAATTAACCTTAATCGGATCGGATCTTAAAAATATAATCAGATTCGGATCTATTAATTCATGATCCGATAGATTTCGGATCGGATTCAGATCTGTCGAATTCTTAATCGGATCGGATTCAGATCTAGGCAGATCCGATTTGAATCTGACGCATTGACAGCCCTACCAGCAACTAGTGAGCCCTAAATAATTTCCAAAGGATACCAAAAATGTTGGGGTTTCATCGTTATATCTCTATGCAACCTATCGAATACCCTTAAATAAGAATTCACGTGATCCATTAACTTTAATCTTTTTATCTTGAGACTGTTCCAAGATATCACTACCATTTTTCCAAAATACTCAGCATGTAGAGGTGTCAATGGTCCAGGTTTGGGCCTAAAATATATTGATTTTTGAATAGGACCAGAACGAACACATTTTTAAAGGATTTTCGGGCTCCAATTTAGCCCGTTGACACCCCTTAGCATAGGATACGTGCCCATTTGTGTCTTAAAAAAGTATGGGGCTCACCCTTTGTTGATGTGGGGTCCACCCGTGTTAAATGTGGAGCCTACCTTTGTAAGACAAAAAACTGGCCCATTCGAACTCGGATACTTGGCTCTCTCATGAATCCGCTTAGGAACCGAGATCCCAACTCTGTTGGGAATGTAGACAACATTTAGCAGATTGCCCGGGGGGGTGGCAGGGATATTTTCGGCTTTAGAGTTTAACCCTAAATATATAGTTGTATGCGTATTTTTTAGGTTAACTAGTTGTGAGAAGTAACCGTAATTTTTCTGTGAGAGAGAAAACTCTGTGTATTCTGTATCTTCAATATAGTGAATTGGTGTGGCTCCTGAGGACATAGGCACGTTGCCGAACCTCGTATATCCTTGCATTTTGTCTCTATTTTCTTCTCTATAATTTTTCTATTTGTTGTGTGATTTCTGTGATTTATAGTCTCTTAAGATCCGAAGGGTTTAGGGATTAAACTCGTGGTTCAAATCCCAACAGACTCGGTCCAACCCAACTGCATGCCGCGTAAGGAGCAGGACTATAGGAGTCTAGGGGTGTAAACGGACTGGCCCGCCCCGACTGAGACGCTCTATGCCCTGTTAATAAACGGATCAGGCCAGCCCATTTGTTAATCGTGCCAACTCGGGGCAGGCAGGCGGGCTCGTGGGCCAACCCGGCCCATTGACACCCCTATAGGACTACTATTTAGATTTGAAAAACATGGGCCGACGTATGCAGGGGGGAAAGCAGAAACACGGTTTCAGCCTCCAAAGCAAAAGTCAGTTTATCTTAAGTTGGACAAGCCAACACCACTTAATTTTCTTTCTCAAACACTATTTAGTACCTCGCGACCCACCAAGTTAAGAAGCCAAATCCTCTACAGTGAAAACTTGGAGTCTCGATCAATAACATCACTCTGTTAATCAACGGCCATGGATCGGAGAAAGTGTGATTTTGGAACCGTGAGTTACCATGTGTATACGGCCCTATTTCTGCCTTCTGTTTGAGGTCTCGGTCAACTTGCTGTGTTCCCACTTCCCAGTTCCCACCACAAAGTCGTTATCGGCCTGACGGGCTTTATAACTTTCTTACATCCTTTAACGTAAAACTACATAAATAACCCCTTCTTACAAATTTTATCAAGTTTACTCATAATCATTGCAATTACCGAATGCCCATTTTCTCAAAACTATAGTCTAAAATCTAGGGGATGAAGAGTAAACTCGGAGGTCTTGAGGTTGATTTCTAGGTTCTCCTCAATATCAGTTGTATGGGGTGAAGAAATTTCTATGCAGTATGTGAGACTAGTACGAGTCTTTAAGGCTCAGCATATCCACGTTTATTAAAAATAAAATAAAATAAATCTAGACATTCGTTTTCCTTTGTAGGAGATGCGAAGTCTAAGGACATATGTGACAATATTGTATATGGTAGGGAGATCGCGGTTAAATGAAACGGTTAAGTATTGTAGAGAGGAATTAGTAAAATCGTGATTCTATAAAATGGTAAGGATATTTTGGTAAATAAAGATAATACAGATACTTTATTATTTCGAAAGTCAAAAGTAATTGCCGTGTACGCTAAACTACAAAGCCGATAACTTCGGCTCGACTCGGCTCCATTCCTCTCAAATAGGTCAGCCAAATACAGGGCTAAGATAAGCCGTACTCCTTTCTCCAATCCCGTGGACGGTTACCCCTATTGCCCGCTTTCCCGTTCTCTACTCTAAAAACAGTAAATCAGGAAAACCACCTGCCCGAAGCCACTCTCCCATCTATAAATACTACTCTCATTTTCTCATCTCTCCCAACAAATCTTTCTCCGTGAAAATGGCCAGACTCGCCGTTACATTTACCGTTATTGTCTCCTTCATTGTTCTTGTTCACGCCCGTACGCCGTTTGATCTACCTGGAAATGACGTCAACGAACGGGATCCATCAAATACCTTGCCGATATCTGACCCTTGGTCGGCTATCCTCCTCCCCAGTGAGAAACTGGAATCCGAAGCCGGCACCGTCTGGAGCCTTCCGGAGTCTGACCCCGTCATGAAGCAACTGGAATCTGACACAACTTCCGGCATCCCCATGAAGGAAATATCGGAATCCGAAACTGATACTATTGCTGCTGCCGAACTTACCCGACCGTTAACGGTGACGTCAGACATCAGGTTCCGTCCGATTAACCGTCACTACCACCACATGCACGTGAAACAGCCATTGCCGTTCCATTTCCCTCACCGTTGCCGTCATCATCGCAAGCCGTTTGGCCCGCGCTTCAGACGAGAGATTCCGTACGGCAACGACATGCTCGTGGCCGATCAGAAAGACAGCTTTGATCACATGTTTCACGGCGACGTACGTCAGATCCCGGGGAGGTCGGTAGGGTTTCCCTTCGAGAAGCGTCAGATTATTCCTTTCAGGCCTATAGACGCGTTGACCGAGGAGGAAGTCAAGATGCCCCGTCATCATCACCACCACCACGTGGAAGAGCACGAGAATGAGATGGAAGAGGAGAGAGAAGAAGGCGGTTATATGAAGCAGTTTCGCAAGTTCTTAAACCGCTTTTGAAGACGTAATTTCTGGTTTCTCGTTTCGAAGCCTTTCATTTGTTCGTCCTAATTACTAAAATATCCTTGGTGGAGCGTGTATGCTATATTGCTTTGATACTCCAGCGACTGAGGCTAGCATTCCGCTGGGGGTTTGAAGCTACACGCGCTATATTTAGAGGCCTTTTCTTTGGTGGGTTTGTAATAAATAAAGCTGGATGTGTAGTTAGCAAATGATGCCATATATAATTGTAGAACTTAGATAATAAATATGTAGTAAACAGTTATGTTTGTATATATGATATGTTTTGATTGGAAATAAGAAATATCTATATTTTGTCACAAAATAAGGATAATCTCCTTGATTTTCTTAAGACAGTTTTAAGAAGAAGGCGAGTGAAATTGGTAATGAGAGAATAAATGGTCCCACCATCATAACCATTGCCCAATAATAGACAGAGGTCAATGCAATTCACACCAGTACCCTGCCATTTATATGTTCCAAGGAAGTGAATAGTATTGATCGACCCTCAGACTAATTAGTATGGATCCAATTACAGATCTAACCTTACTTGATTTAGGTAATTCCTGGATAAATTGATTTAATCAAGAGTTGATGATTAGATGAGATGACAAATGTCAGAGAGACAAATCCAAGTAAAAGGCGCATTCTTTAGACCTTGTATCGAGCCCGGCTGTTGAACCCTCATACCCTGAATGTTCCTGATTGTTACCCCCTCGGTGACGGGAGAGCATTCGGGTTGAATTTGTTATCTGGGTGGGTTTCCAACATCCCCTGCAATACTTAACTTAAACTTGGCTGTTCCAACTAATCTCAATGTACACGCACGCTCTGAAGTTAAATAGGAGCTCTGACAAAATCTAGAGCGTGTAAATTGAGATTAGCTGAAGCAGCTAAGTCTTAGGAGTTAGGACTGTTGATGGGGAGATCGAAGCACAGCCAATTTTGATTGAACTCAGGGAGAGTTCAATGGCATCCACATGTCAACATTAGTCTCTTTTAATCCTTATTAATTGTGGTTAAGATTCACTAATTCTTAGGGTTCAATAATCTAACCTTGGTTTTTAGAAAAAAATATATAATCTAACCTTGGTTTTTAGAAAAAAATATTTAAAATTTTTTAACTCTAGTTAAGAATTTTTAATCCTTAAGGTAAATATATTTTTTTTTAAACTAGAGTTAGATTGTTGAATCTAACCACAAATAATAGGGGTTAAAAGGAACATGCGGATGTGTTTGAACTCTGTCCGAGTTCAATCGCAATTGGCTGTGATTCGATCTTGTCAATGGGTGGGGCCTAAGTCAAGTCAACATCTGTCCAAACTAAAACCAAGTAATTGGAGGGCCTAATTGGCTAGGTCTGATCCTAACCTAGCAGGACGTAAAAGAATTATCAATTTTTTGTCATAATATTTAGTGATGTTTTTAGGGTGTTGTCACGAGCTCACCAATATTTACTATCTAGACATCAAATATATCATTTACTAATTATACACTATTAAAATGTAACAAATTCTACAAGCACATCAAGAGATATAAAAAATACCTATAAAAAGTTTATAAGTATACACCACTTTAAAATTAAAATCATAAAATATGATAACTCATTAACTTTTCATGGACTGAAACCCAACTGAAAGTTCAATGAAGATTGAATAACAATGAAAAACCAATTATTTAAGGTTATTAAGAAAAGAAAATTCGAAGAACAATAAAGAACCTAGGATTTAAGGTTATTAAGACGAGGAAAATGTTATAATATTTTGGAGATATGTTACACATAGACAAGACATTCTTTAAAAACAAAACGAAAGGTGATTTTTTTAAATGGTGTCCGTCCAAACAATAAATGTCGGTGTGTTCATACAGCACTTTTTAAAAAAAATTATTGAAATAAGATTGCATTAGAAGTTTATGAAAAAAACAGATAACTTGCTTGAAAGACACATAAGTTAGGGTGGAGAGTAATTTTTACATGACTCGTTTACTTTACTATTGTTTCTAGGCAATTTGCATCGTGTTTGCATTTTTAAGAATATTAGAATCCTCCTATAAATTGATCATAATTAAGTATGTAAATTAGATGACGGAGATTAATCAAGTCGGACTTTAATCAATATGAAATATTAGGTAGACCAAGTGCATATGAGGAATGATTTTATATATATCATTCTACTAATAAAAGTATAAGGAGTATACCAAACTTTATGTAGATTTAATTATCCTTAACCTTTTTTTTAAATATATAAAAAATTAATATTTACTAAAAATCATCGAATATGTAGTTAGAAGTTTTGTTTTAGATAAACTTCTTAAAGTCTATCTATTTAGTTATCTTAGTGGGACACAATAATAATATTTTGTCTTTATAATATGAAATCTATTGGTAGATAAGATTAGATTCGTTTTTTACATTGTTTTAAAAATCGGATCGAATTGCCTGATGGAACCTGGAACCAATTGCCAATATCCCCAAAATTGGAAATAATTAAAAACCACCCTTTTATGAAATAATCAATGGACCCAGCCAGTTGCAACTGATAGAACCGGTACCCGATCCATAAAACTAGGTGGTCCCGTACTCAGTGCCTTTTGACATTTCCAAATTAGTTTTTCGGCTAATGGCTGAATTTTTTTAAAAAAAATAACAAACAAAATGAGGGGTATTTTAGTCCTCTACATATAAAAGCCTTTTAGGGTTAGAAAGGTTTAGGTTTTAGGGTTTTTAATGTTATTTTTTAAAGAAAAAAAATTGTGGAACTTTTCTAGGGTTCTTGCCTTCTGGGAGAAGAAGAAGATCAAGAGGAGAGTTGTCTACTCCACAATTCATCCTCCATCTTGCAAAGGTAATCACACTTTCAAGTTACATTTTTTTTCTTTCATACTTAAAAGGGATTTGCGTGAGATAGTTCATATAGGATCTTGCGTGAGGCATCTCTCCATTTTTATATTTTTTTTTTTTAAAAAAAAAAGCTTAATTTCACAATATATCTATTAGGGAATAATAGAAGACCGACAAAAAAGATAAACAAGTACATACATAAAGAAAACACAAGAGATATACGTAATTCGACAATAACCCGCCTACGTCCACAGGTCAAAATCCGATTACTTCTTTCTTATTCAGAGAAACCAATATAAGAACACTCTCCTCTCATATTAATCCCAACTCAAGCCCAAAGCCTCTTGTACACCTCACTCAAGTCACCTTCGCAATAAACCCGAAGAAGAATCTTCATCTATCATCTCTTAAACTTGTTTCCAAACACTAGTGTGCTTAATCCATTTCTATTATTTTCCACTCTTGAACATATAAACCCTAGACCTATATACACTTATTTATAAGTGTATAAAAAAATTCTAAACAAAAGGAAAGTCTCCAATTCGCGTAACATGCCAAATCCACACTCAGACCCGCGCAAGTCGGTTGGCCAAAGTGCAACATCGGATCGACCGACTTAAAACACGTTCAGTACTGGATTTTTCGCCCATACAAAAAATTACCAACTCGGTCGACCGAGATTCAGATAAGTCGATCAACTCCAAAGAAGTTTGAGCCATACGCTCAACAATATCCCAAACTCTTGGATTTGTTGCTGCAAAGCTCTATTCCAAAATGTTCATAGCGGTTACACAACCATGGGCACAAAGAGGACCACACAACTTTTTCTAGCCCATTAGCAATAGGTATGGTAACCATCTCTCATGGCTTTATCCTCCATCCTAGTAGCCACGAAATCTAGAATTTCTTTTGCAGTTCAATCTTTTGTAACTAATTGAGAGATAATATTACTGTACTAAGATTTTTGCTCATGCAAGTTTCTTTCTTTACCACAAAATGGATCTCTATGGCTCTGTTCTTTTGGTGAAACTTCTAAAAGTCAGGAGCATTAATATTTTGGAACAAGAGGCGTGAGTTTAGGAGGAGAGGGGAGAGGGTTTTCAACTCTTTTACACAATGGTATTTCAGATTTATTGGGTTCAATTTAATTAGAAGTTTCACATGTATAGAATTTAAAAAATCCAAAAATATTGGTGGAACTTGAAAGTTCCATATTTGTAGAACTCTTGCACTTTAGGGAATAATATAAGTAAAATTAGGCATAAAACTATGAAAGTTCTAGACTTTCAAAGTTCCACCGAAAGAATGGACCCTATATGATCTTCTGTAGCTAGAAGGAGGTAACACGCCTGGGTTTGTCCCAGGGGTAGTATATCTCCCTTTGGGGAGGAATGACTCGTGTTCGAGTCCTGCTGTACCTGTTGAGTGCCCACCTTTGATTTCTAACCCACCTAACCCCTTGACCCTGACATAGATAGATAAATGATACAGCTGATTACCAAAAAAAAAAGCTAGGAGGAGGTAATGCTAACATTACTGTACAAAGATTTTTGCTCGAATGGAAAGAAAGCTTGATACTTTATGGACAAGTGAAGGCAGTCATCACAAGATTCATGGACTATTTTCTCTCGTGGGTGTTCTTCATTCAACCTGCAAAACTAGGAGAAACTTCAAAACTCACACTCAGTGCAACAAAAGGAAACTATCCTTCTCAAACTCTGAACCAGATTTTGTGAGATTTTCTTCCAAATAATGGCCTGTAACAACAAGAAAGAGAGATGATTTCATCAGCATTTATAAAGGGAGCATTGTTGAATAATTGAACCCCAAAAACTTGCTTTAAGAAGCAAAATAAAAGTGAGTTTTCATGACATAGATTAACATGATAGCAAAACTGGCATTTTGTAGTTCTTAAAGCCTATAGGTGAACCGTGTACTGGTTTTTAGAGCCGGGAACCACTATTGATATAGTAGTAGTATTCTTCTAGTATTTTCAGTGCTAAAAAACTACTCAACTAACAAATATAAGAGTTTGGGAGCCTAAAATACATGTTTTAGGGGGGTTTACTGTTGAACAGGCCGGTCGAACTGGTCAGACTGGTCGAACTGGGAACCCGGTGGTCTCCCATGCCCGGTCCGGTTTTGAAAACATTATTTGTTTTATTTTTAAAAAAACTCTACAATATGAATTTCATACGAATCTGACATCGCTGCAATAGAAGGGCTGGTGCGTCCATCGACAGGCTGCACCACGTACCTTTGCGCCAAATAGTTGGAACCAGGTAGCCCACTAACTACTAATTTAAAGGGCATATGGCCCCTTTAAATTACTGTTATATGTTAATAAATTGAGATTAACTTTATATGATTAGGAGCTCCGCTGAAGAGATTACCGGAGCAACCCTAATATATGCCTATGACAGGGGTAGTTTGGGAATTAACATATAAAAGAAAGATATTTTTGTTCATAGTTTTATCTCTAATAAATTTATGACCCACCGGTCTGCATAGCCCAATCCACCCGACACCAATGCTAGACGGTTCAATAAGCAAACAACTCCATTCACCGTCCAAGCCACTTACCGGTATACATCATTAGGGCCTACAATTTCGTCCTTTATACCACTTTGGGCTGGGCCAAGCCCCACCTTATCTTTTCACAATATTTCAAAGATCTTTGCAAGTAATATTGCCAGCTACTATCACCACCATGAATCAATATTTATTTATTCTACATTTTTAGAATCCTAAACTCTTATTACAATCTTTCCTATTCTATAATTACAACCTTTCCCTATTATATAGGGGAACTCATTTTGATTCATTATGGGTTTCCCTCCTCTTTTTCCCTTCTTGTTGAGAGAGATTCTAAAAGACATAGATCATTGAAATTGTAAACATTTGTTTTTTTATTTTATTCTGGTCGGGGGTTCTGCCTAACCCCAGCTTTCCTCCCTCCAAAAAAAAACGCCTTCCTCTTAGAGGAGTTCGACTCAAACTTCCACCTAAGAGGAAGATATCTCCTTTAGTTTTGTTCTAATTGTCTTGAAACCATGAAACCTGCAATCGTTTTTAGTCTTCTGTTCTTGAAATTTGTGTTTTCAATTCATGAATTCAACACGTCTAAGTTATGAAACCTCTTGTTTACTTTTTTCTTATGTATAGAAACTATCCTTACACTCAATTCATCTAGCTATTTTATTTCTCATTTATTCATATTTTCTTTGTTGGATTAATGATTTTCTATAATAATTATAAATAAATAAAAAATAGATTATGGGTTATAGCTTGAAGTGATGAAGTCCATGCATATGACTCAAATCAACTAATGTTGAGGAAGAGTAGCACAACGTGAGGTTTACAAGTGCTTCACGTGTTGGCTATGCATGTCTGATCCTACTCTATGCCTAGATCATCATCCTCATGTGTTGGTCCTCACATGGGAATGATATTTTGAACTTTGTGATCGAGTAGAGGTTCAGTTTGTTCGTCGGAAAGCAAACGGGGCGGCTCATAATGCGGCTCAATGTGCTGTCAATTTTTGTTTGAATCGATATCTCCTTTCGGGTCTTCCCTCTACTTCAAGATATGGATGTAACTTCTTGGGCATTGATGCCCCTGATCTTTGAATCAAATCGACTCTCTTTAACCAAAAAAAAAAAAAAGGTGTTGGTCCTCTCAATTGACTATGATCTAATAGCCCTGATAGAACGGTAGTAGCAGTCGACCGAAATTTAAGACAAGTTACTGATCTTTTAAAGAGAACAAGTTTTTTTGACTACCATTATGTTGTAAGCTGAGATTTTGAAACAGTGGATCGGGTATAGCTAGTTTCTTAATTAGTCAGTTTACGAATGAGTCGGATTTGGGTTGGTCTTATATTTATTGAAAAATATATACAATTATATATTTATAACGTTTAAGATCAAATGTTGTTATAATTAAAAATATGATTAATTTAGTTAGTTGATTACTATTTAATAATTTTAAATAGGTTAGGAGAGAAGGTTAGGGTTGAGAGTCCAGTTTTGCTGTGCCCTTTAACACATGTTTATAAAGTTGTCAAGTTGGGCTCCATAGTCCATTCCATTCCATGCAACCATTGTTACAGTTTATGCTCCACAAGATCAATCTATTGCCCATGAATCCAATGATAACTAATTTATAAACAATCTAACAATGAAAATAATTTAGGAATAAAAAAATATTCTAAACCTTTTATTTGATGAGTAATATTTTAAATTCAGTTTTCATATAGGTTATTTGATTTTTCTCGTTTTGATTACCAATTTTTCCTTCTTTTGTATTGATCATTAGCAATAGTTGTTTAGTTTAATACTTTTACTAAGTTTTACATTTTTATATTTTTATTATATCAAGCATTAGTTCAAATTATTACAATTACCTTAATATTCAACTACTTTCTAATAAAATTCCTTTCAGTTCCAACAACTATTAGCGCTAATATCTTCACTGTGGTGATATGATTTTATGCATGTCGTATATTTTATTAAATGTATTTTATATAAACATTTAAGGAATGTGGTAAAATTCACTAACCCTTACTTTAAAAAAGATTAACCTTTGTTAATTAGTGATTAAGATTCACTTTGGTTAAGAGACAACCGGCTACACAAGTTAGCCCGTTTCTTACTAGACACGTGACCCAACAAACCTTCGACATTCAGCTAGCATGGCCCGTTAATCAGTACTCTTTATGAATGTAATATTTTAATAATTATGAAAAGTATACATAAAACAACTTTTTAAAAAAGTAATTTTATGAATTAATTAGAACCTTAAACAATTGTACTAATCATCTAAAGTAATTTTTTACTAATTATTAAACACAAATTAATTAAATCTTCAATAAATAAATCATTACATGCAACACACACGTACACTTTTACTAGTATATTTATAAGCATGAGGGCAAGGTCGGGCCAGACCGGACTGGGCTTTACATGGTCTTTACCAAGCTAGCCCTCAAGTAACCGGACTTTATAAAATCAAGCCCAACCCAGCTCTTGGACTTCAGAGATGAAAAGAGCCATCATTTTTTACAACCATGAAGGGGCAAGTAGGGGTAGCTCAGTTAGCAAGGAACCATAGCTCCGTTAGCAAGGAACCATGCCTCAGGGAGCAAAGGCCCTAAGTTCGACTCTTGCCACCCACACAAGGTTTCATGGTTCTCATAGGCCTCGGGCTTACCGGTTCATGTGAATTGCGGGGTCTTGCATGCGCTGCCCAGTTTACCCGAAGGGTGGGCTTGGGCTTCCTCATTACAAAAAATAAAAATTTGACATCCCTATTTGCACTCAAAAAGATAAGCATTTGGTTTAAATGGAGAGGAGTCCACAACTGACTTCGATATAGGACTAGAAAGAGAAAGGTAATTGTCACTTATTTAGTGATATTTGGTTGCATCTTTGAAATAAGGTGATTTGATTAATTTTACTAGTGGTTGGATTAAAGGAAAATTGAAAATTAAATGTAAATAGGAGTGTTTTTGTCACTAGAATAAAAATAAGATATTTTTGTCAACTCCCTAGTTAGACAATTACCATTATTTCTATTTTTCAATACGTGTGAAGATGAATATTTTTATTATTTTAAAAATTACATATGAAATGATTGTTTTGGTATTTAATAAATACATGTGACTAGATGTATATTTGTCAGTTTAAAAAATACATGTGGAGAGAGGTATTTTCGTCATGTTGGAAAGTACATATGAAAAAGAATATTTTTGTCATTCAAAAAATATTTGTAGAACCCTAAAATTTATTAATTTTACGCAAAGGTCCTTACACACTCGTAAAATTATATAAAGAGCCTAAAATCATTAAAAAAGCTCTATACATTTAAATTGGGCCTAATGGCAAGGCATGAGCCTCTTACGGCTCGGGTCTGGGCACGAAGTAGAAAGCCCATAAACTCAAAACCCAAGTCCAAATCTAAATGGGTCACACACTCGATAAATGGGTCGATCCATCAACACAAAAAACCTGATTTTGGACTCAATACCCAAGAAGATGGGTGGGGCCCATCAAAATCTCCTAAGTCCCTTAAACCACTAAATAAAGTGGGACTCTTGGAATCCTTATCTTTAAATGGGTGAGGCTTATCAAAATCTCCTAAATCCCTTAAACCAATAAAGTGAGACTCTTGGAATCCTTATCTTTAAATGGGTGAGGCTTATCAAAATCTCGTCCCTTAAACTACTAAATAGAGTGGGACTCTTGAGATCCTTATCTCTAAAAGTCTATAAATAAGACCCAAGATTCAAAAATAGAGAGATTCGAGAATTCAGAGAGAAATTCAGAAGAAGCCAAAAAAGAGAACTCAGAAGCATTCTCTAGCCTTCAAAGAAAAGAAATCAAATCATTCCAGAGAAGACAAAGCTGCAAAGAAGCTAGTTCTCCTCCAGAATCACTTTCTAGCCGATCAAGCGCGAAGCCCGGAAAAAAGGAAAAGCTACATCAACACCTTCAAAGAAGATCGAGATTACACCTCGGCCCTTATCTTCTACTTTAGAAATTTCTGATTGCTAATCAGAGGATTTCTTGAGAGTTGTACCAAACTGAAAATAAATAAAATATTTTGTTCATCATTATTTCGTCCACGAAATTTTGTGTCAACAAATTTTTGGCACGCCCGGTGGGACACTCTCTACCTCTCATCTTTCAGTCAGCAAACAATTAAGCAGCAGCAATGGCCCCCAAGAGAACTGTTGTTACAGCCACCGCCATCCATGGAAAGAGGAACACAACCTCTTCTGCACCTGAATCTACACCAGCTACCAGCGATGATCGGCGAACAACACGTCATATGAGGCAATCTGGCGCCTCTCACTTGGTTGGGGCCCTCTCCCAGCATCGCAAGCAACGCATCTCCAAAACTACGCAAATTGCTAAGACTGCACGGGCCAAGATGCCTGAGGGTATGTCATCCAGTCATCCTTCCGATGCACAGTCTAGCGCAGGGTCAACATCTTCCGTGACCTCTCCTTCTCAAGGTCGAGCCTCCAAAGAAGTGCAGAATCAGAATCATTCAAATTCTGAGACACATACCTCCATTAGGTCTGTCATGATGATGGAAGCAGCGACGATTGAAGAACAGATCGCACAAATGTCTAACGCAATTGCAAATTTAACAAAGGCAGTTAAGGATAAAGATGCCCAGATTGTAGACTTGGTAAGCCTCTTGGAGCAGAATAACCAAGCAGATGAATCCAATCAAGGACCGACAAATCCCCCTGGGTTCAATCTCCGAGGCCCTCGTGAAGCGTTCTGGGTTCAATCTCCGAGGCCCTCGTGAAGCGGAAGAACAAAACAAAGGGTTCACTCTCCAAGGACATCGTGATGCAGAGGAACAAAACCGGAATGCATCCGGCTCGCGAGATCCCACTCGGGACAGTCACCAAGTATCAATTGCTTCGCTCTGAGTCCAGCAACTACAAGCAATGATTTCCGATACCATTTGTGCTCAGTACGGGGGTGCGTCACAATCTTCCTTGGTCTATGCGAAGCCATACTCTCAACGCATTGAGCAAATGCGCTTCTCGGCAGGATACCAACCGCCAAAGTTTCAACAGTTCGATGGAAAAGGCAATCCAAAGCAACACGTTGCCCACTTTATCGAGACTTGCAATAATGCCGGCACGTACGGAGACTTCATGGTGAAACAGTTCGTTCGCTCCCTCAAAGGGAATGCATTCGACTGGTATATCGATCTAGAGTCTGGTTCCATTGACAGTTGGGATCAACTGGAGCGCGAGTTTCTCAACCGCTTCTACAGCACCAGAAGGACTGTAAGCATGGTGGAGCTTGCCGCCGTACGACAAGTGAAAGATGAACATGTTATTAACTACATTGATAGGTGGAGGAATCTTGCTTTTAATTGCAAGGATCGTCTTTCTGAACCATCTGCTATTGAGATGTGCATCCAAGGGATGCACTGGAGCCTTCTTTACATCCTCAAAGGGATTAAGCCTCGTTCTTTTGAAGAATTGGCTACACGGGCTCATGACATGGAGCTCAGTATAGCCGCACATGGAGATCCACGATCGATCGATTCTTTCAAATCGGAGAAAAAACAATGGAACGCATCCAAACCCTCTAAGACCAAGGAGGCTATGATCACCACTACTACCACCAAGCCGGCCAAGATCTCGAGCCAAAAGAAGCAGGAACCGCCCAAGGTCGGTACATCTCAAGAAAGAGGGCAAGGCAGAATGACGCTCAAGGAGCTCGAGGCAAAAGAATATCCTTTTCCAGACTCTGAGGTATCTGGCATGCTCGATTAACTGCTAAGTCTAAAGTTGATTGAATTGCCAACCTCTAAACGTCCAGAGGAAGCGGGTCGCATTGATGACCCAAAATACTGCCGATACCACCAACTGATTAGCCATCCGGTTGGAAAATGTTTTGTCCTCAAAGAGAAGGTTATGGACCTAGCTCGACAAGGAAAGATTGAACTTGACTCCGTCAATGATGTGGCAGCCTCGAATATGACGAGTGTTGCCTTCGGGTCTTTCAACCCCAGTTTGATTCCACCTTCATCATCTGTAACAATGTTGTCTCCTCAAGCAATAAAAGCACCATGGCCACCACAAAATTTGAAGCAAGTCACAGCCGGAACTCTTGGCTTTGGTATCCCTCATTCAATATCAGTGATAGCATCCAATCAAGGGCAAATTCCATTGTCTCAGCTACATCAGCAACAAAGATGTCTCCTTACAAAAATTGAACGAGAGTCAACAGAAGAATCTTCTCTCATCGATGATGACGGTTGGACATTGGTTACACGACGGCGACGACGTGTGCAACATCCACCACCTCTTTTTCATCAAAGAGCAAAACGGACCAAAAGAAAGACTCGTCCAAGCATCAAGTCAAAGAAGAAGAAGAAGGTAGTGAAGAAAAAAGCATTCAAAGTGCATCCTGCTGATCCTGAAGAGATTTTTCAGCAGTTTCCTCCTTTGGCAATCACATTTGGCGACTTCATACCAAAGTGGTTTCTCCAAAAACAGCAACAAGAGCCGGCCTACTCTGTTGCATGTTACCAAGTCGAGTCAGACACATCGAAAGAAGAAGTGAACGATGTACCTACCAACCAATCATCCCCTTCAATTCATGAAGAGGAGCATCCCAAAGGAGAAGATGATGCATCTGACATTGAAGAGACATCAATACACTTGAGTCTTTTTGAGGCCCTACAACTACCGGAAAAGACTCGGCTCAGCCTCGCTCAAGCCTTAACTAATCCCGATAAGTACAAGGAAAAAGACTGGATTCAAAGGAAATCGGAGACATGTGCCTCTTGCATGGCCACCATCACCTTCGACGACGAAGACCTACAACTTAGTTCTCATCCTCATAATAGGCCGCTGTATATCACAGGGTCCATTAAAGAACACAAAGTTCAGCGCATTCTTCTTGACTGTGGGTCTGCTGTCAATATCATGCCCATCCGTACGATGAGAAAAGTTGGCATCTCTCCGGATCAATTGAGTCGAAGCAGGCTGGTGATCCAAGGCTTTAACCAAGGGGGGCAGAGAGCCATCGGAATGGTCCGCTTAAAGCTCACAATCGAAGACTTGGAGTCCGAAGTACCCTTCCATGTCATTGATTGCAAGACATTATACCACTTGTTGCTTGGACGTCCCTGGTTACACGAGACGGGTGTGGTTCCATCTACATGGCATCAATGCTTCAAGTATTACAAGGATGGTGTGCAGAGAAAGATTGTTGCTGAGAGTCGACCTTTTGAGAAGACTGAAACACACTTTACTGATGCTAAGTTCTACACGGAGACTGAAGTCCTCTCGGAAGCACTTCCAACTTCGGTACCATCTTCTAGCAGACTCGACATAAACAAAGGAAAAGAAGCTAAAATTCTTTCATCCCCCAAGTCCCAAAAGGATGAGAAAGCTCAAAAAGTATCAAAAGGAGAGGAAACGAACAAATCAACGAAGAACTCTACCAACATCTCCAATCCAATCTCAGTGCTTCAATACATTCCGCAACCACGTCGAAAGCAGGGACAACTTCCTTTTGTGGCAATGACTAAAGAGACCAACTCTACTTTTTTGAAAGCCAACCTAAACACTTTACAAGATGAGTTAGTTCTTCCAGTAGCACCGCTCGTCCAATCCACAATTATAAGGCCACCAATTGTAGGATTTGTCGCATCTACAATGAAGTTTGAAGAAGAGGAAGACATCTCAACCCAAGAAAGTTCAGAGGGTTGGTATGGAGCTAAGACAGAAAAGCTCTTCGAAGCAGCTGGATATGGAAAAGGTGAGCCCATACGCTTAGGCAAGCTTCAACCTCTTGACCAAATCCATGGCCTCACAAAGGCGCAGGCCCAACTAGTTCGAAAATGAGAAAAGTTCATTATCAATCGTCAAGGAGTTGGTTCTACACCTCAAACACCAATCAAAATCTCAGTAAAGGAGAAAGTCTCTACTCAACACATTACAGTACAAGTAGCCAACGATTGTGAAAACAAAGTCCCCTCAGCTTATGCATCTGTCTTTGATCGACTTACCCCACCAATACAAAGTACTTCGGTCTTTGAGCGTTTAGGAGCAGCACAAAGTGATACAACCTTAAACTCTCAAGTTCTCCAATGGCGTGAGTCTGCACTCACCCGCTTGGGAGCACAAGGAAAGGAAGACGAACCTGCTCCTCTGAACAAGTCCAAAAGACGATGTAGACATGGGAAGAGGCATGTCAGTCGCAAAGATGTTGGTGACCCACAAAGTGTAATTCCATCGCAAATGAAATGACAAGCAATTTTGGAAGTCTCAACAACAGATGCTTTGACGGTAAAACGACGCATTATCATCTCCACTAACCAAGGAAAACAATCTCAAACAAATCAAGTTGAGATGAGCGAGATTGAAGATGTTGCTACCGTCAATCACATTACCATCCAAGAGCCTGTCGAAGAAGAGTCATCATCTTCAAACGATGAACTAGAAAGTGCTCCTCCAGTCTTCGAAGAAGAAGGGCAAGCTACCGTCGACGAGCTCAAACAATTAAACCTTGGTACAAAAGAAGAACTGCGCCCTATCTTTGTCAGTGCACTCTTAAGTCCTGGGGAAGAAGCTGATTACTTCAAGCTACTGCAAGAATACAAAGACGTTTTTGCATGGAGTTACAAGGACATGCCCAGCCTTGATCCCAAAGTAGCAATCCATCACCTAGCTATCAAACATGGCGTTCGCCCCATCAAGCAAGCGCAGCGTCGCTATCGGCCTGAACTGGTTCCACAGATCGAAGCTAAAGTCAACAAGCTGATCGAAGCTGATTTCATCCTAGAAGTGAAGTATCCAAGTTGGATTGCAAATATTGTCCCAGTCAAGAAGAAGAATGGACAAATCCGAGTATGCGTAGATTTTCGCGACCTGAATAATGCATGTCCAAAAGATGACTTTCTATTGCCAATTACGGAGCTCATGGTCGATGCTACAACAGGACACGAAGTCTTATCCTTTATGGATGGTTCATCTGGTTATAACCAAATTCGTATGGATCCAAAGGATGAAGAACTCACAGCCTTTCGTACACCAAAGGGAATTTACTGCTATAAAGTGATGTCGTTTGGACTAAAAAATGCTGGTGCCACTTATCAACGTGTTATGCAAAAGATTTTTGATGATGTCTTGCACACAAAGGTTGAATGCTACGTCGATGACTTGGTGGTAAAATCAAAAAGGAGAGTGGATCATCTTCAAGACCTTCGTGACATTTTCATCAGACTTCGAAGGTACCAATTAAAGATGAACCCCTTAAAGTGTGCATTTGGGGTCACTTCAGGCAAATTCCTCGGGTTTGTTGTCCGACATCGCGGTATTGAGATTAACCAAGCTAAAATCGATGCTATCCACAATATGCCAGAACCTAATAATATCCACGAGCTTAAAGGCCTCCAAGGTCGTCTCGCCTACATCCGGAGGTTCATCTCAAACCTAGCAGGGTGGTGTCACCCCTTTAACAAGTTGATGAAGAAAGATGCATTGTTCAAATGGGATGATGCTTGTAAGAAAGCTTTCGAAAGCATCAAAGAGTATCTCCTCAAAGCACCGGTTTTAGCAGCGCCTATCCCCAATAAACCACTGATTTTTTACATCAGTGCTCAGGAGCAGTCATTGGGGGCATTATTGGCACAAGAGAATCATGATGGCAAAGAAAATGCGCTCTACTACCTGAGCCGAACTCTGGTGGGGGGCAGAATTGAACTATTCACCCATTGAGAAGATATGTCTTACTCTTATCTTCGCTACAAAGAAGTTGAGGCACTATATGCTGTCACACACAGTCCGACTTATCTCTCACGCCGATCCATTCAAATACGTAATGACGAGACCGGTTCTATCGGGAAGGCTCGCCAAATGGGCACTTCTCTTGTCAGAATTTGAGATCGTTTACATTCCTCAGAAAGCAGTAAAAGGACAAGCGGTAGCTGACTTCCTCGCAGATCATCCAATCCCAGCTGATTGGGAATTATCTCAAGACTTGCCCGATGAAGAGATCTTCTACACTGATGTAATACCATCATGGAAGATGTTTTTTGATGGTGCTGCAAGAAAGAATGCAGTAGGAGCAAGAGTCGCCTTTGTAACTCCACAAGATGAAGTCATTCCATTCGCCTTCACATTGGCAGAGTTATGTTCAAACAATGTGGCTGAATATCAATCCCTCATAATTGGATTGGATCTAGCCCGAGACATGCAGTTGTACCAGCTCAATGTGTATGGAGACTCAAAGCTTGTCATTAACCAGCTCTTGACAGAGTACGACATCCTCAAGCCCAATCTAATCCCCTACTATCTCTATGCTGCTGAGCTCATAAGTCAGTTCGAAGATATCACTATGTTGCATGTTTCAAGAAACGAGAATAAACAAGCTGATGCTTTGGCCAACCTTGCAGCAACTTTAGCTGTACTTGAAGAAGAAGTGATGACGGTTCCTGTCTGTCAAAGATGGGTCATCCCTCACTTGATCCACCATGACATCGCTCAACAAGCAACAAATTTCATCGAAGTATTCGAGATTGAGGTTGAAGACTGGAGACAACCTCTCGTTGAATATCTTCAACATGGAAAATTGCCGAATGATCTCAAGCACAAGACTGAAATTCGTCGTCGTGCGCCCCGATTCCTATACTTCAACAATGAGCTGTATCGTCGCTCCTTCAATGACATCTTGATGAGATGTCTTGGAAATGATGAAGCTAGAGAGGCCCTTGAAGAAGCTCATTCAGGTATCTGTGGTACTCATCAATCAGGGCCAAAGTTGCATGATCGCCTAAAGAGAATGAGATACTATTGGCCAACCATGGTGAAAGACTCGCTCGAGTTTGCCAAAAGATGTCATGCATGTCAAATCCATGGAGACTTCATTCGCCAACCACCCGAGCCGCTTCACCCAATAGTAGCATCTTGGCCCTTTGACAATTGGGGACTTGATGTTGTCGGGCCACTCCCAAAGTCTTCTAAACAACACCTCTACATTCTTGCTGCGACAGACTATTTCTCCAAGTGGGCAGAAACAATCCCTCTCAAAGAAGTCAAGAAAGAGACGGTTGTAGACTTCATCAAAAATAATATTGTCTTCCGCTATGGGGTCCCCCGTTATATAGTAACGGATAACGGGAAACCATTCAAGAATGCTCTGATGGATCAATTTTGTGCGAAGTTTGAAATCAAGCAAAGATGCTCTACAATGTACAATGTGCCAGCAAACGGACTCGCAGAAGCTTTCAATAAAACTCTTTGCAAGCTCCTTGAGAAGGTTGTTTCCAAGTCGAAAAAGGATTGGCATGAACGGATTGGTGAAGCACTTTGGGCATACCGGACTTCATACCGCACTCCTACACAAGCCACACCTTACTCGCTTGTCTATGGAGTCGAAGCAATACTTCCATTGGAACGCAAAATTCCGTCACTACGGATTGCGATCCAAGAAGGCCTCACAGGTGATGACAATACAAAGCTATGTCTTGCTGAACTCGAAGCTTTGGACGAAAAGAGGTTAGAAGCGCAGCAACGCCTCGTGTGTTATCAAGCTCGCTTGTCTCAAGCTTTCAACAAGAAAGTTCGACCTCGCTCCTTCCAAATAGGTGACTTAGTACTTGCAGTTCGAAGGCCCATCATTCTTTCACATCGATCTGGAGAGAAATTTGATCCAAAGTGGGATGGACCGCATGTGGTGAGAGAAGTCTACACCAACGGCGCTTACCTTCTTTCAACGCCCGATGGAGTTCGTCTTGGCCCTATCAACGGAAAGTTCCTCAAGCAATACTATCCATGATAGAACATTGCTCCTCGATATGAGCCTAAAGTGTCCACAACGCTCCTTGATACGAGCCTAAAGTGTCCACAATGCTCCTTGACACGAGCCTAAATCGTCCACAACACTCATTGTCATATGAGTTTAAACTGTATGACACTCTTGGCTTATACAACCAAAATTGTAAGAAGTTCAATGACTCTTGCTCGCTAGACTGAAAATCTAAAAGGACAGTCTAGGCAAAACTTAGAGCACAAAAAAAAAAATCGAACTACGTTAAGACTTGATCCCATTTTGGGTACGTAGGCAGCCTGTAAAGTTACCTCAGGTTCAGTCACAACAAAAAAAAAAAGTGGAAAAAAAAAAAAAAAAGCCAGACATCAAACCTCCATTCATGCATGGAGTACACTTTTCGGTTAATCCCATATATAGAGGTTGGCGATATTAGTCACTCAAAGGCTAAATTTCCACCAAGAGCATGGAGATAATCAACAAAAAGTTATGATCCTCTAGTCACCATGGACCGTAAGGATGAGAACTTAAAAAGAAAACAACAGAATACAATATCAATAATGGGGCAAAAGCAAGCAAGAACTAATACTGACCAATGACTAGCGGGCTATTCTTGTTCGAGTGATCAGGTTCTCGGCTATTCTTGATCGGGTGATCGGTTGGCTATTCTTGATCTAATCGGGTTCTCTGCAATTCTTGATCGGATGATCAGGTTCTCGGCTATACTTGATCGGGGTCTCCGTGTCTCCAAAGACTATCAGGAGATTCTTGTTGGGTTCTTTTGTCTGCAACAGGTCCATGTGTCTGCAAGATTGCTAGCAAGGGTATCTCCAACATGTCCGTGTATCTAGCAAGGGTCTCGTCCAGCAGGTCCTTGTATCTTCAAGATTGCAGCAAGGATTTCATCCAACAGGTCCGTGTAGTGTATCTTCCAGATTGCAGCAAGGGTCTCGTCCAACAGGTCCATGTATTTTCAAGATTGCAACAAGGGTTTCTCTAACAGGGTCCTCGCGACTTCAAGATTGCAAGAAGAAAGTGGAGTCAGAGTCTTCCACGGGTTGGTCGTCATCTGGTGTTCAATAAATTGTAGCTCTCCAACACACCACCTGGGGACAATGATTTTATTCGTAGAAACGAATCAAAGTCTCGCTTTGGTCCGAGTCCCCAATAACAGCTATCCGCTTATCTTGAGAAAGGCGTCAGTTGACAAGCTTATTGATAATATCCTAGGAGGCATCGACGAGAAGACATCTCTCTGCAAAACAAAGACAAAAAACATGGAAGTTCATCAAACTCTCCAACTTTTCTACAAACTTTACCCTACAACGATTCGAAAACCATTCAAAAAAAAAAAACAAAACAAAAACAAAAACAAAAACAAAAACAAAACAAAAAACAGAACAAAACAAAACACAGAACACATAAATTAAAAAAATAAAAATAAAAAAATATCACACATACACATAATAAAAAAAAAAAATTCAAACAAAATTTAACAATCAATAAAAAAAAATCATTAAAAAAAAAGAGAGAAAGTAACAACAAATTAAATAATTAAAAAAAACAAAAAAATATATATATTTAAAAAAAAATACACATGTACACTCATAATAATAAAAAATTTAAAAAAAAAAAAAAAAACTTAGACATCCATACGGCCAAGCTGCTACGATATTTGGAGTTTAGAGGTCATATACAATGCAGTCTTTGGCTTTCCTTGGTTGGGTTCTACAAATATCTTCTGGCTGCCTTGAACTAACCTAAAAAAAAAAAAGCATATCTAAAAAACAGAAAACAAACAAAGAAACAAGTCAAAACTCAAAACGCAAACAAAAAAAGAAAACGTACGAAAAGAACCGGGCCATTGATAGAGTTGGCAACTGAATGAAAAAAAAAAACCAAAAACTGAATATGGAGCGTTCGTTCCTTGAAAAAAAAAAAAACCAAAATGGAGCATTCAAAGAGCGACGTACCCAGTATGTTAAATAAACTCGGGTGAACCTCTTACTGTTTTATAAGGAAGTAAATCGTCTCCTTGTCCTATTAGGAATAGGATTCGTGTTTCACTGTCAAACACTAAAATAAACCAAATCCTAATCAAACACTAAGTCATCAAAATTAAATCCTAATCAAACACTAAATCATCAAAATCAAACCCAAGCCAAACACTAAAATAAATCAAACTCAAAGTCAAACACTAAATCATCAAAATTAAATCCAAATCATACACTAAATCAAGGGTTACGCTAATGTCACTCATGAGTTCCATCACTATACCCTTGAGGGGGCAATTTGTAGAACCCTAAAATTTATTAATTTTACGCAAAGGTCCTTACACACTCGTAAAATTATATAAAGAGCCTAAAATCATTAAAAAAGCCCTATGCATTTAAATTGGGCCTAATGGCAAGGCATGAGCCTCTTACGGCTCGGGTCTGGGCACGAAGTAGAAAGCCCATAAACTCAAAACCCAAGTCCAAATCTAAATGGGTCACACACTCGATAAATGGGTCGATCCATCAACACAAAAAACCTGATTTTGGACTCAATACCCAAGAAGATGGGTGGGGCCCATCAAAATCTCCTAAGTTCCTTAAACCACTAAATAAAGTGGGACTCTTGGAATCCTTATCTTTAAATGGGTGAGGCTTATCAAAATCTCGTCCCTTAAACTACTAAATAGAGTGGGACTCTTGAGATCCTTATCTCTAAAAGTCTATAAATAAGACCCAAGATTCAGAAATAGAGAGATTCGAGAATTCAGAGAGAAATTCAGAAGAAGCCAAAGAAGAGAACTCAGAAGCATTCTCTAACCTTCAAAGAAAAGAAATCAAATCATTCCAGAGAAGACAAAGCTGCAAAGAATCTAGTTCTCATCCAGAATCACTTTCTAGTCGATCAAGCGCGAAGCCCGGAAGAAAGGAAAAGCTACATCAACACCTTAAAAGAAGATCGAGATTACACCTCGGCCCTTATCTTCTACTTTAGAAATTTCTGATTGCTAATCAGAGGATTTCTTGAGAGTTGTACCAAACTGAAAATAAATAAAATATTTTGTTCATCATTATTTCGTCCACGAAATTTTGTGTCGACAATATTATAAGACTATTTTGTCATTTTGAAAAATATATTTGGAGATATGTATTTTTGTTATTGTAGAAAATACATGTAACCAACGGTATTTCTATGATTTAAAAATGTAACTAAAATATTTTTTGTTGTTTTGATAAATGAGAAGTCTTAGCCTCATACATAGAGTTTTATTTTTATTTCCAGACTCTCAATGTGTGTGGGTATGGCACTTTCCATTTCTACACATTCAACCCGCTAAGAAAACAAAATTTTCTAATGAAAGTTTTGAAGTTTATGTACAAGACTAGAAGTTTATGTACAAGACTAGCATGCCTTTTAATAAATATATATGAAGAGGGGCACATTTGTTATTGTTTAAAATATATTTAAGAGCCGAATGAGTAATTTATGCTTTTAACTAGTTTTAAAGGTAGCACCCTGCCTCTTGCACTAGTGGTGGGGTGTGGCCTCTCTGTTGAGTGATGTTTGGTGTGTGTTTGCATGCTCATGGGTGGTGTGAGTTTTCCTTCATTTGTTTTTAGTAATCACCTCGTGGTGTTATTGAGTTTTAAAAAAACAAAAATTTATTTTATTTCTAAAAAATAAGTAAAAATAAAATAAATTATATTTTATGCTAATTTCATTAATTATTCCAACTTTAAATGGAAAGTGGAAACAAATGGAACCTTAGCCAAAAAAAAAAAAGAAAAGAAAAAAGAACAAAGCACAAGAACGCTACTTGCAAAACGAGTCATGAATCGGACTCGGACCCCTCTGGTGAGTCAAAGGGGCGCCAATTTCAATCGAGATAAGGTAATTCCTCTTCTAAATCCTAATCCTCTCTTCTCTGACCAGATCGTGTGGCTCAGAAGCTCAAACCATTGCTCCTCTCTTTCAGAGAGGGAAGCGAGAGTTACAGGGGACAAATCTCCATAATCAGCCCTCTTTCCTCCACACTGTCACAACCCTAATTTCGCTATGACTGCTCTTCAAGCTTCTCTTCTCTGCAGGCCTTCATGTTCTCATATTTCTTATTCAAACCGTCCTCGTCCCTCCATCTCCAATCTCCATCGCTGCAATTCCCTCATTCCTTCCGTTTCGTTATACTCATTTAAATCCAGTTCCTGGAAGTCTAGATTTCACCGCCACCATCAGCTAATTCCCCGTGCATTGCAGCCAGAAAACGCCAATTCAATCTCCGAATCCAGTTTCTCCGGCAACGATTCCATTTCGGGAATTGAACAACGGCAAAGCGAGGAGTTTTCCGAGGAATTTGGTACTGAGAGTTTGAGAACTGAGCCGGAGGCCTCAGTCGGAGACGACGAGAATTCAGGAGATGTTAGTTCTGAGGTGGAAATTGTGCCGGAATCCGGTAAAACGGCGAGTAGACTTCCGGTGGTGGTGTTTTTAATGGGAGTGTTGGCTTCGGCGAAGAAAGGATTCGAAAAACTTGCACTCTCAGAGTGGTTGAGCTGGTGGCCGTTTTGGAGGCAGGAGAAGCGGTTGGAACGGTTAATTGCTGAAGCTGATGCCAATCCCAAGGACGCGGCAAAACAGAGCGCTCTATTGGCTGAGCTCAACAAGCATAGGTCTTTCTCTCACTATGTTAAATTCACTTCCCATTTCTTGTTCAAAGTTCGCGACTTTTGTTGATTTTGCCAAATTCATCAAAGGCATTATTTTCTTATTGAGATCAGGAGGTTCCATGCTGAATGTCTTGGAATTTCATGCTAGGCAAAGTAATTCGTAAGTAGGAGCATGGGTTCTGATGTTCTTAGCTCTGCCATTTTCGCATTTGATCTGCAACACTGTTTTTTCTTACATGTATTTTGTTCTGCTCAAGCAGACATTTTTATTGGTCAAAATTTTTTTGGGTGTTGAGGTAGTACATAGATTGATAGAAATTTATGCTTATGGTAAAGATTGTGTTAAGCTAGTTTGTTGCGATATTTAAATATTTTTCAGTTCATGATTTTATCTTAAATTTTCTGATATTTTTGGCAGTCCTGAGTCTGTTATCAGACGTTTTGAGCAGAGGGATCACGCAGTAAACAGTAGAGGAGTTGCAGAATATATTCGAGCTATTGTGGTTACTAATGCTATAGCAGAATATCTTCCAGATGAGCAGTCTGGAAAGCCTTCTAGTCTTCCTACATTGGTAATTATAACTGTTGTCTTGGTGTTGCTTCTTAATTTTACTTGATTTTTTTAATGAAACTTCACGAAATGTTAAAATAAATGTTAATACACATTTGAGAATTAAAAATAATGTACATAAGAGATGCAATGAAAATGTGGGTAAAGATTTGCGCTAACGACAATTCATTATTGAGTAATATTGATATAACTTACATAAAATATTTCATTCATCTCTCAATCAATCATAACAATAAAAATACACAATACGTGTTTCATATATAATACATCCATGCTTCAACCCGCACCGAGGATACAATAAGAGCCACATGGAATTAAGCTAAAAAAATTAAAAATTTTGAGTTCCCCCAATTTCTCCTCCCTAAAGTAAGAAATTTAAAATTTAAACTTACAAATTTAATGTAAATGCATCAAATTGATGCATTTGCACTAGTTTAAGACTAATGACTCACCAAGTACGCAGAAATCCATTCTAATTTAAAGTAAATTCTTATATTTTAGGGAAATTTCTCCAAAGGTAATGCAAATTGAGTGAAATTTGACTTCGAATGACAAATATAGGTAAATGTTAGTACCTAAGTAGTTGATTTTTCAAGAAAATGGAAAATCCCTCAAATCCCTTTAAAATCTCCAAAATCCCTCATCGTTTATCAATATTTCTCTCTTTTATAGACTAAGCGGCAAAATATCTCTAACTTATAAAAGATATATTGAAAATATCATGCGATATATCGAAAATATCAAGGATATTTTGTATAAAAAAAATACTACATGTGAGATATTTTGCACCCCTGCGATAAGGATAGATATTTTGGATATATCGAAAATATTTCAAATCATGATGGTGGTTGCCTATAGTATGCAAATCGTTTATCCTCTTGCATACTAGTATTATTTTCCCTTGATTTCCGATTATATTGTTGCTCATCATGTGTTTGTCTTGCATTTCTTTGATATTTTATTTTAAACTCAAAAGTATTCTCCTTCATTTTCTATTTATCACTTTTGCGTTCATTCTAGGATTTGATTAGATATAAATAGTAGTTTCTAACAACTGATTATTGAAACCCATACACAGTTGCAAGAGTTGAAGCAGCGTGCATCAGGAAACATGGATGAATCCTTTTTGAGCCCTGGCATATCTGAGAAGCAGCCATTGCATGTAGTTATGGTAAGGTGTAATAAATAAGCACAATTTTGGTTCCTTGCTGCCAAGAGAGTTTATAGTCAATGCTAATTGTGCTTTTGATATAATCACCAGGAATAGGATGAAATATTGCTGATATTGATCAGTCATCAATCTAACTGCTGTAATTTAGTTGTATCCTGCATTTCTGATCTGAAATCTCAGCTAATGTTTAGGTTGACCCTAAAGTGTCGAACAAATCAACACGTTTTGCACAAGAGCTCATCTCAACTATCTTGTTCACTGTTGCTGTTGGCTTGATGTGGTATGATCTTTTCATATCCTATTCTTGTTTACTTGATTCTTTGAAATTTAAGCAAATTTAAATAATCGAGTCTATGCAAATTCATTCTTTCTTCAAGTATCTTCTGTAATTCTGCATTTTTTTTAAAATTTATGGACATTATGTTTTGATGACCAAGTTTGTTAGGCCATATTTTAGATGGGTGCAATACTCTCTCTCTCTCTCTCTCTCTCTCTCTCTCTGCGCATATACATGTGTGTGTTGACACTTACATAATATTCCACTGACTGTATTTTGGGTTCGAGGTGCAAGGTGGGCACCTTCCAATGCACAGAATCCGAAGAAACAGTTGTTTCACATTCAGAAACTGTGCCTTGTGTTGTGGTATTTGTCCAAATGCACCTTTAAGAATTCATGGCATAAGTCAGCTAAGTTTATAAGAATTGAATTCCCACCAGAATGAGATTGTAGCATTGTTTTGAAATGCATGCATTTTAGTTGCTGCAGATATCAAAGCGTGGAAGTCTCTCTCGCTCTCTCTCCTAGTTGATATTTCCTTGCATGTGATGTTGATTTTCCATTTGTTTTAGTACATTTCCAACCCCAATATATTTGGGAAAAGGCGTTGATGATGATTTTTTCCCCTAATATATGAGTGTTCTTGCCAGGGTAATGGGTGCTGCTGCACTTCAAAAGTATGTAGGCAGCTTAGGTGGGATGGGTACTTCCGGTGTTGGCTCAAGTTCTTCATATGCCCCAAAAGATTTAAACAAAGAAGTTATGCCAGAGAAGGTATATATTTAATATTCTATGCACACAATGCAAGTTTTATGTTTATGATTTTTGCCTTGTGATGTCAATCATTCTCACTTTTCTTATTATATCCTCTTCCTGTTTTATTTAAAAAGCTAGTTCTTGTATTTAATGTTGAGAAATAAGAGTCAAAATGGGGTAGGATTAGATTACTTTTTAGAAATCTGCCAAGCATATGTTATACGTGGGGAGAATGTTATGCTAGTACTTGTAAAAACAAAGAGAAAATATGTTGCAGTAATGAAAAATCAAACTGAAAAGTGGAACTTAAAACAGGTTTATGGACAAAGGAATTTATCCAAACCAATGTTTCAAGAGACGAAGGCATGAAGCTTAAGCCTCAAGGTCCCTAAGTTTTTTAAATGCATATTAATTACAATATAAATTGTAAAATATTTAGAAGTAGTAAATGAGTTGTCGAAGGTATTTCAGAGAAAGAAAAGTTGTATATATAATACAGCTTACAAGAAGAAAAAGAAAAGATCCTATAATTAAGTTTTACAATATTCGGTCAATATTTACAACACTCTCCCTCAAGCTAGTGAGTATATATCTATAACTCCCAGCTTGCTACAAATTGAGTCGATGGGAGTGTTTGGTAGAGCTTTGATGAAGATATCTGCAAGTTGACTACTAAAAGGAACGAAATGAGTTGTAATGTCTTTGGACTCTACTTTAAACCGAACGAAATGACAATCAACTTCAATATGCTTTGATTCGTTCATGGAAGACTGGATTGTTGGCAATATGAATAGTTGCTTGCTTGTCACAATAGAGAGGTGTCATTCCATGTACTGGAATCTCAAACTCTTGTAGAAGAGTTTTTAACCAAGTTAGCTCGCAAGTAGTATGAGTCATGGCTCGATATTCTGCCTCAGCACTAGAGCAAGGTACAACTGATTGCTTCTTGCTTTTCCAAGTTACAAAATTACTTCCTATAAAGGTACAATAGCCAGTAGTAGATTTGTGATCTGGAGGTGATCCTGCCCAATCAACGTTAGTATATCCCTCAAGTCGAAGATGTTTAGATGAACGATAAAGAAGGCCACATCGTAGAGCATTCTTGAGATACTTCAAGATGCGTATGACTGCATCCATATGAGGTACTCTAGGACTGGTCATAAACTGACTCACAACACTTACTGCATATGAAATCTCAGGCCGAGTAATAGTTAGGTAAATGAATTTACCCACAAGTCTCCGATACATCTCTGGATCATCAACCAAGTCACCCTCATCTGACATCAATTTCAGATTGGTATCCATAGGAGTAGCTACAGGTTTAGAGCCAAGATAACCTGTATCTTTCAGTATATCAAGAGTGTCCTTCCTCGGAGATAAACTGAAGTCTGCTTTAGATCTTGCGACCTCAATACCAAGGAAATAATGAAGTTTACCCAGATCTTTAGTGAGAAAACTGGAACCAAGATGACGAATTAAGATCAGGATACCTTCCCTGTCACTGCCAGTGATGACAACATCATCCACATAAACAACTAGAATTATAATACCATTTTTCGTCTTCTTAAAGAACACTAAGGGAACAATGTGGCTTCGAGTCATGCCATGAGTGACCAGTGTTTAGTAGGCTTGAGAACAAGATCCCAAGTATGATTCAATGCCAAGGCACGCATCTCTTCTTCCATAGCAATCCGACAGCTCGGGTGAAGGACTTTGGAACAACAAGAGATGACAAAGACATAGAAAAAGCTTGAAAGGAAGATGATAAATAATGATACAAAATTAGAAATAGGATAAGTAGTGCAATTACGAGTAACTTTACGAACTACAATGGACAAATCAAGTTCCAATGCAGAAGGAGGAGTGGATCTGCGGACGCCGAGGGAGATGGTGTGGGCGGTAGAGAAGCATCAGGAGGAAGAGTGACCGGAGCTGCAGCTCGAGAACGACGAACATATACCTGCGAAATAGGAGGATGATCAGGAATATTAGTAGGCAGAACAAGATTAGAAAACAAAGGTCCCTGTAACTGATTACCCCCCAGGAGAGTAATAGGGAACAGTCTCAAAGAATGTCATATCAGCACTCACAAAATGCTTACGTAAGATATGACTATAGCACATGTACCCTTTTTGTGTGCGTGAATAACTAAGAAAAATGCATTTATGAGCAAGATGATCAAATTTGTCACGACCACCAGGTTGCAAGTTATTAATAAAGGAAATACATCCAAAAATCTTTGGGGAAAGAGAAAAAGGGTTTTTATCAGGAAAAATTATTTGAAATGGAGATTTACCCTGTAGAACCCGAGAGGGCATTCTATTCAAAAGAAAAGTGGTTCTAAGAACAGCATCCCTCAAAAAAATCTTTGGAACATGCATCTGGATGACAAGGGTACGAGCTATAGCAAGAATAGGACCATTCTTTCGTTCGGCAATCCCATTTTGTTGTGGGGTAGTAACACAAGATATTTGATGTATGATGTCTTGAGATTCGAGAATTTGTTTAAAATAACTAACTTTATATACTGGAGCATTGTCAGTGTGAAAGATTAACAATTTTGCATTGAATTGGTTAGAAATTTCAGCATAAAAGGTTTGAAAAACATTAAACAATTGAGAACGATTTTTAAGCACATACACCCAAATCAAACGAGAATAATCATCAATAAAAGTAACAATATATCGGGCACCACATAAACCAATGGTTCGAGATAGTCCCCAAATATCAGAATGAACAAGTGCAAAAGGTTGTGAACAAGGTGTATCAATACGGAGAGGAAAAGAAACTCTATGGTGCTTACTAAGTTCACAATTTTCACAAGTAAAATTAGAAAAATGAGGTAAAGAATAAACTAAGTGCCGAAGATTGGCGGGAGATGGATGTCCAAGCCGACAGTGTCACTGATAAGGAGACGTAGCGGAATGAAGAGCTGAAGAAACGGACGAGGCAGATGGCTGAAAGTAGTAGAGTCCATTCATCTCATATCCTCCACCAATCGTCATCTTCATCTTTAGATCCTGAAATTCACAATAAGAAGGATAGAATGTCACAGAAGAATTGAAAGATTGAGTAAGTTTGTGAATGGACGACAAGTTAAAAAGGAACTGAGGTAAGTCTAAAAGAGATGAAAAAGTGAGACCAAAAGAGTAAAAAGTATCAATCCCTTGAACACGAGTTTTAGTCTCATTAGCAATAGTGACAAAAGGAGAAGAGGACAGAGTACATTCGAAAGAAGAGAAAAGTTACTTGTCATATGGTCAAAAGCTCTGGAATCAAGAATCCAAGGTGAATTAGAAGAGGAAAGGTGACGTGTTACCTGACGAGACCAAATTGGTTGTGGAAGTAAAAGAGACATTGACGCGCTGAAGAATAGAATCATACTCTGTCTTGGAAAGAAGAAGCTGATAACCAGGAACAGAATCAGAATTTTCCCCCTCTAGTGTAGCCTGAGTGTCCAATTTATCACTCATGATAAAGAAAGAGTAAAACTGTAATTTCCAGAAACTTTAAAGGGGCAAACTATAATTTCAGAAACTTTGGGGGGGGATTGTAATTTCAGAAATTCTGGGGGACAAATTGGAATTTCAAAATTTTTGGGTGGCAAACTGTAATTTCAGAAGCTCCGAGGGGCAAACTATAAATTCTGAAACTCCAGGGGATCGAACTATAAATTCCAAAAAAATTTGGGGGTCTCTTTTATAATTACCAGAAAGTGGATTTGTTTCTAAAAGAAACAAAGACACGAGTGCTGGAGCTGCTCCTGTTTCCACCGAGGCTATACCCTCTTGCGATGAACAGAGTAATATATATATATATATATATATATAGAGAGAGAGAGAGAGAGAGAGAGAGTGCTAGCCCTAGTTGCAGGATTCAAATTTTTTCGAGACTCTCACGATGGGTGCAGCACTGCCAGCACATGGCATTGCTACCCTTCAACAGGTTTAAGAAAACAAAATTTTCAAAGGAAGGAATGATGGTTTATACCGTTTCTCAAGGTAATAGGTAAAAATAGCGACACTTGTTGCTACCACCGTGAATTTAAGAGAGGCGAGAAAAGGCTTCTACTAAGACAGATTTATTTTTCTTAAATACATTTTGAAAAGCAAATAATGATTTATTGAATCATATCATGCATTACAATTCCTACATTTTGATCAAACTTGGTGAGAGGTTCCATCTCTGAATGTCTATTGCTAGATCATGTAAGTGATTTGAGAATTTTATTATTCATGTGAGTTGTTCCTGTGGCCAAAATGTGCTGATTGATCATTCCTGACATGCTGCCCTTATTGGCTTTACTTTAGAATGTGAAAACTTTTAAGGATGTCAAAGGTTGTGATGATGCAAAACAAGAGCTTGAGGAAGTTGTGGAGTACCTCAAAAATCCATCTAAGTTCACTCGCCTTGGAGGGAAGTTGCCAAAGGTTTGTTCAAGATTTTTAGTTCTTCGAATTTATATTCCTTTGCATTAAATGGTCCTCTATGTGTATATTCTCTTCCATATATTGACATTCCTCTTATGTTCAATATTTTACCCTCTTCGTATACTGCAGAAAATCATAATTCCAAAACTATACTTGTGACAGCTCATGATTTTAAGTTTAAGTTTTAACTGAGGTTCAGTCCTAACATTCTTGTTTGAATTTTTAAAGTTGACATAACTACTATTGTTAGTTTCTTTTTCCTTATATTAAATAACAATACAAATATTGGTTTATCGGCTTTCCTTGGACTGCTTACTTTAAAATATGGTGTCATGTTGAGCAGTAATGCCTTTCTGATTCCCAGATATTTCATTTGCATAATATCTTCATTTCTGCTAGGTAATTTTGTGCGTCTAATAGATATTTATTTGCAGGGAATTCTTTTGACAGGAGCACCTGGAACAGGAAAGACTCTGCTTGCGAAGGTAAGGGGTTATCTATATATTTTGTACAAATGGATGTTACCATGACCAGTGTTGTCAGAACTGGTAGAGTGGCCGGTTCCACTGATTCGACCATGTACTTTTTGCAAAAAACCATTTTTTTTTCATTGTTTCCTAATTTTCCCCGAGTCTGACCGGTTCTACCAGTTTTGGCCGGTTCTTAAAGAATACCGGTTTTGAGGGTTTTGGGAACTGGCGAGGGGGCCGGTTCCAGGTTCCACCGGTTCCACCGGCCAGTCCGGTCTGGTCTGGTTCTGACAACACTGACCATGACACAGGGATTCTTAACCTTCTGCAATTATTTGAGTTTAAGCACCCAGCTACTTCGAATATGCTGCTAGGAATCAATATGATCCATCATCTATCTTCACTCTTGGCTTTTCAGCCCTAGATCTTTAACCCTGTGGCTTCTGGCATGCATGTAAAAAGTTGTTTGACATGATTGGTTCTACCGTTTTGTTTATATGCAAGTACATGCTAGTTCAGCTTCAAAGTCAAGATTAATGCATGTTTCAAATTCAAGATTAGGTTGTGCTGCTAGTTGAATCCAGTTCTAGAATGGACAATGAATCTTTGGAGTGTTATGGAATCCATGAACTCTAAAACTCTCGGAACTAAGTACATGCTAGTTCAGTTTCAAAGTCAAGATTAGGGTGTGTTGGTGTGTTGCTAGTTGAATCCAGTTCCAGAGTGGACAATGAATCTTTTAAAATGCTAGGGAATCCATGAACTCAAACTCTTGGAACTAACTCTGGATTCTTTTAGCTTCCAAGCCATCAAGTGAAGTAAATGTTTACAACACTACATATGTATAGCTTCTACTTTCCTACTAAATCTAAGATTGTGAATCCAGTTCCTCCTTAATCTAAATTGATTATCCTTCATCTTTCCTTGTACACAATTATGACTCAGTCTATGTGACCAACGGGTATTCTTGTTTTGGGGGTCTGATTTGACTATGGTCTGCTTCTGCCTTGCCTCTTTTCTTTTTTCTTTTTTGTCTTTTTTTTTGTACCTATGGTTGCTAGGTTCATACTCTTGTGACCCCTTTGGCTTTTTCATTATTTCTTGTACTTTGCCCATATATATATATATATATATATATATATATATATATATATATGTATGTATATATGTATGTTTCCAGTTCTCTGCAGGAATCCTTTGGATGTGTCCTGAATGACATAATGTTGACTTTCTAATTTATGCAGAAGAAGATAATGAGTGACCTCTTATGTTTCCACATGCATGCATACTTGAATTTATTTATGTTCAGGGTGGGTGGGTGGGTGGGTGTGCATGACTTGAATGGTGGAACAAGATTCATGTGCTGAGCCCAAATAGTAGGAATAAGGCACTATTAAAGATCATACTATGAAAGTGTGGGCATGCTATCTTTATTTGGATGGCTGTGAATCTTTCTTTACAGATTTCATCCCTTTTGATTAATACTCAGCCATACTGATAAATGAAAAAAAAAAAAATATATATATATATATATATATATATAATTTAATTCTCTGCCATACAACCCCCATGTGCATATGGGTTTCTCTGATGTTCAGCGAGATGTTTGTTTGTCAATTTGTATTCTTTTGTTTTGGTTCAGTAACTTTTCGTATTCCGTTCTGAATATGAATGTTGCATCTGGATCTTTGAAGGCTATTGCTGGAGAAGCTGGGGTACCTTTTTTCTATAGAGCAGGTTCTGAGTTTGAGGAAATGTGAGTCATCTATCTTGCTACTTTATAGAAGTTTTGATTATCATGTAATCAAATGGTTTAAATATTTGAAGTGTGTCATTATCTAGGGATTAGGATGCAGCTTTTCAATATCATATGTTCATTTGCTAGTTTGTGATAATAACCACTAGTGATGACTGATGATAATGCCATATCTATTTTGTAATTGAGTGAAATGATACAGAAATTCTTTCTTTCAAGTAGTTAGCCAAAGCCTTACAGATTATTAATAGTTATATGTTAAAAATGATTGCAGGTGTGCTTTTGCGTCTTATGTCTATAGATCATTGTCATATTGTTTTATGATATTTTAAAGTGCTTATATATATATGTAATGAGTTGATAGATCAGTATATTAATAATAAACGGAAGTACATAAACTGTTCACCAATGAGTGAGTCAGTGAACTGAGGATAAGCATCTACAAAAGCAATCAATAATGATCATCCAATGCCTAGCATATCTAGCTTCATGATATGCTGTTAAAGCAATTAGGAGTTTGGATTAGCTATTTTGGAATTTTTTTCAATCGGTAAACAATAGATTATATATATCAGCTAAAAGATTACAAAACAACTAAAACATATCCACTAGATTACTGAGTAGTAAGCCCAGGGGAGTATGCAGAAATGACTAAAAACAAACAAAGAGAGCTAATAGCAAAACTATCTATTACAAGATACCCAGGATTAAAAGTTAGATCCCACATTTCATTTGAGGAACTCCCGAAGGTCCAAAGTCCTAGAGAACAAGTTTTTAAATATTGGTTGTGAAGGCAATTTACTTTATAGAATATAGATACATCGAGCTTGTGAATTGTGATATACGAGGTTGTATACGTGTTAACCTTTGTACAATTGAGTCATATCTACACTAATCTCATGCCCATATCCATGTTGTTTCGGGTCAAGGCAGATTTTTCTAGGGGATTTTAAGGACAAGAATATGATGTCTTACAGACCAAGGTAATGTACAGATAAGCAGAGCGAACTGAACGAAAGATCAAATGACGGAAATTGATTTGCATCATCTGAAATGGGCCATATATAAAAAATGGCCTTACCAGATTAGTCAATGTGAACAAACCTTATAAGAAAATTAACAACTTTTGATCAAAAGATTAACCAACTTACTAAGTGAATCACAGTACATTGGGATCCTTCTGTACTTAGGCAGCTGTAAACCGCTAGCAAACCAGATAACTATGGTGCAGGCCATTAGAACGGAATAACATTATCAGTAAATGTCGCGCCCCAAAACCCTACCTAGGAGAATGTGAGATCTTGGCACGTGACTTACTTAACAAACCATCCTGTTAAAATGCATTTAAGGCATACTAAAACACGAACCTGCAACTGAAATAAAATAAATCCTGATCATCTATCATGATCATAATCAAACTGAACTAAACATGAATATCTATAAAGTCAATTAAAGTCTCCCTAAAATTTGACCACTAATAAATTAAATTCAACAGTAAGGCCAACGATCAAGATCCCGTTCTTCCTAGGGATAATCACCTTCCGATTCCTCGAAGTATTCATCTTCTTCCCACGGTCCGGGCGCACAAATATCAAAACCTGAACCTGCCGACAACAAAAGTCATCGGCTGAGTAATAAGTTACTCCGCGTATATAATAGACCATAGTGGACAATATAATGAACATTAAATTGCATGCATTTTACAGATTCATACCTCAGTTTACATACAAAATCAGAGTGCGGAAACAACCAAATACATTACGTCAATTTCTTTCTTTTCTTACTTGTCTTACTTTCTTACTTTTCTTACTTTCTTACTTTTTATCTTTCATACTTTACCGTTTCAGGAACAAGACACTCACATGCATTAGTAATAAATTAAAATACCGCTTTACCGTATAAGGAAAGAGGTTACTATACTTTACTTTACCGAGATACCATCCTTCGTACATTATCCGGCACGGACGGCTTAGTACATTTTCGGTACGACGGCTTACTTACTTTGGCATACTTCTCACCCTTCGATGGTATCCAGTAGTGCAAAACACATACATGCATTATCATTTTCGTGTGTCTTTCTTTCTTACTTACTTTACTTTAGGTCTTACTTATACTCTTCTTAGTATCTTAGATTCTCTCTTAATCCCCATGCATATTTTTTCATTCGTGCGTGCTTAATGATACACCTTTTGTTTAAATTACACCTAAGAGTAACTGTCAAGGGCCATTGGATATCTCACCATAGCGTCCCACTCCACTATGTTAACCTGGCCTAGGCAAGCTTGACTCTCCTCAAAGACTCATTTACCCAAATGTATATCACGTGTAAAGGAACATAAAAGAAGCACACAAACTTTCATATTTCCAATGACTCGACAATATAAAATCACAGTTTATATCAAAGCACACATAAATCAAGATCTAATGTAAATATCAAAATCTCTTTTTTGTTTAAATTAATATCAATATCCTAATTATAACACCTTTCATCGATAATAATTCTCATGAATTATAAATATAAAATCAAACTCGCATATAATTAAAATTCTATAATAATTCATCCATTCAATTCCATTCTCCTCATTCACCCACATACTTCAATAAAATTTCTCAATCCTCTTGTTGAATCATAATTAATTTTAACATGGTTCTTCACATCCTAATTTAACGATTCAAAAATACTTAAACTAGAATCATAATTATGGTTCTTCACATCCTATTTTAACAAATCCATGAGTAATAAAACAAGGGTCAAAATATGGTTCTTCATATCCTATTTTAACAAATCAATAAATAATGAAACAGGAATCAAAATATGGTTTTTCACAGCCTATTTTAACAAATCCATAGATATTGAAACAAGATCAAAATATGGTTCTTCACATCCTACATACTTTAAATTCTTACTTAGGTATACTTCTTTTAATCCATCCTTTAGATTAACATTCAAAATATAGAAGACTAGGTTTGTTATTTACCTCATTTGATCGCTTCCTTACGATCTATTGCTTGCGAAGTAAGGCTCTATATCGATCTCCAAGCCTCTTTTATTCTTTTTCTGCTCCAATCTTTGAATTCCTTCAGTTTCCCCCTTTTGATCTCTCAGAAAGCTTTCCATTTTCTCTCTTTTAGGTTTAGAAGCATATAGAAACCCTAATTCTCGAGTTGGAGGGTTATTTATAGAGTTTGGAGACTCCAAGGAGTTAAAAGGGTCGAAAAATCGCGTCAACACGGAAAATCCCATGTCAGGCGATCGATTGCTGCCGGCGATCTCTTTTTTTTTCTTTTTTTTTTAAAGTCTTTTGCTACTTTTTCTTCCTCCTTAAATGCATGCAATTTATTTCTATAAACTCGCTAAATTGAATGAATTAAATGGGTTTTCTTAATTGAGATTTTTAATACATTAATTTCTCCTAGGATTGACGCGTAATTTAAGCACATTTATTTAGGGAATTAACTCATATAATCATGAAAACAAGTAAATTTAATGTGGGTCATTACAGTAAATAAGATCATGCATTGAGATCTGAATGACATTCTGCAATGACTAAGGCCTTTATGTGTTATTTTTTGGAGGTTTTGACTATGCAATGAATTCTTAGGTTCTTCTAATGGTTTACTTCAATTTCTCTTGCATGAATTCAGAATGCTGCTATTCCATCACAACAAACTGAATTCATACTGGGTAGTTAAAATGTAAATTAACAACTAGTAATCGCGAAAATGATTTCTTCTTACCTGAACAAAAGAATATTTTCGGAGTTAGCAAACATTGAGCCCATTTTTCTATATACAGCAACTGCATTCTTGTTTCTTTCTAAAGTACTTTCTTATGCAGCATGGTATTCAAACTTGCTTTGGTACAACCTGATGGGATTAGGATTTAGGAGTAACTCGACTACTATTAAGTTGTGGATAAATTTGAAGGAGAGATAGAGCCTAACAACTAGTTGTTGTGAACCCCTTTGAGATGGGGTTGCAGAAGCTATTCTTTTGGTCAAGAAATGCAGGAACTGAAGCCATTTTTTTATTAATTATAAATCCATTCAGTTATTTTTGAATTTCCATGGCTGCTAAGGACTTTCTGAAATGAAGAATTAAATAAAAACTTTTTCTTTTGTTATACTTATCAAACAAATTCTTTTATTTTTTCTTATTTTGATTTTTCTTTTCTTTCATACAAATTTAATAAGAGCACTAGACTTATGTGGTTTGTCATGTTAGAATCTAGGTCCACATGCAAAATGATCTGAGAGTTTGCATTACATGAGATTAAAAGTAAAAAATGTAGTCCAATATATAGATTCTAAGCAATTTTAGAATAAACTCTTATGTTGCTTTCGTATGCCAGGTTTGTTGGGGTCGGTGCTCGCCGTGTACGATCTTTATTCCAAGCTGCTAAGAAAAAGGTATGTTGTTTTTGTGACAGCTAAACTCTTTTGACATGGTTTTAGTTAAGAAATAGTATTTGAAAAGTATCTTGATAATCATGTAATAATTTCATGTTGCTGGGTATGAGATTCTTTTGTGACAGTTGTAAACACTCTGAAAGATTGTGAAAGGCATAAAATCATTATACCTATTATCACTTGTTTTCTTTAAAGAAATCGCTTATCAGATGATGGAGAATCAAATTGGTGCATAGTTTTGGAAATATTTTTTTACTCCTTGATATAGCACTAACATGTTTTAGAACACATGCACTTTTGCACGTGAATTTTCTTCTGAAATGGAACTGGAAGTATAGAACATGCAAAACTAAATCACGGGCTGTTCTTGGCATCCAAACATGCAATTTCAGTGTTATTATCCAAGAAGGGAAATTAGAGTTAACTTTCCTAAAATGGGTCTTATATTGCAAAGTGTAAAACAGTGTAAAACAGTTCGCAATCATACTGTTGTGTGCATGTGGATTGGTCCCCTTCAATTAACCTGATGTCTGTATCTGCTCAGTAGACCCAGAAAGATAATAGTGGATGGTGGCATGTTGAGGTTTCATTTTTTTGACTCCCCATATTTTTGTAGTGGTTTAGTTTAACCATCAGCAAGTTTATTTTCTGGAAACTGTAGCCTCTTGTTTGGCTTTCTGGTGGAAAATCCTGGCTTATTTGCAAATCTAGTAAAACTGAAGATGAAAGCATAATCCACGAACCTGTGAGAAAAGACTTTGTATTAGAAATGGGCCTCTGAACACATGATAACCTAGCATTTTGCTAGAGTGACAGACAGGAAGTCACCGGCATCGACTTTGGTGATTAAGAATTTGGCCAAAGAAAAACAGATTGATTTGAGCTGACAGGTGGAAAATCTCATAAAACTTGAGACTAACTGTATTGATCTTTATAATGATAAAACTACAAGGTTTCAAGAAATATTCTGGCACATTTTCGTATCTTTACGGTAAAGCTTGATCGAAACTTTACGATCTAAGTACATAAAATGCTAAACTTCAGTTGTAATGTGGAAATGTGTCGAGGAACACTTACTTTTTGAGGAAAACTCATGTAAAAAATATTTAGAGAAGTGTACTTTTAATGATAAATCAGATCTGTAATGGTGTACTCGTTTCACACAATTGCGAATTGTTATTAAGTATGGAGTTCAATGAGTTAATTAGACTTCTTATCCTATATTCTTGCTTAAAATATTTGTATACCTTTATTATTATGATTTTAAATATAAAAATTTCAAAAAAATTAGAACAAATCAGAGAGAATATAAATCAACCAATGCATGTGCTATGATGTATGTTATTTATAATTTCCTAATTAAACATCAAATTTGCATCTTTATGAAAAAGAAAAAAATATACATATATATATATGTATATCAGTTTTAAAATATAAAAGGTATAGATGAAGAATCTCATATGAACAGAAATGCTTGTGTCTATAATATATCCAACAAGTACAACTAATAATTAGATAGTGTTTTTTGACGTACATACTAGTAAAATAATATTTAATTAAAAAAATAAGCATATGAACAAAAATATGTAAAACACCGTGGATTGTTTTTTCATGTTGAGTATTTTTTTTTCGTAATAGCAAGAACAACTGTGGATTGTTTTTTCATGTTTAGTATTTTTTTCTCATAATAGTAAGAACAAAATGCATTTAATGTTTATGTTTACACAAGTAAGATAACTTTCGGCCACGTTGTAACTCAATATAGATATTAGTTTCCACTTTATTCTTTTTCGGATTATTACTTCATGACCTTGGCTATAAGACAATTCATAATGTGTAACCTTGACTTCAAAAGGTCAAGCATGTGGAACAACTTATGTCACTTATTGATCTCACTTTTCCTATTCCAAATGACTATCTTAGTTGTATAATGAGTTTGAAGTGTATATTGGTGTTTATTTTGTCATTTACTATAGTTTCATCCTATATTTCAGACATTTACATAATATTTCCATTATTTTAAAATGTTTCCTTAAAATTACTCAAAATGTTATAACTTATTGGGGGACTGAAGTTTATACCTAAACTGAGTTTAAAACCTTGAATTAAATTTACCTCCATATAAAAGATGCAGAATCTAAATAGTGTGGTTTTGTTAATGGATGGTTCAAGCTTGATTGAAGGTACTTTATTTTAATCCTAATTACCTACTCTGAATATGTGAGCACCAACTTGCATGATATTGGCCCATGTGTGAGCAGCACACTGTTGCATCTCTTTTTGTTCAATAATTAACCTGTCTTATCAGAAAAAAGAGATTGAACAATGAGTTTACCAGTCTTTCACTCTATGAGTTTAATCTAATAAGAATACTATCATCTCTTTATCCCTCATGGGCATATTCTTGCAAAGTGTATTAACATTTCGCTTATTTTATATCTGAACGTATGCTTGACGCATGGGTAACCTTGCCTAAGGTTGTCTATGCGTTATGCATTTGAGCGACATGTGGCACTCCTTTGGGCTCACAAAAAAAAAATTCAATGATGCGGGTCCCCTTCCGGCAAACAATAAGCCCATATATACATCCTACAAGTTTTACTAGTTACTATATTTGTTACTGTTTTATAAGTGATTGCTTAATCGTCTAGTATTTCTGTTCTGACTGCATCTCTTACATTCTACCATTGTTTATAGGCACCTTGCATAATTTTCATTGATGAAATAGATGCTGTCGGATCCACTCGAAAGCAATGGGAAGGTCATACGAAGAAAACATTGCATCAGCTGCTCGTTGAAATGGATGGGTTTGAACAGAATGAGGTACACATGGACAAGCTCACTGTATTATTTCAATGAATTCCCATTGTGTTTCTGAATCTGGGTAGCATTTTCTTATGCAGGGCATAATATTGATGGCAGCAACAAATTTGCCAGACATCCTTGATCCAGCTTTAACAAGGCCTGGTAGATTCGACAGGCATGTAAGTTCTTTTCACATCTCTGGACGACAGTGGTGGTGTTTTGGATGGTATTTGCTGGATTTGTAGTTTTAAATTTTTTTCCTAATTCTGAAAATCTGCATATATTACTACCAAAGTTTCTGTTAGAAAGATTTGGTGGATGTCATGTCAATGCTTGTGTATCAGAACAATTAGTTGGGTTGTTACCAACTGCATCTATTTCAAATGTTCACTTCTATCTAGCAATACTTCTCATCTCAACCTTGATGCTTATCTGATGCACAACTTCTTTGAAATTCTTATTATTGCAAAAGAAAATTGATCCAGTATTGTGGATTACTCAGCCATTAACTCTCGAGAACACAAACTTTCGAGATTGTCATTGGACTGAAAGGTGTCTAGATGATTGATTTGGTTGAACTTCTAATATGTTTTCAATGTAGTTCATGGTGAACATTTTTAAAGACTCTGGACTCAGTTTTGTCTTTTAGGACTCATGTACGTCTTTTTGGATCTTTGATTGCAAATTCTTATTGTATTAAAAAATTTACTTGAGGTAATCTGCTAAATAATGTACCATTGAGTATTCTTTTAAGGTATATCTAGATTTATCGACACCCTGTAATCAAAATATAAGAAAAATTATTTAGGCTTTTGAGAACAGTAAAAGTTAACAAAATCCCCTTCCAGATTGTTGTTCCAAATCCTGATGTGCGGGGTCGTCAAGAGATATTGGAGCTCTATTTACAGGACAAGCCATTGGCTGATGATGTAGATGTCAAAGCAATTGCCCGTGGTACCCCAGGGTTCAATGGGGCAGGTGTGTTCTCATCCTTTCTAACAAAAGATTCCTTTCTTTCCAATCCCCCCCAGTGTTTTTTTCTTCTTTTCAAACCCTATAAGGCTGTCTTACCAAAGAGAGCATTTTTTCAAAGAAATTTATGAGATATATATATCTTGGAATCCAATACATCTACTTTTTCTATTTTGTTCTTTTTCATTTTATTCCCCAATAGATTTGGCGAACCTGGTAAACATAGCGGCCATTAAAGCTGCTGTTGAAGGTGCCGAGAAGTTAAATGCTGTGCAGTTGGAGTTTGCAAAAGACAGGATAATCATGGGTACAGAGCGGAAAACAATGTTTATATCAGAAGAATCAAAGAAGGTTTGTATTATCCATAAAGAAATTGAAGGTGGGGTATGATCCTGTAACTTGATTTACTGATGTTTCGCACCACAATCATGAGGATACAGGTTAAATCCTAGCTTACTTTTTTTTTTTTAAATCCAGGGTGTATTTTAGGTTAGACTGTAAGGAAGGTCTACGGTATGATGGCCTCGTTTCATGGACCTGTCATTGATATGTCCTACTCCTATCTAAGAGATTCCCTTAGCAAAAATTGATCCATTTTGACATTGGATCATTCTGAACTATCAGTTTTCTCTTGGACAGACAGAAAGATTATGGCGTATTGTCCAGAATATGGGTCATTTAGGATCATCCAATCAGGTCAATTTTTGGCTTAGGCATATTTCCCAGGTAGTACCCACCTAATGGTGGATCCCATCCCCCTACGTGCTTTATGTTTCTCGCTATATCATTAAATAACCATCTTACTGCCAATTCTGATGGCTACCTTAGGTCCAGTCTTTTCTCCTTTATGGTGAAAATATGGATGCTACATTGTACTTTCGCTCAAAAAGTATTTTCTCACATTCCATCTGATCTGGTTTTGCAGCATTGGAATATTGGAGATACTGAGTGTGTAGACACACATGAATGGGAACCATCCCCTAGGAATCTCCTAGGCCAAAATTAATCTGTTCAGAATCCTATATATCTGGTCTGGATGGTGAGAGAGAAATAAGGTCCAGAAAAAATTGTAGATATGATGGTTAGGATCATCCGGGCTTGCTTATTTTTTGCCCAAGTTATATCCTAGGTGGGACCATGAGATTGTGGTTCTCACCCCATTCATGTGCACTGTGCAAACTGTGCTATTGCGCCCTTGTGGTTTATCGTACAGTTACTTTAGGTTCCTCTTTTCAGAATCCAGCAAAGCATTGTTACATAAGCTAACATTGATATACATTTATCTTTCAGCTCACTGCATATCACGAGAGTGGCCATGCAATTGTTGCATTCAACACTGATGGTGCGCATCCTATTCACAAGGCAACTATAATGCCACGGGGGTCTGCCTTAGGGATGGTTACACAGCTCCCTTCAAATGATGAGACATCAATTAGCAAGAAGCAGTTATTAGCGCGTCTTGATGTTTGTATGGGGGGAAGAGTTGCAGAAGAGCTCATATTTGGTCAGGACTATATCACAACCGGAGCAAGTAGCGATCTTCATACAGCTACAGAGCTTGCCCAATATATGGTATTCCCCCAAAGTTCTGTCACAAATCTCCACTATTTTCGAGGAACTGCCTATAATGAACGGGGTTTATTTAATTTTTAAAGAAACTCAATTTCTTGCAAGAAATTTTTTCCTTTCTCATTGAACTGGTTAAATTATCGTGAAATTTTGATTGTTATTGGAAAATATTTATGTCTTTATTTTCTATTTTGTCTCTCTTTAACATTTCAGTGGCTTTCCTTGTAGAAAGTGAGAAGAATAGTTTTTTAGAACCTCCCAGGAATTTCTGTTGCCAATATTTCTAAGAACAAGTGGTGACTAGGTCGCAAGATTCATTTAAAGAATACTTCAGTATCAATCTCTTAACATACTATGGCCAACCTTTTCTATGCAAGGTATCAACTTGTGGGATGAGCGATACAATTGGACCTATTCATATTAAAGAGCGACCGGGTTCAGAAATGCAATCGCGAATTGATGCTGAAGTATGTTTTCTGGATCTAGAATTGTTTAGTTAGCCCTATGTATGTAGTTATGGTAATTGTTTATTATGGTCTTATTGTTTTGTGAGCCCTGTGCAGTTATGATAAACATGGTTTGAATTCTGCAGGTGGTGAAACTCCTAAGAGAAGCGTACGATCGTGTTAAAGCCCTACTAAAGAAGGTTCGTCTATGATACGTATTCCTTCATAGCTGATTATGAAAAGGAAAACAAAATCTAATGTCCCTTTAGATAGATTATTTGATAGATGGGAAGAATGGTCTACCAGGGCATATCCTGATCTTAAATGTTGACCGAATCAGGTGTTTTCTGGCTGCTCTCCCGTAATGGAGGTAGCTGAAATGAGTGCAGGGATGCCGAGAAGTTCGGTTTCTGGTAAATTTCATGTAGATGTGACAGCAATTTTGTTGAGATAGGTTCATCCTGGCCGATGGTGCTAGCTCATCTCGGTCTTGGACCACATACATAGCATACATTCATGGAGATAGCACCCCCTATTTGATGATCCCAACATAGGAGATCACCTATACCAAAACTCGATCCAGTTAGATACAAATCACTTTAGGACCGTTGCTCATGTTATGTTTGGCCGTCCAAATGAATGTGATTGATCATTGAAGCGGGTAATTTTATAGTGTAGGAGATTTCTTAGTTGGTGCCTACCCAATAGCAGATCCCACCCACATGGAGGTGCACAATGTGTATTCTTGCCAACTAGTAGGCTGACCCAGATATGCAGCTGATATACCTCATCTTTTCTTGCATCGACTACTTTTATGCGTGACCTTTTTAAGATCTATTGTTTGATTGAGCAACCTTTCTACTGAATCTAGTACATGGAAATCTTCATATTGTGAACAGTCACAAAGCTGGGATTTGGGAATAATTCAGCAAGGGTTAAGGGTCAAGTACGGAAGAATTAAAAAAATTTGGGAAAACTTAGGGAAAAAATTAATAATTATAAAAATTAGAATCGATGCTAATTAATATATTTAACAATTGTGTTAGATAATATACAAAAAAAATAACTATAATCAACAATAATAAGTTCATAACATCATTTTAACATCCAATTCATTCCATCGAGACATCAAAATTCATTAAAACATCAACTATCAAGATTAAAAATAAGACTATAATACGTGTATTAATAAAATCACTCATTCATTTTCGTCAATTACTCAAAAGCGGTATCATCATCAAAGTCATCAATAAATGCATAATCTTCATTCTCTAAAGATTCACTGGAAGTGGGTGTTCCATATTCAAGGTCATGATTCCCTTCAGCTTCAAGTACATTTGGGAACGACAAAAATTTTCTGAGACTATCCGTTTTTTACGTATTATTCGTTTTAAACGTGTTTTAAACTATAATATGCATTTTTTTTTAATTAAAAAAAAAAACAGGTTTTAAACACTATTTTCTACAGCAGGATATTAATGCGAGTTTTAAATGAGTTTTTTTCCTTTCAAAAAGATGCAGTTTTTTTGTGACTATGATTGTGAATACCAGCAGATGATGTATCAGTATGCTATAAGCCTATAACTGTAAAGAGTTTTACTATTTAGTTAATATCTTGTTAACCATTAAATCCCACAAGGTACACACTGCATCTCATCTTCAATTGTCAAGTCCTACCATCCATGTTGTTTCCGAGCTTATTTCAGCATGCATGTGACCTTGAAGCCTTAAATGAGTAATACTTATTTATATATGGCTAGTTTTCACTGGATCTTTGAAGACTATTATTGCTATTTCCTAACTCCAACAAAATCCAAAAGAATAAAAAGGAAGAAGAAGAAACAAAATTATGAAAGTAACTGGTAGGCTACGTAGAAACTGTGGGCCATTAGCTTCTTGCTGCCATGATAGAAGGTGGCTTTATCGGCACTGCTAGGTTTAAAACAGGGTCTGGTATAATGGTTGGATTCTGATCCCAGTAGTATTCAAGCTAACCCTCTGCATCTCCATCATCTGGTTTAGGTGGAGTTTAAGTTCCCTTGTGTATTTTTGCTACTTGGCAAATTGCAAAATTTATTCCTCACGTCTGGGTATCCTTAATGTTTGTATGGGAAGACCAAATTCTAGGCCTCACTAACTTACATCTTGACATCTTTTCAGCATGAGAAAGCATTACATGCACTGGCAAAAGCCCTGCTCGAGTACGAGACACTTAATGCAGAAGATGTCAAGCAAATTCTTCTTCCTTACCAAGAAGGCCAGCTCTCCGGGCAACAAGAAGAGGAGCTTGCATTGGCATAAAATCCAGGCCTTTGATATCTAATCTTCTCCAGCTGTAATGGGAGCAGTGTACAGTGTATCTGCAGAAATACAGGTAATTAATTTATAAAGGTCTACAATTTTTCCCCTATGTCTTCTCTTGTTACAAAATGTACTATAGATATTCTATTTTTAGCACCTCCTAACCATAGTTAGCAATTTTAGGGAGGGGAAAAATATGCTACGTTATATGTACTGGTATTATTTGGGTTTGGCATTGAAAAAAAGGATGAAAATTTTGGCCACTCTAAAGGGAGATGGCAAACAATCGGACGGAGATATTTTTGGGTATATATATAAGGTGACCTAAAACACTCTTTTTCAAGGCGTATTTTTTAAACACATAAAATTTTATATAGGAGATTATGTAAGGCGTATAATTCGGATAAGCGATAATGTGTATTAGTTGCATGTAATTAAAAATTGTATTTTTTTTCTTATGTTTGAAAATCCGTTGAATAGACGCATTTTTTTAAGTGATTTGGTCAATTCGTGTATTATATGCGTACTTTCTAACTATGCTCCTAACCCCATACACTCATGATCAAGTGTCATAACAAAAATAATGATGTGAACTTTATCCTATTCTTGGTGTATATAAAAGATTTTATCATTTGAGATAAGAAAAACCCTGTTATGGTAACTGTTGAGAATAAACTGTGTATAGTGGTTAAGGAAGATCCTGTCACTATATTTATCTAGCCAAATAGGATCAAGATCTCACTCAGAAAAGAAAGTTTATGGTACTCCCTCAAGTAACAAGAATGAAGTTTTCTGCACACTACACTGTATGGTTCATCAGTTCACTGATCTGGATTGTGCACTTCATGGGCCTCCCCTTGAATTGGATATAGGCAACCTAATTATCTAGCAGTTCATGAGCCAAAGCCAAACCCTCCAGTATGCCCCACACAAATTAAGATATTCAAGTCCAAGATGTAGTTCGGCTGGCATGCATATCATTTGTGACTTGAGAATCATCGTACCGGATATTCGATACTCGAAGAGTTGTATTATCTTGGAGCTTAGAGTTCCTTATTTTTTGGAATGGGCTCGAGCTACATGGCGATGATCCTGTTTTAAGTTATTCACTGTGAGACTTTCATATATCATCCTGTTTTAAGTTACTCGCACATACACTAGGTGGATTTGCTTGGTTTTTACTAACTACTGGCTAAAGCAACATCTATTAAGATTTAGTAAGAAAAAGGTGGCTTGACTGAGGAACGCAAGTACTTTGTTAGTAACTTAATACGAAATTTGTAGTGGATTACTCATTTATATGTAATTGCTTAAGACACCGTAAAGCTAGACAAATGTCTCATTGCAAAATTTTCCTATTAGGTCCCTAACCTGCGCAATTGTGTTGGACTATGTGAGAGAGGCAATTCCGGACAATACGCATGATGATGTAATAAAGCAGTGTTATGGAACTCTCTACCCGTCCCAGCTCACATCTGCCTATGAGTCCACATTCGAGGCTCTCTCAAATCCCTATCAACTTAAAAGAGTCCAACTGAATCATTTATAACCCCTAAAGCAGCACAAAGAAATCAAATCCCAATCCAACCAAAATCATGTCTCTTTTCCAATTTCTTACCAAAATCATATTTCTTTTCAAGTTCCTTAATGTTGTGTTTGGTCGTCTAGAAAATAGGTTGTGGAAAAGAAAATGAAGTTTTCTGTTATTTGGTTACAAAGAAAATTTTTGTGAAAAAAAAAGGAGAGAAAATTAGCCTTTAATTTTAAGCTTTGGATTTGGGGAGGAAACAAAGAGAAAATATTTAACTTCATGTCTTGTCTCGAAAAAATATTATTTATTTATTATTTTTTAATTATTATTCTTTCATTTTTTTCATTTTTTATTTTTAATTTTAAATTTATTTGTTACCAAATATTCTTAGCAACCAAACATGGTTTTCCAAAATACTTTTCTTTTCCTTTTTTTTTTCTTTTCTTTTCCATACTTTTTTTATTTTCTCAGCAACCAAACATAACATAAGAGTCCTTTTTTTGGTGCAACTTTTAAAGTCTAGAACTTTCATTACTTCATGCCTAATTTTACCTAATGTCTAGAACTATATTATTCCATAGAGTGCAAAAGTTTACAAATATGGAACTTTCAAGTTCCACTGAAAATTGCGGATTATTTAAGTTCTATATATGTTGAACTTCTAATTAAATTGAACCCGATAAATCTGAGATACCATTGCGTAAAAGAGTTAAAAACCATCACTCTTCTCCTCTCAAACTCGTGCCTCTTGTGTCAAAATATTAATGTTCCAGACTTTTAAAAGTTCTACCAAAAAAACAGAGTCTAAATGACAGTATTGCCAAGTTTTTTTTTTGTAAAATGAGTAGTGTATACTGTATAGATGCAATGAATCCTTGACTTAGTCGTGTAGATATATCAGATGGCCCACCATTCGGATTGGCTTCTGCAAGGAGTTTGCAATTCCCACAATGGGGGAGAGCTACTTCGAACCGCCCCAGAACATTTCACAAGTAACCAGTCAAAGCAGATACTGGTGTCACATTCTCTACGAGGCTTGAATTTTAAGCGACAGCGACTGTCATTCCCTTTCCCATCATACATCCAAATTATCGAACACGGCATCTTTCCTCCCCTTGTCATCCCAAAAAAATTAAAATTAATAAAGGGAGTAGTATTCTCATCCGTTTCACCCAAGGAGGGATTAAACAGTTAGGACTTAGGAGTGTCGAAGCTCCAGATAGAAACGGATTCAGAAATAATATAGACTGCCTTCCAAGAGGAAGAGTTTTTTTTTATTATTATTATTATTAAATATCAGTAAGCGAGGATGCAAGATAGAGAAATATATATCTACACGCACACACAAAAGAGTTCGCAATACCTTGGCGCATCTGGAACCCTAATCCAGGGCATAAGAGCCATTTGCAGTTATAACTATAAAAGAATTCCGTACAAAAGTATATGCAAAGATGGGGATAGAGTTGTTGTCTCTTACCTTTAACTATTCACCCTACATTAACTATTCACCCTAATAGAATAGTGCCAAGAAACTTAAAGAAATTAACCAGAGTAGTAATCCTGTATATATTAAAAAGAGGAAATGAATACATGACTTTAAATTAGCAAAACAATTTGAAAATTAATGATATAAATACTTAAATTGACTAGAGTCTGTTGAAACATGCAAGTTTTTACACTGATAATTAAGAGTTTAAATATGAACCGCAACTCCGCTTGGATAAGACAGTGGTTTGGGAAATAAAAGGTACAAATAGTATCGCAACTCCGTTTGTATAGCACTTTCAGGATCTCCAAAACTTATTTCCCTACATCTCCCTTCTAACATACAACAATATTGATAATAACAATAATAATAATAATAATGATAATACTGATAAATGTTAAAGTATACAAGCCTCTCTACCAAGCAGCACAGCTACCCCACAGGTTCACCCTCTTCTTTCCTATCTGCAACTAGAAGATGCAATTAGTCAACCACAACATCAAAACACCAACTCTTTCTAGCAGATATATTTACAACCATAGAGCAATAAATATCACCATGGCCAAAAACCCAGGATAATCACAGAGAAAGAGAACCCCTTTTTTTTTGTTTCCTTCTTTTCATTCATGGATAGGTTTTGGAAACTTGTAGTAGAGATGTGGTTCTTGAGCTACTAAAGACACCAGAAATCTCAGCATCATTAAAAGGGAAAAAGAGACACCAAAGCAAACAAAAGCAAAGGGAAGAGAAAATGAGTGTCTCCAGACAATGGAAGAAGAGCTACGACCAGTCTGTCTCCAAAGCTTCCAAGAACTTGAAAGCCTCGGAAGCTTCATCCATGGCGATCGGAGCCTCCCCACACTATTCCCCCAATCCCACCTACTCAAATTCGATCTATGGGTTCAGTCCGGTCCTGCACTGCCAGCCGCTCCGAGACATCGGCCAGTGATTTAAGGTTGCACTTGATCAGGGCCTTGATGAAGTAGCACGTCTCGTCCTTGGTGTTCCCATCAGGCACGTCCACTACAAACGACTCGATCACCAGTGTCCCAGGTCTCCCATCAATCACCTCTGAATGGAGGGAAATGATCGACGAGTAGTTCTGCAAAAATGAGGAGAAAAAAAGAAAAAGGGTTGGACTGGTTTTGGTTGATTGCATGGTTAGGGTATCACCAAAGATATTGCAATCAGAACAAGAATTAAATCTTCCCTTGTGAATAATCATATTAAATTACTATGGAAGAAACATATTTCAAGCTTAGGGTTTGGTGCTAGTGCGGGATCAAACCTATACAAAATGATGGTAGAGATTGGATGTTATGATCACTTAATTGGTCAGGATTGAGCCTAAGAATCTCCTAGTGGGACCAAGTAAACGGTGTTTCCCGACATTGCCATAAGTAGGCCTAAGATGAGGGAAAACTTCTTGTCATCCTCCATCCTGGTCCAATCACTACAGCACAAACACATCCCTAAGTTATAGAGAAGAAATGGTAAGTGTTTGACAAATTCCTCTAGGATCAAAGCTTAGAACAAAGAAAGCATAAAATCCTCCTTAGCAGACATAGTAATCAAATTAACAAGACACGTATAAGATAATGTTGTTGAAATTAAATACTAGCAAGTAGTTCAGCAACCAAAATTTTCAGGTTTGAGGACAATGTTGATGGATTTTCTACCATAGATCAAAGAAAAAAGATGGATTTCCACCCGTGCAGATGTTCTGGGGAAATGCAATTCAATATTTCGTGAATTTAGCCTATATTCTTAATTTATGAAATATAAAATGTATTCAGTTGATGTTTGCATGAATCTGACCAAACTTTCACAAAGTTCAGACTAGTCATGCTACTTGGATGGACTCACAAAGTAATGTCTCCAAACATGTAGGTTTTCCATCAATTAGATCAATCAGTTTCGCCAAAATAACAAGAACAGAGCACTTTTCAGTTAATGTACATCATAGGCACATAAAATTAACCAACTATTAATTTCAAAACAGTTATAGACTTTAAGAGGACAGAAGGGGAACAAGATTTGTGGTGCCGACTCCAAGTAATTGGGATAAGGCATTGATTATTATTATTATTATTATAAATCTCAGAAGAAATCTACCAACTCATAGTAATTATGCAAAAACTGAGAGCAAACACCAATGAATTTCAAGAAGTTACACCAATTTTTTTCTAAACCCCAAATAATTTTCTGTGCCATCATCTTAGAAATAGCTCTGCGATCAGCTGAATTTATTCTTAGCCAGATCCAGAAACTTTTCTTCACCCATGAAATCAAATTGGAGGAAAAGAACAGCAGGGCAAAATAATGAAAAAGAAGATAAAGAAAATTCAAACCTTTAGCCTGTGATCCCCACCAACAATCCTGATGCTGAGGATATGCTCCTCATCATCGAGAAATTCCAACCTTTCAGTGCTGGTCGTGGCTGGAAGCCCCGACTTAACATTCACTTCTCTGACACTCCCAATCTCAAGGTCCCCCTGCACAACGCACCTGCTAATAAAGGGCTTGTACTTCTGTGGTTGATCAAATCTCCTCACCAAAGACCAAACCTGAGCATGGCAAACACAATTGCGGAAGTTGAAAAACTAACAATTCAACTCGAAGCAAATGAAAAATCTTTAAAATTCTACTGGATCTTTGTAAACAATCAATAGAATAGAATTAAGTCATTTGAATTTCCAGAGAAGTTCATAGCATCAGAGTTCTCTAATTCTCCAAAACCAGGTCCATCCATGCAATGCAAAATCCTCCCGAAATTTACAGATACTATATACAGTTGCTTCATCAGACAAAAATCTATCATAACTGTCCTTTTATCTCCACAGATTTGTTTCCCCAAACATTTTTAATCAAAAAATCTCGCAAAGATTACATTAAGTAATACCTTCCACCTAATCTAAACAGTCCATCAAGAATCAAAATTTCTCACTGTTACATAATCTATAACACATTAAGCAAATTCAGAAGCTGATTAACCCAAGTTTTATACTTCTACTTCGATGAATGTATAGTAGTATCAGAAAAAGGAAAAATGGCCATAAAGAAATCAAAATGATTAATTTTGTTCCCGAAACAAACATCAGATTCATTAAAATCATCAGAAACGAAACAGAAACACTCCACATCCAGCTGAGCTACTTAGATCTGCACCAAAAAGATTGGTCAACCATCGAAAATCCTGAATAAATCCGATAAAATCATATATATAAAAAAACTAAACGCATCTGGACAGGAATCTTCCTTCCGAAACAAAATCAAACAAATTGACACAGAATCAATACAACAAATAAATATGTCAATATTCAAATCCACAGAAAGAGATCTTACGAGATGAACAGGAGCTTTGATGTGTTTGACGAGAGCCGAACTGCACTGATTCTCTCTGGTCTCGTGCCTGTGGTGTCTGCATATATACTCAGACTCCATGCCGCTGTATCCATTACTGTTCATGGTAAAAAATCCTCTTTTCTCTCTGCAACCATCAACGAAACCCTAAGAACACCTCTCCACCACCAGAAAACCGCTAAATCACTCAATAAACCGCTCTGAGTAGCGATTTTTTAACCAACTTTTGCTTCGCAGTCTCTCAGAAACCTCCAAATCCCACCGCCATCGCTAACTTCAATACCAAAACCTCTCTCTTCTCATCATCTCATCGCCTGAAATTAAAAAATGTATATTTTTATATTTTATTGGAAAAATATTCATAAAAATCAAAGCCTTTTTCTTTTGCAATTTTCATCCTCCTCTCGCCATTCCTGCATTGTATTACTATTATCCCAGAAGAATTTTGAGAAGACCCTCGTGTTTTTGAACTATTTACTGATGTGCCATGATTCTGTCAGTTAAGTTCTACTGATACTTTAAGGTGACTGAAATGTCCTCTAGTCAAAGCATTATTTACTTATCCAGTTCGATTTGAATGCCTTTGAAAGCTCAAGTGTGTAACTGTAATAAACAGCATTTCCGTCATTTTCTGATAAAAAGTGTTGGATATCAATTTTTCTCCTTTTTTTTTTTTTTTTTTAAAGAGAGAATTTCTCGTTTGCTTTTATTCTAGTTAATGGCTTAATGCGAGAAACAAGAAATATTATTTTGATATTGCGCGAGATCCCATATTAATGATCTCATACTTTATGAACCGTATGATCAGGCAAGCTATTGAATGACTTGGCAGTACAAATGGTGTGCCTTTTACGATCGATAGTCACATAAATGGATGGTTGGATCCAAATCTGCTATCATTAATTATAATCTATAACATAATGGACATTATGACTAGCTTTGGCACTACTTAAGTCTCCAAGAGGGAGAGTCGGGCCCTTTTGGTGAGAAGTTTTTTGTGCTTGTGTGAGTTGTATAGGATTATTAATCAGCCAAAAAAAAGTTAGTCTGATTATACTTTCCCTTTAATGTGGGTGTTTCTACCCAATTTGTCCCGCACCAGCTAATTATGCCTAATTTTGGCACTACTTAAGGCTCTATCATTTACCAAAAGTCAGGCCCTTTTGGTGAGGAGGGTTTGATTTAGTCTTCCTGTGAGCTATATGGACAAAAAAAATTAGTGCACGAGTTATGTAGATTTATTAATCAAGTAAAAAAACACAATGAAAATTTATTCTGAGACTTGAAATTTTCCAACGTACAGCACAAGCCTTCTTCTAACTTTAATTTATATAGTTAATTTTTTTAATATGTTTTTTATAAAAATCAATGTTAGATGGTTAAGCTTTAAGAGTCAATGAATCTTAACCATATGACGGAGACGTAACCGGACTCATTGTTATAACGTTGAGAATTTCAAATCTTATTTTCAACATAAGGAATCCTCTACAATTATGTTGCATCCGGTGGTGTCTAGACGGTTTTAGTCTAGCCAGGGCCAGACAAAATCCGATCCCTTGCCAATCTGATCATATCTCGCGATATATTGTCCAAAATTGGGAGAATGGAATAAAAAGCAAAACGACAAAGTTCCCAGTTCCCACCAAACGACCAGGGTAGTGTCGTAGTTTAAACTCAAAATGAGGGTAATCGTCTGAATATGCTCCAATTTATAAGTCTGGTCTACACGAGTAAGGCAGGGGATTGGCTGTTCTTTAACATAGAGATATGATTAATTTAAATAATAAAATATTATTTATTTCCTCTCTAATGTCTTCTCTGCTAACCATATTCCTTTCACGATACACTGCACCCACCCACCTTCGCTTCCTCTTTTCCCCGGAAAGCCAAAATTAAACTAATCCCAGATATTTTTATTTAATTAATCGCATATTACATTCACAGCAGATTGGCTGTCCACGTGTCTACTTTGCAGAGTTGACGATCGGCTCGGTTTTCTCGGCTCCGTCATCTTGCCACGTGTCCTTTTAATTCGCTACTCGCCAGTGGAGCGCACTAGTGCTCTTTCGGGTTTATTAATGTCCCGTTTTGCTTCTTGGATCTTCCGTGTCGGACGCGCCCGTCCGGTATTGAAAATCGTGTATGGCTTGACTCGGCGGGTTTCAGAAACTCGGTGACGGGTTTTTGGAAGGTTTGCTGCACGTGATGGATTGGAAGTAGCTGAGAGAGTAAGGATGGTGTACCAATTAAGGAGCCTAAAGTTGACTCAATTGATTATCCTGACCATTGATTTTTCAACTTATGGTTGAAATTGATGTTTAATGATTGGATGGTTACAATCATCTAATCAAGGTCAACTTCTCCGAGAAAAACTGAACAACAAATATCTGTGCTATATGTCATGCTGTATAATTGGGTAGTTGTAGTTTAAATTCTACCCTTTGGGTACCTTTTGTTTCCTCTTTTGGTAAGTAGAGTTAAGGTAAGATTTGGAATTCTCTAGCTCTATAACCAGACTCCAAGTAATGCCCACAGATTAACATGTGTTTCTTTTAATACCTCTTAATAAACAAACTTATTGATCAGGTGGTATAGTCGGGGAAACACTTTTTTCTTCGGTATTTTTTACCTTAGCTCCATGAATCAATATGCTACTATTGAAACATGGATCTTCTCATTTGGAAGACCTCCTATATGGTTACGGGCACAAAGAATGGTTTACACAAACCTAAATGACTTGAATAGTTTACACGGACCTCAAAGGGAGTTTAAATAAATAAGTTATTGATAAGACTTTAATGGCTTACAAGGACCAAAGATAGTTTAAATAAGTCATTCAATATTCTTAGTATAGAAGGAAACTTCATTCAAACAAAATCAAATATATTCTAATATTACCTAATCTAATTAATTCAAATTCATCAAGGTTGTCGTGTATCTCATTACATTTTATTACTGTACTCTATTCTCTAAAGGTCAAAGTTGTTAACTAGAGTTAAAAGAGTATTTCAAAAACTCATCGTCTTCTGTGCCGCAAAGCAAACAAGCGAAGCTACCACCTCTTGGAATATAGTGGTCTATGGGTACTCCCAAATCCTAACCTTTTATAACCAACCACTAAAGGTTAGGATTTGAGTTGGCTTATTAGCTCCATGAATCAATATGCTACTATTGAAACATGGATCTTCTCAATTGGAAGACCTCCTATATGGTTACGGGCACAAAGAATGGTTTACACAAACCTAAATGACTTGAATAGTTTACACGGACCTCAAAGGGAGTTTAAATAAATAAGTTATTGATAGACTTTAATGGCTTACAAGGACCAAAGATAGTTTAAATAAGTCATTCAATATTCTTATTATAGAAGGAAACTTCATTCAAACAAAATCAAATATATTCTAATATTACCTAATCTAATTAATTCAAATTCAAGGTTATCGTGTATCTCATTACATTTTATTACTGTACTCTATTCTCTAAAGGTCAAAGTTGTTAACCAGAGTTAAAAGAGTATTTCAAAAACTCATCGTCTTCTGTGCCGCAAAGCAAACAAGCGAAGCTACCACCTCTTGGAATATAGTCAGTCTATGGGTCCTCCCAAATCTACTCCCAAATCCTAACCGTTTATAACCAACCACTAAAGGTTAGGATATGAGTTTTATTTTGTTTTTTCTAATGCCACATCAGCTCAAATTTTAACCGTTTAACAACTAAGATAAACGGATAGGATTTGGGAGTACACCTTAGGAGAATCCCTAGACTAATTCCCTAGAATAACGCTAGGAACAAAAGGATAAACTCTTACCAGAAAAAGCTCACACACACTCCAGCAACCAAAGAGACGCTCAGGAAACACGAGCTAGATCCCGAAGAGAGAGAGCAGGTTGAGAGAGAACTCATGCCAGTCTACTAGTTAGCACTCCACCCGAGACAAAGAAGGGCTTTGGCTACCGGTAAACGGATCCGTCTTAGCTTGGGGGGACCTGGGTTTGATGACTAATTTTTCATCAAATGAAGATCAGGTCTGGACCGCGAACACGATTGCGGTGTATGAAGACTCTTCTTCAGGAAAAGAAATGATCATAGAAGAGTCACCGAAAGAAACAGAAATTCGTCCGGCTTCTCTAGAATTTGAAATAGGAGGTCAAGCAACAGTCGACGACCCTCTTGAAGTCAATCTTGGCACTGAACAAGACGCAAGACCAACATTCGTCAGTGCTTCCCTCTCCCAAGCAGAAAGAGATGAATATCTTTGTCTCCTAAAAGAGTACAAAGATGTCTTCGCCTGGAACTATACAAAGATGTCTGGCCACGGCCCTAACATTACAATCAATCGTCTCACAACTCGAGATGATGTTAGGCCAATCAAGCAGGCACAAAAAAGAACTCGCCAGAACTAATAGCTCAAATTGAAGCAGAAGTTGATAAACTCCTCAAAGTCGGGTTCATAAGAGAGATTCAGTACCATACTTGGCTTGCCAACATTGTTCCTGTAAAGAAGAACAGACACCATACTTGGCTTGCCAACATTGTTCCTGTAAAGAAGAACAGACAGATTCGAGTTTGCATAAACTTCCTAGATTTGAATGAAGTATGTCCCAAAGATGACTTTCATTTGCCTATAACAGAGATGATGATTGATGCAACAACTGGCTTTGAAGTCTTGTCCTTCATGGATGGTTATTCAGGGTACAACCAGATCAGAAAAGAAGGGAAGCCAATAGAAGAAGCAAAAGCATCAAAGGGAGTGTTAAAAGACGAAATATAAGAGGGTGTAGCTCCACTATCAGGACTATGCAACTATGCAAGTGTAGCTCCACTATCAGGACTATGCAACTATGCAACTGTGAGTGTGGCCTAATAGGGACTATGCAATTATGTGTGGCCTAATAGGATTAGTGTCAAGATAATGAGATTTAGGGCCTGAATGCAAGCGTAAAAGTTAGCCAGAGCTAGCACCAGAATGCAAGCGTAAAAGTTAGCCAGAGCTAGCACCAGAAAAACTAACGGAGTGACATCTCGAGCGACTGTGGAATCAGTTGAAGGGTCTTTGTGGAATGGTCGAGTAAGGAGGTTCTGAAGGATGGTCCCTCAAATGCTGGCCATTGCTGCACCGGAATGAGTGAGAAGGTAAGCGGTGATTGATGCCTTTGGTCGCAGAGAGAGATTGCTGACTTGATGTCATTAATCGATCATCAGGTAAGGAGGAAAAGGATAGAGGGCATTATGATCTTATAAGGTGTTTTTTTAACTTATGGTGTCTACTCATCATTTGTTGGGGTGTGCATAACACCACCCTTTCTCAATGGTGTCCGGATAAAACTCTAAGAGGACTGCTAGCCGAAACGGTGGTTTCAACTTCTTTTCTAAACTTTCACTATAGGTGGTACTAACACCTGTCATTGCTACCCCTTCAACAAATACCTAAATAAAATTCAGAGGAAGTTCTGGTCTGAACCAGTTCTAAGGGTGACAAGGAGAAATAACAACACATGCCAAACCCACAATAAGGGTTTGAAAGTTTGCATCTGGGGCTAGCATTTTTCAAATTTTAATAGTAGACCACCTAATCAGCAGGAAGTATAATAATCCCAAGCATCTAAAATCATGTAGGCATCAAGGTGATATGCGGACTATCTAATCCTTCATTATAAAATTGTATCAGGGGTGTGGGATCATTTCCATGCTCCCTTCAAATATTCTCGGTCAACAGACTGCTACAACTCTTAAGAACAAGGTTTTTAATGTCCAAAATTTTAATTCATTTCGGACTTGGAACCGAAACAGAAAGTTTCTGAAAAAAAAAAATTTATTTTAATTTTTTACTATTTTATTGATCCAAAATATGCCTCCTAAATATTCTGAAACTTTGCAAAATTTCAGAATTTTGTCGGAAATAAATAACTTTTTTTTCCATAGCCCACCCAACAATTCAATAATTCACACCTAGGATATTCTATAGAGAATATATACCGAGAGGAAGATATTAAAAACTAAATGATTACACAGTTAATCAGGCTGATTTGTTTTTTTAACCATTGATATTTCCTAGTTGGGGACCCAAGAATGGAACTAGCCACATCCCTATATGTTCATCATGTGTACAGCTGTGACATCTAAGAATATGATCCATAAACCTCTTGATCACGAAAACCTTAAAACTATCAGACCTAAAGGCATCTCAGCCATTGTGTAACAGTATTGATAAGGTAAGGTTGATAAACTTGGATGAGATAGGTATTACCTGGGCTATCTTGGATTGGTATAATCGTGGTCACATGACTTGCCTGAGTCATGGTAAACTTCATGCAAATAAGGTCACAACTTGGCACGAGCCAGTACGAGTCATTGGTTTCAATGGGTCAAGTTGCACCAATGAAACATAGATTTACTTCTCGATGGCTAGTGCACCATGTCAAGGTGTAAGACTTGGATCTGTTCATACAGAAAATATGTTCATTTCCATCTCATTTCCGAGGAAAAAAAATTACCTGGTTCTTGGTATTTTATACATGTGATTGTCCGAGATCCCTTTCACTAAGGCTTGGATATCTCACTGAGGCTTCGGTTCAGATAAACTTGGATGTTCCAAATATAACTGCACACACACAGGTTCACAGCTCATTGACTTGATAGGGGTTATTAAAGGAGGCTGTTGCCACTGCTTTGTGTCTGTAGGAATCCATAGCTCTGCATCTTTGCTTGTACTAGCTTTTGGAAGAGAACGAAAATAACCCGTTATCTCCCACCGGTAATCTGTTAAAAAGGAAAAACGTAAGGACCCACCACTACACTCCTAATACTAAGAAGAAAACCCAAAACATAGTTGCCAGGTCTAGAAGATCCCTTGAGCACTTGAGCGAACTTGCTAATTAAGTTATTAAAATATAGGTATATTTTCTCCCAGTTACACCAAAGATATGTACACACTGTAGTATCAAACTGAAAAATGAACCAAGTGGCAACGCCATATTGCTAATGTTTTAGAACTTACCCCTCGGGAGAACCTTAGTAAGGGGTTCAGACACCGAAAGCTTGATCAAGAATGATCTCAGTGAGAACTCTAGGTCAGCTTCTTCCACCTTTGATCCATAAGACTGGTTCACCCTGAGCTTGAAAATAAATCTCTCTGCCGGAATGTCTTCGTTGTTGAAGAAAATAACTGCTACCCTCTCCACTAATCCCTAGTTAAGAGACAAGATTTTGCTTTAGTACTAGTACATTATCTGTTACACGGGAATGGAAAGAATGCAGCACAGGTATGTCACGGGTACGAAAGTTGTACTGAAAGTTGAAACGTTAGAGACACTTATAACTCTCAACTCGAATCCGAGCGTAGGTACTTGAAGTAGTCAAACTATGTTCTGGACAATCATATTTCTCTCAGTTTGTACAGTAGTGCGAAGTAGTCAATCTATTTCGATGAAAGTAACAATGAAATATTAGCACAGAAAGTAAGAGGTCTCTACTAAAGATGTGGCCAGCAGTGTCTGACCAATGGGTTCCTGGATGATCTAACCCAAACTTTAAGCCACTCAATTGAACAGTCCATACTGATATCAATGAATGTTTGTAATGATCTGATCTGAAAAATTATGTTAAACAACCAGAAAAAGAGATAGCAATCGGTCTAACATAAGTTCTATGTATATCAGATTGTTGAAACCATTCATTTGGGTTTTCTTTTTCTTTTTTCACTTTTTTCAGGGAAGTAAATCTTCTCATTGCACCCATCACATGGTGCCATGGTGGATGTCATCCTTTAAATGAATGACTGTGGTTTACATAAAGGTACACTTATTGCCTCTTGAGATACAAGATGATCAGATCATTTTGACACCTGCAAGTGTAAATTCATTTGAGTTAATGTAAACCCATAATGATAACATTAGTGAAAAGCTTGTAGGGGATGATGTCCAACTTGTGATTTCAAAAAATAATAATAACAAGATATAGCAATAGGTGGCACTATCCTCACCTTGTACTTCTAAAGAAAGACTCAAGAGGGAGGTTAGAAACCCACTAAATTCGAGTACATTGTTAGTTTTATTTTTGTTAACTCTTGCAGTGGCTTTGATCGGACCACAGGGTACGTGTCCTTCTGAGAATCTAAACCTCTATTTAATGAGGTTAGATGGAAATAATGAAAGTTCCTTTTTATTCTGGAAAAAAGAAAAGAAAAAAGATACATTTGGGTCAATTATTCGCTTAACCTCCTGGGTGTACCCAGCAAACAACGGATCTCACTACCTTGAAAGTCGAACAACATAAGTCTAGGAAGGATTCCATCATATCTATGCATCAAACTGTTCATTTACAGACTACTAATGGTTTATAAGGTGTAAAAAAGAACAAAATTTTCTACTACTACAATCATAAGAGTTCTCTGGCATTTTCTGGATCATAAACTAAATTGACCCAATTGCTAGGGCATTCCAAATTTAAGAAATTGATTGATTCCCTGTCATTCCTATTTTTTTTTTTTTAAGGTAAACGCATAATCATAGAAGAGACTCATAAGAAAAGTAGGTCAACTTGAACTCACCTCTTAAGAAAATTTCTAGCAACTGCTAGAGCATTTTAATAGCCCCTCCAAATTAGATTTACAATTTTGGGCAAAACTGGGATGTTCCAAGTTTGGTTCCAGACTTCATTGCTAACTAGGGAAGTTGAAGGGCCTGGAGTATTATCCTGTATTCGCATGTCCTTTTCCAGGACATGATATGCCGATTACACAGAGAATATACCTAATTTGGAGAAGTGCCAAATAAGTAGATCCTGGGCACCCCATGTATTGAATGGGATCTTGGTAATGGCTTGGTTTTCAAGCTCGAAGAACCTACTTCTGAGCTCTTGGAGTTTCCAAGAGGACCTTTTGGAGATCAATGAGGGTGTTCACCATGGCGACCTCCTTTCCCACTCAGCCTGGTGAGAAAATCCTAAAATTTGGTAAACCAAGGATCCACGAAGATGACCAAATTAGGATTGAACGGCCATCACCCACTTGTCATCAAGTCCTTTATGAAGAACATCTCTCCCAGCCAAAATGCTCCTCCAACCCCACTATGGTTGGTATCCCACTTGTGCCTTCATAAAAGTACAATTTGGAAAGTATAAACCGCTCATCACATAGGCCTTGAAGGAGTTAGAGAATTTTAGGATACTCCAACTTTGTTTCGCCAATAAAGCCTTATAGAATAAGCCGATATCTCAAAAGCCTAAACCTCCCTCTTCTTTGGCTTTGCATAACATGCTCCAACTGAATTTTGTGTTCTCCCCACCAGAAATTTGTAGCCGTTTTCAAAGATTGTGAAGGGAGAAGGAAACAACTCATCACATAACTAGAAGAGCTTGAGCCACAACTTTTATGAGAATCCCTCGGCCCGCTTGAGTTAAGGCCTTTTTCTTCCACCTATGCATTCGTTTTAGAGTTCTTCTCTTGAGATTTGCAAAGAGAGTAGCGTTATTCCTACCCAAAGAAGACAAAAGCCCTAAGTACAAGTTTGTAGACTCAGAACATCTCATATGAAGGTTGTCTGCCAGTATTCTCCTAAATCTCCATGGGGTATTTGTATTTCGACTAAATAATAGACTGGATTTGGAGAAATTTATCATTTGCCCAAATATCTGACTATTATTAAGATTTGAAGCTTCGTTAAAGTCCGCCTTTAAGAAGATAAAGCTATCATCTCCAAACAACAAGTGAGTGATTTTAAGACATTGGCGAGCTAGTTTTATACCTGAGATTTTTCGATCTCTTTCAGCAGCTACCACATCTCTCTCAGCAGCTACCACCATGGCCATGGCAGATAAGGCTTCTGAACACAGAATAAAGGGGCAAGGAGAAGCGGATCCCCTTACTTAAGCCCTCCCCCCCAGGCCAAGCACGAATTAAACCCTTTGGTTCACCATTTAGCAGAATTGATATGAAACCAAAGAAATGCATTAGAGAATAAGCTGGATCCACCGCGTACAGAACCCCATCCTCTGCATCACTTTCTAAGAAAACACCACTCTATACGATTGTAAGCTTTTGACATATCCAACTTTGCATCCATAAAGAAGGGCTTCCCCTATGCCGATTCAAGAAATGAGACACCTCATGGTCAAGAAGCACATTATCTATAATTCATCTTCCTGAAATGAATGCAGATTGAGCTTCGTTTATCGAAGGACCTAGAACTAGCTTCAAACGATTTGCCAAGACTTTTGCTGCTACCTTATAACAAACGTTGCAGAGATTAATCGAACATTATTGATCAATAGATTCTGGGTCGCTGACCTTTAGAATTAAAGAAATAAAAATATGGTTCATCTAGTGAAGAATGAAGTCTCCGTTAAGAAAGATGAGAACTGCTCCATAAAGACGATCTCCCACTATATCCCAATTGTGATGATAGAAGATGGCAGACATACCATGATGCCCAGGAGCCTTTGTGGGACAAATTTGAAAACAAGCTTCCTTTACCTCTTCCAGTGTGAAGTCCCAAACCAATGCTCGATTGTCATGCTCTGAATCTAAGACTGAATGCCTACAAGATCATCGGCTGTTATTATCGGGTTACTGGTAGAGAAAATTCGATAGTGCCCCAGGCCCCCAAGACCTCACTCGCAATCTCATCTTGATCATGAGCCCAGGATTCGCCAAATTTCTTCAGGCTGAAAAACGCATTTTTACTTCTTCGATAAATAGTCGTCATGTGAATTTTTTTTGTATTTTTATTTTCCCAGCCACTGGGTGCGAGATTTTTGCTTCCACATAGTTTCTTCCTGATGATAAGTATCTTTTAGCTCCTCAAAAACAGTCTTTACTCTGTTAATGAGAATCCCACACGATCAGGGGAATCTTGGATGTCCTACAGTTGGGTCTTGAGATTTCTGATTTTCTCAGGGAGAAAACCAAAAGTGCTTCTATTCCACTGTTGGAGATCAAGTCTACATTGAGAAAGCTTTGAACAGAGGCTGATCATTGGGGATCCCGATTACATTATTTCCCAAACATTACTCACGACTTCCCAACATCCCTCATGCAATGCCCACATCGCTTGGAAAGGGAAAGGTTTTCTACCTGGCAAACAATTCTCCAACAATAAGAGAAGTGGGTGATGGTCGGCGCTAATTGCATCCAAGTGTAACACACAAGCAGCTGGGAAAAGGGTTCGCCATTCAGCATTGGTGAAAACCCTATCCAACCTGCGCTGAATGAAATGCCCATCAGCCCACCTATTATTCCATGTAAATTTGGGACCTTGGAATTCCAAATCCATCAGCATGGCCTTTGAAACCATCTCCACAAAAGGCCTGATTTGGAAATCCTCTTCAATTCTACCACCCTCTTTTTCTCCAAGAGCTAGGATATCATTGAAGTCCCCCGCACAAACCCAAGGATTGTTTATGTTTTCCCCCACCCTACCCATATCTTCCCCTAGGGTTTTACAATCCGCTGCGACAGGACGACCGTAAACAAGAGAAAGCAACCAACCAGGCTTATTGATGCGGATATCAAAGGCTTAGATCGCATTTTCAATGGAGATCCACCGTTGGATATTGTTCTTTGTGAAGATCTATATTTAGATCTCGATGTGAAGGGAGATCCGCCGTCAGATCAAGAACGGGAAGATTCAAGGGCTACAATTAATCCATAGGATGGCGTGACCTACCATAGATGGCCAGCCCTCTTATTAGTTATCTTAGTTTGTGTACTTTTGTTTTAGTTTATTAGTATTTAAGATTGTTTTTAGTATTGGTGTTTTAGTAATTATTTACAAATTGTAATAATGACATTTTAGTAATTAGTTAGAATTAGGGTTTATTCTTTTCTTATAAATACATTCTTTGGGAATTGAAAATTTAAAGAATTTTTAATGAGACTAATGAATGATAATCAAAGAATAGATTGTCTTCGAGCATTCTCCTGTGAATGGAATTAGTGTGATGTCATGAGAGTGATTCCCTAAAGCTCTAAGGTATGTTTTTCAGATTTTCTCAATCCATTCAATTCTTTGTGTTTGATTTTATGTTTTCTCATTGAAACCATAATTTACAAAACCATAGATTTCTTTCCCTATTGAAACAACCTAACCCTAGCCTTCCCTGCACAAACCCTCACTGCCGCAGACCCCTTCCTTCTGTCCCTACATAGCCAAAGCTCTCCCTACCCCTATTCGTGACTGTTACAGCCCTCCCTATCGACTGCCACACCGGTCTCCTGCAATTTCCCTTGCTGCCGCAGGTAGTCCCTGCTGTCCCAGCTATATTGCAGGCTGTTCCAGTCACCTCCAGCATTGACGCAAGTCTCCACCCCATTCTTGAATTGTCTCAACCATATCTTCCTTCCCCAAGCCTGTCTCTTGACTACCAAAGCCTTTTCCCCTAATCTCTTGGCAGTTGCAATCCCTAATCAGTTACAGACTGTACTAATGGTTTATAAGGTGTAGAAAATAATAAAATTTTCTACTATTATTATCACAAGAACTCTCTGACGTTTTCTGGATCATAAACTAAATTGATCCAATCGTTAGGGCATTCCAAATCTTTAAAAAATTGATTGATTCCCTATCATTCCTACTTTCATAGCCATAAATTAAATGAGGGAAAACAAAATACCAACCTTTTGGATAAAGGGAAGAAGTCCAGTGACTGCAGAATGGATGTAGTCTCTGAGCTGAGGGTGCCTGGCCCTCTGAACTACAACATTCATATAACGCCGCCTTTCGAATGCACCTGTAACAACAATGATCGAAATCAAAACCAACCTAAATCGAAATAGAATCCCAACTTGAATTTCAGTTGAAACAAATCAGAGATTTGCACCAGCAGGATAAACTCCCTTGAGGAAAACAATCGAATTAATGGCGACCTCGAGGAATTCGACAAGAATCTGAGCTGTATCACCTGCAATAGAGAGAATTTGAGCCACCTATTTCGAATTGGATCAAAGAAAAGAAATAAGAAATTAGAAGATCAAACCTTGCGGAGATTGATGATCTCTCCGGTCCATTATTTAGGTTTTCATCTCAAAATGGGTTTTCTCACTTGGCTCTGAGCCGCTGCGTGACATTTTGAATTGCCAGTATGAGTAATGACAAAAGAAAATCTAAGGTGTATGTAGGATACAAGAAAGGGAAAGTTTACCATTCTCGTCCGGTTTTTATAGTGCCTTAGGCTCTTAGACGAGATCGGATCACAACCAATTGGGATTAAACTATCCCAAAGTTCAATTGCATCTGACTCAACACGTGTCTTTTTTCTTTTCTTTTTTTTGATAGTCTTAAATCATTTAGCTATCTGGGGGTTAGGGGGTTAGAACTGAAGGGTGGGTGCTCAACCGGCCACACCAGGACTCGAACACGAGTCTCTCCTTCCCAAAGGGAGATACACTACCACCCGGACAAACCTAGGTGTGTAACACGTGTTCCCTTTAACCCTTATTAGTTAAGATTCACTAACCCTTAGGTTCAACCGTATAACCTTAGTTTAAAAATAAATATTATCTAAAGGCTTGCCCGTGTGTGATACTCGGTCATCTACAAGAGGAAATCCGTTCCAATGGTTTTGCATAAAACTATGCCCAGAGTTCAATTGCACCCAACTTGTGTCCCTTTTAACCCCTATTAACAGGCCAATCATGATTCAATTCAGGGAGAGTTCAATTGCACTCACAGGTCAACAGGTGTCCCCTTTAACTTTTATTAACCATGGTTAAGATTCACCAATCCTTAGTGTTCAATAATCTAACCTTAGTTTTTTTTTAATATATTAAACAAAATTATTAACCTTAAGATTTAAAAAATTTTAACCATAATCAAATATTTTTTAAATATAATTTTGAAAAAACTAAAGCGAGATTATTGAACATTAGGGGTTAAAGAATCTTAACCATGGTTAATAAAGGTTAAAGGGAACACTTGTTGACCTATGGGTGCAATTGAACTCTCCCTGAATTCAATCGCAATTGGCTGTGATTTGATCTCTATTACCGGTGATTAAGACTCACTAACCCTTGCTCGTAAAGTTTTGTAAAGAATGTTTCGACTTAAGGGGTATTTACATACCTTGCTTGTAAAATATGATTCATAGTGACTTGTAAAATATGATTTTAAAATAAGCTTTTCAAAAAGTATGCACATTTTAGTTTTGTAACGAAATATGATTTCGCACTCTGATTAAAATAAGTTTTGTTTCGCTTTGTTCCACTTTGAACTGTTTTGTTTCGCTTTATCATGCATGCTATCATTAAAGTAAGCTTTGTTTGGCTTTGTTCCATTTTGAATTGCTGGTGTAAGTAATGACAAAAAAAAATCTAAGGTGTATGTAGGATACAAGAAAGGGAAAGTTTACTATTTACGTGCGGTTTTTATAGTGCCTTAGGCTCTTAAACGAAATCGGATCACAACCAATTGTGATTAAACTATCCCAGAGTTCAATTGCACCCAACTCAACACATGTCCCTTTTAACCCCTATTAACAGTGGTTAAGATTCACTAACCCTTGGGTTCAACCGTATAACCTTAGTTTATAAAAAATATTATCTAAAGGCTTGCCCGAGTGTGATACTTAGTCATCTACTAAAGGAAATCCGTTGCCTATGGATTGCATAAAACTATCCTTGAGTTCAATCGCACCCAGCTCAACATGTGTCCTTTTAACCCCTATTAACAGTGGTTAGATAAACTAACCTTTGGGTTCAACCATATAACCTCGGTTTTAAAAATATATTATCTAAAGGCTTGCTTGAGTGTGATATTCGGTCATCTACTAGAAGAAATCCGTTGCCTATGGATTTGCACCAAACTGTATTTTTTTGGTAAAGTGAGTTAAACGTGAGAAACACCACCAAGGGAACATGCATTCACAGATGGTCCAGTGAACAAAAGAAACCAAACTGTAATTGAGAGCTAGCTGGGCCAATTGTTGGGCAACACCATTTCCATGAGTCAAAACCTCACCTACGAGTTATGAGACTTTGGCATCATGACTTAACTTTACAAATCATCCTGCAAGCATGATTCAAAATATCAATAACGATTAGTCCAAAATAGGATACGTATCGGCGTATCAATACCGTATAATTTAAGATACGCTAAAAAAAATTTGATACGCAAGGAAAAACGTAGATACCTTACATAAAACTTATTTTAATGTAAATATAAGTTAAAAATAAACTAAATGAATATCTCAAACTACATTTATAATCATACATATAAGAATTAAGTTGTTGCTATTGCCGATTATACGAGCTTTCACTATGAAAAAATTTATAAGTTAAAAAAGACATGAACGCTGATAAATATGTATGAAAATACAAATTATAATTATTTAGGGGTATGATTAATAGTCACCAAAAGGGACACGTGTCTAATCTTAGTTTTAAGAAACAAATATAAAAATAAATATAATAACAAATTAACTAGAGTTAAAAATTCTTAATCTTAATGTGTGATTAATAATTACTAAAATGGACACATGCAAGTGATTTGTAATTCACAACCATTCTTCTTGTTCTTTTTCTTAAAAGCAAAATGATATTCCATTAAAATTTCCGGATCTGACAAGAGTTTGAAGGAGCTTTGTATTCCAACAATCGTCGGCTTGAATTTTGGGGTACGGGAAAATCCTAATACTGCCATGGACACGAAGATGAAGGTTTTTTTTAAAAAACATTTAATTTAAACTTAATTTGTGTCAAGTAGTGAGGACGGAGAGACTCTTTGTTTGGAGCGATCAAGAGCTCAATCGTATGTGTCTATGGTTTCCAGGTACGCAGGTATAGACACGACAAAAGCTCATTTGTTTCTGGCCTTCCTTCCAAATACCCAACCCAACCTCAAATTACCCATCTGCGGCTCTTTTGTGTATTTTGAGTCCTAACACTATTATAAAATGCAAAGAATTGTCTCTGGCGAAGCCAGACATGGTTCGGGAGACATGGTATCGGGCTTCCCAAATAGGCAATATGTAGTGATAAAAAGAGAAGTCATTTCATTTTCTTCATATGATTTTGATTTCTCCCCACTTGATATTTGTTTTCTTTTTTCTCAGTACTATTTTATCTTCGTGTGAAAAAGTTAAAAATATAAGACAATTAAATGGGCCTTGGATTCTTTTTGGCAAAGCCAAAAAGACTTCTCTTGGGCAACCACAAAATAGGGGACATGTGGTTAAAGAGGTCATTTCATGAGCTCCGTGATTTTGACTTTTCCACCTATTATTTGACAAATGACAATAAAATGGTAAGATAAAGGAGAAGGGACATTAAGTGGGGAGAAGTCAAAATCATCAAGGAAAAATGAATTGATTTTTTCCCTTTTTATCGCCACATGTCCCCTGTTTTGTGGTTGCCTGATATCACATTTTTAACTTTGCCAAAGAGAACCTGAGGCCAATTAAATGACTTCTCCCACCACCTGTCACGTAATTTGTAGAAGCCAGAGACCATACTTTGTGGCATCCCAGAGACAATCCTTTGCCATTACAAAATAGTTTAAACGTATACGATGTCAAGTGTTTTTGAAATAACGAGCTACATAAGAAAGGAAAATATTCACCTCCTCGGTAGGTGACGCAGATAGGGGCATCTTAGATCTCCATTTTAATGCCATGTATCTCTTTTTAAACTCCCTTTAATTATGGTTAAGGTTCACTAACCCCTAGGGTTCACCCATCTACCCTTTGTTTAAAGAAAAATAAAATTAGAAAAATTAAACTTCAGGTTAGAAATTAATCACAGTCACGGCAGGGCAGCTTTGTGAGAGCAAGGAGCAATAGTTGGCTCCTCGCCCGTCGCACTAGTCATCTCGACCGTTTGATCTTCTATCCAACAAATAAAAATGAGATTAGTTTTCATCCGGAGCTCTGCTTCAGGTGATGAAGCCGAGCACCCTTTTTTTAATACTAAATCCATTGCACGTTTGTGAATACTGAAAGTTACATGAGTAATTTTGTAACACAAGTAATTACATGATTGGCATTGAGATAGTGTAAAAAGAGGAGCTCTCCTCTAGGGCTGTCAACGGATCGGATTCGGACCGGATCTGCCTAGATCCGAATCCGATCCGATTAAGAATCTGACTGATCCGAATCCGATCTGAGATCCGTCGGATCATGAAGTAACCGATCCGAATCCGATCTGATTATATATCGTCCAATCTGAATCCGATCCGATCCGAGTAAGCTTATTTTTTTTAAAAAAAATCTATTTTAATAATAAAAAATCTAATAATACCTTAATTAATACTAATTAATGTTAATTTTTTTAAAAATTAATATTTTATACATAAAAAATCTAAATAATATATTTAAAATAATTAAAAATTATTATTATTATCGGATCGGATCACCCTATATCCAGATCCGATCCGATTATAATCGGATTCCACCGATCCGATCCGAATCCGATCCGACGGATCACATATAGGGTCCAAAGTCCGGCTAATCGGATCGGATCCGGATCATGATCCGGTCCATTGACAGCCATACTCTCCTCCCCTCAACACGGTGAAGCAGAGCCCTTCTTTGTATTTAAAAATATCCGGAGAATAGTACATATGAAAATCAGCCCTCATAAGATACATCGTGATTTCGATGTAAAAGAGGCAAAAGTTTCACTCGTTGTGTTCGTACCCACTTCTCTTCACAAAGTCTTTACAAGTGCCATTGCCCATTAATGTTTCGGCCTTAAGAACTCCGCCAACAAACCCCAAGTCCTATGAGAGAGAGAGAGACTCTTGCACTCCTACGTACTAACGAGATTAATTGGGCGATTTTCAGGCCATCTCGATCGAGAGGACGATTGAGGTTTCTTCATTAACGAGATCTGGATTTGTAAACTGTAGTACACAGTACACTAACCATCTGAACCAAAACCATGGCATGCTCTAGCACTTCGATCACCACCCCGAAAAAAGACGTCTTCAAAGATCTTCTCCGGTCACATTCCGGCAAAGACCTCTGCAACCGAGCTGGTTTCCGGAGATCCCACTCTGATTCCCACATCCGTTACTCGCTAAACTGCATCCGTGAGGCCTCGACCGAGCCTAAACTAAAGAACATGAGCCGTTCCATCGGGATATTCCCGTTCCAATTGTCAAGTTCAATCCTCCCGACCTCCGTCCGGTCTATTCTTTTCGATCCAGAGACGAGTGAGGAAATGAGGTTGGTGGAAAATTCCGATGAAATCGATGACAGAGATAAGAGATCCAATTGGGTGGAGAGGCTCTTGGAGCTTCGAAGTCACTGGAGGAATCGGCAACAGAAAGAGATAATAGATGAAGATCATGAAGATGAAGAAGAAGGTGATTGTGAGGTTGATTACAATTCAGAAGACGATGATGTCAACGTCGATCCAGAATTGTTCTCGAGGTTGTTGGTTCGAGTCCCTTGGTCTGATATAAAGCTCTACTCCAAGCTCGCTTTTCTTTGCAACATGGCCTATGTTATTGCCGAGCTCAAGGTAATTCCTTTATTTCTTCTTTTAAGTTTTAACCATTTCCATTTCATATGGACCAAAATGGCCTTCCTTTTTCATATATTGTCTATGATGTAGGCCGAAGACTTTAGGAAATACTTCGGCCTCAGGTTCGTAACATCTTCCCTCGAGAAGAAAGCAGAGGTATCTGCGACGATCAAAGCGAAACTGGATCTTGACTCGACCCGAGTACCCATTGAGTCCAGTCCAGAGAAAGACATGGAGTCCGACCAGAAGCGGCTAACCCGGCCATCCGTTGCTTATGAGATAGCCGCGTCAGCCGCGTCTTACATACACTCTCGTGCAAAGGGACTATTATCCCTTGGCTCTGAACCCCATATGGAAGATGATCTTGATGTGGAGCTACGTCCACTCTCTCGGGTGCATAAGTCTGAGATGGCAGCTTATATGGCAGCGTCAACTATGACAGCCGTAGTTGCTGCTGAGGAAACGGCAAGGCTAGAGGCTGCGAGGGACCTTCGATCGCTGCATTCATCGCCCTGCGAATGGTTCATTTGCGACGATCCCAGCACTTATACTCGATACTTCGTCATTCAGGTATACCTTACTGCCTTCCTCTTATCCCTCATGTAGATCTTCTAGGCCAAATTCCTCATAGATTCTAGATAATTAAGGGAAGATGGTCTGGTAGGCAAAACTCGGTTTGGATTGCACTACATCCCTAAGATTCTGAATTTGAAATTGACAACAAAGAATTTCTCATATTCCAAGAGTGAATATAGTCTTAGATATCAAATTTCATTTAATTCTGAATTTAATAAAGCCCTGATCGAACAAAGGTTGCAAGCAAACCGAGGCTTGATCAATACTTAAAAGAGATTAATTTTCATGCGGAGCTCCCTTTTTACACTACATGGGGGCAAATGTGTAATACATGTAGTGTAAAAAGGGAGCTCCGCATGATGCAGAGCTCCGCTTTATATTTAAACTATAATTAAAATTAGAGATTAACTATGAATAGGAGCTCCGGTTGAACAGATAACCGGAGCAACCCAAAAAAATCCTTGGGCTGTGGTAGCTTGGTAATTACGAATATAAAGAAGGATTTTTTTATTTCAAATTTAGTTTCCTAAATACCTCTTCCAAGGCTTGGTTTTAGTTGATCCTGTTATTTGTTGAACCAGAGCTCTGATTTTAGTTAGTCTCCTAAAATTAAGAGATTATAAACTGGAGCTCCGGTTGAACAACAGTCAACCGGAGCAATCCAAAAAGTGCCTTTGAAAGGGGTAATTAAGGAAAAAAAATTAGTGTTAAGAAAGAGGGAAATGCTTTTGAGACCGCATAAGGGCCGAGACCTCGCGCACATGTGAGAAGTCTCGGCCCTAAGAAAAAGGCAAAAGATTACCTCTTGTGGCTGCCCGAGCTAAGCGCTCGGGCATCCACAAAACAAAGGGCACCTGGCGAGAATTTATGGGAGAAGTCATTTCATTGTCTCCCTTGATTTTGACTTCTCCCCATATGATATCTTTCCCCTTTAAAAACGCCACATGCCCATTGTTTTGTGGATGCCCGAGCGCTTAGCCCGGCAGCCACCAGAGGTAATCTTTTGCCTAAGAAAAATGCCCTTCTTTTGTCCATAAGTATTAAACTGTCACTTCCCAACATTTTTGTGGGGGGGGGGGGGGGGCTCCTATTGACTGTTCAACTAGAGATCCTGTTCATAGTTATTCTATAAAATTAATCTGAGGGGAAATCAGGATCACCTTTCGTGAAACTTGTTGGGAAATCCAAGATCACACGATCATGACCATGCTTCTTTTGCATGTGTTTTTTACACCTCGCATGTATATACAGTAGATTAAAACCAATTGTTAAATTCCCTTGTACACATCAAACGAATGACATCCTAATGGGATGTGAGTGCAGGGGTCGGATTCATTGGCATCTTGGCAAGCAAACCTATTCTTTGAACCCACCAAATTCGAGGTAAGCACAGCTCTTAATACTTCATTACTTGGGATGGAACTTTAAAAGGTTTGGAGATGGTTGATTGGTCTGGCACTGGTCATCATCTCTTCTACACAGTGAATTAGCAATCTTGAGAACTTGCCATATTCTATGTTGGTGTAGGAGACAGAGGTGCTGGTTCACAGAGGCATATATGAAGCTGCCAAGGGGATATACGAGCAATTCATGCCAGAAATTCTAAACCATCTGAACAAGTATGGAGATCGAGCCAAGTTTCAATTTACTGGTCATTCTCTTGGAGGTAGCCTTTCCCTTCTAGTCAACTTGATGCTGTTGGCTAGGGGAGTAGTCAAGTCCTCCACCCTACTGCCCATAGTCACCTTCGGATCACCGTTTGTATTCTGCGGGAGCCGTCGTATACTCGAGGAATTGGGGTTGGATGAGAACCACATTCACTGCGTGATGATGCACCGTGATATCGTCCCAAGAGCCTTCTCTTGCAACTATCCCAACCATGTGGCGCAAGTCCTCAAGCGCATAAATGGTGCCTTCCGATCTCACCCTTGCCTCAATAAAAATGTGACTATCTTCTTGATCACTGTCCTTATCTACATTGCCATTGATTGAGCTGCTTGGGCTCAAATTTTTGGCTAGCTATCTGACCTATTGGTGTGTTTTCTCAATCTTTCTCCTATGTGTTGGTGTTTCTGCAGAAATTGTTGTATTCTCCAATGGGTAAACTATTCATTCTTCAACCAGATGAGATGACATCTCCTCCTCACCCGTTGCTCCCTCCCGGGAGTGCCCTCTATGCCTTGGACAAGACCAGAAGTGGATCCCAAGTGGCGTTCGAAAGCACTCTAAAAACCTTCCTCAATTCTCCCCATCCATTGGAAACTCTGAGTGATCCCACAGCCTATGGCTCTGAGGGTACCATCCTCAGAGACCACGATTCGAGCAACTATTTAAAGGCGGTGAATGGGGTCTTACGGCAACACACAAAGCTGGTGGTTAAAAGATCAGGAAAACAAAGACTACACCAACTGTGGCCGCCTCTGGTGACTTCGCATTCTCCACACTCGTGGAGCTACGAAAGGAATTTGGAGAACCCCAGTCTCGTCTCTAAGGAAGTAGGGACTAGTGTCTGAAGCCCTTCTGTAAATTCTTCTCTATAAAGCCATTAGAAAATTTATCTTGAAACATTGACTTGGGGTTTGGATTTCATTTATTTCATGTATAATATGAGCCTCAACCTCTCTGTTACCTGTATCTCCCTATTCGTTATTCATCATCCATGGCACAGTTGCTGATTTTATAAAATGCACGTATAAAATTATTTATAATTGGCTCAGGATCCTCTCGAGTTCAACTCCAGAGAATCTCTCGAGTTGGAACCCCTACAGGTCGCCACGTGTCTCCTTTGACACCCCTTAACCATGGGTAAGGTTCACCCACCCCTAGGGTTCACTAACCCATCCTTGGTTTTTTTTTATTATTAATTATTATTTTTTAAATTAAAAAAACTGTTTTTAGAGTTTTTTAATATTACAAATATTTTTTTAATTTAAAAAATAATAATTAATAAATAAAAAAACCAAGGATGGGTTAGTGAACCCTAGGGGTGGGTGAACCTTACCCATGGTTAAGGGGTGTCAAAGGAGACACGTGGTGACCTCTAGGGGTTCCAACTCGAGAGATTCTCTCGAGTTGAACTCGAGAGAATCCTATGCCTTTATAATATTTTATTTTTGGAAAATGTCAGAAGTTGTTGTAAGTCGAGAAAATTGACTTAATACAAAAGTTACCTAAAAGATTGGATCACAGTCAATTACCAAGTGTTCAACGATATAACTTTAGGTATTTAGAAGAAAAAAATTATTTAACTCTGGTTAATAATTTTAAACCTTAGGCTCGTTTGGTTCAGATTAATATTAGTGGTTATATAGCCTATACTCGATAATGCCTGGATTTATGAGTAGGATTATGCGGAGATCATGACGGAACAAACGAATGAGCGTCGATTTTCTCTCTCCTCCTTTGTCATGGTCTCACTATCTTTTCCTCACTCTCACTTTAAAGGAAACAAAAATAAAGGGCAATTTCAAGAAAGAGGAACAAATTGAAGGTATGTTTTTTCTTCTTCTTCTTCCTCTGATTTCCTCCAATGATTGTAACCCTTTTCTTCTTCTCCTCTTTCTCCTCCTCCTTCTTCAATGATAGTTTTCGGATCTAACCCGAATTCAAGGGTTTTCAAATGCTGTCACTTGCTCTTTGAATTCAGGTTGACTGGTAAAAGGATGAAGATAGGATCACAGCTCGTCTTTGTTGATACGGGTGGGGGTTCCTCCTGTCAAAGTCCTCCGATGATCAAGTCAGTATATGTAGAAGATGAAATGCAAAATGCAAGCTTTGAAAGAGAGAGAATGAGTTAAGGACTTTGAAGGTTTCAAGTGTGATCTTCTCAATGAATTTATACGTAAGAATGGGTTGAGACAGTCGAGATTTAGTAGTCTGTTCCTTATGGGGGTCTTGGGTTTTTATAGGCTCAAGCTTTGATGCATCTTCATGCGTATCTATGCCCATGAATGGCCATGTAACTTACTTTATGATCATTACCAAATATGTCAAATAGATTTTCATGCATACGTGTCACACGTGTGAGCCTACTATTCTAAGGTCGGTCTTGAGTTGAAAGCAGTTTGAGATGATCAACATTAAATTTTAAGACAGTGCTTTTCACCTAACTTCAGAGTAAATAGATCGCCTCTTGATTATTTCATCTTACAAGTTGATTCCGTCCTCAATGTGAGCATGAGCACGTCCTTATCATGAGCACGATACCTGAAATTGTCCTGATAACGACAATATCTGACATCGTCCTGATAACGACGATAACTAACATCGTCTTGATGATGATGATATCTGATTAAAATTTACTAACTCATACGGTTAATTTTTTAAAATATTTTTTCTATATAAAAAAAAAAGTGTATGGACATTCTTAAATCAACCAAAATTTATCACATTATAACTCACTTAAGTTTGACATACTACCAATGTTTTAAAACCCTAATTGAACACTAACTCGGTCAAGAGGGTGGATTGGTCCAAACTGGTCGGACTGTGGGTCAATCCAGGTTGACCCAAGGACACTAAGTAATGTCTTGATATTAATATATTTTTTTTTCTATTAATAGTTGATTCAAGAGATATTTATTCATATCTAAGAAATCTTAAATGAGTATGTTGGCTATCAAATCGTAACCCTATTGGGAAGATAGGTCTCTTTTTTCCACTATCTAATGAAGATGGCACCTATGTTGATATTTGACATTTATGGTTTGAGAGAAATTGAAGAAATAATGAGATCTCTTTTCTATCTCCTTTGGAGAGGAAGTTCCTCTTGAAATTAATTGAGAAACCCTATTAAGGATCATTATAAAAATAGATAATTGTTCGAAATTTCTAAATCAAGCAAAAAACATATACAACCTCTTCAAATCAAATTTGTTTTTGGATAAACGTGGATATCATAAGCCTTAAAGACTCAGACTAGTCTCACGTGTTATATAGGGAATACTCCCACTCCATACAATCGATATTGAGGGGAGCCCAAAATCGACCTCAAGACCTCCGAGTTTATGGTTCGTCCTTCGGCCACTGCAAGGGTGGAGCCTAGAATTTTTCGTTGGGGGGGCCAAAATATATGTATAAAAAAACTAATTGATTTGAGGGTGGAATCTGGGTGTTCCCCAATAAAAAAAATTAGTGTAATCTTTTTTATTTTGAGAAATTTTTTTCCGGTAATGTCCTTGAGGTCCCCACATGTCCTTATTGATACCCCTTAACTGTCGTTAAGATTCACCTACTTATCCTTGTTTTTTTTTTTTAATTCAATTTTTTTTCAAACCCTACTTAAAATTCACTAACTTCTAAGGTTCAAAAATATTAATATCTTTTCTAAAAACCAAGAATAAGTAGGTGAACCCTAAGAGTGAGTGAATTTTAACCATAGTTAAGGGATGTCAATAGGGACATTTGGCAACCTAAAGGGCATAACCGGACTCCATTGGGGAGCCCACTATATATATGACAAAAATTGGGGGGGAGGTCACTATAAATATAAGACAAAAAAATTTTGGGAGGGGAGAAGGGGTAATACTCGAGCTGAATGAGCCGAGTAGTGGGGTGTTTGAACTCGGCTCACTAAGTTTTGCAATTGTTCGAACTCAGCTCGAGCTCGGTTCAAACATTAGAACTATGTTCGAACTCTGCATGTGAAAACATAAACGAGCTCGAGTTGAGCTTTGCTCATAATAGAATGCTTGGGCCGAGCTCGAGCTTTTACCGAGTCTAATTATATAAAATAATTATTATTAAATAAAAAAACTTAGAATTTTTTTTATAAAAAATGTCTTTTTAAAGTGCTATCTAGCTGAGCCGAGCCGAGCTGAACCGAGTGGGAAAGTGGCCAACTTATTTGCCTTCTCATCGAGCCAAGCCGAACCAAGAAGGGGAGTGGGTCAAGTGGCCAGCAGGCCCAACACGTTTGGTGTTTCTCTTGTTCTCAACAAGTACTTTATACCCTTCTTCTCTTAACCGATGTGGGACTATATTTGGTCCCACATCAGTTACATCACACATTTTGTTTGTTTCTTTGTTAACACATAACACAACACACTTAGGACCAGACGAGACACACTCACATGACCACACCACCATGACACACCCACATGCCCCCCCCACACACACACACACCCACCCACACAACCACAGTACCATTACCGATACACCCACCCACACACACATCACACTCACCCACACCCACATGATCACACCCCTATGTGATTTCTATATACTTAACTGATAAAATAAATATATAAATATATTTATTTTTTGTATTTAAATAAATTATATATGTATTGTAATCGAACCGAGCTTTTATCTAGCCGAGTAGAGATGTGTTCAAGCTCGGCTCGTTTACTAAACGAGCTTGAAAATGGTATTCAAGCTCGGCTCGTTTACTAAATAAATGAAAGATACTCGAGCTTTTAACGAGCCGAGCCCGAGTAATTCACGAACATTTTGTTCGATAACTACCCCTAGGGAGGACAAGTATACTAAAAATTTAAGGGCCCACTATTTCATACCACCAAAATAAGGAATTACAAAAATTTTGGGCCCCTGGCTTGGCCCCTGGGCCACTGGGCTACACCCATAGGGTTACCCTTCAAATCAATAGAAAAACATATTTTTCTCCTCACCTCACATTGACTTGAGTTATTTCTATCTCCAATCTCCTATCTTTCCTATATGTAGCATTTTTTTTTTCTAAGGTTTTGTTTTTAAATCCTTAATTTTATTTAATATATCGTGTTTTAGGATGAATAAGTCAAAAATTATCTTTTTCCTTAACCCGAACGGTTCAACAAAAATCGTCAAGTTCAAATGGATCACTCCGGTTTGGACGGTTTTAACTAGGTCACTCCGATTTTGAAATTCAACCCATTAGAGAGTCAACCCAATCCATTAAGGCTACTGTGTCCCGGGTTTGACCCGCCGGTCCGGTCCGAGTTTTAAAACAATGCATACTACCACCCCCAACCATTAATAAAAAAACAAACCATTAACCCAAAAAGTTCCATTCACTAGTCTATTGATAGTATCTCCCTTCATTAGCCCGATATTTATATTGAAATAACTCTTGGTATTAATTTATGTTTTAATGAACATTTTAAATGCCTAAATTATTGTTTTGCATTGAACAACATGAGCAGTTGAAATAATAATTTTTTTATATGTGTGAACCAAACAATATTATTTTATACATAATCGGTTATTATCAATATCAGCGCTTATTGATAGTGTCAAGCCAAACAAAATTACAACAATGAGAGGTTAGTGACATTGATGCTTATTCATATAAGTGCTTATCAACAAAATCATTTATGACAACAATCAGCCGAACCAATTACCTATTGGTTATTTGTAGGGGTGTAAACGAGCCGAGTGTTGCTCAAGTTTGGCTTGTGACATATATATGCTGGCTCAAGCTCGTCTCGGGTTCAATTCGAGTTCTTGAATGATAGCTTAAGCTCGGCTCATTGAAAGATAATCGAGTTGGAACCGGCTCCTGAGCTTGCACTATTATTTTAGGCACATTTACCCTAATTTTAACAAAAAAAATTAAAATCAAAATTATAAGTGTTAAACATGTACATCAAAAACTCCATTAAAAAATAAAAAACTTAAGAACTGAACATAGTTATTCTCGCAAAACATGACATAAAGAATCTATAATTTTTGAGAAGATGAATTTACCTTTGAAGTAGTATCTTATAAAAAATTATATAAAAGTTTATTTAACTTTTATGTGAACACTAATAATCGTATTATAAATAGTGCAGTGAAATTAATTAAACCGAGCTAAGCCGAGCCGAGCCGAGCGTTACTTGTGTTCGGCTTCATTAAACAGCTTGATTGAAAATCGAGCTCAATCATTTAGCTCGGCTCGGCCCAACGAGCTCAAACACCCGAAGACGAATCGAGCCGGCTCATGAGCTAGCTCGGCCCTTCGACAGCCCCGGTTACTTGGCGGGAAATGGTTTTTTTTGGGCACAAATTTGGCGGGAAGTTGATGAACCTGAAGTCGAACAATCGAAGGGGAAAAACCAAAAAACTCAGGCTAGGGTTTCAAAACGGAAGCTCCCATCCCTTGCCCCGACGAGTTCACTGCGGCTCCCGGTGCTTATCCCGCCGGCTCTCGTCTCTACTCTCACTGGTAAGTCTTCATCTCCTTCTTTCTTCCTCCATTTCCTTCTCTTTCTCCTTTTTCTTCTCTCATGTTTTGGAACCCCTATGGATTTTGAAGAAATAAATGCTTTTTCTGCTCGAATTTGCCCTTTTTTTTAGGGTTCTTTTTTCCTGAAAGTGTTTCTCTGTTTTCGTATGATCATCCTTGAAGGTAACGTTTGATTTTGGCAAAGGTCTTGCAGACTCCTTTTATATGACCACCACTACAACATAACGCAAAGAAAAAGCAATGATTTTTTTGGCTTTATTTGTTATTCATTGTTCCCACTTTAGCACCGATCCTATGGCATCTGCTTAACCTTGTTAATAATATATCTTAGTCATGGATACATCAATTAACGAAATCATCCCTTTCATAAATCAATTCCTTAACCTCACCAGGCAGTTTAATCTGGCGTACTTTAGCTTCAATTGCATCCAAAACTCCTTGCAGACCCTGCATATGCGAGACAGAATCCCAAGGTTATATTTAGATTATCATAATTCATTTTTATAGGAATGGCAAATGGTATTTTTCTACCGTTGGTTGTTGCATTATCAAATTGGTATTTTGTTGAAAGTTCTATACTTTAGACAATTTGTAGTGGGACTTGTAGCGAATGTATTCAAGCGAAAAGGGAATTGTCAATGGATGTTCATACTGTGGACTTGTAGCGTTATGCATGTATAATTGTATAGTGATGACAATGGATTCTCAGCCCAAACCTGCCCATTGACCACCGGGTTGTGTCGGGTCAACCCAACCCAAGTTGCACCTCTATACATAGGTTTTGACTTTATATCACTTGTAGCATTTGATTAGGAGGAAATTTTAAATCTATTCCTGTTTATTTTGGGTATGGACCAAATTACATCACTCTCTTTGATCCGTTTATCTAGTTAGATTTCTGTTTTTTTTTTTTTTCTGGTCTGCTGTTTTACTTACAAAGTGTTTTCTCATATCTGAAGTGATTCTTCGTTGATTGGGGTTGTTCTAGTACGAAAACATGACCAAAGAAAAAATTGAGGATGGAAGAGATGACATGTTAATTGATGGGGAACCTGAACAGAGGCAAGGGAATGCCATTCCTGAAGGATTTAACGCTAATTATCTCAAAGTTTACTATGGTAATGGTTTCTAAAATCCAGCTAGTGTTCTTGTCACTTTGCTTTCTTTAAGTATAAATTTGATTTGGTTTTTAATTGGTTTAGATATCTAATTTATCCATTTTGAGGTCTGTCAAAGGAAGTTTTCACTTCTTATTGTCTCTGATTATGACAAATATGGGTTCACCTATTTGTCCGTATGTCGATGTAGTTTTTCATACACTCGCATGTATAGGGAATTGCTTGTAGCTTTGCAAGAATGTTCCACTAATTTGTTTAGATGTTGGTTCCTGCTATCCATCTCTTATAATACAATCTCGACAAAAGGGTTTTTATTAAATTTTCAGCTAAATGGAATGTTTCTTTTAACAGGAAAGCTGTTTCCGCATGCTGATATCTTCAAGTGGATATCCTATGGAAATGGTATCCGTGTTTCTTGATGAACTCGTTCATTTAATTTATTAATCTTCCATTATTTCTCATTCTCTCTTTCTTGTTTTATCCTGTTTCTTGGTTTCTTACTTGTAGATGGGAAGCACCCTGCCTGTGATCAGTCCTACTTTGGTCGAAGAGAATTTTCCTTCACTCTGGACAATGATATTTACGTGCGGTTCCAGTCATTTAACAGTGCTGTCGAATTGGAAAACTCTATCAAAGAGAAATGCCCCTTTAAAATCGATATTGGGGCTGTGTACAGCGTAGATGTATGATTTATATACTTTCTTTTAGTTTCTCAAGCAACTTTTGGAGGCTCACAACTTTGAAAGTAATTTTCCCATTAGTAAAAGCTTCACTCTGACAATTTGGCTCAATGACTCAGACGAGTAATTAGTTTTATTTGTACCATTCATGGAATGTGAAAAACACACACCACACATTTAGAGAAATGTTTCTTTCAAAATATTTGCATCTGCGTGTGTGTAAATTTATTAGTAGTAATGTAACTTAATTCTTTTTATAAAGTTCTCCATGATTTGGTGTCATGATCTTATTTGAAATATATCGTAATTATTATAAATGATAACTATTTCTCTTCAATCATGTTAGTTTTTGCAATCTTTCTTTTACAGAGCATGCCATGACTTGGCCGGCTGACTGAGACATGGAAAATCTCAGAAGCTTTGATAACTCATGACATTTTAAGCGTACTGCTGTCATGAGTTATCATGCCGAGTTTTCCATTTATGTTGTCAAGTGAAGTATCAGTGTTTTCCATGATTTACCTACCCACTAACCTGTTTCTCTTTCTCAAATAATTTGTATTGCAGCCTGCTAAGAGGCATGCCTATGCACAAGCAGGAGATAACGTTTTTACTCCAGTGGAGAGGGAGCTCGTTTTTGATATAGTAAGCTAATTAGCTTCTTTACAACCGAGTAATTACAACACTTGAACTAAATATGATTGGTCGGTTCTTTAATGCGTCCCAAATTCATATTCTTTCACAGGATATGTCGGATTATGACGATGTTCGATATTGTTGCTCTGGAGCTGATGTTTGCTTGGACTGCTGGCCATTAATGACCATAGCTATTAAAGTGATTGATACTTCCCTCAGAGGTAAGAAATAGCATGTATGCTATACTTTGCTGTTCAGATAGTTTATTTCGAAAAGGTCAGCCAGGATTACGAAGCTGTAATAGGAATGGTTATTCAGTACTAATGCAACAAAGACATTACATGTTTAATATTGCTGCATCTGCAGGACATGCTTGGCATGCAACCCACCATTCAGTCCTTCCAATCTAGGAGATTTCTCATGCTAAATATTGTCTCAATTAGTTAAGCAAAATTGTCATTATTGTGCATAATTTCAAAATATGGCAGATGGTCTGGAAAGAAGTTTTCATTGGGTCAATTTATGGCTTAGGATGCCTTTTGGGTGTGAGTTGCGTGACTCCCCAACCTCCTGGGTGTGTGTCGTCATAGTAATAAGTTCTAAGATTTTTTCAAAAAGTCCTTAATAATACCTGACTTTTCGTAGAACGATAAAGTAAAAAAGTATTTGCGACTTTGGAAGAAAGCACAACTTTTTAAAAAAGTCACAAATTTTGCGAATTAAATATGAATTATTCACAACTTTTTGAAAAAGTCCCGAATAAATACCTAATATATGGAATACATTGATTTAATTAGTAATCTTATTTAATGTTTTTTTATATCTTGCCTAACATTTTCTCAATTTATTTTTGAAATTTCCAAAATTTGCTGATTTTTTTCCAAAAATTTTCCTAGAAGAATAATTTCTGAACCCCGACTTGGTAACTATGTGTTTCATGTCTTGCCACACTGTTGGTTCATCATGCCTATATCCTATTGTATGGGTTCTTCAGAGTTTTTCTTTTGAATAATTTCCACATCACTCAGAGATACATGTCAAACATGTGCTTTTGGCAGTTGGCACTCAATGACACACTAGTAGGACAAAACCTAGTTTTCAATTTTTTAATGCCAGTAGTAAAATACAAATTATGTACTTTTAGGACATTATTTATCTGAAAGTGGTACTACGTAATGACAATATAAACTAGATTCATAATTTCAGGATTGTTGTAACCTACACAAAAAAAGGATTGTGGAGTCCGACACTTTATTTCTCAGTCTAACATGAACTTTTTCTTTACTGATTCTTATATGGTTGATAGATTGGGCTTATAAATTATTATTTGAATACCTTTAATGCAGATGACTTTGGTTTTAATCACATTCTCTGGGTATATAGTGGTCGGCGTGGTGTTCATTGTTGGGTTTGTGATGGAAGAGCTAGAAGGTAATGGAGTGAATAATCTTGAACTGGAAGTTTACTTCCTATGGCTTTCTATCTTGATATTGAATTTTGAAAGTCTGATATATATATATTTTCATTCCTCTTCAGGTTGACCAATGAACAGAGGGCAGCAATTGTCGACTATTTCCGTGTATACAAGGTGGTATAGTACTGTTGAGTCCATGTGATTAGATGTATCGCAGATTAATCCATCCACTATCCGGTCTCATGGAAATTGATGCTGTTCTCTGTGTAGGGAAATGAAAATAGTCATAAGAAGGTTTCTTTAATGGGTCATGTTCTTCATCCTTTTCTCGCGTAAGTAATGATCTGTTCTATTTATTTTCCTTGTCTGGCTTCATTTTTTCATCTATTAAGTCATATTCAAGCTCTGCAGAAGATCATATACAGAAGTCCTGAGGGCATTCTTTGAAGAGAAATTGCTTTGTAGCCAAAAGATATTTGCAACTGAGGAGAGATTTGAGAAGATCCTAAAGATGATTCCCGATGATTGTATGTAGATTTTATTTGAATGAAGCACTTTTCTTTATTTTCTTTTTCTTTTTTCCCCACCTGTTAGGCAGCACTAGTTCTTTTGCTATATTCTGCAATTTTTAGTTATGAAAATTACAGAATTAACATCTATGCAGCTATTACCTCTGAGCTTTGGGGCAGGTGGCAGGAGAACCGGCGGTCCTCCATCTCCAAAGAAGACCTAAATGTTGTGCGATGGGAGCAACTAAAACATATGCTGCAGTCTGGAAAACAGAAGGTATGAAGCCACCTATGCAACACTGAATTCTATTTAAAAAATAACAAACTTTTCAATGTTCGACACGTGAGTCAAACACATAGAAGCATGTGTAATCGGAAAAGCTAGAATCTAAGGTACTCGTTAGTAGACCTTTAAGGCAATCTACCAACTGTACTGGTGGTGCACATGCACAGGGGCACCATTTTATGGATCTGGCTTAGGGAATCTGACCTCATTGAGGGGTTGTGAAACAAGTACTACCAAGACAAATATATATGCATATTCGGTAAGTATGCTTTCTGTTAGAAGGCTGAGGATAATGCTGCTCATAGGCCATAGGTCTAGAACTACGTGGCTTAAGTGGAGATGCACTTCTGGAATATGCTAGAATGCTTTGTGACCAACACGTATAGATAAGACTAAAAGGAAGATTTTACCAGTAGTGCTTCATGGAGTAAAACCTTGGAAATCAAGAAACATTATGCACATTAGAAACAAGTTTAGCTTGGATGAGGATGTTACTTAAGACAGATGAGTGGCAATAGTTGGAAAGACAATCAGAAATGACTTCCTCTACAGGAACCTAATAGTTTCCCAATAGGTTTTAAGTAAAGGAGAGTTGATTGGTGTTGTAAAATGGAGCTTGTTCTTTTTAGACATCTTTTTTTGATCCCCGTACCATGTTTCAGGTGCAAGGGCTTCGTAGGTGCGTTGAAGAGATTGTTTTTTCTTATACCTACCCCAGGCTTGATACGGAGGTTTGTGGATATTCTCTTTTTCTTTCCACATATTGCTGTCCTGAGGAGTATGTCCTCCAGAAGGTCCACTCAGTTGGATGGTCCTCGACATTTATATGGTGCAAATCCTGAAGACCGTCAAGAGTGTTTAACTAAGGAGTACACCCAGGACACTAACATAGCTCTTTTTCGTCAATTTTAGAATTTGCGAACATATTTCATACTTCAGATTCCATTTGCAGGTTTCTAAACACATGAACCATCTGCTAAAGGCACCATTCTGTGTACACCCAAAAACAGGTCAGTATCCGTAATATTTTGCAAAGCATGAAATTTGAATAGCCAAGGTCTGGAAACATAAAAAGCTTACGTGGGGTAAGCCATGAATTTGCTACAAATATCTATATTCAACATTAAATTAATATTCATTGATTGTAAATACGTATGGTATACCGTATACTGTTGGTTGTATCATTACCTCAAACGAAAAAAACCATGACCTGGTCAAGCTCTGTTGACTGGGGGTAATCGCCTACATCATGCAAAAACATAGGAAAACTAAGGCTAGTGTAACATTTGAAGTTGTGACTAGGTTGGGCCTTGGTCGGGCCACAAGAAGATTTTCCATGCTTCCTAGAGGAAATAGCATTTTATTCCACGAGGCCTTGGATCTTTGTTGTTCTCAAACATCTTTATACTTTTAAGCAGTCAGGTGCAGTCTGCTTCTCAATGTTATTAAACGATTTCTTGTCATCTTTGCCAGGCCGTGTTTGCGTTCCTATTGACCCTGACCAGTGTGAGGAATTTGATCCTACAACTGTACCGACTCTATCCAAGGTAAGTATTTATCAATAAGTAACTTAAAGTTTTATGGTTAGGTTCTTACAAGTCAATGGGAAGATCCAGTAAACCCAGTTAAGATTTTTGAGCCTCTTAATGTAAAGTGCAAATGTGGAATCCTGGATATGTAGAATTTCACCTATGGCAACTGTTTATAGTGCGTGATAAAGTCCACTAGTAACTCTCTTGGAAAAGGTATTTGCAGAATAACAGGATACTAATGTAGTATTATATTAATAACACTACATGCCTGTCCCATGCACATGGGGCACATTTGTGTGGATCTGGATGATGGATGGGCATTGGAAGATCTTTTATCTCAAAATGAACCCTGATACATATTCTTATTTTCTTTTACATCGTTGTGTTTTGACCTTACTGAAGCATTGCAATTGATCAGATGGTTAAGGTCATCCTCAAGAATTGATCTCCTAAGTGGAGCCCATTGATTGGTTGTCCAAATTGGTTAGCATATATTCTTTTTTTCAAGAAAGGCAATCCAATGGAGGTGGGGAGTTGGGCAAGATCCCTTTTATAAACAAAAAAGAACTATCACAATCACGAGTGGGACATAAGGCCTGAACTAAGATAAGAAAGGTATACAGATATCATATTGGCCTGAGTCATTAAGATGGAAATTACAATCTAAGGAAGAAAAAACAACCAATCAAGAAAACTAAGGCTTTCACATGCTTAGAACATAGTTGCAGTGAAGCTATGTACAAGGTGGGAAGCTCGTTTCCCAGACTTGCTTCCATCATGTCTCATTTAATGATAAAGGGGGCTATGTAGGAAGTGATTGGATGGACCCGAGTCTAAAGCTTAGGGTGTAGATCTTGAGCAAGTGTTGTTGGATTGAAATCTAAGATACCTAATTCTCCACAAATATATCATGTGAAATTTTTGAGCCCCGTCTTCTTGCTTTGGTGACTATGCTTAGAAGTTAGAACAACTTAGCCTGAAAACAGCTTGGGACTGAGAATTACAAGCTTCTTTAGCCAGTGAATCAACAATTTGATTGTGCTTTCTATACACATGATGATCAAGGGAGACGTGGATATCAGATTGGTGGTTCAAAATGTATTTCCAGCAGTACCATATAGACCATGGCGACTTTCTCCTTTCAAAGCCTGAATAAGAATCTTAAGAGGCACTTTCCATATTAATGTTACCAATGTCAAGATGCTGACACAGATACGATCCAGCATAGCTTGAGTTTTTGCTGCAGCATTGTCACAGTGACCATAGAATTTGAAGAACGCAGCAATAAACTCTCCTTTACTGTCTCTGGTAATGCTACCACTGCCTCCTAATCCATCAGTGTTGTGTTAAAAGAAACCATGCCGCAGTTTGCTACACCTCATAATGATAATAAATTAGAATTTTCAAGTGTATGATAGACTCAGTATTGTACTCTTGAAACTATGCTAGAGTACTGTGATTAATTCTACTTCAAACATCTATGACCTTATATTTACATGAGGTTTACATATGCTTATGGTATCATGTATATTTAATATCATCATATTGTGTCAATATAAATTCACTGGAGTTTTCTAGGTGTCTTTGAAACCTCATATGTGTCTGGTTCTGAACAATAAACTTCGCTTCCATTTGAAGTTCTATTAATCTGTCCTCTAACTCACCCCCATGAGGTAAATAACTGAAAGTTTAGCATGATACAAACCTGATAAATTTGTATTCATGAAAACATGAAGTCTGGTTTCGTAACTCAGATAATGATTGACCTTTAGTTGCTGGTAGCAGATTTGACTTAATTTAAGATGGTGTTCATGTTAAGAGGCAGTATTGAATACTAGTGCACAAATGAAAATTCTTGCTGGTGGAGTTATAATAATTTGATGTTTTGGACCTTCCTGCTTGTGTACATGTGGGCGATGGATGAGGAGGCATAAATGTTTATTTTGTGCTGCTATATGAAATATTGCATCTTGAAATTGTATGATGTCAATGTTCTGCTGCTTGTGAATTCCTAATAGATATTGTTAAAATCTGCAGCTGTTAGAAGAACTCAACATGGGAGGTTTGAGAGCAGATATTGATTATGGTATGTATGCTAACAGAAAACTAGTATATGCATTCCTTTTTATGTTTTCATATTTTTTGTGTTAATAAGCTTTTTTATTGTCTCACCAAATCTTTAGGCTTCCCTGTTGGAAGATCTTAATCTACATGTCAGTGTAGAAGAGATCTGTAGACCTTAGGACAGTCTACCAACCATCTTCCAAGGGACGGACTCACCATTCGATTAGGATTTCCTTATTAGGTATTAAGCGATCCTAAAATCTCCAGATGGGGTTGACAGGTCTGATTGGTAGGATCATCAAATTGATTGACCCATGTCTTAGAAAATCCGGTAGGTGGATCTTATAGAATGGTGGGTCCCATTCTTTGCTTGTCGATTGCATGTGCTGTTTTGCCCTTGGGAACACTGTAACATTCTAAAATGGGTACTTTAGATTTCCTCTTCAATGTACAGCACAGTCAATGCCCTTGTAGATGCATGAAGTTTTGCTTTTTAGATCACGGTAATACACTTTCTGATTTTCTACTTTAATGGCAGACTGGGATAAAACCTCACTGGGAAAGTCAGTCAGGTTTTTCAGGTCATCCTTCTTGCAGCCTCTATTAAAATCTTGCAAGGTCTTCCTCATCCACTTCCATTTTACTTTATCTTCAGTATTGGTTATTATTATCTTTCTGGAAACCTGGAATGCTTCTTTGATGCTTGAAAATTAGAACTGTCTTTTAGAAGTACTTTGGTATGTCACTGCTTAGACAATGATTAGAGAAAAAGCAATACAATTGTATTGAATTATGGTCTGTGAACACTGCAGGAGGAGATGGAAAGTTCATATAATGCAAAACTTCAACATTCAAAGAATTCAATAAGCTGGTAGTGCTTCCAATGTATATTTTTTTTATCAGAATTTTAGATACCCTCTCAGATTCCTATGTATTGCCCTGTACAACAAGGGAAAATTGGGTGGTTATTATGTTGATTATTCTTGTAATATGAAATTGTGTCTTAAGAAGAGTGCAACTAATTAATGTAATCATTCAGATGTCAGTTTAACATGTCTCTTGTGCAGAAAATAGATACAATGGGTCACTTGGTTGGTTTAAATGCCAAAACATTGTGATGAGTTGATTTTTGGGAAGATTTGAGCAGGTCAAATTTTGGTCCAATCAAATGGTGGGTTCCTACTTCCCATGGAAAGTTATGTATTTGCAGAGATTTCTTTCCTCAATACTGGGTAAATCTTTTAATGAGCCATGAAGCATTTGCTCATAGATGTGCCCATGCACTCGGTATGTGGTCTGTATTTGAGCTATATATGGGCTTTGAATGAGTTCACTCACCAACCCAACAACGAATGCCCATGCACTCGGTATGTGGTCCTTATTTGAGCTATATATGGGCTTTGAATGAGTTCACTCACCAACCCAACAACCAACAAAAAAAAGAAGCTAGCATATCAAGTGTAGAGTCGAAATGTCTGTAATCTGTCTTCCAGATCACATAAGTACAAGAGCTTTTGTTATCTGACTCATCGAATGTTTAAAATGAAGCCCTACCAAAACATTTTCATTAACACCAATACCAGGCTTACGATTCTACCTCCACATGCTCACACCATTGATACAGGGCATTAAATAATCAAACTCAGCATTTTAATGCTTCTAACACCATAGAACTGAAAATTTTTTCCCTGTTCAAATTCTAGCTCTGCAGTCTAGATGGAAAGGCTAAAGATCCTCCAGATGACTAGTAGGTTGAACTGATCAGTCATTTATGCTAGTATTTAAAGATTATAAAATTGCATGACAAGCATTTTCTTCTAAGAGGAAGACTCCTTGAATGACGGATAGTCAGAATGTAAGAGGAATTTGCCTCAATAAAAAGAAAGACAAATCTTGCATTTGATGCTTGACAAATTTTGCACTTGTAACTGAGAAATTCTAGTTTGGGTAAATAAATCTGACAAAGTTACTGCCAGGTAGGGTGCATGGCATTCTAGGAATCACCATCATAGGACAGTCTTTCCTGGCAGGGCTCACCATCTATCTAGAGCGCAGACCAGGGACGTTCTTGAGGCCCATCTTCCCAAGCACGAGTTTGGAAATGGCAGGAGGGTTGTCAAGCCCCATGCTCCGGCTGAATTCATTAGCAAGCTCCACAAGATGGCCCTTGTCCCGGGCCACATTCTTATTGGAATTGTAGTAGCCAAGCCATGCTTGGTAAGCTGCTTCTTTGTTCTTCATCTCTACATGGGACAGCGCCAGCTCCACCTGATCAGTTGGGCCAATGTACAAATTAGATCCTACTATTACTCATATACACAAACACACACACATATAAAATCAACTTCCATCACTCAACAATTACCTCTTGCATTCACTTCAAGGAGGTATGCAAACAGACTCAACTTTTCTAATGGTTTCCATGAGCGAGAAATTACTAAGGTATATTAGATACTGATATGCAATTTTTCTTCAGAAAACAGAACTCCAATCTATACTCACTTTCTTCCTTGTGTCAGACTCAACCGAAGGTACGGAAGCCTTTGTTATTGGCAAATCCTTGACACTAGATAAATAGAACTCCTCCCAAGGTGCCAGCAACAATATGCCTTGCCCTTCTTTACCTTTACGTCCAGTCCTACCAAGTCGATGTATATACTGTTCCCTGTCAGCTGGCATGCCCATCTGCAATTGCAACAAATGGTTTAGTGGACACAAACCTATTGCAGTGAAAGAAGAATAGCAACCATGCCAGATTCAATCTCTGTGAGCCGTGAGGGTTAAAGAACACTGCAGAAAGGCATAGAGGAAGCTCAAATCTATTTTAGATGTACTAACTAATCAAATGGAGGTATTGAGAGTTAGTAAGGGCAGGTAGGGTTCACTGAGGACAACGACCTCAGGACCTTTTACCTACTCCTTTTTCTTTTCCCAACCCAAGGGGTATAAAGCAAAAATTATTAGCTTCCCATATAAATTGTTTCGTTCTATTACATAATAAAACCCAATATTCCACTGCCGAAAATAGAATCTTTTAAGTTATGCAGATCTGGTATTTACCAAGTAATATAAGTAGCGCCAAAAGTCTACATTACAGAAACAAAATACCACAAGGCTAGTTTTTCAACTGATAAAAAAAAGCAGAGAATAGAATTTCAACCTGTATAACAAGGGTAACGTCTGGATAATCAACGCCACGTGCAGATACATCAGAAGTCACAAGGATAAGACCTTTTGATTTCCGGAATTCATCAGAAACTCTGGTTCTATAACTCTGTGTCTTTCTAGAATGGATCTCCCGAACATTCAAGTTCAGCTCAGAAAGAAGGCCAGCAACAAGTCTCGTGACCATTGCAGTTGTGCAGAATACAAGAACCTGCAATCTCTCAGCATAAACCAGGTGACAAATTACAAATGCTTGAACAAAGCATCACATTGACCAACAAATAAAAAAAAAATCAGAGATATTCAGAACAATACCATGATAATACTGCAAGAATTATCAGTTGAAAACAAGAACTACAGAAACCCCAATATACCGAATGACTCCTGAAGAATTAGGAACTTTAGGTTCAGGAGAAATATGGAAACTCCAAAAATATTTACCGTCTACAGACTCAAAACAACATTTTCCATTTTTACAAACTCCTACTTTTTTTTTAAAATTTTTTTTACCCAAGTCTTTTCCTATAAAGACCAACGAAAAACAAACTTCACAAAAACTCTCTTGGCAATAAATTCCAGAAATAATTATCAGGATATAACATACCTTATAGTCAACATCCTCTGAAATATGCTCTTTTAGAAGAACATATAGCAGTGAAAAATGATTTTCAAGCGGAGCAACTAGATGCATCTGTCTGACCTGAAACGATTCAACACTGAAATAGTTAAGATATCAATAAATCCCACAAAGTTATCAAGCGAAAAAAAAAAAAACAGAAGAAAGAAAGAAAGAAGTAGAGAATACAGTGAATATATGTGCCTACCTGTGAGTGTGTTTCCTCACCACCCTCTTCGACTGTGCTGATATATTCGTGGTCTCTTTTCAAAGCAATGTGACAGATTTGACGGACCTGCAAATCAAACAACATATTTTGGAGCTTTCTTTACAATGACAATTCATTAAGATGTGGTGCAGAAAGAAAGAAACCTCTTCTGAAACTGTGGCGGAAAATAGAAGGGTTTGTCGCTGTTTTGGAACAGCGGCAATGATCTTCTCAATATCTTTTCGAAATCCCATGTCCAATAAATGATCAGCTTCATCAAGGATGAGAACTTTTACACCCATCAGCCGAGTTGCAAATCCCGTTGTATTCTCAATATGGTCTCTAAGCCTTCCGGGTGTGGCAACAAGAATCTGCGGGTTTCACCCAAGTGAAAAATGAAAATATATAAAGTAAGATTTGAGTAACAACTTCAAGGGCTTTAAGCATCCTGGTTATAAGTTAGCACAAATGTAACAGTACCATGTGGCACATATAAAGAACCAGTATTTGTTGGGTCGTAACTCGTAACTGAGAGGCCTCTGAGGTAAAACAAAACTCAACCGAATGGATAGTCCAAAAATATGATCTATTGTTTTTTTTTTTTTTGGACCAATCCTCGCCCATAACTTTATGACTGCCCAATTGAATGTGATATATTGAATGGTTAGGATCATTTCACTCGGTTTAATATGCGGCTTACTTGATCTCTAAGGTGAGTCCAGTTAAGGGTGGGGAACCAATCCATTTGCATGTTACATTTCCTCTTAACAGGATAAGAAACTCACCTGGCAAGGGTTTGCTTGCATGCGTTTCTGTTCTAGAGGAAGTCTTGTGCCTCCTATTACAACTTGTACACCAATGGATGGATGATACTTCAACAGGGAATTAGCCTCTGCAGCTGCTTGGCTTGCAAGCTCACGTGTTGGGCATATGACAAGCACGTTGATTGGGGGTCTCTTTTGATCACGATCGATAGGAGATTTTATGATTACTTCAATTGATGGAAGCTGAAATTAAGAATTTCAATGATGAGTGTGGTGACGAACTCCGAGACATCTCTTACATGGGGTGCACCGAACCATGGCTTGTTGATTTAATACGCCAACATGCACCCACATAGACCAAAAAGGTGAAATGCTTTACCAAAAATGCTACAGTTTTTCCAGTGCCTGTCTTTGCTTTGGCCAGAACATCCTTGCCTATAAAACACAATTGATCACAATAAACACTGTCATCAATCTAAATATGGAAATGAGAGAAGCCTACTGATTCAATCAAATGAATAGAAGCATAAATGACAATAATGAAGAATGAAGTAAATTCCTTAGACACTAGTGATCAGTTCAACAAAATGGAGGTGATGGTTTTGAACCCATTATTTTATTTATTTTGTAGAGTAAAGAATACATAAATAGAAAGATAGGATGTACAAAAGGGGAGCAGGGGGGGTCACCAAGCAGGAGATATGTCACTGCAAAATCAAAAAAGTAAAAACAAGACAAAAAAATAGCACTATTAAATACATACAACTATCCCAAACCAAAATGCAAAAAAGCCCAACAGATCAAAGTTGCATAAATCCTGTCTAATAGAAACCCAAGTCATCAGTAACTTGGATATGACCAGCCAAGTTTTTCTTTTGGGTTGGACACATTGTTGAACAACCTTATGTTCCTTTCATCCCACACAATCTAACAAATAGCCAACCGGAGCATAATCCAAACCTCTCAAAGGGTCTTTCACACCCCGAATGTTCCAACTCAAGATGACGTCCAAGACTGAAAGCTTAAAAATGCAACAAACTCCCAAGGAGAGAAAGCAATTGATCCCAGATCCATCTAACTGGAGGACAGTGAAGCAACAAATGGTTCACAATTTGTAAGTGGTTAGACATGAGAATTTTGTCCAGAGAAGCTGTCTATAGGAAGAAAGAAAACTTTGAGGCAATCCCCGAATTTCACCCAACTCAGTTAAGGTACGGAGGGGCTGAAGCTGGTGAAAAGAGACTAGTAAAACGATTTTGTAAAGAAATAATTATTGTCCCAGGACCAAAGTCTACTATCTCTCACGAGAGAAATAGGAAATATCAAATACAGACGAGCAAGAATCTAGTCAGATCATCCACCTCCCAGTAAATTAACTCCTTCAGAGATTCAGGCTCCAAACCACTTCATTGGCCACCAACTAATAAGATACATCAAAGGTCTTAATCAACACTGCTTCTCCATATAAATCTTCAATAAAGATGCCGAAATTCAGAATTCCCTACATTAGTGTTTTCTCTAGCCAAACCAAACATATATGCAATGAACGCCGAGACATTCAATTATAAGCTACTGGTTTGAGAAATAGGCAGATTATAGTGATAATAATATAAAAAAGAAACATTTGTAAGTCTTAATGAAATCTCCAAGCACAGAAGACTTCCCATGTGTTGACAAATAAACTCGAAATACTAAACAGGTCTCTATAAATCTCCATCAAAAACCCTTAATTATTTTCTTGAACAGTTTTAACATTTTTCTCGAAAGTTATTAAGTAATTAACTATGTTTCAAGGAAATCAACCTTTGAGAATGATGGGGAGAGTGGCCTCCTGCACCATGGTCATCCTCTCATATCCAGCATCCTCTATTCCTTTTAATGACAAGGGAGAGATTGAACATTGATCAAACCTGCGGGCATCATCAAAATCAGATTTTTAGCTCACAATATAAGCAAGTGCAAAAGTAGAAGATTGAGAATTACGGCCATGGATTCAATGACTATATGGAAATATTTCAACTTTAATCATAGAACTAAGCATCCAATCTCTAAACTCTGAAGAGTTTTATGTATCATTTTTCTCTTCCCTACAAGAATATCCTAAGCTCAAAATATATTCAGGATGGAGCTCGGATTAGTGAGTTCCACGAGATAAATTTTTTGGGCCAAACATTGAATTAATAAGATGAACCCGACCATCCAATATAAACACTTCAATGGCCATTTGGCATATCTTCTCTGTCCGGCCAAAATGATGTGATTGTTTGTGTATTTAGGATCCATTTCGCGTCTGTTTTTTGCCCAATATATTCCTTCTTGTTACTGAGAAGACAAAACACTGTTTATTCATAAATAAATGAAAATACGAATAACATCACGTATGCTTCTCTCATTGTTGTTTCTATGCTGCATTTTAGATCCTTGCTGGAAATTAAGGAATCAAAGTATGATCCAAGCCAAAGTAGCATCAAATAACCAAAAAGACCATATGCATTATAACATATGAGACGATTAAGGATGACCTTCTACATTAATATTGTATTTACTTAAGCATCTAACTGGAAATGGTCAAAACATAAAGACATGCACTCTGCAAAAACAGAACAGTAAAGTTAGAACATTGGAGTACTTTGTTTTCTTTAGAATCTTAACAAGTAATATCCAGTTGAATATATAAGACAATAATCCCAGCGCGACTATTTCTGTTAAGCAGGTGAAAGGGGAGGACCATCCCTCTACTCCATAAAAAGTCCACTACAGTATTAATAGAAGTAGAATAAGCTTCATCCAATGCTTAAGTGTTGAAAAATCACCTAGTCTGACTTAGGTAAGAATCAGATTCTCCAATTGAACTTCCAGGTGTCGTCTGTGCGCTAATCTTTCTGGCCGATCCCGATAATGAACTCGCGCCCGTAAACAAATCCTCTTCCTCACCTTCTTCACTATCTTCCTCGCCGAGCAAATCTCCAAAATCACTTACAAAATTCTCATTTTCCTTATCCTTGACATTACCCGAGATCAGGAGAGATTGTTTTCCGGAACCCTTCCGCCCATTTAGTAAATTCCCACCCCCTCGACCCCGTCCACGACCTCTCGTCATTGGAGAAGATACTGCACCTCGAGAACCATGATCCATCCTTGTTGGATAAAATTTTTCACCATTGTTCTCCTTTGACTCTGTAGCAAACCGCCTATTTGAGACCAAATCAGACACGGAACCACTTGAATTCCTTGAAAAGGACCCACCTCCACTCCGAGAAATTCTCCTATTGGAAGCAGCAAAATCATCAGAATTACTGTCCCTCTGCCTATTCGAAGGCGCAAACCCGCCCCTTCCGCCTCTCTGGTTCTTCATAGAAGAAAATGAATCCTTACCACGACCACGACCACGTCCACTATCCCCAACCCTAACCCTAATCCTATCTCTATCATTCATTTCACTGTTCAAACCAATACGAAGAGAATTCTTCTTCATTTCACTGACCCAATCGCTAACCTCAGCTTCATCCTCGACAAGACTCTTTGATTTCCCACCTCTCCTGCCAAAACTCCCAGCCCCAAACTCTTCTCTCTCTGCACAGCGAACAGTCGAAAACCCCGAATTACGATTACTGCTAACCCCACCATTTCGAGAACGAAAAGAACTGCCCGATAGCCTCCTAACTCCAAATTCTTCACGTCCTAGTTTACTCGAAGACCCTTGGGATTTCATCTTAAATGGGAAAACTATACTGAAAAAGGAGATTCCCCGAGAAGATTGAAAGCTTGCTGCACCGAGATTCATGTGTGAAAATCTGCTGGCCGAGACAGAGGGGTTGAGGAAAAGCTCACTAGGCATAGTTAGATTCACCAAATGGGGAGAAACGATGAAGAAATCCGAACCCAACCCGTTTTGAATGAAAAAAAATCGTCGGGATTTTGTTGCAGCACCGACGGACGGGAAAGGTTCGGGATTTCAGAAAGAGAGAGGTGTGGAATATGGATTTGGGGTTTAGGAGGGTTTAAGCTGCTTGAACGGATAAGCTTTTTTGCGCTGTAAGGTTTAAAGGGACGAAGCTGGTGTTCGATGAGAATACGGAAAACTGCTATACGAAAGCTTCTCCCCCGTTGGATTAGATGGTCAAACTTGAATGGTCAATAATCCAGATGTTGATAATCCGTATCACCCATTCACCCGTGATGTGAGTAGGCTGCACAAAGCCCGATCGGCCCGTTTGTGCGGCTCGGCTCGAGATCTGCTTGAATTTTAGGCTCGATTGGGCCGAGCCTAAAAAAAAGCTTGAAAATTCGATCATGCCAAGCTCGGGCCAACCCCTGTTTGATTCAGTCTAACTCGATTGAGGCTTGGTTCACCCGAGCTCAACTCAAATATTATTAATATATATATATTATATTATTATTATTTTAAAAAGTATTTAAGCTGAGCTCAAGCCAAGCTAAGCCCGGCTTGAGCTTGAATCAATTCGGGCCGAGCCGAGCTTCGAGCCAGGCATTTGAATTCGGGCCGAGCTTTCAAGCTTGATTTCGAGACGAGCCAGGCTTGGCCAAGCTAGGAAAAGCTCGGCCTGAATACAACCCTAGATGTGAGAATTCATGGAAGTATGACTGTCAAAGTGTCAATCTAGTCCTTTGATTAGGGACCTAGCCCGCCTTTTTGAAGTCTGCAAAATTGAAGACTTTTTTTTTCTTGAGGTCCTAGGGCCGAAAGGCTTTCTTACTTGAGTGTCGAGCTTGGTAAGCGCCCAACTCGGCTTGACCTTCCACTCTCTATACTATACCATAAATAATATTATATAAAATATATTACATATTTAATATAATAAATTAAGACTTATAATAACTTAAGATGCTACGCCTTATTGTGTGTGTGTAATTTGCTTGAGCCAAGAAGATTTTTCAGTTGGTTTAAGTAAAATTGTTGATGAGGATATGATTGGTCACACTTTCATTTGCATGTAATTGTTCTTGCTTTTATTGGAGGTTGGGGGCATGCTTAATCTCTACTTTTCCATCCCAAAAAAAAAGAAAAAAGAGTCGGTCTATAGGTACTCTCAAATATACTCTATTTTCATAATTGTCTATAACTAACTAGAAATTTTTAGGATTTAGCTTGACTTATTTTGTTTTTTCTACTGTCATATCAACTTTAAAGTGACATTTGGTAATACTAAATTAATTAAGTAGAGTATATTTAAAAATTGAACTTATTTAGACTTTAGATTATTAAGTTAAATGTTAATTGAATGTCTAGATATTTATAAAATAGATATTTTACCTCTAAAGTAATAAAAAGACATGAACTACCTTTTTCTTAAGAGGTAAAATCTTTACTTTAAAAAGATCTAGACATCCCATTAACCTTTAACTTAACAATCTAAAGTTTAAATAAGCTCAAAGGGTCAGGGCAGGGCAAGGCATAGGTCATAACCTAACCTTGCCCTGACCCTTTGACAGCCCTACATGGAAGCAGATGCCAATTGGGTGCAATAGCTTATTAATGGGTATAGACACTGACAATTTAGCTCGAGGAGAGGTCTGTCAGGGCCTGTGAATCCAGTCAATGAGCCATTGAATTGGCTTCTCTATTGACATGCAATCGAATAGAAATTGACCATAAGTGTTCAAATATCCGAAACCATGTTTTAGACTTCAATAGGTAGTCTGGTCACGATAACGATAACGATAATATGAGAATTATTAAATCATTCTGGCCATGATAGAACTAGCAATCAATTGAATGGTAGAGAGAATGTACTGCATACAGCCACCTGGATCCATATGTATTTTGATGCAGCCCTCACATTTAAGATCAATTAAGTAGTTGATACTACACTGTAATTTAATTCTAGTAATTTTAGGGAATGAAGACCACTCCTAAAAATTAGGTTGTCCCAGGTCAAATTTATGTTGATTGGGGCAACCCATGGAAGTACCCGAGCATCACATGCAATTAAATTGAAAAAATGTGAAAGAAATGCTTGCCGCATTGGTTGTGTATGTGTTGTACACCACAGTTTTGATCCGGGATCAAGTCCCGTGAGGGTGTGATGGTTGAAATAGTCATCTGTTTAACTAACCTATAACATAAACTAACCATATTAATTGGGATTGCAGCCTAACCATATATTGCGAAAAGAAAAAAAAAGTTACTTATGTGGGTAATCCGAAAATGATAAAATTTAAATGAAAGAATACAAATATAATGACATGGGGACGTTCCTCCCCTACAATTAGGTGAATATCCACAAAATCTCTCTGCACTGAACTCTACCAAGAACTACTCAACAGTCTGGCAACTCTATCTTCATACAGTCGTCATAAATGCGACTTCGGCCATTTTGGGGTACTTGGCTAGGGAAGAAGAGAGATTCAGAACAAGTCCACTTTAAATGTAATGTCTTCTTTTATCTCTAATCTCAAAATTTTTATTATTCTCTCTCATTTTCTTTTATGGAGTAGGCATTTCTAGCCGCTTTTAATTGTACCTAAAATATCATTCCAAAATATAGCAACACTCTTTAAACCAATGGAACAAGAAACTGAATCTAGATGATTTTGGCTATCACCAAGCTAAACAGTATTTTCGCAAAATTTTGAAGTATTGATGTTCCATCGATGCTTGATTGGCAGAGTTAGTAGATCTTACAACACCTTGATACTGAGTGATAGTTTGTGTTTACAGTAAATTGACTCCAAATTCCTCTTCATTGTCGAGCTATGCATGCATTTTAGTGTATACTCTAATAACACATCTTATAGCCATAAAACATAGAAAAATTATACTCTTGCTTAACATAAAAAAAAGCTGCACCAGCTCAAGCTCCCATACAAACTTCCTAGATTTCTACAATATCCCTTTTAATATGAACCCAAAGACTGAATGTTTGTACCCAGAGAATAAAATGGGTAAAATACAATCAAAATCATCCCTACTGTTCCTAAGAGAGACTCAAAAGCATAGAAACAGTAAATAGGCAACACAGAGACTACTCCCAAGCATCTCTTCAAGCTACCACATGCATTTATCAGTACCTCAACACACATAAATATCATCACAAGACAGAAAGAAGAAGATTATTGTTAAGTAGCAAGAACTTCCCAAATCAACTCGGGATCGAAGGACGGCATCCTTGCAAGCGAGCAATCTTCAAACCCCAAGTCCTCAGTGACAATCGGACAGTTTGTAGAAAAAGAGGGAGGCGAATTATCGTCCTTTAAAACTCTGTCTTCAGAAACAGAAGGTGAAGACATTTCATTACACCACTTTTCAGATAACAGCAACGGCGACCGTGAATTTCCCTCTCTTACTTTCTCACTCCCATTACCATTACTATTACCACCCCCACAACTACTAATACTACTACAATTGCCACCCTTACTAGCCTTCCCTTTCCTCACCTTCTGGCAAATTGCCTGAATCTTGGCATCTACTGAATTTCTCAAGGCACTTAATCTTGCGCAATCCCCGAATCCTAATTTACTTACATCCCTTAGATTCGGGAAATTCAGGCGCGCGTACTCGCCGCGCAACTTATATGCAGCACGATCGTAAGCATAGGCGGCAACCTCGGCGGTATCATAAGTACCTAACCAAACTCTCATTCTATTTTGAGGGAGTCTAATCTCAGCTACCCATTTCCCCCAATGCCTTTGCCTCACACCTCTATAGAGCTTCTTCTTCCTACATTCACTTATACTTGTGTTCGTGTATACAGAATTTTGAACTGGGGTGGTTAATGTTGTATGACTAATGGCGACATTAGCCCTGCTTTCGTCCCTGAATTTTTGCAGTAGCTCTCTCTGATGGAAATAGACAGACGAGCCTAACGGCTCTAGTACATGACTGGTAATGGAATTTGATGGTGGGCAATGGGAGAAAATTGAATCTAAGGCGTTTGTGCCGCCTGTTAATATGAGTTCAGATAGTGAGGAACGGATGTCTATGCCACCGGAGAAAGAAAATGCGGCGCCAGTTTCTTGAGTTTTGGCCATGATTCTGGAAAGTTGTCTGGTGGGATTGGGAATACAGAGAGAATGAAGGATTGCAGGATGCAGGTAACAGGGAATAAAAAACTAGTCCCTTTTCCTATGCAAATGGGGAGAAGAAAGCGTAAATTTGATAAGATCAGGTGAAACTAGAGCAGGAAAAAAGACGGGAAATGGAATTAAAATATAAGGATAATACTAAAATCAGAGAACAGAACAAGGGGAAGAAATTAAGAAGCTAATGATCGCAAGAAATAAGTGGATCAATGAAGAAAGAGAGAAAATAGGAATTAAAAGATGGAGATTTCTGGCATAAAGGAATGAAGTGGGGAGTAGAATTAGAATCTGAAGAGAAACAGAGGGTCAGGAAAGAGAAGCACAGAATCCTGGAAGAGAAAAACGAAATGGGGGTTTATGAGAAAGAGGATATTTCTTGGAGAGGGGTCTGAAATTTCTTATCTACATCTGAGCTCGGTCTCCTCTTTAGTATATTTATAGCTACATGGACTTGCTTCTCTCACTGTTCAAGTGTTCACATTGTCTCCTTTTGAACTACACCTGATCAATCAAAAAAAAAAAAACTAAACCTGTAATTTCGATGGTTAGATATAAATTGTCGTTTTAAATTTTAATAACAGCGTTAGCATGTAACAAAAAAAAATGTAAAAATTAATAGCCGTTAGCGATATAACAGTTAATTATGGTACACAGTCTCTTTTTGTATAGATAAAAATGACGGTGAAATAAGGGCTGTTATTAACAGTTAATCCAGTTATGTACAGAAAGCTTTTCCCAACTCGGCAGGCATGTTCTATAAGAGAGCCTAACTATAGACAGATCTGATCACAGCCAATTGCGATTCATCTCAGGAGAGTTCAACTGCATGTGGCGCTTGACCATTGGTGTAGATTTTTTATTTTCCAGAAAAAAATTTCCCCTTTTTTTTCCTCCTCCAATAATTAAGTCACATATGCGATTTCTCGTGTGAAAAAAAAAAGTGGATGGAATGAAAAGAGGCCTTCCCAATTCCCATTATAAATTACCTCTCAATGAGATCTTTCCAAATGATTAAAATACCTTCAACATATGGCTAAACATTTTTTGGCAATTTATATTTTTGAAGTTAATTTTTTTTCCTTTTTGAAAAACATTTGTTTTTCGAATTAAAAGCCAAACAAAAAAGGATGATCAAATGGTAGGTGTGCACTCTCATCTATCTAGATTACTGAATTAGTGGGTCAAGTGGGGCGAGTGTTTGATTGTCTACGCTACTAATTCAAGTACTTTAAATAAAGAAGCTGGTGTATAAAATTTTAGTAGGGTTTATTTTATTCTTTCTTTTTCTTTTTTATGTGACACGGAATCATTTATTTACCATTAGTGGGTTAATAGTCAGGTTAATACTAGTTAATGGACTTCTGCTTGCTACATCACTGAGAGATATTTTTTTCCTCAAAACTTGATATCAGACTACCCCCCATGAGGGGGCATACCTTGCTATGTGAGCACAAGCAACAATTTCGTTAGGGCTTGTTAAGAATCATGAACATCTTTCTCAAAACTACATTTTTAGGAATGTAAGAATAGTCAAGGGAAATATACTAACACACCTAATGGCTAAATACAAAAAAAGAAAAAAAGGAATAGCTAACTTTGACCAAGTTAATACTCATTGGTACGTGCATTCACTTTTCAAGTACTAAATCTGGCTTCGAATCCCAAGTCTAGCATGCTACTTGTGGTCGATAAATAGGTATGCTTTGATAAGAGCAGTCAGTATAAATGCCTACTCGTTTTGCAAGAGCCCCCTCACGGAGGCACCAAAAAATATTCAAGTGAAAGAGAAGACTTGGATCTATTCTAGTTGGTGCTAGTGAGGAGACAACCAACAACACTGGTTTTAAAGGCGTCACACATCACTTTGCACGCTTATCAAGACTTGGCATGCAAACCAATGTCTTGAATGACATACAAATAAGTGTATGACGCCTTCAAATTGGATGCTCACAGTCTTTTCGCCAGCAACAACTAGAGAAGATCACATGTCAAAAGGAAAGAAATTGACGGGCATTCGTAGAGACCGGGAGAGATGGGTCATCAAAATTGGTTAGATTTTGGTTATGCCTTTTGACTTGGTCTGGTGAATCCTTTGGAGTCACTAGTAGAACTCTTTTCTTTCGCATGGATCTTCAAAAAGCTACTTTGCTATTTATTACATGGAGATGGATAAGTGTGGAACATATACTAACTAGTTGACCCGAAAGTTGAGATTACAAATTATTATATATATATTACTAATAAAGTATACTAAACTTTATGTGAACATAATTACTTTTTATCTTACTTTACAGTTTATAATTATTATAATTACAAACTTAATTATAATTAGAATCATAATTTTATTAGATAATTTAGTTAGACCTATCTAATTAGAGTTCTATTTAATATCTACTTATAAAATATAATTCTACTTAACATCTATCTCTATGCCCCATAAATTCTACCATAGTCCTACCAATAAGATCTGGAACGTCACCAAACGAGCCATGGCGCCGAACTATTTGGTGTATCAGTAAGAATGATCAACATAGGTAGAGGCAAAGGCCCGAGGGTCGTAAACCAGGTTTCATAGTGGAAGGTGCCACCTTGGAGACTCACTCCTATCCTTTATGATGCCGTCTATGATCTAACAGGCGGTTACTAGGTAAGCCGCTCCTTGGTTTTATTTTTCTGTTTAGTTCATGTTTTGTAGACTTGTGTTGATTGCAGAAGTTGATAGAGATATGAGTTTTCCTGTTAAGAATTTTTTTTAACTGCTTTTTGATGAATAAAAAAAAAGGGATAAACTTGAAGAGTTCAACAACAAAGAAATATAGCGGTTGGTGATGCAATGAGGATGCATCACCCTTGTCTCTAAGCACTTCGGTAAAATTTGAGAGTCTAGGCTTTGAAGATCATTTGCTTGCAATGGTCTTTGATAAGTCATGAATATCCATATCAATTGTGAAATGATTTTATTGTCATAGTAAGATCCCCGAAGGTTAAGGCAATGAGAAAAGTTAAGTCTTGACCATGGGTTAATGTGGGAGGCGTGGAGGCTCTAAGTAAAACACAATTTACATGCAATGAGAGTATGGTGACTTTTCTCAAAAGTTGAAACCTTCCCTTTCAGTGGAAGTCTGTGGAATTCACTCCTGCTAATTTCCCTTAAAAATCAAAATTTAGATTTTTATGAATTAAATGAACAACAAATTACATGTAATTTTTTTACAACTCTTAACTTTCACAAAAAAAAGAAGTCAAGTTAGACCAGAAATTTATCTAAACACAACGTAAATTCAATTGTATGACTTTCATCGAATATCTAATTTCTTAAATTGTAACTTTTTTTTGCACACAAAGTTACTTTGTAGAGAGAGAGAGAGAGAGAAAGATGGGGTCATCAAAGATGGTTAGATTTTGGTTGTGCATTTTGACTTGGTCTCGTTCCCTTGGGGTCAGTGGTAGATCTTTTTTCTTTCACATCTCTAAAAGGCTACTTTTCCTATTTATTACATCCAGATGGAAATGATCTTGGATTGTCTCTGTGAAGCCTTAAACCCATTGTCTTGGGCAACCATAGAATACGGGACAAGTGGAGGAGAAGTCAAAATCATGGGCCCATGACTTTGACTTCACCCCACTTGATATCTCTCTCCCTTACCTTAACACATGAGTCATGGGAGAAAATGAAATGACTTCTTTCATTTTATCACCACATGTCCCCTATTCTATGGTTGCCCCCATATGGTTTCTGGCTTCGCCGGAGACAATCTGAGGCCGTGTGAAACTGATAGTAACTCGAGTTGAGATTTACGGAAAAAAAAAAAAATGTATGTTGCCACGTGTCTCCTTATTAAAGGACAGATTTGCTGACCTTTATTACCCCTTATCTATGTAGTGAAGATCTTCATTATGTGGCTTTTGAGTTAAAGGATCCGCGGGGGGGGGCTTTTTGTAATTCCTTAGTGCACTAGTATGAGGGGAGGACAATGGCCCCCTCAAATTTTTGTAATTCCTTAGTGCACTAAGTATGAATAGTGGCCCCTAAGTTTTTTTTTTTTTTTAAATTAGTATACTTGGCCCCTCTGATTTTTTTGTCCTATTTAATATAATGCCCTCCGCCTCCCAATTTTTTTTGTCATATATATAGTGGCCCCCTCAATGGAGTCCCCTTATGCCCTTGAGGTTGCCACATGTCCCTATTGACACCCCTTAACTATGGTTAAAATTCACCAAATCTCAGGATTCACCTACTTATCTTTGGTTTTTAGAAAAACATATTTAAATAATTTTAACCTTAAGAGTTAGTGAATTTTAAACAGGGGTTCAAAAAGAAATTTGATATTTTTTTTAAAACCAAGGATAGGTAAGTGAATCTTAACCACAATTAAGGGGTATTAATAGGGACACATGGCGACCTCAAAGGCATTATCGGGAAAAAAATCTCAAAATAAAAAAACTAACTCAAAAAATTGCCCCCGAACCCCCCAAATTCCATACCTTCAAATCAAATTATTATTTTTATTTTGCCCCCTCCCCTCCCCTCCCCTCCCCTTAATGAAAACTTCCTGACTCCGCCCCTGACCATGGCTACTTTATGCATCTTAACACCTTGGCAGGCAACAATATTCTTCATTGATATGACCACAGGGGAACCATTTCCTCTGTGTTCTACACTGGTTAGGCGTGTTTGATGGCCAAAACCACTTGTCTTGTACGGACAACACAAGTGTAAGCAACTTTCTAAGTGATCTTGGCCTTTAAACACCCTGACCTGACCACAGTGTAGAACATAGGATATGGTTCTGACTAAAAGCTACCGGAAACATATCCTTTTGTGTTCTTTCCTAGGTTCTTCCTTGTGGTTTTGGGTGTTAGAAGGCTAGCATCAATTGGTTTGTAAAGATGCAACAGTTGTAACCACCTCGACGAGAAATCCTGACCTTCAAAACAGTTAGCCACTTGGAAGAACCCTGGGAAGAACACAGTGGATCTGTTTCCCCTACCTGATCCTCTCTACTCTATTTAATATTGCTCTCAATATATTTTTTTTCTTGGTCGCCTTAATTGGTCAACAAGCTTCAGGCTTGTATGGCCTGTACGATACTGAACCTGCATGAGTGATGAGTCCCAAGTATCGAACTTGGCATGTCAAGGATTGCCCACCACATTCTCTCGATGATGTGATACAATACCTGCTCATCTACATGCTCTTAAGTTTCAATAGGTAAGAATGTCCAAATCAAGCTTCAATATGCTTAATAAAACATTGCCAACGTGAGGTCATACTGTGCCTGATCATACAAATTGTGCATCAAGTGTAGCACTCAATAGGAATGGAGTCACGTACTACATGTATTACCTATCCCTATACTAAGACATATTTACCCGAGTTTCAATCTTGGTCTAGAGCGCGGTGGTCAATATATCGCACTAGTACACAATAATAGCAGTCTAATACTGCATTGACGGGTTATAGTTTCAGCCTAATTGCCTTGTAAGGAGGGGCGGAGCCACATGGGGCCATGGAGCTGAAGGCCCCCTTAAATAATGGAGAAAAACTATAATACTGTTAGGGGTGTAGCTTAGAGAGGGGCAGAGTTAGGGTGACGGGGACTTTAACCTCCCTAAATTTTGAGAAAAAAATATATTTCCTACAAATTGACACAAACAAATGTGATGATACATGAACTTAATCTTCCAAAAAAAAAAAAAAAAACAAATCAAAAGATTACACCCCGAACCTCCATTGTTAGCTCCCCTATAAGAGAATCCTGGCTCCACCCCTGCTTATAAGCACCCCAATGGGGCCATCAAAAGAATAGCCACTCTATCGGTTGTTAGGTGCATCACATTGTCATTCATAAGGCAAGCCAACTCCATTAAACTAAAGATTAAGTAGAGATGGGGATCTCTCTCTCTATCTATGATTGATGCTGGTAAGACCTTCTACTTGAGCTCATCAAATCAGAAAGCTAGGCATCACATCAAAAAAATAGGGACGAAGACTTTAGTTAACAAGAGGTGCATTAAAGACGGAAAAGTGGCTCAGAAAAGGCAATCACCAATAGACAAAGCACGTCCGAAAACCATCAAAGCTCAAAAAGCTATGGCGTTAGGCGTTAGCATGTGAAGAAAACCTAACCCTCTTCTCCAAAGTCAATCCTCGTCAGTACTCTCATGCTTTGCTGTCTCCTTTTATCCCTATGTTTTTTAAGTTACACCAGTCGCGCAGACATCGAGACTCGCAAGGTAAAAGGTACTCTCATACTTTGCTGTCTCCTTTTATCCCTATTTTTTTAAGTTACACCAGTCGCGCAGACATCGAGACTCGCAAGGTAAAAGGGTCTTCATATTTCTCTGTCACCTTGTTTTTTAATTTTGCTTCGGATTATCTCTTGCGGACGCATAAGATGGGCGCTGGGGGCATCCACAAACCATCCGATATGTGACGATAAAAAGGAAGGTCATATCAAGTGGGGAGAAATAAAAAACATGGAGAGAAAATGATTTGTGATGCCCGAGTGCCCACCTCAAGCGTTCGCCAGAGGTAATCAGATGTCTTTTTTTTTTTTGTTGCTAAATGTAGATATCCAGAACCTTGAAGACTTAGAATATCCCCACCCCATACAACCATTATTGAGAGGAGCCCAGGAATCGACATTAAGACCTCCGGGTTTACGGGCTACACCTCGGGGTTATTTCCTTGTTACCTAGATAATCAATAACTCCTTTGATTTTTTAATTTTTCTTAAATCTGTTGAAGGATAGCAATTTTATGAATCGTGTTACATCAACAGGGATTGGCCGTCTGGCCCACTCACAGAGCAGTTTTAACTGTCTTTTTAATCTTAGTTAATGAAATTCAACTCTTATAGTTAAATTTTTTAATATTTTTTTTAAAACCAAGGTTATAAAATTGAACCCTAAAGATTAGTGAATCTTAACTATAGTTAAGATTTGTTAAAAGGGACATGTGTGGACTCGTGGAGTGAGGACCGGACCAAATCCAATCCCACATCAATAGTAAGAGTTTGAAAAAATTTAAATACTACAATTAGGCTAGCACTATCTTTAATTTTGCGATAGTGCTGTGTCTACTTTTCTTCTTATTCAAGTTCTTTTTTTTAAATGAAAAGGACAAAATAAAAATGCTGTCATGTTTTTATTTTATTAATCAATAAAAGAAAAAAAATGAATGAGAAAAAAAAGTAGACATAGCATTCCCCTTACTTTTATTATACTAACTTTTATTCCAAATTTATCCAAAATAAACATGTAGTCGTGTACTAAGGGGTTGTTTGGCATTGTTCCTCGAGAATGATTTTTCTTATCCCGAGAACAGAAACAGACTAAACGCATTTGACAAGTCATTTTTAGAAAATGATTTTAAGAATCATCCTGCTTTAGGCATAATTTTTAAAGAACAAAAAAGTCGTTTTTCATAATCAATTCTAAAAAACACACTTATAACGAACGAGATAAGCATCAAAATTGACAAGATAGATGAGAGATAATAAAAATACTATTTTATGATACTTATATATGTGTTGATGATAACTATATTGAATGCTTATGTTTTTTTCTTTTCTTTTTCTCATCCTAACGTAATTTTGTTATTTATTTTCTTCATAATTGATTCTGACTTACAATTTGCATTTATAGTACAAAATTGAAAAATAAAAATCAAAACTTATAAGAATAAATTCTTTTTTAGAATGAGAGAATCATAAGAATTAATACCAAACGGCCCCTAAGGAAATCAGAAATCATCCCCACTAGGAGCAATTTTTTCTACTTTGGGTGGGAGGGAGAAGGGGAGATCTTATTTCTACATTCCATTGTCTCTTTCCTTATCTCTCAAAGGTCACTATGGAATTCACTTGAATTATAGGATTAGTTCTTAATAGGTTAGTAGTGAATTTGGAATTAATCCAAAAAAAAAAAATTTGAGACCATTTCAACACACGTACTCAACCATCATTTCAACCTAAAAAATAAATTTGCCTTTGTTACCTCATTCATTAGGGTGTATCCCGGGTTTAGTCCCACATAGGTTGAGAAGTAGACTTCGTAGGGGTGTATAAGGAGCCATCAACCATCCTTAGAGACAAGTCCTTTTGGAGTGGTTGTTTGGACTTACCCATATGGTACCTTAGTGGCTATCTTAGGTCTGACTGTGTGGGTTAGTTACATAATATCATTTCAACAAAAATAAAAACTAAAGAAGCAGGTATAAAAACTCTCATTTAGAGAGCTGTACAATTATCAAATCTCGTGGGCAGATCTAGGGTTCCAATCCGTGCGGGCGGAGATAGTATTCCCACGCTAGCATACCCTGGTTGCTGTATCCCTGAACCGCCTAGAACCGACATAAGATACCTATTGGCCACAAAGAAAAAGGAATTATAAGCAAACTTAAATCCATTTCAAGTATAACGCAATTTAATAGCAATTGCTGGGGTTATTTGGAGCTTGTAGATTGATTTTCCTTTTCAAAACTGTGATATTTTGGAAGTAACTGGCAAAGTCGCACCCACCAAATGGCCAGGCGGACCGACCTCTCGTGGTCCTGCTCCACTGTTTAGTGACACGACTGAGTCTCCAGTCTTCACTCACATGGGGATTCCGCATTTCACCCATTAAAACTACAACACGTGCTGTGGTGGTATTTGTTAATATATTACCAAAAAAGAGAATTGCGAAATATTGCCACTACTCATTCCGCTTTCACTAACCCAAACCTTATGTTTGGTTGCCGAGAAAATAAAAGAAAATTAAACAAAACACAAATAAGAATTGTATTAACAATGTGAATATTTTTTTTCTATGTTTTTACCTCTTTTCTCAGCTACCAAACAAAGCAAAAGGATTTGGGACACCTCGAGTTCCAAAAAAAAATGTTTCTTACTTACACCTTTCCATTGCTACAAGTGACCTTCTCACTTGGTATCAGTGGCACATTGTAATTTGTACCCCGTGGTCTGAGATTGATTCTTATGAGTTGGTACAGTCCTTGAAAAAGTTCATAATTTTGAGGGGTCAAAATATTAGGCTTTTACAACTCACCAATGACAAGATGTTAACACTATTAATCAAGGTTGTGGCCTAACCGTATTCAGGATTCAAAGAAAAAAAAAATCTTCTCAAGAGAAAAACAAAATGTCTTACATTAGATGGTTCGAATTCTTTGATGGATATGTTTTTTTTTTCTAAACTAAGTTTTGCTTGACAATTGAGTGATTTGGAATGATGGGGATGTGTGTAGCATTATTACTCAACCATTATATATTTTCCAACAAGAAAAGAAGAAGAAATTGAGAAAAGGATTTCCACTAAAAATGGAATTATCAATTCTCATCACGCATAACCGAAAGTCTCCACATTGTCATGATCTCGACATTTTTTTCTTGCCACTAAAATATGGTCATTCATGTAGGTGGGGAGGGAAAATAGAGAGCGATGAATGATGGTTAGGGATAGAATAGAATAACATAACAAGATTGTAATCCTGCTGAATTCGATTGCTAGAACAGATTTCAAACAGCTTAAACTTGCTTACACTACCCGAAACATGTGTACATGAATCAAATACTTCAAAAGATTACCCTAGCAAGAGCTCTCCAATAAAATGTATAGAGAGAGTTTTGCGATATCTCGAATTAATCATGTTGCAATCTTTTTCCATTAGCTAATCGAAGCACAAAGAAGTCAATCTTAGGGTTAGTGGGGAATGGAATTATGGAAGAATGCTCTAAACCCCTTTTATCACTTCAATGAGCTGTCTTTGAAGAAGTAGATTGCTTCCTCAGAGGGTATGTTGTGGACTAGGTCGATTTGACGACCCCATTACCCCTCTTAGACTAAAAACTGTCTTTCTAAAGACTTTTGAGACTCCAATTATTAAGCTCTACTTCAACCAAAAAAAAAAATTTATTAAGCTCTACATTGATTGCAAAACAACACCTTTTTAAATGTCTTTGGTTGTGAATAGGGATATTCTCTATTTGTATAGAGTTATCTACAATGTAGTGGGGGACGGTGGCTATCCATATATGCAAACCCCCAAATTGGGGTAAGTTGACTTGGAATATGTGGGGTCACGGAAGTGTCTGTGATGGGATGGGATTTCGTTTGGCCATCGGCAGACGATTTTCATCTGGCTCCCGTCCGACGGGTCAACAAGTTTGAGACCCCTTAATTGTGGTTAAGGTTCACTAGCTCTTAGGGTTCAACCATGCAACGTTGGTTTTTAGAATAAAAAAAATACTAATTATTTTTTAACAAGAGTTAAAAAATATTTAACCAATGGTAAAAGGGCAGTTTAAGGGATTTCTTGAGTGGCAGGCGGTTTTGGTCTGGCGAGGACCAGACCAAATCCGATCCCGTCTGTGAGTCATAGCTGGAGAAAGGTGTCAAGAGCACTTTTATTAAATAAAAAAAGTCAATGTTCTTGCTCCAGGTAATTTGGTAGTGTTAGGGATTCGTTTTTATAGTCTACTCGCACATTTATTTCCAAAAACTCATTAAAAATTTAAACTTTATTTTTAGATGAGATGCCTTCTTATCTTTCTCTTTTTCTATAACAAGTAAATACCCTATCAAACCGTCTAAAACCTGAAAATGTCTACATGTAATAAGCATAGAGACAAATAGACCCGAAGTGTAGAGATTCCAAACTCCAGCTTACTACTGTTATTTAGTTACTATCATTCGCTTACCTTTGAGTACAATCAGATTATACCTCTCCCTCATCAGGGGTGTCTAGGGAATACGAGTGCCCATAGTCCAGGCAGGCCTAGGCTCCAAACCTTTGGCAGATTTAAGATGGGCTCAAAACCCACATAATTCGAAATAACACGGCCATAAGAGGCCCAAGGTTGAATTTGCAATAGTTCAAACTACAAATTTGTTTACACATCAATTTCAGTTGGGCATAGAGTGGCGCTCTTGCAAGTTGCAAGTCTTCACCCATTGGGAAGGCCACACCCCTATTATTTGCTTATCGCTATTGCATAACCTTAGGTGAGGATGCTCCGAAGGAGGAAGCGTCAACTATAACAAGCAAGTAGTAGGGAATCAGTCGATAACAAGTCGTTCTCTTGAGTTTGATATAGAACTAAACTAGCCAGCTGAAAAGCAACTGACAAGTAAGGATATGACTATATTCTGGCAGTATCATTCTTGAGTTTTAAATACATAGAGGAGCTCTGCGGAAAAGTGGAGCTCCCTTTTTAGTGTAAAAGTGTGGCAGTCTTGTAATTATAGAGAGTATTTTGCAAAACTGTCCTTATTGCTCTCGGTAATAACATAGTGTCACATTTTACACTAAAAATGGGAGCTTCGCTTTTCCACCGTGCAGAGTTTCGCCTCAAAATTAAACTCATCATTCTTATATACTGTAAGGAGTTCCTTTTCTTTTTCCTGTTTATAGTTAAATAGCATTTTCGTTATCCCAATCATTATAGTAGGTTAGGTTTATTCGAAGGGGATGGGAACCGACATCATAGGTCTAAAATATTCCTACTCTAATGAATCACCTTGATAAGTATAACCACCAAATCTATATATTTTTTTATAAAAAAAAATTGTTTTAAAGCAAAGTTTCAATCTTTATATATCCATCTTTACTGTAGGTAGGAATCATTGAGTAGTGGGTCTCATCCTCCTGGGCGTTTCCCATGTATACAGCATGCATTGCTACAGCCCATTGACAGGAAGACCCTAAAATTGCATAACATATGTACAGTATGACTATAGTCTCCATGCATTTCGATGACTTGAAATTCTAACTTTCATTATTTGTAGATTTCTTTTTTTTGGTTCACATAATTATTTGTAGAATCACTTACACAAATTTGGTCATTTTGTTGTTTACTTTCTATAGATCTAGAGATCTGAAATGTAAGCAGATAATCTGCCCTTTTAATCATTTAAATGAGTAATAGAAGCATATTCTTAAATGGTTTCACATCACCCATCAAGGGATAGTAACCATCATAGACTCTTACTACATTGTTCACCATATTTGTTTTGTTGTTTAAACGAGTTCCATATCAGATTCGGGCCGATTTTCAGCCAAAAATCTTAGCACTAATCTTATCTACATATCATACTCACAGTACATAAGACTAGAACCTAAGATTTTACTCAAATCAGTAGAAGAAAGCCGAAGGATATTTTTTTTCCAAGGAGAAGTTTGACGTATTTCCCTAAAGATGGCTCAACCAAATTTAGATGAACATGAAGGTAAAGATTAAATCCTCACGTACCCCATGAAAAAAATATAGTTTTAACAAATGATTCACAGTGATCAGCCAATTTGCAGCATCATATTCAATTGATTACTCAAAAACCAAATATCTATATGGGCAACACCTCGGAGTAATTTACTATTCATTTTCTTTTAAAACTAAATACACTGTAACTAACATTCATGAGACACTCAATTACATGTGGAAACATACCCTGAAGCTCACAAAAAACCTTTATAGAAGAAAGCACCTAAAGACCTATAAAAACTCAACATTCAGCTCTCTCTCTTTGATTTTCTCATATCTCTTTTCTCTCTCTTTCTATAAACAGTATGTATAGAAAGAATTATTAGTATTTAGCTTTTAGGCACCTAACCTACTAGTAGAAGAGTTTTGTCTTCCATCTCGCTAGGCGTAACAGGAAAGACTTGACCTCAGATGGATCGCGCAGAGAGTATGAAGCCCTGGTGTCCTTTGGGATGGAAGACACAATTATGGAATATCCTTCTCCTCTGCTCTCTATAACCTGCAAGAATTCACACACAATGAATAAATGAAGTAATAATAAAGATTCTGTGAATCGATGGACGATTATAGACCATTTCTATACACAATATCAGGACACATCTCCACATACAAAGGATCAGGACCCACCACTCTTGGTTCAAAAACTGTATGATTGAATGACTTCCAATCGTTTGCTCTTTATTTGGCTGTTTAGAGAAGAGCTAATAGAAGAAAAAGTCTAACATGGAATGGTTGTAATCATGGGATGTTAGATCCCATTGCCACACAATGACCACGAGCATTTGGTTGGTCAAAACCCTGGATTTATCTTCCCATTAAATCCAAGTAAGCTGGTACAGCCGATCAAGCAGTGGTGATCATTAAGATACACCAGTCTCGACACACCCTAAACACCACTAGTGTGTCATTATTTGAATGAATTACCTTTGATTGTGCGAACCCAAAATCTTTGATGGGTAGAATTCTGGGACCCACTAAATAAGGAGATGGTCCCAACTCAGAAGAGAAATTTATTCTCTCTAGTAAGAGAACAGAAGCTCCCCCATCAAGCAGAGAGTGAGTTAAGACCCCCAAGGAGGATCTCTGCATACCTATAAAAACATGTCACATCCGGATTTATAATAGTCATTGTATTGGCCGACATCGGATTGCAACAATTTTTTACGCAAGAGATCTTCTAGGTCAGACTTATCACAGGGTGGGGCTGTGGAAGCCCCCCTCTAAAATAGGGAAGTGGAGCACGAGAAGTAGAGAAGCTAGCTAATCTAAATGTAGGATGAAGCACTAAACTCCAACAGATCATTAATGGTTAATCAGTACCTTGAAAGCGTCTTCGTCAGTTCGATCATCTCCGATGTACAGTGGGAGGACGTCGCCGGAGCTGCCGAATCCTAGAGTGTCAAGTAAATACTCCAGGGCATATCCCTTATCCCACTTAATAGATGGGCGTATCTCCATAACCTGTCCATTAAATCCTTTCAATATGGGTCCTGTAAATATAAAATGAATCACAGTGACAGTTGAAACACAAGCACACTGGCAGTTGAAAGGCTTGTCATACCTTTCTACCCCTTGTTAGGCGAAAGAGGGGGTAATCCTTCAGTATTGACATCACCTGCTCCTCTAATGTACAAAAATTCTGCAGTCAAACATGTAACTCTTCAATCAGATTGGATTGTTTAGGTCCATTATGGGCTTAACCATCCCATAATGGTACACCAATAACCATGTAGACTAGATGAGGATGGGAGGAGGACAAGAAACTGAGTGAAACTTGGCAACAATGGTTTTATAGCCGAGAGCTACAAAGAACCATGACATGCTGACACATACCAATTTTTTTTGAAATAATAAAAACCTGTCAGAGCATTCCATTTGTCTTTTATAGCCATGTGCTACAAAGACCATTTTTACTAAGTTTTACTCCAATTCTTCAATCCGATTGGATTGTTACATCATTGTCCATTAACCATGTAGACCAGATGAGGGTGATAAGCAGGAGAACAACAACAAACTGAGTGAAACTAAACAACAATGGTCTTTGTAGCCTAGAAGTGCAAAAAACCAATGAGAGATGCTGACACATAAGGTAAGTGTTAGATACCATTTTTTTAAATAATAATAACTATTGTGTCAACATTCCATTTGTATTTTATAGCCCGGTGCTACAAAGACCATTGTTACTAAGTTTTACTAAAATAAACATGATGAATTGTAATAATAAAATGAATAAAATCCTACCTCTTTACAAACTCGCCGGAAGTGTACAGATATACAAAACCTATTGTTTTCTATCACTACACCTTGTATTCTCTTGGTTTTCTCCTCCAACACCTTTAATATCTGGAAGAAACAAGGGAAATATGGGTACAATATTATGCATGGAAATATGCAAAAAAGAAAAGGGAAAAATAAATCAAATATGTGAAAAAAGAAATTGCATTTTATGTATGTATGGCAACCCTCTATTTAAGCTACCTCTTGAATTGCAGGTAAGAAATCTTGAGCAGGTTGGAAGAGAACAACTTCATTCCCCTGCAAGATGGAGGTCAGAGAGAACATGTGAATTACATGTAGAAGAAAGAATCCATCTATCTCACTCCCAAATCCTAACCCTTAATTCAAATAATTAAGGGTCGAGATTTGATTTGATTTGACTAATTTTGTCATTTTCTAAAGTCACGTCAGCTCTAATCTTGACCCTTAATTATTTGAGTTAAAAGGTTAGGATTTGAAGTATAATTGGGAGTACCCAACTACCCATAGACTGACTCTTAGAGAAATACAAATATAGACATTAAATAACATTGGAAAACTAACCTTTTTATCAACGGCTCTCGTTTGATATTTGCCATCGTTGTTCTTCAGATGTCGTAGAGGGGCCATTATATCCATCCCATGACTTCCAGCATAATATACATCAGTTAATTGTACAAACTCATATACCTGAAATGGAATAGAGATGCATATTCTCAGATCCACTCGATTGGCAACTCAATTAGTTTGTGAAGAGGTGAAGAGGGACTGACTCGTTCATTGGTTATGCCTAACTAATGTTACCTTATCTCGGCATCTTCCACTAATAATAGCTGTTGGAAAATACCGGGCTACTTCACTTACTGCTGACCGCATCTGCAATTTATTCACAATTTTCATTAGAAAGGGGAAGATTGATATTTGGCAAGCTACTAATATAGAACATGTGAATGGTGAATTTATGGAGTGTTTGGATTAGAAGAAGTTAGGCCGCCAATGGACAAGTATCATATATCTCTGAGTGACCTAACTTTTAGCGAGCACAACTTTGCGCACGGATATCAAATGAATATGATAATATATCTTTGGAAAGCTTTCAACGAATCTTAGGACCGTCTGATGTATCATGGATCAATCGGTTAGACATCTTCGCGAAAAGAGGTCTTTGCGAATTAAGTCAGTGTTTAAATTCGTTTTTAATTTTTGCTATTTTGAAAACTTACTATTTTTGTAAGTTCACTTTTTTGGAGGGTTGAGTCAAATTAATGTGATTTATGTGAAAGTTCATGTTTTATTGGTGTTTAGTCCCAATTACTGGATGTTTTCACATATATAGTTACTCACCGCATCAGACATGAAAGCCCGATCAGGGTCATCTACAATTGGTGAGAGGGTACCATCGTAATCCAAAAACACGACGATCTTTCTCCCTTTTGCTGCAGTCATCATCCGATCAAACTTGCTCAATGCTGAAGGGTGTTTCATCTGTGCAATATCGCAATGACAAAAATCTTAAAGATTTAAAAAAGAAGGTACAAAATGGCTAATGACATGTAAACAATTCAAGTTTTAGTAGGTTATATCATAATGGTTCAATACGATTGAGGAAACCAAGGTCCAATGTAATTTAGTGTCTAGTGAACTACCAATATCAAACCAAAAAAAAAAGAACTACCAATATGTTTTTGGGTAAAATTCTTCAGTGAAGTAAAACTTACCACCCATGAACTGTAATTGACATCCAAAATATTAGGTTCAATAGTACCACGATCACATTCTTTAATCTGTGGAAGATCACAAGTTTTAGGTGTCCTTAGAATCACATCCAACCCTGCTTTTGAGATGCTTTCCATGTTCTGTTGATATGGTAGTAATTGTCGTAATCCCATTGCCTGAAAAATCCTTGCAAATTTTGCGCGATTCCACCTGCTGCAAGCTATCAACTTACTCTATTGAGTACCTACATATCATCAACATCCAAATACGAAAAAGATTAAGTAATGAAAATCAAAATATGGTACGTGAATGTTAAGTACTCCTGAATCCAGTTTTCCTACATCTCATCACCTACAAATTGCCTGTGGGGTGATTAATTATAAAGACAAGCTCACCATAATCTGAAATGTTAATTTCTTGGATACCCTTCTATACCTGATATCGACTTTCTCCGTTGGGTTAAGACTGCTTCAATGCTACTTAATTTCCTGCAATCAAAGCAGATCTGTTAACAATATAAAACCCAGGATAGAGAAACGTTGTGAGTTTAAAATATGAAAATAGAAAACCATGATATATAAACAAATTTAAGATTCAAATCATACCCAAATATTATGTGTCATCACAAATCAAATATATGGCAAATGACCTACAAGGTGGGGCCCACAGTAGTTTTAAGAGATATTCAGAAACGTCTAATTAGGAACTAAAATTGGGGGGATCTTAAACATGGGCTGGTTCCCATTTCCTTGGAGGCCCAATAATCAGTTCATCCTTATCAAAAAGCACATGGATGGTCCGGTGACCGAGACCCACAAACCTTGATGGACTCGAAGCCTAGCCCATATTTCTTCCCTCATGGCTCATGGGGGGGCAGAACTTCCTCTTAATTGTCAAAAGGACTTTGCTACTGAGACCGCCTTAGGGCCAAGACCACCGAGACTGTGCTCTAAGAGGACGGGATTTCAGGTGTGGCCATTTCACATAGTGGGCCCCACATGAAATCATGTGCTCTTAGAGCACAGTCATGGTGGTCTCGGCCCTAAAGTGATCTTAGAACCTTTATCCTTGTCAAAAACGCGTGGGTCGACACATACATAACATTTTCTTTTTCTTTGACTAGAAAGGCGAGAGTGGAAGTTTAAATGTCACCAACGTAGTCTAGGCGCTAGTGGGTTTTCAGTTGATATAATACGGCTTAATTTGCGGTTCAGATTCATCTTATATCGGTGGTGCAATGCATTGGGTTCGAACCCATGGATTGACCCGATCAAGGCGAGGCCCAAAGAGCTGAAAATCCAATCCATGGACCCTTATATCAAAGTTGTTAAATAATTTCCCTAAATATATGGAAAAAAGTCCGAATAAGTGGAACCCAGGGTTCTTGTGAGCGACATCTCTTAACTTTGATGCAAGCATAGGGTTGCACTAAAATCAATTTCATCATCAGTACTGGTAATATAACTCATCTATAACTGATTTCTTCAGAAATGAGTTTCCAGGAGAATTCATTTCTATCTATTACCCAAATAATTGTTTCTTGATCTCAGTATGATACTAAAAAAATCTTTCCCATTTGTTATTCTACTGCACTGCCTTCAATTCATGATTCTCGTGGCGCAAGGCCACCAACGTTACGAGTTGGGATCATAGTCAATTGAGTTCAATCGATTGAACTCAAGAGAGTTCAATTCCACCCTAACTAAGAAGCTTTAACCCTTAGGGTTAATTTCTCTAACCTTGGTTTTTAGAATAAAGGTATTATAAAATATCAACCCTAACCCTATGTTTGGGTTGCTAAGAAAATAAGTGGAGACAGAGAAAAGAATAGAAAATTAGACAAAATTAAGTTAAAAATGTATTAAAAATCCAAAATTTTATACTTTTTTTTCTTTTATGTTTTCACCTATTTTCCCGGCAACCAAACATACGGTTAAAGCTCCTTAAGCACAGTAATTGTGATTTGAACTCCCCTGTTACGTACATATGTGAATGAATAGTCATAAGGTACGTCTCTCATGATAAAATAATTACGAAAAGTCCAGTTTGGCAACGGAACCTTATAGTATATAATATAACGTTTAAAAAATTTACGAAAACAACTGATTTTCTTTTAAATATCTAATAGTTTAGAGATTTGATGAGTCACCATTACATGGCTAATTGGAAGATGGTTTCAGTAGGGTTTCAATCAACTGATTCAGCTGACACTGACATGAGCTAGGGTTCGAAGAGCACAGCCAAAGTTAAAACTAAAATACCACAACATTTGGCTCCACTATAACTACCATATCACCAGAGTCAACTTCTTCTGCTACCAGAAGAAAGGCCATAGAAGCAATTGCAGTTCAGGCATAGAATCATACATTAGCAGACTATATATCAAGGGCATTTCAGGAATGAAGGGAATTTCATGCATGTGATCTGAAATTTCCACGTTGGTGATGAATTATATACGATTATGTTATCTCTAAAATGTTGGAGCAAACTCCATTAATCATTAGTCTGTGCAAAAAAAAAAACAAAATGAAAAATTCTCATTTGTACAACAGAATAAGTATTAGCTTACAAGTAACTAATTAAAGAAAAAAAATCTACTAACCTTACTCTCAGCTATCATACTCTCAATCAAAAACCAACACGTGTTAAGGCAGTCAAGGACAGGAGTTGTTTTTCTTCTTAAAGCAAGCACACGCGTTGGTGTTTTTTTGCTGAGAGTAGAAAATGCCAAAGGTAAGGCTAGCCCGGCTCAAAAAGAAAATAACTTTTTATGTAGATACTTTTCCATGTTTGGGATAATCCTACAGCTTTCCTTCCCATCATGTGAGATTGACAATAAGGTGTTGCATACACAAAAGCGTTTACCCAAAAAAAAAAAACTAACACAGGGTACAAAGAGACACGGATGCCTTATTAGGCCATCATATGACGTGGAGCAGGACACGTGTGTCCTAAGAATAAGGCCAAGTAAAAAAGTACTCGTTATACAACCATCAACCAAAAAAAGTAATAAAAACAAATGTCACGTGTCGGTGATAGAGACGTAATCCAGACGCTCGGGCAGCCAGCTACTGTAAACATGACACGTTTTCTCATAAACGCTTTTGACGCGGAAGAAATCCCTTTCGAATCGGACACATATCTAAGAAGAACCGTCTAATAATCTCCATAAGTCTTAATGGAAACTACTTAACCAAAAAAAAAAAAACGGAAACTACTCAGAAAGGGATGCTTAATATAAAATACTTTTTAGTCGGTGGGTATTATACTTTGATGTATACAAAATTCATACGGATAACATGTATAATAGTTGTATTGCAAAGAAATTTTACAAAAAAGCATTCCCGGAGTAAACTCAATCCAAGATAATAGCTATATTGTGTTCGGGATTATTGATTTTCATAGTTAGGATCAATTCACTAAATAAGTGACACAAAAAAAATAAGAAAAGTCAATCTGTGTGTATTCTCTGGCATTCATATCAAGATAAGGCTGGCATTTACGGATTTACAAAATTGCACCAGCTTGAGGACACGAAATGTTAACCTTGTTACCAAACAACTCGCTATCAGAACATGGCCCCAACCGTTTTTCAGGTATAAGTCATTTCCACAAAAGTGGGGGACAGATTTCTTCCAAACTCTGTATATATTTGTTTGACTTTTAAAAACCTGAAGTTTCTAATCTTTTTCGGAGAAAGAGAAAGGAAGGATCGTTCATGGACCTACAACTCAGTACGCCCGTGTGGGCCTATGGCCTAGATCTTATGTTGTGTTTAGTTGTCGAAAAAATAAGTGAAAATAAATAAAAGAAAAAAAATTTAAAAATTTTAATATAAATTTTAGTTGTGTTTTATCTTTTATTTTATTTTTTTCTTGATTTTACTTATTTTCTCAACAAGCAAACATAGGGATATGAAAAAGCCTGTTGCCACGTAATCCTTTTTTTTTCCCTATAGAGTGTATACATTATCCTTCATTTATTTTCTCTTGAAAAATAAGTAAAAAAATCAATGGAAAAAGAAAACATTGAAATTTTAATTGTTGACTGTAACACCCCTACATATTCATATTAAGCAATTACGCAAGTAGGATAGGGATATTACGGTCCTTCTATCGCTGATTTTTGTTCCATTTAACTCCTTCAATTAATTGCTCTTTAGAAGGGGAAAACGAACATCAACCGTTTTTTCGTTTCTTTCTCCTTTCCTATGGAGGAAATGAACCGCTATTTTGGCTATCATGCGCCGAAAAGATAAAATTAAATATATGAAATATGGCGGTTAAACGGAGCCGTACGATCTTAAGAACCTCTCTTCCTTATTTCGCCGATTAATGTGGCTCACGTTAGCGAGAACTCTGGTTTGGATAGAGGAAACAGAGCTCTCCCTCGTCCAACCATTTTCTGTTACCGCCGGTCACGAAAATCCTTGTATGATCGCCGGAAAATCAACAACATGCAGGAAAAACGACTTAATAGAGCACGAGAAGAGATCGGAAATGGCGATCTTCTTTAATACTCGAAGAAAACAAGATAAATATGTTCAAATCTCAGATTTTAATAGAAAAAAACGAAGAAATCGGCGCATAAACAGCGAATGGAAGCTTTAAAAAAAAAAAAAAAACAGGATTTCGAAGAAAAACAGTGATTTCTCATGTAACAGAAGAACAGATTAATCTTGATTCAGAAGCTACTAAGAAACGTGCATAATATCAAAAAACAAAGAGCAAAAAGCGTACCGATTCTTTGATATTCTCGCTTCGAAACGCCTCGTATTTGCCAAACAAAGAGCAGTGTGAGAGAGAGAGAGAGAGAGAGAGAGAGAGAGAGGGAGAGGGATTGAAAAGCGGTGATAGAAAAGAAGAGGGAAAGACCCGTAACAGACTGAGGTTTATTTATAGAGAGTTTGAGAGATGGAAAGTGATAAGAAACTCTCGATAATATGTACTATTGAGAGTTTGGCCGCAGGATTGATAATCTAAAAATGTGCCAAAGTTTGTATGCATTTAATGGGGGCCCACTATATGTTTTGTTGCCGTTAGATTTTAAAACAGACGACCCAACTCTCGATGGTATATACTATCGAGAGTTTTTAATCACTTCCCGATAGAGATTTGAACCTTTTACTTTCACGAGATCCTTGCCGTTAAACCTTTAAGAAATTACTCTTACCTAAAATTTAAGCCACATACCTTTTACTGCTCTGACCAAATTAACCTTATTTATAGGAGTCAAATCCTCTACGGTGATAACCGGATTTGACAAATCCGGTTATCACCCTTTGAGATGGCCACGTGTCCCTCTTGACACCCCTTAACTGTGGTTGAGATTCACCCATCCCTAGGGTTCAACTACTCATCCTAGGTTTTTAGAAAAAAAATATTAATTCCATTTTTTTAATTTAAAAAACTGTTTTTAGAGATTTTTTAATATTAAAATATTTTAAAAAAATAGAATTATTATTTTTTTCTAAAAACCAAGGATGGGTGGGTGAACCCTGAGAGTGGGTGAATCTGAACCACAGTTAAGGGGTGTCAAGGGAGACAAGTGGCCACCTCAAAGGGTGATAACCGGATTTGCCAAATCCGGTTATCACAGTGGAGAATTAACTCCTTATTTATAACTAGTGGGCAGCACAAGCAATGCACGTGAGAGAGAGAAGAAGAGGAGAGAGAATGGAAGAGGGACCTAGTGAGGGTATTTTGGAAAAAAAAATAAAGAATATTTTGGGTTTAAAAACTTGAGGGACATTTTAGGTAAAAAAAATTGTGAGAGAACTTTGGGTATAGAAATATAGGCAATGCTAGTATCATTTTCTTTTAAACTCACTTTCTTTATGGACCAAATATGTGTTACGGTTCTATAAAAAAAAATAAAAATGGACCAAACATGTGTTGTGGTTCTATAAAAAAAAAAAAAGTGTTGTGGTCTTCCATTAAGAGAAAGACACATGTTTTCCATTAACAATCTCTCCAATAAAAAAGATAATGAGTTTTAAAAGAAAGTGATGCTAGCATTATCCTAGAAATATATATCGCAAGTTCATTTTGAAAACCAAAAAGTTTTAGGGGCCTTTTGGGAATAGAAAAGAAAGGGGGCGGGCAGGCGGGCAGGCGGGGCCTTGACGCGTTCTTCTTTCGGAGCGTTTTGACAAGAGAGCGAGGAGTCCGGTTACTCCATTGAGGTCACCATGTGTCCCTTTTAACACTCCTTGATTGTAATTAAGATTCACCTACCCCTAAAGTTCACTTACTTATTCTTAGTTTGAAAAAAAAATTAACCTTAGGAGTTATTGAATTTTAATTAGGAATTAAATTTTATTTTATTTCTAGAAACTAAGGATAAGTGGGTGATCCCTATGGGTGAGTGAATTTTAACCACAGTTGGAGTTCGAATAAGCCCTTGAGATTGTCATGTGTTTCTTTTGACCTCCTTAACTGTGATTAAGATTCACCAGCCCCTAGAGTTCATCGACCTATCCTTGGTTTTTAGAAAAATAAATATTAATTTTTTTTAATCATAGTTAAAATTCACTAACTCTTAAAGTTAATTTTTTTTTCTAAAAGTCAAGGATAAGCGGGTGAACCCTAGCGGTGGGTGATTTTTAATTAACTACAATTGATGAGTGTTAAAAGGGACACATGACGACCTTAATGGTGTAACCAGAATCCAAGGTGATAACCGAAGGAAATTTTAAGTCTACTATTTTATAGAAACCAAGGATAGGTGAGTGAAACTTAGGGGTGGATGAATCTTAACTACAGTTAAGGAATGTTAAAAATAGCACATGGCGACCTCAGTGGCGTAACCAAACTCTTTAGAGTCCGGTTATAACCATAGAGAATTTCTAGTAAGGCATACTATGAAAATTAAGCAAAATGAGTAAAGATAGCATAGGAATTAAGTAAAACATTCACTTTTGTCTTATATAATCACTATGACAAAGATAGTTTGAGAATGATGAAAATATCAGCAGACATTTATAAATGAGGTTTTCTCATTATATATAAGATAAGAAGAAGTTAGAGTTTATTTAACTTAATTTCAAAAATAGAGATTATTAAGCTTACTAAAATTAAAATTAAAATTGAAACAATATCTTTGGGTAAATGTCTAACTTATTTTGCTAAAATGGATAAACTTTTTTTTTTTTTTGACAATTTTACTCTTCAAAATTTTGTTTTTTCAATTTTAATCCTATTTCTAGCTTAGGTTTAATGTTAATTGTGTTATTTTTTTAAAAGATGCAAAAGCATATCAAGGCACGAAAAAATTTTTCTAGTTCTTTTATTAGTCTACAAAATGTTAGGAAGTTAGATCAGACAATGGCATGGAGAGGCTGATTTTATATCTTGTGTTTTTTTTTTTTTTTGGTAAGATAAGGTGTCCAAAGCCTTCAAGTCAAGGACTAATTCTTTCGAGTATCTGCATTGACTCATTCAAAATTTTCCCTACAGATATTAGAAACAGTTAAGGAGTGAACACATGATCACAGGGAGCAAAACCCGGGACACTAGCCAACTGCACCAACCTTTTTGGGTATTTTATATCTAAGAAAAGTTTTATAACTTGACTTAGTTTTGCTTTCTCTCTTGTTGGTAGGTTAATCCATCCCATATATTTCAAAATGATTCTAAGAGGCATGGATAGTGCAGCATACATTTTTTAAGGATCTTCCACGAAAGTAACAAAGAATTTCCCGAGCAATCTCTTGAAATACATGCCCAACAAATTGTCATGTGGGATGAAACTTAAGAGAAATTTCCTGGTTTGTGTCTATACGTGGGAATCTACATCCTTTATCTTCACCGAAGATCATTGGAGAATGCATGACGATTCTATTCTTAGCTAAATGCTCTTATTAATGAGAAACTAATTACATTTTTCAACGTTTTATTTAGCAAAGGGAAGTGATTGGAAACTCTCAATAGTTCCTACTATCAAGAGTTAGACCATTTACACAATTCAATAAACTTCAAATAAGACCCACCATTACATGCAAATGCACCTTTTGAAACATTGAAATTTGGCTTCGGATTACCTCTGGTGGAAGCCCGAGCCAAGCGCTCGAACATCCACAAATGATGGTACATGCAACATTTAAAAGGGGAGAGATATCAAGTGGGGAGAAATTAAAATCATGGGGAGAAAATGAAATGACTTCTTCACCCAAATTATCACCAGGTACCCCATCATTTGTTGATGCCCGAGCGCTTGGCTTGGGCGTCCACTAGAGGTAATCCGAAGCCTTGAAATTTAAATTGGATAGTGCACCTCTCGATAATAGGTACTATTAAGAGTAATATTTCACTTTCCTTTAAGAAAATGCTTAACATACCAACAGTTTACATTATGTCACGAAGCCTCTAAACATTTTTTTATTTGAAGAGTACTTGCCCTATTCTCATGACTTTCCTACTTTCCTCCTGAGCCAAAAAAGTACACACTTTTTCAATGATACGTAGGGCTTTGATATTGAAAATGGCCAATCACGGCCAAGTGATTGGCTCAGGTTGAGAGTAGGCCTAGCATTCCTCTTTTTAATTATGTTAGTATAGTTCCCCATATTCCCTCCCCCCCCAAATTTTTTGTAATATATATAGTGGGCCACCAATGGAGTCCGGTTGACACCCCTTAACTATGGCTAAAATTCACCCACTCTTAGAGTTCACCTACTTATCCTTTTTTTTGTTTAATCTTATAAGTGAATTTTAATTAGGGTTTGAAAAAAATTAATATCTTTTTAAAAAACTAAGGATAATTGGATGAACCCTAGTGGTGGGTGAATCTAAACCACAGTTAAGGGATATCAATAGGGACACATGGTGACCTCAAGGGCATAACAGGGGAAAAAATTTCTCAAAAAAAAAAAAAGAAATTACCCCAAAAGGAGCTACACCTCCAATCCCCCAAGCTCCAATGAAAAATTCCGGGCTCCGTCCGTGCCCACCAACTATGGTTAAGATTTACTCACTCTTAGGGTTAAGCAAATCCAACCTTAGTTTTTAAAAAGAAAAAAAAAACACAAATCTTAACTATAATTTAAGTAAACTTAATTAGGATTAAAGGAGTGTAAAAAGGCACATGAGGACACGAAGGTAAGTTAAGTAGCAGACCCGACCAGGGCCCGGGCCCGGGCCCTAGTCACAGCTCTTTTATTTATTATTTTGATAATTTACTAATTTTTGAAAATAATGGTTCCCTTCGTAAGTTCTTTGAACTTGACCAAAGGAATTGCCCCTGCAGAAACTGTTAGATTTTTCGAATCTTCTTAAATACACCAGTCGTAGGATTCTCCGTCTGAAAGAGCACTCCTTGAATAGATGCCCTCAACGAGGTGAATTTTTTGAACTTCTAGAGGCAATTGCAGGACTGTTTTGTCATTTTGTGAATCAGATTAGGTCTTTGAATTAAGAGGGATATACAGTTTGCTGTTAGTTCCTATATTCGGAAGCTTCATACATTGCCGTAAGCCGACTTCAACCGCTTTGGACGTTGACGGGCCAGAAACAGTTCAACCGCTTTACTGATCCGTTACCGTTCCTTTGACGCCGTTAATTCTGCTCCCCGGCTTCCCTCTCGTGGGTTCTGTTCGGCTCGGCTTTAGGAAGTTGGCCTCGAGGTCCAACTTCCAACTACTTTGGTGTTGCTCCTAGTTTTAGAAATTACTTCTATTTAGGAAAGACTGAATGAGAGAGACATCAAGATTCTAAAATACTTCTCTCTTAAGGGAGTCCGGATCCTGTCCAATCAATAATCTCTGTCACAAATTCTTTAAACCCTCAGGGTTAATATTTTGATATTTAGAGTTAATATATATATTTTTAATTATATTAAAAATGAAGGTTAAAAATATTAATTTTATGTGTAAAAAAATCTTTACCACAATTAAATAGGGTTAAAAGGGCAAAATGTTGACTTGTTGGTGCAAATGTGCAATTGAACTTGGGAGAGTTCAATCACGATTGGATATTTCCCAAGTCCTAACTCTTCTTAATTAAGGACGAATAGTAAGGGTATGCTCCACGGACGGATGAGGACCATGACGATGAGGTAGAATCCATTCAAGGAGATAGAGGATACCAATGATTTTGATGATTGATCGTGGATTTTTGCAAGGCATCGACTGAGCGAATTCAGAGCAAGGTTTGAAATTCCGATGACATTTTAGGAAATTCTACTAAATTTCGGTTTCATTACCATCCTACCAATTCGAAATCACACTAATTTTGTTTTTGCAGATTTCGCTCAAATTTTTAGAATTTCAAAATTCGGTCGAAATTTTGGAAATTTGATTTTAAACTATTTTAAAAATAAAAAATAGCTAAATATTCCAAAATATTCATTGAAATTTTCAAAAAAAATTAAATTAAATTAAAAAATAATAATAATATCGTATAAATATAATAAATTTTAATAAAATATTATTTCAGTTGAAATATTCTGAAACTGTGACCAATTTTTTTCCCCAAATTTCGTTAAATATCATGAATATTTAATTTAATAAAATATTAAAAAAATTGAAAATTCCAAATTTTACTAAGAAATTTAAATTTTTGATTGGAGGACCGAAATTGCCAATATAAACGTGATTTCAAACCTTGATTCAAAGCAGATAAAACTATATCCAAAATTTTATCTTTTCACATATCTGACTATTCAAATTCGAATAAATATCTAGATAGTACAATATGGTATTTGTATCCGACTTTGATTAAAATAATTGAACTTGGATAATATCTGAATTATCGAATTACTTTTTAAAAAATTAAAAGAAAAAAGTTAAAAATAATTTTTAACAACATAAATTTTATTTTAAATTTTTTTTATTTTTAAAAAAATAATTTAATGGCTTAAATCATATAAAAGTAAGGTTATTTTAGTTCCATAAACTTATAATATACTATACAATTGGTCAAATATATATCGAATCAGATATATCAATATTCATATTTATATCAAATTATAAATTGATAGTAAAATTACTATTGGACTTCACTCCACCAAATACCTATTCGGATAATTATCGGAATAAACGAACTCAAATGCAAGTGGAATACAGATAAGATAATATCCGTATCCGTTGATACCCCTAATTGGAATAGTACATGTTTTAACCTAATAACGACTAAACAAGATTATGGTGCTGATTCCAAAATAATTTAAATACGGAATTTGTTAAGGGAAAATAGATTAACAATGAACATGAGCTCCAACAATCAAAGCAATCCAAATATTTCTTATGATAGGGATAGTTTAGTAATTATAAATAAAAAATGATATTTTGTCAATTAATTTTTTTCATTTAATTGCAAATATCCTTCTCAAGTCAGTACCTTTTTGTGTTGCTCTCGTTATGGAGCTCTTATTCATAATTAATCTCTAATATAACTAAAAGAATATAAAAAGTGCTAGCCCCAACACACCAAGCCCAATTTACACACCAGGGCTTTGTCCCAGTGGTAGTGTATCCCCTGCTTTGGGGGGTACCGGGTTCCATTCCCGAGAGAGTGGGAGTTTGTATATACTCTCCACCCGCCCACTAATGAACAGATACTAACACCTAACCGGTGTTGCGACCTAAACATATATCTCGAACAAAAAAAAAAAACCCAATTTTATCTAAAGACGTAAAGTTAGGGGTGATATCGAGCCGAGCCGAGCCAAGTAGTGGGATGTTCAAGCTCGGCTCGAAAATTTACACTAATGTTCAAGTTCGGCTCGAACTCAACTCAAGCTTACCACCCTGTGTTCAAGCTCTGCTTGTGAAATATACCTTAAGCTCGAGCTCGGCTTGGCTTGGCTTGATTAATCCAAATGAAATGACTCGGTGTTAAAAGGGACACGAGGACACGGGGTAAGATAGGAAATGGACCCATGGGTCCACTAAGTATTGCTCAAGAAATTAATATTGATAGTTTAAATTTAATTTTGCTGTATTGATAGGTTCCTACGTAGTTACTTTATTTGTTTTTTTGGTTAACCTTTTGTTTAAAAAATATAATTTTTATATAATTCTATATATTTAACTAATAAAATAAATATATTTATTTTTAATATTTAAATAAATTATTTATATTATATATATATATATATATATATATATATATTTAAATATATATAATATATGTAATTGAACTGAGCTTTTATCGAGCCGAGCAGAGGTGTGTTCAAGCTCGATTCGTTTACTAAATGATCTTGAAAAGATGTTCAAGCTCGATTTGTTTACTAAATAAATAAATGATACTCGAGCTTTTAACTATCCGAACCCGAGTAGTTCTGGAACATTTTGTTCAATAACCACCTCTACGTAAAGTGGATGCATAGGTAAAGTGGATGCAAACACTATGTTATTACGTTAGGGAGATGGTTTGACACTTGTGATATCATGCATCTTGTGTCTTTGGAAAACTGCAATTGGGGTAGCATTTTTGGTATAAAACAAAAAACACCCTTGAATGGCAGGTCTCAGTACATTGTTGAGGAATAGCTACACTATTGCCGATCTTCTACACTCTCATGCATTACATGACACGTGGAAGTAATTTTTATTTTCACCTATTATAAAAGCAAAAGTATGAGGGCATTTGTGAAAGGGCAGTGATAGGCGTACATATAAGTAAGAAAGTTCTTTCATGCTGTCATGTAATGTGTGAGTGTGTGAACACCACATTAAATGCAGATGCTATCAGCATTCAAGGGCTGAGCCACATGGGATCAGGGGGCTCCTTGAAATATTAGAAAAAAATCATTTAGTATTACATTATTACTGGGGCGAAGCTTGGGAGAGGAATGGAGCCAGAGCCCATGACGGATACTTCTCAGAATATAAACGGACACAAACAGATACGATAGGCTAAAATTTTTTTTGAGAACCCATTGTTAGCCCCTGCAAGAGAATCCTGAATCCACCCTGTTAAGGGTTCAAACATAGGTTCAAACATATGTTTTCAGGGCCTAAGCATCATGTTACTCAAACCACGTTCATTGCCTTAACATTAGGACATTAGATTCTTCGTCTTAAAAAAAAAAAAAAAAAAAACTTAGGCCATGTTTGGTTGTACTTTTGTTTTTTATTTTTAAAAACAAAATTTTGAACATTTTTATACTAATCATGTTGTGCTTTCTGATTTTAAAATTTAGTAATAAAATTTTTGAAAATCAAGGTAACAAAAATTTTCTGTTTATGTTTTTGAAAACAAAAAACAAAAATGAAAAACACAAACTCATCATCAACACCACCACCCACAACAACCACCGCACCACCACAATACTACCACCATCACCACCACCCACCTCCACCGCCACCGCCATCCACCACCACCATAATACTACCACCATCCACCACTACCACCACTACTCACCACCCACCACCACCTCCACTGCCACTACTACCCACCACCACAATACAACCACCGCCACCGCCACCACCATCACCCACCACCACAATACAACTACCATCACCCACCACCACAATACAACCACCACCACCATCACCACACCACCACCGCTACCACTACACCACCACCCACCACTCACCACAATACAACCACTACCACTACACCACCACCCACATCACCACCCACCACTCACCACAATACAACCACTACCACCCCACCCACCACCACACACCACCACCACATTACACCCACCACCATCAATCACCACTACCATTATCATGAATTGAAATTATTTAATCATATTTATCAAACGCATTTTTTTATTTTTCTTTTTTAAGTAACAGTTAATAATACTAAACATGTTTCTTACTGAAAAAAAATTGAAAACAAAAAGTAATTTCCAATTTTTAAAAACAAAAAATAAAAACAGAAAAATAGAAGTGTATCCAAACGGCCCTCGATTGACAAAAACCTCTTAGATGAATAAAAGGTGACACCGGGAGAACTCCTCTTTCTAAGGAGGAATAAGGTGGCATTTCGTAGCGTGTTAGCTACTCAAACTACAAGTCTACATGGTTTACACCAATAGTCAACATTCTTCTCGAATCCTTACTTTAAATATTTGGAAAGACCAAGAAAAAAAAGGTTAAGGTTATTAATATACGACACAATGATGGGTTGAAAGTTTTTGTAGCTAGGTTTAGGTTTCATGTGGTGTAGGTTTGAATGTTTGATACTCTATACCCCCAAAAAAAAAAAAAAAATTGTTTGATACTCTAGTCTTCTTGGAGTCACTCTGTCTTAAATAATAATTGGCTTCGTTTTCACATTCCGTGCATTTGCATTTTTGAGAAGTTTCTACGTACTAGGAGAGGCCGGAGGCTTAATCGTGTTGACTAGAAACCAAATCAACGGGTTCTATATTTTGCCATTCTAGTACTCAGTAAACAAATCCGAGGAATAATTTTTTCTTTTTTAGTGAGGATGGTCTAATCGCATCCTACATGTTCACATGTAGAAGGGCCACCATTCGTGACGCGTCATAACCTAAGAGATTCAATATTTGTCTGAACTGATTGTCGAAACTGTCTAATTTTTTTTACTTTTTTATTTGTTGTAGGTGCAGACTAATTTAGTTGGTAAAATCTTTTGGCATCATACACAGTTTTTTTCTTCTAGAGATTAACAATGAACGTGAACTCCGGTTGAAGGGATCACTAGAGTAAACACAAAAGACTTATGATAGGGCAAGTTTAGGAATTATAAAATAATACTTTAATAGACGAAAATACTTGTTATATTTATAATTACTAAACTACCCTTTTTTAAGTCATATTTTTGGGTCCTAATAGTTGCGATAAGACCTTTTTTTTTTTTGCTGGTATCATGCATTTACCTGTTGCTAGAGCAATGGTCAGTGGTTAGTATTGGAGAGTAGAACTCCTACAACTCATCACCCGAGGGATTGGATCCCAGACCTCCCTCATCAGAGTGACAACACCCCACCACTCGTGCACGGGTGTATTGTCATAAGACACTTGAGAGCCCTGATCCTCTCCTCGAGCTTTCCTTCATTCTTTTCCTCTCTAACATGATAAAGTTTTTTTTGGTTAATTTTCAGCCGGAGCTCTGCTTCTTGGTGATGAAGCGGAGCTTCTCCATTTACACTAAGGTCATGGTGGTAGGGGTAATTTTACAATTCACGTAATTACAAGATTGTTATTATAATAGTGTAAAAATAAAGTTCCGCTCAATGCGGTGAACCAGAGCTCCAACAAACTGAAGTTTTTTCACCATCGAATTCAAATATTACTTTCTAGAAGCCGTTGCTCTACCTCGCAAACAAGCCGAGCCAAGCCAACTGACACCCTTCCGAGTACTCTCAGTCTGTCACCGACCATTACTTTTGAGCTACTAAGTGGCCAATAGGATCTTCTCAAAACACCTTTGTTAGGTAAAATATATAGATTTAAAAAAGATCCTATAAATTAAGACGCATCAGATCAAATAATTAATCAAATCATGTCTCCCACCACGTCTGTCAAGTGTCACCTAAGCTTTAGAAAAAGAAAAACAGTGTGTGACGAGCTTTAATGAACGACAAATTAAAGTTAATTTTAATTAGTCCCGGACCATCCGATTGCCTCGTGGACGTCCCACGGCGCATACACATAGCATAGTAGTGTTGTCGGTAATTGCGGTTGTTTGCGGTCTGCGTGGACACCTGAAGGGTTGTAAGTGGACAGACCCCAAAGCCTTTTTATCCTATATCTTACAGTCTAGATTTTGAAAATGATTTAGAATCGTTTAAAGTCGTTATCCATGAAAGGGGCCTTCAACTACAAGTTCATGAACTAACATATCTTCTTTTTTTAGGCAGAAGCTACTTTAACAATCATTAATGATTAATGATTGTACCAGTGAGTGCTTATATCTTATGTTCTTATACTTCGGTTCTAGAGTTGATGGTAATTCATGGTGTATTTTGTACATGTTTTGATGAGTAAATAGTATGTTATAGACTTAAGCTTGCAAAATGGAAAGAAAATTTTCCAATATTTGAATTACCACGCGCTGTGAAATAGGATTTAGCAAAGTGTATTTAAATGTACATGTTTGAGCTTAGGATGGGCAATGTAGCAAGAGCAATAGTCCCCCCCCTCGGTGTATTCCTCACAGCCCTTTAGAACTATGGTTAATAAGTTTTAATCTTTGTGATTAATTCTTCTTTTTCTTTTTAAATTCAAGAGTAGATGTTTTAATTTTAAGGATTAGTGAATCTTAACCACAATTAAATGGAGTAAAAAGGGGACACATGACAGAAAAAAAGGGAGGGTGCATGAGATGGTAAATCAGCTCTTTGGTCCAAGAAGGTGATTATTTTCCATGTAGCAAATAACACCACATGGCGGTGTTAGAATTGATATAAGGCACTGATAATTGAGGAGGATTTATTTATTTATTTTTATATACTAATAAAGATTTTATTAAGAACAAAGAGTAGTACATCCATCGATCTTAGGGAAAGAGGAGGATAAGTTCAAGTGCTACATTTGTTGGGATTTTTCTAGAATTCTATTTAATGTTTTCATTATTATAAAGTTATTTTTTAGAATTCAAATGTGAGAAAATTATAATTGGTATAAATTTAGGTTCAAGTTTAGGAAAGTGTTAGTGTTTATCGCGTCAACTATTAATAGGCTCATAAAAGGAGATATAGTGCAAAATTTTGGACTTGGGCCTACTAAAAAGTTGTTGGACCATTCCTCTTTATAGGATTAATGGTTGACTTTTTTGGTAGTACTGGCATTCTCTTTAAGGTTAAGACCTTATAAATAAGCTTAGGGTGTAGGGTTATTAGATGGTTGAGAATGTGAGTGAGTAGGCTCTTAGAGAAAGTGGGTTACTTTCAATGAGAGTCCAAATACTTCTCATGAAGAGTGGGTGACTCTCGGAGAGAAGAGTATTAGTTCTTGGGAAGAAGAGAGGGCTTAAAATTAATCCTATTGTCTCTTATAGTGAATAGTTCTCCAAGTATGATAGTGAGAATACTTATATCATGTAATCTCTATACAATATGGTGAAAGTTTTTAGTTATTTTGCCCATAAATGTGGCTTTATTGTAGGTGAACACACGTATAATTATGTTATATTTGTGTATTCTTCTTGTATTCACTTATTTCTATATTTCTCCCATTGACATCAGCCCTACAATTGTGTTTAGTACAACATTCGAAGAGATTAAAGCCAACACCTTGACCTCTTTCATTTCTTATCGCAAAAGTGAGATCACAACTTCAATTTATATGGTATGGTTCCCCATACCATCATTCCTTAAAGGAAGAAATTTACCTAAAGATTAGAATAATGCCCACACCAAGACATATGTGAGATAGAGGGCTATGCGGCATTCTTCCCCTAATTTATGAGGAATCCCTGTAGTAGCTTCTACAAACTATCCTAAATTTAGAGATGTCTTTCTCTTCTCATTTCATAAAGAGTCCCAATTCAGTGAAATGTGTCCAAATTAAAGAATCCAAACTAGATTGGGAAATTGGTTGATTTTTAAACCTAGTTTAAGGCTCATTACAATGATTTTTTTTCTAAGAAATGAGAAACTAACTTCTAATTCGAATTTAGACTTCCCTACCCTTTTTTCGTAAAGAGCTTCAATTCAGGAAAATGCGTCCAAATGATATAAATTACAAAAAAAAAAGTTAGTTTCTATCCTAACTAAAACTCATTACAAAATAAAAAATGAAAAAGAATGTGGTATAAGTAGGGAATGTTTGAATTGAAAGGATTAAAAGTTAGGCGATCATTTGGTTCAAATTTATTAACCGGTTTAATTGACTAAAGTGATTCTTGTGATTTTATACCTTGAGAATCGCGTTTGGTTCACCCATACAAATGATTTCTTAGAATCAATTTTAAAAAAAATCACATTATTTCAAATTTGGAGAGAAAGCTAGTGATTTTAAGAGAGGAAAATTATTTTTTTATTTAAAAAAATTGTCGAGTAAGAGACAACTACCTAAATTCTTAAATGACAATTGAACAACTACACACAATAACATCCCAAATCTCTCATCATTGTCCTCATCAAGAAAAGAAATTATTCCAAATATATGTGCATATGGTATGGGGTTTTATGCAAATACATAGCTAGAACAAAAGACAGGTATGTAGGACTTTGTAATAAATAGTATGTGCTTTTATATGAACCAGACATGAAAATTTACATAGAATTGTTGTTCTACGAAAATCAATTTTGTCAAGCATTTGCACCAAATAAAATTATTGTTGTTCTACGAAAATCAATTTTGTCAAGCATTTGCACCAAATAAAATTATTTATAACAACATTGGTTAGACAATTAGTTTCCATCACAATTAATTTTGGCCAAAAGAACAAAAGAATCAAATCAAATGAGACCTAAGAGCAGGGACGGAACCATATAGTTTTCCTTGGGGGGGGGGGGGGGGGGGGGTACATATACGAAGAAAATTAATGGGATTGGGCTATGGGGGTTTGAGGTCGTAGCCCCCGAGAAATGTTTTTTGGGTAGTAGGTCCCTTGTGGTCATAAAATTCGCTAATTTAGTATTCAAATAAGAGAAATACTATTGAGACCGTCTAGGGTAGAGACCACCTCGAGACTATTCCCAACAACACGGAGAAAAAAAGTGCACGGGTTTCAAAATAAAATTGAATCCTCGGGTTGTTGGGAACGATCTCGTGGTGGTCTCCACCTTAGACGGTTTCAATAGCATTTCCCTTCCAATAAATTTCCATAAAAAAAAAAAAAAAAAAAAAGGTCCCCCTTTTGATAAATTCATTATATAAATAAAATTAATTATATTTTTATATTATGAAGATTATTTTTTCCATGCGCGTTCCACTGGGTGGAACATGTGTGCCCCTTGCTTTACACGTGTCCATTTGAATATCTATTAACTGTGATTAAGATTCACTCACCCCTAGGATTTATACATCTATCCTTGGTTTTTAGAAATTAAAATAAATGTTGAATTAATAAATCTTAACTAGGGTTAAATATTGTTAAAAGGTAAACATGGATGCCTAAAGAATCAAACTCTTTATATTATAGGCATAAAATTTTTTACAAAATTTTATTTGGGGGGGGGGGGGGGGGGGCACTATACACAAAATGAAGATTGTGAGCATGAATTTTTACCCACTGAGTTTGACTGAGAGTCGCCAACTATTCATTCTTAGGGATAGGTCCCGAGTATTTGTTTGTTTGGATAAGGCAAAAGGTCTATCAGTGGTTCGATTAAGCCCCGGGGAAGGTGTTAGGCACCCCAAGACCCCCGTTTTAAAACGGTTACCTACTTCTTAAATTTAAGCTAAAGTTTAATCTCAATATTAATTAAAATGTCCAGAGTATTTAAGAGAACGCTAATCCAAAAAATATAGAAAGCTAGATGTCTAGCGTCGAACCCGGATATGGTTGCCTACGTACTCATAAGGTGAGATCATATCGAGCGTAGTTCTGGCACATGGGCCCATGCCAAGGCTAGGGGGTGTGTGTGTGTGCATAAGGGTGGCTTAGGGGTTAGTCCGGGGCTAGGGTTGATTGACCGGGGAGGTCAAGTGCACAAGTGTTAAGTCTAATCGCGGTTAGAGAGGATTTAACTATGGTTAGATGAGCTAACCAAAGCTAAGGAGGTCCTACACGTCTCTTTTTGGGTTTTTTTGGATTTTTCATATTTTCTGTGATTTTATGTGATTTAGTGGTATATGCAAGCTAGCCATGGTTAACTTAGCCAAGGTTGAGTTAACCATAGTTAAGGATCGATTATGGTCAAGAGGAAGATAGCAAATCAATGTTTTTGATCTTTTTTTTGAATTTTATATTTTTTTGGATTTTATGATTTTATGTGGATTTTTCAAAAGGGGTAAGCTTAACTAGGGTTAAAAGTTAACCGGGATTGAACTAACCCTAGTTAGAAGGTAAGGTCAGGGGTCTCAGTGGGCCTGGCAGATGTGGCAGGGCCTTAATGGGCTTGGGCCTTAGTGCAAGGCTTCTGTTTTAATTAACACAAGGAGTGTCGCCGATTGCTTTGCCGACACTCCCAATACAGTGTATATTAGGGGTGTCGGTAAACCAAGTGGTGACACTCCTGGTTTTCTCAGAACAGCAACTTGGCTGCCAAATGGACGGTCAGGAGAGGTGCCACATGGGTTGGTGGGCCCAGGGATGAATCTAAGGATGTGGCCACTTGTCCTGGGCCCAGTGTGGGCCCTGGACTTGGTCCGAATTAGGCCCACAGGACCCCTGTTATCACTAGCTCAGAAAATAGCATAGTGTCAGTAATGACTTTATCGACACTATGCATAGTTTCGGTTTAGGTCCATTTAACTCTAGTTAAGCTAAACCCTGAAGTGTGGAAAGCTTAGGGAAGGTAGAGGGGGATCTTAGAAGTCCAAATCAGGCCCTGGAAGTGGACCAGGGCCTCACCACACATGAACTAAGGCCTCTGCAAAAGAAACGGCTTACAGTGTCAGTAATTATTCTACCGACACTGTCAAACTTTTAAAAAATGGAAATTCAGCTACTGGGACTATTCCACAATGCTACTGGAGAGTTTCTCATGAAATGAGGACCCCTTAGACAGCTAGTGGGATGATGGTAGGGCCTATGCTTGGTGTGTGAAGTGTGGGAGATTCAGTGGGGTTCCACTGCCTATGGAAGAGGCAGGGAACCCCTTTCTATTCGGATTCTACTGAGCTACACCCGCTGAAAATAGACCAGGGGTTTACAAATGCTTGAAGATAGAAAAAGAGAGGGGTAGGGTTGGTCCCTACCCTGTTGGGATGCTTGCACAAGGATTGTGGCAGCTACTGGAGGTGGTGCTGCCCAACTGAGATCTGGTACTTCGGATTTTTGAGGAGAATAGGGGGTCTAAGGGTGCTGGAGAAGGCTACGAAATGTTCAGGGTTTCCCTACGGGGGTCAAGCTTGAGGGTTGAAGGGTATGGTGTTCGGTTTTTATAGAAGAAGAAGGTGAGGACATGGGGGGTATTAGGACGAGGTTGGGTGAGGGTTTTAGATGCATGGAGGGGGTTATGGAGGTACTCAGAAGCGTGGAGGAGGTGATACGGTGACTTGGGGTAGGTGGCAGTGCAGGGGGTGGCGTCATAGACTTGCAAACACGCAATAGGATAATGGAGGTAATTGGATTACCGCCATTACCAATTGCAAAGGAAGATGAATTTCGGTAGATGGACTATCGACACTCTAAAAATTTGAATTTTTATGGGGCCATGCCCTCCTGCTGGGTTTGGCTTGGATCTTGGGCCCATGTTTGGGCCCAGGGTTGCTGCCTTATGGGTTTTAGACCCTAAGGGCTTGGGCTTTAGGGTATGCTAGGGCTACCTAGGATTTGACTTAGGGCTATCTAGGGTCTAGGATTAAGGTTACCTAGGGTTTAGGGTTAAAGTTTCTAAGGGTTTGAACTAGGGTTAAGGGTCTACCTATGGTTTGAACCTATGGTTGACCTAGGGTTTAAGTTGGATTAACCATGGTTAAAAGGGGGTGTAAAAATGGGGTGCTGACAAAGATATAATCTATTTTTAAAAAATATACCTAAAAATGGAGAAAAATATTAAAAAATGAAATAAAACCCCCTTAAACAAAAAAAATTGTAGGGATTTGAATGGATTTAAACATTAAAACGGAGAAAAATATGTATGAATGAAGCCAATATTACATATAAAGATGAAAAAAATCCTTTAAATGAAAAAAAAAAAAAAAAAAAAACAAAGAAGGAATATAAATAGATTCACTAAAATGACAAAAAAAATAAAATAAAGTATGGATGAAGAGAATATTACAAATGAAGATGACAATGTATATAAACGAACTCTTATCTCTACTTCCTATGAATGGCATTCGCATTGTGAATAAGATTTCATTTCTCTTGTGTAAAAGGAATAAAAGCAAAGAAAAGAATGTTTCTCTCTTGCGTAGAGAGAAAGTGACATTTTGGTCTATCTAAGCTAAATCTCATACGTGGGCACATGTCTTAAACTTAAAAAATTATTTTGAAAGTCAGAACTTAATTCAAGGATTTGTCAAAGTTTGAGCTTATACTGAGAAACCCATTAACTACAGCCATCCCTGACGTTTTCATACGTGGCAATGTGAAATTGTTTTGCAGCCACTGGCTGCAATATGACTTTGCAGCTGATATATTCTTGTTCGAGTGTAGGACATACGAGAAGGAAATGGAAAACATACCCTGGGGTCAGCTTAACCCCGCTGATCTCATTCGTCCACGACCCTTTTTCACCATACATCAACTATGATTAACCCTCTAAGGTTAACCAATCTAACAATGATTTTTAGAAAAACAAAAGACAAAATATAAAATTATTTAATTTAATTTAATTAAGCTTAATCATGGTGTTAAAAGGAAGAAGGGACACTGCGGTCCTCTTCATTCCAGTAATGGGGCTATTTTGGTCATCTCACAAAATACCCGAACGAATCCCAGTTCCAACTGGGATTTCACTCTACAGTGTCTACACGCATCAACGATGGTTTTATCTCTGGCAAAAGTACTCATTTTAGACTCCTGAATAGAGAAGAAGAGAGAGGATTCCGTCGTCTTTGAAGCTTCTCTTATTCTTAGCTTCTGAGGTTAGTGATCTGATCTATGTTTATTTCACTCTAAAATTCCAAGTTTACTCTGTTTAACCCTAGATTTATGCACTTCAGTTTTGAATCTCTCTTCTCAGATCAATCGAGTTGATGAAAACCTGGGTTTTTTTTTTTTTTTTTTGTAGTAGATCTGTAGAAGTAAGTAATTTATCGTAAAGCAATGGAGAGAAAATGCTGTGGATTTCGAGGTAGTGATCTAATCCTGTTCGAATTACGCTTTATACATAGTTTAATCTGCTAGTTTTACATTTCTGGTTTGAATCTCTGGTTTTCAGTTCAATTGAACATATGGAATTAAGGTTTATATATGTAGTGGAAGGAAGGTAGCTCATCTGGGGGAAAAATGGAGAGAAATTGCGTTTTTCTGGTGATTTTTGCACTTACCCTACTCTTCATTGACTTCTCTGGAGCTGAATTAAAGGTAAAGAGTGAAAGCAAGTATTCTTTTTTCTTGTTTAAGATTAAATTGATATGATTCCGCAAATCAAGGTTAGTTTTTTTTTAATTTATTGTAGATTTTGTTTTTAGGTAGGAGTAACAAACCTGAGCACTGGATTAGATCCGAAAAGTTCCCTACCCTCAAATGACAAAAACAGTATACCATCGGATTCGAAAGTGAGCGGATCAGATTCATTGGGTTCTGTGAAAGTTGACAAAGAGAAAAAGGATGAAGATCAAGATGTAGAATCACATGGGGTAATCAAGAACGATCCAGGCAAGGACAATTCAGGTAAGCAATTTCATTCAAAAGAACCACCTAAAGTTGGAACAGATAAGGATGGTTCAAGTATGGAATCACGGGTAAAGGGGGGAGACAAAAATGTGAAGCCCAGTGAAGGGTCGGAGTCCAAAGTGGTTCATAAAGAGGGAAGTGAGGAAGGGGGTTCAGTCTCTTCAAAGCCGTTGAGGAAAGAGAGTTCTCATGGTGAAGAATGCGATTCATCCAATAGGTGCACAGATGAGAACAACAAATTAACTGCATGTTTAAGGGTTCCAGGAAATGGTATTCACTCCCATCCTTTAAGTTTGATCTTACTCATTCCAGTTGTTTCTGCTCTTTGTTTAATTGTTTCTTTTTGTAGATACTAGGTATATAGTCAGCTAGTCAGAGTTAGGGAGTTCTTTAACTACGGAAAAATTTGGAAAAATCGATAGAATTCAGAACATGTAAAAAATTAATCAGGAAAATGTTGTGCAGTATATGAAAAAGTTAAAAAAAATACTAATTAGATTTTTTTAATCGGTAAACATCGGCATACCATATTAATGAAGGAAAAATAAAGTACATAAGCAAATACATGGGGTCACAAGAAGATGAGTCTAGGATTTCGTTGCAACAAGATGCAGAACAATAAATCTATAAAACACCAGGAGGTTATAAAACGGTGTAGAAATCCGCTATATCAATCCCCTCTGGAGAGCCAATATAACAATAGCTGGGCAATCCTATAGCAAACTTTGGCAGGGGAAGAGGATACTCCCTTAAAACACTCTGGAGTTTCTTTCTTTCCACTAACCAAGTTACTGTTGCTGAAAGTAGTGCTCATCATCTACCCCTCACCCCCCTACTATACCGAGAGCCGACAAGATAAGAAATCTTGGAAGGAGCGGGGAAAGACTCAGCTAATCCCTAAGCAGGATAAGAAATAGCTCCAAATCTGAGATGCAAAACCTTATAGTGATGAAAAATTATAAGCAAATATATTTCATATGCTATACATATATTTGCAACTTTTCCAAAAGGTTTTGAATAATTTGTGTAATTCATAAAATTCATAAGTTTTTGAAAATAATCACGAATACATCGTGAATTAATTGTTGAGATCGAATCACAACCAATTGTGATTGAACTTGGGAGAGTTCAATTGCACACGTGTCCCTTTTAACCCCAATTGACCGCGGTTAAGATTCACTAACCTTAGGGTTCAACAATATGACCTTGGTTTTTAGATTTAAAAAAAAAAAAAAATAACCCTAGGGTTAAAATTTCTTAACTGTATATTGATCAAAAAAAAATAATTTCTTAACTGTAGGGTTAAATTTTTTAAAATAATTTTTTCTAAAAACTAAGGTTAGATTAATCCTAAGGGTTAGTGAATCTTAACTACGATTAATAGGGGTCAAAATGGACACGTGTTGACCTGTAGGTGCAATTGAACTCTCCCCGAGTTCAATCGCGATTGGCTGTGATTCGATCTCTTAATTGTTGGACAAAAAAGTCGCGACTTATTTGAAACTTTTTATGAACTTGGAGAATTTTCTTTTGTGACTATACATGTACATATATGGTTGATTTGATGAAATGGGTTTTCCTTCCACAAGTCCACTTAACAGTCTTGCTCTTGTTAATTTCGAGTTCTGGTTTTTGAAAGATTAAATTTCTCCATGAACAATGATGATTGCTTTGTATTTTATTACCCATGTTGATGAGGTATTTCGTGACCAAAAAGCAAAACAATTGGAAAGTCGGACCCTGTTGCTAGTGTAATGAAACTCTTATTCAAAGAAAAAGAATGTGATGAAACAATGTTTAAACTACAAACACCAGAGTTCTTTGTGGTATTAGTGTGTAAATCAATAGGTACAATAGCATGGTTACACAAGATGATTGGCTAATTGTGTATGTCCTAGGAAGAGAACCCTGAAAAGGAAAATAGGGTTCTCATCGTCAACTGAAATCACATGGATTCCTTTTGGGGAGACTTTTTCGTTAGTGTTTAAGATTTACTACTTGATCCCACCATTCAATGGTTCTCAGCTTGGAGATGCAAGGCAGATAATTTACTATGCATACGATCTATTGACTCCATTTGGGTTGCGTTTGGATAATCTTCTAAATTGAACTTCTGTCGACTTTTGGCTCTAAAATAGTCAAAAGTGGATAAAAATCACGATTAGTTATCTGCATAATTTCTAACTTCATTCAAAAATCAAAAGTTAGTAGAAGTTAAAAAAATAAATTTTCTAAGAAGCTAGCCTAAGGAAACTTCCACGGAAAGTCGACATTTTAACTTTTTTGGAAGTTACTTTTCTTGAAAGTTCTAGAATAGTCATCTTCTAAGAAAAGTTTAACCAAACAGGCCCTTAGACAGTTTGTTTACATCCTTCTCACAGTCACAAAAAGACTGCTACAGATTGGGTGGTTTGGATCATGTGGTTGGTTTTATTTAAATTAACGAATCAATGCAGTAGACTATCAGATGTGTTGGACCAAACACCGCTGCATATATGCCACGTCATAGGAAGTGGGGACCTCTTACTTGCATCCATGTACCACCTGTAGTTACATAAGTCTTCTATTGGTATTGATGAGCTATTCTTGAGCATGGTTTTGAATTTCGTTCCCGCTATATATAGTGCACTTAAAAATGTGAAATTTTGCAAATATCGCATGATATGGAGAATTTATCGGTGCCCAAGGGAAAAATTAGGAAAAGCAAAATGTTAAGTTCAAACTTCAGGAAATGTTAACTTAAACATAATTACCTACTCAGGAAAAAAAAACAATGTATATAAGATGTGCATTTGGAATGGAGTAAAGACATGCGCTGACGGCGATGTATATAATCATAGACGAATATAGCATGCACAGATTGTTTAATATTTCGATACTAATAAAAAAAAAAAAAGACCCAAATGGATGCATCGAGTTTATAGGACTCCACTCAACAAAAAAAGCTACATCATCCACATGGAGTTATGCGGACTCCACTCCACTCAAAAAAATTGTGTTCTTACCCCAAATTGACTCTTATTTTTTATTGTTCTTTTTAATTTTATTTTAAATAACCCTTCATTAGCATGTTTAATGTATTTAGGATTTTAAAGCCCTTTTAAGACTCCATTTGACATTAACAATATTCATAGTAGTCAATGAAGGGATTTGGAGCCACTTGCTTGCAATTTAGTTTTTATTGATTTATTTGCAAATGTTCGTTGGAATCTAACCCACAATATAATTTTGTGACAGAACATCAGTTGTTGCAATTTATTTTTGTAGCATTTTCTTGCCTATCTTGGATTTATTTTTATGATGTCTGAATCATTTATATCGTGTTTCCTATATATAGTATAGTATTTTAATTCTAATCTGAATCTTTCAGCAACTTTTCTCATTGTTGATTAGTCGTGTATTTAAAAAGTGAGGGAGAATGAGGCTTACTAAGCCTCATGCCTTCACCATTTAAAAGTTAAAACACTGATCAGAATTATATCAAAGATTTGGAATGTTCTGATCTTGTTAATGTTAATATTTTGTCTAAATATGGAATAAAGGGAACAAAATCATCATCTTTCATTGACAATTCTATGGATATATTTATATTTTTAATGTGTTTGTAACTATGTAAATAGCAGGATCGTAAGAATATTTATTGATAAAAAATTAACCTTGTTGATGTTTATTATTGCTGAATGTGAAATATTGGAATATGCATATGAAGCTCTATTTTTTGTTTGTAGCATACCTTGAAATTTCTGGATTTAATCTTGGTTTGGTGATTTGCCAGAATCTCCAGATCTTTCACTTTTTATTCAGAACAAGGGGAAGGACCCTCTCACTATTAATATTTCCGCTCCTGATTTTGTCCAGCTAGAGATAGCGACAATTCAACTCCAAGAGAAAGAATCCAAAAAGGTATTTGTAATTAACACCATATAGTAGTTCAAAAGCATCAGGAAAGCGTTATATTAAGATCTGAACTGCTCTATGCTATAAAATATAACGTTGTTTTATATATTTGACCTGTGTTGTGAATTCTGAATTGGGCGCTGAAACTAATGACTATAAATTAAATTATTATCTTAACAATGTGAACTCTGAAACAGCGCTGAAACTAACTATCATAAATTAAGTTTTTATTTTTAATCAAAATTTTCAAAACCTAAGAATAGAAACTTGTTGAAAAGAAAAGAAAAAACTAGGAGCAGAAATTTGGAATCTACAGTAAATCCTTAATTTTAAACTGCTTCATCAAAAAGTCTACCAAACTACCAATCAATATATCTATAACGTTATAATAAAAGGCACTTAAAGCACTCGTTGTCAACAAAATTTCGACATATTCTTTTTCTCCTTCCTAAAATACCCCTCCTTTTCCACACCTTCTCTGTTCTCATCCGCCTCACCGACTTGTTCTATGTTCTTATCTGCACAAAATGCTTCCCACCACCTCTGTTACTCTATTTCCTGTTGGCATCTCATCATCAGTCCTTTTCTACAAATCGACACCTAACGAAGTGAGTTCTCGTGCCACTTCAAACTGCTGTTTCCAACGGTCTCCATTATCCTACAAGAGAAATTTGGAAGAATATGAGAGGAAGAAATATATGTCCTTTGCGCTCTCTAAACAAGGTAATGCTCAAAATTTTTAATCTATAATCTTCTTGAAATCTCTTCTAGGTTAATTGTGTTACCCCTGAAATCTGTTGAGTTGAACAACCTGGCAAACATCTTAGTAGCCAGGAAAAAAATGGGAGAGAGATGGACAGCCTATTGAATATATGGCTATTTTAAGAAGTGCTTCCTCCCCATGTCTGGTAGAAAACATTATTCTTCTCCAAACAATTGAGAAATAAAACACAGTAAACCCCTAATGCGCCAAAACTCAAAGCCAGATCAATAAATGGAAGACAAACTGAATGAGAAAGAAAGAAAATATTACAACCAAAGGTAAAATCTAAATCGTCGATTGATTCGAACTGATTACCCCAAATTGGTTCAATATCAGTCATGAACATCAAAAAATTTAAATGATCAAAAAAACAAAATCAGAAATCCCAATCCAAAAACATTAATCGGGCCAATGGGAGCTCAAATCATTTTGAGTACAACTTTTTTTTGAAAATGGAGTATTAGAAGTGAAATGGGTTTGTTCAAGTACCTTGGATGCATTCGAGAGTCTAGGGTTCGGAAAAGAAAAGAAAAGAAAAAGAAAATCCCTTGAGCTCCCCTCTGATCGAAGATCATAGTCTACGAAGTCGATACCTCACATCACCACGAAAGTATTTTCTTTCTATGCCATCATACTCGCTTAAACATTGTTTCCTTCTACGGCCTTTCTGCACCCCTTTGCTTATTAGTTTCTCAGAGAGAGGTATACTATCATCAATCAAACATCAAACAAGTGTCCAAATATCCACATATCCAATCCATTTGTACTAATAAGATCCATATATTTATTTGATGCCCAAAATACCCCATATTTTAATTTTTTTACGCAGCATGTGTCACCCCACTCATGTCCGTACATCCCAAATGTAATCTGTATCAATCCTTCCCAGTGAATACTGCTTTGTCTGTCTTTCTTAATCTCAAAACTGTTCTCTTTGACATCGTAATATTCTTCGTCAATATTAAAAAAATAAAATGTAAACTCTTTTATGTATATGTATTACATGATTTGCTTATATCAAAATGTTTTATTGAGCTTGCACGTGCAATGCACTAATTAAAAGAGAAATGACAGTCACATTCCTTCTATTCCATCCCTATATGGCTCCTACGAATTATAATGGGTTGGATCACAACAGGCGTTGATTAATGGTTCACGCCATGGTTTTTTTGGAGTTCCCGAGGTCTTTGTCTGGGAGACCCCCTATCTCCCTTTCTATTCATTATGGTCAATGAAAGCTTGAAGCCCTTAGTTGGATGATTGTCAGAGCTTCCCGTTCGGTCTGGGATGGTTTTAGCATCGGTCACCCTCCTGTCCCATCTCCAATTCGTTGATGAAAACCTTGTATTCTATGGGGCCTCAGCCCACCAACTACTCCTCATTAGATGCATGTTCTAATGTTTTGAGCTAGTATCCAGTTTGCGGATAAATTTTTCCAAGAGTCATATCTTTATTGTGGGAGAGGTTCCCAACTTAGAGGAGTTCGCCATATGTCTAGGGTGTAAACTTGGATTCCTCCCAACCAAGTCCCTTGCCCTCCTATTGGTGGCATCCTCTTTTGAGAGGAGGGGCGGGTCTATTGTCTGGGTCCCTAGATTTAGGTGACCATTATAGGATTGGGAAGTGAGCTCCTTTATCAGTTTGATGGGGCGATTAGAGTCGGTAAAACCTAATCTCAATTCTAGGGATACTCGAGTGTGGTATAGGGACAACAAAGGTTAGTTTACTGTTAGATCCTTCTTGCGGGATTGAAGTGATTTCCCTCACTTAGATTTCCCTAGTAGAGTGGTGTGACATTTCAACATACCATGCAAAGTATCCTTTTTTCTATGGATAGCTTTTCGGGATAAAATATTGACAATTGATTATCTTCAAAGTAGAGGCTAAAATCATAGTTGTTAAAGACGTTGTCTGAGGTGCCTCAGGTGGTCGGTCGCCTAGGCGACCAGATGCTCTGCTAGGCTCAGGCGACTGGCCACCTAAGGCAGTCGTTATTATAAATCAGATATATGTAATATTATTATTGTTTAAAGATATAAAAGTTACTTTATTTGAATATAGTAGTTTAGTAAACAAAAAAAAATGTTATTTTATATACTTTTAATATTTTTTACAATATAATATGTTAGGGTTTGTATATTCAACACAAAAAAAGTTTACACATTGAAGAAGAAAGAAGGGAGGAATGGACCGAATGATGTCAAGTATATTTCCCTCATATTAACCTGTCCTCTCTCTCGCTTAATGGGTAAACAATTGGCCTCTCTCCCTCTCTCTCTCTCTCTCCCTCTGTTTGTGGATGGACCATATGGTCCTCATCTGCTTTACATGGTTGTTACAAGCGTCACCTAGGTGACCAAGCATACAAGTGGGCTCAGGCAGTCCAATAATAAAAAAAAGTCTTTAAATGTCTCAAATTTCTTCTAAGACCCCAAAAACTCTTATAAACTCATATTTAAAGAAGTCTTTTATAATTTAAATAAGTGCAAACCCCATAATTATATATATTTTTTTATTATATCTCTTGAGTAGAAGAAAGAAGAAATGATAGTAAGATGTATGAGACCTCTCTTCCTCTCCAATCTCTCTCATGTTCGACGTCACATTGACTGTCAGACTATTTTTTTGATAATTTATTCAATCTTGCACTCTCCCTTCTCTCTCATCTTCTTCCTCTCTCATGTTCGGCCGTTACTGTAGATTATTGTTTCTTTCTATTTTTTATCCTTCATAATCTCTCTTTCTTCCATTTCGATAATCAATGTAGACTTTGTTTTTTTTTTTTCTTTATTTTATCCTCAACACTTGAAATCCTCCTTTATTGTTCTTGAAATTGTCTCTAAGGATGGTTCTATCAAAGAGTATCTTAACAATAGAGATTTTGTAATTTACGTAAATTGCAGGATCCCTTATTCATGGAAATGCGTCATACATAGATCTCATATTGGGAGGATGTCTGCAATAAAAAGCGCTTCAGGCTACCGCCTCAGGCGTCCATGGGGTCTGTCGCCTCAAGTCGTCTCGACAAATATGACTAAAATCTTTCAAATAGATGTGTGATGTTCCTTGCAACGAAGGAATATGTAGATCTACTTTTGCACTGCCCTTTTCGTATATAATCTTGAGCTCCTTTTTAGCTCATTTTGGAATTGCATGGGTTTTTCCCTATTTATTCTAGAGTTTCTTATCTTGCTGGTAGTCGGGCTTGATGGGTCCTCGTCTAGAACACTTTTGGGCGCTTATTCCAAGAGCACTTTTGGACCAGGTCACTTGGTTCATTTGGAAAGAGCATAATAGGAGGATTTTTTAGGACTCTTCTTTATCGGGGTGGAAGAGTGACCAAGCTAGCTTGTAAATTTTTTGAAGCCTGGGCTTCGATTAGGGGTGCAACTAAAGGGTGAGGGGCGATTGAGTTTCCGACCTAAAGATAGTAGACTTTTTATATGTGGTCCTTTGCATGGACTTTTCCTTTGTGTAATTTTGATAGTATTCCCTCTCTCTGTAGCCGGGTTCACTCTTTGTGAATCTTTGTCTCCTATTTTCTAGTTATATTTATTTGATGAGTTTGTTTTCCTATAAAAAAAAACGTGGAACAATGGGATCCCCCTTTTATGAGGAGCACACTGGAGCAGAATTGTATGTAGTCGATTGATTTGGAATTTTTATTAGCCCCATCTTGAAGGTTAACTTGGGTGTGACTATGGATGTTGTCACTCATGACAAACTCAGTATCTTAGTATATTTTTTCAACTGTTTGCGTTTGCTTCTCCACTCATGGACGCATAGTATATAGTGGTGGCCTAGGTTTGGGATTTGGTTTGTTATGGAGAGACCAAAAGAGTGGTGGCCTTACTTTGTTTGAGAGAGGGTTAGGACCGTCGGTGAGGGTTTGAGATCAAGAGAGAGTTTGGTCTCCACCATGATAGATTTTCCATTATTTGAAGCTATAATTCGCCAAGCTCAGCATGACCAACTTTCATACTTAGAGAATCCTAACATGAATTTTTTGATTTTGGAACTATATATATGGAGTCACAAAATGGTTAGATCAAACTGTATTACATATGGATTTTATCTCCATCCTTTGGTCTTAAATGTTTAGTTCACTAATCTCTCTATTTTTATAATCCAATTAATCTATTACTTCCCTTTTGTAGTGCTACCTATTTCTTTTAACAATTTATATGGTAGACCAAGCAAGCTGTGCTAATCTAAGAGAAGAGCATACCTAACTATTAGATTAAGATACTAAGAAATTTATTTATTATGTGGGACCCATGAGACTCACTATAAATATCTCTAAAAGTAATTTGAAGATATTACTTTTTAAAAAAAAAATATTAGTGATAGTAGTAAAGGTTCCTTATTAAAACATACTAATAGAGAGTATTTAATAGTACTTACTAATAGAGGGTCATATGCATTATTTATAATTTTTTATTCTATATTAATTTTAAATCACAAGAAAATCAACTATTATTAATTTGAATTTATGTGGAGTTATTTCTTAGATAGAATTATAAGAATTTTAGTAGTATTATAGATTAATGGTGGGTCCTACTCCTACTTAATTATTATTTATTAAGAGATATCTCTTAATTAAAATCCCTAGAGTTTTAGTAGTACTGAAGATTGATAGTGGGTCCTACTAATAGTTAAAAAATTACTATTTAATTACAATAATAGACCCTTATAAAACATAACAATGTCTTATAAAGTTGTATAAGAGAAGGTTAATGAATAATAATTAAAAAACAGAATTTTAAAAATAAAAATATCTTAAAAATTGCCTGTACTTTTAGTAGTAGAATGATATATATATATATATATATATATATGTTTTATATGTTGTACTGGGTCTGGGATACAGACATGATGATAGGCTACAGTGTTACAGTTATTACACATTCTGATTATCTTCTACTATACATTACATACTAGGAATATTGTGAAAGAATGTACTTCCAATGTAACTTCAATTTTGCAGTTTTGATTTTGAATTATTTGTAGTTCTTTTGCCTCTTTTCTTTGAGTTGGCAGTTGCTACTGGTAATGTTGGTACGTTATGTTCATATTAGACGACTTGTGGTTTATCATCTTATAAGGGTATCAGAAAACTTCCCATTCCTAACTGGTATGACTAAAACAGTGGATTCTTGTTAGATTCGCAGGTCTCCCTTCATTTCATTATAACAACATATTATTTCTTTTCAACTTATTAGTTATAAGTGCCCATTTGTCCACACTAATCAGTTCCAAGCCTAGCCTGTACATTTGCCAAACCTGAGGATCAGGTTACAACCAAAGAAGCTGGCGGCAAAGCTATTAAATTGACCTGACCTGTTGCAGTCTCATCATGGTAAAAGCTGGGCCTGAAATTGCTACCTCATGGCTGCGATGCAGAACATCAACTATATGAATGGCGATTTGTAGCTTTAGCATTATTATATTGGCTTTATAACAATCCTTTAATTCACCAGCTACACCCCATTAGCAGACACCAAAATGACTTCAAGTGATAGATATGCAGCAGAATGCATTAGATTCTCTATTTGATAAAACCAAGTTGAATTGCTAACACTCTTAAATTTCAACCTTGACCAAAGAGGTGCTGGATGCAGAGTCTGTTAAGTGGGCCTGGCTCCATTGTAGAGTGGAGGATTTTCATTTTTCTCTTAATGTAGGTAAAAGCTGGGATGAAATTGCAATCTCATGGCTATGATGCAGAATATCAACCGTATGGATGGATAGTGGCTTTAACATGCCCGATTTTTGGCTTTCTCAGTATCACTTAATTCATTAACTAATCAAATTAGTAGACACCAACAAGTGACCTATATGCAACAGAATTGTGGGATACTCTGGTTGATAATCCAAGTTGAATTACTGATAACACGAAGTATCATTTGCAACCAGACAGCACATTCCTCCACTATAATACTTGAATCTTGCAGATCTTCTTTTTTTTGTGTGGGGGTTGTTGTTTTGAGCTTCAAGCTGAAGTGCATTGTATTGGCGGGTAGGTCATCTTGTAGCACATGACGGCTGCACTTGGCCTTGTAAAGAAACTACCACTTAGGACATGTGGCTGCAGACCAATTTGGTCCTGACATCCAAGCAGGAAAAACCCTATGCAAAGTCTTCGGACCCTTGATAGGGTTAGCCACCCACAAGAGGTGTTTATAATAAGTGGGGCTTCAGTATAACATCTCCTCTTTAAATTGGGAGGATGTATGCTTACCTACTGTAATGTCCTCAAGAATTAAAAATATGGTTTCGGGGGATGTATCGGTCCCAACTGAAATCTATACGTATCGGTTTCGGGCAATACATATTTTTTTTTCTTTTTATAAAAAAAATCAAATTAAAAATTTTAAAATTCAAATGAATCATGGGAACCAAATGTATCAAATATAAAGTCATGGGAAGCGACTAAAAGACAAAAGTAGCAAGCACAATTATAATTACACAATGGTTGAAAACATAAATACCTGATAAACTATATGTGTCGGCCGTTTCGTGTCAAAATAAATATTGTACAAGGGACTACTGAAACCTATACATATCATCCGTTTTATATCGGTTTCCGCAATTTTTATTTCCATGAATGTACTAGAATATTGACTCTGAAAATGGACCACCCCAAGCAAGACCATGCTATTTTGTAACATAAAGATTCTAGGAGGATATTTTGTTAGTTTCATTTCCAAGATAATGCACTTACAGGTTGCTTACAGCCTTACACAATGGTTGACATAGTTACTAGTTCAGATCTAGGTAACAAGGACATTCCAATTAGGATTTTGGGGTTCGAATCTGCTAGAGCTGTGGTGAGTCTGAGGTGGGTTGTTTGGTCTCCAGATGGAATTGTCGGTCATGTCTCGTTCGCTTGGAGTCCTATTCTCTAGCTGTTTCACTTGTAGTAACTTTTTTTCTCGCTTTCCTTTACTAGCATCAGTTTCTGGGTTCACTTTCCCATGATTCCTTTGCTGTCTTGTACTTTTTTCTTTCTCATTTTAATTTATGTCATCTGAATTACCGATAAAATAAGGACATTCCAATTAAGAAAGAAAATCCGTGTTGGTCTTGTGTTTGAACACACCCTGATACTTGTAACAGGCTTAAATTGTGATTTTCAGCTATTTATTTATGTTAGTTCAGTCTGTGTGCACCTCTTTCTGTATTACATACCCCAATTGAACTAATAGTATAACTAATGATCATTAAATGAACTGATGTGCCAGTAGAGGACATCTTCAATAACAAGTATCTCCCTGTCTTCCCCTTATGGTGCTCTATCTTAGCTTAGTTGCACAAGGAGAGAACAGATACAAGAAGTATGGAGTTATCCTATTTACTGACTAATTTCATTCTGATCCCATGGTGTTGGATGCAAGATGTGATTGATGTAGTATTCAAAGGGAGATTCTTTATAGGGCTGTCTCCTTGGGTAGTTTTCCATTACTAGGGGTGTTACCTAAAAGTTGTCATTTCCCATCTTCCGAGTTTCTCAAGACGACCAAGCTCTTATTTCCATGTGTATTGCGTGTTGCAACATCGGAAATAATAGAAGTGATAGTTATCTTCATTTTTTGTGTTAGCTAGAGAATGCATAACTTTATTACTGTTAACATGTGTCAGCTTGCGCTGTTGACCTGGGATCAGCATATCATGACTGCATGCATGACTAGTTGACTACACATGAACATAATGTTAAGATCCATTTGCCTGACAAGCTTTGCTTCTTGAAGTCGGTTCTCACCTTTACTATTTAGTTTGCACATGAGACAGGACACTGGATGCCTTTACCTATCTTTCATCACTTTGGATCTTGCAACTTCAGTTTTGTTGCTTGAGGTTATTGAGAAAGGTGATTCTCTTTACGAAGCACTATGAGAGTTACTTATTGTACATGGGGTGCACCCTACTTACTGTAGATGATTTGTTGAGAATTGACTAGTACTTTTGGGACTATTTCAATCAAGAGATGGCTCACTATATCGCCTTTTGATAATATATATATATATATATATGTGTGTGTGTGTGTGTGTTTTTGATTATCGATCAAAATACGTGGCTTACCAATTTGGCAGTCTAGACCAATGAGCACATGTGATTATTATTTTTTTGGTATACTTTCTCATCTATATATGAAATAATCTTGAAAGTTATTCAGAAACATTGGTTTTTTTATCTGTGGGATGGGTTGTGACCAGATGTTTGGGCAATGCAGGTGAAGGTTTCCTTTGTAGAAGGCGGTAATGGTAATGAGGCCATGATTGTTTTAAAGGCTGGAAATGGTGGCTGCAACCTTGATTTCAGGGATCTGATCATGCATAATTCCATAAAGAAAACTAAGTATTCCCCCAAGTCCACATACTTCAACCTCCTGATGCCAACCCCCTCAATCATGTACATGTCCCTTGGTGCATTACTGCTATTAGCGTCAGCTTGGATGTGTGCCAGATTTCGGCGAAGGCATCTCCCTAGCAGTGAAGCTATATATCAAAAGCTGGAGACGGAGCTGCCGCTCTCAGGTGGGGGGAAGACGGAGTCAGATCATACCAGTGGATGGGAAAACAGTTGGGGTGACAATTGGGATGATGTGGAGGCACCGATGACACCCACGAAACCCGTTACCCCAAGCTTGTCCTCCAAAGGCCTTGCCTCGCGACGGCTTATCAGGGAAGGGTGGAAAGATTAGTTGCCACGGCGGGGACATGAAGAATGAGAAAAAAGAGTTTGATTGAATTCTCTATTTTTTTAGTTTTATCTGTAACTTTTAATTGTTTTTGTTATAGAAACAATGAGGAGATATCTACTTCTTACTATTTATTTTATTTTATCCTCGTTATCATTGATATATACTCTGAGCCTGAAGGGGATTTGAACGGTGTTTTCTATGTTCATTAAAGGTTTATTAGACCAAAATCAAACTAGATATTAATCCAACTTTGCATGAAGAAGAAATTATATGCAGAAAAACAAATACATGAAAGGGTTAAAGAGTAAATCTTATTTTAATAGGGTTTTTGAGAATTTTTTTTGCTTGCAGCCTAGCACAGTAGGAAAAGAAAACTCTGTTTTTTCAAGCAAGAGGACATACCAGCTCTTGTTGTAACCTATGAATCCGTTGGTGGTTTCATCGTCAACCCACAAGGTTGGTCATCCAGGGGGCCTATATTTCATGAACAATACCGGTGTAAACGCATTCTACAATTTATTATTAGGGAACAAGTTCATTCCCTTTTTTGGCACAATTTTAACGGAACAAAAAACAAAAGATGTATTTTAGAATTAAATATGAGAAACGCGTTTAAAACGAACAGGATAAGCATGAAAAGGGATGAAGGAACAAAAAACAACATATGTTGTTTAGAATTAAATATGAGAAACGCTTTTAAAACAAACAAGATAAGCAACTTTATGATACTTATAAATACATTGATGAGTAAAACCATATTTATTTAACGCCTACAATAATTTTTTCATTCTTTTTTCCTTTCTTTCAAATGTAATTTTGTTATTTTTTTTCTTTGTAATTAATTCTGATTAACAATTGCCAAACACATTCATCTCTACACATAAGTGGCAATAGGGTAGCTTGATCTAGAGCTGGATCATAGACCGAAATTAAATGTGATGAATAACCTTGACAGGCATTGTAATCTATCTAGCTTGATTTAAGTTGGAGGTATCGATGGTGGTGACTAGGAGTGGGCACAAGCTATTGGAACTCGTGCTCAGATCGGGTGGCTTATCAAACCAAACAAGCTTGAACATAATTTTTAGGCTCGGTTTTTTTTTAAAAAAAGCTGGAACACCTTTGTACTTGGCTCGTTAAGAGCCCGACTTGTTTATATATATATAATAAAAAAATTACTAATATACGTAAATAAATAATCTAAATACTTCAATTAAAGGATTATTTTTAAAATTAATCATGAATTATAGGTTTATTTTTTTTTTAAAATTAATCATATTTAATAAAGCTCATTAAAAGCTCGAGCTCGATTTCCTGAATTGTAAATGAGCCGTGCCGAGCTTGAATACCTTCAAAAAAAAGAAATCCTCAACTCGATAAAAGTTCGGATCGTTAGGCTTTAGCTCGATACCCACTCCTAGTATTGACCCCCTACTACATGTGTCCTCTGTTTGGACACAGGTACTAGGTGGATCAAAGAGGTTAAAGTGGAAGTGGAAGTGGTCCTAACCAATAATTCCCCAAATAAGTACAAATTGGCCCCCCAGGCCCCAAAGGGTGCAAACCACTTCAGTTGTTGGATACTAAGAATGTCGAATGGGACATAATGGGTCACCACAACAAAACAACACCATGGAGCTTGAACGAAAGATGGTCATGAAATGTCTTTTAGAGGCCTCAAGTTCTATTATTTGAAGTGACCAGACGCCCATCATTCTCAATCGACATTGACCCTCACGGTGCCTGTGGCGGACTTCGATCTATACCTTTCATTGGATGACTCTCTCTCTTTACTCTTTAGGCCAGGTCACGGCAAAAGAATCATACCCACTAAACACTTCCAAGTTCCTACCACACAATGCATGATTTTCCCTTTATTCCTTTCATATTAAAGAGCCATGTTAGCCCTACTCTCACGCGTTATGCGCTTTCAATAAAAAACAAACACCCATTCACCTGTCATTGCTTTAACAAGTGTTGATTTTTGGTTGATAGTTTAGTAAAAGGGTGAGGGCAAATAAGATGGCGCCAAGTAATGGTCTAAGCAGCCAAAATGGGAATTAGAAATAAGATTGCGCGAATCTGACGGGATCTGTATTTGATGGGAAGGTTTCGTCCGATTAAGTCGTTGGCATGTTCATTTTGTAGACATTTATCTCTTTAAACTCTTACATTATATCAATATTTATCAAAATCCCAAAAAACAAATAGAGCTGTAGATTCCAAACCTCAAATTCATAGTTAAAACTCTTCTACTAACTATAAGAGGAACCTAGCCCCAGACGCATTAAGTTAAAAACAAATTCCACAAACACGGTGTGGCTGCAATATGTGGTGTTGCTACCCTATAATAGGGAGATGGGCTGACACTTGTTGCCACAACCTTGCGTATGAGGAAGACTGCCTCTGGGGCTAGCATTTCTGTAACTATAATTAGTGAGCATTAACTTAAGAGTTAATTGACAGTCTTGTAATTATAAGAGATAAATGACTATTTTACTTTTTTTATAATTACAAAGGGAAATAGTTAACGTACCCATAAATTCTATTTCCAAATTTAAGGCATCGACCTATTAGTGGATGCCCCCCCTCTTAAATGCTAACCAAATGTGGTGAGCATTTAAGAGGGGGTGCATCCACCTATTGGTGGACAATAGGTGGATGCATTAGGTTTGGAAATGGAATCCATGGGTCTGCCTGTAATGGATAAAATTTGTAAAATGATTAAGTGTTCTGACGATGATCTAATCTTCGTTGTTATGACAATGGATGGGTAACCCGTAGTCAAACTGAGAACAAATCCATTGTCTTCAGGACAACAAGTTCGTTATCTAGAAGACGAATGTAGCCGCTGTTTGTTTGGACAATGGTTATTCTATTCATATTCATATACACAACGGACCCGAGCTTTAGTCCACAACAAGACCGACTTACCGGACGAAATTATCAGTCCACAACAAGACCGACTTACCGGACGAAATTATCAGGAGGCAATCATTCTACTCGGTTGTTAGGTGAAAAACATTGTTTTAGCATTTAATGTTAGTCACCTCAACCTGCTTTCGACCCCAAACCGACCTTACTAATAGTAGGCTCACACGTGTGACACATAAGACTTAAGATATGTCTGACATATTTGGTAATGATCATAAAACAAGTGGCATGGTCATCCATGACCATTTAAGGGCATGCATGGGCATACAAATTAAAACCTATAAATACCCCAAGAGTTTCAGTGCCTAAGGATCGGCAATTTTCACGAATATTGCTACTGTTTCAACCTCTTTTATTATACATCATCTTCTACCTATTCTAACTTTGGCATCATAGTGTATTACAGGGTGCACACACTTCACCTTCTTCCTTCTACCAGTAAACCAGAATCCAAGGAGCAGTTGACGCGTGGACGTTCAAGAAAATTTACACACAAAAATTGGCGTCGTCTGTGAGAATTTCTTAAACGAACCTCCATTTACTCTCTTTATTCACCATGGTTGATCAAACCCTCATACCCTTGGTTGAGGATCAAACCCCTCAGACCACTCCTACTGTTCCAACCTCATCGCACACTCCTAGGCCAGAAGTTGGGCAATCTTCTGAGCATCTCGTAGGAGAGGCTTCTCAAACAAGCCAGATCTTGTTGCTGCTATAACAACAACAGTCCACTTTAACCCGCTTGATCGGCCTACAATAGTCATTTCAAGAGAGGCTGGATGCTTTCGAGCATGATATGTATGAATCAGATACTGAGCCACTCCGAAGGCGCCCTGTTCGATAGAGATGGCAGTATGACCCGCCCCCATAGGGGCCCCGCCCCACCCTGCCCCTATAGGGGTGGTTTTTTTTCAAAAAAATCGGGGGCGGGGCGGGGATGGTATAAAAAAATAAGCCCCGACTCGGGGGTGCTTTTAGTATACCCCGCTCCGGTGCCCTGCCCCGCCTGCAATTTCTTTTATATATATTTAAATGAATATATATATATATATATATATATATATATATATATATATATATATATATATATATATATAAAGTAAGTGGGGCGGGGCCGGGGTGGGGATTTTATAAGTGGGGCGGGGGCGGTTTCACCATATGTATGCCCCGGTCGGGGGCGGGGCGGCGCCGGGGTGGTAGAAAACCGCCCCCGCCCCGCCCATTGCCATTCCTACTGTTCGACGATAGCTCCTCCTCACATCTTCTCCCCTAAGAAGAGCAGCAACATGGCCAGCATCTTCGCCGTTGCGTGAGAATCTTGACAACAGATTCGTGCTCATTCCTCCTTCCATTGAAGCTGTCTGACCCCATCCTCCACCTGTCCAGCAAGCTCATGTTGGACAACGGGATCAAGCCCGTGCTAAACCACAGGACCTGGATTACGTTCGTGCTGAACAACAAGATCCTTATGTCCGCGCTGAGCTGCGAGAAGCACGGGTTCGTAGTGACCGAAGAGATCCCCAGTACCCCGTGAGGAGCCACGGGTCCAAAATGCTCAAGAGCCGAATGCTCAAACGCATTATGAGGATCAAAGGACGTAGATGACTCTCAAAGATGCAGAGGCCATGATCAGTGCCCATGTTAAGGGAACAGGTGGGAGCTCTTTCGATCAATTTGCGCAGAAAGCAAAGGAGGACGTTGGAACCTCTCCCTTCTCAGATAAGATCAACCAGTATACACTCCCTCGAAGTTCATAACGTCAAACTTTATCATGTTCGATGGAAGGACAGACCCTGTTGACCACCTGTTCAACTTCAAGTACGCTATGACTCTTCGCAATCCTAATGATAATCTTTTCTGCAACGCTTTCTTGAATAGTTTGACAGAAGCTATAGCAAGGTGGTTTCGTAACTTGCTTGCTGGTTCAATCAAGAGCATAGCCGAACTCAGGTCAGCTTTTATTGATCAATATATCGTGAATAAGAAGAAGAGAGCAGGTGCAGATTCCCTCTTCACTCTAAAGATGGAGCCAACGGAATCTCTGAGGGACTTCGTTCAACGGTTTAGTAATGAGGTCTCTAACATCGATAAGGTCGAAGACAATAGCAGTATAGCCGCATTCAAGAATGCAGTGCCAAAAAACTCCAAAATATATGAATCTCTTGCTCTTGACTACCCCACCAAGCTGGATGACATGCTAGTTTGTGCTGCTAAGTTCGAGAGATTCGAAGATGACACCTCAGTCATAGCAGGACCAAGGTAATGTAATCCAAATGTCTTGGAACATTATGAATTTGATACAATTTTTTCAATAAATATGTATGAGTTACACAACGAATTCATTTATATATTCCATTCTTGAAGTTCTACATGAGATTATTTAATGTCAAGATGAGCGAAATGATCAAGTGTTTAGTAAAATGTCATGAATGAAATACCAAATGAGTTTTCATTTGAACATGGTACTCACCACGAGACACATGTGGCTCATTCAATGAATTGTCATATGAGCAAACCAGTAGTTTATACTAATGAAATGTCATCTGAGCATGGTGTCCCACCACGAGTCACCTAAAGTTCAACGTATGAGATATCATTTGTCTAATTACATTGATGATGTTTTACACTACGATGCATCCATAGTCATTTACAATCATTCTCATAAAAGTAACCGTGCTCTGCAACTTAGTGTTCTTGCATCTTATTATCTTTCAAGTGTTCTTATTAAGTGTTACCGTGCTACATGCACTTTCACGTGCTCTATGTCTTGTAAAAATTTTAGAAAGATGATTAATTCATTCTTTGGTTTTATGTTGCATGTACGTGTTACGTGTTCTATGTCTTGTAAGTTTTTTTAAGTGATTTACATCAGTACGAGTAACAAGAGAGTATGTAAAAAAGTGACTTTCATTGAACAAAGGGGAATACATTTCATAAGAAGAAAAAAGAAAAAGTACATCGGAAGAAAAAGAAAAGAAAAGACAGCTAGGCAACGAGTTTGGCGTTGAGTTCAGGAGCAAACTCGGGTTGAATGGCAGCATCGTCCTCAACGGAGATAGGTGGGTCAGCGGGAAGCTCAGGCAGAGAAGGATCCGAATCTTCGGGAAGCGGAGGACTTTCGACTCCTTGTACTTCAGCCTCGTCACCGAGCATGATGACTTCTAGACTAGGAGCCTCGGAGTGAGTAGTCTTGTCCTTGGACTTTTGGGGGTTTTCTATCAACCGTCTTACCTCTCAGAGTTCCTTAACAAGTTCTTTCTCCGTCTCCGCCCGGTCTTCAAGCACCATCCGATCGACCTCCTTTTGATAGTAATCTCAGAGTTCGTTCTTCTAGGCTTACTTCGCGAGCTCCGCCTCTTCGAGTTGCTTCACAAGAGTCTGTGACAACTCTTCCAGCTCCTTAACTAAGAGGTTGGCTGCAGCGGCCGCTTCCGATGCCTTCTTCTCGTCCTCAGCTGATTTCTGAGCAGCTTCACAGGACGCGCCCGATATATATCGGCTTTGGATTTGGCCTTCTCCAATTAAGACTGAGTTCTTTGCAGCTTGAGAGTAAGAGCCGTCTTCTCCCCTGTTGCCTTTTTTGCCACAGTGATGGCTTGCTGCTTCCAGTACTCAAGCGCCTGATGAACGTTGTCATAGCGTTCAAAAAGCTCCGCAAACATGTTGTTTAGCTGGTAAGAAAGAAGACGAATTCAGTACAAGAAAGTATGAATTGTGAAGTGAAATATGCAAGACAGAGTAGAATATACCGTTGCGAGAGCCATGGTGTCGACGCTGTTCAGCCCCGTCATGTTCAGCTTCTTTGTTGAAGCCACGTCGGCAGGGAGCCTCGCCCCCCGGCTCACAGTTGTGGCCATTAAGCCGTTATTTATTGTTGTATCCGCCATTGTCAGTGAGTGGGGCCTAACCTTGAAGATGGGTGCTCAGACAACGGGATCCTCCGTTGTCTCCACCTCCTGTGGCAGAGCAGCAGAAGGAGCAGCTACATTGACCAAAGGTTGACTAGCAACCAACGGTTCAGCCAGCGTAGCTGGCTCTTGGACTTCTAGCCGAGCTAGAGTTGGAGCCATGACCGCGTTGCCCCGTTCTTGGCATCTTCTGTCATGCTCCTCCTCCTTCCTCTTCTTCTTGGCCATAATTTCGGCCAAGGTTGCTGCCCTCTTTTTTGATTGGTGACCGGAAGGGGCAGCTACTTCCGTTGTTAAGGGTGGGGCGGATGTATGCGTCTTCGAGGACGGAGGCAACATGGGTGACTGCCTTGACCAGTGGGGGGAGGGGAGCTTCTCCAACCATCTCTTCTTCTTCTTCTTCTTCTTCAGCAGCAGTAGCAGTAGGAGGGGAAGTAGACGACCTGACTTGATCAATGGAAGGGGCCGCCTTTGCTACACTGTCACTACCCTGGTCTTGTTGTTCAACCTCAGTTTCTTTCCTCGGCCTCTAAGTGATGTAGGCCCCTCCTCTCTCCTTGACAATATTCTTCAGGTGGCGCTCCTTGTCTCGGGAGATGTCTTTAAAGTGAGTCTTTGACAGTTCTGCATAAAAGAAGTAAGTGCCAATGATAACGGGAGATAGACAATGAATGAAAGAAAGAAAGACGGACAACGGGCTAAGTACAACGAACCTTTTTGGAAGACGTTGGGGACAGGATGGGAGGATTCCGATCTCCAGGCACCAGAGACAATGAAGGATGACTCCTTCTAATTCTGGTCCAGGTCAACCAAGCTCGAGATGAAGTCGGAGACCCTAGCACATTGACTCCAACTGTAGTAGGGACCGTCCTCCTTGCCACTACCTCAGCACTTAACAACGTGATGGAAGTAGAAGAGGTGCCTAGTTTCTATGTGGATTCCGTCCTTGATGAACTTAGTCACCAAGGACATATATTTGTAGAAGTTGGGGTGCATTTGACCCGGGGCAAGTTGGAGAGCGGAAAGAACTGAATCCACTATGGGATCCAGTGGAAGACGGAGACCAGCCTCGAGTTGGGCCGGATAGACAATGGTATGAGTTGAATGGCGGTCAAGGATGAAGTCGTCCCTCTTGAAGTGGATTTGGACATGGGAAGGAATCTGAAAGAGTGATCTGTAATGGTCTAAGGCGTGTTTCTGGTATTTTTTGGTTTGGGGATAGGAGGCCACGTAGGCACCATAAGGTGCACTACCAGAGCAGTTGGTTTCTTCAACACCAGCAACTCTAACCTCCTCAGCATACATGTTTGGCAGATAAGGAAAGTGATGGACAAATGAAATGAAAGACAGAGATGAAAATGACAAACAAGAGAGAACAACAGAGATAGAGAAGAAGAGAAACAGAGAATGGAGAGTAAAATAAGCAAAAAGTGAAATCTTATCGAGTTCTGTACTGTGGTCGGAGGGCTAAGAGAGCAGAGAACTTGAAGTCTTCAGCAATGAGAGATTTTGGCAAAGTAACAGTAAGGTTCGAAAGCAAGTGAAGAAGATGAAGAGCTGTACGCCATATTTATAGGCAATTCAAAATTTTAAGACGAGAATGGTCTTCATCGTTGTCGTACATGTATGCAAGAGTAGAGTCAAGAAGGTCATTCGCGTGATTCAAATCGGCATGTCAGACAGAAATTCGTGTAGGACGGAGTTAACCCTCATCCTCGTCGTACACGTAAGAAAGACCGTGGACATGATCGTCTTTTGTCACAGAGTAACCGTCGGAGGGATTAGTGCACCTTGAGCTCCGTAAAAAGCAATGATGATAGCCTGCTAAGCATTTCTGAGGCGTGACAGTTTGGCACGCATGTGACACAGCTGACATGACGATCCACATTCACGTACAGCTCATGCAACGCTTTTGTGTCTATAAGGTGACATGTATTCTCTACTTCGTGTGCCGAGTTATTGATGATACTTTAAATTACGTTCAAGGCATCATCAAGGGGCAAATTGTAATGGATAAAATTCGTAAAATGATTAAGTGTTGTGACGACGAGCTAATCTTCGTTGTTATGACAACGGAAGGGTAACCCGTATTCAAACTGAGAACGAACCCGTTCTTTTCAAGACAACGAATCACAACAGATTCGTTATCTAGAAGACGAATGTAGCCGTCGTCTGTTTGGACAACGATTATTCAATTTGTATTCACATACACAACGGACCCGAGCTTTAGTCCACAATGAGATTGACTTACAGGACGAAATTATAAGGAGGCGATCATTCTACTTTATTATTAGGTGAAAAACATTGTCATAGCATTTAATGCTAGTCATCTCAACATGTTTTCGACTCCAGACCGACCTTACTAATAGAAGGCTTACACGTGTGACACGTAAGACTCAAGATATGTCTGACATATTTGGTAATGATCATAAAGCAAGTGGCATGGTCATCCATGGCCATCTATGGGCATGCATGGGCATACAGATTAAAACCTATAAATACCCCAAGAGTTTAAATGCCTAAGGATCGGCAATTTTCACGAATATTGCTAGTGTTTCAACCTCTTTTACTGTACATCATCTTTTACCTATTCTAACTTTGGCATCGGAGTGTATTACAGGGTGTACACCTTTCACCTTCTTTCTTCTACCAGTAAACCATAATCCAAGGAGTAGCTGACACGTGAACATTCAAGAAAATTCACACACACCGCCTATCACTACTCAATTACAAATATGAGTTTACGCTTAAAAAGAAAGAGATCCAAGCGTTTTTTTAAAACAGAGTTTTGTCTTATATTTACAATTATATAAAAAAGTTAAAATATGAATAAGAGCTCTGGTTAAGAGGAAACCAACCCCTCCGACGCATGCTTGTGAGAAGGTATGCCTGTGAGAAGGTATGTGAAGAATTATACAAAAAAACTAAAAATCAGCAGATATAAATTTCCGGACAAAGCATAACCCTAGTTGAATAAAAGGTCGAATTCAAGTAGTTGGGTGTTGTTCTAGCTTAGCTTGTGACATACATATGCTAATACGAGTTCAGCTTGAGCTCTTGAATGCTAGCTCAAGTTTGGCTTGTCTATAAATATTCAAGCTCGAGCTGGCTCGCGAGCTTACATATAATTTCAGATTTGTTTACTCCTAATATTAGCTGAAAATCATAGTTCTTTGACCCAATAGGATTAACGACTTCTGGGGACATGCAAGAAACGATAATAGATCTTGTCGTTAATAAAGTGAATATAGGTTGTAGGAAAAAAAAAAAGAAGTTTAACACTCCATAACAATTAATTTTGATTATGGAGCAAAAAATCCAAACTCTTAGCTTCAAACACCTTCAACATGTCCTGGTCTTTCCATTGCTTTAATTTAATCCAAAATGAACGTGTGTGTTGGAAAAAGGGTTTCTATTAAGTTGTGTTTCTTTGTAATTTAGGGTTTCTAGAGTAAAAGATGTTACAAGTGTCTTCATTTTATTGGCAACCTTCTTAGAACTTGGCTTTTACACATCACGCCATTTGTCACTTTAGCGCATAGGAGAACAATTTTCCTCTTGCAAGTGTAGAGGAAATCTGGAGTCTTGACGGCAGTAAACACGCACATGACTACAGTGTTGCGCGTGCATTGTGTTTATTAACTGAAAAAACAAGACATTGGAAGGTGTACCCTCATCATTCACCATTCACCAATGGAGGCGGACAGGTTGAGAACCCAACCATAATTAGCTAGAGTTAACATCACTACACCATAGGCTTACCATTCTCTAGAGGTGTATGTTTTAGTGAGTAAAAGATCTGTCAAAAAGGTGGTCTCGCGTTGTGTGGTGGAGAAGTCATCTCATTTTTTCTCATGATTTTGATTTCTCCACACATTATGCGACATGTAACGATAAAATGGTGAGAAGAATGAGAGAGATATCAAGTAGGGAAAAGTCAAAATCATGAGAGAAAATAAAATGACTTCTCCCCATTTTTATGGTCACATGTCCTATAATGTGTGGTAGCCTAAGACCACCTTTCTCACATCGCCAGAGACAATCCTTTGTCGTTTTAGTGATTTTTGTCACTTTTTTTTTGGGGGGAGGGGGTTTGATTGGGACTCAACGCCCGTTACACATGGACATCTCTAAGGCCTTGTTTGGATAAACTTCTAAGCAAAATAGTAGAAGAACTTCCTAAGAAAGTAACTCTCCAGGAGAGTAGGTAAAAGTCATTTTAAGGGAAAAATGTCGTTTGGTTTGTTCTTGTGAGAAATAACTTCCCCATACGAGAAGTCAAAATGTGTGTTTGGGTATCCATGGCAAAGAGTAACTTCTCAATTTACAACAGTTAAAAAAAAATTAAATTATTTTAACTGGTAATAAACAGAGTATATACATGTATATATATTAACAAATATATATATATGAGAATATAAGAATGACACATATCATGAAATTTTCCTAAAGGTAACATATTATAATCCCCAAATATTATGTTCTCTGGGGATGTAAAAGACAGTTTCTCCAAAAAGACATAGTCCAAAATATTATGTTCTGACATCACAACTTTAAATACAAAATACTACTCAAAAAGATTTGAAACACATCAAAAGTGTCATTTAAATGACGCATTACAAAGTCGTGCAAGCCGGTCTCTAAATTGGCTCATTGCCTCTGATTGGTTGCCCCAGTGGTAAATCTGATGTACCATCTTCAAATTCGTCATCTGAGTCTGAAGATTCTTCACCTTCCCATCGTTCATCCTCATACACAACAGATAAGTCATCATTTGTAGTTACCTTTTTGATAAAGTTATGAACAATTATGGCAACAACAACTATGCCGCGTTGTGTTCTTAATGAGTATAGAGCCATTTGTTTCAGAATAGGGAATCGAGCTTTCAACACACCGAAGCAACGCTCGATTATGACACAAGAGGGTTGCTCAACACTGTAAGTGGAAGATCTCTTACATCTAGTATCTTTCCTTCATGAAATTATTTGAAAACCCATCTGATTTTTTTCATTATTTTGAGAGGAACTAAAATAATGAGAATCTCCTTGTTTATCAACATAAAAGGGATTTTTGATCAGATGGGGTTTTTGATCAAAACCCCCATCCATGAATTAAAACTCCCAACCTAATCACAACCGTATATGACAAATAAAGGAAGAAGAAGAATGAAAAACAATGAAGGAGAAAGAGGAAGAAGAGAACTTACCGGCAACGTCTCCAATAGGTTGAACGGTGGGAGAACTTCAGGAGTTGATGAGAGTTCACCCGAGAGGAGACGAGGGAGATGGGTTCTCTCTCGTCTCTCTCGTCTACAATGAAAAAACCTATTTATTATTATTATTATTATTATTATTATTATTATTTATACTTCCGGTTTTGTCCATTTCCATCAACTTCCCACGGAAGTCATAAAAACGACTTCCTGCGGAAGCCAAGGTCCCTTGGCTTTCGCAGGAAGTAGATTTTGCGACTTCCGACGACTTTCTACTTTGACGGGAAGTTATTTCCGATCTAGAAAGTCAAACGTCAATTTTATGAGTTTTTGACTTTTAAAGGGCCAAAAGTCACTAGAAGTAGCCCCAAAAGTTTAACCAAACACAACCTAAGCCCAGCAGCCCTGAAATACCTGATAAAAAGTAATGGACTCAAATGAAGAGAATCATACAACTCTGAAGACTTGATCCCGTATTAAAGTAAAGTTGTGGTGGTGGATTAGACGTACAAGCATTGCTTCCTTGTTTCAGTGACTTGGATCAAGGTTTGAAATCCCAACACGAAATCCCGGTTTTGCCCAACCACCCTAATTTCGATACGAAGTATATATATCAGAAAACACAATTTCAGAAATTTCGGATGAACTATTGAAAAACTGAAACCTAGGTGATATTCCATAAATTTATTTTTAAATATTTTTTTTTTATTGTTTTTTTATTAAATTTTGAAATATTCCAAAAAAAATTATATTTTTATCGAAATTTTATGAAATTTCAGAAATTTATATAATTATTTTTAAAATTAATATATAATATTTATATAAATATATTAAAATTTAATAAGATATTATTTTTGAACATATAAAATTTCGATAAATATCAAATATATATACATATAATAAAATATTAATAAATTGAAATTCAAAAATCCCGTTGACATTTTCAAAATTTCGATTCCGGTTAAAGGACCGAAATCACCGAGATTATCGGAATTTCAAGCTTTGAGTTGAATTGCTTTGTTTGAAGGTGACACTTTTGAGTGTTGAGTGTTGATGTGCTGTCAACGGGTTGAGCTTGAACTTTTTTTCATATTTTTAATAAACCTGGCCCATTTACAAGAGTGCCTTGTGTAACTGCGTTAATTAGACCTAAAAATCAGGTGGGCCAATCTGGCCTTAACCAATAGTATTCGATTTCTTCACTCTCTTTCTCTTCATTTTGACTTTAGCCCCGAATTAGCCCAAACTTGACAAACCGGACTTCAGTTTGGGCTCAGCCTGAAATATATTTCCAAGCCTGAATTTCCAAGTGTGGTTCAAGATGATATGCTATGGCCCTTTCACGAGGGCGGTCTTGGGATCGAGTTCAAAGGACGGAAGATGATGTGCAAGCAAGACGTTCATTTCGCTAGCTGCTGATGACTAACATGTCGTCGCTTATATATTTAACATATGTTTATATAGGGTTGCACTCAAATCAAACTAGTTCATTGTCTTTGCTCAGCTCAACTTGTTCAAATTAGGCTTAAGTTGACATTTTACGATCGAATGAATCAAGCCAAGCTTTTATTTAAGCTCGAATATTAAAATAAGTCAAGCTCAAGCCCAACGCTATTTGATTCAGCTTGGCATTTAGGACTTGATCTGTTCGACTTGAGCTCAACTTGACTACACACTATTTTCTGGTAGTATTATTTATATTAGTATAAAATAATTTTGGAACTTTCTTTATTGTACTTTATAATATTTTTTAATTTATAATAAATAAATTCAAAAAATATTAATAACAAAAAAGTTAAAGAAGTTAAAAGTAGAAACCTTAATCCTAACTCTCTACTCTCTCAATAGAATAAATACCCTACAAATCTTATTTTTCTATGCGTATTAATTTTTGTAGTTTATTGTATTGTAATTTAATAATAAATGTTTTTTTTTAAAATTTATGTAAACTTAAATAAAATAAAGTGAACCATGCTTGAGCCAACCCGAGCTCAGCTTGGCTTGAATCACATTCGAGCTCGAACGAATCTCTAACTCGATCAAAGCTTATTTAAGCCAAGCTTAAGCATGAGCATTCGAGCTTTAATCATTCTCAATCCGAACTCGAGCATGTTCAAGCCAAAATTAAGCTTGGCCAAGCTTGACTTGAATGCAGGTCTCTGTTTATATTAACTTAGGCGAGGCCACAGGATAGGGAAATATTAATCGGAAACCATTCTAAACTCACTTACGAGCTCGAAAATGTGCACATGCCCATCCTATTCCATCCTTCTTAACCCCGGCTTGGCCAGGTGGATCTCCACCCCTAATCAACCACCCCCACCCACCAAATATTGGATTTGATCTGACAAGGACATGGAAATCCAAACATAGATGCAATACTTGCGGGAGTCCATGCAGTCATTTACCCTATGGTTGGTTGTTGAGAAAATAAGTAAAAATTTGGAAAAGGAAAGAAAATTGACCAAAACACGACTAAAAATTGTATTAGAAATCCATTTTTTTTCCCATGTTTTCACCTATTTTCTCGGCATAGTATTAAGGAGTTGGTCATCACCGTTTGAGTGGATCAGCCAAATCTGGTGGCCAAGTTTACATCTACAAGCTATTAACACTATCTCATGTCTGCGTGTGGGTCATTAATTAGGGAATAGCTAAGAAAACATAGTTCAGAAGTGTAATCTCCTAATCACTTGAAATAGGACTTCGGGACTTTGAGGAGTGCTGCCCCAGTGGCATAAATCAATTTTTTTTTTTCAAACTATCATGGTGGATGTAATAGGTGGCATTGTTATCCTTTTAACAAGGTAAATGAAATTTTTTTTTACAAATAAGTAATTTGATGATTTATACCAGGTCTCAAGGTAACCGAGTAAAGTAGCGATACTTGTCATCTCCATCATGAGAGCTTAGTTGTCTGCAATCGGGGCTAGCATTTCTCATTGGACATCTACTCAGAAAATTCAAGAGTTCTATTATAATTTTAGAGCCGTGGTAGCCCTACTCTTATTTTTCTCTACTTCGACCAAAAATAACATATGTGGGTGAGACACCTATTATTGCTACCTTCAACAGGTTAAAAAATATTTAATAGAAAAAAAGTCACGGCCTTAACTAGTTCTAAAGCTAATAAACTAGTTCTAAAGCTAATAGGAAAACACATGTCACAATTAAGTGCAAATTCGAAAACTTGCGTTTGGGCTAATATTTCTCTGAGGAATTTATTAATACCTTTCATGCCCATTAATCATTCTACTAATAAAAGTACAAGGAATAACCTAAACTTTTTGTTGACCAAAATATCCTTTATTTTAATTCAATTTATAAATAACTTAGGTTATACGAAGCTTTAAAGAGAGAGAGGCCGTAGGCTGTGGATATGTGTCTGTGATCTCCAAACTGAGGAAGATGCGGATGTAGATTTGGAAGGACTATAAAAAAAAATCTTAAATCCTTATCTTAAGTGATCCCTCAACGTTGATAAGAGAGTTCCTGAACACCAGGGACCTACTATCTTTATAATAGAGTCATCTCTATCTCCAACGTATTAGAGTCCTCTCTATCTCAACTACCGTATCAATCTAAGAGTCTTTCTTCCCCTTAAACCATCTCTAGAAAGAGATTTAAAGGAAGACAATTGGAGCGTTTCCAGTGTTACCCGTTATCTTCTATAACGCCTCACCAAGAGCAAGAGCAAGAGCAAAAGCAAAAGATAGGTACGCCATTTTCTCTGAATTTCGATTACTCGGGTTTCTGAAAATATTTTGTATGGGCAAACATAAGAAAAACTAGATCTTACGAGATCTATTCTATAAACAACTTATCTAAGTTTTTTTAAGCTTTGAAGCTTTTTATATGCTACAAAATATCCAGGATAACAGGGGTATGAAAACAACAATAAGCTTTTTTACTCGGATCTGTAAACCACCTCAAAATGTCTTCATATGGAAGGCTTCTAAGCTATGTATATACAGAAGCAAAGCCTTGCCATCAATGGTAGGTGGAGCCTTGTTCCCTTGCTATATTTCCTCGTCAAAATGTCTTATCGTATCTTGGCTATGTATGTTTGTTAGCGTATTGTTCATTGAGTTGGTTAATGCCTGGGCAGGACGCCAAGCAGATTTAATGCCCCTTTTACTTAGATGAGGAATTTGCATTCATGTCAAAACCCACTAATATCATGTGGTCATGCTATTTCTAGCAACAAAATAATTATCATTCAGAGTTACCTGTTTATGCACTGTGATTTTTTGTGCTATTCTTTCGTTAAGTTCAATTTCATTCACTGTATAATACTTAGTATAATTATTGTTGATTTCATATTCATCTTTGTTTACATGATTTGTAAAGTCCATGTTTGATTAAGAACCTGGACTGAGTTTGGAAACTATGATTCTAATTTCAATTATTGGATCAATGAAGGTTCACTGATTTCATGAAAGAGTTGCCAGAGTTGATTGGCTAAGTTGAATTAATGAAACCAGAATTTTGCCTTTGAGTATTTGATGTTGAGTTGGGTTCAGTGGACTAGAAGTCCTGGAAAGACTGGTTCTCACTTTGACACCAACAACGAGTTGTTTGGACTGAATGAGAAGAAAGATGTGATCATCTCCACGACATATTGGAAGGCTATGGCAGTGCTGCTTGTGGGGATTATCTTTGTTATGGGTCCCATGCAAATGCTTAAGCTCTACGGAGTTCCCTATTGGGTACATCAATTTTCTGCATTTTCATGTATATATTCATTTTTACAAAGAAATCATATGTACAAGTTTCTCTCCAGTCTCCTCTCATCAAAATGTTCTAATTTGAAATGCGCAAGTAAATGCAGATTTTCATCATGTGGTTGGATTTTGTGACTTGCATCACCATGGCCACCAGCAAAAATTTCATTGGCACCACGGAAAGGTATGAGTTTCTGATGTTTATCTTAGATTTTGCCATTGGGAATGGAATTAGTAACTATTTTCTAACATTAAAGTTAAATTCATTTAAGAGAATCAAATTATTAATATATCATAAAATTATTTAATATAAGGAGGGTAATATTGATTGAAAATACATTAAAATTAGATTTAAAAACAATAGAAATTATGTTTTTCACTAATAATGAAAAATTTATACGTGCAAAGCACATGCATCTTTACTAGTAGTAATAAAAAGAGTATCTCTTCTTTGATACCTAATTGGTAGGTAGGTTATAGGTCACACAAGCTCGGGAAAGAGGTAGAGGTTGTAGGTGGTCTTTGCTTTTCTATAGAAAATGTTTGACTTGGGATCTTCTCCAATTAGTGCGAGGAGACACCAACACCAACACCAGTCTGAAGGCGCCACATACATGAGTGTATGCCTACCAAGGTGTGTGCATGCAAACTAATGCCTTGATTGACATGCTCTCATGTGTGTGATGCTTTAGGAATGGGTGCTGGCAATCACCAACTAGAGAGGATCTCGTGTCAAAAAGTTTTAGGGTGGACGATCTATATAGATGTGGACCATATGTTGGGAGGTAGATCCCACCACACTATTGGATTCTTGTTATTTTCATAGATTCTTTCATTGGAGTGAGATATGCCTATCAGATTCGCATCTTTTTTAAAGATTAATTTTGAGATGGAGCGGCAACTCTCCTTTCTACACTATGGTCGTGACACATTTGTAATTATTAAAAAAAGGCTAGGGAAATTTTGCAACACACCATGATTACCAGATTACCACTGTGATGATGTAAAAAGGGGAGCTCCGCTCAACACTCAACGTTGTGAAGCAGAGTACTTTAACTTAGTTATCCACATAGTCCAAGACTACAAGTACTTTAACAAGGACCCCCTCTCTAAACTAAGTTGATCCATCCAATAGTTCTTGGACTTGGGTGTACCAAATTTTCCTCATAAGTGGGTTAAAATTAGGGGTGTATTAGAGCCAAGCTGAGTCAAACTTGGCTAAGTTTGAGCTTGGCTTGAGCTTGATTCGAGCTCGAATGTTTAGGCTTGAGCTTGGCTTGAATAAGCTTAGTCAAGCTTGAGCTCGAACTATATTCAAGTCGAGTTGAGCTTGGGTTGGGTTAAGCTTAATTCACGAAATTATTTTATTTATTTTTTTATGTAATTTTAATAAATGTGTTTATTAATAAATTATAATACAAAAAACTACAATAAATTAATACAATCATACACGAAAGAATTTTGCTAGTCCAGTCACAAATCTTTCACAGACGTAACTTGGTGGCTACAAATGTCAAAAATCTTTTGGTTTTTATTTTTTTAATGTGTTAAAATATCAAACATGTCCATGTGATATGCCTTACCTTGCTTCTATGGAAACTTCTGGAGTAAATGTGACTAGGGATAGCACTCCTCAATATGAAAATAAGACTTTGGGTTAGTCCTCCAATCCAAAGAGTAGAGGCAAGAGAGTTATTAGATTAGAGTTTCTACTTTTTAACTTCTTAATTTTTTGTTATTATTTCTTAAATTTATTTATTTTAAATTCAGTTATTACAACAATATGTGATAAATAGAGTTAAAATTATTATTTTGTATTAATATAAATAACATTAGAAAAAATTATTGTGTAGATATAAGAAAAATATGTTGAGCCAATTGAGCCTTAAACGAGTTGAGTTTCAAGCAAAGCCGATTCAAATAGGGTTTGACTTGTGCTTATCTTGGTTTGAACTCAAATAAAAGCTTGACTTGAGTGTAGACCTATCTCCAGTGGATAATTCTTAATCAGGGCTGGTCCAAACCATTTGGAGGCTTAAAGCAAAAATTTTAAATGGGGGGTTTTTTTTTTTTTTTTTAATACTATTAAAAAAAATTAACTATAAATGGGGCATTTTTAATATTCTAAATGGGCCTTTTTTTTTTTTAATATTCAAAATGGGGCCTTTTTAATATTGTTTATTTTTCTTAATGGGGCTAAAGCAAAGGCTTTGATGGCTTAATGAATGGGCCGGCCCTGTTCTTAATAAGAACTGGAAATCAGAATTAACCATTCGTACCAATGGAAAGTGATTGTATACAACAGATGCACCCTCGGCTTGTGGGCCATCCAATTGAAAACCAACGATACCGTTGGTTCTTGACCTGATGGCCCATAGACTGAGAGCACATACAATTACTTTCTCATATCAATTAGAATATGATAGAAATTCTTGTAATTAATTAAATTCAATGCGCCATAAGGATAAACTCACTTAATCACTCCAAAAGGGTCTGACTAAAGGAAGGATGTATAAGGGACCACAAGCCTTCCTTAAGTCGGGCCTTTTTGGAGTGGTTATGTGGATTTATCCTTATGGAAACCTAATGGTTATCTTAAGTTTGACGTTTGTGTGTTTAGATTACCTTTTCAACCAAAAAATGAATTTGTCTTAACGATTGAGTTTTACTCTCATAATTATAGTCTCACCTCGGTTGGGTACTAGCCTTCATAGGGGTGTATAAGAGACCACAAACCCTTCTTAAGTTAAGCCATTTAGGGGTGGTTGTGTAGGTGTACTCTTATGGCACCCTAGCGGTTACCTTTGGTATGATGTTTGTGTTTAAATTACCTCTTCAACAAAAAAAAATGGAGAATTCTTGAATCCTAATGGCTCTTTTGTCGTAACCTTAGGTACGATGTATGTGTGTTTAGTTTAGCTAGTAGTTAACCCCAAAAACAAACAAAAAGAAAAAAAAAAAAAAACACGACACGGCAAAATCTGAGCCGAGTGGAGCTGAATCCGTAGGTAAGCCGATAAAGCCGTCGAAGTAAATGGTAAATTTACATTCTTTTACTCCATTCTAAGATCAGAAAGAAATACAGATTAATTACATGTTTCTTTATTAGTTTTTAGTTTTTTTTTTTTTTTTTTAAAATATAAATGCAAAGTAATGGAGATGTTTGGTGAGATTTTTTTCTTCCTATTCAGCGTCTCTTCCATTTGGCTTTCAATGACGTTACAGAAAAGCTTGCAGCAGTTTCTGCTCAGAAAGCCTCCAAGATCTCGAAAGAACTTCACTCACTGATCCAGAAATTTCGCTACTAATCTGAGCTTCCATTACTGTAAATCCGGGCTCCTCGTGTTCTGCGGTTTATTTTGGTGCAAATATCGTCAGATTCAGTTAGAAATAGCTCTGAAAGTATAGAAATATAGAATAGTAGCTGAACTTACAATTTCATGCATTCTCATTGTTTTTCCATTTGCCTTTCCTCTTCTTTTTTTTTCCCTGAATTCGTGGAGTTCATATTTAAGAGCTTGATTTCTATTCCGTGTTTATCTAATTGTAAGCTCTGAAGAGTTAGGGTTTATAAATTCGTCGACAGGAGGTGTTTTTTTCGGTGTCATGGAGATTTCAGAACTTTGGTGATGGTAAATGTTCGCCAGATCTTGTTTTGCATGTTTTTCTACTTTAATTTCCAATCATCTGAGATGTTCGAGACCCTTTGAAGGAGTTTTAGTTAGATATTTTCCTTTCCTTTTTTATATTAGTTCTAGGAAATTTCAACAATCTCCTTCGAACATGCAAGGTTGTTTCTGATGTTAGGAGCACGTAGAATGCGTGGAATTAGTGAATTCTAACTGTTGCGTGGGTGTTTCAGGGTTATTACTGTTGTTGGAGTTCTCAAAAGCTTGAATATGCTAAATTAAGAATTTTTTTTATTTATAAAAATTACTATTTTTATTTATTTAACAGGCTATAACATGCTCTCCCAATTCTTTGTATGCTGTCCATTTTCTGTTCTTCTGCATCTATATTTGCTATTAGTTATGCTAATCATGCACTAACATGCGAATGAAGATCTGCTCATTATAATTAGGTGTATGTTTTCCACTTTAGTACTCGAATTATTTGAGTGCAGATTAGTTATGCTAATCATGCACTAACATGCGAGTGAAGATCTGCTCATTAAAATTAGGTGTATTTTTCCACTTTAGTACCTGAATTATTGGAGTGCAGATTAAGTTCTATTATTCATTTTGTGCTTTAGAACATTCAGATATATGTTATTTCATATCTGTCCACATAAATATTATTGGAATTAATACCGTTTGTAATATTGATCCTTTAAAAAAAAAAAAAAATTCTTTTTGTCACATTAGCCACTTGTTGTATTGGCATTAGTCAGGATAGATTATGATCCACTATTCAGTTTCTATGTTGCATTTGTGTTTCATGTATCTGAAAACAAGATTCGATTTGCATTTTTACAACTATTAGCTGGATTATCTATCTTTGTATATTCCATCTTGGTCGCTCTGTTGCCACTTGCTGTATTTGCATTAAGATTTAAGACTAATCTGTTGTTGGGCAGTTCATTTAGTTTTGTTAACACATACTGAATCTTCCAGTTTACAGGCTGCGCACTAAAGTCTAAAGGAATTTTTTTCCCTGTTGCTTCATTAAATCATTTTGTCTCAAGGTGATGACACTGGAGAATCTTGGTGGAATATGGGGGGTGTTCTTTTCATTGGGGTTTCTATGTTTGGTCAAGGAGAATAACTGATTCTCCTTATTATAGTGTTCGTTGATATATGAGTGTTTGAATGATTCTATACGTGTCTTTTGGAATCTATTCCTGTGTTCCAAGTGTTTTCTACATGGTGTCTTCTAATGCTCATTGTTACAAATCTCCTGAGAAGTACCTAATTCCTCGTGAGAAATATCGGGAAAAACATTTAAAGTTTAAAACTTTGTTTTTATCACGATATTTTAAAAGTCTCATGAGAAATATTTAAAAAATATCGCCAAAAATACACAATATTGTTGGATTGATGAATTTATAAATTGGTGATATTTATTACTATTTTTTTTGTAATTTTAATTATTATTTTAATCATCGCCGAGATTTAGGCAAGAAATACACCCAAAAATATTTAAAAATCTCCCAAGAAATGCTCTATCATATACGCTGGTAAAGCTTATCTGATGGACTTTGTTAGGTCTTGAAGAGCTGATCAACATATATTACATGTCAACAGTAAGCTTTCACAATAAAGAGAGCTATCTTGATGATGCTAATGTAGATCCTAAGGCATCTAAACATTCTACAACTCGAGGAGAGAGAAATAATTGAGAATTGTCTAATGACTGAATGTGCAGTCTAAATTCTACTATTGGTGTTAATTTTGTGGTTCTGTATATAATGCCAGTTTATCTATAATTCTAAATCTTATATGGTGTTATAGACTGGAACTGAATTGCTCTTGACTATGAAATATTTCTGCTATGGTTACTTTTGGCTGTTCCATGGTGGGAAGGCTATGTTGCAATCCATAAATAACCCTGGCAGTCAGCTGGTTGAAAAACTCTTTTTGACAATTTCATTATATATTATATACAACTTCTACGTGTATTTTTAGAAGAAAATGAGAAGATGGACAGAGACAAAGTCCAACAGAGAACACTGGTTACTGTCTATTTGAATAGTGGTCCAAATGATGATGCCAAAGATGCTGGAGATAGTATAAAGATGAACTCAGTTTTTAATTGTTTTTTTCCCTGTTTAGATAAAATGAGTAAATAAAGATAACCATGACTCCTTTTCGAATAATAATACCAATGAATAATGATGTTGACAAGATGGTCACAGTATTAATAAGAATACTAATAGATGTGATGATTAAATTAGATTGCAAAAACTTGCGACACTATGTAAGAAAATAATGAAATCAATTACGTATGAGATATCTAACTTCCCAAGAAATTTTAAATCACAAACTGTTAGAAAGAGTTTTCTTGGGTTATTATTGTTAATTATAGCATCCCAGCTAATATCAGAGATTGTTGGAAACATTAGAGATATTTGCAACCCAATGTAATGGATTGTAGTACATATTACACTGCAGTACAATCAACCTCATCTCACTTGATCCTGGATAAAGCATGTGACTTGGAAAATAAAATTTTCATCTTAGTTCCATGAGCTACCCAACATAAATGAAGCTCCTAGTCCTGGACAACTCCTTCATTTTGCAGTTTTCAACCCCATATTTTAGTGAATCAACTGGCTCCATCTCCATTGCCTGGAGTAGCGTCTATAACTGATTCTAAGAAGACTGTTGCTAGATTAATTTTATATGTATACGTGACAATGGGCTTGATACCATAAATTTATCCCTTCACGCATCAGTGGCATCACAATCAGGACAGACTCAAGTAAATCTATGCACTTGTCCGTGCCCCACCTCCATAATGGTCAAAGTGAATATATCTTATCCCTGATGGCCATATGAACCACTTCTACCCACCTTTGGATTTGCATACAATGGATAACATTAGTTGCTTCCAAGCAATCACCAAAAGGAGAACACCTTTGGATTTGCATTCAATGGATAAACATTAGTTGCTTCCAAGCAATCACCAAAAGGAGAACATGAGCTGCGAGGATTTGAGAAGGACAAAGAAGTTATGGTTTCTCATAGGATAGTAGAATATTCTAATCTTAATACCTAATATTTAGAGATTAGTTTACTGCTAAAATAGCTTTTCTTTCTTAATTGTTATATTTGACAATGGATTTGGTTGTCAGAGTCTGTGGGAGCTTCTACATTGCAGTACAAGTAACCCTCTTCCCAAGGTCCCGTATGGATTCCTAAATTTTATTTCTTCCAGGTGAAAAATAGCTCAAACCTTTGGGCAATATAAGAATGGACTTGCAAGCATTGTAACCTTGGTGAATCGGACTACCTCTGTGCCAGCGATGGAAGATATCTAAACTAAACATAGAGATGCTATAAGAATTCATTGAACTGAAATGAAGACCTTACAGGTGCAACAACTACTCTTCTTTACAAAAAGCAATTTCGGCATCTTCTTTTTGGACTTCCTCTGTTTCTTTCTCTTACTGAAATGAGTCACAAAACTAGTGTGAATTATTGAATACCCCCCCCCCAAAAAAAAAAAAAAAAGAAAAAAAACATAGTGTGAATATATCAGACTTGGTCAAGGAACTTGTTAGTTGTTATGGATCCCTGAATGAGTTGGCTTCTGATACTGAGATTTTGATACTTGCGAGCATTCAAACCATACAAGTTAGATTGGGAGAAGATAGAAAAACTGAAAAGGAGTCTTCAAGGAAAACAAAAACTAGTTGACCTAGGCTTGTAGATACAATTTGGGCTTGTCTTTAAACCTTGGTAATCATGCACCTTATTAAGTTTGACTACTTTTTTTTCTGAATTGTTTCTCTAAATTGTGTCCCTTCTTTATATTGGTTGCATGTCACTAATTTGTAGAGAACGACCACAGGATTCACAGAGCACACCAGAAATACAGTCCTCAAAACAAGTTTCACTTGAGTCATACAGTGACCAACAGAATAACACTACTGATGCTCCTGTGGCAGACTCAGGTTCAATATCCATTTCAAGCAATGATAGTACGAAAGTTTCACGTGAAGATATTGAACTTGTAAGTCAATCTCTTTCATATATATTGATAATTTTATGCTTGACTTTGATTTTTGAAAGGGAGTTCAATTAAACTGTTCCAGCTCTGATATCTCCTATTTTAAATGGTTGCTGTAGGTCCAGAATTTGATAGAACGGTGTCTACAGTTGTATATGAATAGAGATGAGGTGGTAAAAACTCTCTTGAATCGTGCAAGAATAGAGCCTGGGTTTACAACTTTGGGTAGGCAACTTAGAACTCTTCCTGTTAGTTTCTGTGACGTAACAGATTTGGTAGTATGTAACTCAGTTCTGTTGGTTGCTTACCATGAACATTTACGTTGCCTATTAAACTTCATTGTTATTTAAATTAAAAAAAATTCAATGAGTTAATTGAAGGAATGATAGAAAGGAGTAGCTATGGTCCTATTACAATTTAAGGGCCCTGGGCGTGAGTTTGTTAGCATATACGTGGTGCAAATGCTTATCAAATATCAACCCATGTCATCTAGTCGGTAAAGGTCACCTCTTGTATTGCATGTTGCACCATAATCATGTTGATCAGATTATTTTATTGTCAGATCAACAAATGCCTCTCTTTCTCATTTTTCCGGACAGTCTGCCATGACTTCTGAGTCTCTGACTGTATAAAGTAGGAAACTGGATGGAAAGTGAGAGTTGGGTAACTGTTTTGGTTTTTGAACTGGTGCAATCCAAGAGTGCTCTATCTTGGTCCTTGGAGATAGGAGTATGAGTAATGACATGGGGTCATTATAATGTAATAACTGGTCTAGCAAGAATGGTGCTCATGTGGACTGCCGACATTGGGAATGCCATCATCTGCCACCTCTTTCTTGGGAACTAAATGCACATGGATCGCAGACCAAAGATCTTTGACTCTAGCCAATTATCACTATTTACATGTGATGCTAAGAAGGTCATATACTTACAACTGACTAATGTATGGATAGTATATGTTGATAAATATGATATCGTTTCCGTTGTCAAGGTCTATTGAAATTCATACTGCTCACTGTTTTCTTACTGAAAGATAGCTTATTGTATTCCTTCTCTCTTGTTCACAAACAGAGAATCAGGGATAAGTATACCCTTGGAACCAGTTTATCTTGTTGCGTACTAAGAACTATATTCATCATCCAAAACCTTTTAGTGCCGGCACTGTGGTCTGATAATCCTCTTTCTTTCTTTTTCGTTAACTTAGTATGGCAGAAATTGGAAGAAGAAAATGCTGAGTTTTTCAGGGCCTACTACATAAGGCTAAAGTTGAAGAAACAGATCATCTTGTTTAATTATTTACTTGAGCTTCAGTTCCATCTGATGTACCCGATACCTCCAAAGGTTCCAATGGCTCCCATACAGAACGGGATTCATCCCATGCCTGGTAAGCTCTCATTTTAAAACTTATATGATGTTTTAATCATGGAAAAGCACAAAAATTCCAAGCACTCCTCATTTATCAATAATTATTTATATATTCTACACGTGTAAATCACCAAACTGCCACTTGTTCCATTGAATTGCTAGTCGCAAAGAATTCAAGGGTATTTGGTTAATCAGCTTACTAATCAAGTTGGGATGCTATTATTCACAGTAGTTCTCTGCATGCTAAGATATCCCTGGTTTGCACGAGTGATGACAGAGAACTCATAAGGTTTTCCCATGTTCTAAGGGTGTAAAAGATTCCTTAAAAGTGGAAGGATTGTCATTTTAAAAGCTTGAAGACCATTCATCACATTTGCTGGCTCTCTTGAAGTGAAAAGGGACTCCTTTCGGTTTATTTCTTGGGCCATTGACCCCTCTAAAGATCCTGGACTGTCAGCCAATTTGAATGACTGGACCTTTCAAGGGGGAAGGATTAGAGATTTTTAGTATGGTCGTGCTTAGAGATGCCAATGAGTCTGCTGACTCATTGGTTAAAGATAGCATTCATAGACAATTATTTGCAGTGTGATTTTCTCCCTTGTTTTCTATAATATTATATTTCCATTTATTTTGTTCCAATGAATAATGAGAAATTAATGAAAGGAGAAAATTTTACGAGTACAGATTTGGAGGGAATGAGATTATTCCCCCTAAAAAAATCAAAATTACAAAAAAAAAGCTCCAGGGACAGATTTAGGAGTCGCAAAAATAACTTGATTCCAACTGTGAAGAAATACTCAGCTATGGATCATTGGAAACTCTTGGAGGGGGCTGACCATTTCCTTAGGCTCCACCCTATAGAATAGCATAGCTTAGGCAAAGAAGATTAAACCGCAAAGATTCTGTTGCTTTCTCCCCATAAATCCCAATAAACTACAAACAAAAACCTCCTCCACAGAGTATTTCCCCTGCTACTGAAGACCCCATCTAGACACCCTAAATCGAGGTAGCTTGTCTGGAAAATCCAAAGAGATTTTAGATTATGATAGAGCTCCATATGACCCATATTTTCGGGCAATGGAACAAGAAATTTACATCTCCCTCTGATTCTCAGAACAGACATCTGGTCGGGATAATCATTCCTCAATGTCTCAAGTGATTACTATTTACTAGTAAAAATCTTGTCCTCGTCGACCATATGAACGCTTGGACCTTCGAAGGAGCCAGATTCTTCCGAATCTTTTAAAAATCATATTTTCTGATGAGCTCCCCTTAACTCCTTGTCTAGGAGGGAAAGGTAAAAAATCCGTGGTGGTGAATATCCCCTTCAGGTTCCTGATCCATATTTTGTGATCTTCGATGTTTGGAATGATGTGTATCCCATCTTCCCATTGAGCCTAACTAAGAGGCTTAGAATTCATCAAGTTCTCCAGCTCTGAGATTCCTATGGAACATTGGGCCCTACACCACCTCTCTATTCCTCATTTCAAAAAGGTCACTGACTAGAGCCTCCTTGGAATGGCAAATCTGAACAGTCGTGGGCATATGTCGCATGAGAAATGCTATCCCCGATCTCAGATTTCTAAAGTCTCAAGATGGTTGCAACAAGTGTCGCTACATCTACTTATTACCTTGAGAATCTGTAAAAACCATAACTTCCTCTTATTTGATTTTTATGCCTTTTAACCTGTTGAAGGGGTAGCAATGCCATGTGTTGCTACCACCATGAGACTTTAGAAAAAAATTGAATTGTGAGACTGGGGCTAGCACTCATGTCACATGACCAGTCTTTCTCGGTCATAAATCCGGATCTTCCCACACTCAGCTACAAACACAGTCTACTCCAAAAAGTTCCAATGGACCTTCATGGTCCCTTTCCACTTTCCAGGCCCAACCACATATGGACTATAGACATGTTTGGGATCCTTGTCACATATGGAAGTGCCAAACTTTGCTCCAATTACATTCCTCCACAATGCCCTTGTCCTTGGAACTAAATCTACAGAGTTATCTTCCCAGTAGTGCTGTTTTCATGAAACGAAGCTTCCTAACACCCAAGCCTCCACACTCTTTGGGCTGGCACACCTAGTCCCATTTGACCAAGTGAAATCTCTTTTTGTCCCCCTCTTCTTTCCCACAAGAAGCCTTGTTGCAGCTTTTCAAGTTGCTTGGCTAATGGCTACTGAAAAAGAAGGCTCGCAAGAACACCCCTAACAAGCGTCATCTTTCCTCCAAGGGGATAACCCTTCTTCCAGCACACAAGTCTTCTCTCGACCCTCTTTATCATTGGGTCACTTATACTCTTAGGTAAAGGTTTGGAGCCCAAAGGAAGACCCAAATGTTTGGTAGGGTAGTGTTCAACATGCACCCTATGATTAACACTGTGTAAAACCATTCCTCAGCCTCTCTTACTCTAATCAAAGTGCTTTGGGAGAGATTGATGGGTCAAGACCCCCTCAAAATATCCAAGGATATAGCAAACTTTCATCACCTTCTCCATAGAAGCACCCACAAATAATAGCATATCATCCGCGTACTGAAGATGCGTGATCCTTGGCCCACCTTGTTGGAATTGACTTACAATTCTGACAATATCAGGGCAAGCCACTCAATAGGAGCTAACCACTGATCGAGCGAGATAGTACAGGGTTCAAGGAGGTTTTCCAGAACTATTCCAATCAAACGGTGGCCTCAGTCCGATCGATCAGAAGTCGACAGAGTTGACGGAATTTTGTTCTAAAGCAAATTGATCGATCAAACTAAAACCACCGATCGATTGGAGGTCGCGGTATTAGGTCAATAATTCTAGAATTTTACCCCTAGTATAAATATAATCTTTGTATTAGGGTTTCATAAGTTAAGCCAAATGTTTTTCTGAGAGAGGGAGATTGTTTGAGAGAGGCTAGAAGCCATTGTATTCTCTTTGCTTTGATTTTAGTGAAGAAGGTGATCTCTCAGTGGATGTAACCCATACCGAGTGAACCACGTATATCCTGTGTGTTCTTGTGTGTTTGTTGTTCTCTTTCAACAAGTTACTTTCACCACACACACCTAAGCCTACACTGAATCTTTGAATGCACCCAAACTCTTCATCTTTCGACATTATTCTGCTGAATGCCTCGGCATCTGGAATTAATAAAAGAGGAGGGGGGGGGGGGGGGGGGTTTAGAAGGCATCCTTGACATAGACCTTTGAAAAAGTATGAAATACCCATTTGGGGACTCGTTGACCAAGATCGAGAAAGGAGCTGATGAGAGACAAAAGCCCGGATCCGCTTTCGTACTGGTTTTCACTAGATTTTACCTTATGTGGTATAAATTGGATAGTTACAACTTGATTTTCTCAGCCTATGTAGTCTATCTTGATTCTTAAATCCAAATGCCTCTGGTTCCCATTATTTCAACAATTTCATGGATCACTATGAAAGTACTGGGGTAGGTCAACTTCTTAAAAAAATATTATTAATAGTTCAAAAACATCATTATATCATATTATCATTCTTATTCAATGTCACTTCATTTGCAGTGCAGTTAACAATTTACCTATGGGATACCCCATTCTGCAACAGCCTCCAATTCCAGCTACAAGTCAGCCCCATTTTGATTCCATGGGCTGCAGTGTATCCAGCTGTCACTTGGTAAATGGAGTCCCCGCACCAGGCAATTTCCATCCCATTCGGATGAATTCTGGGAACGAGTGAGAACTTTTCCTCATCTCCACTTCATCTTGTCTTTAATTCCTAATATTCTTTCATTCATTTTAGTTTTTGATTTCCTTTGGGCATGAAATGGTTGAGGCAGACGAACCTGCAATATCTAATTATCTACCCCTTCACATTTTATTCTGAAAGAATCATGTTTGTTATTATATATACATACATCTATTCCAATATTAACTGTATGAGCACATGTGCGTGTGTGTGTGGGATGGGATCGTCATTTTTGGCACCGACACATGTCCAGGTCTCAGTCAAGGTTGTTGTACTCCCTGAGTCAACTGGATTTTACGCCCTCTTGATTTAGAAAACAAATCAAGTCAGTAGGGTGCTAAAAATGATCCAGAGGTCATTAGGTGTTGACTCTTTTTTCTGCCGATCACTATGCCCTTTTTGAAACCTGTGTGTGTGTGTTTTTTTGGTAATGGAGGGTGTCCCAACCCTGACAAGGAAGGACTAGTCCCTTCGGATGCATGCAATCATCCGCAAACCACGTGCATCGGGTAAGCCTGGGAGGAGTTGAACTCTAGACCTTGGCAATCACCCGCAAACCACGTGCATTTGGTGCACAAATCTCAAGGTTTATTCTCTTGTATAAAATAACTGCTTACCAAGAAAACTTGTCTTGCATTCTGAACGTGCTCATACCAGGATGACTTATTAGTTTTCTCTTCATAATATAATTTAGGTTTTTCTCTAATTTCTAATGGAAAATGGACAGGACAAACCTAAATTATATTATGAAGAGAAAACTAATAAGTCATCCTGGTACCATAGTGGGTGTTCAGAATGCATGTCAAGTTTTCTTGGCAAGCAGTAATTTCATACAAGAGAATGAACCTTGAGATTTGCGCACCAAATGCAATATATCGCATAACATGCTTGTATGACGCTTGTTCATGGTCAAAACATTCTTCGGTTTTTTGGAATAAATAATCCAAGTTTTCCTTCTCTTCATTTGGGATGTTTCACTTGGTAGAAGCTTTGCTAATGGCAGCTGATTTTTCCATGTTGAAATACGGTGATGGACAGTAGTGCAGCTGATGTGGCACCTTTTATCCCTCAAAGCAGTGCCCTGTCAGAGATGGCTGTGAGTCCCACATCAGGCGCGTCTAGTGGCCATTTTTCCTTCACCCCATCAGATATATCAGGAATGGGTGTAGATGCATCAGCACTTGACACAGCATTTACGTCCGATGTGGCAAGTTCAGTAGGATTGCAGCTTGGGCCAGATGGTGGGGCCAGCAATTCCAGGGATTCCCTTAGATCGCTGGATCAGATTCCTTGGAATTTTAGCCTGTCAGATTTAACAGCAGATTTGTCACACTTGGGAGGTATTTTGCAGCTTCTCTTGATGTAAAACAAACTTGGATGATCAAATTAATGCTCCAGCTCTTTAAGTTGTCATGTTTGTCGGGATATTGATAAATTGCAAACCTTTTTTGGCCACTTATCCAGTACTACCGTGAACCATTAAATTTGTTGAATTGCTGCCTTATAAGCTAAAGTACCCTCAACATTCTTCTGAATAATTACCAAAAGAAAGAGTTTTAATTGTCATATATATATATATATATATATCTGCATTTGTTTGAAAATACATTTAAGCAGACAAGATACTGAACAAATTCGAGGAAATGAGAAGATGTTGATAAATATTAACTTCTGAATATTACTGCACATGGTGTACAAGAGGCCTGCTTTCCCGAAAGAAAAATAATGGATTATCATTGAAAAAGAAATAGGAATTATGTTAATGTAGAAATCTTCCAGATGCTTGTTATGAACTTCCCTTATCAGCAGAAGATATGACCACTATTAAAAATATATACATATCTCCTTTATTTTTACTAGTCTCACTAAAAGGTGTCCAATCTTCCTAAATATATCATACTTTTCTCTGTTATTATTGGTTATTACCATTTAGTAACACACTGGCAGCTATTATAAAGAATTTAACTGTGACATATCCACATACATGGACGTACATAATCGAGAATAGAACTGAGCATGGAAACTATTATAATGCTAAAACAGCCTTATCCATTCTATTTCATAACCCATTAGAGAGTTCATGCTTTTATGTGCAGTTCTTTGTTTTTCTCCTTTCCTTATCCCCATCATCTTGAAATTGTTCACAGATCTTGGAATGCTGGGAAACTATCCTGGTTCCCCCTTTCGGCCTTCTGATTCAGAGATTTTGCTTAATTCTCCAGAGCAAGACGATATAGGTAACTTTTTTTTTTGGTAATATATAGGTAACTTGAATTGCACATATTTTTTTATGTTTCTTTTGTTGACTGTTTGAATAAAAATTAAGGACATAATCAATTTTCCTCCTTTGTCTGAAGACACAAAATTTGTTCTCTCTAATCAAATAGCTCAATGTTTGTTGACTGTATGTCTGTCATGTTGTGGGTACACAAAATTTTCCTCTTTTGTTGACTGTATGTCTGCCATGTTTCCTGTGAAGGCAGGGCAGGAAAGACAATTTCATCCTTGATCGACTATTACTCTTCGAACTATTCTACAAACAATGTTAAAAATTTTGTTTATCAGTCTCAAACATATTTTATTCAAGTTAGTTTAGTTGGTCCCTGAGTACTGTTCAAGTCTGATATTAACAAAATGCCATCTTTTTCTGAATAAAGATTGACACACTTAATTCCAATAAGCGTGTGCGCGCGCGCGCACACACACACACATATATATAATGGGAATCGGTCTATGGGTACTCCCAAATATACTCCCTAATCCTAACCATTTATAACTAACCACTAAGGGCCAAGATTTGGCTTGACTTATTTTGTCTTTTCTATTGCCACATCAGCTCTAATCCTAACAATTTAACAATTGAGTTAAACGGTTAAGATTTGGGAGTACACTTTGGGAGCATCCATAGACAAATTCATACAGCAAATGTTACATTGTATATTTGAAACTCCAAATTAGAGCTGAGCTGGAGTCTTGAGAAATTAAACATTGGCTGCTAAATCATGGGAGTACCCTGCCTGTCGAGAATGAGATATACAGAAAAAAAGTCTTTCTATTTCCCTTCCATGTAGTAATCTAGTTTTTATTGTATCTCTATGAATAATATGGTCTTTTTTTTGGACGGTAATAATATGGTCTTTACACTAATGGCTTCAACTTCTTTCAGTTGAGGAGTTCTTTGTTGATTCCATACCCGGGCCAGGCTCTCAATCAGACGAAGAGAAATCTCAAGAGAACTAAAGCGAGGCCTTTACTTTTTCCTCTTGGAGTTGAAGGGTTATAGGGTTAGTGTAGAATGGAGCACTGCTCCTCTAAGAGTCTGGGGGAAGTTATTAGCAAATTAGAACAGTTGAGCAGTGTAGTAATTTAATTTGGTCTATATTAGTATGTCAGTAGGAAGCTGATCTTGTTATTTTAAGTATATCAAATTGTGATTATTTCAAACTATTCGTTGGAAATTTCAAGCTGCTTACTACATGGTTAATCTTGGTTTACACGGTTTGGCCTTTTCATTTGGGTTGATGGTAATAATCTTACTGCATGGTTTGTAGCTTAGTAACCAAAACCTTGCAATACCCATGCACTCCCGATCTTGCTCGGTGCTTTTCCCAATGCTATGCTATATTCAAAACTGACGCTCGCTATGGTATATTTAAAACTGACGCCCTTCCTCCCCGTCAAGGATAGGCAGTAGACAAAGGAAAGAGGATATAGAGGATGGGCAGTAGACAAAGGAAAGAGGATACAGAGCTGACCTCGCAGCTAACTGGTTACTTATGTTTGTAGAGAAATTAATTTAGAATAAGTCATTATGCATACATAAAAATGTAGGTTAGAGTCAATTCCATTGTCTTCAAATGCAGTTGGCTCCAACTAGGTTGTGAATTCATGTGAGACTCTACGAGTTACAACCGTCGCTTTTATCTAATGTAGTGGGTAAAGGCATATCAAGATTATAAACCTTTCAGTTGTGAGGTGGTGTGTCTAAGGGCCCGTTTGGATCGGATTCAATTGGTCAGAATCAATTGTGATAAGAATTGATTGTGTAGAAATCAATTGTCAAATAATCATAATATAGTTTGGTTCACACTTTATACATAATCGATCTTTGAAAGAAAAGTGATTCTATGCAAATAATCCTGTTTGATTTACATACATAATGTTGATTTTTTCCAAAATTGAAGAACTATGACAATTGTCTCTTAGGTAGTTATAAAAAAAAAATGATTTTCCTATTTCAAAATCATCCTCCATTCTGATTTGAAATAAATTGATTTTTGAAAAATTAATTCTAATAAAATTGATTTTTTCTAAGTGAACCAAATGGGATTCTTGAGTCTAAAATCATTTAGAATCGATTTTTAAGTGATTAAATTGGGGGGAAAATCCAATCCAAATGCTCCCTAAGTATCGCATCCTATATAGGTGATGAAAGCCATTAAGATGGAGATAAAATCAACATGCGTAAATTCAAATAAACAGGGTTATAATTTGGGGCAAGGTTGGTTGACATGGTTAGTCATTTGACATGCAACATGAAATTCGTAACCAAACACCTTCCTTGGAATTGGGAGTACGTGATAGGACGGACGGACGGTGCTGCACTAAAATTTACCCGAGGATCACTAACGATGACATTGACGCTAAAAGAGCAAAGACTTGGGTCATCTTATCTATTCAACTTTAAGAGAACGGTGATAAGGGTCCTCCAACTCCACCTAAAATAGCCTGGCTTTATCAAACCGATTCACCACCACAAGTAACGCTTAATATGTGGTTCCTGGGCCTTTCCCCATGTAGGAGTTCTTGGGTTCCATTTCTCACTCTCCCTTTGAGGCCAGCCAGCCCTGCATGGGTTTACTCAGACTTATCTGGAATGACAGGTTGTGGGCTCACGTCGCACTCTCGGGGATTAGTCCTGACCCAAAGGGTTGGGGTAAGTATTTATCTCTAGTCTCTACTTGTCCAATAGGTTGTTAGATTCATAAAGAGCCTACACTGCACAACACCTAATAGGGGTGTACACGTTAAGACGCAGAATATATGGTGTCTTTTTTTTATCTTTGAATTGACTTGTGGAGGCCTACTGCCTCCTTATGAACCGGCGCTCTTTCCAGGGATATGTAGTGAGATTGGGCCTTGTGGTTAGGGATAGGAGTGCATTCAAGCTAAGCTTGGCTTGTTCGAGCCAAGCTCAAGCTGACATTTCAGGTTTGAATGAATCAAGCCAAACTTTTATTTGAGCTCGAATGCTTAAACGAGCTCTTGCCAAACCGTATTTGATTCGTCTTAGTTCGAAATATTCTATCTATATATATATATATATATATATAATATTATTTTGTAATATTATTTATATTAATACAAAAGAATATTTTCACTTCCTTTATCATTAGATTGTAACATTTAAGAAAAAACCCTAACTCTAACTCTCTATTGTCTGGATTAGAAGACTATCCCCAAATCTTATTTGTATATATGAATTTTTCTTTGTATTATAATTTAATAATAAAACTTCTATTAAAATTTAGTAAAGTTAAATTAAATTATTCTAAAAATCAAGCTTGAGCCAACCCAAGATTTGCTTGAATAAAATTCGAGTTCGAATGGCGCTCGAACTCGATCAAGCTTGTTCAAGCGAAGCTGGAACATTTTCACACCAAGCTCAAGCCTGGCTCAACTCTGTTTGAATATACCCTTAGTTAGGAATCATAATGGATTATCTACATTGTGGATTTCTTACCCTCACCCTTCAACTTCAGCTCAGATTGCTGAATCCTGGGCACTCCTCCTTGCTCTTCACTCGGTTACAGTCCAGGATGCTGATTCGTGTTATAGACGGTCGGAAGTGTAACCTTCATTAGGATGTTCATGATGTATTCATGTCTGATTAGGGCTGTAAACGAAGTTGAATATTATTCAGATCCAATTCGAATTTTGCCTGAATAATTGGATAATTATCTAAATAAATATCAGTTGAATTGAATTCGGATGGTGAAATACTATTTGTTTACTAATTGGACTAGATAAGGATAGTAGGGTACCCGCTCCGCTAAATATCTAACCGATTAGTATTAATCTTTACTATTATAATGCGAGAGCCTTGTGTAGATGAATTTTCTGAAATTCCTAAACTACCCTTATATAAAAACAAAACCTTGATTTAATATTTTACTTTAATTCCCAAAATACCCCTTGCATTTGATTTAATGTTTTACTTTAATTCCTAAACTACCCCTTGCTCATCTATCTATTTAGAATCACGGCCAATCACGATTGAACTTGGGGAGAGTTCAATCGCACCCATGGGTTAACACGTGTTCCTTGTAATTCTTATTAACTGTGGTTAACTCCTTCCCCTCGCGCTCACGTGCATCGTACGTGTCACTAGTGAGTTCAATCGCACCCGCGGGTTAACACGCGTCTCTTTAAACTCATATTAACTGTGGTTAACTCCTTTCCCCCGCTCTCACGTGCATAGCACGTGCCACCCGCTAGTTTATAAATAATAGAATTTGATTTTTTAAGGGATTAAAATGCAAATTTTGTAATAGGATGAATAGATTCAAATATTTCGAATATTACAATCGATTATTACCTGAATTCAGTTATTGTAATAGAACAAGTTCAGATGATATTTGAATTGGTTCAATACTACGGATACAAAATTAATTTTTTATTATCTATCATATAAACTGATACTAATAAGTAGATCGAATACAAATATAGATACTGTGATATCCGCTTGCTGTTCTAGCCTTGTACTCTCTCTTTCCTCAAGTCAAGCCATTATGAGTCCGTGGAACAGTAGCTAACTTTGTTGCTAATCACTTGGCTGCGAGGCCTCTTCGTCTGAGTGGGGAACATGAATATACAGGATTATTATGATCCTTCTACTTATTTTGTGTTAAATTAAAATGTTATCATTACCTCCAAAATTTTAAAAAAATAAAATTTAAATAGTGGGCGTGGGACTTACACCAATCCAATCCCTATCCTATTGGAGTCAAATCCTCCACGGTGATAACCGGATTTGGCAAATCCGGTTATCACCCCTATAGGTCGCCACATGTCTCATTTGACACCCGTTAACCGTGGGTAAGGTTCACTTACCCATTTTTGGTTTTTTTTTTTAAAATTGTAATTCTTTTTTTAAAATTAAAAAACTGTTTTTAGAGTTTTTTTTTAATATTAAAAACATTTTTTTAATTTTAAAAAAAGAATTAATATTAAAAAAAAAAAAAACCAAAAATGGTTGGGTGAACCCTAGGGGTGGGTGAACCTTACCCACGGTTAAGGGGTGTCAAAGGAGACACGTGGTGACCTCTAGGGGTGATAAATCCGGTTATCACCGGAGATGATTTGGCTCCTATCCTATTATCTGGGTCCCACAGTCGGTGAATTTCTCGGCTCCTTCGAACTGTGCTGAATACTCCCAAGTCCCAAGTCACAAGTCACCATGCCTTGGAGTTTCTGTTTCTCTACAAAACCAAAACCAAAACTCTGATAATGTATATTCATCACACCATAGACTTCTGTACTTCATGAAAATCCTCTTTTAAAACCAGAAGATCTACTCGTCTCTCATCTTCCATGGACGAACAGACAAGGTTATGGTTTTTGTTGTCTTTGATTCATTTTCTGCTCTGGTTTCTTTGATTTCTTCCTTGTTTTGTTTCTCTGGTTTGAATTCTGCAGAATCCCTAAAATAACTCTTGAATTTGAGGAAGAAACGGTTCAAGTTTCGTTTTTTTTTTAATGACAAATTTCTGTGTTTTTCCCCCTAATTTTGTTCTTTTCTGTTGTGGTCTGTGTAAGTTATGTTTGATTTATGCACTTTTTTTTTTCATTGTATTCTGCAATATCTGAACGATTTACTTTGTAGTTGTGAAAGAAATGATCTAGATTTTAGCTTTCCATAATTTAATTAGACATTTCAGGATGTATAGTTGGTTCTCTTTAATTTATTTAGAATTTGGATTTTCGTTGGATTTTTTTCCCCTGATCGGTAATAGATCAGAATGATTTATGAGAAATAACAAGACGGTAGAGGTTCACTGATAAGTGAACCAGAGTCAACTACAGCAAGAACCCAAAAAGGGCCAAATCAACAAACTTTCCTATGGAAAAGAAAGAGGATGACTAATCCTTTTAATTGAACACCATGAGAACAACTTGGTTGGGTTTTCATTGGGAGGGAATGGGGAATTATTGCACAGGTACTGTAAAATCTTTTCAATTTCTGTAACACTGTTGAGAAACCCATTGATTCATCTGAATTCGTGTTTCAACCCTAAAGATAGGTAATGGTAGAGCGTTAGAGTCCAAATCTCCAGGATACAAATAATATGTCTATACTCTATAACATCGAAATTCTCTGGAAACACTCCCGAACAGAAATATCAACATGATATCTGGTTGGTTATCTGCTAAAGTTCTTGTCTTATTGACCACAGAAATAGTTAAGATGTAAAGACATTATTCAATGCCAATTACGAGTTTGGAACATTAACCATATAAAAACGTAATTTCACAGACTCAATTATTATTATAAGATGTCACAAAATTGTTTTAGAAGACATTATTGATATTCAGTTTTCTTTTCCTCTATTATTCATTGAAGAGCTGGTTGGTGATATCACCCATTTGCCTTAAAGTAATAGTTTCTGAGAACTCATTGATTGATTTGTTACTGAATTGAGCATAGTTAATGTTTTTTTTTTTGATCGGTCATGGAGCATAGTTAATGTTTATGACCTCTGTTGTTGATTCCAAGCTTATGACTTATACTGGGTTACACCTCTATTCTGCACATTGTGTCTGATGAAAAGGAGAGAACGCTAACTTGGAATTGGTCTTTTTCAGGGGATGGTTTGTAACTTTGCAGCTGTAGTTAAAGTACATCTAGGACAGGAAGAAACATTCTTTTCTTTCTTGAGAGTCCCAAGGTCGATTCTTCATATTGGACACTGTATCACATATATGCTAAAGTTATGAATTACCCACAAGAGAAGTTTGTGAGGTTAGTTCCTTTAAGTCTTTGCTTACCTTGTCATGTTCCATGACTTGTATTTCAATTAATTCAGTCCTAAATTACTCTTATTCAGTTCTTTGTGTGCATCTTGGTTTCCTTATATAGTTTAGACGATCAGTTCTCATGTTTGAAAGGTAAACCCAGCAGTGGCGCTTTTGAAATATTTGGTTGCTCCATAACGCATACCACTTTATTTATACAATCTGCATATTCAGAGGAACACTTAAAGAAGTTAAGTTTTGAGGATTATAGTTGAAGTTATATGTAGTTTTGATGACTAGCTCTCATGTTTGAAAGGGTAAATCCATCTGTATCACCTTTTTAATGGTTAGTAGGGGCGATATTTGGGTTATTCCATGATTCTTTCACTGTATCATAAGCATATTCAGAGAAACACTTGATGAAGTTAAGTTTTGAGGATTGTCATTGAAACATTAGACTATGGATGTCTTTTTTTATTTAAAAATTTTGATTTCCAAATGTGATATGAAAGTTATCCTGTAACCTAATCAAATGTGATTAATTACTCGGTTCTAGCCCATAACTATATTGACAGTACTCATAATAACCATTTCACGAGTCATAGTTACCGGAGTGAGCAGAGGAAACGAGAAGCAAAGCAAAAGAGAGAAGCGGGAAGGGAAGTTAAAAAAATCATTGGGAATTGAGAAACGAGAAAAGCGATATGGGCGCATCACTTCTATTATATTAGTATGAGCATCCATACATTAGATTTTGCCTTACATGAGATATATGTGGAGAACAAGGTACCTTAGGTTCCAATCTAGTGATACTTATGCAGGGTCTTCAAGTACAACCTAGCCATGTACATGGTGCGAACATCCCACCATGTGGAGATATGCTTGCACCATGTACATTGCTTCTCTGCAACTATGTTATAAACTTATAACATGGCTATTATCTCCAAAAGCTTGAGGCTTCTAGCCTCATCTATTATTACCCGAGACTAGATATAATTAAAAAAATACATTCTATTGAGAATGTTAAGGACGATATTTTTGTGAGTGTTGAAACATAATTCCTCTTTAATTATACTTCTTTTTGCTTTTCTTTTTTTCAAAATGAAGAATTCTCTCTAAAATGGATGCCTAGCCAGTCTTGATTTCTAAGTCATATGAGAAAAATTAACATATGATATAGAGATGTCATGCATGTCTTTTATTTTTTTTTTCAAGAAGAAAAACTTGTCAGTTAATATCTTAGAAGGCATTTCCGATACAAGGATAGTGTCTTCTATCCATTAAGCACACGGAAGTTGTGCCTCATTTACGTACACATGGAGCATATATGAATTAATGAAGACCATTCAATTGGTGGACCACCGTTTGGATGACAATATTGAAAGTCTGGTAAATTTGAACTTAGGACACCCCCCCCCCCCCCCCCCCCCCCCCACCCCTTTTCCTAATTTGAAATGGAGAGGTTTTTGTCCCTTCTTTCATTGGAATGATAACTCCCGTTTGATACAAATTGTGGATTATGACCCAGGCACGATGTGCCCACTGATTTGAATGATTCAGATAGAAGCATAGGTAGGCTAGGTGTACACTCTGGGATGAAGGAGAAAATGTCTTTCCTATGTTTTGTTCCTTTTAGAATAATTTTTGCAAATGATCACATGCAATGACTAGAAATATCATTTCATTCAAATAGAAGTAGAGACTTTGTATATCATTAACTTTAGTTGTATGAAGTATAACATACCACCTGTCTTTCCAGAAGACCCAAGGGTTGTAATGGTCATTAATACACATAACACCTTTTCATAAAGACTAATTTTCACGGTGCATACATGTTATAATGCTTTCCTATGACTGCTACGGAAACGGGATAAGATTGGAGCACCCGTAGTATTATGAGCACAAGTTTCCATCATGGCTTCCGACCTGATGCAACCCTCCTCCTTCCTCTGGAAAGAGCTGAGTTGGTTTGGTCATTTGCAACAAAGGCCAATGACAGAATTAGTGAGCAGTGCTTGGTGCAAGTTGATGGGTTTAAAAGGATGAAGGGGAAACTGAAAAAGACATGCATTAAAATAATGAGAAAAGATTTGAAGATTCATTCTTGAACAGAAGATATGGCCTTAAATAGAATGAAATTTGCAGAACAAGAATTCTGTAGCCAACCCCAAACAATTGGGATAAAGCTCAGGTGATGACGACGACGACTCTTAGCATTTTTAGCATATCTCAATTACTCTGGAATTACCTTTTTACAAATAAGAATGACAAATTGTCGATTTCTGGGAGATTATTATATATTTCTTTCCTTTACCTTATGTATTTATTGTATCTGGATTTCCAAATATTTATGTCTATACGTTTTGTAGTCTGCCTTCCTCAAATAATTTTAATAAAACTTCGGACAATGGTGATGTATCTGCATAGTTGTCTATATCATAGGCAAGCAGATGAGAAGTATTCAATCACAGATTCACAATAAGCGCAAATCTACTGTACTCATAGATATCCCATAAAACAAGCTATGCTATACACCTTGTGTGCCTGCATCATGGTGAAATCAACCATTCAATGGGTATGACCTAGGAGTTCACCTATGACAACATTGACCTGATTGGGTGATTATAACCACCCTGTCAATAGACCATTTACTAGACTGGTAGTTTTTTCTCTGCCATCCAAACTTATGGAATAGGTCAGATAATTAGGATCACTCAATCAGGTTCATCTTTTTCCTAAAGATCTTGCAACACTGTTTTCCACCTGCTTGCGTGCCATCGTTTATTGAATATTCTCTTACAGGGCCCAATGCTAATACTTTACCCCTTTCCACAAATGTCTTTGATGGTTCACCCATGTTGGGTGCTGATTGTTATATTGACTGTGTTTTGTTCAGGTTTCAGGATTGGAGGTCAGAGAGATCTTTAAGTTCTGAGAGGAAAGTTCCCCAGGAAGATGGACCATATTCAGGAAAAATCAAAACAACAATCAGCTCAGTTATGGAAAGGATCCGAAGAGGCTTTGAAAGGGGTTCTGAAGGGTTCAAAATCATTAGAAAATCTTTAAGCTTACGTTCTCTGAGTGATCAGCCGGCAAAACACTTGGGGTCTAAAAAGAAAATTCTTGACCCACAGGGGTCATTTCTTCAAAAATGGAACAAAATATTTGTACTATCGTGTGTGATTGCAGTCTCCTTGGATCCCTTGTTCTTCTACATTCCTGTGATCGATGGCAAGAAGAAGTGCCTTGATTTGGATAGAAAGTTGGAGATCACAGTTAGTGTTTTGCGTTCCTTTACTGATATCTTCTATATACTTCATATCATATTTCAGTTCCGTACTGGTTTTATTGCTCCTTCTTCTCGAGTATTTGGAAGGGGTGTTTTGGTTGAAGATTCTTTGGCCATAGCAAGAAGATACTTGTCATCCTACTTCCTTATCGACATTCTTGCGGTCCTTCCCCTTCCACAGGTACAAGAGTCCTTTCAGCACTCCGAATATTTCATTGATCCAGAGTATTGTCAGCATGGGATGGTTTTATGCAGTGTTTTAAAACCCGAAAACTCGACTCGACTCGGAAACTTGCCGAGTAGAGTCAACTCGGGCAAAACTCGTCTGAGTAATGACACCTAAAACTCGGACATATATAATATTTTTCTAATAATATATATGGTGTAGATTCAAAATTAATGATAAACCATGCCTAAAATAAAATATATAATTTAATATATATTAAACATCCCCCTTTTGTTTTGTATTTATACTTAAAAATGAGTGAGGTGTGTCAAAAAAAAGAAAAAAAACATAATTTAGTCAATCAGGTAAGCAGTTTACTCGGTTTTTAGTTTTTTAAAAAAAGTGCAAAAACTCAGGCGAGTCGGGACGAGAATCTGTTAAAACCGAGTTTTCCTTGAAACTCGACTCGAAACCTGGCCGAGCCGAGTCGACTCGGCCGAGTTTCGAGTCTACTCGGCGAGTTTTAAAACTATGGTTTTATGTAGTGAGGATAATTATTACCCCCTCCCCCCCCAACACACACACTTTCTTCATGGGATAATTTTTGGTGGGGGTGGGGTTCTCATTTCTCACCATTCAATTGGTTTCACGTAGAGATCCTCCTTGTGACTGCCATTCTATTGCCTCACCATGGACTCTTCCATATTTATATATATATTTTCCCAATAGAGTGCATCCTTATTCCTCAGGAACTTAAAACCATCAGTAAGATCTTTTAGGTCAGAACAACTGAATGTTGGACCACCCTCATACATGCCATGTGTATGGCAAAGGCGGGATGATGGATTCTATTGATACTGATGCAAGGGATTTGTCAATTCATTTGCAACAACCTCAAAAAAGCTCCAGTTTGATGCAAGTCAGCACCCAATTTTGCACAGGCTACTATCCATTGTGAACCTCTTCTTTTGAGCCCCAAAACCTCAAAATTTCTAAAATGCCTTTTTAATTTCCAAAATTACGAAAATGCCCTTAGATTTCAAAATATGTAAATACCCTTATATTTTTAAAATTACCCAAAATACTCTTTTCAAACAAAAAAGTACCTTTATATGACCACTTTTGCTAATACCCTATAAAGGAAATCCCTGCAATTCGAGAACAAAAGACCAAAAGTATGTTTGTTACCCCAAAATAAGCTTAACACCAAAACACACAAGTTTCATTAAAGCCGAAAAACATAAATTTCAAGAACTGGGGTTAGTTTTCTGTAAAAATCCAGGTTTTGTGCGTGCCTATGTTAGATAATGTTTGATTTGATTTCTTTAAAAAATATAAACCCAATCTGATTCCCAAATATATCTTCTACTCTAATTCATTGTCATCTTAAGTTCTTAACTCCCTTCTATAAATACTACACTTTATTAAAAAAAGAGGGAGGACCAGTTGTCATTCCAACTCTCTCGAGTCTCAAAAACTCTGGGAAGCACTTACAAACCAGGCAGCAATCCTAGGAATCTACGATTCCTATCAAGAGAGAGAGAGAGAGAGAGGGAGAGAGCGCTTCAAATCTAAGGAGGGAACAATTCAACAAGGAAAGCCGAAATAACATCAAGCTTTCAAAATTGTCCTACACTAAGTCGTACTTTGAGAATTATTCGGCTAGGGAAAAATTGGAAAAATGTTAGTGAAGAGATGAATAAATAGTAAATAACAATTTTAATTATGAGAACTTATTTATGTTGACTTGAAAGGTTCTCTTTGATTGAAAACAGCCAGCGATCCATTCACAACACAAAAAGGTTGCTACTGCTGTGGACATTTCCTTAAAAAGGGTTTGGGTTGATTTATAGATTTAGGTGAAAAACATAGCTTATGTGGGATTGGTCGTGTTCCTAACACCTAGATGAAAACAAGGTTAAACTTCGGTTTCAGTATAAACTTCAGTTGCTAAGGAAGTTGACACGTTTTGTGGAAGCTTAAGGAAGTGCAAAGAAGTTATGTAAAAATTAAAGAAGTCTAGAGGAAACTTTAAAGAAAATCTAAGATGAAACTTTAAAAATTCAATAATTAAGCATAAATACACATCTCGAATTCATTATATTACTGATGCAAGCATGTAGTACTCAAATTCTAATGTGAGAATCATGTTAAGTGACATGCGTTGTCTGTTTCTCTGAGTTATAATTTCTTCTTGATATATCTCTATATTGTCCATTTTTAACTATATTTTATTCTCCTTGTTAAGTGAAGATGATATGCATTCTCTTTATTTTTCAATGATTATCCATGTTAATTGTTTTAGAAACCTGAAAAACTTTTGAATGCACTTTTAAGTTGATAAATAATTGAAATTTAATTTAGTTTTTAAACATATTTCAATCTGCAATTGATGAGCTCAATGTTTTTACAAGATTGAATCAATATATGAAGAGGAGGAGATGAGTAGTTAAATAATTTTTAATTTATGAAATAATTTAGTTTTTTAATATTACTAAAAATTCCTTATGGGCATAATATACTAATAACAAAATTATTAGAATAATAAATTGAAATTTATAATAAGGTTAATGCTAACCACGCTCTAATAATAGAATTACAATTTATAATAAAGTTAATGCTAGAAACACTCTTTTAAAGCTAATTATATTTATAATAAGGTTAATGCAGGGGACACATGTCTTTCCTTATGAAGAAAGTAAGTTTAAAGCGAGTGGAACTAACATTACCTTTTTAAGTTAAAACTTAAAAGCCTTTTAATTTACAAATTTTTTCTCTACACTTCGGTTTACTTCCACCGAAGTTCTATATTTTCTCAACACCTTTTTTCCTATTTCGATCGAAGTTTACTAGGAAGTCCAGTATTTTTAAAATACAAGTGCATTTGCTTCAGACACCACGGAGGTCGACTCAATTTGGTCAACTTCAACGGAATTGAGTCGATTTTTGACACCATGGATGAAAACGTCTTTTGTTTGTTCTTGGAGGTTGAGTATCCTTTTGCATTTTTTTAAAATAGTCGTGGGTTGATACTTCGTAGCAATCTTATTGCATTTGGTTGATGAACACTTAGATAATGTCGTTTATGCTGGTATATGGTATGATGAAGACATAAGAGCCTTGAAATATCTTGCTTATGCGTTTTTGAGAGTATTGACCACGTAGTTCTTGTTACTACTTTATTTCTTTTTAACAATAATAAGAGCCAGGTGAGAACTTAAGGATGTAATCTTGAAGTTCTTGATACCCAATGGACCCTTATCTAGAGTCTAGATAGGTGACTTTACTTTTGGATGGCTCATAGGTAGTAATTAGGCTATGTTGAAAAACTTGAAATGTACATACACATAATTGATATTCTGATAATTGGAATCATCCTTTCCAAGATATTGTTTTTACCATTGCTATGATGACCCGAAAATGATTTGGTGGACCACTATAAGGTATACACGTATAGGGCCCATTGGGTATGATGGAACTCAAGTAAACCACATAATGTTTGGCTGCCGCCGTGAATCTTAAGCAAACAATGCCTATGAGATGATATTCTTTAGCGATTATAGAGTGTGCATCACAACATGTTCATAGAAATTGCATTCTAAACCAATAATTATGTGCTTAAAATGGGTTCAAGTATTGTTACAAATCTACTGAGAAATACTTAATTTCTTACGAGAAATACCGAGAAAATATCTAAAGTTTAAAACTCCATTTTACCGCGGTATTTTAAAAGTTTCGCGAGAAATACATTTTTTCTTTTTATCACCAATTTATAAATTAATCAAACCAACAATATTGAGTATTTTTTGTGATATTTTTTAAATAACGACTACGGCTAAATCTCGCGATTATACGTGATATATATTACTATATTTTGTAATTTTAATTATTACCGAGATTTAGGCAAGAAATACACGAAAAAAAAAACTATATTTGAAAATCTCCTTAGAAAAATTTAGTCGATAAAAACCCGAGTACGAGATTTGTAACACTGGGTTTAAGTAGTAGGTAACTATCATACTAACGGTACTTACGGATGCCTAACACCTTCCTCAAGGACAATGACATCTCCTTACCCCTATCTTGTGTAGACCATTATCCTTATCGCACAACTAGGTTTCCTATTTGAGCCCATATTCGGGATAGGTGGCAACTCTGAATTTTGCCTTCGGATTTTGGATATCTTTGTCCCGAATTCAAATGAGAATGAAATCCGTTACTCACAATGCATATTTCAAATTATAAACTAGAGAAATTCTTTTATTACTTATTTATGAAAATTCTAACTACTATAAGTTAGTCTTTTGATGTAACCAATAAGAATGGACTTACATGGAGGTTATTACATATGGAATTAAAGAGCACTGTTTATTTTGTCCAGGTGGTCATTTTAATTATCATCCCCAAATTAAGAGGAGCGGTATCATTGAACACAAAGAACTTGTTGAAGTTCATTGTTTTCTTCCAATATGTGCCAAGACTTATTCGAATCTATCCTCTCTATAAAGAAGTGACAAGAACTTCTGGCATAATCACTGAAACGGCTTGGGCTGGAGCTGCCTGCAATCTCCTTCTTTACATGCTTGCCAGTCATGTAAGTTTTGATTATTCATGTGGTCTTTATTATTATTATTTTCTTGATTGCAATTTTTCTGCTATTGAATGCCCATTTTACTGTAGGTTTCTTTGGTTTTTGTTTTCGTTTATGTTTGGTATATCTGTATGTATATTGGCTTTACTGTTGTGCATTCCCAAGATTAGTTTAACTTCAACATTGGCATAGATGTCACTGTTGGGCACAAAGCCAGAGTGTTGGACTTAGACTCTTGAGAGGTGATGATTACCATCCATAGAACTATGTTCAATTAATATTAACTTCATATTTATATTCAAAATAAAACAATACAAATATTTCTTCCTTAAGAAAATATGAAACATTGACGTATTGTGAGAAAAAATTACAAAAACTTGATACATTTCTTAGAAAAGTATTATATATATATATCTAATTTTTTTGTTATTTTGTTTTCTTTTCTAATGGTTAACCCTTCTTGATTAAAATTAATTGCTTACAATTTTAAAATTTGTCTGATTTTATTAATATGGTTATTGTCTTGTGTTACTCTATATTCTGAATTCTGATGGATCTTCTCCTTTTGGGATGGTGGGCTTTTCTAAAGTGAAGCTCTAAATGCTCTCATAAATGCCTAATTTACTCAGACTTGGGTGTTGATCAAGTAATGGATAGATAGCCTGAGCATGATTATTTTGTTATACTGTACTTGAGGCTGTAGCTCCCTTTGGTTTGACTATCATAAAGCTACAGAAATGTCAAAGCTTTACACATCCACCTACATACACTATTATCAGTGTATCACTGGAGTGGGGAAAATGAGTTGGGTGGAGCACTTCTATGGCTATGAATCTCCTCTCCCTTGAACAATAACTTTTTGTGTTGCCTTTTTGTTCTTTAATGTGTTTTACATGTCTCACTTAATATTGTTCCTTTCTCCCCAGTTAACAAATCTCTGTTTTTCCCCATGTTAAGAGGGTACACTGGCTATAGTTTGATGAATGCACAGGATGTACAACTTGACACTTTAGAGTACAATAATTTGGCATACGGAAACCATCTGCATGTACACATCTTAGAATGTTTTATATTTGTTATCATTTTCAGTCATTTCTTGTTTTTGTGCAATTGTGCTAGACTTTTGTTGCTATGATGTACAAATCATTATTTATCCTCGGCACTATTCTATATGCTTTGTCCACCTTGGAATTAATCTATGCTTTTCAATATGTGGGCTTCCTCTTAGATAGACCATGACCCCAAAATCACATTGGTGCAAATCTTATCAGTCTTCTCTTAGATGGATGAGGGAAAAAATTAGATATATTTTAGAAGGTTGGTGCAACAGATGATTAGGGTTATTCTTTTTGTATGGCCTATGCAAGAGATGACCCGCCTATTGTGGTATGTAGGTGGGGACATGGGCAACCGTACAAGTCTGAATGACACCAAACCTTTCTGAACATGATATATCTTTCCTAATTGGCTGAAACTTCTCTATCTGTGGAAGACAATAGTATTACTGTTACCATCATGCTATACTGTGCACAGACCTGTCTACGAGTCAATCTGGGAGGTCTTAAGTTTCACAGTCTGACTGGCTTGTATGACTTATGGAATGATTTTCCTTCTGAGAGGTGGCCTACCTATCAAATGGACAGATTTCTTATGAGTCAAGCCTACTGTGTGGCATGGAGGACACAAAACTTGTGTCTAGGTACTCAAAACAGTTTCCAAATAAATTATGGTTGCATCAAGTAGGTTTTTATCTCTCTTCTCACAGACCCTTCTGATCACTAAGTGACCGGATGACATATCAGGTACTTGGAGCCTTTTGGTACTTGTTTTCGATAGAACGAGAAGATACATGCTGGCGAAAAGCCTGTAGGAATCATCCTGAATGCAACCATAAATCATTATACTGTCAAGACAGTACTGGAGGCAATGCATTTCTGAATGCTTCTTGCCCGATTACAGAACCAAATACAACACTCTTTGATTTCGGAATATTCCTTGATGCTCTTCAGTCTGGGGTGGTGGAATCCAGAGATTTTCCACAGAAGTTCTTTTACTGCTTTTGGTGGGGCCTTCGAAATCTGAGGTTTGTGCATATGCATTGTCTACTTTTTCTTGTCTCTCTTTTTGATTCTATCTGTGTTTGGCACTAAATTCATATATGATTTCATTTGCAATATTACTATTCTTTAGAGTTAAGATGTGTTCCCAAACTGAACCCATGTACTGTTCATTATTAAAACATTTGTTTTTTTCAATTCAACATGTGGCATGGATCCCACATGGGAGCCAGCAGGACAGGACTCAAACTACCATTGTCTGACCCTGTTTTTGGATTTTTCTATTGGTAAATAAGATCATCATACAGATATAAAAGGAGGAACATAAAATGTTAATTGATAGGTTAACTAGGAAAGAAAAGAATAAAAATACCACCATACAAAAATTACAGTCCATGTTCAAAGAAAGTAGACCTCCATACTCATCACATTCACTACGAATCGTACACCAAGAAGAAAGCTTGTTGTGGATATCTTGAGTAAGCTTCTCAACTGTGCCAGCATATTTGTATAGCACTCTTTTATCCCTCTCCTTCCAACCACCCTAACAAATAGCTCCCGATAGAAGCCTCAAAATCACTCTCTGCTCTTCATCCATGTCTTTCAAGTACCAACTGGAGACTAAGAGATTGAAGCTATCAGGGAAAAACCCACGACAAGAAAAAAATCTTGTTGTGGATAATGGATATCTTGAGTAAGCTTCTTGACTGTGCTAGAAGGAGTTTCAAACACTCTTATGTTCCTCTCCTTCCAAGAACCCCAACAAATAGCTCCCGATAGAAGCCTCAAAATCACTTTCTGCTCTTCATTCACGTTTTTCAAGTACCAACTGGAGATTAAGAGATTGAAACTAGCAGGGAAAATCCATGTCACCCTGAAGCAAGATAGGAAATTGCTCTAGATCCTGCTAACCAAAGGACAGTGGATCAGCAAGTGATCCACTAATGCATTCGCGTTTTTCAAGTACCAACTGGAGACTAAGAGATTGAAACTAGCAGGGAAAACCCATGTCACCCTGAAGCAAAATAAGAAATAGCTCTAGACCCTGCTAACCAAAGGACAGTAGATCAGTAAGTGATCCACTAATTCCTCCTCAGCTAAACTTGTAAAGCATCCGTTAGCCAGCCTCCATCCCCCTACTCTTCAGGTGATCTTATGAGAGAATTTGATCGAGGAAAGCATGCATATGAAGAATGCAATCTTGGATGGATGAGCAGGGTTCCACACTATCTTTGTAAGGGAAGGGTGACTATTCATTAAAGCCTACCCTGTTTTTGACTTCTCCAAACAGGCTTAGAAATTCAACAAAAGAGACTTAATATGAAAAAAGGTACATGTGCCACGTGTAGCTCTATGCCATTTGTACACTGTCCTTACATCTATGTGCTCCGTTGATAGGCTTTTGGACAATCCACCAGTGACAGCTGCAGAGATGGCGCACATTGAGGGGGTAAGACCCACTTTTCAATGGTTCCCACCTTAGATATCTCGTCATTGAGACATTGACTCTATTGATGGCCCTATGTACTTCTTAGGTGGGCTCCAACCTTGGTGATATTTGATGCCAAATGTTGACCTTATTTGTCAATCTATTTTGAATGGACAGAAGGGAAGGATGGTGGATAGTTGTAGGTGGCAAAAGGAAAGAAAAGAAAAAGAAAAATTCTAATGCATAATGATGGCCAGAATCATCCAATCATGTTGATTTTCTTAATAGGAGATATTTGGTCTTCTTAGTTTGATTGTTTGCCACGTGTAGGACTGACCCCATTTTATTGCCTTACACATCCTCATGTTTACCAGTGGATGCACCAAGATTCCTCTTCTGTTAATTATGACCCATATTTAGTTTTAAAAGGGATGGTATAAAGGTCTGCATATTTGTAGCTGCACTTCACCACATTGTAAGATATTGCTTTTGGAGCTATGTCTAATTTTTTCTAGTTTTACTATCTTGCAGCGCTCTCGGACAAAACCTGGAAACGAGCACTTATGTTTGGGAGATTTCTTTTGCAGTCTTCATTTCTATCTTTGGCTTGGTTTTATTTGCGTTTCTCATCGGCAATATGCAGGTTACAAAAACAATCTCTTGCAAAACTTCCTCACTATTTATTGTTGTATATGAGCATGAGATATGGGGTCTACATTGTGCATACATCATGCACATACCTAACATCCAGACCGTTCAATTGATGGATCAGATCTTCATCATCAAAATATTAGTCTAGTCTGATCATTCTAAATGTGCATTCTTTTGGATAATCAAGATACGGTGGCTAGAAAAAGTCCGCTTATTAGATCCTTCTGAATGGCTAAGAACATCTGATTGGGACGTATTCTAGGAAAGAAAATCTTCTGCGAGGGACAACGAGATGGTCTGGATGCTCTGAACCCCATTCAATGTGTTCCGCGTGTATGATAATTGATAAAGAATCCCGTAGTGTCATACTTATAATTCCTCCTTGTTACCCTTCCACATTTTAGATTTGACGAGTTAAATGTTGTTGCTTGTACTGTTACAGACATATTTGCAGTCCACAACTGTTAGATTAGAAGAGATGAGAGTGAAAAGGCGAGATGCAGAACAGTGGATGTCCCACCGTTTGCTCCCTGAGAGCCTGAGGGAGCGGATTTGGCGGTACGAACAGTACAGATGGCAAGAAACGAGAGGCGTTGATGAAGAAAACCTGCTTCTTAACCTTCCTAAGGACCTCAGGAGGGACATAAAACGCCATCTCTGCTTGGCTTTACTAATGAGAGTGAGTTTATCACTCTTTATATATTTATTTATTCATTCTCTATTATATGATATATCCTTCCAGTTGCAGAAAATAAACCCTAATTGTGGGTCATCTATTATATATATATATATATATATAATTTTGATTTGTAAGCATAAGCATTTAAGCTGAAACTTGTGTATGTTATTTCAATAGAGTTCTGACCTCTGGTAAAGTCCTGATTGGCAATTTAGTTGTTGGTATTCCTAAGATTTTTCTTGATTCTTACCTCCTTTTTATGGTGGAAATTCCTTGGTTTAAAATTGTCAAAGTCAAACCAAGTTGTAGGGAGAACTCAATTCATGTCTTAACCAAGTTGAGTCAATTTGTTGAGTTCATAAACCATGAACATCAGCAGAAATGAATACCTTCTCATTCGCAGCTTTAAGATCAATAATACCAAGCCCTTTGTATATATATATATATACCAATTTCAAGTTGAATCTTTCTTTACTGGTCAATTAATTCAACAAGCTGTGGCCAGGGTATTTGTCAATTTATTGCACTGTCTCTGTTAATTTCCATATGCCTGAAGCCAGTGTCCAAAATCTGAAAACAGCAATTATTCAGGTCAACTCAATTTCTTTGGTAACTGTTTTGAGTCACACAAGCAACTCAATACAAGTAATGTATAAATAGTTTATAAACTGTACTCTAGTGTCTATTAACAGTTATCTAACTCATTATATGCAGCCTGAAGTCTGAACATATACGACGTTTCTTTGTTTTACTTTATATTGTTGATGTATTTTGACGGTTTGTTTTATTTTACTCGTAAAGTGTTGGCGGGGGCATCTTAGAATTGGTTTGCCCCTGAAAACCTAGTTTTTAATCCTTAGGAGATGAACGACTATACGTTCATCTTCTTTTCCTTTTACTTTTAGGTGCCAATGTTTGAAAAAATGGATGAGCAACTGTTGGATGCAATGTGCGATCGCCTCAAGCCGGTGCTGTACACAGAAGAAAGCTACATCATCCGTGAAGGAGATCCAGTTGACGAGATGCTCTTCGTCATGCGAGGAAAACTATTGAGTGTGACTACTAATGGCGGGCGGACTGGCTTCTTCAATTCCGATTATCTTAAGGCTGGGGATTTCTGTGGAGAAGAGCTGCTCACGTGGGCCCTGGATCCCCAATCCTCCTCCAACCTACCCATCTCAACCAGAACAGTGCAGGCTCTGTCTGAGGTTGAAGCCTTCGCTCTAATGGCCGATGACTTGAAGTTCGTGGCCTCCCAATTCCGGCGTCTCCACAGCAAGCAGCTCCGGCACACCTTCAGGTTCTACTCACAGCAGTGGAGGACCTGGGCAGCCTGTTTCCTACAAGCAGCTTGGCGCCGGTATTGTAGGAAAAAGGCAGAGGAGTCTCTACGTGAAGAAGAAGATAGGTTGCAGGATGCATTGTCTAAGGGGGGTGGGAGCTCGCCAAGTCTCGGCGCCACCATTTATGCCTCAAGGTTTGCCGCTAATGCGCTGCGTGCTTTACGGCGCAATGGTACACGTAAGTCCAGGTTGCCAGAGAGAATAACACCAATGATGCTTCAGAAACCGGCAGAGCCTGATTTTACATCTGAAGATCATTAGTTGTGAAATCTCCAATAGTGATATGGATTTTTGTTTTCACATGCCAGAGTGAAATTTGGAAGGACTTCATAATCCAAATGGTCATATGGTTTTGCTAGTGTAGGTAATCTTTGTGAATGTAGTATAAGGTTATCTCCTTTTTGTATCTCACTTGTTTTGTATGTATATTTATTTTTCTAATAGGTACAAACTACAAACTGTACCTACGTTGATTTGGTTGTTTTAGATTTCTTTTTGACTTATGGTTCCGAAAAGAAAAGAAAAGGAAAAAAAATCTCTATTTTAAACTGTTAAGGATACGATGGAATTGTTGGTGTTGGGGGATCTGACTGTGTTTAAACTGTAAAACCGAGAATCTGTAGCTTGCTGTTGCGAATTTTGTGATTTATTGGTCTGAGACTCCAGTGAAGAATTTGGAGAACTAGTAAATGATATGAACGAATCCTACTTATAGTAGGCTTGTAGATGCGAATTGCACCCCCAATATCTACCATCAAAAGGGCATGCTAAAGGGTCCCCCGAGGGGCAGAAACAAGATGCTGGCTGAAGGTTTGTGAATTGCAATAGCCTAGGGAAACTCTCCAATAGGAACCTAACCAATACTCCAGAAGCCCTAAGGCTCTGTTGGTTTCAATAGAAAAGAGTGAGAAAAGAAAAGAAGGGGAAAGAAGAGAAAAGAAAATATAAATTTTCTTTTCTTTTGTATGTTCGGTTTACAGCAATGTTAGGAGAAACGAAAAAAAATCTAAAATCATGCCTCGAAAAAATGTGCTGTCATTTTCTCATATTAACCCTCTTTTTTGAAGGAAAAGTTTTAAAAGAAAATTGTCTACTGTGAAAACAAGTCCTTGGAACACATGCCTTTCTTGCATACTGAACAGTCATAAAGTTGAGAAAATGAGGTTTTCTTTTACTTTACCCCATTTTCTCCTAAAACGAGCACAGACTAAGGGTAATTAAGGAGTAAAAAGCTAGCTCCATATACATTTTGGGTCATAACATTCTCCCATAAAGCTAGAACATTTTCCATGGATTTCGACTAACATATACAATAAGGGCCAAGTATACAAGCAGAAGATCAAGTAGGAAAAAACACTACCGCCTATAGCTTAGATGATAAGGTGTGCCCTCATGAGAGTGGCATATGATGGAGTCACAAGAATAGAATATATCCTAAAAATAGTGAAAAACAAACCAATGTACCCCTCTCATGAGGGGCGTGTGATCGAGTTACAAGAAGAGAATATATCCTAAAAATAGTGAAAAACAAACCAATTGTTTATTTGTATGTTGTATAGTAACTAACATAATGGCCTATGGACTTACCTTGACTGTGGCCTTAAAGAGCAAGGTCCAATGCCTGCACTCTACAGAGCGGGCTGGATCTCTTAAGGACTGCATTTGAGTTGACGGCCCAATATGGCCATCACAATTCCCTCTCTGCCCTTCATTAGATCGCCCCCCAATATGCAACTACGATAAAATATGTGTAAGATACTTAACGCAAGGTCCACTGTGGGGAATTAACAAAGAGAAAATCAAGTAAATCTAGTTATCACATTTGGAAAAAAATAAAAAAAAGAAAGAAAAGAAAGGTGTTAAATGTGCAGAGATTTCTTAAACAAGGAACTTTGAATCATTCCACACCATCTAAATGTTAGACCAACCTGTTTTTATTGTTCATAACCCAAAATTCACATTGTTCTAGTAATCCTAGCCAACTGATAAATGAAATATTTAACATTGAATAGTACCATTATTGTCCGGACCACTTAATTAATCCTAATCTCATTTGAAAATGCCATACAAAACTATAGAAACTCAACAAATTAGAATAGGGAATTGATTGAAAACTCGCTATATTAGTACAATTGAGCTGGCCGTCCGATTGAAAATTCAACGGTGCTAAAAACACACATGCATTAAATGGTGGGCCTTGATATTTAGCATAGTTGGATTTTCAAACGGACGGCCGAACTTGATAGTAGCTACTATCCGTTTCACTTTCTATTAAAATAAGTTTTTTTAGGTGAGGTGTTAGAAGGGTCTACCCACTAATTCACTGTTCACTAATATGGTTGCCTTATAACCCAAATGCTTGGACTTGTTAATACGAATCCTGATCCATTGTTCCATCACCAATACTAGCAATCAATGAAGATAAATAATATCGGTAGCCACCAAAAAAAAAAAAAAAAAAAACACACACACACTATAGAGGAACGTGTGTGAATAGATTGTGTATCCAGAATCTTGGCCTTGCATAATAGATTAGATTATGATTTATGAATAAACTCATCCCTCCCCATGGTTTTCCGCAAAAATCCGTTTTTTTAATTATATCTTTCCCACTCCCATACAGTCTTCAGAACAAAACGCATTTATTTCTTCTGTCTCCTCTTTATCGTCCTTTTCCACACCTTTTTTCCCTTCCCCAGGCCAAGGAGGGAACTATTACTCCTGGCCTTTACAAAGCCTTTTAAAACTATGGTTAGTAAATTTTAACCCCTTTAGATAAATCTTTTAGATTTTTTAAAAGAAGAACCGAAGGTTTTAGATGCTTTAATACTAAGGGTTAGTGAATATTAACCATAGTTAAAGGGAGTTAAAAATATACACGTGGCACAAAAAGGGGAGAGACAGTAAATCCCCTCCTCGTCCTGAGGAGGGGATTATTTTCCTTTTAAAAATTCTATATTCCTAACATATATGTAACAAGATACAGCCAATGCTTGGCTTCGGTAGTTAGAAGCATGTGAGCGGAAGCTCTGGATAGGCATCCACACCTGTCCATCATTCATTAGACGGAATCAACGGAGCACGTGCAGAAGCGTCCGCTTTTTGCTAGCATGAGATTGTCCGGTTAATAAGTCGTGGGTCCCACCAGGACTGTCAGAAACCACGATCTATCACATGGCCAAAAGATTTAAGATTTTAGTGCTCTCCCCTCCCTCACCTGACACGTGTCCCATGGCCCGGATTTCTCGGCCATAGACCGCCGTCTGATTTAGACTATACCATGTCTTTACCACGAGCAGCGGGGACCCTCCACGACGTTAGTTGCGGAAAGATTGACGGCTGAAATCGGCGTAGATTTCATTACATTTCTTTTCTCTAGTCAAATCGATTTAGTTGACGCCTCGAATCCGCCGACAGAATATGACGTACGTTTTATTACGGCGAACGCTGCAGCGTCCCCATGAAAGCAAATTGGACGGTGATTAGCGGACCTTGAGTCCATATCCTATTGACTGGTGATCTTCTCCGGTTGTAACCGGTTTTGGACAAAATCGGTTACAACCCTGGGTCACCACATGTCCTCTTTTTACACCCCTTAACTGTGGTTAAGATTCACCTGCCCTTATGGTTCACCCACCTCTCTTTGGTTTTAGAAAAAATATTTTAAATAAATTAACCCTACGAATTGGTAAATTTTAACCACAATTAACAAAAAATTTATTGTTATTTTTTTTTCTAAAAACCAAGAATAGGTGGGTGAACCTTAGGGATGACTGGTGAGTGAATCTTAACCATAGTTAAAAGGTGTCAAAAGAGACATGTGGCCACCTCAAGGGTGTAACCGGTTTTCGCAAAACCGGTTACATGTGGAGAAGAATACGTCCCTTTCCTATTTTATCACGTGTCCTCGTGTCTTTTAACCCTGGTTAAACTTAAATAAATAAAAATTAAGATTTTTTTTGAAAAATCAAGATTGAATTGCTTAACCTTAGGGATGATTGGATCTTAAATACAATTGATCATGAGTATCTAGAAGGGAAATAGTTATCGTACCTATGAAATCTATTTCCAAACCTAAGGCACCACTTCATTAATGGATGCCCCCCTCTTCAGAGCATTCCTAGCAGCCACTCACCAAAATAGCCAAAACTATCAAAAAGTCATGTTGTGAGCCGCTTTTTTAAAACACTCCCCACAGCCTTACCAAAATAGTCAAAATTATCATTATTTTATTGTTTGTGTCACTTCCACAATAAGAAAAAAGAAAAAAAGAGAGAGAAACCGATATTTTATTTGAGTGGGCCCACAAAAGAGGGAAAGAGAAACCTTTAACTTTGGACTCACCAACATACTGTAGACTCACCAAATCAAAATGATGAGTTTGAAGAGTTTTGGTGAGACTCCTAGAGACCATTTTAAGCACTTTTTGGCTATTTGGCTCATCATTTTGACTAAAAGGTTATTTTGGTAAGGTTGTTAGGAATGCTTTAAATACCCATCATAGTTGGTGAATATTTAAGAAGGAGGGACATCCACCAATGAGGTGGTGTCTTAAGTTTTGAAATGGATTTCATGGGTTCGCCTATCACTACTCTATTTAAAATGAGAAATAGTTAACGTACCTGCGAAATAGATTGTAAAATCCAAGATTGGACCTTATTGGTCCATGTCCTGCTCTTAAATACCCACCAACGGTCATTTCGTTACGAAATGGAAACCAAGGTACATAAAGTATTTTCCATGTAAATTGATCAAATACCCTTCTATTTATTTTTTACTCACTCAGGCTAATTTTGGAAATAGAAAGTTTAAATGCTTAGAATGGGCGGTTAAGCTTAAAAATGGTGAGTAACTATTTACCTGCCCTCCTAGCTTGGATGGCGTGGTGCTTGCGTGTGTGTGACGCAAGATCCGCACACACTTGAGTGGTTTGGATACAAACTTTAAACACCACTAGTGAGAGATCGAATCACTGCCAATCGCCGATCGCCAATCGCAATTGAATTCGGGGAGAGTTCATGGACACCCATAGGTTAACAAGTGACTCTTTTAACCTCTATGTATTAACTGTTGTTAAGACTGATTAAACCTTAGAATTCAACAATATAACCATGACTTTTTTTTAATAAAAGAAAAAGGGAAGAGAAGGAGTTTGTAATGAGACATGCACAAAAACATCATATTTTTGGCACCGACGAGGAGAGATTGGAATAGGGGAGAGTGGGTCCCTAAATGGCACAGTGTATGGTGTGGCATGCTTAACCAAAAGAGTACTAAGGGCCACTTAGGAGGGAGCTTGTCTCTATTGCATGTATATATCAATATCTTCTTTGTAATCTTTCTCTTATATAAAACTTAGAGTTTAGAGTGGTATCTCTGAGCCAAAAGAACTCAAGTTGGTACTGGATGAATGAGTTTTCGAATTGGTACCCACGAGGTCTTGAACTTGTAGCTAGGGGGGTGGGTAGCCCATTAAAGTGTATATGACAATAGGACTCTAAAGAAAGTGACAATTCGTTTCAAATGAAGTCCTATATATTGCAGTATAAATTAACAACCCATTTAGCTCAAATGGGTGAGGTGTGCCCCTCTCATTATTATTATAATAGTGGTCCTGACTCCTGAGATCAAAACGAGAGAAGAAAATAGTGGATAAAACATGCCTTTGGGACCCAAAAAATACCCTTAATAATTAGTTTTCAATAGGATAAAGCTTCTGAGACCCCCTTAGGGCCGAGATCACCGAGACCATGCTCTTAAAGCATGGGATTTTAGGTGGGGCCTACCATGTGAAATGGGCCCCACTTGAAATCTAATGCTCTTGGTCTCAGTAGCAAAGTCCTTTTCAATATTATGCTTTTTAACCAATTTTTATTAACTTGTAATTTTATAAAAAATAAAAGCTTTAGCTATAAAATTCAATCCACAAAAAATTTTGATTTGCATTGGATGGATGTGGTAAAGGCCATAAAGTGAGAGGAATCATTATCAAATTCCAAATTAGTAGCACTCTTAGGTGGTGTTTAGCATAGCTCCAGATCAAAAACTGATTCTAAAAACGTTTAATTCATTAATAGAAATTTTCCTTAACGTTTGAATTTTTTATTTATCAGGTCTGAGAGAAATGATTTTGTTATGTAAAGAAGATCAACTTTTTTTTGTTCTTTAAAACTGTTCATATTGCGAAAGAAACATGACATAACAAATGCGTTCTAAGAAATGGAACAAGAAATTGTTCTGCAGGAACGAAACCAAACCGGAATATCAACTTTCAATTTAATGAAAATGTCACATATGATATACTATAACCATATACTACGATTTAATCGAAATGCATCCATTTGTCTCATACATCTTGACAATGAATAAATTTTATATCCATATGGGGCTATAATGCAAAGTTGTCATTGTTCGTTACAAGAAACAAAGTTTAGGAAAACTAAAAAAAATAACGGTTATAATAGCGGGAGCCCCGACCGTTCTTTATCCTCAATGGTTTATCCCTAACAATGAGTACTTATTTAATGTTTAATTTGGCAAAAAAATTATTAAAATGTTATTAATGGTGAAAAAATAATTGAATAACCTGTTGTCATAGTGTAAATAACCGTTATTTACCTAATCTTTTTACTGAAAGTAGTTGCAAGATGTTCTTATCACCATGACGTAAGCAATAGAGCATGAGGATGAAGACAGTGCTGATTTACCCTAGAAGGTGGTTACAATGTGGTCCAAAATAAACAAATAAATAAACACTTTAAATATCATTTGCCTCTTGCCTCCAGATAGTGTAAAAAGGGAGCTCCGCATGATGTAGAGCCCCCATGAAAATTAATCCCATAAATAAATAAGAAGAAGAAAAAAAAGGAGAGAGATATTATCTCTGTAATATCTTCGGGCATTGTTAGAAGTTTCACCCTCATACTCTCATGTTCTGTCGTTATCAATAGGAGACATGAAAATATCACCAGATCTCTATATGGGACATGTGTCTCTAGCTGGTGCTATGGCACGTGTAATGCTGAATCCCAAGTAACCAGTTGTTACGTACGCACGAGCATTGTGATTTGTGAGATCGTTGAAGCTGTAGGCTCAATTACGCGTGATATGAAAATAAAGTGCACCTGCAAGTTAATGGTAGGTAGACTTAATTGATTACAAAGTAACATCTATACTAATAGAAGTACCTACTCTTGCAAATTTGGATTAAATGTGGTATGTTAGTATGATGATCAAGGACATTACTGATTGCCAAGCATAGTGTTTTGGTAGCCCATTGATGCACTTTGATACGTTGTGAATGTTAATGCTCGTGATTTGAATGGGTAGGTAGGGGCGGAGCCAGGATTCTCTTGCAGGAGCGGCTAACAATGCGGGTTCAAGGGTGTAGCCTTGATAATTTTTTTTTAGGACAAAGTTGATGTGTTATCACATTTGTTTGAAAACGTTTGTAAGAAATATATTTGTTCTTGGAAGTTTAGGGGGGGGCTCCAACCCTTGCTCCACCCCTCTCCCCAAGCTACACTCTTAATGCTATATGATTTTTTTTTTGTTTCAGGGACTTCAGCGCCCTCGGATCCCATGTGGCTCTGCCTGTGAGTAGGCATTACTATCACGTCACTTGTGAGAAATTCAATCAAATTAATATGAGAGCATCTCTTTTAGAAAACGTCACCTACCCCTCTTTACAAATATTACACCCTCCTCATCCCTCAATGGCCCTTTAGGGTGAAGAATTCCGAACAATTGCTCACTCTAGTTCAAGTTTATTCTTGATTTTTGTCGGATGACATTTTTTTGGTATTGTGAATATAGTTAGGCCTCAACCCCGGCTAGTAGTATTTGTATCTATTTATTGGTTAGAATTTAGATGTTTAATATTTTAGCTAGGTCAAGTAATAAAACTTTCAACTCTCACACCAACTTGTGATAATCGATTTCAGCCACCCAAGGAGTACCAAAATTTGTAAATTCTAACATCACATGGAATAGACTGCTTTAGAACACCTTTAGCTTAAGATTATTGGCTTTGAACGGACTCAAGAAAAAGACTACCCATAAGAGATATGAGACACATTCATGCCTTAGCACATGTTACTAGTCCTCTCATATCTCTTGCATTGATTATGCTCCATTAAGTCATATGGTGCCTCTTTCATTTGGGCCTGGGTGGTGGCTTAAGGTTGCACTTGCATGTTAGTTTTGCTTCTACATTGTACTTTTTGTGCTCTAATTGCCACCAAATCAAAACCACAAATGATTTGCCTCCCTTGCTTTTTAATTCTCGTAGGTCCAAGTTATGTGAAATTCGATTTAATGATAACCTATCTAGCGAATTAAGTGACCACATTAGGCAATTTCTTCTTAATCTAGTCAATTTTGAGCAATGCACACCCAACGAACCGCAACACTATAACCATGACCTTGCCCATACACCTTAATTCGCTACCCCCCACGAAGCTTCTGCACCAAAATAATGCCTAGGTTGAATCACGTGAGTTAAATTTGTCAGTAATTGTCTTTATAGGGCAACAAGGGACACGCATTCAAAATTTTTTTTTTCCAAATTAATCTCAATGCAGTGCAGTGCAACACGTGCTGTTGTTAGTTAGGGAGAAATTAAAAAAAATGAAATTAGATAAATAATTAACGTACCCATGAAATTCGTTTCCAAACCTAAGGCATCACCTTATTGGTAGATGTCTCCTCTTAAATTATTGGTAGATGTCCCCTTCTTAAATACTCATACATAGGGCTGCACAAAGCCCGATTGGCCCGTTGGTGCGGCTCGGCTCTGCTCGGTTCGGCCCGAAATTTTGGGCTCGAACAAGCCAAGTCAAGCCTAAAAAAAGCCCAAAAGCCAATTCAAGCCAAGCTCAAGCCCACCCCTGTGCGGCTCGGCCCGGCTCGAAGCCCAGCTCGATTGAGGTTCAGCTCGGCTCGAAAAATTATTTTAAAAAATAAAAAAAAAATATATATATATATATATATTATTTATATATATCATTATTATATATATAAATGATATAAATTTAAAAAAAAAAGAAAAAAAAAAGGATTCAACCAGAGCTCGAGCCAAGTCAAGCCCGGCTTGAGCTTGAATCAATTCGGGCAGAGCCGGGCTTCAAGCCAATTTTTTTTTTCGGGCCGAGCCGGGCTTAGCCAAGCCCGGCCCGAATACAGCCTCACTCACGCATCTACCAATAATGTGATGTCTTAGGTTTGAAAATGAATTCCATGCGTATGCCTATCACAAATCATGAAATTACAGTTCTAATTGAATTTAAAAATAGTTGGGAAATAAGTGACACATGTCACAATCATAATAAGAGTTTATAAGTTTGGACTAAGTATTTTTTTCAATCTGTCAATGTGGTGCAACACCGACACGTGCTGTTATTACTTCTGCAGAAAATAATTTTCTTTTCAACCTATTTTTGAAGATAATAAGGAAAATATGCAACACATGTCGCAATCCGAGTAAGGGTTTAAAAGTTTAGACCGGTATTTCTCTTAAAATCAAAGTGTCAAATTTAATATCTTTTGAAAAATATATATTATATTTTAGAAAAGAGAGCATATAGACACTTTTTCTAATGTGTTGCCAGTAATCTTAAATTCTTGATATCTAACACTCAAGTCACCACTCAGAGTCCAGACAACCGGTAACAGCGGAACTGGGAACGTGCCGTGGCCGTAACATAACCGGCGCCAGCCGGTCATTGCGGGGTCCTGTTCCATTGACTCGACAAACAATACGAGAACGCCTGTTTTTCCGTTTTCTTTTTGACAATCCAAATTTAATAGTTTCTCCTCCTCTCCGGAGGCCGTTGATTGCGGTTGGGGAATAAGGGCTATGGTGGGGCCCGTTTCTATTTATATTTCTTTTTTTAATTGACTTTTATCGAGAAGAGAAGAATAGTCCCTTTGTTGGGAGGATATTACGAGATCACCCTTTTAATTGACCATCGGTAACACTGATTTTGATCGTCTCAACTATAACCATAAACACTCTCTATTGCTGAAATGCTGTGATAACGTATACTATAATTCTATATATTAAAATCTAAGAAAGGGAAAGTATAATAAACATTGTTAAAAATGTCAAGTTACTTGGACACGTATCACCAAGACATTTGAGCAAGATAAGATGTTTATGGCTATAGGCAGAGATGATACAAAATAATTTGTAATCCTATAGTTCCCTTTCCACTCTCCCGAAGCCCTTTTGTATTGTGGTTAACAAGTTTTAATCTTGTGATTGTTTTTTTATTCTTTTACAAATCAATGTTAGCTATTTTCATTTTAAGGGTTAGTAAATTTTAACCCAAATTAAAGAGAGTAAAAAAAGAACACATGGCACAAAAAATGGGGTGCAAGATAGTAAATCACCTTATTATTTTTCTTTGTAAACACCCCCTAATTTTTTTTTGGTTGGTGACATAATTATAATAATGTAGGTTAAGACAAAGGTGTGCCTGCACCAGTATACTCGAACTCGATCCTTCCCAAAGTTCAAACGTAAATACCCCTACATATTCACCTATTTGTAACAAAAAAATCCATCCTTTATGGTTTTAAGTAGGTTATTTTGGTGAGATGGGTTGGGTTATGCCTTCTCTAATTGTGTTGTTGCTGTTGGCTAGTACTTCTCAACCAAGACAATGAAGAGAGGGCATATTAGTAATTGAAAGATAGTTTACCAAGAGTCAACCTTTTAAGGACATGTTTGGTATTTAATAAAAGTTTAGAAGACATAGTAGACATTTCAAGTGTGGACAAGAAACTGTTCTATGAACTTTTTGACTTCCTTTGCAAGTCCATTTTCTTTCAAGTTTTTGGTAATTTCCACTTCAAAATAATAATAATAAAATAATTTTTCAAGCTGCAATGAATAATTTTTTTAAGAGAAGTAGTAGTAAATTATCGTTTAGAAATTAATTAAATGCCCACCGACCCTTTGCAAAGGGCAGATACACCCACATGACTCTGTTCTCTCTTTCTCAACCGTATGCTATCCAAGAAAATTAAAAAGAAAAAAAAAATGCATTTGTTAATCTCTGTTAAGTTTCTGAGATCTAGCACATTCCTTTCCTCTTCCATATATAGAGGTTTGAGCTCCTCACACTTTCCCAATCTCTTCCTCTCTGAGAATCTCCCTGTTTCTTGGTGGGTTTTATCAGAAGTTTTAGCTGATAAACCAGACCCACATTTCCATTTTCTCCCACTTAATCTTATATTTGTGGGTTTTCCTTGATAGGATTAAAGGATTTCGTTTTGGGGTTGTAGAGATTTTTCGCCATTTTAGTTTCTGTTGGAGAACAGATCTGTCTCTCTTGTTTATTTACTAAGCAGATCAGTTTATTTTTCCGTTTGGGTTCTCTTGTTTCTTCTTTAAATCCTATTGTTTCTGTATTTATGGAGAAGCTTCTGAGACCTGTTTCCATGGCTACTCTGTTCCTGCATGTCTTTCTTCTTTGGCTTCCATTTGCTATTGCTGGCCATGACTATGGTCAAGCTCTAAGTAACAGCATTCTCTTCTTTGAAGCTCAGAGGTCTGGTTACCTTCCTAGTAATCAGAGAGTTAAGTGGAGAGGTGATTCTGGTCTGAATGATGGGAAGGCTAATGGGGTAAGCTATGCTCGTTTTTTCATCTCCTACAAGTAAAAGTATAAGAGTTTTTTTTTTCTACTCTGGTTTTGACTCCCATTTATTTATTCTTGCTAGTAATCCAAATGGATGTGTAGGAACAGTATTAAAATGTAATTTTTCTGCACAAACATCTCAATTTTCCCACTTTCGATCCTCTTCATTTGTTGGAAATGTTTTTTGCTTAAATTTTTTGTTCTGCATTTTTGCTAATACAAATGCAACTGGGTATTGGATAAATCACCATTTTTTTTTCTTCATTTTTATAATTGATCTTACTTCAATTTCATATTTCTTACTTACATTAAAAATACAAAAACACTAAGTTTAAGTTTATTTTGATACATATTACTCAGAAAACTCAGTACATTAATATATAGGTTTAATTTTTTCTACCCAAAAAACCATTTTTTTTTAAAACAAATACTTATTTATTTTTATCCTAGACACTTTTTTTTTTTTTTTGAAAAATGGGCATTTGGATCTATAATTTTCTTTCTGGTTTGTGTATTTACTACATTGTTCTGTTCTAGTATGAGAATTGAGAACATCTGATTATGCATATGTGTATTACAGGTGGATCTAGTGGGAGGTTACCATGATGCAGGGGACAATGTGAAGTTTGGGCTGCCAATGGCCTTCACCATAACCATGATGTCCTGGAGCATAGTTGAGTATGGGAAGCAAATGGCTGCAAGTGGAGAGCTTGGTCATGCCATGGATGCTGTTAAGTGGGGCACTGACTACCTCCTTAAAGCCAACCCTGAGCCCAATGTCCTCTATGGAGAGGTACCCTTTCTTTCTAAGAATTTTGCACCAATCATCAAATAAATAAATAAAAAGGCAATTTGAGCCTTCCCATTTACTTTGGTTTATTATCAGAATTGAAACTGAAAAGCCATTAATGTTGTGTTTTGGATAAGGTGGGTGATGGAAATACTGATCATTACTGCTGGCAAAGGCCGGAGGACATGACGACCGATCGCCGGGCCTACAAGATCGATCCCAGCAATCCCGGCTCCGACCTCGCCGGAGAAACCGCTGCGGCAATGGCAGCAGCATCTCTTGTCTTCCGCCACTCTAATCCAGCTTACGCCAATGAGCTACTTAGCCATGCTAAGCAGGTCCAGCTCCTCTCCTTTTTCTTCTTCTCTAATTAAAAAACTATACTCAACTTGCGCATGTTAGTACAGTCTCTGTGCCTGAATTTATCCCCTTGTTTAAAAAGGTCCGATTCTTTTGCATCAGCGTAAGTTAGCAAAGCCTAGCGTGCGCATGGTACATGTTAGCACAATTACATTACATTATCATGCCTTCCGAATTTGGTAGTTATTGTCAGCGCAACAAAAAAACCTTCCTCTCCCGAGTCCCGACAGGAATCATGGGTCTTGAGAAATTTTAACTCTCCTGCGCAAACTAGCAAAATCCTCTTTGTCCGCTGAACTTTCCCGGCGATGTATTGGAACTTTGCGTTGGTTTTACGTTTTTCACGGCCCTTGGAATTTGAACGTCCAGATCTGGACCGTCCGTTTGACGACCCCGTTAAAAGCGGGAGATAAGTTGTGTACCACGTGATACGATTGTCGGTGGCGTTGTACGGACGCTCATACTTACTTTCTTGTAGGCTATCCTAACATAATATGGCTCTTATGGTCAGCAAGTCTAGGGTTGGAATCTAAATGTCAAATATGCCACTTGACACGTGACTTAGTTACTAATATAACCTACTGAAGTTTTCAGAGTCATTAACGGTTTGCTTTTACTAATGTGGTTAGTTAAGGAATAAGTTATTTTACTATAACCACGAGCAGAATTTTAGGGTAAATTGGTCTTAACACATTCTTGTTTGAATTATTTTTAATTTACAGCTATTCGAATTTGCGGACAAATACAGGGGGAAATACGACAGCAGCATTAGAGTGGCTCAGAAATACTACCAATCTTACAGTGGCTACGCTGTACGTATTCATCTTTCTTTCTAAATAAGGCTGTGCTGTGCGCACCCTAGCTTGAGAAGGGGGTAGTACGCACCGTGCGTTTTAGAGATGGTTGTAAATGGTGGGTTTTGATATTGCGTAGGACGAGTTGCTATGGGGTGCTGCGTGGTTGTATCAGGCAACCAACGATGAGTACTACTTGAACTACCTTGGAAACAATGGTGATTCCTTGGGTGGGACCGGGTGGGCCATGACCGAGTTCGGATGGGATGTCAAATACGCTGGTGCCCAAGTTCTTGCCGCTAAGGTAAATCTCTACATATATAGTACTCATCCTTATTGTTCAATTGGGATTTGGGAATGGTGGGGGTCTAAAGATGTGGCCAATTTCATCCCAATATATGTTGTTTGATCTATCAGATAGTTGCTCAACTATAACTACCCAAAACTCATTACTTCACTAGAAAAGCTACTTTCACACAGTCATCGAAAACTCGACCGCCCTTGTGATGACACAACCTAACACCATAGTGACAAGGTAGGGGTTCTCGGGAATAATTCAACAAGGATCAAGATCCGAAAAATTCAGAAAATTCCGTGAAAAATTCGGCAAAAAAAATAATAATCATGAAAAGATATCAAACAATTTGATTACAAAATAAGTAGTTTACTTTGTCGAACTAATCAGATTAATGCGAAATTCGAATTTTAGGTTTGTCGAATTATTCTCGAATTTCTTCTCTTTTTCATTTTTACTGGACGGTTCTACCGGTCTTATCACTGATGTCAAATATTTTTTTTCTTTTTTCCCCCTATTCATTTTTTCTGGCTGGTTCTCCGGTTGAACCGGCTTGTTCTGCCTGTTCCTTGGCCGGTTTTGAAAGGATTCCGATTTTGGTGGTTTTCGGAACCGTCAACCTAGCCTGTTCCCAGTTTTATCGGTTCAATCGCCGGTCCAGTCTGGTTTTCCAAACAATTTCTAGCAAACAATTTCTAGCTATTACCAAATCCATCATTGAATGTTCAATCAATGGATAGGCTATTGTCTAATCCTAATATGCATTACATGATTAAGATCGAATGGTTGTTTCTATGGTTTGCAGTTCCTGATGCAAGGGAAAGGAGGCATCCACTCATCTGTCTTGGAAAAATACCAGCAGAAGGCTGATTATTTCATGTGTTCATGCCTCGGAAAGGGCAGCCGCAACATCCAGAGGACCCCTGGAGGCCTCCTCTTCCGCCAGAGGTGGAACAACCTCCAGTTCGTCACTACCTCTTCTTTCCTCCTCACTGTCTATTCCGATTACCTCACTTCTGCCTCAAAAAGCCTGTCGTGCCCCTCCGGCAATGTCTCCCCGTCGGAGCTTCTCTCCTTCGCCAAATCTCAGGTAATTCTGTTCTCTATAACCCAACCCAACCATATGAACTGTTCTTGTATTTCTTCATTGAGTCATCATCTGATGGGTGATCTGTGGATGTCTGAATTTTCAGGTGGACTACATTCTTGGAGACAACCCAAGAGCCACAAGTTACATGGTGGGGTATGGAAGTAACTACCCGCGACAAGTTCACCACCGAGCTTCGTCGATTGTCTCTATCAAGGATGACTCTTCATTTGTTAGCTGCCGAGGAGGTTACGCTACTTGGTTTAGCAGGAAAGCTAGCGACCCGAATATCTTAACTGGTGCTATTGTTGGTGGCCCTGATGCTTATGACAACTTTGCTGATGAGAGAGACAATTACGAACAAACAGAGCCTGCAACCTACAACAATGCTCCTCTTGTTGGCGTTTTGGCAAGACTCAACGGCGGCCATAGCGGTTATAACCAACTCCTTCCAGGTATATGCAAATTCTCTCTTTTTTTCTTCTTTGAACTTTCAAATGTTCCAAATTATACATAACTTCATGATAAGTTTTATCCTAATTATTTTTCACTATCATGGGTCTGTATTACAGTGATAGTTCCGGCTCCCAATCCGACTGCCAGCCAACCCAAACCGACTCCAACACCGCAACCCAAACCGACTCCCACACCAGGTATCTTGCTAATTCTACTTCTCTTTTGAATGTCTCTTTCCTTTATTTTTCTTGAAGGGAATCAGAGGTAACTGTTGGACTGAACATGACTGATTAAACAATGGCTCAATGGATACATAGACAACAATTTACTCAATGACTTAATGTCTAAAAATTGGTAGACAAGCTTCAGTTCTGATTAAATTGTTAATAGATGATGTAAGTTTATAGAGAAGTTATTGTCTTGCAGCTAAATCTTCTGCTCCAGTTGATATCGAGCAGAAGGCGACAGCCTCATGGATCTCCAAGGGAAGAACTTACTACAGATACTCCACAGTGGTGACAAACAAATCCGCAAAAACAGTGAAGGACCTCAAGCTTTCAATATCCAAGCTTTACGGTCCTCTATGGGGCCTCACGAGCTCTGGCGGATCCTATGGATTTCCAGCATGGCTCAATTCTTTACCCTCTGGAAAGAGCCTCGAGTTTGTGTACATTCATTCCGCATCTCAGGCCGATGTCTCGGTTTCAGGCTACACATTGGCTTGAGAAAGGAGGAAATACAAATGAGGAAGAGAAAAAGGTTTGCTTGATTATCTGGGGTTGTAATTTAAGATTTGTGCAGCTATACAGGTGCAGTCCAGAATGTCTCTGTTTTTTTTTAAAAAAAAAATTATAATGGTCATTGTGAGGTATGATTAGGGTTCTAGATGAAGTTAGATGAAATTAAAAAAAAAAAAAAAGAGGTTAGGGGGAGAAAGGAGTGAAGAGACCCGAAGAGTACTCATCCTCTTTCTCATCCACTTCATTAGTTTATATGCAGAAGATTTCAGGAAGAGGCATTGAAGAGAGTTGAAGACAGAAAGAGAGAGAGAGAGAGAGAGTTGGGAGGTGAAAATATGGTCTCTCAACGGATTTGAAGGAGTCTTTTGTTTCGTTGTACTTAAAATAGCTTTGAAGTTCCATTTGTGTACTGATGTTGTTGTAAGCTTTGTAACTTTTCTTTATTCCAATATGAATATAGTTCGTACAATGGTAGCATTTCTGCTCCATCTTTGCTTCGCATCTAACTATATATATATATATATATTTTATGAATCTCTTACTGGAGTTTTCCTTGTGAGCTATATATTCATCAGATGTGATGGTACAACTTTAAGCCAGCCATTGGGGTGTTTGCCCATAACCATGAAGAAGTGAAGTTCGCAGCGTGGGAAATAATCATGGAAGGAGGCTCAGCTATAGTTGCAGAAGCCATAAGGTTCTGCAATTGGCCTTGAGAATGGAAGAAAAGTTCATTGTCCATTTGGGTCCTCTGGATGAAATACAGGAGCCATCAGTGTTTGTTTTTTTGTTAAGTATATATTCACCTCTCCACACCAAAAGAGTGAGTAAATGGGAAACCCATGGTCTTGCTGCTAGAGCTCCACAAGCACCTCAGGTGGATATTAATGATATATATCACATACTTACGGCAAAAAGCCATGTCACAACAAGTTCCCCTGAGACCCAAATCTATACAATCCCTGTCCCAATTCTCATATAAAATCATCAAAATCGATGGTTGGAAACTGAACTATGATCACATCGGTCCAACAATGGAATGGTTGAAGCAACAGGATGTCTCCTTTGCCTCCTCAAAACAAACGACTCTCTACCATTGGATAGCCCTGTTCTGTCAGCCATTTCTAGGAGAAAGGGGCTCTGTAGGAAGTAATCGGCACATAACCCTATAGAAATTGGGCCATTTTGAAGGCTGTCATGAATCATGATACTCCTTGTGCATGAACAATCAATCCACAGCACCTGGTATACCTTCTATTTTTTTAATATCTACCAACCATAACAGGCATGGATGTATTTCTATGATCTCAGATGTTTCAGCAACATGAGCTTACATTACTTGAAATGTTTCCATGCACAGGATTATTCATCTTCTTGTTTTTAATTTTTGTCTCTTTCCATTTCTCCTAATGCTGCACATGGAGCAGCTGTGCCACTGTATTTAAGGCTCAATATTATGCCCATATTCTAGAGATTTGGTTCAACACGTGTCATTGTATTTATGACTCAGGTGCTATCTCCATCAAAACAGTAATAGAATTTGGTACCAATTCTCTCATATCTGGATCGTAATAGCTTCCATTTGATGAGTCCCACCATAGTAAGATTATCTTAATCATATCTGGGTGACACCAATTATCAAATTAGGTCAATTTTAGGGCTTTGATAATAACGGTTTTTTTTTTTCACTAGTCTGATGGTTTTGGAAGTATCAGACTTTAACTTGGTTTTAAAGAAGAAATTGTGGTTTCTTGACCAAATGATGGAGAACACACCAAATCCATTAAACAAAATGTCACAGAAAACTCTATTATAATAACTCCACACTTTTCATGGGCACTGATGCTCCAAATTCTTGGCTAATGCAGAACAGTCGACGTAACCTATATTACATGATAAAAATGCACGAAGCCTCAAAAGTAGAGTGCCTAGCCACATCTACACTCCTGAGCCGGAGGTAATAAGTAATTATCACATTTGGTCTATTTCCTGATATGGCAGTATTTCTATTTTTGTCAGAAACAAATGGAGAACAATTTGCTAACAAATTAGCTATGAAACACAGATTCTTTGTTCTGAGGTTGGAGAGTCACGAAGAAAGCTAACCTCCCTCTTCACAAAAGATGGCAATGCGAAGGCGGCTGAATGGATCTGTCAAGCAAACAGCAACACTCATTTCAGTCTTCCTCAATAAATTTGGAAGGGGGTGGGGCGGGCAATAACAGTAAAATTGCTGTATTCAAACTTAAACGCCACCCCGAGGATAAGGTCGTTCCGGGTGGTGGACCACACCACTCAATCAAGTCACAACTAAGTTGTTAGGGGGCTGAGGGAGGGGCCCAACAAGTGCTGATGGTAGTGAGACCCACAGCTTGCCACACTTTATGGTAGAGATATGAGGAAAATATAAGAGACGGCAAGTTCCCACAAATTTCTATTATTTGTTTTCAGCAACTTGTTTGTCCTATATTAATGGATGGTTTCTCACAAATCATTGACCTCTATATCTTATTGATAGAGCTCTTACCTCTGAGTTATAAAACCTTAGTTCTCTCTGATACTTGAGCGCTCCTTCTAGCTTCTCAATAGGATTAATGGGATTCAAGAAATCAACAAGAGGCCCGTCTGTTGAGCATATCAGAAATCCAATCACACCACTGTAAACACAAAAAGAACCATCGTCAAACAAGGTATGATTTCATAGCATGTAACAAGATTCAAAATACCAAAACTGAATTTCTTTCTAATTAATATGTGAAACAAAATACCAATAAAAAAAAAAAACGTGAAACAAAATAGCAAACTATATATAGAATATCATTTCTATAATTTTGCCAACGTATCCAGCCTTCTAATGAAGACATTTTTCCCTTTCTGTGAGCAAAATCTTCTATTTTTCATACGATGACTTTCCTTTGGTCTATGGTTTTAATTTTCTCACAATGTAGTCAAAATGTTGCATAGGCAACACCTAGGCCATCTCGCCTAGACAAGACCCCTGTTGCCTAATCCTGATCTAGGCAGACCCTCACAAAATCTTTATAATTTTAACAAAAAAAAAGTATAATTTGGAAGCCTAACTGCCTAAGCGATGCCTGGGCAATGCCTCACCTAGAGAAGTCCCCTATTGCCAGGGCACTTTAAATATACTGTTTTCTCAATGATTTTACTCATCAGAAAAGATCAAGATAAATTTTTTATTTTATGTTTGGTAGAAAAGATAAATGATAAGATTCACCAAGGAAAATTATAAGAACGAAACCCCCCAAAAATGCCCTATGTTACAAAAAAAAATCCCAAAATTTCAGAAGTTGGTATCTTATGCCAAATGCCAATGACGAGACAGTTTGTAGAGAAACTTTTATTTTCATAAGAGGGCTTCCTCTCTTGCTAGTTTTTTTTTTCTCAATGAAATCACTTATCAGAAAAATCAAGATAAATCTTTGATTCAGAGAAAAAATTTCAAGGATGTAACCCCACAAATACCATAATTTTACAAAAAATTATACAAACGCAAGGAATGTTTAGCAAATAAAATTATAAATACATCATTACCTCGGATACGTTGGTACACTTGCCCAAGCATAATGGACAGAACCCTTGAACGTTTCACGGCAAATAGAAATCATATCTTGAATAAGATGTGTATGTAGCCACATACTTTCCGCCATGCTACAAAGAACACCACCTGGCCTTAGTGCCCTTGCTGTTGTCTCAAAAAATGGCCTTTCCACAAGTTCTTTAGCAGGACCTGAATCAAGAAAAAGCTCCAATGATGAAAAAGTTCATATATTTTCAGTTTTTAATATGAGGAAAATGATTTAGAAGTCTTAAACCTTAAGAGCAGATTTATCAAACTTCATGGCCTTATATATATAGACACACACATACACTAATCTTACCTAAATACTATCACATTTACTTGTTTAAAGTCTTTGCCATTTTTGTTTAGATTGTGTCCATTAATAATTATGACTCTTTACAGTCTATCTTGCACCATCATGATATTCCTTCTATTTGCACAACGGACACCATTGATTTTGTTATGCCTCATGGAAGCATAAGTTGTCTCCGGCTCTTGCAGGGGAAAAAAAAAAACATAAAGAGAAGGTTCCAATATCCAAACATCACTAAGTTACCAGTAACCATCAAAAGCATGAGATAGATCATATAGAGCCTATGTCCATTTAATTATATAAGTTTTTTTTATAAAAGTAGTGGCACACCAATCAAATGGTCCAGATCGTTTAGAAGAAGTTTAACTATTAATAAACAAGTTTTATCATATATCTTCTCCTTTTAGAGCCCTAAGAAAGTGTCATACTCCAAACACTTCTTTTCATTTTAATGCAGGTTCTCGTCTTTACCACCCAAAAATACAGGGTCTCGTCTTCAGTTTCTTCACTTATTTTTTGTTAATGTTTATCTGATTTCTCTCTCCCATTTGATCTGAATAATTTTTTTTAATGCAAAAACAAACAGGCAGGGCCAGTGAGTGACAGGATTTCACAGGCACAAGTAGTGGGTTGAATATGGGAGTAGGTTTTCTCCAATACCCCAAACTGCGCTATCTGATTTTCGAAAGTGAATCCGCTCTGAAACCACGAAATCGTGGTTTGAGAGCAGGAGCAATACCTTAGGGCAGCATTTCCAGGCCCTAGATTTGGCCACTGATTGCTCATGCAGGTCTCATCCATGGAGGATCTCTGATAGCTCCAGGTAATACCATCTCTGCCATGAAAACAATTGGTCATCTGATTTCATGAGTTTCTTGCTTATATAAGTTTGTAGAATATAACAATTAACTTTTTTCCAGTATATGAGTATATCTACTTTACAAGGATCTCATCTCTGTTTTAACTTTTAACCCCTTAGTTTTTTCGTATAATTTGTGTATGCACAAATACTTCAGGGGAAAACAGCGTATATTATTCTAAATCATTTTTTGTTATTATAACAATAATAATAAAACAAAAAATCCTCCTTTCAAACAACAATGAAATAAAGCATATCTTTTAAAATTCTCCAACAAACTTTTCATATAAATGCACATTTACAGACATACATACATATATATGTATGTAATATATTGATGCACGTATGCACGTATATATATACATATGCCCAGGAGAACAAAATTGAAACAGAAAATATTCAAATTATAACATACCCACAGGGTCTGATGAATCCACAATAATTGCATCATACATCCCTTCACGTGCATGCTGTAGGAATTCTGCGGCTGTTAAAATAATGGATGTGAGATCAACAAGAAAATACAGCAACAGATTCAAAGATAGCTGCTGAAGTAATAGCTTCAATTACTCAGCATCAGCAATCAATCAGTGTCATAATAGTCCAATAGGTGTATTTATGCACCCCATAGATATGAATTAGCTACACCATGTAAAAACAGCAAAAGGCTGTACTGTCCTAGCATACCATCACCAACATGAAGTCGGACACGAGGATCCTCAAATCCAACAGATAAATCTGGAAAGAACTTCTTACACACCTGGTATAAAAGAAACATAATAGCAACTATCTAGGTTAATACTATAATATAATAAAAATAAAAAAGAATTTAATGACAGGTAATCGCGTTTTGAGTGCATGTACACAGTATACTTACATTTATGACCATTTCATCTATCTCACAGATATCAATGAGCTCTACAGAGCTATGACGAGAGATTTCTCTAAGAACTCCACCATCGCCACCGCCTACAACCAGAACCTGCATTAACCGGTTCAAGTAAAAATTCAGAAGAATGTCCGTCTTCCTTATTTTTAAAGGAAAAGAACTGTTTGAGAACTTCTAATGAAACAAAAGATTCCCAACCCTGCTAAAAACCTATTCCTCAAACATTTACAATAACGTACTTTTTTTTGGGGAAAAAAATATGATGAGATCAGGTCATAATTCAGAACAGTGACACATGCATTTCCAGTATTTACTTTTAGTGCATGCAACCAATCCTTGATTGACAGAAAGGAAGAACGCATCATAACAAGGTGTAGTTGCATACTTGGAAGTAGAATCTTATTTAATATTCAATTCCATAATTCATTACTTCTGGAAGATCTTGTCACATTAAAAAGAAAATCAAATGTTTGACCAAAGCATATTCATGTACAATTTGTACAGTATTGATTGCATCATTTACTGACCTGAATCATACCCCTTGTTAGGACTGTGCAATGTAACCACAACATAAGGAAAGCACTGTCACTGGAGACACTTTCTTTTCCATTTTCTCTTTTCTGGGCCTTTAACCACTGATTTTTTTTCTGACTCCAAGTCTATGGTGGTAGTAGGGTGACAAGATTGGGTACAACCAAGCCCATATTTTCCAGATCTTGGTGGTGGTGATGGAGGAGAATTAAATTTTTTTTTTTTAGAATTTTCTTCATTGTAGTAATAGTAATAAGTTAAGAGGCTCAACTTCACATGTAGAACCTAGCCTATACCAGCTTAACTTCAATTAGATGAATGAAAAGGATAAAAAAACATTTAAGCATTCAAAGTGTATGTAGGGGGGAACCATTACATATTGTCCACCAAGAAGAGAGGAAGCAAAACATAAAATTTGAGTAATAATAGAACCTTCACATATGGTTCATAAAATTTACTTATCCAACAATGATGACGATGCACATGTAGAGGCTCTTTTGTCGGAGGAATGTAAACATATTGCTCAATAATCCGATGGGATAATAATAACTCGACCTTCCTTGGTACAATAAATCAATCAACCAAAAATAACTGATGAATGAAAAAGGGAAAAAATCATTTAAGCATTCAAAGGGTATGTAGGGGAGAAGCATTAAATATTGTCCACCAAGGAAAGAGGAAGGATAACATAAAAACTAAAGTTCACTTATCCAACAATGATGACGACGTACATGTAGAGGCTCTTTTGTTGGAGGAATGTAAACATATTGCTCAATAATTGGATGGGATAATAATAACTAATAACTTGAGCCTCATTGGTCAGCAAATCAATCAACCATAAATAACTGAGTTGTTGAATTACATGAAGATGCAATTTCAAAGACTGTTAGAATAGAGGAAAACCAGATTTTTAAGAACCCCTCCATGGTCAAGAAAAAATGGCAGATGATAACTAGGACAGATACAGCTTCAGTGAAGGTGTTTGAGTTGACAGATCAGTTTCTTTGAACAATTATTTCACTTGTATATGATCAGATGAAAGAAAAAAAAAATCTATAAGGAAACTAGGAGATAAAAAGGGTTTACGAGCAGGTACAAAGTGGACCAGGTTTACACGTCTTCTGACTTGATCAAATAAACAACATTTCCCATCCATCTCAGTTCATGATTTTTAGAATTTGGGGTTCATCCATATAAAGTTTTCAAAAATCTTTTACACAAAGTTTAACAACGTCTTCCTTATCTTCAAAAAGAATTCCTACAACTATTTATATATGTTAAGAAAAGAATATTACAACTATTCATTCTCTTTTTGACTCAAATCAGTCTCTTAGGATTCTATAATCCAGTTCAATCTTCTGTATTTATACATTGTTCAAATGTTACAGAAAAATGCCCCTTACAAGGTTTAATTATCCGAGAACTGCTTTCATACTTCAAATAGTAGAAAGCATGCCCCTTGTAAGTTTAATTAACAAAGGAAAATTGCATAATGATGTTGATCTGGCTAAAAGCCTTTTGAGTTGATATAGCATAATGCCATACATCAAAGAGGATACTTTTTTCAAAAAATCAGCATTTAATGCCATAAGCTGACAAATTATGCAAAACAAAACAAAACAAAACAGTGAAATAATTTTTTACAAGTAAAATCAGTGACACAGAATTCATTGACATGGTTCAAGGAAAGTACTTCTAAACAATGAAATCAATTAAAAGTTCTGTTAGATGAGACATATAATAGGACATACAAAAATAGAAGTATAATAAACAAATAAACACTATATTGCACAATATATGACGAACATATACAACTAGGAACAAAAACACTTCAAATCAGAAAATTACAGTTTTGGGGGAAGGAATTGAACAAAGGGGAAGGTGAGCTATCATCTCCTGGTAAGCACATTCATCTTTCTCAGTCAATTGAACAATGCCATCAAGTACAAGCACTTTTCCATAAGTCAAAGACTGCAGATAAAAGAAATCAGTATTAGCAGAGATAAAAAGAAAAAGACTGCAAAAGGAGTAGTAGATGATAGAAAGTAAATCAGTTCTGCATGGACAGTATAACATTCAAAATCGAGAATGATGAACCTCAAAAACCAAACTGATAGAAAGTAAATCAGTTCTGCATGGACACTAGTATAACATTCAGAATTGAGAATGATGAACCTCAAAAACCAAGATCTCTTGGTACTCCGACTTTCCCTTGTATAAAATCTTTTCAACTTTTAGCGAATGTGCTTCCCCTATATATAACAATTCAAAAAGAATAAGCCATGAACATTGCCGAAAAATACAATTTCATTAGATTCAAGATAGGAAGAAAATATTATTTTCATGATAAAAAGAAGAGGAATGACAAACATATGATGCAAATAAAGCAAGTTTTGCATTCACCGTGTATAGTTGTTGCTCGAGAAAGATTTTGGGGTCGGCACTCGGCAGTATCAAATCTGGTTCTGCCATTCTAGTATCAATTGTTATATCTTCATTCCTTAATGGTTACCAAATTGGTCTTTGTTGAACGTGCCAAAACCATTTCAATCAACTCTCCCTTATTTTATAAGATATTTGAACCAGTTTCTCTCAAATGTGCTCATTTATGATCTTATCTTTCCTAGCTTTTCTACTCATCCATTTCAAGATCCCCATCTTAGCTACAAACATTTTATTATGTTGCTTCTTGGTTGTTCAACAATTTACTCCATAAAGCATAACTGAACAACTCCATAAAGTAATGATTTACAGTGAGTCATTACCTTATAGTGGAGTGTATGTGTATCTTGGTACTTTTATTCAAATATGCAATATCTATGAACTTAATTCTCAAGTAGAATCACCCCAAATGAAGACTAAGATCAACGTAAAAATATTTAGGACTTCAATAGCAGAGGTTGCATACAGTATATGGGTAAATATGAGATGCTGGATATCATGCACTCAAGGAAGGAAAGAAAAAGGTATATAAAAAAACAAATTAAAAGGAAATCATCCCATCTAGGTGTATAATGGAATCAGAGTAATGCACATACCAGGCCACATAGGGTTGTGGTAATAAATCAGGTTGCCAGCTCCATCTGTGATTACAAATATTAAAATAAAAGTCAACAATACCACGCTGTCTGCCTAACCAACATGCCTGATGCCTAGAAACAATAAAAAATATTTGGTCCTAGTAAACAGGGTGCAATAGTGTATTAGAAAGAAAGTGAATCAAGGAAGAAAATTATAGATAATGACCAGAGCATGACCGAGGTTCTGAGAACCACCCAGAAACCACAGTTGAGTGGCACTTTGCTTCAAGCTCAGGTGCCGAAGCTCTTGCTTTCATGCAGCAAGAAGGAATAGCCCTTGCTGAACCATTCTCATCACTCGCCTTCCCATCCATAATCTTCTGGCATTCCAAACCTTTTCCTGCTTCTACCTCCATATATTATCTTTTTCTTTGCCGTCTCCAGTCTCTGACCACCAAGAAAGATAAATAAGAAGCTCAATATACATGTGGAGGCATTTTACCTCCGAAATTCCAGAAGCAAAACAGGTGCCCATTATAAAAGGCACTAAAATATTTTTCTCTCATGTTACAACAAGCAAAAGCAGGAAAAGAAAATGACCAAGCTACCAGAAGCTCTTAATTACATTACCATCAAAATACAAACCCTTCCCAATTTCGAGATCTAACTTTCACAAATTCAGGAGAAAATAACATAAGACCTAAGAAATCTTAAGAAAATACACAAATATAAGAAATTAAAAATGTGAAGATATATAAAATACCAGAAAATATTCATAAACTTCACCGAGAACAAAAGCTTGTAAACTCACAACAGCCCAAGCAGTCTAATTTTGAAAAAAAAAAAAAAAAAGTTTAAAAATGAATCTTCTCTTCATATAAGGATAATAAAGCTTATGAACCTAAATTACAAAAGACAAGGCAATAATTTATAAGATAAAAGCACTCCTAACAAATCCAGCTTCAATGAATAAAGCATCCTCTAAGAGAGAAACCAAATCAAATTACAATAACCTCTCTATATTCATCATAAGCTTTGCCAAATAAACTCCGAAAACGGCATTCAAGGCATCAATATCGAAAACCCTTACACCAATAATAACCCTTCCGAGGAAAAAAAAAAATTTATTTTATTCCTAATAATTCCCCGAAAAACAATATAAACTAGAATTTCGCAGCGAATGATTAAAAATCAACGTATAGATATAAAAAAAAAATCGAATAAAGAAAGTTCAAGTCCTCCGTTCTTCATATGCTTTGTACATACAAAACAGAGACTTTTTAGGGGGGAATAGGGTTTTATTACATATTGCCCACCCCCTCCCCCCTTAAAAAAAAATTAAAAAAATCTATGAAGTAAATGAGTTTGAAGACTCTGTTCTTCCTCTGCTTTGACAAAAAGTAAAATAATAAAACCAAAAAAAAAATGGCAAGTTACAGAGAAAGAGAGGTTTCTTGCCTGGTTTCAATGGCGGCAAGGTCTTGTCTCTTGAGTAGCGGCCGTTGGGAGACCAAAAGAAGAAGGAAAAGGAAAAACGGAAAAGAGAGGACTTTTTCGAACGTCTCTCTCTCTCTCTCCCTCTTTCGGCTTCTCCCTTTTGCTTGTTTTGGAGGGGAATGATGGTGGCTACTGGAGCGGGTAATCAAACTTTATAATCTCAGATTTTTATTTTTATTTTTTTTTGTTGAGCATGGTAACACGTATTCCTTTTATTTTATTAACTATGGTTAAGATTTATTTGGTTGCAAAAAAAACAAAAAAAAATTTAAAATTTTACGGTTTGCCAAATAAAAAATAAAAAATATTCATTTACTTTTACTTATTTTCTCAAAAACTAAACATAAAATAAGATTCCAACTAGGGGTGGTTAACAGACCACAATGCTCGCGAACTACTTGAGTTCGGCTAATTAAATGCTTGAATTTCTTTCGTTTATTTAATAAACAAGTCAAGCTTGAACATGATTTTCACTATCGTTTAGTTAACAAGTCAAGCTTAGTTAACAAGTCAAGCTTGAACACACCCCTATCCGACTCATTAAAAGCATCCGACTCATTAAAAGCATGGTTCGATTATATATACATATTAACTTATTAAAATATACTTATTTATTTAAATATTATAATTAAGTATATGTGTTATATACTAAGTAAAGATTAATAATATATAAGGTATTTTATATGATAAGAATATATTTTATATAATTATAATCTTATATTAAAATTTTAGTTAACACCGTGATTTCTTTACCTAGGATAATAAAGTAAAGTTTTTTAATGAATATAAATAGTTATATCCAATAAACCAAGTTGGTGAACTACTTGAGCTCGTTTATTTAATAAACAAATCAAGCATGAACATTTTCGAGCTCCTTTAATTAACGAAGAAGCTTAAACAAACGAAAATGTCTTGTCGCTTGAGTAGCGGCCATAGTGAGACCAAAAGAAGGAAAAGAAAAGGAGAGGAGCTCTTGCAATTAATACCCAAAGGGATTGGTATTGGATTTATTTTAAATTAGTGATACAGAATTTAATGTCTTTTTAAAGTCTTAATTTTGTAACTGTTTTGTATTTTAAATAACTTTTATTTTTGTGTAACCTATTTCATGTTTTGTATTTTAAATAACTTTTATTTTTGTATAACCTATTTCATTGAGTGGGTTCTTAATATAAGTTACTAATACTCATTAGCATAATAGGGAGAAATCTATTATAAATAAGGCATTTCTCTTAAGGTTTTTTGCAGAGATGGTTTTACCTCTATGGTTTCTTGTAGAGAAAAAGGGTTGTCTTTTTATCCTTTATCTTTTATATTTGAGTTGAGTTTTCTTGAGATGAGTGTCATATTAGAAGTTCATTAGTAAGTCTAATTTACGGGTGCACGCTATTAGACCGTGACTATTGAATCATGGAGATCGGCTGCCATAACCCGTTTGTATCAAGAGATACTCCAAGGGGGGAGGGGGAGGGGGAGGGGGAGGGGGAGGGTGAAATCAGTCTTAAGGACATTGATTTTAGTATCGTGCCTCAGTCGAAATTTTAATCGATAAGTTTCTTTACTTCTTACTTTTTCAAGATTTTGTTAAATTGATATTGACAAATCTTTTGTTTTATGTAATCTTTAAGTTTCATTTTCATATTTATTAGTATGTTCAATAATCTCTAATTTTTTTTTACAATAATTAGATTCTTAGACCTCCCTCAACAGAGAGGCCACATCCCACCACTAGCACAAGAGGTAGGGTGTCGGCCAAGGTATGTTTGGTTGCCGAAAAACTAATTGAAAACATGAAAAACAAAAGAAAATTTTTAATTTTTGTGTTTTGACAAATTTTCATTTCTTTTATCTAATTTTACTTATTTTCTCAACAACTAAACATAAAACAGGCCTCCAACCCGTGGATATGTTTGGTTACCAAAGAAAATAAGTGAAAACATGCAAGATAAAATAAAATTTCTAATTGTGTCGTGTTCAAAATTTTTTTAAAACTTATTTTCCAGTAATCTAACATAAGTAGGGAAACAATTATTAATTCATTGAGAGTTTCAATTTTGGGATTAGCACAGAACCCTTTTTTTTTTTTTTTTAAGTCATGGCGGGTAAGATATATCTAATTCATAGAGAGAGGACATTGTGTCAATGAGTTTGGCACATAAGGGTGCTAAAACCCTAACAGGAAACTCCAATAACTAACTATGTCAGGGGTTAGGACTGTCAGCAGGGTTAGAACTCAACACATGGTGGGCGTCAACAGCCACACCAAGGACTCGAACACGAGTCTTCCCTCCCCAAATGGGAGATACACTACCACTGGGCCAAACCCATGGTGTGTGGGCAGATATCCTTAAATGAGCAAAAATGTGATAAGTGTTCTCTTTATGTGAAAATCTTTATATTTTTTCTTTCAAAATCTTTAGTTGGATCATGTTGACAACATTAACTACTCCACATCTACTTAGCCCAAAAATCAAACCCAGAAACGTTTTCTTAAAAAAAAAAAAGAAAAGACTGAAACGAAATAAAATGGGACCGTTGATGGTTTCGTGTTTAACTTGTTGGAGTCATCAGAGAAAATACTTTCTTCAGGATTCTCTTGTGGGGGGTGGGGTTACAATGGGGGTTCGAGGGCATAGCCCCTGATTTATTTTTTGGGGGCCAAGTTCATGTGACATCGCCTCTGTTGGGGGGTGGGGGGGGGGGGGGGCATAGCCTCTGATTTATTTTTTTGGGGCCAAGTTCATGTGACATCACCTCTGTTGTGTCCGTTTTGTAAAGAAAATTTTTTTGTTCTTAAAATTAGGGGGGGCTAGAGCTCCCCGTCCCTATCCCAACTACACCCTTATTATTGCTATAGTAAAAAAAAAAAAATTCAAAATTTCAGGGGGGGCTGAAGCCCCCATGTGGCTCCGCCAGTGCTTTCTTCTATTGGTTCTTTAGCTGAGACCTGGTAATTAGTGGCTGTGGAGGAGATATCTCGGTATATATTAAATAGTTCACCCTGCGATTCACGAGAGACAGATACAGACTTCTCTTTATAGATATGGATAATGAAGAAGACGGAAAGATAGACAGAGGTGGAGAAGTCTCTTTCAAATCCATTAGCTATCAGACACTTGTATTTGGTTTTTTGATTGAAGGAAGAAACTAAGAAAGGGAAAGGTATAAAACAAGAACATTTCATTTGATTAATGCAAAATACAATCAAATCAAAGGAAAAAGATAAAGTTGAAAAAGAAGATTGTTCTTCAAGCTCCCAAACGTATCTAGTGATTGGTGCACAACACACGATGCTTAAAGATTAGTTTACTAACTAATGTTATCAACGTATTATCATCACTGTTTAATATTACTTTAGTTGGGACTTCTTTCTATCCTTCTATCCATCCATCCCATTTCATCTCTCTCTTATTTTTTTGGTAAGACTCTTTCGCTGTTTAGAATAAAGAAAAAAACAGAAAGAATCTGTGTTCCCACTAAGTTGGGACATCCACCTCTCCCTCTGTTAAGAGTAAAAAACAAAGAGTTCGGATCATATTTAATGGCAATTGAATCCAAGTTCAGTCGCACCCATAAGTCAACATATGTCATTTTTAACACTCATTAACGGTTGTTCTTTAGGAAAAAAAAAATATTAACCTTAATGTTATGCTTGGTTGTCAAGAAAATAAGTGAAAACATAGAAAAGAAAAGAAAATTTTGAATTTCTAATACAATTTTTAATTGTATTTTATCCAATTTTCTTTTCTTTTTCATGTTTTTATCTAACATAGGGTAAGGGTACGATCGTTTGGCAAGAAAGTAAGTGAAAGGAAAAGAAAAAATAAATAAATAAAACTTAAATTTTCTTGCTAAATAAATATTAAAAGATGGATGAAGTTTTTAGAAGAAAGTTTGTCACTATTGAGAAAAAGAAAGAAAATGAAAGTATGTTTCTTGCAAACCAAACGTATGAAAAATGCAAGAAAACAAACTTTTTTTTTCTTTTCTTTCCCCCACTTTCTCATCAAACGAACACATCCTAATAGTACGTTTGGTTGTTGAGAAAATTGATGAAAACATGGAAAAGAAAAGAAAATTTTGGACTTCTAATACAATTTTCAGTTGTTTTGACTAATTTTATTTTCTTTTCCATGTTTTTACATATTTTCTCAGCAACCAAACATAGGGTAAAGGTTAACTATAGTTAAAAGAGCAGTTAAAGAACCTTTGTGAGTGCAATTGAACTCTACCAAATTAAAAAGTATCCGGACTATTAAAAACAATCATAATCCCCCTTCAGATATCTTAAATGGTTTTATATGTTCTTCAAATCTCGTATTATGTTCATATATATATGGAGTTTATTTGTGAACCTAGGCTCACAGTTACAAATCTAAGTGTTCATCTCTATTAAATGACCCCATCCCAAACCAAGGCATCCCCAGAAAAAACCTACCCAATCCCACATCCATCCCAGGAGCTAGGATGATAAAGGTTTGCGACCCTGAAATCAATTTTATTAAGAGGGTCTCCTAGACTGAATTAATTGATATTGCACTCAGATACTATAATTATAGATTTATCAAACTCCCAAATAGATTTAATTGAAATTCTTATGTGAATAAATACTATAATGGCATATTTATCAAACTCCAATAGATTTAGGTGAATTTTTTTTTTAAATGTAAAATAGATTTATTCATCCGATTAGCTTGCACACTAAAGTAGACCACCAAAATGAAAAAAAAAAAAAAACGAACGTGATGCGCACTCAAAGACGAAAGGGAAATTTTGAAAGCACATGGGACCCCTGTGAATTTCTCTCTCATAATCCAAGAAATATTCTTCACGAGTTTTTCTGTCGTGCCCCAAAATCCCACCTAACTTAATGTGAGACTTTGGCACATGACTTAATCATTAATTCCATAACTTCTTATCATAAGCATTTAAGGCAATTCTAAAAACATGGACCTAAAATTTTTATTTTTTTTTTCTCTTTAAATAAATGCAATTAAGTCCAATATCTGAAATAAATACTAAGACCTCATAATCAATTTAAAATCAACCTCTATGAATCTCCAGTCATAAACTCAAACTAACTATAAATCCATAATTTGTCTATTACAATTCTAAAATTCAAAATCCAAATATACTAGTGATCTAGTGTCCTGTGTATGGCCAGCAATCCAAGTTCCATTCTCCATAAGGATAGTCACCTGCTGGCTCTTCCTGCTCTTCCTCGTATTTTTCCTCTTCTCAAGGTCCTGGGGCACAAATGTCAAATCTAGCACCTGCCGACAACAACAGTCATCGGCTGAGTAACAAGTTACCCAGCTTATATACAAAATCCTGCCTAACAATATACGAGATTTGATAACAATATATTTTAAGATTCAACATCACAAGTGAACTCACAATATTTCAAAGTGCGGAAGTATAATTAAATTTGATTCTTACACCTGATTACTCATGCTTATTTCTCTTATTTATCTTGCCTATTTTTTGTTCATGAATTTATTCAACAACATGCAATTGCAATAACTTAAAATAACTCTACCCCATATATCGGGTAGAGACTAAAATATACCCTACTTTCCGAGGTACCACACAATATACACATTATCCGGTGTACACGGCTTGTTTACACATTATCTGGTGTATACGGCTTGTCTACACATTATCCGGTGTATACGGCTTGTCTACACATTCGCCGGTGCATACGGCTGGTTTTGCCTTGATCATAGACCTGTGGGTACTCGGTCAGTGCAAAACTCAATCATGCATAATGCTTGTGTCCTTGTGTACTTGCATATTACTTGTCATCTTGTTTATTCTCATGCTTGTTCATGTATAGATTTCGTGAATCCGTGTGAATGAAATAAAATACTTGTAAATCATGCATAGATTTAAACATGCAAGGGTTCTCCTAAGTGATCAATATAAAGCATAATTTGTCAAATAAAATAAGGGATAATTTTATTTACCGCGTCTAAATTTTTAATACGCATCTATAATCAAATAAGTCTTACAGGGCCTTAGTTTTCACAACACATAATGATCTCAAACAAACTTATAATAATTTCATCAATTCTGAACATCATCCACTTCCTCCATTCTCATCATTCATACACCACAAAATCAATCCAATTCCCCTTGTTGATATAGAATAAAAAAAAATCATAAACAACATCTTTTTCAAATAATTATCACAAGGAAATCACCATCTAAAATGTTCTCTATTCATCATATTTATATTATCCATCAGATAACCAAGATCTAAAATTTTCTAACATCGTCTATAGATTTTTCAAGGGAAAATCCTGATTTAGAACATTACAAAAATCATCATATATATTTTCCATAAAAAAAAATCTGGGTATAAACATCGTAAAATCCTCATATATAATTTTCATCATAGTTTAAAACAATAAAAACATATTTACTATTGTCGTTCTTACTTTAGATCTATTTCTTCATCATATTTGTATCAATAATCCCTATATTGAGAGGAAGGAAGTCGTATTTACCTCTCACGATCGCTTCCCTACGATCAAACGTTTGCGAATGAGATGGATCTAAGCCTTTTTGTACTTTTTCCTTGCAACACCTTTGATTTCTCCTCTTGGATCTCTCCAAAACCCTTTTCTCTTACTCTCTTTAATGAGAACTCATAGGTTTTTCTTCTATTTTTCTCTCTAATAAGTTTTAGAATGATGAAATACCTAAACTCCATGAGTTAGGGTCTTTATATAGGCAATACCAGAGTTAGAAAGTGATAAGAACTCCTAAAACACTATTCACGGTTGCTGTTCACGCGGTACTGTTCACGCGGTTACTGTTCATCGTATTTACAGTTTTGCCACTGCACTTTGAATAATTCTATAGAGCTCAATTCTTATCGGATTAACCTGAAATTTGAACCATAGCTACTTTAGGTCATATAGAATCTATATTAAAATTTTCATAAATTTTGGATTGCACAAAATGACCAAAATGCCCCTCTTATGATAAAGGAGATTTCGTCTATTTTTCACTTGATTAATTTATAAAACACCCTCATGCTACTTTAATTGTTCCAATTTTAAACTTATGTAATAAATTAATCATGACAACCAAGAATATTAAAATAATTGATACGAATACCAAGAAATTAAATTTCGGGTCTCTATATCCTACCCCTCTTAAAAGGAATTTCGTCCTCGAAATTGTGTACCTTAGTTAAACAAGTAGGGATACTTCTCTCGAACTTCATCTTCTCTTTCCCAAGTGGCCTCTTCAACGGGGTGGTGTCACCAGCGAAGGAGGACAAAACGAATGATCTTTCTGCGTAGCACATGCTCTTTTTGATCCAAAATCTGAACAGGTTGTTCTACCATTGTCAAATCTTCTCGAATTTCCAAAGGCTCAAAATCTATAATATGTGAAGGATCTGGAATGTACTTCCTCAACATAGAAACGTGGAAGACATTATGAACCGCCGCCATGTGAGGAGGCAGGTTAACCCTGTATGCCACTTCTCCTACTCTTCTGATAATTTCGAATGGTCCAACATACCTTGGACTTAACTTCCCTCTCTTACCAAACCTCATAATTCCTTTGGTAGGCGATATTTTAACGAAGATAAAATCTCCAACTTGAAATTCCATATGCCTTCTTCGGGTGTCTGCATAACTCTTCTGTCTACTCTGGGCAGTCTTCAATCTTTCTCTGATCAAGTTAACCCGGTCTGCCGTCTGTTCAATTAGCTCAGGACCCAGAAGTTTTCTCTCTCTCACTTCATCCCAATAAAGAGGAGATCTACAACTTCTACCATACAAGGCTTCGAAAGGTGCCATCTGAATACTTGCTTGATAACTGTTGTTATAAGCAAATTCAACTAAGGGTAAATGCTCATCTCAACTACCTTGAAAATCAAGCATACAAGACCGGAGCATATCCTCAATAATCTGATTCACTCTTTCTGTCTGACCATCAGTTTCAGGATTAAATGCCGTGTTAAAATCCAGGCGAGATCCCATGGCTTGCTGGAAACTCCTCCAGAACCTTGATGTGAACCTTGTATCTCTGTCAGAAACGATATTGACAGGTACTCCATGTAAACGTACAACTTCCTTAATATAAAGTTCCGCTAACTTGTTAGCATTATAAGTAGTCCGATAAGGAAGAAAGTGAGCTGACTTAGTAAGACGGTCCACCACCACCCAAATGACATCAAAATTCTTGGCTGTCTTTGGCAATCTCACAATAAAGTCCATAGATATGTTTTCCCACTTCCACTCAGGAATAGGGAGGGGTTGCAATAACCCTGCAGGTCTCTTATGTTCGGCTTTCACTTGTTGACAAACCAAACATTGAGATACATGAGTAGCCACATCTCTCTTCATATTCCTCCACCAATAATGCCTCTTGAGATTTTGGTACATCTTAGTACCACCTGGATGAACTGTATACTTGGACCGATGTGCTTCATCCATCTAAAATCTCTCGTCTCAAATCTTCATTATTTAGGACACATAACCTGCCTTTAAACGTTATAGCTCCTTCTCCATTAACTGAGAAATCCTCCTGACCATTTTCGAAAGACTTGGCTCGATAAGCTAATAATTCTTCATCAGACTCTTGCAATTCTATGATTCTGGTTCGCATATATGATCTGACTGCAAAATTAGCTACCAATGGTCCGCCTATACAAAGACTGAAACTTGTTTCATTGTTGGACATATCTTCTAACAATTTCCAACCTTTGACCCTTAAATGTGCCAACAAACCAGAGGGCCTTCTGCTAAGTGCATCTGCTACCACATTAGCTTTCCCTGGATGATATTGGATCGAACAATCATAATCTTTCAAAAATTCTACCCAACAGCGTTGTCTCAAGTTGAGCTCTTTCTGAGAGAACAAGTACTTGAGGCTCTTATGATCTGTAAAAATTTCAAACTCTACTCCATACAAATAATGCCGCCAAATCTTTAGAGCAAAAACCACTGCTGCTAGCTCTAAATCATGAGTAGGGTAGTTCTTCTCATGGTTCTTCAATTGTCGGGATGCATAGGCAATGACTTTACCATGTTGCATGAGAACACATCCTAAACCAACATGCGAAGCATCACTGTAAACTACAAATCCACCACTACCTGATGGAACAGTGAGGACTGGGGTTGTAGTAAGACGCTTCTTCAATTCCAAGAAACTCTGCTCGCATTTATCATCCCATGTGAACTTGACATTTTTCTTGGTCAAGTGAGTAAGTGGTGCTGCCAGGCTAGAGAATCCCTCTACAAATCTTCTATAATATCCTGCGAGGCCTAGAAAACTCCTGATTTCTGTAACACTTTTTTGGCCTAACCCAATCTGCAACAGCTTCAATCTTCGCGGGGTATACTGAAATCTCTACTGATGATACGACATGGCCTAGAAATGCTACCTTCTCAAGCCAAAACTCACATTTACTCAATTTAGCATACAACTCATGCTTTCTCAAAGTCTCGAGGGTAACCCGAAGATGCTTCTCATGATCCTCCTGGGTGGGTGAGTATACAAGGATGTCGTCTACAAATACTATCACATGACAATCCAAGACTGGTTTGAATACTCTATTCATCAAGTCCATAAATGCTGCCGGTGCATTAGTTAAACCAAAGGACATAACCAGAAACTCAAAGTGCCCATATCTTGTTCTGAAAGCTGATTTAGGGATATCCTCTGATCTAATCTTCAACTGATGATACCCTGACCTCAGATTTATCTTAGAAAAGAATTTTGCTCCCTTTAATTGGTCGAATAGATCATCAATTCGTGGCAACGGATATTTGTTCTTTATGGTGACCTTGTTTAACTGCCGATAGTCGATGCACATCCTCATCGACCCATCCTTCTTCTTTACAAAAAGAACTGGTGTACCCCATGGTGACATACTTGGTCTAATAAAACCCTGTTTCAGTAATTCTTCAATTTGTACCTTCAACTCTTTTAGTTCTGCTGGGGCCATCCTATACAGTGCTCTGGAAATTGGTGCAGTGTCTGGAGCTAAGTCAATGACAAAATCAATCTCCCTATCTGGTGGTAACCCTAGTAACTCATCAGGAAAAACATCCATGAACTCACAGACTACAGGGATGACAGAACCATCTTTTCCTTCTGGATTGGAAAGACTTAAGGCCGCAAATCTAGCGATGTCTTTCTTCTTCAATCCTCTAAAATGGAAGGGAGTTCCATTAACTGGCTTGAACTTCACCATTTTCTCATAACAATCTACTTGCTCATGGTAAGCTGCAAGCCAATCCATTCCAAGAATGACATCAAAATCTTGGAAGTCTAGGATGATCAGGTCTGCCAGTAGCTCATGTTGTCACGCCCCAAAATACCCCATAGGAGTTAAGGGATACTTTAGAGGTGACTACGTGTACCTGTCAAACCATCCTGTAATGCAAGAGGCTAAACATAATACAATACAATGATAATCAGAGCGCGGAAACTAAACATAAGTGCGGAAGCATAAGCCAACTTTTTCTTTTCTTCTATAACTCCAAATAGTATTCCAAGTTAACATATACCAAATACAATCAAAGTAAAGGTGGACATGCCCACCTATCAAAATACAAAAAGGAACTCTCTAACCCTCTCCTCTCAACAGTAGTCGAGGTATGGCCACACATCCAAGTCCCTATCCTCCTTAGACTGCCATGTGATAGGTGGCTCCCTCTCCTCTACATACTCCTCCTCGACCCAAGGCTCGGGGTCGAGGACATCCACAGTACCTGCCGACATAAAAGTACGGCTGAGCATGAAATACTCAGCGAGTACAAACTACTAGCTAACCATAACAATAGCGAAAGCATAACAACAGTGAGCAATACAAGATATTAATTTAAAGCAATAGTGAAAGCATAAGATACATAGCCATATCTTGACATGCGTGTATGAATGCAAAAACCTCGGTAAAACTCATGTCTCGGAAACCTTTTTCGTGTCTCGGTCAAATCATGTATGTATATCGTGTCTTGTCTTGTATTTCATGTCTTGATTTGTTTTTGACTTGTATACTTGTGAGCCAGAGGCTAGCACCCTTCCTTGGGCTACCAACCTCCTTGTCATGTTCTTGTTCCATTTCTCTTGTGAGCCAGAGGCTAGCACCCTTCCTTGGGCTACCAACCTCCTTGTCATGTTCTTGATTCATTTCACTTGTGAGCCAGAGGCTAGCACCCTTCCTTGGGCTACCAACCTCCTTGTCATGTTCTTGATTCATCATATACAAATACAATCTTGGAAAACCCGGTTTCATGCATGCATGTGTGGTGTGTGTAGCACTTGTAATATCATGATGACAATATGACATGAAGAGTAGTGTATAGCAATTCAATCCACAGTATAACCATATAGGAATTTGAGTAATCTATGTGGCATTTGAATAGTTTATCATTCATAAGAACACATGCATAAGGCCTACTTTCATTTTCTTCATTTATGTCATTTATTCCTAGTTTAGGCATTTTGTCAAACACATAACATGCAAGGTTCCTTAATGGTTCATCTTCTTCTTTTTAGTGCCTACTTTCCATCCAAAAATCAAGGTATGTTCATTATTGGTAAAATGCCCATCCTCCATTTTCCATTCTTCACACCACACATTCATACACCATACATTCGGCATCCCATTGCCTCAATCAACCTCTCACCCATGCATCCACACCATTTTCCTCACCTTGTTTATATTTAGTGAATATGATACATTTCATAAGGGAGAAATACATAGTAGCAAAATCATATAGTTCATAGAAAACTAGGTTATTGTTAGGGGAAGTTAGTAGGGTGTACTAACCTTGAATCAAGGCTTGATCCTTGGTAGGGACCTTGATTGAAGCTCCAACTTGAAAGATGAAGCCTTTGCTTGAAAGAAGCTTGAGTTGGGGAAGAAATCCCTTTCAAAAACGTGAGTGAGGGCTGCCCTAGCTTTGAGAATGCACCCCACCCGAGCTTGAGTTGAAATCTTGAAGAAAACGTGCTTGGGGACGATCTAGGGTCTTCACCCCTTTGATTTCTTCTCCAAAAGCAACCTAGGTTTAGGAAACTCTTTTCTCTTCTCTCTTATCTCCCAAATCTCTCTAAGTATAGTGAATGATGCCCCAAGGCTCGGGCAAGCCTTAAGGAGAAAGGGTTTAACCCCCAAAAGACGAAAAAGCCCTTAATGAAAATTCTGAAAAACACGAAGACCGAGCGATTGGTGGTTATGACCGATCGATCGGTTGCCTACCGAGCGATCGGTGTTTATGACCGATCGACCGGTCAAAAACTCACTCTCTGGAAAATTTCCCCATACAAAATTTCTGACCGTGCGATAGCTACTGATCGATCGGTTATGGACCGATCGATCGCTGACTGGACCGAGCGATCGGTGCTCTGTATGTCTGGACTGTTTTGACCATATCTTTTGACTCGCTCGTCGGATTTCGACGATTCAACTTGCGTTGGGTTCGTCTTTCGAAAACGCACATTTCTGACGTTTCAGAATTTCTGATTTCTCCCTTATTTATTAATTAGACTACGAAAACGGCCAATTAGCTACGAGAGTGCCATTCATTAAAGATGAAAAAGTCCGGGGTGCTACACATGTTGTCCCACAAGGATGACACAAGCTCGGTATACTTGGTTGGTGACTACTGATTTACCAATAGGAGTCAAGATGGATAACTCCTTATCTAACTGGCTCGGTTCTGAAACAAATCCATTCGCAAAATTAGGTGTAACAAACGAATGTGTTGATCCCGTATCAATCAATACATGTGCCAAACATTCATTAATCAACAGGGTGCCTGAGTTATTAAATAACTAAGTGTCAAATTCATGCATTATTCACATAATATAAGTAGCATATTTTATCCACACATCATATTTATAAACATCACAATAATCATAGAAATATCATATCATATATAAATATAACTAAAGTGTACATTGCACCACATCATCTGATGCCTGTGCATCCTGATCTGATATTGCAAAGACCTTGCCCTGGGTCACCCGACGTGGCTGCTGCTGTGGGGGCTGCTGGGGTTTAGGAGCTTGAGGAGGCTTCTGCTGTGGTGCCTGCCTAGTAGGTGGCCTATTCCCCTGAGGCTGGACTTGCTGAGTGGCCTGCTGACTACGGTGAGGACAATCTCTAATCCGGTGTCCCAATTGACCACACTGGAAACATCCCCCTGTGAGTGCTCGACATTCACCAGCTGGATGTCTCTTCCCACAATGTACACATACATCAAACATAGGTGCAGAAGAAGTAGGCTGCACATACCGAGTGGCCTGAGAAGTAGTAGGGTGAGGCACAGTAGGTCCAGATGGAGGTGCAGGCCTCTGATAAGGAGTCGGCCTAGCTGTAGGTGGTTGGCCTGAAAATCTGGTCCTCTTATCCTGTGGTCCAACCCTACTTGGCTGTCCCCTGCTGAATTTTTCTTTTTGATTCATCTTTCTCTTCTTCAAGAATTCCTCTGAATTCTTTTCAGCCAACTGAGCCCTATCGTTCACTTCAGCGAAAGTCTCGAGTCGAAACATTGAGACTCGGTCTCGAATAAAATCTCTCAATCCTCTTTCAAATTTTCTTGCTTTCATTGCCTCTGTGGCAATCATATGAGGTGCAAACCTTGAAAGTTCTGAGAACTTGGCCTCATACTCGGCCACTGTCATCTTCCCCTGTTCAACAGTGAGGAACTCTGCTTCCTTCTTTTCCCAGACAACCACTGGAAAATACTTCTTATAAAACACATCTAGAAATTCCCCCCATGTCCATGGTTGACCTACTCTAGTCAAATCTCTAGTCCTGGAAGCTGTTCTCCACCAATGTTCTGCTTCACCCTCCATTACAAAGGCTGCCCATGTCACTCTTTCAGTATCCGTGGGAGACAGAACTGAAAATATCTTCTCCAGCTGTAAGATCCATGCCTCTGCAGCTATTGGATCTGTGGTCTCATAGAATGACGGAAGCCTCAATCTCCGGAACGCCTCAATCCACGCATGTGGCCTGGGTGGAGGGGGTACATGTGCCTCTGCTGGTCCAGGAGCAGTTGCAACAGGTTGTCTGGCTGCGAGGAGTGCCATAGTCTTGGCAATCGATCCTAGCACCTCAGTCAAATCAGGCTGGTACATACCAATTGGATGTTCTTCATCAATACCCCTTCCAACATTACCTCTAGTGTTATATGCACGACCGCGCCTCATTGTGATAATCCTGAGAGCAAACGGTAACAATTAGTCTAACTTGGAAAAATAATTCATCCTAATACTCAGACTTTACTCTAATCATCACAATATATCCTAGTATGTTGTATCCTAAGACTTAAGCCCTAGCTAACTTAATGCCTTGGCTCTGATACCAACTCTGTCGCGCCCCAAAATCCCACCTAACTTAATGTGAGACTTTGGCACGTGACTTAATCATTAATTCCATAACTTCTTATCATAAGCATTTAAGGCAATTCTAAAAACATGGACCTAAATTTTTATTTTTTTTTTCTCTTTAAATAAATGCAATCAAGTCCAATATCTGAAATAAATACTAAGACCTCATAATCAATTTAAAATCAACCTCTATGAATCTCCAGTCATAAACTCAAACTAACTATAAATCCATAATTTGTCTATTACAATTCTAAAATTCAAAATCCAAATATACTAGTGATCTAGTGTCCTGTGTATGACCAGCAATCCAAGTTCCATTCTCCATCAGGATAGTCACCTGCTGGCTCTTCCTGCTCTTCCTCGTATTCTTCCTCTTCCCAAGGTCCTGGGGCACAAATGTCAAATCTAGCACCTGCCAACAACAACAGTCATCAGCTGAGTAACAAGTTACCCAGCGTACATACAAAATCCTGCCTAACAATATACGAGATTTGATAACAATATATTTTAAGATTCAACATCACAAGTGAACTCACAATATTTCAAAGTGCGGAAGCATAATTAAATTTGATTCTTACACCTGATTACTCATGCTTATTTCTCTTATTTATCTTGCCTATTTTTTGTTCATGAATTTATTCAACAACATGCAATTGCAATAACTTAAAATAACTCTACCCCATATATCGGGTAGAGACTAACATATACCCTACTTTCCGAGGTACCACACAATATACACATTATCCGGTGTACACGGCTTGTTTATACATTATCCGGTGTATACGGCTTGTCTACACATTATCCGGTGTATACGGCTTGTCTACACATTCGCCGGTGCATACGGTTGGTTTTGCCTTGATCATAGGCCTGTGGGTACTCGGTCAGTGCAAAACTCAATCATGCATAATGCTTGTGTCATTGTGTACTTGCATATTACTTGTCATCTTGTTTATTCTCATGCTTGTTCATGTATAGATTTCGTGAATCCGTGTGAATGAAATAAAATACTTGTAAATCATGCATAGATTTAAACATGCAAGGGTTCTCCTAAGTGATCAATATAAAGCATAATTTGTCAAATAAAATAAGAGATAATTTTATTTACCGCGTCTAAATTTTTAATACGCATCTATAATCAAATAAGTCTTACAGGGCCTTAGTTTTCACAACACATAATGATCTCAAACAAACTTATAATAATTTCATCAATTCTGAACATCATCCACTTCCTCCATTCTCATCATTCATACACCACAAAATCAATCCAATTCCCCATGTTGATATAGAATAAAAAAAAAAATCATAAACAACATCTTTTTCAAATAATTATCACAAGGAAATCACCATCTAAAATGTTCTCTATTCATCATATATATATTATCCATCAGATAATCAAGATCTAAAATTTTCTAACATCGTCTATAGATTTTTCAAGGGAAAATCCTGATTTAGAACATTACAAAAATCATCATATATATTTTCCATAAAAAAAAATCTGGGTATAAACATCGTAAAATCCTCATATATAATTTTCATCATAGTTTAAAACAATAAAAACATATTTACTATTGTCGTTCTTACTTTAGATCTATTTCTTCATCATATTTGTATCAATAATCCCTATATTGAGAGGAAGGAAGTCGTATTTACCTCTCACGATCGCTTCCCTACGATCAAACGTTTGCGAATGAGATGGATCTAAGCCTTTTTGTACTTTTTCCTTGCAACACCTTTGATTTCTCTTCTTGGATCTCTCCAAAACCCTTTTCTCTCACTCTCTTTAATGAGAACTCATAAGTTTTTCTTCTATTTTTCTCTCTAATAAGTTTTAGAATGATGAAATACCTAAAATCCATGAGTTAGGGTCTTTATATAGGCAATACCAGAGTTAGAAAGTGATAAGAACTGCTAAAACACTATTCACGGTTACTGTTCACGCGGTACTGTTCACGCGGTTACTGTTCATCGTATTTACAGTTTTGCCACTGTACTTTGAATAATTCTATAGAGCTCAATTCTTATCGGATTAACCTGAAATTTGAACCATAGCTACTTTAGGTCATATAGAATCTACATTAAAATTTTCATAAATTTTGGATTGCAAAAAATGACCAAAATACCCCTTTTATGATAAAGGAGATTTCGTCTATTTTTCACTTGATTAATTTATAAAACACCCTCATGCTACTTTAGTTGTTCCAATTTTAAACTTATGTAATAAATTAATCATGACAACCAAGAATATTAAAATAATTGATACGAATACCAATAAATTAAATTTCGGGTCTCTACATTTTCGCCATGCTCAGAACTCTCCTTTCTCTAAAGAAGAAAACCCCACCACCACTGTATACTTTCTTCAACGCCATTACCCACCAACCCCTTTTAGTGTCCAAGCATTTCTATGGTTATAATTATGAGTTTAGGACCTCTTCCCGCATTTGAGATGAGGCTTTGTGGCAAGCTAGTGGAAAGCAAGTCCGCCCATTAATATTTTCTTGTTGGAACAACAATTACAGAGAGGTGAACACTTCTTACCACAGTAATACCATTCTTAGGGGTGCAAAAATTCACCATATTATCTTGTTGGTTTGATCCCAATTCATGGAACATGATTACCAGTGACCTGATCTGATCCTAGCCCTGCGCAATGTCTTCCCTTTGCAAGTGAGGTCAGAACTGTTTGGACACCAAGTTAATCCATATTGAAAATTTCGCTATACATTTATCTTTTTTAGTACTACCTGGAAGTTAAACAGAAGTAGGAGATAACAAACAAAATAAAGCACAAAAATGCAACTATATCAACAGAAGCTGCCGCTTGAATTCTTTAGCATGATTACTATGACACTGATGTTGTCTTTGCTCCCCCGAGCCATGGCAAGCTCAGCTAGCACCGCTGCTGCCTCAGTGGCACAACTTCCTCTTACATTCCCTGAAAATCTCCTCATCATTCGGCCATCAAGACATCTCCCTACAACCTCGCATGCAACCTCATTTGATACAACATCCCATAAACCATCACTTGCTAGTATAAGAAATTCGTCAGCCACAGTTCGCTCGCTCACTATGACCTCTGGGTCAGAGATTACATATGGTTTGAGATAATGATCCCCTGCATCCATATTTAGAAACGTGGTAAGAACTACAATCATTTCCAATTTATGTTTTTAACCTGATATATAGATTTCTGCTTGATTTCCTTGCATCCCAAAAATGATCCTGAAGAATAATAGCACTTTACATTTTTTCCGCTTGATTTCCTCTTTTGATGAGACTTATAAAGCTTGACACTTTACACTTTGTCATGATAGTTGCTAGGAAATTTGAGTCACTTTTGTCAAGGATTCTAATAAAATAAATTCTTACCACCATCATGAGATTTCAAGTCTAATCATTTTTTATGAGATTTGAAATCATTCACTTTGCCATATTTGAAATCTTACGGGAATTGCAACCTAAGAGATGAACATTAGGATACATCTAGTTCTCAAAAGAAAATGCATATTGTCACATGACAAAACTTGCGAAGTCCGGACTTTACAAGTCTCACCAAAAGAACAGCATCATAGTCTGAATAGTCCAATAGAAATGCCCAGACCTAAGTTATCTAAGCAAAATCACATAAACTTATCCACATGATTGGCTAGATACTATGGACAGCAAGAAACTTATGAACAATGATCAACTTGAATCCCACTTACTACTTACTAGCTGGTTAAGATCATCTAACAGGATTGGCTCTCGAATTTGCAATTATCAGTAGAAGCTCAATTTATAGTAATTTTCTTCTAGTACAGCAAAATGCCTATGAATCTGTCCAAAATAATTGGAGATTTCAATTATTGGATAAAATAAATTTCAAGTTGCATGATAAACAAAGATTTGAAACTAGAATGGTCAAATCAAGATCAAAGTATTAACTATTAACAGTTAATTTCCAAAGAAAATTCATCTCAATTTAAAAGCATTATAATAAATATTTTATGAAAATTTAAGTGAAATCATACCAAATTCTTTATCTATTTGATGATAGACAATAAGATATATTTATAGGGTTTCTTAAATCAGATTATTAATAGGAAAGTTTGTTAATGAAGTTTTTTCAATGGGGTAGGAAGTAGGAACTTAACATTTAAAACTACAGAATACTAGTCTATTTCATGTACATTCAGTGATTGAACCGTCTAATACAACAGATTCACATACCTATAGATCTAGAAGTAGCAAGCACTCCTAGGACACGGTAACCATCCCAGTTTATGACCCTTCCACCAGCGGCTTCAACTCTCTCCATCTCATCAGGTCTGTCAGGCTGTGCAGGGAAAGTGACCTCAACAAAATAAATTACTATAAACCAGAAGAGCGCAAGACTATTTCATAGAAATGAAAAGAGCAAGGGAAGTGCTAGCCCAACTTGCCCCTTATAAGGAAAAAAGACAGAGAACGTAACGTGGGACCTGCCACAAGTCCTCTGTCTTTTCCTTAAAAGGGGTGAGTCTGCTTGTGGGCGAGTCGAACTACATTCCTCAAAGATAAAATGTAATTCCATTGTAATACAATACGTTCCAAGATGGACTATGTCAACATTTTTATTTTTTAATATGGAAATATTAGGGATCTAGCTTTTCATTCTATTAAAGTCAAGCTCTTGAATCCAACTTTGCAAGTTGTTTTATTCATCAACAAAGACTTCCTTATTCAAAGCTAAACAATAGTGGTGCAAATTGTGTTGTGAGATGTTATGAGATAGTTTATTTTTTCCAGTCCGATGTTCTCCATCGTCGGTTGTTAGGTGATGACTCATTCTACATTATTGTGGACATGTCATACATGATGATCTAACAAAATGATGGAAAATGTTATTCTTTAACCTTAGTTTAGTATAATATTAAGAAATAACACTGAAATTAGAGACTATTTACATCTAATCCAAAGTTGTAATATTTTCTACAGATTCAGAAATAAATGCATAAAAATAATATTATAAGAGTATTTAAGGTTACGTAAAATTAAGATAATTATTCTAGAGGGCCAAATCATTGCACAGAGAGTTGCCTCAAGAAGGTTTTGACCCATAGACTTCTATATTAGAATTTATATTAGATTAAACATAGACTTCAATATTATACATAAAACAACATAATTAAGTAGGGTATGTTGGCATTTTGCCCACAAGGTTAATACACAGGGTCGGGTAGGGGTTGGAAATATTGCACAAAGTTTTTGTCACTTTGTCTTGCACCATGACTAGTGATTGTAGAAAGGCTGAGACTAAAATAAGAGCCAATCAATGGCCTTACTGATAATATACTATTTGAGTAGCATTCTGTAGGTGACACCTGTTATCTACCTTTCCTGATGGTTGGAAGGGGAAAAAATTTGACAGCCAGACAGGCCTTTAGTGGCTTTAAAGGACATCTGGAAAGTTTACAACGCCAAAGGATCCCATCAATGGGAGATCTGAACCCACATACACTTGAAACCGACACCTCTTTAGCATCCAAAAAGTAACATGGACACTTAAACTCACAGCTACCTAACAACTTAAAAATCACTTAGAAACTTAAAACATCTCAAAATCCTCAAAGATGCCTTGGGACATTAGAAGACCTCTAGGAAGCTGAAAGAACAGTGCTCTCGGGTTTCTATTCAGCGTGTGACGCGTGGAGGAGAGAAGGGTGGGAGTCAAAATTTGTTGACGGAAGGTTTAGTCCGTTAACGGAGGGAAGATCGTTTGAAAAACTATTTTTTATTCGTTTGTTTTTTGGGCAGTGAGCCTGTCCGGGTCAATCTGAGAACTAGGAGAGACAGTTTCTGTTCTCTCAAAGCTTCACTCCCAAAACCATTCAAAAACTAGAACCAGAGCTTACCAAAAAAGAAAAAGAAAAAAAGAAAATCAGAGTTTGCATCAGAACCGAGCTCTATAACACCACCACTTAATCCATATTAGGAAGTTCCCAAACAGAGATGGATTACTTCCAATCTCATAGATCTCGTGTAAGATCATGATACTCCCCTATTAAACGTGTTGACCTAATTCTAATTAGAAAAATGCTCTGTGGCCCTTGCAACGTAGACAAATGTGCATAAGATTTCTATTCCATTGAGGAGTTGAATGGAAACACAACTGGCCAACCTTATTCCAAAATCTATCACGTCGAACAACTACCATTCTTAGAGGAGGGAAGAGTTTTGCAGCCAACCAGTAGCACTCACATGATCCAGGCCTTTTCCCCCACAATTAGCATCACTCTCATACATTTTGAAACATATTTCCTAGTTTTTTTAGGGGTTCTTGTGTTCTAGAAAATGTTGATTCTAATTTTAAAATGATTTTAAAATAGGTTCTTTTATTTTTAAATATTAGGTTTTAGTCCCTAGTATTCTTGATCGTGTGTTTTTGGGTGGCCACTTGTCTCATCATAGTGGAGGAGGTCTATCGGACCATTGATCTTACTTAAAAGACCCAATGGGGTGTAACTATTTATTGAACTTACCGATCTATTGTATAGGGGCTTGGACACAAGATCATTGAACCTACTGATTCATTGTATAGGGGTTTGGACACAAAACCATTGAATCTACCAATCCATTGTATAGGGGCTTGGACACAAAGCCCAAGACCAAAGGAGTCATGTCCATCAATAAATGTCTTGCTTCTTTGCACCTTTATATAAGAGGTTGTCTAGAAAATCCTGGAGAGTTAATAACGTACGGAGACAAAAAATGTAGAAAGTAAGGATGCAAGAAAGGTGTGATCCTCTTCTTTGTTCATCCAAGTATCATCTTACCAAAATAAGATACTTGTGAACATTCTTTTCCCATGACCGTACCTGTAAATTGAGAAAAGATTTATATCTCTTCTTAATGATACTAGAGGATAAGAAAAATGATTGTTCATGGGTTTTAGTTGGCTGCATCTACAAAAGAGTAGAAGCAAATTCTCTCAAGCCCTATTATTGTGGTCCAATCTAGTAGTCCAATCTTGATGGCAAGCCCGAAAGAGCTAGACTTTTGGTAGTCATTCGACTGACCCATTCAAACAGATAGTCTAACCGGTTGGTCTATGGATTAAACCAACTTAACTGATCGATTGAGATAGACCAACCAGATTTAACCAATTGGACCATTCTAATCCATATACTATTATTCTGCCAAAATTATGGTAGATAATTGTATGGTTAACCTAAACTCTGAATTAAAACAGTTTAATGGTTTAATCGATTTTGTTTCAATTTAATTGTTTTCAATTAAATGATTGTTTTAATTAAACAAAGTGTTAAATTAATCAAACTGTTTTCTAAATTGATTTTTTAGACTTAAAATCATGTTTAAACGTTTTAGATTAATTATTTTGTTTAAATGAATTTTTAATGAAATTAATTAATCTTTGTGGGATTTTATTAATTAATCGGGCATACTCTAAAAAGAGATTTGGTGCACCACAATCCACTGAGTAGTGCAAACTCGTAGGGATTGGTCGGTTGAATCCGAGTTGAGTTGTATCCCGGAGATAGGGCTGTTTTTCTCTTGCACATGGGAGGGTTCGACTATCTTCAAGAAAGACTCTCTTTCGAGCGCCTCTCAACTTGCAGGATTCGGTTTTATATATATGCTTATACATTTGCTATTCATCTGTTTATTTGTCTAACTTGTGCAAAGATTTAGGTAATAAATCCAACAGAAAATCATAGGAATCCAAACAAAATCAAATTGAGACAAAATATATAAATTTAGTAGACGTGAATTACCTTATGATCATGAGAAAGCGGCACGGCAGCGCCGCCACGATATAGCACTGCTCTGGAATCGCCGCAATTCGCCACAACGAGTTCCTCCTTCCCCACAAGCGCCACCACAGCTGTCGACCCAATCGATAGCTCCGAAGCTGACCCGTCTTCTACCCCAAACCCATCACCATTAACTTCATCGTCCATCTTTGAGAAACATGCTCCCATCACCTTTTCCCATTCAACTTCACCTTTTCCAGTCGCCGGCTCCGACACCTCTCGACCTTCAATCTCCTTTGCCAGGACACGATGTAGCCGGTCCCGACACACCTGCGCAACCCTAGACCCGCCGTGTCCGTCGTAAACCGCAAAAAAATCATAACTTGCAAATTCCCCACACAAAAACTCCGGCACCACTGTCACCGCATCTTCCATCTCTCTTCGCCGCCCAATCACTGATATCGACCCGTGAGATAAACACGTAAAACTCCTCAAATCCTCTTCTCTTTCACAAACTTCACCCCCATCAACCAAAATCCCGACCGGCATCGGAGCTTTCTCCGATGAGTGTACGGACGATGCCGGCGATAGCTCGGATCCGAGCCCAATAACCGATCTCCTTTTAGCAACTGTATTGGCCTCATTGGACGGTGTCCGTCGATTCTTCACACAACTATCGCCATTAAAGAGATTCTCGAATCCACAGACGGATTCCAATCGTCTACGGCGACCATTTCTAGATTTCTTCATGCGAAATCCGCTAACCATTCCGGGCTCCGGCATCCAATCCTCGCCGGCGAAATATTTGTGGTTTTGTTCCATGAAATCTTTCTTTGCGACGAAGAAGGCCAAAAACACGGGGCTGCATTTCAGGTACTTAAAATGGAAAATAAAGGAATCCCAACCGTCGGATTATCGCCACCTGTTTCTGAAACTGGTAAACGGATTTGGGACTTGAATTTTGGCGGAGAGGCGTGGACGGTTGAGGATACGTGTGAGGACATGTGCTGTAAATGATTTAAGTTGGCGGGAGGGAGATATTGTGTTGATTTGAAGGTGGCCTATACGTGTCAGCTCCAAAACTGATTGCGTGGCCGTTTCGGACTTTTTGAGGACTCGGGAGGATCTCTCTCTTAATACCCGCTGGATACGTGTCATCTGCATCGGGTTCGCGTATCTCAGCCGGACCTCGTAAGGACTGACGAGTATCTCTGGTCGGTCACAAGAGATTTCAAAGAGCAGTGATTAGGACCCTAGGTCGTCTACTAAGGTTACTGACGTGCCTGGTGTTGCTTTTAACTCTCATCTAAACTTGGTTAAGTTTAATTAAATTAAAATTGAAAATTTAGGAAAATCAAGGTTAAATTGCTTAACTTTAGGGGTGATTGGTGAACCACACTTAATGAATATAATAGAATGAGACGTGCACCAATTAGGACGGGCCATGTCCTTACATAAATGCAACAGTTGTAAGTTAAGTATTTTCCGATTTTAAATACCAGTTTCACGTGTCAAAACCTACAATAGACTCTCTTGTAATTAATAACCTTGGTGGAAAGAAATTTTATTAATTATAAGAGAATATTATATATAAGAATCACTATACTAGTCCATAAAAAAATTTCTTTACATATATATATTTTTTTGAATGTATTGTATTTTCCATATAAACTTCTTGTATTCTCGTAAATACAAATGCATAAGGCTAGTAATTTACAAAATAATTAAAAAAAAATAAAAGATTTTATGTTACCTCATTGATCAAGCTAATGACACCTGGACCTATCAAAACTACAAAAAGGAAGAAGGTTGTGTCACTTAATACATAAAATTTTATGTGTTACTTAACACATTTGGGCCTAAAACTTTATACTATATATGGTAATTTATTATATATAACCAAAAAGATCTAAAATAATTTTATCACTTTCTCTTCCTAATACCTAAACAATCATAAAATATTTATAAGATTCATATAACTATGTATTAATACAATATAAAAACCTCTTTTATAATTAATAATATACTAGAACTTTTTTAAAAAAATTATTAAATAGCAAGTATAAGAGACTATTAATTATGCACTATAGAACCAAGTTGGTTCCATACAAATTTATTAATTATTAGAGATTATTAAGTTATAGAATATTAATTATAAGAGGGCCTACTGTATTTATAGTCATTTAAGAAAATATATAATACGGTTTGGGTTGAGATTGAATCACATCCAATGGCAATTGAATTCGGGGAGAGTTTGATTGCACCCATAAGCCAACATGTGTCTCTTTTATTAATTGTGGTTAAGATTCATTAATCTTTAAGGTTCAACAATAATTTTAGATTTTCAAAAGAAATATGAAAAAAAATATTAATCATATGGGTTATATTTTTTTAACTATCCCGAGGGTTAGTGAATCTTAATCATAGTTAATAAAGATTAAAAGGGACACGTGTTGACTTGAGTGTGATTGAACCTCCCCCAAGTTCAATCGTGATTGGCTGTTATTCGATCTTGTTTGGGTTAGCCCAATGGTAGTGTATCCCTGTGGGGTGTAGCTATTATGCCCGCCCACCTGACGGCCCAGCTAATATGCTAGGCACTTAGAGCAGATACTAACCCAGCTCTAAGCACAAAGTTGCGATTATCAAAAAAATATATATGAATATTTAAATTTAATAAATAAATAAAAATATGAGTAGTGATAGGCGTACCCATGAATTTCATTTCCAAAACCTAAGGCACCACGTCATTGGTGGATGGTATTTAAGTGGAGGGGCATCCACCAATGAGGTGATGCCTTAGGTTTGGAAATGGAATTCATGGGTGCGTTAACTATATTCCTAAAAATATTAATGCATATTGTATACAAAAATATTAAGTCATTAAATTTAATAAATACATAATAAAAATATATATAATCCAAATCATTATAAATTAATTGATTTCATTTAGAATATGTAAATTTATCTTATAATTTTTTTAATAAGCATCAATTAGGAAATATATATAAAAAAGTTAATAATCTTATCCAATGGGAGAGTTCCAATCTTTTTCTTTTTTTTGAACGTGGAGTTTAAAGATTCTAACCATTTAGCACAGATCTAATATTAGCGGGTGGCACGTGCGATGCACGTGAAAGTGAAGATTGAACTCTCCTGTTCAATCACAATTGGCAGAAAGAGAGAGAGATTAGGTGGGCGTTAGATAAGGAAAGATATTTTAATTGAGGAATCGTGTTCTATCCGAGTGCTATATAAAAGGAATACAGTTATTAAGTTATGTGTTATCTTTAAGAGTTTTAAAATTTTAAAACTCAATTAACGCCTCAGCCCACTAATTCTCATTTTAAGAGATTTAAAAAATAAAAATTCAATCAACCCCTCAACCATTAAGTTATGTGTTATCTTTAAGAGTTTTAAAATTTTAAAACTCAATCAACGCCTCAGCCCACCAATTCTTATTTTAAGAGATTTAAAAAATAAAAATTCAATTAACGCCTCAACCCTCAAATTCTCATTATAGTAGCAGAGATTTAATCCAAAAAAAATTGAGGGGTAAATTACAATAACCTCCCCAAAGGTTTGATGAAATTACAGAGACCTTCCCTTTAGTTTCTAAAATAACACTGCTCTCCCTATTAGGTTTGTCATGTTAACAGCGTTAATGGAAAATGTTTTTTTACGATTTTAACACTAGTTGTGAGTTAAAACACTTAGTTTTGATTTCACACAAAAAAAAACCCTCTCTTCAACAAGCTTCACAAACTCAGTAAAACTTTCTCTCACCATGGCCAATCTCAACCGTCTGGCCTCCTTCAATACTGGCCATCATCAATGCCTGACATTACCAGTAAAATCTCTCTTCTTATTCTCGCAAATTTTTCTCTATTCCCGTTGGGATTTCGTGAAAAAAACAGAACAAGTGTTTTCCTTCTACCATTCATCGAATTAGATACTAAAACGTCATCTTAAAAATTGTTTGGAATCCCTTTTAAAGCGGTATGGCCTTGACGTGCTGGAGTAGAGTTTGGACATCAACCTTGAGATGGTCCGGCGCATGGGTAGCCTCAATTTGCTTCATCATAGCAATGTCGTCCAATGTCGAGAACATATGACCGGCATCACATAGGTCTTTGAGGCCTATTAGACGGTACAGTGTTTGCCATTTTTGAGCTACACAAAGCAAGACCACGAGAAGAAGCTCTAGGAGGGGTTAGGGATGGGATGGTTATTGGTAGCTTAGGGGTTAAGGAGTTAAAACAAGTTTTTAAAACTCACATAATTTAATATTGCTTTAAATATTGCGTAACAACTATTATTTAACGTACTACGTAACGATTTTGACACAATTAATAACCATAATCGGTGAGAGAAAATAAAAGTTTTTCTAATAACTGTGGTTAACTAATGGATAAAATTGGACACCTGTTCTTTTTATTTTAAAATTTCTAACGAGTAAGCATTAACGCTAAGATTAATGCTAACTTAACAAGACATTGATAAAGGGAACATGTGTCTCATTTTTCATGATTAATAATGTATACTCACTCGTTAGAGAATTGTAGATGATTCTAAAGTATTTGCTCTCCTGGTCTACCTAAGTATCAACCAAATTTTTTTTTTATTCTGGCTCCTCTTTACAAGAGATAGGCTCTTTTGTAATGATGTGTTGGACCCAACATGGTTGTTGGCCTATGTTTTGTAAAGATGTGTTGGACCCAAGTCTCATAAGTCGTGTGTTGTGGCATACTCTGTGTTTACCATTTACACCAAAAAAGAAAAAAAAAAAAGTTTCTAGGCATTCGGATTGTTAAACTGGTGCTATACAACGAGAGGCTAGTGCTCGTTGCTTGTTATACTAATTAAAATAAGAGTTTAAACATGAGGTGTAGCTCTGCTTTAAATCATTTTTGACGAAATTCCCTCTTAATTGTATATATAGATATTACAAAGTGACAAACTTATAAATATGAAGAAACAAAGTGTTAGTTTTACAATGATTTTTCTCAGTAATTACAAATTTTTTTTTGGAACGAGGGTATGACTAAGTCCCTTAGGTTAGGCCGTGCAAATCCCCCCTCCCCTCGTATTAAATCATAGAGGGTGGTCAACAAGAGGAAGGGACTCGAACTCAAGACCACCTCCGCTTCCTAAGGCATGGTCTTGGCCAGTAGCCCAACCTTGTTATGTCTTTCCACCTGAATACTGGATCAAATTTGGGCTTGGATTTTTGTAATTTTTGAATGAGCCCATCCCATTACAAGAGGGTTTTGAGACCCAAATTTAGCCCGTTGACACCCACATATAACTTAAAAGAGTTGCTTGATATTTGAAAACACACCTATTCCGCTCCTCGCTTGGAGTGTGCATCATCTCAGCTCCCCTCTAACCCAACATATGTCCCTTTTAACTCTCTTTAACCATGGTTAACTCTTTTTTTTTCAATGAAAAATCACCCATGTAAAGAGTGCATACACATGTCAGAGGGCGGAAGAATGTGTCAGAGGCTATTACTGCTGGCACTCCCCTCTACAACACTGTTTACCACCAAATGATCTAACCAATAATATAAGGAAAATAGGAGCAGCTACATGACAGAGTGGGAGGTGGCAATATTTGAAATGGGGTAAGTAATCAAGAATCAACTTGACTCGTAACCAAAAGTCATCCAAAGTTGTTCTCAAAACTAATTCTAACTCAAACCCAGACCTGCAGATCTTAATGGGTCAATCTAAACCCAGCCTGGAGATCGTAAAATCCAAACTTTATGACGATAAAATCCAATCCAACTGTCATAAGGTTCAATCCTAGCCATTGTCCTTACTTTATGGTGCTAACAAATGCAACTTGAGTCTAACAACCTGATCCCAACATGAATCCACTGCAGCTGGTCATATCCAGAGTATCCAACGTTGTTTGGTCATATCAAGTCCAATGCTCGTAAAATTGACCCAATCCATCCTCTCATGAACTGCACAAGATGTCAAAAAAAAAAAATGTCAGGACCCCTCCTCCAATGCGTTCTTCATTAGACCTTTGCAGAAAAGTCGAAAGTTTTCTTCATCAAGAATGTGATGGTGGATCAGTCATCAGATGGTAAAATCTAAATATCATTCTACCAGGTTCAATACTATTGCATATAATTTCCAAAACATACATGGTAACACCATTTATTCTTTTATGATGTTACATCAGAAACATCATTAAGACAAAAAAGAAAATACCTCAGTTTTGATTCCTTGGATAATCAGAGCATGAAAGTGCTGAATTTCTGGGTTGTTCAGCCAGAATCTACGGTAATGGAATACAACTATCATGAGCAGAAACTAGGTGACGAATTTCTGAGTTACTCGGTCAGCATCTCTGGTAGCACAATACCTCTGTTATGAGGAGAGACTAGCGAAATGGAAGAAAACTGCAACTCCAGTAGTTCCGTTCTGCTATATTTCAGCCTTTCATCTATTTCAAAACAATGAAAGAGTACGTTTAAAAAAATAGGGCAAGGGAAGCTGCTTCTTCAAGGAAATAATAGTGGGAGATTTTCTACCTACAAAACTCTCCTTGCGAAATATACCCTGGGCCAGAGAGATTTTGCCCCGCTTCGGTTTCAATTGCGAAGTACTGGCAGTTCCATGTGATGGAGATGACCGGTGGCAGACATTTTGGTCTGCTGCACAAACAAGTTCATGTCTTACTTCAATTTTAGGGTGATTTTCACAAAATGATGAGATAGCGTCCTCAGTTAAGAGCCAACAACCCCTCAGATCCAGAACTTCCAGAATTGCAGGCGGGTTGAACAAATGCAGCCCAGCATTGGTCAACACAGCACCACAAATCCCGAGATACTTTAGCTTCGAGAGAAATGACAAGTGATACAAAGAGATGTCCGATAGGAAATCACTTCTGAGAGATAAATGGTTCAACTCTTGCAAACAAGACAAAGGATAGAGAGCTACATCCCTGACTTGGGTATCTTCCAAATTCAACCTTCCTAAATGACTGAGATTTTGCAGAGCCGCCAGTGAGAGAGCCTGATCTGGCTCGTTTCCTAGCAAGTTAGTGACACCTGGCAAATAAAGACCATAAAACCATAACACGAAAAAACATTTCACTGGTGTTAGCTAGAAATGGAATCATGGGATACTAATGAATATTATTCTATACAGTAATTACAATATGCAAGATGCACACATTCACTTATCCTGACAGTCCATTTGATGGACCCAGTCCAGGAGATCTCCGGTCAAGACATCCGCCTTTCTTCTCAATGATGAAAAGAAATGAGAAATAATTAGGGTTCTCAGCAGGTAGATAACTAGGATGGTGTACCAGAAGAGTGGTGGTATGTGTCTGTCTGTTTAATTTCTGTAGTGTGGAGGAGAAAGCATGTGTAATGGCCTAAAGGAGTAAAAATGTTTCATTTCCACTAAAGCAATAAAAAACTTTCAGAAAAAATGAAACCGGGAAAAACCATTCCCTATATACTAGGAGTTTCCACATCACCATGTCCAGCCAAGAATCAGCTTGATCATTGGCGCATGAAGATAATGATTGGATAAAGTATTGAAATTCGAAGCCTACCATCAAGGTAAAGCTTCATGTTAAATGGTCTTCTGAGCCAAGACTCAAGCCCATGGGATGATCCATTCTCTAATATACCCTTGTCTGTACTTATTCAGAACCTCCCAAATAAAAGACTGCAACAAGACAGATGGTTATGAACATCCAATCAGGTTAATTTTTGGTGGAGATCTTCTAGGTTGATCAATAGAATGGTCACTCCCACTACCTCCTTGCACATGTACCATGTATACCAGTATGACAGTTGCAATCTATCCTCACGGTCTACACTTTAAGCACCTTAAATTTCCTAAAAAAAAGAAACTGAGGCTATGGAATGAAAAGTCAATGCATCCAATGGCTACAATCACCCCACTGATAAACTCTGACACAAAAGAGAGAAAGACAGCCCATCAAGTGGCTGACACACTCCCCCCAGCACGTCTTGTAGATGAGTAGCAGAAAACCAGAAACCCTGTAACAGGTATAGTAATCATTTCAGTGGAGAAGCTGTACCTTTAATGTTTGTATTGCTCAAGTCGATAACCCTTAAAGAAGGCATCATGCCGATATATGAGAGGGCAACATCATCGATGGCTGTGTGTGATAATGATATTGTTGCAAGGTTTGGAACATTTCCAGCTAAGATCCCTACCCCAGCAGAGCTGATACTTGTGTTGCTGAGATTTAGATTTCTCAGATTTTCTCCAACACGTTCGATCAATTCAACTGAATCATCTCCCATTCTGCTAGAGCTGAGATCCAAATGCTCTAGTGCTTCCATGTTGGCCAGAAAATGGAAATTATGAAGGGAAGAGCTGGATACATCAAAGAAGGACAGGTAACTTGCTTCAATGTGAAAGAAGGCTTCATTCATATCTATGAAGGTAGCTCCATGGAGAAGAAGCTTTGCTAGAGGAGGAGCTTTAAATCCACTACCACCTTCAAATATAGAATCGATCGTGCAATTACTCATATTCAAGCATGCAACAGACGGAAGATCCGGCAACTTAGTAACACTGGTCCAAGCTAGGTTCAGGAAATTCAACTTGGGAAACATTTTAAGAACAGCAGCTCCTTTGTTAGATATTTTACTTCCCCACAAGTCCAGGTATTGCAGTTTTGTTAGTACCTGACAACAAAAACATGATAACTAGCTAAGAAACTCAATGCGTCAACAAAAAAATTTTGATTTTGGATCCTTAGAAAAGGGGAAAAGAATCATCTCCAAGGCAATAATAGTGAACAATCAATCAAGATTATCATTCACTCTCAATAATATCTCGATGATAAATCTATAGACTGAATACTGTTACCATAGATACACAGTATAATGACATACATTGCACATGTGGGTTCAGGAGAACCATGGTCAGAATTCAACAGCGCCATCTAGGCAATTTCCTAGTTCAAGTATCAAGCCCAATCACATGTCATCCTATCCGTCCTGTTCTGTTGGACAATCAAAAAGAATTGGTGAATGGTCTACCAAAAAACAGAAATCTACTGATTAGATGGTTAACCAAGAAGATCTAGTAGGTGGGGCCGTGGGACACATTGAACTGTGGATCCAAACACATGTTCTGATGGTTCATTTACACAATTACACATGGTAATTGTTATCTATAGTATAGGTTTACACTGTTCACAATTAGCATAAAAGTACTGCCTGCCTTGCATATTATCAGCAAGAACAAAAATTTAACATCCAGCATCCTTGAAGCAAACATTGTTAACCAAGAGGAAGAAATGAGAATATTCAAATCGAGCAATCTATGAAGAACTCAGGGAATAAAAGTGAACCAAGAGATGCAATATATCAACCTGGAGTGAGCAAAGTGCCAGATCAGTTACAGGTAGACCTCCCAAGTCTAATACAGACAGTTTTCTAAGTGAAGCGAGCAGTGCAACCCCATCTGCAGTCAGCCTCGTCTCTGAAATACATAATTTCTCCAAGTTTGGAATCGAGAGAAGATGCATAATGCCAGCATCAGTAATCTTTAAGCATCTAGAAAGATCCACCTCCTTTAAACTAGCCATCCCTAAAACCAGGAAAAAGAAAAATTATAATAAGCAAGTCTTCAAAACACCAACCATCTATTTCAAATCTCGACACTCCACAGCGCTTGTGACTGCACCCGTAAAAATGATGCTCTCTAAGAGAATTGAAGACAAGGCGATGCCCCATACACCCTGCTCCCCATGGCTCATAAATCTGCACCTTTCATCAAGTTGGCCATCTTCCTGGTAGAGCATTGCAAAAGAACCAGACCAAGCAGATACATACACAACTGATCAATCAAACTTATTCCTCGCAATTGACCTTATTTATCTTTAGCCTTTAGAGATTGAGAACTAGTTAAAATGGTTAAGATCCTCAGGTCAGTATTTCGTTAGTGTGGGGTTCAGGTTATGCCCCATCAAACAGGTTGCTCACTGATTAAATGATCAAGACCAATAAGTTGGTGGGCCCTCGTTTGGGATGCAGGAAGCATCAACCTCAATGCTCCTACAGAGCGTCATCTATTGTTCCTCTGTTTGTTCTTCAGGAACTGAAATTAATAAAGAAGCAATGGGCATATATAATCTGAATGTTTTCGAGAAATGCAAGTCTATTTAAGAATGTGACCAAGAAATAGATATTTTTCATCACATCAGAAACTGCTCCAAACTGAAGATTAGATTGATAAAAACACATTTTATTTGGATCATGCAATCTAATTCAAGTAACAACAATCTATATAAAGAATCTTAAGGAGGACCATTCCAACCCACTAAAACTTCTTTCTTTTGATAAGTGACAAGTTTATTGAAGAATCTTTAAAAAACCAATAAGATCCTAGTGAAGTGAATTTCTTATCCAAACCTTTTAAAGAATATTCCAGGAATAACGTAAAAGTGCATACCAGTAATAGCCCACAGGGCAGAATTATTGATACCCCGACAATCAGCAATATTTAACGAGCGCAAATAACGAAATGCACCAACATATGCCATCCATTCCGCATCCACAGAGCTCTCACCCCTTAAATCAATCTCCTCTATGCAATGTTGGAAAACTCTACAATGGAAAATTCAGGTAATTGGAGACCAAGATCATAAATTTAGAAGGAAAAAAACAGACATATCGAAGCACACCAGAGCCAAGTGCAACCCACTTCAGGAAAAGAATACCAAAATCTTGAAGGTTAGCAGAAAATCTGAACTTTTACTAGACAATGATACTAAAGAGCACAAATGAATTCTATTGTAAACAATTGCTTGGATTGCTCACTTATGGGTTAAAGGACCCAATATCACCGAGAAAGTCATTTCAAGTATGTAATCAAATTTCAGGTCATTTAAATGATCAGATGGAGAAAACAACACCTCCCCCCCCATATTAACTAGGAACTCATTTAGATAGAAACTATGTCATTGTAAGGGATGAACTGAGGCAAGAACACATTTTGGTCACCTAGGCACGTATGAGAACATCCAAGAAAATGCTAAAAATATCACATGGGAACTCATTTAAGATACTATGTTATAAAAACAATTGCTAGGATCACCTACTTGACAGCCAGTGCAAGAGGTATCTAGTGCCAGTGTATTAAATTTCAATGAAATTTTAGTAATTTTGGGAAGTTGTTTTGATTTCGTGCAATTTTAAAATCTGACATTTTACCAAATTTGGCCGTCCTGTTAAAGATCACAGTGTTTCCACTAACTTATGTAGAAATGTAAAACTTTCAGGACTTCGTTCAATCTCGGCCAGAACCAAAACCAAAGGAAAAATCGAGATTTAAAAGTTGTCCCATGGTCATCTAAAGGGGCACACAAGCAGATACGCAATGGTTCAACCAAAACCCGTTTATCATTCAAGTTGTAATTAAGATGAGTGATTGCAAGTATCGCTTCCAAGATCATTTGAGACAGCATGACTTAATATTACCTAGGTTGCTTATTTAAATGGGTGTGCCAAAATTCTTAAATTAGTGTGCACAAAATATTGAAACCAATACTCAAATCTAAACATTAGTCAAACCACAAAGAATCTTTTAATCTCACCAAAGCCCAAGCGATAGCACAATAGAAAACAGCTTAAATATCCAATATATGCCAATGGATGAATGCCATCTCTATCAAGGTCATCAAATAGCTGAAACAAGGGTCTCCCTGCATATTTTCTACCAATTAACTCCAAATGAGGTGCTGCAGTACTACACAGCACAGTGGCAAATGGCATTTACAGAAAGATATAGAAGGTGCTCATTTATAAGGAAACTATATTTACATCTCAAAAGCGGCTTCCACGCTAAGATCTAAAGATCATGCATCACAATTTTAATCCTCAATTAGGAGGAAATTATTACTCTGATGCTTAATTTCATATTTAATGACCATCCCCGTTGATGGAAAACCCTAATTCCTAGCCAACTACATTGCAACTTCAAACTTCCACGAACAAAAAGATGGTAAAAATTGCAATAGAAGATCTAAGGTTTCAGATGATTTACTGCACAGGCATCCAATTTCAGTTGGAATGTAGTGACTAATCGAAGTCCTAATGATCAAATGAAAAGGGAACAAAACATTTCAAGAAAATCAAAACCTACTCGAGCAACGAAGGAGAGACGAGACGACGACGAAGTAGACGACGTAGAAGAGCTTCACCAAGCTGTGAAGGCATCCGTTCGAGAGTCCTTCGTTGCCTCCGCCATATCTCCACGCTCTCTCTACTTTGGCTCGCAGCTTCGATGCAGAGACGAACCAGATCACTCTCAATCCCAATTCCTTCGCTCGCCATTTCCTTCTTGTCCGTTTCTAGGGTTTCTTTTCTTTTTTCTTTTTTCTTTTTTCTCTGCAGAGAGGAGAAGTAACAGAGCTTCTCTGATTTGCAATTACTTGAAGAAGAAGGCATGGGCAGGAGAGAAGACCGCAAATTTTAAGGTGGTGCTGTGACTGCTGTCAAGGGGTCGGATTCGGACCGGGTGTGCCTAGATCCGAATCCGATCCGAGATCAGTCGGATCATGAATTAATCTATCCCAATACGATTATATTTGTAAGATCCGATCCGATCCGATTAAGGTTAATTAAAAAAAAATCTAATAATACCTTAAGTAACTCTAATTAATGTTAATTTGTTTAAAATTAATACTTTTTGCAAAGAAAATCTATTTAATACATTTTAAATCATTAAAAAAAAGTTATTATAATCTAATCGAATTTTAAACGGATCAGATCACCCTATTTCCAAATCCGATCCGATCCGATCCGATTATTATCGGATTCCACCGATCCGATCTGACGGATCACATATAGGGTCCAAAGTCCAGCTAATCGGATCAGATCCAAATCCGATCCATTGACAGCCCTACTTCAGCCCACCAATATTTGCTAACTACATGCTGCACTTAAGCCCCGTTTGGTTGCATTTCTGTTTTTTGTTTTTTTCAAAGCAAAAATCTAGAATTTTTTTACATGAAGTTTTTATTTTTATTTTTTTCATGTTTCTGCCTTTTGTTTTAATAAAGGCACGCATTAGACTATGTAGTCAGATGCCTTGGCCACTTGCCCCTTTTAGCACTCTTTTAACTATAATTAAACTTAAGAAAATTAATATTTTTGTTATTTTCATTTTAAAAATCAAGGTTAAATTGTTTATCCTTAAGATTGAGTGAATCTTAACTATAATTGATGTGTGGTAAAAAAAAAGAGCATGGACCAATGAAGACTGCACATTAGACTACATAGTATTATCACCCACTACCACCACCACTCACCATTAGTCTACCACCCCCACACCACCATTGACTAACCCCACCCACCTCCACCACCGCCACCACCACCTACCACCCATCATCACCACACCGCCAATACCCACCACCACCAACCATGGATTAGAATGATTTTCTCAAATTATTATATATATCATATTTATCAAAAGTGTTTTTCTATTTTTCATTTTTTTAAATAATTAGTAATGTCAAATGTGTTTAAAAATTTGAAAATAGAAAATTGTTTCCAACTTTTAAATACATAAAATAAAAATAGAAAAATGACAGCCCCTTAAAAGCCCACTGCAACCAAAACCACTGATTCCCCAAAACCATCAGTAGAGCTCAACCAGTACCCAAGCATGTCCACCCCCACAGACCCATAACGGCTTATGAGCTCTCTCTCACTCAAACCAATTCCCAAGAGTCCAAATGCTTGCGAATCCATTTGATTTTTTTAGGAATGCTAAGAGAGTAAGAGTACATCAATATTTATTAACTAGACATCAAATATATTACTAATTAACCATAAACCATTAAAATATAACTAATTCTACGAGCAAACCAAAAGGTAAAACAATTCCTATAAAATTTTTAATTATACATCATTTTAAACTTAAAGCTATAAAACATTATAATTCATTACCCTTTCGTGGATCTAAACCCAACTGAAAGTCTAATAAATTGGAATCAAAGGAATCAGACTCAATTCCTTATCTATTGCATTGTTATTAGTGTGGGTTAAAGATATGTACCAAAAGATCATAGGAAACTAAACATTGAAAATAGTGTTGAGAAAAAGTAATTTATGTAATTGACCTAAAAAATCATATAGATCATACATATATAAATATTATACAAATCATGGAAGACAAACTTGTTAAGAGTCATCACCAAACTCTAACTTATCTACAAGATAAGTAGAGTCTAGTTGGATAGGGTTAAAATAGTTTATCTTGATAAGAGTCTTTTGTAGTTATCTTTTAGGAGTCTTTATCTTTACTTTATCTTTATCTTTATTTTGTCCTTATCTTATCTAAAGTAAGAGTTTTGCCCTATATATATAGTGAGAGAGGTGAAAACGTGAATAATAGTGTGGCTGTTTTTTTTTATTCCTTTTATTAATAAAGCTTTACTTCTTCTCTCTTCTCTATAGTGAAACCTTGTTGCCTGATATGTATGCTTTGTGCTTTGGTAATTGAAGTGCTTAGAGTTTTGGTTGTTACATATTCTACAAGTGGTATCAGAGCCAAGTTCAGGGAACGGGCGTGAAGATCTCAAAACGGTGAGTCTGAAGATCTCATCAAATACCTTGTATTCCTCAACTCAGATCAATGGAGCATGCAAATTCTGTAAGCGGTATAGAGAAGTTGAACAATACTAACTATGAGTATTAGAGATCCTGTTTGGAATCGTATTTACAGGGCTAAGATCTTTGGGAGGTGATGAATGGCGAAGATATCATCGCACCACCCAAAACTGAAGAGAATGCTGAGAAATTAAGGAAGTGGAAGATAAGGGCAGGCAAAGCTTTGTTCGTGTTGAAAGCTACAATTCAGAAAGAATTACTCGAACATATTCGAGAGGCCAAGTCTCCGAATGAAGCATGGGATGCGATATCCACACTTTTCACCAGATCTAATGATGCAAGATTGCAATTGCTGGAGAACGAGATCAGTTCGATATCTCAAGGAAGCATGTCGATTTCTCAATACTTTATGAAAGTAAAAGGAATCTATCTTGAGATATCGCAACTTGATGATGAGTCGAAAATTACATATGCTCGTATGAGAAGAATTATCATTCGAGGTCTAAAGCCTGAGTACCATGGGTTCATGACAGCAATTCATGGATGGCCGACTCAACCAACACTCTTGGAGCTTGAAAGCCTTCTAGCAAACCAGGAGAGTCTAGCAAAGCAAATGGCTAGTCTTTCTACGAATGAGAAAGAAGAAGCCTTGTACACTGGTAAAAGTAAAAGGTCTTTTAATGACAGGAGAAAACAAAAGAATTCGAAGTATCAATCGAACTCGAATTCAAGGAAGAGCGAGGATAGTTTCAAGGAACGTGATTCTTAGGATCTTAGAACCAGAACGTGCTATAATTGCGGCAAGCCAGGTCACTTTGCCAGAAATTGTCGAGCACCCAAGAAGAAGAAAGATGAAGGTAATGCAGCAACTTCAGAAGACCTACTACAGAAAATTGATGGTGAGGAAGAGGAGTGGAGTGCTTATTTGTCAATCACTGAAGAACAATCTGATGCACTCGGATTGACTACTACAATTACCATCCCTACGAGCAATAATAATCGAATAGACTATTCTACTGATTGGATAGTTGATTCAGGTTGCTCAAATCACATGACTGGAGATGATCAAAAGTTTCTTTCAAAGAAACAATATAATGGCCAACGAGTAGTAGTGACAGCAAATAATGCGAGGCTGTCAATCACTCATGTAGGCAGTGCTGTATGTATACCAAAAGGAAGTGAGGATTCAACAATGCTTCAAGGCGTATTCCATGTCCCAATGATGATGAAGAACCTGGTATCTGTCTCTCAATTGGCGACATCTGGAAACACCGTAGTGTTCGGACCCGATGATGTGAAGATCTACAAAGAGATGCAGATCAAAGGTACTCCCATCATGCAAGGCAAAAGAATTGAATCCGTCTATGTTATGTCAGCTGAGGCTGTTTATGTAGACAAGACTCGAAAGAGTGAAACAGCTGATTTGTGGCATGCTCGACTTGCTCATGTTGGATTTGTCAAGTTAAAGGCTATGATAAAGAAGAACATGTTGAAAAGGCTTCCTGATCTGGAGATCCGAGATGATTCAGTATGTGCAGGATGTCAGTATGGCAAGGCACATCAGCTTCCCTATACTGAGTCGAAGTTTCAAGCCAAGAAACCTCTTGAATTGATCCATTCAGATGTGTTCGGTCCAGTGAAAGATGTTTCACTTGGAGGTATGAAATACATGCTCACATTCATTGACGATTACTCACGATACACTTGGATTTACTTCCTAAAGGAGAAAAGGGAAGTACTCAACAAATTCAAGGATCTTAAGAGTAAGGTGGAAAATGAGCTTGGACATAAGATAACATGTCTAAGATCGGATAACGGGGGAGAGTATACTTCAGAAGAGTTCAACAAGTATCTACAAGAGCATGGTATCCGAAGACAACTGACTTGTCCCTATACGCCACAATAGAATGGGGTCTCGGAGAGGAAGAACAGGCATCTAACCGAGACATGCAGGAGCCTGTTACATTCGAAAAATGTGCCAGCTCGTTTTTGGGCTGAATGCATGATGACTGCAAATTATGTTATTAATCGCCTCTCACAACCAAAGCTCGAGTACCTTTCACCATTCCAGAAGCTGTACGAGATGAAGGCTACAGTAAGTCATTTTCGAGTATTTGGTTGTGTATGTTATGTATTTGTGCCTAACCATCTTCGTAGCAAGTTTGATAAGAAGGCGATCTGATGTATCTTTGTGGGATACGATTCGGAAAGGAAAGGCTGGAGGTGTATTGATCCAACTTCAGATCGAGTACATGTGTCGAGAAACGTTTTGTTCGATGAGTTATCATCATGGTGGTAGGTCGATCATGTCGATCTTCCAATTGATCAAAAGTTTGAAGAGGAATTAGAAGAGGAGACTTCCAATCAGAAGACACTTGAACCAATTATACAGGTTGATGAGGATGTGTCACAGATGACATCTAGTGCAAGCCCTTGGAAAACTGGAACTTATCAACAGACTCTTATAGAATAAAATCGGTCTTCACAACTTGAAGAGTTTGAACAAGAAGATGAGCATGTCTTAAGGAGGTCACAACGAGTACCAAAGCCAAATCCAAAGTATGCAACTGAAAAGGCGAAACTGAAGAATGTGAATGCAGATCTAGCGCAAGTAATGATTAGCAAAGATTTGATGATTGAAGAACCAAAGTCATTTGAAGAAGCTCGAGGGGTTCCTGAATGGGAGGAAGCTATGGCAGATGAGATTCAAGCCTTAAAGCAGAATGAGACTTGGAATCTAATGCCAAAACCAGATGATGTAAAACCTATTTCTTGCAAATGGGTATATAAGATCAAGACCCGAGCAGATGGTTCAGTGGAGCGATTTAAGGCTCGATTAGTTGCCCGAGGTTTTTCACAACAGTATAGAATAGACTATGATGAGACTTTCAGTCCTGTGGCTAAGATAACAACAGTACGGGTTCTGATTATTATCGCTGCTAGTAAAGATTGAAGGTTGTGGCAAATGGATGTGAAGAATGCATTTCTTCATGGTGAAATAGATCGGGAAATCTATATGGAGCAACCCAAGGGATTTGAAAATCCTCATTATCATCAATATGTTTACAAATTGAGAAAGACTCTATATGGGTTGAAGCAGGCTCCGAGAGCATGGTATGGAAAGATTGCTGAGTTTCTCATAATCAGTGGTTATATTCTAGCCTCAACTGATTCAAGTTTGTTTGTAAAATTTGTAACAGACAAAGTTGCAGTTGTGCTAGTCTATGTTGATGATTTGATTATTACTGGAGATGATCTAGAAGAAATTAAAAGAATTCGCATGAATCTTGGAATTCGATTTCAAATGAAGGAACTTGGAGAGTTGAAGCACTTTCTCGGACTTGAGATAGATCGAAATAAATATGGAATATTTTTATGTTAACAAAAATATTCCAGTGACCTGTTGAAACGGTTTGGAATGTTTGATTGCAAACCGATGGCTACGCTGATGGATGTCAACACTAAAGTTCGTATAGATGAAGTTGAAGAACTTGAAGATTCTTGCATGTACAGACAGTTAGTGGGAAGTTTGATCTACTTAACTCTAACTCGTCCTGATATCTCTCAAGCAGTAGGGTCGTGAGCAGATTTATGCATAGTCCAAGAAAGCCACATCTTGAGATTGTTCGAAGAGTTATAAGATATATAAAAGGAACAATGGATCATGGTGTTTGGTATGGAAGAGTTGTCGAATGCAAAATTGTAGGATATTGTGATGCAGACTACGCAGGTGATCTCTCGACTCGAAGATCAACTACAGGCTATATGTTTAGTCTTGGTTCGGGTGTTATTTCTTGGTGCAGCAAAAGACAACCAACTGTGTCTTTGTCAACAACGGAAGCAGAATATCGGGCTGCAGCTATGGCAGCGCAAGAAAGTGCGTGGTTAATGCGGTTAATGTTTGATTTGCATCAAACCACAAATTATGAGATCAAACTATATTGCGACAATGAAAGCGCAATTCGACTGGCAGAAAATCCAGTATTTCACGCTAGAACGAAGCATGTTGAAGTTCATCATCATTTTATTCGAGAAAAAGTGCTTCGAGGAGAAATTGATCTTATGCCAGTTAATACAAATGAGCAGTTGGCGGACATATTCATGAAAAAGCTTTGTTCGTCAAAATTCACAAAGTTCAGAGATGCACTTGGCATCATTAGTAGAGATTTGGCGTTGAGGGGGAGTGTTAAGAGTTATCACCAAACTTTAACTTATCCACAAGATAAATAGAGTCTAGTTGGATAGGGTTAAAATAGTTTATCTTGATAAGAGTCTTTTGTAGTTATCTTTTAGGAGTCTTTATCTTTACTTTATCTTTATCTTTACTTTGTCCTTATCTTATCTAAAGTAAGAGTTTTGCCCTATATATATAGTGAGAGAGGTGAAAACGTGAATAATAGTGTGGCTGTTTTTTTTTATTCCTTTTATTAATAAAGCTTTACTTCTTCTCTCTTCTCTATAGTGAAACCTTGTTACTTGATATGTATGCTTTGTGCTTTGGTAATTGAAGTGCTTAGAGTTTTGGTTGTTACATATTCTACAAAACTCACATTTAACAAAAAGATAATATAGTAAAGAGAGAGAGAGAGAGAGAGAGATATAGAGAGATATGGAGATCGAAGAATGATGAATAGCTTCAAATTTAAGGTTATTAAGATGAAGAAAAACTTATAATAGATTGTATTTCTACAACTCGTCTACTCTCTCTTCAGCTAATGTAAGAAAAACTTTGTGATTCGATCTTTGAAGGAGAATAAGTTTTTAAAATAAGATCTAGGGATACGAGTGCTCATAGACAAGACATTCTTTAAAAAAAAGAATTCTTTTTTTTAATGATGTCCAGTTAGTAAATATTGGCGTGCTCGTTGCAACATCCTAAAACAATTGACTGTATAAGCCTACGTATGAAACCCCACACAAAGTCATCTGTTTCATGAGAAAAGCCGCGCTAGCTCTACCTTTAGGCATTTGTTACTCTGCCAAAAACTAACCCCAGTCCTGACTTTAACTTGTGATAGTTTTTGCCTGAGAATAAAAAAATCATAAGAATAGGGCTAGCAAACCTCTCGTAAGAAATGTTAGTCTCAATCGCAAACATCCGCTATTAAACTATTGAAGAGGTAGTAACACCAAGTGTTTGGTAGCTTAGTTGGTTTGGGTCCTAGGAGAGATTCCCAATGTTTCGAGTTCAACTTATCCTGGACTTATTTGCTACACGTAGTTTACATGCTTCTGAAGGACTAATCCTTCTCTGTTAGGGTTGGGACTCTCTAAACCTAAAAAAAATTGCACCTACACCGAGAGCTTGAAAAAATTTTAAATTCTACATCTCCTCTTATTTATTATTTAAAATAGGTAAGAGATTGCCTAATATTTTTCTTTTTTCTTTTTGAGGAACGACTCGTCATACTCTCATTAATAAATTAACATGTGTTGTAGTTGAGATTGTAGGGCATGTGTGTGTGTGGATAGATAAATTATCAAAAAAGAACAAAAACAGTGTGGTGTGTGTTTACTCTCATATGAACTCTCTGTCATTAATCCCACCTTGGTTACCGACAGTAGGGACCTTCTCTTTTAAGTACTCCCACCTTACCCCTCTGTTTTTGAGGGTATGTGTGGTTATAGGCTTGAAGTTGAGATTGTAGGGCGTGTGTGTGCGCTGTGTGTGTGGTTAGTTAAAATTATCAAAAAAAGAAAAAAAAGAAATAGTAATAAAAAAGAAAAGATTGTTACTTTAACGGTTGTCAAAGTAAATAGTTAAAAATAATATGTCACTTTATCAATGAGTATGTTTTTTTTTTTTTGAATTAAGGTTTCTAATGTCGGAAATTTTGCCTCCTTTTAGACTTTGGACCCCAATTGGCATGGAGATTTTCAGAATAGTGGAGACATTTTTTTTTGAATAATTTATTCAACTTAAATATTCTAAAATTTACGAAATTTCGACACTAATTTTTTTTTCTGATTGAAATAAACTAATTTTTTCCTTAAAAAGTTCTTAGTATATTCACGTAAAGTTAATAGGTACAAATTACTTGTCTAATTATTAAAATAATAAAGCTGAAAATAATATTTATTACTAAAATAACACAATTTATTAGCTCTAAACTTAATATTTTTTATTAAAAAATTGAACTTATTTTTATAAAAATTAAATAATCATAATCATCAAGTGTCCTAATATTTAAGTTTTGTAGTTTAAATAGGCTTATTGAAGTGTGGAAGGTTCTTAGTATCCTAACTTATCATGTATTCTATTATAGTTATGAATGAATATTTAATTAAAATTTTAATCAAATAAAAACATTATTTTATTTATTTTTAAATAATACCATAAATTTTTGGAAATTTTCATCAAATCTGTATTAAATTTTCTATAAATTTTGATAAAGAGCCATAGTTTTTTTAATTAAAAATTACTGACTAAATATTTATAAAAAGAAGAAACCAAGACTTTTAACCAAAACTTTGAAATTTTGAAATTCCAAGTTTTGGTACAACCCAAAATAGTAGGGACATCACTTTTTAAGGGACAGCAACCAAAAATACAAACCATGGTTAGTAATTAGGTTAATAAAGTGGTGAGCATATTAATTGCCTCATCCCAAAGGAACTCAAAATCGATGTGGATCAAGATACGCAAGGAATATCAATCTTGGTACTCCTTGGAACACCATAATTAGGGCTGGTAACGAGCTGTCCGAGCTCGAGCTTGAGCTCGGGGTTGTCAAACAAAGCTTGAAAACAAATTGGAGGTAGGGGGGTTGTTGAGCCGAGCCGTAGTGGGATGTTTAAGCTTGTTTATAAAGTAAACGAGCTCGAAAATCAACTTGTTTATTAAGTAAACGAGTTCGAACTTTAACACATGAGCTCGAGCTGAGCAATTAATGAATAGCTTGATTCATTAGATATACTTATTTATTAGGTTAAATTTTATTTTATTATCCTAGTATAAGTAAAAAAAAGTTACAGTCTTACCTAAAATTTTAAGAAAAGTTCATAATTGTATAAATGATATTCTTATTATTGAAAATACATTATATATTATTAATCTTTGCTGTTATATAATAAATATACTTAATTTTAGAATTTAAATGAAGTAAGTATATTTAAATATTTTAGTAGGTTAATTATATATATAATATTGAGCCGAACTTTTAATGAGCCGATTAGGGATGTATTCAAGCTTGGCTTGTTAACTAAACGAGCTTGAAAATCAAGCTTGAGCTTGACTTGTTTACTAAATAAACGGACGTGCTCGAGCTTTTAATGAGCCGAACCGAGCCCAACTCAATCTGTTCGTGAGCAGCTTTGTTTGATAATCGCCCCTAATTGTTGACTTATTTAATAAACGAGCCGAGCTCGAACACCTTCCTACTCGGTCATTATTTAATTCAGGCTCACTGACTTTTTCTTATTTTCTTATTTTTGGATCTGATCGTAACAAAGGAGAAGTAGGCAAACTTTGGCCATTCATAATGGGGGTATCTAGAATATCTCTGTCCGAGGATAATCAACTGAAACCACCCCATCTGCTACAATGATAAGAGTGGCAGCAATATAAGCTGGAAGCGGCTAGATCTCTTGATGAGAACGGTGAGCATTGACCCTGTGAATTTCGTCGAATGGTGCCTCGGGGACGTCCTTGGGCTGTTGTTGCCAGCTGCTTTGGAAGTACTGTAATGGACCATAAGCCCGTCTCAATTTGATGTTGTTTGTTAAAACAACAAACCTGTTTCTTCATGAACAGAAGCTATGGAGGGATCGATGTTTAGTCCCACATTGATAGATGAGTGACAATATATGTCCTTTTAAATTCCACGTATTGACTGTTATGTCGACGAGCTAGCTTGTGTGAGCTTGTAACCCAAGCGGGGGCATAAAAGTGGTTGAACCCTAGCTCGACTCTGACTAGTAGGGTCTGTTCGGAGTGGTATATTGACTTGTGCTGCCCATTCCAAGTTGTGAGTTGAATTATGTGGCTCTACCGAAGGCTTGAACCACATGGTTCCTAGAGGGGAGGCATTGCGCTAGGCTGTTTTCACAGAGCAGCGACTACCTCCCGCTCTCAACTGTGGAAGGATAACAAGTCGGTGCACCTCAGACCCCCAAAAATAACTGCCTGAAGAGCTGAACCCAGTTGAAAAACCACCTTTTTGTTTTTTGTTTTTCTCCAAAGATAGTTCCAATTGAATTGTCGCGATTGATTCATAGATGGATCTTGGTACGTTTACACTCAGTAGAGGGTAATGACTTATCTAGTAGGTATAGATTAGATTCGGTTACCAAGTAGAGCGAACCCGAACTAGTTCGTAGTTCGGATTGGTTCGTGACATTAAGCGAACCAAACGGCATAGTTGTTTTCAAAAAATCTTGGCTTGTCAAATTTTTTATTCAAATTCACTTATATTTTTCTTTAGATTCAGAAAATTTATATTTTGAGTTCACAAATTGTTATATATCATTTATATGTTTAAGAGATATATATTTTTTATAATATAATATAAAATATATATTTGTTCTACATGCTTAAGTAGCGAACCAAACTAAAGAACTTGAGCAAATCGAAAAATAAATTATCTCATCCTACCCCTAGTGAACCGTGTTCACTCTTGAGTGGAGAACTGAAACTGTAAACCTGAATTCGAACCGAGCGAACCAGGTAACATTGAATTAGACATTGTTGAATTAGACATTGTTCCACGTGTATTTTTATAATGGTTTCAAAAAGCACATTTATATATATAATATTATTATTTTTAATAATATATGTGTATATAGATTTAAAAACAAAAAAAGTAATAATATACACAAATATAAAATCTAAATATTTTAATTAAAGGGTTATTTTTAAAATTAATCATATATTATTAGCTTTTAAAATTAGTCATTTAATTAAGCTCGAGCTCGGTTTCCTGATTTGTAAAAGAGCCGACCTTGAACAACTCCAAATAAAACCCTTTGCTCGATAAAAGCTCGGCTCAACTTGGCTCGAGTATCACCCCTCTGGTCCATAATGCCCTATATAAGGGGCAGCTACTGTGGGCATCCTCACATTTCAAACGAATAGCATCAATTAAGCATTTCCAGGCTAAACATTTAAACTCTTGCAGCACCCTTAAAGTTCCACACCAGTTTAAAACCATTGACAATGAGCTTGGTTGACCCCATTTTTATGCATGCAAGCTAGGATTGGCAATGGGTTTTGCCTAGCAAGAATAACCACAAACTGGACTAGGCCCCATAATTATTAGGTCGAAAAGGTAAACCCAAACCCAAACCCAAACCCAAACCCAACCCAATAAGAGACCTCTCAACCTGTACTCGCTCAATCTAACATGGCTAATTGGAGCACTAAATTGGAATTGCATAATATTACAAATTAGCCCATCAGACATGATTTAATTGATTAATGCAGTAGTCACATTAGGACATTTACATTATTTTCCACCGCCATCAAAAGTAAACTTCTCTGACAGGTTACAAAGACTTATTTTTTTTACCATCTTATACAAAAATAATTTAACCATATAGAGTCACAAAATAAGGGAAACAAAATATAATGCAACTATTCAAGCAAATATGACATGAAAGGAAGACCTTTTAGGGACATAACTCTTCACCAGATATGGGGGCTTCACCAGGATCAAATTGCTTACTTTGCACTTCTGTACATGTTGTCGATGACATTCTGCAATACAAGTTCTTTAGCAAGTACTAAATGAATTCCACACACACACATAAAACATAGAGAAAACCCCATTGTTAGTTCTTCATAGAGACATAAACTGGCAAGTTGTGAATGGAGTAGAAAGTATTCAACGAGCCAGGAAGCGATGATCATGCAGCGATCGACAGACTGATCAATCTGCAGCATCTCTTCAATGGGAAATAATTCCTAATTTTAGAAAGTCTTAACACATCCATTGTATAGACCTTTTCCATAATTAAGCCACAATCAGTATGACCTTTCATGAGACGGTTATCCATGATTTGATGCATGAATAAATTAGTCACAGAAGATGAATCAGCGGCCATTTATACTGGGTATATGCTTTGCACCGCCAGAAAAATCTATGCCAGCATGAGCCATCATGTATTTCATCATTTGGGAGAAAAAAGAGTTTGAATTATTCATGTATTTCATCATTTAGGAAAAATGAGTATATGAATAATATAATGTTCGGTAAGAATTCCAATATGTTGATCTATCCAAAATAGAAGGAAAATAACTTAGAGGGAAGAGTTCTGTGTCTGTCTCATGTCACACGTAGCCTACCTTCAAATCATCCAATTGGTGAATCAGACCTTGGATGGCTAACCCAAAGTACAAACCTTCCAATTTAATGACTTTTCCCAAACTGTTATGGGCAGTCCAAGAATTGGTCCATCAAATGAAGGGCCAATAATGATGTGCAGGTCGGCATTCACAATACAAGATAAAAGACACATTGAAAAGTTCACTTAAGAGGACAAAGAAGAGCTAACCTGATAGTATTTGAGCAACTGGGGTCTCTTTTTCTTATATGTTGGGGTGAGAAGATCGCGCTCTATGTCGAATGGCACAGGGTCAAGGTGGACACCTTTAATAAACTCAAAACCTTTCAACTGCCAAGAACACTAATATATTAGGGTGGGTCACAAGGTTTAAGTAGCTTTCGGGAGTTCAGGAAACCTTTCATCTCCAGATGAGAAGGAAGTTTGAGTACTAGGAGCAAGAGAATAAAACCTTCTTTTCTTTTGCAATCTTAGCGAGTTCTCCGAGGATGGGTTCTTTTGCCTTGGGATTCTCACAGATGGAGTTAAATTCCCCAGTAATTCCATTCTCTTCGGCCCAACGTTCAATGGCTTGCTTATTGGGGTTGACAATTGCAATGAGGAAGGACTCAAAGCTGCTCCCATAAATCCATATCTGAAACGGACAAGTTGATGAATATTTCAGTGAGCCAAAACTCAAGAATACCTCCAGTGGGTAATATAAGAAATAAGAACAATGAAGTCTTGCTGATGAGTGATGATAAACTGTACTAGAAGTCACCCTCCCTTTGGAACTCTGATTATTTCCATAAAATGCCCAACAGAGTTGTGAGATATACCGAGTCAATATAAGAAACAAGCCCATAGATGTTTTCCAGGTTCTCAACCGCAACATATTCTCCTTGTGAAAGCTTGAAAATATTCTTCTTGCGGTCAATTATTTTCATGCTTCCATCTGGTTGCCACTCACCAATATCTCCTGTGTACAAAGATTGTTATAAGCAAGTTGATGGAGAACCCATTTTCAAAAACAGTGAACCCATATGTAATTGAAGAATAGATGCTCAGATGGACAAACCTGTGTGGAACCATCCATCAACCATAACCTCTTTGGTGAGATCTTCACGTTTGTAATATCCTGAGAACAGGGTATTTCCCCGTATACATATTTCTCCACGGGGTGTGGTCGAAAGGGCATCATACTCCATTTCAGGAACAGATTCTAGACAGGCATCTACGTTTGGTACCGGAGGGCCCACAGTACCAAGCATTGCTAGTTCGTTTGGTAGTGAGATGAATGTCCCCGCACAGGATTCAGTGAGACCTACATCAGCAATGAGATGCAATCAACCATTCAAGATCATCACGTACTAAGACTATCTTATGTTATTTAAACCACATGCATTGCTTCATAGTAGGCCAGGATACAACCCTAGGAGATCTCCTAGTTCATTATAAATTTATAATCATCTGATCAACATACTTTTCATATCGATCGTTTTTTTTTTTGACTGTCCAATAGTATATGGAAAAATTGGATGTTTAGATTCATCTGATAGGGTTCATTTGGGTGTCGGAAATTATTGTACTTCATCTGGTTTGTGTGAAAGCATCGATAGAAATCAGGGATGTCATGTATAGGAATTAAGGCTGCATTTGTTTGGTTGGAATATAGGTGCACTGAATTGGCATGATGCAAAATGAGTTTTTTATTGCAAATAATTCTCTAATATCACTTTATATGTAAGAGAGAATTTTTCTCTAAAACTTGATGAGAAATTATTTCTTAGAATTTTTCTTTCGCAATAACATTTTCCCTCCAAACAAAAAAAAAAGACTAAGATTAAGAACCAGATCATTTACACGCAAGTACTGAGAAAAAGAAACATTAGTACTGCCCTTGTGGTTTGTATTAGTTTATACTATTAGCCATACACTGGTACCTTGCAGTTGTTGACCAGGTAGAGCGACATGGATGGCAGCAAAGATCTACTTGTTATCCTAGTGATACACAAACAGATAGGTTCATGGGGCAGTGCAATTGAATATTTTCAGTCATGCATAATTTGCTAAGATTTTATGAGAACAATTTAGCATAAACTGCAGGACAAGAAGATTTTTGTTTATAATTAACAAAAGTCAATAGGCAAGATGTGTTTACATATAGACTAGTACAATATTATATGTCAAAAAGAGGAAATGGTGAATTAAGAATTCTCTACACATGAAGTGGGTGATATTCAGTTAACACAAATGGTAGTCAATCCGAATTTTAGCCCACCCTTGGATGTAGTACTGTAGGCCAGAATTCATGCAAGGATGTCCCTAGTCCCTACTCCCTAGCTGCCCTCCAAGTGTGCTTCTGGCCACGAATTTCGGAAAATTTCCCATATTGCTTATTCGATTTGACCTTCCCAATGATGGCACTTGGTTATACAGTTCGGTCAGCTGGCCAGTGCAACCTAAAGGATATGGGCCCCAGACAAGGTGACCTACCAATAGTTACCAGAGCGAGAAGCACGATGAAAAAAATTATTGGGAAATGAGAAGCGAGAAATTAGATGTTGGAGCTACACCCCCAATATATTCGAGTATGAGAAGCTACAACTTGGATTTTGCTTTAGATGAGATATGTATGAGAACTACGCCCTAGGTTTCAATCCAACGATACTTGCTCAAGATCTACGCTCCAGGCCCATCACATCCTATACATAGAGCCCTCTTTGAACCACTAAATGAGACATGATGGAAGCGAGCTTCCCACCCTGTACATAGCTTCCATGCAACCATGCGTTCAAATGCTCTAAATGATGACCATGTATATGTTAGTACAAAACCACATTACATCATGCACATAGAACTTTAAGGATAATATATGTATGTATTTCCATAATTTAAACCCCAGATAATTCTGACTACATTTAAACCACACGTTGCCCTTGTAAAGCACTCAGGGGCGGAGCCTGGGGGGCGGGGAGGGGCCATGGCCCCCCCCCAAATTTTTGTAATTCCTTTAAATTTGGTATGAAATAGTGGGCCCCACAATTTTAAGAAAATATTTTAGTATACTTGGCCCCCCCAAATTTTATTTTTCTTATATATATAGTGCCCCCCCCAATTTTTTTTGTCATATATATAGTGGACCCTCCAATGGAGTTCTGTTATGCCCTTCAGGTCGCCACATGTCCCTATTAACACCCCTTAACTATGATTAAAGTTCACTCACTCTTAGGGTTCACCTACTTATCCTTGATTTTTAGAAAAAATATTAAATTTTCTTTAACCTTAGGAGTGAGTGAATTTTAACTAGGGTTTGAAAAAAAATTGATATTTATTTTAAAAACCAAGGATATGTAGGTAAATCTTAACCACAATTAAGGGGTATTAATAGGGACACAAAGCGACCTCAAGGACATTACTGGAAAAAAAATTACCCCAAATTTTTTTTCCTCAGGGGCTACGCCCCCAAGTCCATACCTTCAAATCCATTAATTTTTTTATACATGTATTTTGGCCCCCCCAATGAAAAATTCCTGGCTCCGCCCCTGAAAGCACTTGTATATATCATTCTTTCTGCAGACATGTTTACCACCCAGGAATATGAAACAGCAATAACCAAAAAGCACTTCAAGAATAAGGAGACTGAAAGTAGCAAGATGCCTCAAATTGTTTGAGAACCACCATGCAATCATTTCAAACAAGTTTTATAGTAAGAAGGATCAGCCGAAATTTATGTCAACTAAGTATCAAGCATAAAAAAAACATTAATTTTACAACTGAAAAACATTAATTTCAATAAACTGCATACCATATCCTTGTAGAACATGAGCACATGACACCACTCGTAGAAAAGCTTCCACATGGGTAGCAAGAGGTGCTGCTCCAGATATTATAAGTCGTACATTTCCTCCCAAGCCTTGCTTTACCTGAAGGACTCATGAAATCACCAAGATTGCAAAGTAAAAAATGTAGAACTTTCTGGGGGGGACCACTCTTTAGAAGGTCAATAAGAAACTAGAGAAGCTGCTACAGAAATATTTTTTACCACCTTACTAAAAACTATTTTGTCAGCAATTGGAGCTGCCTCTACATGTTTACGCCCCTTTCGCATGTTGTGAAGTTTGCTGCAGCATTTCCACATCGCCGATTAAAGTCAGACAAGGAAAGGGAAGTGGATTAACATTCTTTAGAGTAATAGGAGGAAGTAGCCAATAAAATCTAAGGCAGGTACTATGTACATAATGAACATATGCATGAAAAAATGGAGTAAAGTGAAAAGAACCACTTTAATGAACTATGAAGGTTATATGTAGTGCTCTGTATGAGAATTGTTTTTGTGGATCATCACAAAATAAGACTCATGTAGGGAAGTATTATCCTTCTAAAGTGTGTATCCTACTTGGGAAAAGATTTATCTTCAATTATAAAATGTTGAGTTCCAAGTGCTTAAATTTGGGGACTTCTCTTGTGGTTGAAACAATATCTTCCAAGAAGGAAATGTGATAGGGGAAGTGGTGGAAAGGTAGAAAAAGCTCATGCATTGTGAGATCAAGCTTTAATATCATAGCTTTTATTTCTTATAAATATGTCCTTATTAAATATTATAAATAAGGAATAGAACTTACCACGAGTATGCAATTTTAAAAAGTGATTGTTTTAAGAACCCTCCAGAAGAAATCTTCTCCGTCAAGCCTGAAAACATGCACAGTAGCTAAGACAGTTAAATCATGTATATGTTGCTAGAGATGCTAAATTCTCATATATTAGCCTCAGGATGAGTGGATTGATAAATCATTACTCCCTGCTCTTATAATACAAGTAGCATACTTTTATGGTATTCTTATCTGAAATTTAGCGGGTCCCATCATATGAGATTCGTACGGCAAAATCTGCCAAACTTAATATTAAACATCTGATTGATTGCATTTTTTGTACAGTAAGAAAAGATAAAAGGGAAATAGCCCAGTAAAAGCCTACAGATAAGGACATTAAAAATTGCCCCAAGGAGGTCTTTTAGAGTAGACCCAATGCATGGTGGATCTCAAACCCTCAATGTGACCCATGCTTGCAACACTTGTACAGCAGACCCTCCCATCTTAATACAAGTATTCCTCTGACCACTCGTAGGTACATGTATCAAAAGATGCAGACACATGGATGTATTAGCATATGCAGGTAAAGGATATTCTGAATTTTACCTGAATAAATCCTTTCTAACACACGAGGAACAGCACAGAAAATAGTTGGTTTTAGCTCCCCAATGTCTTCGATCAATAATTTAACATCCTGAAGACGCAACCAATGACCAATTATTATATTGGACTTGTACTTGTTAAAAGGATATGCCATAGTCAGCTTACCCCACGCCAAAATCCTATAGAGGCACCATGAGAGATAAACAACTCCTCAGTCACCCGATCAAAGATATGAGCCAGAGGCAGATATGACAGGTATACATCCTTCTCATTCAACTGTAAACTTTCCAAGAACATAAAAATATGATAAGGAAAATTTAGAGAAAAAAAAAAACATATAGAATCAGTTAACCAGCCCCTCATATTTATATGTATGTATATGTATAGCCAATCTGCAAGCATTGAGCAGATAAATCTTCAAAACTCCAAGTTTGCTTTTTTATCGATGTCTGTCATAAATTGGGCATGCAAGTAACTAGAAATGAGTATGGTTCACCTCTTCATTCACATTCTCTAGAAGGCGTTTGACACCAGCTATAAGAGTAATAATGCTGTCATTGGAAATCATTACACCCTTGGGGTCACCGGTCGTTCCACTAGTATACATTATTGTGCAAATGTCGGTTTTCTTTTTCATTGGAAGATCAAATTGTTTATTATCTCCCTGTGGGTAAACAGACAATGGAAAAATGAAACAAAATCAGTGGCTTTTCAGTACATATTGAATCCACAAAAGGAAGACCATTTACTACAGAAACATAAATAACAATGATACAAAGAAATAGGTTATGGAGATGAAATTTATCTATAAAGCACAGAGAAATAATCACCCCAATTATCCAACAACATTTGAATAATGCCCTTTCATTCAGAATATATTTATTTGAAAGCCATCCAACTCATGGTTGGGTGGTGATGAGATGTGGTCCAACAGTTGAAATTTCTGGGAGGCGATGGCTAGCAGTATATATATCCCCATCTCATTACTTCCCATCATGAATTGGTTGGTGAGGGAATTAAGACAGCAACTATTCCATCACTCCAGGACATAAGATAAGACTATGAGAGTCCAGCCCCTAAATGATATATTGATACATTCCAAAGTCACAAAAACTACTAGAAAATGTATACAGATAGATTATAGTTTATACCAAAGATAAAATTTAAGAACTAGTTTTTAGATGTCAAAAACAGAGATCGACCCAGATTAAATTGCACAAATCACCCAAAGTTAGAATTATCCACTTGGAAAGAAACATTTAACATCTCTGAGTTGGAAAGCTGGACGTCAGAGTTATATACATGATGAAAGAAATCTCTTAACCATTTTTTTAATCAATAGATGAGAAGATTTATTGTTCAAAGCAAGCAGCCTACCAGTTGCAAAAATTCATCCCATGCATATATTGCCAAACCAAACTTTTCAACCTCTTCCTTTTGTTCAGGTGAAACCTTGCCAAAGCTCACAATCGCTACATAAGAAAAAAGAAAATAACAACATTTTATACCACCACTTGCACCAAGCACAGGAAAAATTGAACAAATTGAAACTTACTTTTCAAGAATTCAGTCGTATTAGGAAATGTTTTCAAAACCTGAAAAGGAAAAGATCAACTGTGGATAAAAAATCCCTTTGTAGCACATAATGTTATTATTTCTTAAATCTAAACCAAGGTTACACTTATTGTTATAACTAGTTCGACAAATCTAGAGAAATAAGAAAACAAGAAACCAAGCAATCGCACAAAAGAGACAAGATATATGTGGTTCGGCAAGGTGCCTACGTCCACGGGAGAAAACGGCAAGAAATCCACTAAGAATACGGGAGAAAACAGCGTACAGTAGCTCTCTCTAAACCCGTCTTACGAAACCCTCGAGAAACCCCCTTCCCCGCATCCTCAAAGAAAACCCTTTATATATCTAGGGTTACAATGAGAAGACAAAACGGGTCGGAAAAATACGGGTCAAAATTTTTCGGTGAGCTTATTAATCGGGTCACTCGGGTCGCACATCGGGTCATCAAGGATCCGGGGTAAGATCCACACCAACTTCCCAACAAAACCCATATATAGAATTTGAGCCAAAACTCACACTTATTACACCAAAAATATGACTTGCCTGTAAATGTAACTCTTGTGAATCAATCACCTAAATGAATGCATGCTTAAGTAGAGCCAAATGCTGTTATTAATATAATTGAACAATGATCGAGTTACATGAACAGCTTTTTGTAATATGCGAAACATATGGATATAACCCCCCCCCCCCCCTTCTCTGAAACCTTATTACAGAATCCAAAATGCAAGTTTGATTTTTACATACCTCAGGAATCTTTGTTTCTTCTACAAAAGCAATTGAAATCTCTGCATGGCATAAGATAAATTCCACAGCACCAGCACCTATAAACATAAAAGAGAAGCAGTCAAACTTCCATCAGAACTATTTTAATGGCAGATCCTAGCATGATAATCAATGAGGATTCAGGTCAGTAGGTATCTACAGTATATTCTGGAAAGAAATTCAAACACACTGCGAGTATCTCAGTCATCGCAGTACATAAGCATACATCATTTGCAGAAATATAAAATCATTTGTGATTTATTAAAAATTATATCATGCTTATGTTAATCCATAAAAAATATTGAAGAATGCATACCGAGGGTGTCATACAAAGGAATACAATAGAGCCCATGAGCGTTGCAAGCCTGTAGAGGTTCGGTAGAATTAGACTAAAAGTCTCAGAAAAAAATCTGAATTACACTGAATTGGCATAATTATAGAATATTATTACCCAAGAGGTAATATCACTGTTTTTTTTATAAAAAAATTTCTTTACACCTTTCCAAAAAAAAAGTGATATTTCTCACCCAATCCCCCAACCGACACTCCTACACACCTCAATCAAAAATAAAAATATAAAATTAAAAATAAAAGGGAAAGAAATAAAGAAATTGTAGACAATGTAACATTGTTTTTGGAACAAAGGTCAACCCTCCATTAGTCAGGCCCTTTTAGAGTGGTTGCTTGGACTTACTCTTATGGCACCTTAGCAGTTACCTTAGGTCTGATTGCGTGCGTGTGTGTTAGGTGTCATATTATCTCTTACCAAAAAAAAAAAAAAAACCAGTACCTCCATACTCATAATCCACTCCGGGCAATTGGCACCATATATACCGCATCGTCCTCCCTAGACATGAGGAGTTAAAAAATTAAAATTGCACAGCGAACAAATTTAAAAGGATTTCCAACAAAATATTCTGTTAAAGGATATGTCCAACGAAATTGGTTCAGACTAAAGAAATTACTACAAGACGCAAATCTAAATATGCACATTTATTGAAAACCCACACGAGGACACCCAATGATGAAACACAGTGTGGAGATACTAATCATCAGCTATGAAAATTTAAATAGTGCAAAAAGATAATTTTACTCTGAAGATTATCACCAAACATTAAAAGACAGCTCACCTCAATCCATAAATAACATAAAACACTAAGATAGACTAACTTTGAGGTGGAGGATGAACATTGAGTATAAGAGAGCTAAAAGTCTCACTTCCCGATAGAATAAAATCTAGCTGGACTTTGGCTCGGGAAGTGTGTTGCTGGCCCAGCGTTGGCTGTGATATGCCCAAGGTGAGCAGGCCTTGCCCCTGCCTTGACTCAACCATTGGCATATTAACTATTCAAACAGTTAATGAAATATTTAATATTTCAAGCCCTAAGAACTTTATTAGTCAGGCCCTTTTGGAGTGGTTGCTTGGACTCACCCTTCTGGCACCTTAGCGGTTACCTTAGGTCTGATTGAGTGTGTGTGTTAGGTGTTATGTTACCTCTTACCAAAAAAAGAAACTAATAACTTACTTGCTCAACACCACAACTGCGGATGGAAGCTCCAACTTTCATTACAATGTCATACACTTCCTTGTAAGTTAGCCACACATATTTACCAGGCTGCAAGTAGGTGGTAACAAAAAATAGAAACGAATTACGAAAAAGTAGAGATATAAAATGGTCATAAATATCTACAAAGAAATGCACCTTTAGATTCACAATCTCACGACGACCGAGCATTGGATTTCCTGGATATTTCTCAACAGACATGCTGTAACAGGAACATGAAAAATACTAGGCACGGTTATTAATGTGGGCATGCAAAAAGCTTATAAGAAGATCTAGATAAAACATCTTCAATTTATGAAATCACTGGTTTTATAGTGAGGGACTCGTCATCAAGCTTTCCAAGAGTTCTGTAACCAAACACCATTCAAATTCATTAGTTGGTACATATGTTGGTGCCTCTTGAATTTGCACCCAACTATAAGAGTTTACAAGCCAACCTTGGCCCCACATACCTGGAATTTGATAGTGGCTATAGATATATGTTTCATGGTTTAGTCTTTCAGGAAACATGTTCAGAACAAGCACTGGCAGAAATAAATTAACATACTACAATCCTATGATGAGGGAATAGACAAAATATTCATATCAATGAGGCAATGATCAAAAGTAAAGCAGGTAAAAACCTAAGTAGTACTACTGTGGTAAGGTCAGGCATCAGGAAAAGAACTCGCAAACTAATACAAGGTGTGGAATAATGAGAATGCCCAGATAAAACTAAATTATGTTCTGTTATTGAGGTCCCAGGGTTGTTGGATAAAATGGGACCATTTGGATGAAAATCATCAAATTGCCATCTTTATCTAACAAACTGCGTTCTCAGACCATGTCGAGAACTCGTTTTCTCACGATGACAATTTTTATTGGCATCAATATTGGTGGACTTGAGTCTGGATTGACTGTTATAGGAGTCTTTGTATCTAAGGCAATATAACTAACACAGTTAAAACTCGTTGGATTCGCATACTGTAAAAGGCAGAGTTGCAGACACTTGGTGCTTGACAAAACCAACAAAATAACTTCTGAATGGTAGACTCAATGGATGATGGTTAATGATAGGAGGTACTTGTCGAGTAGAGATAAAATGTGAGTTTATATCAGACATTGATACAAAGTGTAAGACACACTAACACCAACAAACCTGAAACACTGACACGTCCATACAATTTTTCTTTATTTGAGGAACAGTTTGTTACATATATAAGGAGATATAGGTCATATAAAAAATTTATTTATCAGTGCCTTCTCCTGATTATTTGTGGTCAGCAACACAAAATTTATTATGTCATTCTAGTACATCAACTATCAAGAGCCATATCTTCATCTATATCATATAAAAATACAATATAAAAGAAGAATGTAGCTGAATATGCTAATACACATAAAATACATTCGAATAAAAAAAGCAGCAGGAAACAAAGTGTCTGACATGTAAGTAGGATAAGGTGTCTAACACAGTCAAGTTTCAAGAAAACAAATTGTCCTTGTTATATGACCAATAGTTAATACATAAAAATGTCCTTGTTATATAGCTAATAGTTAATACTAAAAACGTTTAATATAGATACTGTTGAGACTTTAAATAGTGTACAGAGTACTAACCCACGGGGAACGTTTATATTTTCGGTTCTTCTAACCTTTACCACACTTTCTTCTTTATCTTTCTTCATTTTCTGATAGATGTACAGCAGTGGACTCGGTTTAGTTATTGCAAACTCAGTGGAACAAACTCAGTTTTTTTTTAAAATATTTATATCGGTAGTGTAACAACTCAGTTCCACTAATGAAACACATGGTAATGAGTTGATCTGAGTAACAACTCAGTTCCCATGCTAATGAAACACATAATGAAACTTGCACCTTATTTCAAATAGAGCTGATCCTGGAAGTTGGTAAATATAAATTATAAAGCTAGGTTCTTGGAGAACCTTGTGGTCTGATTATAGGAGCATGACAACCCAGAACAGTCTTCACCATCTTTTCGTCGTCTAAGATGCGAAACTATGTTGTGCATGCAGAGGGATAGGACCCACATTACAAACTAACAACAATTAGGGTGATCACAACCATCAGATATAAATTATTGACAGATTGAAACGGCCTGCGAAGGATATATTATCTCTAGACCATGGAATAAGTGATGGTACATCAAAAGATCATTTTTTTTCCTTTCTTTGATGTAATATCTAATTTCACCATTGATCTTGACAAGAATATATGCAACCCCATTAACAAATATCGTAAAAACAATGACGGAAATTTGAAAGGTAGTCAAATTGAGGATTAGAACAATAAGAAATGTCATAACTTGTAATTCTTCCAAACCCAAATATTAGAACAAGTAATTTACACAATTTCCGTGCTTTTTTTAAAACCTAAATCAGCCAAAACAGAGTAAGCACGTAGCACACCAATACACCTTACAAAACAGAGAAACTTTCTAACAAAAAACTTCGAGTCAGAGAAAACTACAGATTTAGATTCTACTTACTAGTAAAGGCAAATTCAAATCAGAGTTCATTAAAAATATCCGTTGAAGAAGAAGAAGCTCACCGAAAAACATCCCAGCAGCAATCCATGCCTTGAACCGGGAGAGGAAATCCGTCCTTAGTTAACACACTCCGATAAACAGGACCCATTGAAGGCCTTCCATTCGTCGATTCCTTCGCCTTCTCAATCTCAAATATGAACTTCTTCTTCTGCGCCATAGTTCTCACCATTCCAAAACTTGATGGATATTTGCCTCACTCTCCTCTGCAACAATTCTCAAACTCTGAGTCCCCGCTATTTGAAGAGAATATCAGAGAAGAAGTCAACAACTCCAGATAGAGTTTTTAAATGTTTTCGCCATTAGAGAGGACCTTCTAGTTTTATACAGAGGTTGGGTTAGCTTTAGCAAGAGAAGATCGTGACTGTGGTAACGGTTGCAGTAAGATCAACGACTTTGAAGAACTATTTTGGACCGTATGTTCTCGGACGGAGAACGGTCAATAGTTCATAGAATGTCAACACAAACTGGTAGACTAAATAGATTTAAATAATCCTACCATCACTTTCTTTTGAAATTCAACTCTCTTGTTTTTTAAAAAATACATTTCTTTATCTTAATGGAAGATAATAACAAATGTTTTTTAATAAATTTCAAAGAAAATTATATGTACATATATATATATATATAAAGAGTATATCAAATTTTATGTAAACGTAATTATCTTTCATTAAAATAAAAAAAATTATAAATTAGATTATAATGTATACTATTAATATGGGATCCATAAGACCTACTATTAGGTATGTAGTTAGCAATTTTACTTTAAGTAACTTTTTGAAGTCTATTTATTACATGAGTGTGCAGTAAGAAGTTTTGATTTAGGTAAATTTCTTAAAATCTATCTATTTATTTTTTTTAGAATCAAATTATAATCTTTAGTCTATATAATGCAGAAAAACTCTACAAAGTCCTTCAATTGGCTTGTGCACCACTGCCCTGCTTGAATGGGCAGTGATGTGAAGAGGACTTTGACGAGAAGGATTCTAAATCAGGATTGTTCTTTTGGCATATTCTCGTCTGCAGCCATGTCCACATAAATCAGTTCAATTTCTTGGTTGGAAAATGTCATGGGCATCATCTGCGACTAGGTAAAAGGAAGACTTCTAACCATGGTTCAACAAATGACTCTAGCTCACAGTTAAGTTTGCCTAAATCAGTTCTGATCTTCATAGTGTCGGGCTACTGTAATTTAGTTTAAGGCGTTCTTTTGGCTGAACAGAGGTACCCTTTTAGTCTCTACCCACAAACCAATTTTGATGTAATTAAGTGGAAAAAGATTTCTTATCTTCCATTAATAGACCTCTGTAGCTTGTCATAGGCATTCGAATTTCATGTTTCAAACTAGGCCTCGAATTTACTCGAGTGGACGCCTGAGCCAAGCACTCGGCATCCACAATTGATAGGACATGTGGCGTTTTAAAAATGAAGAGATATCAAGTGGGGAGAAGTCAAAATCATGGGAAAAAAAATGAAATGACCTTTTCCCCCAAATTATTGCCAAGTGCCCTATAAGCGCTTAGCTCCGCTTCCACCAAAGCCAAACTTTTGCCTTCAAACTAATGTAACATCGTACTCTTAAAACAAAGAAGGTTTGATGTGGGTAGTGATTGATGTGTGATAACTCTACGAGATTATAAAACTAGAAATTCTTTTCTAATATTAAATTTAAATTCATATAAGAGGTGTTGGGATCCATTCCCCTAAGTGATGAGTAGCAAGAACTCCAATTCCAATACGAGTTAAAAAAAAAACTAATGTAACATTGTCAAGAATAGCACATTGCTTTTGCTTGATTAGATGCTAAGGAATTCTTAAAGCAAAAGCAAAAAGAGTTGGACGTGAGTAGTGATTGGTGTGTGATCTAACTCCCAACAGATTATAAAATTAGTAATTCTTTTCTAATCTTAAATTTTAAATTCACTTAAAAAAATTTAAGTATAATTACTAAAATATATTTGTATATCATAAAATTATACAATACAATGAGAGTGATACTAAAATTTAGAATTTTTTTAAAAGAAAAATATGTTTTTTTATTAATAATTTAAATTTATATGTATAAAGCACGCACACCTTTACTGATATATATATATATACATATATATATATTATTACTAATATAATGAGAATACATTGGTTAAAAAGGTAGCTTATTTTTTGGTAATACCTAAACTGCCCCTATCACAATCATTTACATAAAACAAAAAACATGTGATAGTTTTTTCTTAATTCTCATACTATCCCTTCACTCTTTCATATATTTAGTTCTTTATAAACGTAGCCTTTTTTTTGGTTAATTCCCAAATTGCCTTTATCATAACCATTTCTATAGGACAAATGTGATTGCTGTTTTGCTTAACTTTATGTTAGTTAAACTTAACATGATTAAAAAGAGAAATGGATGATCGCATGCCTCCATGGCATGCCACATGCCTCTTTTAACTCTCATAAACAGTGGTTAAGATTCACTCACCCCTAGGTCTATCTATCAAATTTTGGTTTTTAAAAATAATATATAAAAATATTAACTTTACATTAATTAAGCTTAATAACGATTAAGAAGGGAATTGGAGGTTCCCATGCATGCCTCCATGACACCAATAAATTGTGGTTAAGATTCACTAACCTCTAGGATTCATCTATCTAACCTTAGTTCTTAGAATAAATTATTTATAAAAAAAAACACTAATTTTATATTGATTAAGTTTAACCATGATTAAGAGAGGGAAAATTGATGATTGCATGCCTCCACGGGATGTCATGTGTCCCTTTTAACACCCATAAACTATGGTTAAGAGTCACTCACCCCTACGGTTTATCCATTTAACCTTGGTTTTTTTTTAAATATTATTAACTTTATATTAGTAAAGTTTAATCATGATTAATAGACAAAAAAGTGGGTATATGGCTGGTAGTAGGTGCACATGCGTTCTGCTTGGCGGAACTCTGGCGTGAAAAGTATCACGACCCATCTATAAAATAGTAGACATTAAATTATTTACGACCTGTTACGCCACTCGAATTGCCATTGAATTTTAATTATGGTTTTAAAAATTAATATATTTTTATAAAAACCAAGGATAGGTGAGTGAACTTTAGGTGTAGGTTAATTTTAACCACAGTTAAACGGTGTCAAAAGGGACACATGACAACCTTAAAGGTAATCGGACTCCAACTGTGGTTAAGATTCATCCAATTATCCCTGATTTTTAGAAAAAGATATTTAAATTTTAAAAACATTGATTAAAATTCACTAATTCTTAGGGAGTAATTTTTTTTCATTTTTTGAAACCAAGGATAAGTTGGTGAACCATAGGGGTGAGTGAATCTTATTCACAGTTAAAAAGTGTTAAAAGGGACACATGACGACCTCAATGGCGTAATAAGACTTCTTGCTCTCTTGGCAAAACGCTATGAAAGAAGAACGTTTCGCCAAGGCATCCCCGTCCCCTTTCTTTGCTATACCCAAAATGCTTATAAAGTTTTTTGGTTCTCAAAATATTCATATGTCATATGTCTATAACCTACGCGTCCCTCACTATTTTTTATTCAAAATGTCCCTTAAGTTTCTATTCTAAAAATATCCCATAATTTTTTTTACCAAAATCACTGGGGTCCATTTTCCTCTCTCTCTTCCCTTCCTTAATCTCTCCGTGCATCCAACGTGCACATATATAAAAGTAAGCGCCCTTGCTGTATTTGCATTCTCTTTGTAAAAAAAATAATCGATTTGATTGTCCTACTTTTGGACTTCCATTTACTCCACTTGTAGGGTATGACGTTTACAGGATGTAGTTATGATGCATTACCATATAATATTGAGGAACTCGTTATTTCATTATAAAAAAAATTAAATAACAAAACTGATTGTTCAGGTCAAGACTCAAGATTACGTGTGGTCCACAATTGAATAGACAGTCTGGATCGATGAACGGGTTTGACGGATAGCGAAATTTAATTCTTGCAGAATATTTGACCTCCACTTATTTCTTAGATTAGCAATAACTATTTTCGTAATTATATATAAGAGCTTTGTTTATTTAGAGATAATTTGGTTGAATTATAAAAGTAAGGTTCCTAATTGAATATAGACCATCTCTTAAGAAGTGGAGGTCCTAAGTTCGACTCTTGACATCCAATTGAGACCACTTACATAAGGTTTCTTGGTTCTCATGAGCCTTGGACTTACCAGTTCATGCATACACTCGAGGTTTACCTGGTCTACTTGAAGGGTGGGCTTGAGGTTCCTCTTTATCAAAAAAAAATAAAAATACATAAGTTTCAAAACTAAATATCATTCTACTATTATCACTATTTTTAAAAATAAAATAATATGTATATTTTAATAATTTTTCATTAGACATTATTAACCTTGTATTAGAAGGCCCAAATGAACGATTTAGCATCACAATTCACACACTGAAAGTACTTATCACCCACTCTGATTACAGTACAGATGCATCTCTTTGTCTGACTTAATTAGAAAGAGAAACTAAGCACACTCCAAATAGGGGATCATCTACTAAAAATTTCTTTATAATCTAACCAGTTAGACTGTTCTCACTTCTCAGACTTGAGCAGCAACACCACCATGAAAAGAGAAAAATATTCTCTGAATCAACAAAATCCCATATTTTTGCTCTGAGAAAAAAAGAAGATGAAACAAAACAATTTCCTCATCTATCAAAACTACTACAATTCTAATAATTTCTTTATAATTTTTCTATGCTAAGCTCATATATTGATCTATGCATTCATAAGGCATTAAATCCTACTTGTGATCCACTATTCTCTCTGGATCGCCAATTTTGACATACTAGATTTACTCAGTGGTCCAAACTGGTGGTCAAACACCCTAAATCTTAACCGAGACGACACAACTCTGTGATGGAGGTGAAGTATCAAAAAACTTTAGTAGATAATTCCAGCGGCCAAGGACTCACCTAGTCCATACATAAGTGAGAATAGATAGGTGGTAATCCATTGACAAAAAACTGCCTGCAAAGATACAAGTCCAAAGAGAGGAAAGCTATGCTCCACCACCTTATTTCACTTTGTGATAGATCTTCGCCTAAAAAATCACTTTAAAGTAGAAATTACTTTCTTAGAGAGCTTGAAACAGCCATCAAGAAAAGATAAAAGAAATGAAGGAAAAATTCTAACAGACTTCTTTCTTTTCTTCCTAAAACAATCATGATGACCATGAAACAGAGAGAAACTTGAAATACAAACATATAGAAAGAGGACCTGAAATCAATAGTTAATGACTAATTTATTATATTACCAAAGGAAAAAAAAATTATTATCAAAGAAGAAGGATATGAAATCGCAAAAGTGTGTACCAGAGGCCTATAATTAAAATGAAAATGTATCACTATCATCGTCCACTATCTGACAAATTAGGGTTCAATCATTAATACTGTAATTCTATATTAATAGAAGGGAAACACAAACAGCTTGTATGAAATATTATTCCGTGTAACTCAATATTAGTAAGCAATACCTTAGGCAAATTCATTGTCAATGGAACTACAAGAACATAAAGGATCATGGAAATATATTAGGGAAATATGTTAGGGAAATAATGATACAATATCTATGTGATACACGGGATCTCATAGATAATCTTAAATTGGTATATTTAGTATATTATGATTATCTTTAATATTTTCTTTTCAAGTTAAGAGTTTTGGGTTATTTATTTAAACCCTCTATGTGTCATTCTAATCCATTCAAACTTATTCAATAAATTAGAATTTCTACATGATATCATAGTGGTGATCCACCGCCTATTTAATTTTTTTTTGTTTGATTTCGCTTTTCCGGCGGGTAATGCTGCCACCGCCTGCCGGGTGTGAAACCTTCAATATTTATTTATTTTTGCTTTAAATAAAAATCCTACTATCATCCTTTATACTTTTATTACCCTTAGGATTATACTCATACTCATGGATTTTTTTTCATTTATGGAAGACCTCTTAAATGAGAATTTTTCTTTAAATTGTGGGTCATACTTCATGTGCTTTGGGAGAAGATTATGACAGCCTGATGTAGTAGGTCACTGGCTCCGACAGACTCAAAAATAAGCGGGATGAGATAAAGATGAACTTCACAGACTGATGGCGACAACCAAACACAGTTGGATGTTTCTTTAACAAATTATCAAAGAAAATCAAAGGTGAAGAGTACTTGACTTGTGGCAAAACCCATGAAAATCTCGACCTTATGTGTTTGAGGGAGAGTATTAGGAAAATATTATGTTAGAGAAATAATGATACAATATCTATGTGATACACATGATCTCATAGATAATCTTAAATTAATATTTTTAGTATATTAGGATTATCTTTAATATTGTCTTTCCAAGCTAAGAGTTTTGAGTTATCTATTTAAACCCTCAATGAATCATTCTAATCCATCCAAGCTTATTCAATAAATCAGAATTTCTACGGTTTCTCAAGAGTCAGCCTCAGGATTGCCTTTAATATTGTTCTGGGAAAGGGTGGAAAGTGGAAATTAGTTAATTGCATACGAATTAGGAAACACAATATACTGAGAAAATAGTGAAACCAAGATACAAGAACATTAATTATGTGAGAATAAGTTCTAACCACCCCCTCCCAAAGAAATAAAATAAAATAAAAATAAAAAACAAACCACACACACAAATATATGGAAAATAGTCACCTCCTTGGGCGAGGAGGTGAGTTACCGTCTCGTCCCCCCTTTTTGGGGCCATGTGTCCCCTGTTTTATTTCCATTAAATGTGGTTAAGATTCAGTCACCCCTAGGTTCACACATCTACCCTTGGTTTTAAAAAAAAAGGATTAAAAAAAATTTTAACCACTTAATTTTTTAACCACAGTTCGAAGGGTTTGTGAGAGCGAGGAGGAATAGTCCCCTCCTCGGCACGAGGAGATGACTATTGCTCCAAATATATATAGTCTCCGTAAAGGACTGATTCAAGCAGACTCAATATAGAAAATCCTTTCTCTTCTAGTGAATTGAAAATGCAGATATCAAAAGGTTAAAAGCAAGTTACCAAGTTTTGCATTCCACATAACACTTTAACAAATAACAAGACACATTGTTTCCAGTAACAGGAAGGTTTTCAAACCAAAGTCTCAACTCTGCCAGATTTTTCAACGTGTTTCAGAAGCCGGGTAGACAAATAGGGGTGACAATTGGGCTGGGCTGGCCCAAAGCCCGATTGTTCGCCCGAAGTTTAGGTAGGCTGGGCTGAGTTTGGACAAGAATATAGGCCCGAAATTAATATTGGGTTGAACTTGTGCTACCATTAGCTCAGCCCGGCCCGAACTAAAAATATTTTAAATTTTATAAATAATATATAGTATATATAGAAAGAATGCCCATGGTTCATCTCTTTCACTCTTCTCTTTTCCAATTTTTATTCCATTTTCTTCAATTTCCCTTTTCAATTTTCATAACATACATTGCATAGAGAGAAATCCTTACATGACAACAACCAAAACTTTATACTTTTCATTTTTCATTTGTTGTATCATCCCCACGAACAAGAAAAGCAGCTAGGGCAGTAACAACCCAAGTAGGTAGCCCAAAAGGAGGCCCCACAAAAGGAAAGTCTCCACTTTTAAAGCATACTTTGGACCGGCCAAACTCAGTCTACTTTGAGCCAGTTCGAACTCAACCCAAACTTGGCCCGAACTTAGTCTACTTTGGACCAGCCTGAACTCGGCCCAAAGCCCAATATTATTTGTGTGTGAGCCGAGTTTGGCCTAGGTGCTTGGGCTGAGATTGGGCTGGGCTGAGCTTGGGTTAACTCCAACCTGACCTAGCCCAGCCCAGCCCGATTGCCAACCCCATAGACAAGTAACAAGCTGGGTAGACAAGTAATTTATCAAGGCTATAAATAGAGAATGTATGCTAAAGGAAAATTCTTACTCCCAGATCACTTGACAAGAGCTTGAGAAAACGAAAACTATGATACATATATTATGCATCCAAGGTAATCACCTTAAATTTTCCACCGGTTAATTATAAAAATTGGAATGCAGGTCACCGATTTTCTGTGACCCTTGTAAGAACCAAATTTGGCCTCTCTCTCTCTTGGTTTTTTGCTAAAATTTAAAACCATATTCAAATCTTTCTTGAATCATCATTTCCGAAAGGAAAACTTGAGACCCTGATGCTCGCAAATTCAATAACCATGTCTTCCTAAGACACCACCTATTTGATTAGAAATAACTCAAAAGAGAAAGAAAAATCCTACCAAGCCAGGTGTCAAAAAGAAATGAAATAGCTGAAGGTTAAATTCTGAATTCGAATGAAAATAGATGTTTGGTGTGACATGGCCTGAGGAATTATTAGTGGCTGGATATTACATTTCAGATTGATGGTCTATTAAAATCCTAAGGTATGAAACATATTGTCCATGGGCCACACAATCCACTACTATTTGGACAAATTCATAACTCATTGGCGTTTTAACACTGTTAACCTCAGTCCTCTCCTCCCAGAGCAAGGATTTTGCATACTAAAGAGCTTTAGCAACTCACTCAGAGAAATATAAGAACGTAGATGGAAACTCTCCACTCTCCGGTCTAACTACGGAGAGGAGAAAAACGATGAGGAAAGAGAAAATTTTCGAGAAATGCTGCACAAAATAAAAACCAATGAAACACTGTGAAGATGCAAGAGTTTTCAATCCATACACAAGAGGATCCAAATTATCAAAATTATGTCTGAGCTTCTAAGAAAATATCTAATAAAAGTCAAAGTAATTGGTGTGACAAAAGGATGCCTACCTCTGAAGCTATGAAGGTCAGTGATGTCAGAACTGGCAAGATACATAGACTATCCGGATTGTGAGATCAGTAAACCAGAAAGCTCCACCAGATTTAAAAAGATGGAACTTTTTCTGCCATGTTTGTAAGCTACAAATATAATTGCCTAACTTCTAATGAAATAAATAATAAAATATAGGATGTGACAGTACGTTATCTTACAGCAAAGAAAAACTGAAGAAAATAGAACCTCGGATAAAGAGTCCCTTCAATGGAGCAAGTGGAGTGACCCAATACCAGCAGTAACCCAATCATAACAAATAATAGAGGATCCATGGGAAAACAAAGGCCATGGGGAATAAAAAGATACAAAATTAACATGTGTTGAATAAGGTTTTATAGGCTTTACGTTTATTACTTATGTACTCTATTTTGGATATATTATTAGTGGAGCATAAATAATAAAGTGTTATCTCTTTTACATTGTATTTTGTATACCACTAGTGGAGTTTAAATAATAAAGTGTTGGAGAGTAATTTTTCCTTACTTTTCTTCTTCTTCTTCTTCTTCTTCTCTCAAACCCTAATACTCGTCCCCTTAATCCAACTCGGTATCAAAGCTCCGGGGAAGAACCAGGGAACACAACGTAAGAGGAGGAACCACCGCGTGTGCTGACATCAGCATGACGTTAGCCGTACGGACTATCATAATTTTTTTTTCGTCAGAAATTTTTGATCATGCCATATGTGATAGATCGGCATTTATCGAGAATTGTGAAAATTTTTGACACTTTTAGGTATGTTTTTTTTTATGCATAAGTTTCTGAAAAAAATTCAGCTTTGCAAAACTGATTGGTGCGATCTCTTAGGTATTTTTTGTAGAGCTCATTTGGAATTGTTTGATCCATATGATAATTCCTGAATGTTTGCCACAAGTTTCACGTGATTTGGAGCACTATTGAGCGTTTGACAAAGATTTTACTTCCCTATATCTACCGGTTTTGGGGTTTTCAGCAGAAATATTTCTGCGTGTTTTTTCAGATACTGGATCAACCCACTTTAATAGATCTTGCATACTCTAATCAATGTTTTAAAACCCCTAACCCGGTCAAGGGGACGGGTTGGTCCAAACTGGTCGGACAGTCGGGTCAATCCTTATTGACCCAATGATACTATGTAATGTCATAAAAATATTTGACATTAATATTTTTCCTATTAATAGATTTGATTTTTCGGGTGATTCAAAAGATTAAAATAATACATAACTTAAACAAGAAAGAAGCTAGCATGTTGATTATAATTTAAAACCCTAGTTTTGTTTAATATATTGTGTTTTAGGATAAATAAGTCAAAAAGTACCTTTTTTCATGACCTGGATGGTTCGACAAAAACCGCTTGGGTCAACTGGGTCACACCGGTTTGGGCGGTTTTCAATGGGTCACCCTGGTTTTGGTATTCAGCCCATCAAAGGATCAACCCAACCCATTAAGATTACTGGGTCCCAAGTTAACCGGTTCGACCCACTGATCCGGTTCGGGTTTTGAAACACTGACTCTAACTATGTTAGGTTGCTGTGTTTTCCCTTTTGGAACCCCATAGTTGTTTGTAGTGGAGTTTTGAGCAAGTACGGGTAGTGAAACCCTACTTTAGGAGTTATTTTAGGCTGGTTTAACCCTAATATTGTAGATTTGTGTTTGTTTTGTGCTTTGAATAAAATCTTGACTTTTGATCACTCAAAGGCAAGAGTTTAACTAATCGTGTGTCATGTGCCTCTCAGCGGAAGAATCTATAGATCACCTTCTTCTACATTGTCTTGCAATGAAAATTATTTTGGCTTTTTTCTCTCTTGAGTCCTGACTCGGAGTCGCCTAGATCTTCCATTTCTCATTCTGAAACATCTTATTTTGCTAGTTCTCAATAGTGATGTCCTCTCCATCCTCACCGGTGTGGCCTCTTCTTCTAGGTGCCATTGTTTGGTCTATTTGGAAAGAGAGGAACATGAATGTGTTTGAGGACGTGACTTTTACCTTGGACATGATTAAATTAGGACCGTCATCACATCTTGGATTGGTTTTTTTGGATTTAAAGAAAAAAATTCATTAAAAAGAAAAAAGAAAAAAATTTGTTGACAATTACGGATTTTCTGTCTGGCCAGAAGAGTCCTCTAAATATTTTCACAAGGAGGACCTTGAGGAGCTATGGATGCTTTGAGATTCCTAGACCAGATGCAGTAGTTTTGGGCTTTCCCTTATTAAAATTTGTCTGTTTGTGTTTTGTTTTACTTTGCTTTATGTTCATGCTTCCTCTTGGTTCACTCTGGGTGAGCTAACGTGGTTCCTTGTAATATATTATTGGAAAATGTTTAACTTATCTTAGAATTTGACTATGTAATCAAATGTAAGGTCCTCATTGGTGGATGCTCTCCTTTTTAACACCCATTAATCGTGGTTGGAATTCACTCACTACTAAGGTTAAGTAATATAACCTTGATTTTAAAAAAAGAAAAATACTAACTTTAATTTCTTAAGCTTAACTGTAATTTAAATAGTGTTAAAGGGTAGGGGCAGGGTCAGGAATTTTTCCATGGGGCTGAAGTATATATATCAAGAAAATTAATGGGATTGAGGTAGGGGACATTGGGGGTTTCGAAGGCATAGCCCCGAGTTTTTTTTTTTAGTAATGGGTCCATCGTGGTCATAAAATTCGTTAACATTGCATTCTAAAAAGAGGTCTAGTAACAAGAAAATTAAAAATGGACCTTCCCTTTTGATAGTCATTATATAAATAAAATTAAGGAAAATGCTTAGCTTATGCACATTCCTACTATGTAACGAAATGCTAGTCTTCATTGGTTCTTGACCACCTTTTTAATACCCATTATTTGTGGTTAAGATTCACGCACCCCTAGGGTTCATCCATCTAACCTTAGTTTTGAGAAAAAAAATTAAAAATAAAATAATAATAACTTTAAGTTAGTTAAGTTTAACGACGATTAAAGTGGATGAAATGCGAAGGCATTTGATTATGTAATCAAATGTGGGTTGGCTAATCACAATTCTAAAATTACTATATTTTTATATACTTTTTTTTATAAATATTATGAAGATTGTTTTTTCACACCTGCGATTCGTTTTTAATGGAATGACTGCGTCTCCCCTACTTGACACATGTCCCTTTTAACATCCATTAATTGTGGTTAAGATCCACTCACCCCTAGGTTTATAAATCTGCCTTGATTTTTATTAAAAAGAATTAATTCTTAAGATAATAAATCTTAACTAGGGTTAAAAGGGTTTATGTTATAAATCTAGAAAGTTTTATAATATTTTTTGGCGGGGCTACTATATACAAAATTTACAAATTATGTATTCTTAAAAAAAAATTGGGGGCATGGCCTCAATCACCCCGTGGCTCCGCCCCTATTAAAAGGGACACGGGGACACAACATTTGACTACATAGTCAAATGCGTGGTGGGCGAATCACTGCCCTATATTATTCCTCCTGATTATCTATTAAAACAAAAAAGAAGGCCAACTGAAACCCTACAATTATCTAAAACACGAGACTCGAAAATGAAGCTGAATATTGAAAAGTGTTAGAATGGTAGAGGGAGAGAGAGATTTGGAGAGAATATTGTGGTATTGTATTGATTAGAGATACATCATCGTACAAGGGAGAGCCCATATTTATAACTATACAAGATACTAATTAAGGGAATAGTGATATCTAATACTGAGCTAATATACAACCAATGCCAACTAATGTTAACTAATATAGAACATTCCAATTGTGCTCTAACAGCCCCCCTCAAACTCAAGATGGTAAAATGGAGACCAGCTTGAGTTTGGAAACAAAATCCTGAAGACGTCCTGGTGGATGAGCTTTGGTGAAGACATCAGCAGTCTGATCAATGGAGGAGACGGAGGTAAGACCAATAGTGCCACAAGAGAGATGATGACGCACAAAATGACAGTCGATCTCAATGTGCTTTGTGCGTTTATGGAAGACATCATTGTGAGCAATCTAGATAACACTTTGATTGTCACAACTGATTGTAGTAGCAATGGAGTGAGTGACACCCATGTCCTCAAGTAACCAACGAAGCCAGAGAAGTTCCTAAGTGGCATCAGCAAGGGCATGATACTCAGCTTCTGTACTAGATCGAGCGACAACGGTTTGCTTCTTACTACGCCAGGAAATAAGAGAATCACCCAAGAAAAAGCAATACCCAGTGGTAGATCGACGATCAGTGGGGTCCCCTGCCCAGTCTGCATCGGAGTAGGCACGAAGCTCAAGGGAAGAGTGAGCGGAGAAATGAAGGCCATGAAACAAGGTCCCTTTGATGTATCGGAGAATGCGAAGAACGGCTGCATAATGAGGAGAGCGGGGAGCAGAGAGAAACTGGCTAACAATGTGGACAACATAAGAGATATCTGGGCGAGTAACTGTAAGGTAGACCAGACTCCCAACCAATTGGCGATATAGGGTAGGATCATCTAGAGGTGTACCATCCATAGGAGTGAGTCAAGAATTGGGTTCAAGAGGGGTGGTACATGTTTTGCTCTCTGTGAGTCCTGCCTGGGTGAGAAGATCAGAAGCATACTTAGTCTGAGAAAGAGAATACCCCTCTGAGTTGGAAGTGATCTCAAGCCCCCAAAAAATAATTGAGCTTCCCCAGATCTTTCATCTCTACATGCTGACTGAGATAAGTCTTTAGATCCGAGATGCCTGATGTATCATCCCCGGTGATAATCATATCGTCAACATAGAGGAGAAGAAGAATGGTGCCCCGGTCTGATTTGCAGATGAAGAGTGCTGAATCATAAGAGCTGGGAGTGAAGCCAAAACCTCCAACAATAGTGCTGAACTTGGCAAACCAAGGTCAAGGAGCTTGCTTGAGGCCATAGAGAGTTCGACAGAGCTTGCAGACTTGGTGAGGAGGGTGATGATAACCAGGAGGAGGGTGCATATAAACTTCTTCAGTGAGTTCACCATTAAGGAAGACATTTTTCACATCCATCTGACATAATTCCTAATGGCGAACAACGGCAACAACAATCAAGTTACGGACTGAAGTGAGACGAGCAACTGGGGCAAAAGTCTCCTCATAATCTATCCCATATTCCTGCGTGTACCCCTTTGCGACCAAGCGAGCCTTGTAGCAATCAATGGTCCCATTAGAGTGAGTTTTGATCTTGTATACCCACTTGCATCCCATAGCATTTTTGCCATTTGGGAGGTCCACCAGATCCCATGTATGATTTTGTTTTAGTGCCTGCAATTCATCATCCATTGTTTTCTGCCAAAGAGGGTTAGAACTGGCCTCACGATAGGACTGAGGCTCATGGTGAGAAAGAATGATAGAAAACACCACATAATCACGAAGATGAACAGAAGAAGTTTTTACCCGGTCACTACGGCGAGGAGGGAGATCAGAAGCTGTAGCAGATCCATCAGACGGAGCAGGCGGCTCAGGAGAGGGCAAGGTGGATAACTCAATAAGGGCATCTATAGAGGGGATAGGCAGAGACGGTTGTTCTGAAGAAGGGACTGGAAGGGCAGGTGGAGATGGGACCACAGAGGAGGAATCTGTATCTAAAATGTCAGGAAACAGATCTACGGAAGGGTCAGTGAAGAGAAGAGAAGTAGTGGTGGGTGATAGATGAAACTTAGACATGGAAGAGAACATCTTGTGTTCCCAGAAGATAATATGGCGAGATACACGAAGATGTTTGGAGTAAGGATCCCAACATCGATAGCCTTTATGTTCAATACCATATCCCAAAAAACAACATAGGCGAGCGCGAGATTCCAGTTTTGTGCGTTCATGCAGCTGAAGCAGAACGAAACAAGTACAACCAAAGACCTTAAGGGTACCATAGTCCGGAGGATGGTTATACAAATACTCATAGGGTGATTGATTGTTGGTAGTGGGAGAAGGAACACGGTTCATTGTATAAATAGCAGTGAGAGCGGCTTCACCCCAAAAACGTTTAGAACATGAGGCAGATGTAAGGAGAGTGCGAACGGTGTCGAGAATATGACGATGTTTGCGCTCTGCACGCCCGTTTTGTTGGGAAGTGCCAGGATAAGAGCAATGAGGAAGAGTGCCATGTTGGCGAAGAAAGCGAAGGACACTCGAGTCTGTGTATTCAGCAGCATTGTCAGCATAAAATACTTTGATGTTACGAGAAAATTAGGTTTTGATCATATTAGTAAAGTCAAAGTATAATTGGGGCAATTCAAATCGATTGTTCATAAGATACAACCAAATATAGCGAGAGTAATCATCAACAAAAATAACAAAATAACGTGAACCCCCCATAGTAGGAGTTGGAGAAGGTCCCCAAACATCAGAATGGATTAAGTCAAATGGTGCAGAAGAAACTGAATTACTATTATTAAAAGGCAATGCCGTTTGTTTTGCAAGTTGACAAGGAAGACAATCAAAATGTTTATGATGGACTGACCCTAACTGACCACTAGAAACTAAAGACTGCAGATGACCAAGAGAAGCATGGCCCAGACGGCTGTGCCAAAGACTGAGAGCCGAGGTGGAAGAGGTAGAAGCTGCTGTTGAAGTGAGGTGGGATGGAATGTGGAGGTTGATGAGCTCAAAGAGTCGTCCAACCTTACGGCCTATCCCAAGGGCCTGTCTCGTCTGTGGATCCTACACACAACAACCAGAAGAAGAAAAAGAAACAATAAGTCCAAAATCACAGAGTTGACCAACAAATATAAGATTGAGGGTGAGTTGGGGTATGCAATAAGTATTGGGAAGAGAAGTACTAGATGTGGAGACTCTGCCAATATGACTGACGGACATAGGGGAGCCATCAGCAGTTTGAATGGTGGGAGAGTGACCAGCAGAGTGTTTGGTGGAGAAAAGAGTGGAATCATGTGTCATGTGATTGCAACAAGCAGAGTCAAAAAACTAAGAAGAATTACTTGAAGTGACTGACATAGCAGTGGGAGGAGGATTACCGGAAGAAGCAAGGATCCTTTTGACAATATCCTCGATGTGAGAGGTAGATAACCCTTCAGCAGAGAAAGTGGATGATGATCCTTCAGTGGTGGCGGCGGATCGAGAATGATCACCGTGAGATGTATTATTCTGAGAGTGGCGAGCAGGGTTTTTGAAGCAATCACGCTGAAGATGACCGGGGGCTTGATTATGACAGAACTGGCAAGTGCGAACTCTGCAATCCAAGAGAATGTGTCTGGGTTTCTTACAGTAATTGCAGTATTTGGATGGAGGTCCTCTGGGAGTGGCGAAAGCAGCATCTATACGGTTTTGTTTGTGAGGGGCAAGGCGAGTTTCCTCGGAGAGAAGCTCACTAACAGCTTGGTCCAACATAGGCAGATGACTGCGATAAAGAAGAGAAGCATGAACATGTTCAAAGTCATCAGTGAGAGCCATTAGGAAAAGAACCAAGTGCTGACGATCCCGATAGTCCCTGAATTTTTTGGTATTGGTGGGATCAGTAAATTTAGGTTCGGAGGGAGTGAGCTGATCCCAAACATAGTGCATCTCCGAGAGAAAGTTGTTAATGTTTTGCTCAGGTTGCTGTTTCATGCTATGAAGACTGCCCAGAAATTGGTACTGATGAGACAAATCAGAGGTAGTGTAGCGTTTTTCTAGAAAGTCCCAAAGAGTTTTGGTAGTGGTGAATCTACCAAACTGGAGACTAATGGAGCGAGCACAAGTATTGTGAATCCTAGTGATAATCTGGTGGTTCTTACTATCCCACTCCTCAAGTCGATCGGTGTATGTGGTTTCGTCTTCGTCAGTAGCTTTCTTCGGTTCGGTGATATCACCAGTGACATATCGCCAAAGTTTTCGGCCCTTAAAAAAACTGGTCATTGCTTGAGCCAAGAAAACATAGTTAGGTCCATCCATGGTGATGAAAATAGGTTGGGAAACCTCCATAGTGATGACACACGGCTGGTTGTCCGGTGACGAGGTTGCCGGCGTTGAAATTGTCTAACAGAGGGGAAGGGAATGATGTCGGCGGTGAGAGAGGAGGATCACCAGTGCTGTTGGCATCGGAGATAGATGGTGGTGACTGCAACGGCGATGCGCGATGGCGGTGATATTCTGATGACAAAAGCACGAGGGCACGGTAGGGCAGGGGACCACCAGGAGCATTAGAACTCTGATACCATGTTAGAATGGTAGAGGGAGAGAGAGATTTGGAGAGAATATTGTGGTATTGTATTGATTAGAGATACATCATCGTACAAGGGAGAGCCCATATTTATAACTGTACAAGATGCTAATTAAGGGAATAGTAATATCTAATACTGAGCTAATATACAGCTAATGTCAACTAATGTTAACTAATATAGAACATTCCAATTGTGCTCTAACAAAAAGCACTAAGAAAAGAAAGAAGAAAAGATAATGGAAACGAAAATCCGAAGACTACTAACCGGGAAAATATATTCTAACCCTAAATTGTCATTTGGCAGTCAATTTCCTCCCTAAAAACGTTTAAAAATTAAATGAAAATTGCGACGAATCAGATATGATTGAAGAACACAATGAAGTTAACAAAACAACCAAAAAAGAAAGCCAATCTAGGGAGGGAAAAAAAAAACAGAAGCAATCCAAAACCTTAAGAAATACTTCAATGATGCTACTGAAGTAACTCATATATGAACAATTGCCTATGAGCAACAAAGAAACCCTAATGCCGTGTAACGATAATCGAAAGGTAAGGGGAAAAATGACCATTTCTTCTTTTGAAGTTAAAATACATTCAAAGATAGAGCATTTACAGAGCCTATATTCCGAATATGAACATACAATCAAGATCTCAAGCACAAACAAGCATCCACGAGACTCCGAAGATCGATTACCTTTTTTAAAATCTTCTCTTTTTCTCCCCTCTAAAGTGTTCAAGTCTCGATCCCCTCATCGGAGACCACGGCCCTAAACGGTCCGGCTCAGTCTAGAACTCCGGCCCAATTAAATGTACAGGTCTGGGCCTAAAACTTTAAGTCCTGGCCCGTACTACAACTTCTAACCAGGCTGGCCCGTTTAATATTTCATCTTTGATCAGATGGCAGCACTTAGCCCTGCCTAGCCCCTTGATACTCGTGGGGTGTTGAGGGTGAAAGATATAAAATCATCATCTGGTCGTCCAATTGCAATCTTGTAGACAGTCATGGGGCGTTTGGATTGGATTTTATTTGCCGAAAATCTATTCTAGTAAAATAGATTTCGTAAAATTAATTGTCAAATAATCATTTTTTCAAATAATAATGTTTGGGGAATACGAAATTACAAAATCAATTTTATGAGAGTTGATTTTTGGCCAATTAAATCCAATCCAAATGCCACCTCACTCCTTAGAGGAAGAAAATTTGAATGGTTACCGAGAAAATGAGTAAAAAGAGAGAAAAGAATAGTACCGGTGGGTCCGAGGTTTTCATATAAAGAACCGTTAGGTAGGGCTGGACAACAACGAGGTGGGTTGGGACAGTAGTTTAGCTGGTTGGGCTGATTTCGAGTTCAATTTTGGGCCCATACTTGAGTTTGTGCTCGAGTCTGCCAACCATGGCCTAGCCCTAGGGGCCGGCCCAACCAAACTCATATGACTACAATCAGTTTAAGTAAAATGACTCAAGAAAATGTGATTTGTGAGTCTTGTAAGTATTAGTTCATTGGACAACACAATTGAGTTGACAAAAGTAATATATTGATGATTATTCACTTATTGATGCACGCTAACCAATACATAGTCTGTTATGGTGTGTATAACTCCCTTTTATGCTGGGTTAAGATAGTTAGTTCATTTCATTAATAAGGGAAAAGTACTCATAAGTCCGAGGCCCCCAACTCCCTTGGTTTGACTAAATCATTTATATTTATTTTAATATGTATGTGAAGAATTTTTTATCAAGAAAAAGAAGTATCCTTAGAAGTATCATTATTACTTAATAACTCTATTATTATAATAAGAATAGAATAGAGTCGTTAAAAATGTTAATTAACTTTTTTTATTATTAACAAAATTATCCTTGCATTTTTCTTATGTACTATTATAATAAAAATGACAAAATTATCATTCTTTACTTTTATAATTAATGAGAATAGAGCTGCTACTAAAAAGGTTGGTTAAATTTTGTCATTTTTGACAACATTACTTTTACACTTATCTTCACTACTATTATATGATGATAACAAAATTAATCTTACACTTATATCTTCTCTATCTCTATTATTATAATTATTATTGACAAAATTGTTTAATGTCTCTTCTACTATTAAAATGAGAATGAAAAAGTAAAGAGATATTATTATTTAATTTAGAAAAGAATGATCAATTAGAAGAATATATGTGTCTTCACATGAAGCTAACTTAAAGACAGAATGAGGATGTTGAGAAATGCCCGGTTCCGAGGCTTGAAATTGTGTCCAAGTGTTGGTGAGATTTGTGGGATAGGTAATGCCAGTTGTCATAGGAGAGTCTGACGACTATCTAGTTCTCTACTTAATCAACAAAAGCAAGTCGTCATTCGTCAACAGAGAAAGCTAATTAAAGTAAGTCAGTATGGGAAGATACGTGCTAGCCTTAACTCAAACATTCCATACTCTCATCTAAAAATTGACACTTTCTCATGCTTTTACTAAAAACTAGCTGCAAACCTAAAGTTGATGGTTTTTGGTTGAGAGTAAGGCTAACATGCCTCTTATTGGATTGGAGTTATGGAGGCATCAATTATGTCGATTCTAGAAAAATAATTAATTCTTATAAACAATTTTGTTTAGTGAATGCATTTGACAATTATCATTATAAAGAAAAGAAATAACATTATTATGGTTGATTAAAACAAATAAGATTGTTATAGGAATTAAGTATAGTTATTTTTATTAACAAATATCTAAGTGTTATAAAATATCAAAAATATTATTATGTCACTTCTATTTCATTCATTTTGATGCTTATCTCATTTATTTTAAGTGTGTTTCTCAAAATTGATTCTAAGAAATGACATTTTTTTTGTTCCGTTAAAATTGTGCATAAAATAGAACGATTCTTAAAACCCTTCCCTAAATTGAGTTGTCAAATGCATTTACAACATTTATGTTCACGGGATAAAAGAAATCGTTTCCAAAGGATAATGCCCAACAGCTCCTTATCGAATCCAAGGATATGCCCTGTTCGATATACCACAAATAAGTTGTTGCGTAAGTAGGAGCTCCTCTTGGGCCACCAAAAAAAAAAAAAAAAAAAGGTCATTCTGCTTTAGAGGAATGCTAGCCCTACTCTTAGTCAACTCATACTCTCACTCTCTATCAACCAGTTATCCACATTTTTTTTTTAATAAAAAAGTGCTTTAATTTCAATAACAGGAACAGATGGTTTGGTGGATAGCGAGAGTAGAGGTTGATCGAGAGTAGGGCTAGCACTCCTCTTCTGGTTTATCATTTGTGGACTAAAATTCTATGGGCTCATATGGTCCATTAGGGGAGGGCAGGGGTAATTCGCATACTAGTCAATAAAAGTAAATCTGGACATGGAGTTGTGCGTGGGGCCCACTATTACTCGGGTGGTGGGTGCATGCTATTGGCAGGCTTAAATCTGGACGTCAACCCGGGGTTAGGGCCTATGGGAGCCGTGTCGCCACTCCAGAGCTCCCTTTTGGAAAAAAAAAAAAAAATCAAACCGACCACAAATTAGGTAAGGGAAAAAAAAAAAGATAAGGGGCACTAAAGTCTGAATACTCATATGATCCATTAACGGAGGGCGGGGTAGTACCCTGCTTAGTCAATGAAAGTAAGTCAAACGAAGTAAATGTTAGGACCAGTGGACCACAAATTAGGTGGAAACAAAAAAAACACAGGAGTGCTAACTCTTGCCGCACAATTTAATTTTTGTAAATTTTATTTTTTTACCAAACTCTCATGGTGCAACAGGTTGCGTTGCTATCGCGTAGACAAGTTTAAAAATCAAAAGTTTCAAAAGAAAAATTATGATTCTCAACGTAACAAATAAAAGTTGCAACACTTATAATTACACATGAGAGTTTGGAGGACTAGCACATACACAAAAGAAAAAGTCATTTTTTGGAAGGTAAAAAGAAAAAGTCATTATGCTTTATCATTTGTTTTCATATGGTCCTTTAGAGGAGGGCGGGATAATCGTCCACTAGTAAGCAAACAAAAGTTAATTAGCAAAGTCACGCGTGGCAAAGTAGGCTAAGAAAAATAAGTCATTATGCTTTTATGGAGTTACTACCACCATGTTAATCTGGTAGAGTAGAGCGGAGATCGTATCACAGCCAATTGTGATTGAACTCGAGGAGCGTTCAATCACACCGATAGGCCAACACCTGTCTACTTTAATCCCCATTAAATGTTATTAATTATGATTAAGATTCACTAACCCTTTGGGTTTAACAATATAACCTTAGAGTTTAGGAAAAAAATATTTGATTTTGGTTAAGAATTTTTAATCCTTAAGTTATATTTTTTTATTTTCTAGAAATTAAGGTTACATTGTTAACCCAAAAAAAAAAGTTTTTAAATCTTAACCGCAACCATTAAGGGTTCAAAGGGACACTATGGGCTATGATCGAATCTCAGTAGAGCGAAGGCTATACTGTATAGTGAAGACATTAATAGCTGAATTAGGGAGAAAAGATTTCGTCCGGCTCTTGCCAGACCAAAACCATCTGGCCATCCCCTTTAACTGTCGTTAACTTTGGTTTTTAGAAAAAAAAAGTTAAAACAATTTAACTCAGGATTAAAAGAGCAATTAAAAGGGGATCTGTGAGTACGCTAGACCAAATCCAATCCCGAATTAGGTGTTCAGATCTGCCACGGTTTGTGGGACACTTAAGTCCACTAGTTCATGAGGATAAGGGTAATCCCTATGGATATTCGTCTTCCATCAAGAAAAGTAAGTCAAGCACAAGAACAGTAAGTTAGCTAAAGTCTTATGTCTAATCAATATGGATACTCGTCTACCATCAAGAAAAGTAAGTCTTTTTTTTTTGGTTTGATCAAGAAAAGTAAGTCGAGCAAAAGAAAAGTAAGTCGTTATACTTCGTCATTGTGGACACTAAAGTCTTATGTCTAATCAATATGGATACTCGTCTACCATCAAGAAAAGTAAGTCAAGCAAAAGAAGAGTAAGTCATTATGCTTCGCAAAAAAAGTAAGTCAACCAAAGAAAAGTAAGTCGTTATGCTTCGTCGGTAGTGGACACTAAAGTCTTATATCTAATCAATATGGATACCCGTTTACCACAAAAAAAAGAAGTAAGTCAAGCAAAAAAATAGTAAGTCGTTATGGTTCGCAAGAAAAGTAAGTCAACCAAAAGAAAAGTAAGTCGTTATGCTTCGTCATTAGTGGACACTAAAGTCTTATGTCTAATCAATATGGATACTCGTCTACCATCAAGAAAAGTAAGTCAAGTATGCTTTGCAAGAAAAGTAAATCAAGCAAAAGAAAAGTCATTATGCTTTGCAAGAAAAGTAAATCAAGCAAAAGACAAGCAAGTCGTTATGCTTCATCGTTAGTGGACACTAAAGTCTTATGTCTAAATCAATATGGATACTCGTTTACTGATCGTCAGTCAATCTTAAATTATTCATTCTTAGTAATAATTTCGTAGAATAGTACTAGTAAGGGTATCGTTCCTCTGAGGACTGCGTTAGTTTCGTTGTCTTTTGTTCAAATTAATTCTAAACTAATAAGATGAGTAATTGAATTTTGCTTAATTAAACTAAAACAATTAATTAAACTAACTAAAATTTCTAAATTGATTATCAACTACTGATTTTAAATCATTTGGAAGAGAAAATCTAGAGTTTTCAAATCCACCACTAACCTAATAACTAATCCCTATTTTAAATTTATCATAACCTCTTAAATTGCAAACATTCTAGTTAGAGTGACAGCACGTCCCATCTCAACTGATCAAGAAAAGTTCAAGAGATTATATTTTAAGCATATCGTATCTTCGGTTAGCACAAATGATACACATTAATCTATAGTTGTGCAATCACTCGTCTTCGCTTAGCATAAAATATCTTCGAATTTAATCTCTCGATATATTAAAATCATTGCATAAAACTTATGTTTAAATTCTAACGAAAATTAACACAAGTGATTTTAATTCCAATTTCATAAACCCTAAGACAATATTGAGAATTCCATTAAAATCAAATATAATTCAAATAAATCCTGATTGTTGAAACAACCCTCTCATTATGCAATCAATGTTTTATAACTAAGAAATCAAAATAAAACAAAATAGAATGACACAGTTACTTGGTTAGGGTTTCATTAAAACCCTAGAATGGAAATTAGTTCATGGTGAGGGAGGAATGCATCATTTTCATAGACAAAGTTGCAACATTCTTCTTCATGACTTTCTTGATCTGTAACGCTTCTCATTTTTTTGATTCAAAATCTCTACCTAAAATCTTTACAAAGAATCTCTCATTTTATAGAGAAAAAGAGAAAGAGAGAAAGATAGAGTCTTTATAAAATAAGGATTTTTAATTGGGGTATAATTTTTATTTTCTTTTTTCCCTACGAAGTTTGGGCCTTTAAGAATAGTTAAATTGGGTCCAACTAAAGATTTTTCACGCTTTTAATATCATCAACACGCAGAAGGGGCAATTGATCACCCCCCTTGAGTGATCGATCGCCCAGGGTAAAAATACCCTGGTTGCTCTATGTTTTGCTCCAGCTTTCTTCACTTTTGTTCCTGAAATCCTTCTGAACCATTAATGCTTTTAAAACCTTTAATTTTAAGCTATTTTTCGCGCATGAAACAAATGTAAACAACCAAGTAGCATAAAAATACTTAAAAGATCACTTGAAAGGGTTAACAAGTTAAGTTTGAGGTGCATATATGTATAACATCTTGCACCGATCACAATCCCAAACTTATATATTACTAGTCCTCGAGTACTGAAAAATAAAATAAAACTAAAAACTACACTAAACTAAATCTACATCCCCTTTCGTGGGATTCCCGGTTGTATTTTGCATATGCAACAAGCTTTTTAAACCCCTAAGTGACCTTAGAGGGCGAGTGAAGTCTCGTGAAGGTTTATAGTACTGACACCCACAAACATCTGTAACTATGCAATATATTCAAGTAAGACATGCAAATCTCAAAAGTGATTGAATCACATTCCAAATTTTCCAAAATCACAACGCATACAAAATAATCCACAAATTATTAACAAGGTTGAATTTTCAACTCCCCACATTCTCAATTTCACACAATTTTTAACCAATTTTGAAAAATTTAGCTTCTAAAAGATTTGTCAGAATTTTCTTTGATGTGTAATGTGACTAACAATTGAATGTGTAATATTAACCTTACTTTTAATAGTTTTTGTCTTCTCACTTGTCATTGAATTCTCTTTTAATTTAAACTACCAACCTCAAGGCTTTCATTCAATATTATTTCTTTTTTTTTATAAGTGTGACTGTGCAAAATCTAAGTCCATTAAGCATTCTAGACAACTCATGTAGCGAGTGTTAGACTGGTGACTCCCAAACCAGATGGTTTTAGGGCACCAGGTGTAAAAACACCTCTAAGAGCTTATTAAATCGAGTTAAATAGACTACGAACTTAAACTAGTCACACTAGGTTATTTTATCCATTCTAAAAATCATACGGTTTGACGTGAACACTTTATGCTTAGTGAGGCAAGAGGCCTGGTTATTAAGTGTAAAACTTGGTTAGGTAACCCATTCTTCTATCAACTTTTCTTTTTAGCCAAGGTTGGTGTTCAATTTATAGGTTATCCAATTCTTATGAGTTAATAAAAACACTAATCAATTAGTTTGGTTTTAAACCCACTAGACTATGTGTTAGAGTGTTTGTGCAAATTTCAAAGTGTATTCATGACATTTGAAAATTTTTAAGCATTTATAGTTTAGTCAATGATTAAAAACAGTGTCTATTTGGGATTATGTGTTTTCAAATTGAACCCTATCAATAAAATTTGGATTACCTTATATGCATTACAATCTTTTAATTTCAGAATAGAACAATCTAAAAAATTTCAGTGTTTGCATGTTCTACCCTCTTGTATGGTTACACAATCACCTAAATCAGCATAAAAATAATGGTCTGGCCTATTATTTCCCAACCCCAAACTTAAAGTTTACATTGTCCTTAATGCAAAAATATAATAAAAGTACAGAGGGGTTAGAACAATATACCTGATAGGTGAAAGACAAATCATGAGTCCGGAAAGGCGAAGGGGGGTGAATAGATCAAGAATGTAGATAAATTACCCCAAACTTCGTCCAAACAGTACCTAACAGGGTTAGTACAAACCAAGAAATATTCACAAAAAATAATAGATACAAGAAGATATAACATAAAATAGGGAGCATCTGAAGTTCAAACAGTGGATAAAACAAGTAACGGATTGACTCAAGAAAATTACGAAAAATAAACATACAACTGACTTAAGAAAATAAAAATCCTAACTAAAGATTGGAAGGACAGTCCTATACCTATTGAGGAGGAGGAGGAGATGGAAAATGGCCTGGTACAAACTGTGATTCTAGTGCAGCCCTCATCATCTGATGAAAATCAAAAGTGCTCTGAGTTTGCTGCTGATAAAACTGATCAGCCTTATCACAATGCTATCGCGCCTCATCATAAAAGGTATCAACTTGTCTCCATCTCTGCTCTGAATGCTCCCTGAAAGCATGAAAATCTGCCTAATGCTGCTGCTGTACCTCCCATCTCTGATCCTGAATACTCTGATAGTTAAGAAACTCCTGACGAGTCAAGTATACATAGGCCTCTGGCTGAACAGTAAACTGAGGAGGTGGCCTTCTAGAGCGAGGCGGGGGAGGTGCATGAACCTCATCAGGAATAACCTCATTATTGGAAGTAGGATCATCTGACATTTTTTTCTTGTTTACTTTAATTAAAGCTTTATAAGATTTACTCAAAGAAGACTCTCCAAAATATATAGGAGGTGCAATAGGCTCACTTTCATCAAGAATATACCCGTGATCAAGTAATAATTGGGTAATTAAATTACCAAAATATAGATTCCAAGTATTTGATCCGGGGGACTGCAAAACAATGACCTTGTCATATAATTTCTCCATAGTCCTCCAAATATATTCAGCTACATCAACCCATTGCCCACTCCAAAACTCATACAGGGCTCTTAAAAGAAGATCTCATCTCTGAACTTTATGCCATATGGGAAACAGATTTAATTTAAAAATTGAGTCAACAAACCATAAATCTGGTGGGAGTAGGGCCCTTCTGGTACAATTTCTTTTTCCATCATCATGATACCTACCATCACACATAACCTTGATAATATCATGAGTGTCAGGGCTCTCAAGTGGGGAGGGTGTAAACTCTACCCCAAATGGTAGAGTAACTGGGCATCCCATAGCCCAAGCAATAGACTCAATAGTCACATCAAAACTAATTCCATAAACAGAGACTGAAAGAACTGGCCACCCATCTCGATGTCCCTTAATCATATTTTGATAAAATAATTGAACTAATCGAGGGTGGGCCAAGGTAGAAGACCCTAACAAACACAAAAGTTTCCTGCTTTCCAACTCTTCAATGGTAGTGGTGGTAGGCCTATAATTTCTAAAAAATTCAACATCAAAAAAGTGGTCATAGGCTCTACCTGCCAATCCCCAAATTTGGCATTGGGTACCTCACGGGACTCCATTGGTTGTTCCCTGTATTTTTCCTTCTTTTTGGAGCCATTTTATGCACAAAATCTCTTTGAGGAATTTTTACCAACACTTGGTGGGCACACTAGTTCACAACCCAAATCAACCCCTAAAACACTTCACAAACGGCCAACCCAGCCTCACACAACAACTATCAACTCCAATCCAACCAATTAATCATACACTCAGCCCACCCGGCCTCCCACAACAATTATCAACTCCAATCCAACAAATTTATCATACACTTAGCCCACCTGGCCTCTCACATTCACAAAACAATCCAAATCCAACACAAATCATGCAATATAAAAGAAAATATGTGGAAAGGGAAGATATCTAAGTAGTTACCTTAGAAGAAATCCACAAAATCTGCAATCCCTTATGTTGCTTTCACCCAAAAGAGAATGAAGAATGGTATAGGGAGGATTTGGAGGAAGAATACTGGAAGAAAGTGAGAGTGAATGGGAAGGAAAGGGATAGAATGAGTGAAAATAGGAAACCGGCGGAAATTTAAGTCTATTCACGAGTTGGGCGATCGATCCCCCTTGGGCGATTGATCGCCTACTTGGAAAAATACATTTTTGCCATTACTTGTAAATGGGCAATCGATCCCTCTTTGGGGCGATCAATCACCAAAAATGCCGGTTACCCCCTCTTTTTTTTTTTGACGTATTAGATGGGCATCGATCGCCAAAAACGCCGTGAGGGCACGACTTTTTTTTTTTTAACTGAGACTCTAAAAGGGTAGAGGGGATGTGAAATCCACCCCAAACTTAGAAACTAACTCTCTAAAATAAAATATACTACAAAATCAATGGGTTGCCTCCCACAAGCTTTAAGTTTTATGTCTTCAACCAGACATCCTCAAATTAATCAACCATCTTGATAGACCGGATCATCTAAAATTGAGGTTTCAATTAATTCACTTGAAACAATACCCTCTACATAGGATTTCAACCTTTGCCCATTTACCTTAAAAATATTTCCATCTTTTGGGTCTTTGAGCTCAACTGCTCCATGTGGGAATACTGTGGTCACAATGTACGACCCATCCCATTTAGAACGAAGCTTACCAGGGAAGAGGCGTAAACTAGAATTAAAAAGCTAAACCTTTTGATTGGGATGAAAAGACCTTCGTAAGATGGTCGTATCGTGAAAATATTTGGTTTTGGCTTTATAGATTTTAGCACTCTCATATGTGTCATTACGTATTTCTTCCAATTCGAAGAGTTGGAGTTTCCGATTAGATCCCGCTAAAGCCATATCGAAGTTAAACTTATTTATGGTCCGAAGGGCTTTGTGTTCCAACTCCACCGGAAGGTGGCAAGCTTTTTTAAACACGAGGTAATAGGGAGACATTCCAATAGGGGTCTTAATAGCCGTACGATAAGCCCAAAGGGTGTCATTAAGCCTTATAAACCAATCTTTTCGATCGGGTCTCACGGTTTTCATGAGAATGTTCTTAATTTCTCTATTTAAAACCTTGACTTGACCGCTTGCTTGAGAGTGGTAAGGAGTAGCTACTTTATAAGTGATGGACTATTTGAGAAGTAAAGCCTCAAAATATCGATTTATAAAATGTTTCCTTTCATCACTTATAATTACTCTAGGTGTACCAAACCGACTAAAGATATTTTCTTGAAGGAATTTGGCCACAACTTTGTGATCATTAGTCTTTGTAGTAACCGTTTCCACTCACTTGGAGACGTAGTCTACGGCCACCAAAATATATTCAAAACCGAAAGATGGTGGGAAGGGACCCATGAAATCAATACCCCATATGTCGAAAAGTTGAACAACTAGAATAGGGGATAAAGGCATCATGTTTCTTCCGGACATTACACCCAATTGTTGACACCTTAAACAAGCCTGACAAAAGTCATGGACATCTTTAAAGTTTGAGGGCCAATAAAAACCACTTTGCAAGACCTTAGCTGTGATCTTCTTCCCTCCAAAGTGACCTCTGCATGCAAGAGAGTTACCAAAGGTATGAATACTATGAAATTCACTCTCAGGCACACATCTTCGGATCACTTGATCCAAACAATACTTAAACAATTCTGGATTTTCCTAGAAATAAAATTTGATTTGGGAAAATAATAGGGATTTGTCTTGTTTACACCATGAAGATGGAATTTGTCCAACTGCTAGGCAATTCACAATATAAGCAAGCCATAGAGGTTGAACTTGATTTACCTGAAACAGTTGCTCGTCCGAAAAGGTGTCATGGACGAGACAAGGCTTTATAGAAGAGTCGACTAGGATTCTAGATAAATGGTCAGCGACCACATTGTCAGAACCTTTCTTGTCCCGTATCTCGAGATTGAACTCTTGAAGTAAAAGGATCCATCTAATTAACCTAGGCTTAGTGTCCTTCTTGGAAAGTAGATACCACAAAGCGGCATGATCTGTATACACTAAGATTTTGGAACCTAGGAGATATGATTGAAATTTGTCGAGGGCAAATACTACAACTAGTAATTCTTTCTTTGTAGTGGTAAAAACTGAGCATCCGAGAGAGTCTTACTTGCATTGTAGATAGCATGTGGGGTTCTATTCACCCTTTGCCCTAAAACAGTCCTGATTGCATAGTCTAAAGCATCATACATGAGTTCGAATGAGAGTGACCAATCTGGGGGTTGAATGATAGGAGCTACAGAAAGTAGAGTGCAGAGTTTCTCAAAAGCTTCATCAAAGGAGAATGAGACATCCTTGCACAATAAATTGCTCAAGGGTGTTGAAATTTTACTAAAATCCTTGATAAAGCGACGATAAAATCCCGCATGGCCTAAGAAAGATCGAATCTGTCTCACCGTGGATGGTGGAGGAAGACTCGCTATAAGGTCAATCTTGGCTTTGTCTACTTTTATCCCTATTTTGAACACAATGTGTCCCAAAACTATACCCTCTCGAACCATAAAATGGCTATTCTCCCAACTCAATATAAGATTTGTTTCCTTGCATCATTGCAAGACCAATGATAAATGTTGGAGACAATCTTTAAAGGAGGTTCCAAATATGAAAAAATCATCGATGAAAACCTCAAGAAAATTTTCTACCATATCAGAGAAAATAGAGATCATACACTTTTGAAAAGTCGTCGGTGCATTACAATGTCCGAATGACATGCACTTATAGGTAAAAGTACCAAAGGGGCATGTGAATGTAGTTTTCTCTTGATTTTAAAGATAGACAGACACTTGATTGTATCTGGAATAGCCATCCAGAAAACAATAATGATTCTTACCTGCTAGCCTTTCTAGGATTTGATCAATGAATGGAAGTGAAAAATGATCTTTCTTAATCATGGAATTCAGCTTCCGATAATCAATACACACGCCAACCCGTGGTTACACATGTTGGAACAACTTCTCATTCCGGATTAGTAATCACTGTGATACCGGACTTTTTTGGTACCACTTGAATAGAACTCACCCATTGACTATTCGAGATGAGATATATGATACTCGCATCTAACAACTTTACAACTTCCTTCATCACTATCTCTTTCATATTAGGATTCAATCTCCGTTGTGCCTCTCTTGAAGTTTTAGCATCCTCTTCAAGATGGATGCGATGCATGCACACGGAAGGGTTGATTCTTTTCAAATCTGTTATGGTCCACTCTATGGCTCCTTTGTGCTTTTTGAGCACAACCATCAATTGACATTCTTGTTCATCAGTTAGATCAGATGTTATGATTACTGGAAGAGTATCTTTTGGTCCTAAAAAGACATATTTAAGTGAAACCGGAATGAGTTTCAACTCAAGAGTAGGAGTGGCCTCTAAGGATGAGATGGAATGAGTGCTAGAAGTGAGAGGTAATGTCTCTTTCCAGGCTTTCCAAGGTGGAAAATTCACTTGAGAAGTCAAATTCAGCAAATTGTTGACTTCTTCAATGGATCCCTCTATATCGAATTCATCTGCATTAAAGTGAGACAGACATGTTTCATATGGGTCATTGGATAAGATGTAAGGAAGTGAATCATCAACCATCTTTTCGATAGAATCGATCATACAGCATGCCTCATCATCATTATGAGGGGGTTGTTGGGATGTGCTGAAAATATTTAACCGAACCTTTATATTTCCAAAAGATATATCCATCACCCTGGTTCGACAATTTATACATGCATTAGCTGTAGCCAAGAAAGGTCGACCAAGGATTATTGGGATTTGCTTGGTGGGATTTCAGACCGTTTCCATATCAAGCACAAAAAAGTCGACCATAAAATAGAATTTGTCCACCTTAATAAGGACATCCTTAACTATCCCTTTAGGAATTCTAACTGATCTGTCAGCTAGTTACAAAATAACCAATGTTGGGCGAAGTTCGCCCAAGCCTAATTTCTCATAAACCGAGTAAGGGAGCAAATTTACACTTGCTCCTAAATCAAGGAGGGCCTGGTCAATGGTGTAATCTCCAATGATATAAGAGATGGTAGGACCAATGATATAAGAGATGGTAGGAGCACCCGGGTCTTTGAATTTAGGAGGAGTGGAATGTTGAAGTAAATAGTTCACTTGTTCGGTTAGAAGGATTTTCTTGGACACATGAGTCGTTGATTTACGCTTTTGAGTGCATAAATCCTTCAGAAATTTGGAATAAGTCGGAATTTGCTTGATTATATCAAGCAGAAGAAGATTTATCTTTACTTGTTTGAAGACCTCAATCATGTCTTCCATTTGTGCTCCCTTTTTACCAAAGGGGGATGAGTCATTCAAACAAGTAGGATAATGGGCTTTAGGCATGTAGGGTGCTTTGGGAATATGATTTAGAGTGGAAGAAGGACCTTGATCCTTTTCATTGGTATCCTTCCCTCGCCCTTAATTTTAGAAGATCCTACAATGGGCTTTACTTTCTTGCCTAAATTTTCCCTAACATTATCTTCAACTACCTTCCCACTCCTTAAGGTTGTCACAGCCTGAACTTGTTCATGATTTATCTCATTGGCTTGATTGACAACTTTAGGATTATTCATAGGTTGTCTTGGAAGTGTTCCATCAATTCTCCTATTGATAGTATTAGCAAGTTGTCCCATTTGAGACTCAAGCTTTTGAATAGATTGAGAGTGTGAATGAAGTAATTGGGTATTGCTTTCCAAGCATTTTAGAGCATTCAGTACATTCTCCTCAAAAGATGGATTTCTTTAATTAAAGTTAGGAGGAGGTGGTTGTTGAAATTATTGGGGTTGGTAGTTGGATTGATTTTGAAAAGGTCGATTGAATGACCTTTGAGGTTGGAGTAAATTATTCCCTTGAGTTTGTGGCTGCCATAAAAAATTGGGATGATTCCTCCAACCCGGATTATAGGTATTTGAATAAAAATCATTACCCGGGCAGATATAGGCAACATTTGCATGCTCTTGGACAAGATCCGGGAATTGGGCAGCTGATGGACACTCTTGAACATAATATTCAGGGCTCGAACAAATTGGACACACCTCCTTCTGATTAGGAGTTGGTTGAGGAGGTGTGTAAGAAGGTGGCCTTGAAGCCATAAGTTTATCTAGTTTGCGAGACAATTCATCTACTTTAAATGAAACATCTATTGAAGTGCCCACTTCATAGATGCATCTCTTAGGATTTGAAGAAGATGAAGGTATCTTAGAACGACTATTCGAGGCATGGTGGAGAGAGTTTTTACTCAGATTTTCAAAAAGCTCCCATGCTTGAATCTCATTTTTTATCATAAATGTTCATTCACAAGAAAAATCAACCAATTGACGGTTGAGTGCAGACAATCCATTATAGAAAGATTGGACTAACTGCCACTTTGAAATTTGGTGGTGGGGAAACTTACGGAGAAGATCTTTGAATCTCTCTTATGTTTCATGAAATAGCTCACCATCAACTGGAGCAAAGCTTGTGACGGTTCGCCTCATCAAATTTTTTTTTCCTCTGAGAAAGAATTTCATTAGAAATTTTTGCTGCATTTGAGCTAAAGTGGTAATAGAATTGGCCTCTAAAGAATTAAGCCAATATTTGACTTTGTCTTTCAAAGAGAATGGGAAGAGGCACAATCTAAGGGCATCATCAAAAAATCCCTGTTACTTGAATGTTGTACAAATTTTATGAAATTCATCAAAATGTTTGTAGGGATCTTCATTATTAAGTCCATGGTAGGATAATATCAACTGAATAATACTTGACTTAATTTCATAATGGGCTGCCGTAGTATCCGGTAGCCGGATGTATGAAGGTGATGAATATGTAGAATGAGTAAAATACTTCTTCAATGATTTCATTGGGTCATGTTCTTTCGTCATGTTAGGGAAATGAATAGCCTCTAGGTTTGCTCTAGGAATGGTAGAAGCCCTAGCTTTTGAATTTGATTCGAATAAGACAGAAGCCTTGAGAAACCTAGAAGTACGCTCTAACTCAGAATCAAGGGAGAATAGTTCAGAATTACAAGACCTTCGACCGTGCATGCAGCCTATAGAAATACTCTATGTTTGACAGACACAAATTGAAATAAAATATCTACTTAAAAAGTAAATACTCACAAAACTCTCATGCTTTCCAAGATGTTAAACAAGCTCTTTTAATCTTTGCAGTTTGAGCGATTTGATACCTGAAAACACAAATATTTTCAATTAAATAAAAAAAATATATTTTTGGATTTTTTTATTATGATTAATTTAAAGTTAATCTTTCAAATTAACAATTAGACCGTTCCAACAATCCGCGGCAACGGCGCCAAAAATTGATCGTCAGTCAATCTTAAATTATTCATTCTTAGTAATAATTCTATAGAATAGTACTAGCAAATGTATCGTTCCTCTGAGTACTGCACTGGTTTCGTTGCCTTTTATTCAGATTAATTCTAAACTAATAAGATGGGTAATTGAATTTTGCTTGATTAAATTAAAACAATTAATTAAACTAACTAAAATTTCTAAATTGATTATCAACTACTGATTTTAAATCATTTGAAAGAGAAAATCTAGGGTTTTCAAATCCACAAATAACCTAATAACTAATCACTATTTTGACTTTATTCTAACCTCTTAAATTGCAAACATTCCACTTAGAGTGACATCACGACACCTCTCAACTAATCAAGAAAAGCTCAAGAGATTATATTCTAAGCATATCGTATCTTCGGTTAGTACAAATGATACACATTAATCTACGGTTGTGTAATAACTCTTCCTCCCTTAGCATAAAATATCTTTGAATTTAATCTCTTAATATATTAAAACCATTGCATAAAACCTATGTTTAAATTATAATGAAAATTAATATAAGTGATTTTAATTCCAATTTCATAAAACCTAAGACAAGGTTGAGAATTCCATTGAAATCAAATATAATTAAAATAAATCCTGGTTGTTGAAACAACTTTCTCATTATGCAATTAATATTTTACAACTAAGAAATCAAAATAAAATAAAATAGAACGACACAGTTACTTGGCTAGGGTTTCATCGAAACCCTAGAATGGAAATTAGTTTATCGCGAGGGAGAAATGTATCATATTTATAGACAAAGCTGCAATATTCTTCTTCACGGCTTCCTTTATCTCTAGAGCTTCTTCTTTTTCTGATTCAAAATCTCTACTTAGAATCTTTACAAAGAATCTCTCATTTTATAGGGAAAAAGAGAAAGTGAGAGTCCTTATATAATAATGACTTCTAATTGGGGTACAATTCTTATTTTCTCTTTCCCCTACGAAGTTTGGGCCTTTAAGAATAGTCAAATTTGGCCCACCTAAAGATTTTTCATGCTTTTAATATCATTAACAAGCAGCAAGGGTGATCGATCACCCCCCTTGGGCAATCGATTGCCCAGGATAAAAATCCCTTGGTTGCTCTATGTTTTGCTCAAGCTTTCTTCACTTTTGTTCCTGAGATCTTTCTGAGTCATTAATGCTTTTAAAATCTTCAATTTTAAGCTTTTTTTCGCACATGAATCTGAAACAAATGTAAACAATCAAGTAGTATAAAAATACTTAAAAGATCACTTAGATTGAACTTGACTTAGCTCAAGCTCAGCTTGATTTATTTAAAAGTAAATTTCAAATAAAATTAAAAATATCTTTTATTATTTATATATAACCAACGTGTCCCTTACTATTTTTTATTCAAAAATGTCCGTTAAGTTTTTGTTCTAAAAATATCCCTTAATTTTTTTTTCCAAAATACTAGAGTCCATCTTCCCCTCTCTCTCGTACCTTCCCCAATCTCTCACGTGCATCCAACGTGCACATATATAAAAGTAAGCGCCCTTGCTGTATTTGCATATTCTCTTTGGTTAAAAAAAAAAATTCCATTTGATTGTCCTACTTTTGGACTCCCATTTACTCCACTTGTAGGGTATGACGTTTACAGGATGTAGTTATGATGCATTACCATATAATGTTGAGGAACTCGTTATTTCATTATTAAAAAAATTAAATAAAAAAACTGATTGCTCAGGTCAAGACTCAAGATTACGTGTGGTCCATCATTGAATAGCCAGTCTGGAACGATGAACGGGGTTTGACGGATAGCGAAATTTAATTCTTGCAGAATATTTGACCTGTTCTCGGGTCATTAGTTTATTAACTTATTTCTTAGATTAGCAATAACTATTTTCATAATTATATATAAGAGCTTTTTTTATTTAGAGATGATTTGGTTAAATTATAAAAGTAAGGTTCCTAATTGAATATAGACCACGCCGTAAGAAGTGGAGGTCTTAAATTCAACTCTTGCCATCCAATTGAGACCACTCACACAAGGTTTCTTGGTTCTTATGGGCCTTGGACTTACCGGTTCATGCATGCACTCGAGGTTTACCTGGCCTACTTGAAGGGTGGGCTTGAGGTTCCTCTTTATCAAAATATATATATATATATATATATATATATATATATAAAAGTTTCAAAACTAAATATCATTCTACTATTATCACTATTTTTAAAAATAAAAAATATGTATATTTTAATAATTTTTCATTAGACATTATTAACCTTGTATTAGAAGGCCCAAATGAACGATTTAGCATCACAATTCACACACTGAAAGTTCTTATCACTCTGATTACAGTACAGATGCATCTCTGTCTGACTTAATTAGAAAGAGAAACTAAGCACACTCCAAATAGGGGATTATCTACTAAAAATTTCTTTATAATCTAACCAGTTAGACTATTCTCACTTCTCAGACTTGAGCAGCAACACCACCATGAAAAGAGAAAAATATTCTCTGAATCTACAACATCCCATATTTTTGCTCTGAGAAAAAAAGAAGATGAAACAAAACAATTTCCCCATCTATCAAAACTACTACAATTCTAATAATTTCTTTATAATTTTTCTATACTAAGCTCATATATTGATCTATGCATTCATAAGGCATGCATTAAATCCTACTTGTGATCCACTATTCTCTCGGATCACCAATTTGGCCATACTAGATTTACTCAGTGGTCCAAACTGGTGGTCAAACACCCTAAATCTTAACCGAGATGACACAACTCTGTGATGGAGGTGAAGTATCAAAACACTTTAGTCGATAATTCCAGCGGCCGAGGACTCACCTAGTCCATACATAAGTGAGAATAGATAGGTGGTAATCCAATGACAGAAAACTGCCTGCAAAGATATAAGTCCAAAGAGAGGAAAGTTATGCTCCACCACCTTATTTCACTTTGTGATAGATCTTCGCCTAAAAAATCACTTTATAAAGTAGAGATTACATTCTTTGAGAGCTTGAAACAGCCATCTAGAAAAGATAAAAGAAATGAAGGAAAAATTCTAACAGACTTCTTTCTTTAATTCTAAAAATAATCATGATGACCATGAAACAGAGAGAAACTTGAAATTCAAACATATGGAAAGAGGACCTGAAATCAATAGTTAATGACTAATTTATTTTATTACCAAAGCAAAAAAAAATTATTATCAAAGAAGAAGGATATGAAATCGCAAAAGTGTATACCAGAGGCCTATAATTAAAATGAAAATGTTGGTGTAATTGGGCTAAATTCTTGCACACATAGCCACTTAACAAATACAGATAAATAATAATGTAGTTAAATAAATAATTAATTATTTAATTAATTAAGGTAGAGAATCGCTTCCCTGAGAGGCGCTACAAGTGAGTCTTTCTTGAAGATAATTGAAGCCTCCCATGTGCAAGGGATATGGTAGCTTTATTTCCGGGATACAATTCAGCTCTGATTCTCTCCGGTCTTCCCAACGAGTTTGTACTATTCGGCAGAAGACGGGGTACTGATCTTCCTTTAGGATGCTCTTAAAATTAAATATATGCACATATATATTCATTTAATTAGGTTTTCCCTAATTATCCAAGTACCCTAAAGTCTCATCGGATTTATAGAAAAAGATAATCTAATTAATTAGATAATTTTCAAAATTATCATTTTACCCCTTAGGGTTTAAGGGTCTGTTTGGTTACAGGGTTAGGTCCACTCTGTTTTGGTTTAATCCTTCTACACCTATTCTGTTTGGTTACAGATTCTGGTTCTATCTAAAATCAATTCTACATAAAATCTAATTCTGGTTTGGCTAGAATCAATTCTGTCTTAGGTCCTGTTTGGTTACAGATTTTAAGTTAATTCATTTTAACTTAATCCGAGTTTGTTTGGTGACAAGATTATACTTAATCTGATTATATCAGTTCGGGTTCTATTGGGTACAAGAACAGGCTTGTCCAGATTAACCCATTCCACAAGATACCCCTTATTGGGTCCATCATGTGGATAATGTAGGATCACCCGAAATTGGATGGTCACCAAGATGGTTCTGCCCATGTAGGATAGATCCACTGTTCTACTCTTTGGAGCTGGACAAACTGTCCATTTCCTGGTATCCATGGATCTGGATTGATTTGGATCGATCCGGATAGCTTGTTGGGTCTGGTTCTAGGTTCTGGGCCTCCGGATAATGAGTCAGGGTCACCATCTTCTCCATCAAGCTCAAGGACCACCATTAATGGAGATCTCCAGGTTAGGGTCCTTCTAAGAGGTTCCTGGTACGGAGTCATCCTGATGAACAATGGCTAACTTGGAGTAGACTAGACTAGGGTGCATCTACTCTGGTCTGGTTCTTCTCTCTGCGCTCACTGGTCTAGGTCTACGGATCAGGCTCTACAGTCTTAGCTCTGTGGTCTAGGTCCACGGAACAGGCTCTACACACTTAGCTCCATGGTCTGGGTCCACGGAACAGGCTCTACACTCCACGGATCAGGCTCTAGTTTGAGTTCCAACAACTCTCAGACCCTCCCCAAGCCCCTCTATTTATAGAGGACCAGGTTCACCTTGCATGTGCATGGGCTCAGCCACCTAGATAGGTCCTCCTACACCACGCAGGCTACATGGCATACTGGGTCAGGCCTTGGTCAGAGCAGCCCATCATGGGCCTGCACCCACTGACCCAAGGCAATCATGAGTTAATCATCCATTTGCATTGTCGGTATTTGGAGATTAACATAAAAGAAAATTTTCTTTATTGATGAAGGTTTCAACAATTGACACAATTGCTCTAAACAACTTTTGATTTTTATTAGGACATAAATATTTCTTCAATTGACTAAGCATGTACCATTCTTATTGCCATGCATGGCATGAGTAAACCTACTAAGTTTACTTTATGAGTTGAGTGTTTTAATTCATGTATAATTCATGAGTAAACCTCCTTAATTCATGTATAATTCCTGGTGCCTCTAGAGCAAACCCGGGCTATGTAGGTGGTGGTGGAATTATTAGAGATCATTCAGTGCTTTTTACTCCTTCTATGGTTGGTTTAGTAATAATATAGCTGAGTGTTATGCTTTACTTGATAGGCTTACCTTTTGTAAAAGAATTGACGCTATTCTAAAAATATTTTCGAAGCTTGGAATGATAATATTTGTCATTCTTGGTCCTCTTGGTACTGGAATAAGCAGGTTCATCATTTAATGAATTATTGCTCCTCCCACAAACATGTTTACAAACTAGGGGTTCACCATCATGCCAAACCCCCACTCCCACTGAGTAGCTTTTCTAAATAATAATAACAATAATAATTCATGTATAGTAGCTTGATGAGTTAACCTAAAACCCGACTAACTTGAATGGATTTTAGGAAAACTCTTGGTGTAAACGCAACTTGTAATAACTCAATTAATTTCTTGGGTTAACTCCGAAGCAAACTAATTCAATTAATTACTTGACACATTATATTTTTAAAGGTATTTTGGTAAAAAAGAAAAAAGCTACTTGGCTGGGAATGGTACACTTTGATGCTGTCCTTTGATAGCTAGCTCTTTTTTACAGGCATTACTTTTTCTTGGATGCTTTTAAAACCAATTAAAGCAACAACGTCAACAATATTTATGAACTTCTTGCTTTACTTTCATTTAACTTGTTGAAATAGCAGTCGAGAAAAAGCAATACACGTGTTAAAGAGAGCTAGCTTTTATGGAAGCTAGCATCTAAGGCAAGCAACTTAGATCTTTCCAAACCTATACCTTCTACCTTACATCATTATAACGGAGTCCCCAATTCATCTCTTTATCAATAAGCTTAATTTTTCTTATTATTTTTAGATCAGAATAAATATATACCTATTTCAAATTTAACCCTACCTAAGGTAAAAATAAATCACTCTCTCTCTCTCTCTCTCTCGTGGTGGTTACAATAATGTAAGGACCCTAAAAGTATTATATGATTTAAATGCTAATAATCATTGCTAAAATGAACAGCTGATTGAAGGAATCGTTTCAAATCAAGAAGTGAAAAATATAATCAACCATAATTAAAGCAAAAGAACAAAACTTAGACATTAGTTCCTCAATAATTCCTTCTTTAGTATCAAATAATAAACCTTGGTGCATATTACTTGAAATAGTGACTAGGTAATCCACATTTACATCAAGGCTAGGTGATTCATCTTTATAGAATTACACCACAAAGATAATATTCCCGTATGATTTGTGTTTGTTGCGTGAGACTCAATTAGCATCTCTTGTAGATGTTGGGCAGAGTGTTTGGAAGAAACTATTGGAATTGTATTCAATTTTGGCAAAACTGGGCATTGCGATCTATTGGCCAGAGAGTGGCCGATCGATCGGTGGTAGCTGCGATCGATCGGCCACTCCTTGGCCGATCGATCGTTGAAGCGGGATTACTTTATTTTATTTTATTTTCTGAGATTTTTCTCTTATATAAAGAGTTCTTTGTGTACTAGGGTTTGATAAGAGTTCGTAGAACTGAAGCCAAACTATTTCTTTGAGAGAGAGAGATTGTTTGAGAGCCTAGAAGTCGTTTCTTTTTGTTTTGGTTAAAACTCAAAACCCAAGAGTAAAGGGTCTATTTATAATGTTTAGAATCCTAACCCTTTTAGAATTCTCAAAATTATCCCCAATTAGAAGTTTTTGGGCGAATTTCTTGTAGGCAAGTCAACTGGTTGTTGGGTGGTCAACCGGTGGTTGATGTCCTCTCTGCCCAAAAACCCCATATATTTTCCCCTTCGGTGCATGCGCAAGTCGACCGGTGGGTCTCCCACCGTGATATATTGCATTATTTTTTTGATTGTTTTTCCTTATATTCTTCCTTGTTTACATACTTTAAACACTTAACATACAACAAGACATTATTTAGCATGGAAACACTCAATGCGTTAATTCATAACACGATTACTAATGTATTCATAAAAATTACACAAATATTGATAAATAAAAATCCAGGTCTCTACACGTATGACCATGGAAAGGAAAAGATGAAGTGACTTGCTGAAAATTCTAAGGATTAGGAAGACAAAAGGTTAATAGGGGAAGGATTGGGAGGGTAATGAGTTGGTTTGGATAGAAAACCCAAATCCAAGTGAGTGGGCCCCACTAAGTGATAAGTGTAGGAGGTAAGTCTAGATACATAATTTATAATTAGGAGAGGGGGGTTTCCTTTGGGGAATGGAATGGGTGGACATTTGGTTTAATTGGAGAGATTAATGGAGAGAGAGAGAGAGAGAGGGAGGAGTTAATTAGTGAGAGAAATTGTAGGAGAGGGAAGTTAAAGAAGATGGAATGGCATGAACACCAATGAAATGGCACCACTTGGATGACACGTGACATTAACTTGAAGAGAATAGAGGGATTTGAAGAGATTAAGCGGGAATGATGCACACCCTCATGGCCCATGCAAGTTCATGTGCATGCCTCACACACGATCAAACCTCCCCTCTTGGAGTAACACCTTAATTAGAATAATAGCTATCTAATTAGATTTGCCTCATGTTATTTCCTAGTTTATCTATATATTATTATATTTCCTAGTTGTTAGATTTCCATAAAATAAGGTAGTCTAGTTGCTTTATTAAGCAAAAGATGTAATCTTGAATGAGGCGATTATTGAATTGAAGCATTTAGAAGGACGACCACCCTCACAAGTGGTCATTGATTTGTCTTTTCTATCCACTGGTTCATAAGGTTAGCACAGTTACAATCGAGGATCGTAACAACTTGGTATCAGAGCGCCTATCTTAGAGACCATGGCAACATAGTTTATGGCATGTAACCAAATAGTGGTGGAAAGAGAATTCAAGGAAGTAGCCGATGAAATTCGAGCACTCTTGGCTAAAATGAAAAAGAGCCTCGTAATCCGAACAATAGTAGATGAAATGAAAAAAGCATTGACACAATCATGCTTTGGGCGCATCAACAACAAGAGATTGAAAATCTTACACCTACACCCGAAGAAGACAAAAGTACCAAATGAAGACACTCATGTGATGATCAAATGCAATGAAACTAAGGATTTCAACCAACTCTATGTTGCTCCCCCAAGATGTTCACGTGTTGAGGTGCCACATTGTGATGGAAAGAATCTGATGGACCAGATATTCTTAGAACATTATCAATATCTCGTTTGAATGATGTTAGTCTCCATCCATTTTCTGATTTTCTGGACTACACAACTACATGGCACCCATACAATCCTAGAGGAACATCGGCTTTGCGATTGACCCTTGAGGACAAGGGTCATTTAAGAGGGCGGGAATGATGCACACCCTCATGGCCCATGCAAGTGCAAGTGCATGTGCATGCCTCACACACAATCAATTCTCCCCTCTTGGAGTAACACCTTGTTGTTGATGATAGAAAATGATGCATTGACACATGGAAAATATTTCCTAGTCCGACCATATTCTGAACCAGTCAGAAGCCACATGGATAAAGGATTATATATGATGATTTAAAAGGACCGGATACCTTAAAGTATGCCACGTCTGAGAATAAGATTCAGACTTATAGCATGTTGGTCAAACTCATTGCGCCTTCGTGACCGAAGTAGCTGAGAATGAGTATTCAATAGATGATATGATCAAAGGAGCAGATTTTGATCAACTAATAAGCTTTCAAAAATCTGATGGAAAGCTCAAAGGCGACCTATTCCGTCAGGACTAAATTCATCCTTCGTAAGACTTTAGTAGAATCAGATTATTGAATTTTTTCTAACGCCATTATGATATTTTATTTTTCAAGACAAGTCTTGAATCAATGATGTTGCGAGCTTATGCTGATCAGAAGCTTGAAGGAGTCATACTTCGTTGAGATGAAAAAGACGGTTACCAGTTCAGCTTCGTCTTCATAGGAATTCGGTGGACTCAGATCACCACGTACCCTATTTTGTCTTGTCAAGGGGTAAAGGTATTGATTATCTTCCTCGTGGGAATGTGTGTGTGTGTTCCCCCCATCTTCAATTCCAAAAAAGTATGGATTACTTCCTGGTTTGAGAGTCAGGAGGGAATGTTGAGATGTATCTTGCCCTCATTTTTCTTTAGGCTATTGGAGAAAATTGCGACCTCCATAGTCTCATTCTCTCGTACTAGATGATTGAGGTCTGACGGTAGATATCGCATCCACTCTGAGAATAGTCTCCTCATCACTTATGATTTCTTTAGACAAGGTATCCTAAAGGCTTATGACCCGCCTTTGGTGTACGATATATATATAGGAAGGAATTTGGATGGATATGAAGAAATTTGTTAAAATAGTTAAACTCCTTTCTAAAGTACTTTACTCTTTTAGCCTTTGAAGATTGTATCCAAATGATTGTTTGGGTCATAACAGTTTAAATGATTAAATCATAACTGAAAGGCGGTTATGGTGATTTGATGAGCTGACAACTCTTTCTTAAAAGAACACGTGATACTTAACAAATAGACTCCCTTTAATGGATGTAGGTTATATTTAACATAATATATGTTAGTTATTAATAGAATGACTCCACTTAACAGGAAACAACTGTTAGATGTCACATCAATGAATATTTTGATCATTATTATTGATTAAAAGAGATTTTTTCTCTATAAATAGGAGGAGACTTGTAGAGGATAGGTAAGTGGATTTAAGTGAGATTAGGTGAGATTGGCACTTGGACTTTTAGAATTGATTTTTTGGAGCAAAAAACTTAGAGGAGAAGTTTCCTTTTCAAAACACTGTGTTCTTGAGTATTCTTAAGAAGGAAGGCTGCCAGTTTATTACAATTCTTCACTATTCCTTCTTCTCTCCCTTCAATCACTCTCATCTTTTCTTTCTCTTTCTTCTCTTTTATTCATATTTTTCAGGAAATCTCGAGGAGTACGAATGTAGCAAAACTACTCAAGCTTGTGGCATTCCCAAAAAGTTTGAAGGAGGTTGCTGGTGACGAGTTGTTGATCTTATGGGGCTGAATTGTAGTCATGGATAAAGATCTAGTAATCTACATCAGCAATCCGAATCTTCAGTTTCAACACACCTTAATTAGAATAATAGCTATCTAATTAGATTTGCCTCATCTTATTTCCTAGTTTACCTATATATTAGTATCTTTTCTAGTTGTTAGGGTACATTTGGATTTATGGAATTGGAATTGAGCCAAAGAATTGAATTCCATGGAATTAAAACATACTGAATTAAATTTCACGAAATTCAAAATTCTATCGTTTGGATGCACTATTAAATTCCTGGAGAAATGAAATCATCAGGCTTCTTTTTTGTTTTTAAATTTCACAGCAGCGTGGATTTGTCAAATAAGACCATTTTACTGTGGAATTGAATCTTATAAATTTGTCTTTAAAATCACTGCTTGAATTCTCTATGGAATTAGAAAATCTTAATTCCATTCTATTTATAATGTGTCCCAAACGATGAAATTAGAATTGTCTCATGGAATTGACAAATCCGTTCTTCAATTCCATAAATCCAAACGCACCCTTAGATTTCCATCAAATAAGGTAGTTTAGTTGCTTTATTAAGATAAGATGTAATCTTGAATGAGACGATAATGGAATTGAAGTACTTAGGAGGACGACCATGCACACTCACAAATGGCCATTAATTTGTCTTGTTGGTGAGGTTAGCAATGTTTAAGGGTCTTAACACTTAAGTATCCTAACTAATTAGGTATCTTATTATAATAATGGATAAATATCTAATTGAATTTATAATTTATTAACAAAGTATTATTATTTTATTTTCAAATAAAATCCTATAATTTAAGAAAATTTGGATAAATTTTGGTATTCTTATCAAAATTTAGTTAAACTTATTTAACTAAGAATATTTCAGCCAAAATTTCAAAATTCTGACACTTTGGCAGAAATTCTGGAATTTCGGTCAAAATAGTGCATCCCGAAATTAAAATCATGGTTAAGTCAAATTAGAAAATTTAAGTTTGATTTAAGCTATGGTTGTAAGGAATCTCTTCAATTCATGATCAATTGAAATTTCATCCCCTTTTTTTTAGAATTCTTTTCTCATTTTCTTTGCAGGTTGAAGTTTTTAATATGTTTGCTATGATTTAAGTGTTAATAATCATTGCTAAAATGCATTGGTACTGCACATTTATGGAGTTCTAATTTAAATAATTCAGCTCAATTAAGAAATGGCCCAGGATTCTCTCAAGTTCAACTTGAGAGAATCTCTCAAGTTTGAACCCCTAGAGGTCGCCACGTGTCTCCTTTGACACCCCTTAACCATGGGTAAGGTTCACCTACCCTTAGGGTTCACTTACACATCCTTGGTTTTTTTATATTAATTATTATTTTTTAAATTAAAAAAACTGTTTTTAGAGTTTTTTAATATTAAAAACAGTTTTTTAATTTAAAAAATAATAATTAATATAAAAAAAAACCAAGGATGGGTGAGTGAACCCTAGGGGTGGGTGAACCTTACCCATGGTTAACGGGTGTAAAAGGAGACACGTGGCGACCTCTAGGGATTCAAACTTGAGAGATTCTCTCAAGTTGAACTTGAGAGAATCCTGAGCCGAAAGAAATATATTTCCAACTTCGCTTTAAGAGAGAGGGAGTCTAAAAATTAGAGTTACTTGTAAGCTAGAACCAGTTGTGAATCAAAAATTCAGAAGCGAACATGTCAAAAAAATAATATAGCTATGAAAATATTTCAAATTAAATAATCATTTTAAAAACAATGGTCAGACTCAACTGGGTGTCTGCAATTTGTTCCAAATAATCAAAATATCAACAAAATTTGACAGAAGTATGGTCATTCCAGTTCAAAGACGAAAGGCAAGAATTTCACAACTATAAACTGTTTAAAAAAATAAATCAAGAACCCATAGAAGGAAGGAATCATTTCACCAAGTTGAGGTGAAGAATATAAATCAGCCATAACTAATGCAGAAGAACAGAACATAGGCATTAGTACATCAATAATTTCTTCTCTACTATAAAACAATAAACCTTGGTGCATAGTGTTGGGATTCAAGAATAATAATGTTAAAACAAAACAAGATTATTCAAATACTGGATCTAGACCATGCAATCAACTTTTCTAGAATTCATAATCAAAAGGGGACACAGATTAAAAGAGATGATCTCATACCTTTCGCTGGAATTTCCCTATTCCCTTCACGGTGTGATGCTGTGTTTCTCGGCGCTTGAGAGGAATGAGAGAGTCTTCTCTTTTCTCCTTAGGTCTGATTCAATGGGGCTTCCAATTGACGTAAGAGAAAAGAGGGACCCCCTCTTTGCTTTATATACCCTTGGAACCCTACCCATCATAAGATCCAAGGGTTAAGAGGGATCACACCAAAGATCTAACGGTCGCCAACCCTGACCATGTTGTTAGCTTTAATAACACTTAAAGAGTCCCTGTTTGATCACATCTCTTTAGTGGGACCCATTATCCTTAACATTCTCTATTAACAGCAATACAATCCGAGTTTTGAAAACTAAGGATTGCACCAGACCACATGAGTTTTTATTTAATAAGAAAAACCCTAACAATCTCCCACTTGGTCCAAGCAATCCTTAAATAAAATAAAATGACTTTTCGGATTGAACAACCTTAAAAACATGAGTGGCCACTCTTTTAATTTTGAAAAACATTGCTGTCGAGAATTAAGTGTTCTTTAACTGTCACTTTGATTCAAAAGCACCACTAACGGTGATCATGGAAGCATTTAGCATCTACTAGTGTTCATTTACTATGATACAAGCCACTCCATGGTCAAACAGCTAGTAATACTAATGTTTCAGAGCGGTTCTTTATGGTGGCAAGGTATGGTGTGATATGGACTATACACAACCTTATGTGATCAAAATGTATACGTCCAAAAATTGTCCACGCTACATGCATTTAAGCATATGCATGTCATTCCGATACTTTACGGTAACCGCCATGTGAAGTCCATCACCTTGTATCCAGAATGAAGGCCTCAAACATGGTGCCCAACCATGTTCAGCCCAAGTAACTTGAGAGCTTTGTGCGAGGCTCTCGGGCAAACCTGACATCAATGACATCCGTCATGTGAAATCCATCACTTGATGTCTTTACCTTTTGCACGTGCAGTCAAAACATAACATAATCAAATGATGCATCAATTTTAATTTGCATAACCATAACATATCAATATCTGAGAGTGTAAAACAATGACATGTATATCATATAAATGTCTGAAATATAAAACAATGAACAATACTCTCACTAAATAAAAGAATCAAATGATTTTAAAAGGTTCCATAATAGTGACAAGTTCTTTAAAAAATTTCTAGTGGAGAGTTCTTTACTTAACATGTTTATAATTCAAATATTCAACAACACATAATCTGATGAAGATTTCAAACTATCTTAAAAACAAGCAAAAATCAGAGTCTGAATAACTTTTAAATTTCTAGTTCGATATATCTCTTGTAAACTAAACTGAAATCCTATGAGATAACTCCAAACGTCTAGAAATATGATCTCTGGTAATCTTGATATCCAAAATATAACTTAAAAACCTGCTCCTACTGACCTTAACATATGTCTGATGTTAACAAACATACAACAAGAATGATATAAAATACGAGTCCAAGTTTAGCTAATAAAGATCATCTACTAATATATTATTACTAACTGTCTGAAAAATATGTCTGATTGAGAGTGTACTCTTCTCAATGATAAAATTAAACTGTATCCAATCCAATAATATCTCGCCTAAACAACGGCACAATGAAAATAACATCTAATAGTAAAAACCAGAAACAAAGTCTAATACTAATGAGCAAGTTCTAACAGCCTCCAATACTGTTGGTGTAGAGTTCCTCAAAAATCATCAGCTCATCAGCCTTGGCGCTTCGCCGATGAATGAACTCCTTTGTTCTTCCTGCACCAATCCTTATATTTGAAACAGTTTCTTTTCATGTGACATTTTCCTTTGCAGAAGAAACACTCAATCTCTTCTAGTTCCTCAGTATTATCATTTCCCTGAAATTGATGTCCCGAACTTTGTCCTAAATTATGACCTGAACTCTGTCCTGAATTTTGTCCTTGCCAGAAATTTTGTGAATTAGATTTCTTGAACCCTTTATTCTTAAAATTCTTCTTACTACCAGAATTCACAGCCAAGTTTGCATACTCAGCTTTCCCACGCTTCATGCGCTCTTCCTCACTAACACACACAGCTATCAATTCATGCAGGTCCCACTTCCTATCCTGTGCACTATAATTAACCTTAAAAGCATCAAATGATTCAGGAAGTGAGGCTACAGCCAAATGCACCATGAGGTCATCCTCAATTGTCAACCCAAGCTCTCTAAGAGAGATAATTAATTTAGATATCTTCAAGATGTGCTCCCGAACATTTCCAGCACCATCATACTTCAATGAAATCAGCTGAGTCAAACAACTGTACTGACGAGACCTAACAGATCCCATAAATTGTTTCTTGATAGTCTCAAGAAGAACCTTAGCAGTATCAGTAGCAGGAATACCACCTCTGATGGCTTCTTGAACAGAAGCCCTAATGATCATCATGGCCATCCTATTGGCCTTCTCCCATTTCGAATACAAAGACTTATCTGAATCTGAAGACTTAGCAGTGGGAGTAACCGGCTTTTCCTCCAGTAGGACAAAGTCGTAATCAAGGCAACCCAGAACTATATCTAGCTGCATCTTCCAAGAACTATAGTTTGAACCATTCAGAGGCTCAATCCCAGTCAAGTGTTTCTGAACAACAGACCCTTCCATATCTGAAAATGTCAATGTTTTACTATGTTATGGTATGTCTAACAAATTATTGCACAAATTATAATAATTTACTTTATACTTGTCATTACATGACTTTATTTAAGCTTTATGATTCTAATCCGGTCTTGAGGTTAAGCCGGATAGCTAAAGTGGTTTACTTTAAAATTGCTTACTTCCACTTTACGGGACAGGTGGGCGCATCATCTAATCACACATTTGGGCAAGAGATTTCGACATGCAATTCACCCCCCAATTGGCGACAACAGTCGCGCACAGAACTGATCTATCACGTATTGGATTGATTAGGACACTTCCACACCTTTGGGCAAGAGGGTTATCCTTCTCTCACCGCCACGCACAAATCATTCTGCCCCACTCAGTCTACAAGAAGTCCCTAGACACCTTTGGGCAAGACTAGTTATTCAATGTAGGTGAGTGCAAACTCGCGATCTTAAAGAGATTGAAATCCCTAAATTCGAATAATCATAACCTCCATAGGACGGTCACCTTTGGGCAAGACAATCTAACCTAATTTGATTATGACCAGTCGAACGAACGCCTTACAGATCAAACCTAAACCCCATAGGATGATCTAACTTTAATTCTTGATATTAATTTTGGGTAAAAACATCAAGTTTTTCATTTATTTAATGTCAAAACCATAGGAAAATCATATTCATTCACTAAAACAGCTCTTTACAGTGCTCAGAAGTCAAAATGGACCCCAAAAAGGGAATCAGAACACCCAAAAACTTCAGGAAAGGTCGGACACTCTCCCTAGACGTGTCCTGTGGACGTGTCACGCGCAGGGGACACGTTCTGTCAGTGACACGCGCGGATCACGCGCGGGTAGTGCGTGTCACGCGCAGGTTGTGCGCTACACGCGCATGGGATTGCGCTTCACGCGCACGAAATTAATCACACGCGCGTTCTGCGTATCACGCGCGCGCGGTTCGACGATCTTACGCGGTCCGGTTCTCGTTCCGCTCGGTCCAGTCTGGTTCAGCCATCGGTCCGGTTCAGGCATTGATCCGGTTGAACCGGTTCGGTCCATCTAAACCGGATTAGATCTCATTCGGTTCGGGTACTATATGATCCGGATCAAGTTATATTCGGGTTTCGGTTCGGGTTCCATTCGGGCCCGTTCAGAATCACCCGGTTCGGGTTAGATATTTGATCGGGTCACAGGGTCGGGTTGACCCTCGTGAACACTGTCTTCCTAACCCGAAGACTGTTTTTAATTTTTTTAATTTTTTTTTGTTAGAAACCCTAAGCCCGTATACTGGTTTCCCCTTCTTGGGGACCCTACCGGCCACCTCTCCGGCTGCCGCCGGTGCCAAACCGACGGCCACCCTCCGGCGAGAAAAACCTCACCGCCGGTGATCCTCTCCGGCGACGGACGGCGGCGGAATCGCCGTCCAACCGAAAACGGCCAAAAAACCCTTTTTTTTTTTTTTTTTTTTTGATTTCTGAAAATTTCTTTACTGTTAACCTTTAATCCGATTCACTCGGATCCTAGATACGATTATTAAAAATCCAAAAATTTATTTCAAAACCAATTAAAATTAATTATCAAATATCCAAAATCAATTTCTTTATCTTATTTACCTTTAAATTTCTATTTCTCAATTTCCTTAAATCCGAATCACAAGATCAATAAATAAAAAAATTGATTATTTAGATCCGAAAATAAAACTCCACTTATATTTGATTATTAAGAAAAATTAATCACAAGGTCAACCCTGTGCTCTGATACCAATTGTTGGGATTCAAGAATAATAATGTTAAAACAAAACAAGATTATTCAAATACTGGATCTAGACCATGCAATCAACTTTTCTAGAATTCATAATCAAAAGGGGACACAGATTAAAAGAGATGACCTCATACCTTTCGCTGGAATTTCCCTATTCCCTTCACGGTGTGATGCTGTGTTTCTCAGCGCTTGAGAGGAATGAGAGAGTCTTCTCTTTTCTCCTTAGGTCTGATTCAATGGGGCTTCCAATTGACGTAAGAGAAAAGAGGGACCCCCTCTTTGCTTTATATACCCTTGGAACCCTACCCATCATAAGATCCAAGGGTTAAGAGGGATCACACCAAAGATCTAACGGTCGCCAACCCTGACCATGTTGTTAGCTTTAATAACACTTAAAGAGTCCCTGTTTGATCACATCTCTTTAGTGGGACCCATTATCCTTAACATTCTCTATTAACAGCAATACAATCCGAGTTTTGAAAACTAAGGATTGCGCCAGACCACATGGGTTTTTATTTAATAAGAAAAACCCTAACACATAGTGCTTTGACGTAGCGACTAGTTAATCTACATTTACATCAAGGGTAGTCATCTCTATTGAATTACACGACATGGATGATATTTCTGTATGGTTTGCGTTGGTTGCGTGATCCTCAATAGGCATCTCTTGGGGACATAGAAAAGGCTTGGGTGGCATTTGCAGAAGTTCAACACTGCCTTCAAGCATCTCTATGACTTTGCTCATCGAAGGGCGATCCATGGGTTTCAACTGTATGCACCATAGTGCGACTATGATCATCTTCTTTGCTAATCTCTTTTCATCCTCAGTGGCATCTTCCATTTCTATGTCCTCTCCTTGATTGAATTGGTCATAAACCCATGATGGGAAATAAATTTGGCTTGAATGCTTTGCAAATGCATTCAAATTCTTTCTCCTCCCAGCCATTTCCATTAGCAACATTCCGAAGCTATAAACATCAGCCTTGTATGAGATGCCTCCTATGCTTTTGTAGAACAATTCTGGAGCTATATTCCCCGTTGTTCCTCTTGCTGTAGTGAGGGACACAATACTCTCATCTGTTGGATACAATTTTGCAAGTCCAAAGTCCGAAACTTTGGGGGTGAAATTCTGATCAAGAAGAATGTTGTGAGGCTTGATATCAAAATGCAGAATTTGCATGTCACAACCCTGATGTAGATATTCAATCCCACGAGCCACTCCTAGCGATATCTCATACATTTTCTCCCAACTCAGAGAAATAACTTGTACTTCTGGACAAAAGATATACTTCTCTAGAGACCCATTAGGCATGAAATCATATACAAGAGCCCGTTTCGATCCCTCGGCGCAGAATCCAGTGAGCTGCACTATATTGACATGATGAATCCTTCCTATGGTGAGGACTTCGTTGATGAAATCCTGCCCATTACCTTTTGAGTTGCCCAACATCTTTACTGCTACAAGACGGCCACTTCGAAGCTTTCCTCTAAATACGGAGCCATAGCCTCCTTGACCCAATTTATCCTTGAAATATTTAGTCATTTTCTTGATTTCTAAATAGGAGTACCTTATTGGCATGAGATTGTTGTTACCCTGTAGGAACTCTTCAATGGCGTCATACTGAGACAAATGCCTTCGTCGTAATTTATAGATCAACAAAGCGAAGCAACATAGAGTCCCACATGAATTTCTTGCTACCAGGATAAGTGCTGCATAAGAATATCGCAAATAAAATTATGAGAAGGACTTACTGTTGGGTCATCTCTATGACCACTGATTGACTGAAAACTTGCTAAGTACGTGTTTTTTCAATCATGTCCATGGTGATAAGTCACTTAGAACCATATATGATATCTTACCTACTGATAATATAAAAAATTTATGATCTGTAAAAAAAAAAAAAACAAAAAAACAAAGAGGAGGTAATTAGAACATATTCAAAGAGGTTAAAAAACAAGAAAAGAAATAGGACAAGAGGGTGTGCGAGTCCTTACAATTTATTTCTTGAACAATAATACCAAACAACCGGGAGGTACCTAGATTATCCAAGAAAAGAAATTGAAGGAAATGAATATTGCAACCGGAACCAGTTATATATAACGCGAGATCTTTCAGGAACTCTTACCACAAATGAAGGATGATGAGGCAGAGCAGTGGGGGGAGGGGAAGGGGTAGGTGTGGTTGTAGCACTGGATGTTGTTGTCATCAAACAAGAAACAGTCGTATTGTCTTCCTTGGCAATCTGTGCAGTCGATTTGAAACCATGAAAGCTCAAACCCCCAAGCCAGCTCATTGTGAATGTCAGAAAAGGAATAATTCCCGACTTCCTTCAACCGACTGGGAACCATCACGCCAATCCTGCACGATTCCCGGACATCTGAGACCACTTTCCCCCATGTAGCATAAGATTGTTTTCGCAAGGAGGAGGAGGTGGAACCATTGATGCAAGGAGTAGTGTCCAGATACTGATGAGAATTGATTGGATTCTCACAATCCATGAGAAATATATAGTTCGTTTGTCTAGTCAAATAGTATGGATACGCAGTTCCGTCACCGATTACGGCACCTTGGAAAATGCTGAAGTTGAAATTCGCCAAGGAATACCGAGGAATAGAGGAGCAATTGTCCTTGTGCACACCGGGATCCCCAACTCGAATTGTTCTAGGACTGTACGTGATGGCCTTGACGTAGTATCTGCTGGAATTTAAGTATAGAATGGTACGATTATCCTCGCAAGCGAGTTCGTAGTTGAAGGTCCGGTCACCGCAGTTGGGAGGATCGCCCTTCAAGTAAAAAGGGTAACTTATGTTTTGTATATTTCCGCAATAAGTATGACAAGGTCCATCTTCCTTTGCATCGCAAGCTACAAGGAAGAGAGCACGAATGATGGCTATGAACCCAACTGAAAGGAGTCTTCTCCTTCTTCTAACCATGATATACTGAGAAGGAGAGGGGGGACCCATAGTTGAGGAGAGTGGTAGCCCAATTGCATCAACCACCATGATATTGCTCACGCCGTTAGAATTTACTGACTGACTGTTGCTTCAACCATAAAAGTTTTAAGGTTCTACTATCTAAACTTGGTTTTTTTTTTTTTTTTAATAATAAAAAAAGGTAACTTTAGGATTAAAATTTCTTAATTCTAAAGTTAAATTTTTTTAAATATTTTTTTCTAAACTAAAGTTGAATTGTTGAACCTTAAGGATGAGAAGAATTTAACCTTAATCAATAAGATTAAAAGAGACACGTGTTGACGTGTGTGTGATTGAACTTTCCCCGAGTTCAACCACGATTGGCTGTGATTCGGTCTCTATTTTCAAATACGTAAGCTGTTACGTTATCATGATTAACATGCCTCAATTTCAGCTGTCCATTAGTTTGAATCCCTCACTCCACTATCTAATGGGGATTAGATGTACCACAGTCTTCTCAGATTAGTTCCCTGTGGCTGCCATAGAAAGTAAAGTCCTTAACGTGACGATAAGCCAAAGTCAGTCAACGAAAGCGAGTCCTTACCAACCCAGTGGAGACAAGTCAAGGTCAGTCAACAAAAGCAAGTCCTTACTCTTCAGCCACAGAATTTTTTTAACCTTGGTTATGATTAATAGACCTTGGTTAGGACTTATGATTCAGTAAAAAGTCAGTAAAAAAATGAACCTTGGTTATGATTCTCACTCATGTGGTTAATTGTTTTAAAAATTTTTCCAAAAAAACAAGGTTAAATTATTTAACCTTTTTTTTAGTTGATATTAAATTATTTAACCTTAATGGTTAATAAATCTTAATCATAGTTAATGTGTGTCAAAATGAACACGTGGCAAGTTAGAGTGTGCACCGTCCAACGAAATGTGAGATGCATGCTATCACCTTCTATGAATGAAGAGGCTATGCCCAAGAAAATCCATTGCCTGACTCTTGACCCACAGAATTCCAAAAGCCCTTATCAGGATCAGCGGCCTAGGACTCTGCAGTATGAAGCAGCTACAGAAATAATTTAAACATGGAGCAATAGTTCGCTTGCTCCTCGCTCTCACAAAGCCCCTTCAACTAACATGAACGCCGGGTTAAAAACTTTTAACCCTGTGATTAACTTTGTTTTTTATTCTAAAAACCAAGAGTAGATGGGTGAACCCCAGGGGTGAATGACTCTTAACCAGAGTTAAAGTGGGTTAAAAGGACATGTGGCAAGTAAAACGGAGCCGAGATGCACCTCCTTGCGTCACCGACGGAGGTGGTGATTATTTTCCTTAAATATTTTTTTTGGTAGATTTTGACAAAGCACACAAGCACACACACCCTCATATTTATTTTCCTAAAATATGAGCCCGAGAACGTTGGTAAATATAAAAAATTATGGATAGAAATGTCCTTCTATCACTTAAATAGTTACCAAAAACCCCCCCAATGTGTTTGGAAACTCTTGCTCATAAAGAAATAAAAAGCACACACACCCTCATATTTATTTTCCTAAAATATGAGCCTGAGAACGTTGGAAAATATAAAAAATTATGGATAGAAATGTCCTTCTATCACTTAAATACATACCAAAAACCCCCAATGTGTTTGGAAACTCTGCTCGTAAAGAAATAAAACTGTACCCATGAAATCCATTTAGAAACCTAAGGCTGGACCGAAACCTAAGGCTGGACTCTAAGGCTCTGTTTGTTTGCAAGGAAAACAAAAGATGAAAATTGTTTCCAATAGAAAATAATTTTTTCAAGTGTTTTGTATGTTTGAAAATAGAGTTTTTCTTGAAAATTTTTTCTCTGATGGAAATGTTTTCCATTATATTCTATAAAAGGAAAAGTTTTCTCTTAAAAATAGAGAGAAGTCATTTCCTCGACGACGCTCGATCTTCCTCGACTTTCATAGACGTTTGTTCTTCCTTCTCTACTGTCGTCTCACACCGAGACTCTGATTTCGAAGCCACTAGATGAAGATCATTTTGCAGGTTCAAATCTCTGCTCTAAATGTTGATTTTGATTTAAAATTTCTTTTTAAATTAATACAAATCGGATCATTAGGATCCGGGGTTTTGATTTTAATCATGGACTAAAACCCCCCATTAATTTAATCTTTGTTTAGGTTGGGTGTTTAACCTCTTGAAAGAGAGAAAACATACTTTTAGTGCATTTCCCCTAGTTCTTTAATCACACATCGGAAAATGAAAGAAATCTAAAGAGTTTAACTACCCATTGTATGCTTAGTTGTCAACAACTAAGCATGATGGAGACTTTGACCCACCAATTCCTTTAGACGATATCTAGGGTGCACGAGCTACGCTCGCAGCGAAGCGCGACCGCACACGCACACACACGGGCTCGGATGCGGGTATAGGGCTTTGGAGCGCTATGAGACGTACTTTGTACTTTGCACTTTGCACGTGCGTATCATTGCGAGTCACTTGGGTCACTTTCTTTTGAGTAAATTAGGACCGTTGATCTAATCTCAACCGTAGATATAGGTTGACCATAATCGAATGATCAGTGTGGTAGATCAGAGCCGTCTGATCAAGTCTCAGGTTCAGACTGATCTGGGCCGTCGGATCGTGAGTGCGATCTGAGAACCCTAATGGGTGTCAGGTGGATCAGACCATGAGTGCCTTGGGTTAGTGGGTGCAGGCTGCTCTGACCAAGGTCTAACCTTATGTGCCATGTGGCCTGCCTGGTGCAGGAGGGCCTAGCCAGGTGGTTGAGCCCATGCGCATGCAAGGGGACCTTGGTCCTCTATAAATAGAGGGCCTTGGGGAGGGTCTGAGAGTTGTTGGAACTCAGACCAGAGCTTGATCCGTGGAGTATAGCCTGTTTCGTGTACCCAAACCACAGAGCCAAAAAGACTAGAGCCTGATCTTTATACTCAGACCAGTGAGCCCAGAGAGAAGACCTAGACCAGAGTAGGTGCACCCTGGTCCAGTCTGCTCTAAGCTAGCCATGGTCCATCAGGACGACTCCGTACCAGGGACCTCTTAGGAGGACCCTAACCTGAAGCTCTCCATTAATGGTGGACCTTGAGCTCAATGGAGAAGATGGTGACCTTGATTCCTTATCCAGAGGCCCAAAACCCATATTCCAGAACCCAGACCCAGCAGGTTGTCTGGATTGATCCAGATCCATGGATACCAGGAAATTGACAATTTGTCCAGCTCCTGATGAGGTTGCAGAATGCATTCGGGTTTCTCAACCGTCCATACTGTTCGGTTGCCCGATTTGGGATTTCAGATCAAGTAGAACAGTGGATCAGTCTGTCATGGACTGATGCATCTTTGTGACCGTCCGATTTCGGGTGATCCTACCATTTCCTCATGATGGATCCTATATGGACCATCGTACCCAAACGAGGGTATCTTGAGGAATGGGTTAAATTTGGACAAGCTGAACTTGTAGCCAAACAAAATCTGGAAACTGATAAAATCAGATTAACTGAAGTCTTGTGACCAAACAGACTCGGATTAAGTTAAAATTGATTAACTTAAAATCTGTAACCAAATAGGGCCCAGGACAGAATTGATTCTGGCCAAACCAGAATCAGATTCTGTGCAGAATCGATTCTGAACAGAACCAAAATCTGTAACCAAACAGAATAGGAGTAAACCTAATCTGGAATAGGTTAAACCAGGATTAGACCAAAACCAGAGTGGACCTAATCCTGTAACCAAACAGACCCTTAAACCCTAAGGGGTAAAATTGTAATTTTAGAAATTATCTAAATAATTAGATAATCTCTTTCTATATATTCGATGGGAATTTAGGACATTTAGATTAATGAAAAATCCAAATTAAATGAATATATAAATGTATATATTTAATTTTAAAGGGCATCTTAAAGGAAGATCAGTATCCCGTCTTCTCCCAAGTAGTGCAAACTCGTTGGGAAGACTGAAGAGAATCTGAGCTGAGTTGTATCCCGGAGATAGAGCTGCCATATCCCTTGCACATGGGAGACTTTGACTATCTTCAAGAAAGACTCACTTGTAGCGCCTCTCAGTGAAGTGATTCTCAATCATAATTAAATAATTCATTCGCTTATTTAATTGCATTATTATCTGTTTGTATTTGCTAAGTGGCTATGTGTGCAGGGATTTAGCCTAATTACACCAACAATTTGAAGATATATGTCTATCATCATGGCTGCTTTGCAAATGCGTGGACAGAACTAAGCAGAGTCGATTCCTCGATTTGATGGAAAGAACTTTTACCGCTGGGAGCAGAAGATGAAGTTTTTCTTGATGCAATCAAAGGTTGATTATGCCCTCAAGAAGGAGTGTCTGAAAATTCCAGATGGTCCCGATGTATCTGAATTGGATGTAGAGTAAGCAATCTGTCAAGTACAAAGGTGGATTGATGATGATGACACAGCCCAGAATCACATCCTCAACTCATTGTCGGACCAGTTATATGACCAACACTCAAAGAAGACCAAGCGAGCCAGAGACTTGTGGGAGGTATTGAGGCTAGTATACCTAGCAGGGGAGTCTGGAACAAAAAAATTCCATGTTGCAAACTACTTGAAATTTAAGATGGTTGATGGAAAGACCATCATGGAGCAGATTCAAGAGCTGCAGAAGATAGCAGATGCGGTTACCTCGACTGGAATGGTTCTGGATGAAACCTTCCATGTCAACGCTATAATTGCCAAACTTCCTTCATCCTGAAAGAAGTATCGCTCGAAGTTGATGCACAAGAAGAAAGACTTGAATCTTGAAACCCTATTGCACTATTTCAGGATAGAAGAAGAGAGCAGGAAGCAGGATAAGAAGGATGAGCCGACTGCTAAGGCTCATATGGTTGATTCAAATCAATCAAGGAAGTTTCAACCAAGAAAGAAATAATTCAAGAGGATAGGGAAGTTTGGATAGAAGAAGGGTCCACAATAGAAAGGCTATAGCAACAACAACAACATCGCCGAAAATTTCAAGAAGGATGTGGAGTGTTACTCTTGTGGTAAGATGGGGCACTATGCCAAGAACTGCAAGGTTAACAAAAGTGGGAATTTTCAGAATAAGAAGAAGTTTGTGAAGAAGGAACAGAAGAAAAACAATGTCAACATGGTCGCAATCGTGACTGAAGCCAACATAATTGGCGAGGAGACTGAGTGGTGGATTGATACAGGAGCCACTCGTCACGTTTGCAGTGACAAGAACATGTTCGATTCCTACGAACTAGTGGGGGAAAGAATGAACAGGTTTATGAGTAACTCTTCATCTTCAAGGGTCGCAGGAAGAGGAGTAGTAAAGCTGAAGTTCACCTCTGGAAATGTCGTTGAATTGAAGGACGTTTTGCACATGCCAGATATTCGTAAGAACCTTGCGTCGGTAGCTCTACTCGGCAAGCTCGGATACAAGATGGTTTTTGTGTCAGATAAGGTTGTTTTCACCAAGAATGAAATATTTGTAGGGAAAGGGTATTTGGTGTCTGGAATGTTCAAGCTAAACACAATGAATGAAACTCCAGTTATTTCTGCTTATATCACTGAGTCTTTTGATTTATGGCATGGTAGGCTAGGTCATATTAATTTTAAGAAAATAAAATCTTTGACCAATCAAGGATTGATTGCTAATGCATCCAGTGATAACCATGAAAAATGTATTGCCTGCAGCAAGTGTAAAATTGTGAGACCTCCATTCAAGTTCGTAGAGAGAGAATCAAAGCTACTTGAGCTTATTCATAGCAACATCTATGAAATGACTGGTGTACAGTCAAGAGGAGGGAAAAGATATTTTATCGCCTTCATCGACGATGCCTCTCGCTACACGCATGTTTTTCTCATCCGAACTAAAGACGAAGCATTTGAGAAATTCAAGGTGTTCAAATCAGAAGTTGAGAATTTCCAGGAAGCCAGAATCAAGATACTTAGAACTGAGAGAGGAGGAGAATATCTTGATTCAGAGTTCAGTAAGTTTTGTGTAGATGACGAGATCCGTCATGAGACAACTGCACCATACACACCACTGTAAAATGACGTTGCAGAAAGGAAGAACAAGACTCTGACAGAAATGGTTAATACCATGCTAAATAGCTCCGGTGCACCACCAAATCTTTGGAGTGAAGCACTTCTATCAGCCTGTCACATTCTCAATAGAGTTTCTCAATGAAAAGCAGAATCAATTCTGTACGAATTATGAAAAGGAAGAAAACCTAATCTGCAGTACCTTAGGGTTTGGGGTTGTCTAACCTAAGTCAAATTGCCTAACTTGAATAACCCCAAGGTAGGAACCAGAGGTACTGACTGCGTCTTCATTGACAAAATGTATTCTCATTCAAGAGAAGTCAAAAAGTAGTGGGGACCAACAGGAATCCAGTTCTAAGTGGAAAGAACCTGAAGACCCAATTCCTTTTGAACCAAGAAGAAGTACTCGATCAAGAATTCCAAAGGATTTTGGCCCTGGGTATATTTGTTTGATCAAGAAGGATCCAACAAGCTACACTGAAGCTATGACATCTAAAGACGCAGATCTTTAGAAAGAGGCAATGGATGATGAGATGCACTCTATCAACTCCATCAACACTTGGATCCTGGTGGACCTACCTCCAGGAAACAAGACAGTAGGGTGCAAGTGGATCTTCAAGAAGAAATTGAAACAAGATGGATCCATAGCAAAGTTCAAAGCTAGATTGGTTGCAAAAGGTTTCAAACAGCGAATGAGTTTTGACTATTTTGACACCTATGCCCCTATGGCTAGGTTGACCACCATTAGGATGCTGATTGCATTGGCCTCAATCAAGGATCTGATTATTCATTAGATGGACGTCAAAAATGCATTCCTGAATGGTGATCTTGAATAAGAAATATACATGGATCAGCCTAAAGGATATGTTCTGCCAAAGAATGAGGAGAAAGTCTGCAAACTTCTGAAGTCACTGTATGGATTGTAGCAAGCTCCAAAACAATGGCATGACAAATTTAAAAGCGTCCTTCTAGTTGATGGGTATCAAGTCAACAATGGTGATATATGTGTATATAGCAAATTCAGAGACAACTCTGGGGTGATAATTTGTTTATATGCTGACAACATGCTCATATTTGAAATGGATGATCAAAGTGTTGCCAATACAAAGGAGTTCATGTCGTCTAACTTTGATATGAAAGATATGGGCGAAGCAAACGTTACACTTGGAATCAAGATTGTTAGGAGCAACGAAGGAATTGCGCTTTCTCAGTCAAGCTACATAGAGAAGATTCTAAGGAGGTTCAACCAGTTTGATTGTACTCCGGCTCCTACACCAGTTGATTCAAGTATTAAACTAACAAAGAATGAAGGCAGATGTGTTTCTCAACTGGAGTACTCATAGATAATTGGTAGTTTAATATATGCGATGCATTGCACTAGGTTGGATATAGCCCAAGTAGTGAGGATGTTATGCAGATATACCAGTAATCCTGGTTGATTGCACTGGGTAGCACTGATCAAAATTCTGAGGTACCTTAAGGGTACACTGTCCTATGCTCTACACTATAAAAGGTCACCCGTCGTGCTTGAAGGATTTAGTGATGCGACATGGAATTCATGCCTAGACGAATCAAAGTCAGTCACTGCATGGATCTTCTCGATGGGAGGAGGAGCCATCTCCTGGAAGTTCAAGAAGCAAACTTGAATAACTCATTCCACCATGGAATCGGAGTTCATTGCACTTTCGTCAGCTGGAGAAGAAGCTGAATGACTCAAGAGTATTTCGGTTGATGTGCCAATGTGAGAGACACCCATGCCAGTAGTCACAATCTATTGTGATAACCAGGCGGCTATGCTCAAAGCATAGAGTGAGAACTACAATGGCAAGTTCAGACAGATCCGCCTGAAGCATAACCATGTTAGAGGTATGATTGCTGAGGACAAAATCGCAATCCAGTATGTGAAGTCCAAAGAGAATTTGGCTGACCCCTTGTCCAAGGGCCTTGGCACAGACCTTGTGATGAAGACATCTAAAGGAATGAGACTGAAGCCAATTGAGCAGTTAAACTAGGTGGAAACCCAACTTGATGAGTCTCTTAGGTTCAACGGGAATAACGAACCTTCTAAGAAACTGCAAATGCACTATAAATGAAATGTTAATTCAGTTGTGTCCCTTCTTAAGGATGATGTCAATAGTGCAAGTCTATATACAGTAGATCTATAGATAATTCTGCGATAAGGTTGAGAATTTAAATGGATTCTCTTAATGAGTAACTATAGGCCTATACTAGACTGGAGTGTTGCATAAGCACTTTTGATAGACTCACCTTTTTGAGTGTCGGAGGCTCGTCACCTTCTATAAGATTCTGGCTAAATCTCTAGAGCTCTCAGTAAGACAGGGGTAAGGCATGAACATTAATGTACTAAGCTGAATGAGTACACATATCTTCTGAAAGGATTGTGTGTGCGAAAAATCCGATTGATCAATATGATTTTTGCAGTTTAAGGCATAGTCCACTGGGTTCTTTGGCATTTCTTGATTTGTTTGCACTAAGTGTAGATTCAAGTCGAAAGACACTTACATCTATGCACAGGATATTCTTGGATGTCCGAATTTGTTTTACTTAATTCTTAATTACTTTACCAATTTTAAATCAAGTGGGGGATTGTTGATTTTGATTTAAAATTGCTTTTTAAAGTAATAAAAACTAGATCATTAGGACCCGGGGTTTTGATTTTAATCATAGACTAAAACCCTCCATTAAGTTAATCTTTGTTTAGGTTGGGTGTTTAACCTCTTGAAGGAGAGAAAACACACTTTTAGTGCATTTCCCCTAGTTCTTTAGTCTCACATTGGAAAATGAGAGAAAATCTAAAGAGTTTAATTACCCCCTGTGTTTGCTTAGTTGTCAACAACTAAGCATGTGGTGGAGACTTTGACCCACCAATTCCTTTAGACGATATCTAGGGTGCGCGAGTGCGGGTGTAGGTGCGGTGCGGATATAGGGCTTTGGGTGCTATGAGGCACTCTTTGCACTTCACGAGTCGCTTGAGTCGCTATTTCTTTTGAGCAAATCAGGACCGTTGATCTAATCTCAACTGTAGATTTAGGTTGACCCTGATTGGATGATCAGTGTGGTTGATTAGAGCCGTTTGATCAAGTCTCAGGCTCGGGCTGATCTGGGTCAGTGGATTGTGAGTGCGATCTGAGAAACCTGATGGGTGTCAGGTGGATCAGACCATGAGTGCCTTAGGTCAGTAGGTGCAGGTCCGTGCAGGCCCATGATGGGCTGCTCTGACCAAGGCTTGACCCTGTGTGCTATGTGGCTTGCTTGGTGCAGGAGGGCCTAGCCAGGTGGTTGAGCCCATGCGCATGCAAGGGGACCTTGGTTCTCTATAAATAGAGGGCCTTGGAAATGGTCTGAGAGTTGTTGGAACTCAAACCAGAGCTTGATCCGTGGAGTATAGCCTGTTCCGTGTACCCAGACCACGGAGCTAAGAGACTAGAGCCTGATCCGTGTACCCAGACCAGTGAGCCCAGAGAGAAGACCCAGACCAGAGTAGGTGCACCCTGGTCCAGTCTACTCTAAGTTAGCCATGGTCCTTCAGGACGACTCCGTACCAGGGACCTCTTAGGAGGACCCTAACCTGGAGCTCTCCATTAATGGTGTACCTTGAGCTCAATGGAGAAGATGGTGACCTTGACCCATTATCCAGAGGCCTAGAACCCATATTCCAGAACCCAGACCCAGCAGGTTGTCCGGATCGTTCCAGATTTATGGATACCAGGAAATGGACAGTTTGTCCAGCTCCTGATGAGGTTGCAGAATGCCTCCGGGCTTCTCAACCGTCCATACTGTTTGGTTGCTCGATCTGGGATTCCAGATCAAGTAGAACAGTGGATCAGTCTGTCATAGACTGATGCATCTTTGTGACCATCCGATTTCGGGTGATCCTACCATTTCCTCATAATGGATCCTATATGGACTATCGTATCGAAATGGGGGTATCTTGTGGAATGGGTTAAATCTAGACAAGCTAACTTGTAGCCAAATAGAATCTAGAAACTAATAAAATCAGATTAACTGAAGTCTTGTGACCAAACAGACTCGGATTAAGTTAGAATGGATTAACTTAACATCTGTAGCCAAACAGGACCTTTGACAGAATTGATTCTGGCCAAACCAAAATCAGATTCCGTGCAAAATCGATGTTGGACAGAATCAAAATCTGTAACCAAACAGAGTAGGAGTAAACCTAATCTAGAATAGGTTAAACTAGGATTAGACCAAAACCAGAGTGGACCTAACCCTGTAACCAAACAGACCCTTAAACCCTAAGGGGTAAAATGGTAATTTTGGACATTATCTAAGTAATTAGATAATTTTTTTCTATATATCCGATGGGACTTTAGGACATTTGGATTAATGGAAGATCCTAATTAAATGAATATATAAATGTATATATTTAATTTTAAAGGGCATCCTAAAGGAAGATCAGTACCCCGCCTTCTACCGAGTAGTGCAAACTCGTTGGGAAGATCGGAGAGAATCCGAGCTGAGTTGTATCCCGGAGATAGAGCTACCATATCCCTTGCACATGGGAGGCTTCGACTATCTTCAAGAAAGACTCACTTGTAGCGCCTCTCAGTGAAGTGATTCTCAATCATAATTAAATAATTAATTCGCTTATTTAATTGTATTATTATCTGTTCGTATTTGCTAAGTGGCTATGTGTGCAGGGATTTAGCCCAATTACTCCAACACTAAATTCAATTTCTCACCACACAATCTAATATGAAATTTAGGGTTTTGATCTAACTCTCAGATCCATGTTCGTCATTCACAATCTCTGTTGTTCTGTTTGTAATTTAAATTTTAATTGGATTTCTTTCTTTCACCCTTTGAAATGCTTTATTGTTGTTGTTGTTGGTTTTTTTTAAAAAATTATATGAAAGATTATTGATGTTGTTTTAGATGATGATCATGTGGGTTGATTAGGCCGTTGATTCGAATCAGTATAAACATATAAGAAATTTTGTATTGATGTTGTTTCTTTATTTTTTGTGATTATGTGGATGAGTATCCTGTTAAAAACTCGATTCTTGTTCTTGTCAGTAATTTCACGTAATTTGATATTTTGTGTTTTAGTGATTCATACCTATCTCTTAACAATTTGAGGAATGCCTTCGGTTCTGGGCATTTCTCAATGTTGTGTTGATCCCCATTATACTATTGATTATAAAACTATGGAGTTCATTGCCAATATGCAGTGGCCCCAAGTATGCATAGGCAGAAACCATGATCAATGTTGTCATGGGATTGGAGTTAGACCTGGAAACATGCATTTGGTTAAAAATTAAAGAGGAAAAGAGCTTCACTAGCTCTTCGGTTCTGGGCATAGCCTGAAAACTTTGAAATCCATGACATACCTTCTCTTTCTTTCATCTAGTTGAACCAATTATTTATTTATCAGACCTTTTGCCCACCACCGCCCACTAGATTTTTGATATCAAAAGAGAGTGAGATGGGAAAACTTCTGTAGTAATTGCAGGGTTTGCAGAGTAATGGGCAGCCCCAGTATACCCATTTTAGAAATGAGGTTTGGTTTGAATTTCTTCTTGCTATTTTATTGTATCAGGGTTTTTAGTAGGGTTTATGAGTTTGAAGAAAAAAGGCAGAGGGAAGGTGAGGAAGAAAGCAAAAGACGTAGTCTTTCTCAAATACACAGATCCCTATGGAATACAGGAGGACTATCCCAACATAGCTTGTGGGGGGAGCTCATTCTATTTTTTTAGTTTAAAGGGGTTTGTCTGTTCTCTTTAGAGAGCTTTTCAGAGAGAGAGAGAGAGTGAGAGAGAGAGAGAGGAGTGCATAGATTAAAGAGTTGGGTTTTTTAAATAGATGGGTAGATTTATTCCATGAGTCCTACAGTTAGAAAACAAAAGGCGAAAATAACCAGTCTAACTCCTCCTCTGGATTCTAGAAGTGTCGCTCAGAGGCTCTGATCAGTGCTAATTGTTACACTTTTATGTACCTTAAACTGCATTTGTTAATCCCTTTAAGCCCATTTATCCACTACGATACTTCACTTGGGTGTGTTTATTGTTTTCAGGTTCATGCGAGGAAAAGAAGACTAAAATGATAAAGTTGATTGTGGTAGTTTCAGCACGAAGTCCATGAGAAATGACGGAGGGTATGAGGTCATAAAAAAGGTCATTGACAAGCTTGACCTGAGGCACAAGGAACACATTGCTACCTATGGAGAAGGCGACGAACACCATCTCACTGGACGACATGAAACAACTGACATCAACACCTTCATATGTTGGTGTAATTGGGCTAAACCCCTGCACACATAGCCACTTAGCAAATACAAATTGATAATAATGTAGTTAAATAAAAAATTATTATTTGATTATGATTGAGAATCGCTTCGCTGAGAGGCGCTACAAGTGAGTCTTTCTTGAAGATAGTCGAAGCCTCCCATGTGCAAGGGATATGACAGCTCTATCTCCGGGATACAACTCAGCTCGGATTCTCTCCGGTCTTCCCAACGAGTTTGCACTACTCGGTAGAAGACAGGGTACTGATTTTTCTTTAGGATGCCCTTTAAAATTAAATATATACATATATATATTCTTTTAATTAGGGTTTGCCTAATCATCCAAGTGTCCTAAAGTCCCATCGGTTTTACAGTTAGAGATAATCTAATTAATTAGATAATTTCTAAGATTAACATTTTACCCCTTAGGGTTTAAGGGTCTGTTTGGTTACAGGGTTAGGTCCACTCTGGTTTGGTCTAATCCTAATTTGACCTATACCAGAATAGGTCTGCACCTATTATATTTGGTTACAGATTTTGGTTGTGTCTAGAATCGATTTTGCATAGAATCTGATTTTGGTTTGGCCAGAACCAATTCTGTCTTAAGTCCCGTTTGGTTACAGATTTTAAGTTAATCCATTTTTAACTTAATCCGAGTCTGTTTGGTCACAAGACTTTAGTTAATCTGATTTAATCAGTTTCAGGTTCTGTTTGGGTACAAGATCAAGCTTGTCTAAATTTAATCCATTCCACAAGATACCCCCGTTTGGGTATAATGGTCCATATAGGATCCGTCATGAGAAAATGGTAGGATCACCCGAAATCGGATGGTCACAAGCATGCATCAGTCCATGATAGACTGATCCACTGTTCTACTCAATCTGGAATCCCAGATCGGGCAACTGAATAGTATGGACGGTTGAGAAGCCTGGAGGCACTCTGCAACCTTATCAGGAGCTGGACAAACTGTCCATTTATTGGTATCCGTGGATCTGGATTGATCCGGACCGCCTACTATGTCTGGGTTCTGGAATATGGGTTCTGGGCCTCTAGATAATGGTTCAAGGTCACCATCTTCTTCATTGAGCTCAAGGACCACCATTAATGGAGAGCTTCAGGTTAGGGTCCTCCTAAGAGGTCCCTGGTACGGAGTCGTCCTGATGGATCATGGATAGCTTGGATTTAACTGGACTATGGTGCACCTACTCTGGTCTGGGTCTTCTCTCTGGGCTCACTGGTCTAGGTCCACGGATCAGACTTTACTATCTTGGCTCCATCGTTTGGTTCCACAGATCAAGCTATTCTCCACGTATCAGGCTTTGGTCTGAGTTCCAACAACTCTCAAACCCTCCCCTAGGCCCTCTATTTATAAAGGACCCAGGTCCCCTTGTATGCGCATGGACTCAGCCACCTGGCTAGGCCCTCCTGCACCAGACAGGCCACATGGCACACAAGGTCAGGCTTTGGTCAGAGCAGCCAATCATGGGCCAACACGCACGGGCCTGCACCCATTGACCCAAGGCACTCATTAGATCTGATAGACCTGACACACCCAGATCCGACGGCCCGAATTCAATCCGAGCTTGAGACTTGATCAGACGGTTCTGATCAACCACGCTGATCATCCGATCAGGGTCAACCTTGATCAACAGTTGAGAGATCAACGGTCCTGATTACTCAAAATAAATAGCGACCTAAGCAACTCACGACGATGCGTATGTGCGAAGTGCAAAGTGCGCCTCATAAAGCCCAAAGCCCTATGCCTGCACCGCACTCGCACCCGAGCCTGGACCTGAGCCCGTGCCCATGCATGTGCGTGTGCGCTCGCGCTCAATGCGAACGCAGCTCGCGCACCCTAGTTATCGTCTAAAGGAATTGGTGGGTCAAAGTCTACACCTCATGCTTGGTTGAAAACTAAGCAAGCAAGGGGTAATTAAATTCTTTAGATTTTCTCTTCTTTTCCGATGTGAGACTAAAGAACTAGGGGAAATGCACTAAAAGTGTGTTTTCTCTCTTTTAAGAGATTAAACACTCAACCTAAACAAAGATTAAATTAATGGGGGTTTTAGTCCATGATTAAAATCAAAACCTCGGATCCTAATGATCCGGTTTTTATTAATTTAAAACCAATTTTAAATCAAAATCAACAATCCCCACTTGATTTAAAATTAGTAAAGTAATTAAGAATTAAGTAAAACAAATTCAGGCATCCAAGAATATCATGTGCATAGATGTAGGTGTCTTTCGACTTGAACCTACACTTAGTGCAAATAAATCAAGAAAGGCCAGAGAACCCAGTGGACTATGCCTTGAACTGCAGAACTCGTATTGACCAATCAGATTCATCGCACACAGATTCCTTTAAGAAGATATGTGTACTCATTCAGCTTAGCACTTGAACATCCATGCCTTACCCCGGTCTTACTGAGAGCTTTAGAGATTTAGTCAGAATCTCATAGAAGGTGACGAGCCTCCGACATTCAGAAAGGTGAGTCTATCAAGAGTACTTCTGCAACACTCCAGCCTATTACAGGCCTATAGTTACTCATTAAGAGAATCCATTTAAATTCTCAACCTCATCACAGAATTATTTATAGACTTGCACTATTGACATCATCCTTAGGAAGAGACACAATTGAATTGGCATTTCATTTATAGTGCATTTGTAGTTTCTTACAAGATTCGTTATTCCCATTGAACTTGAGAGACTCATCAGGTTGGGTTTCCACCTAGTTCAACTGCTCAACTGGTTTCAGTCCCATTCCTCTTAATGTCTTCATCATAAGGTCCGTGCCAAGGACCTTAGACAAGGGGTTAGCCAAATTCTCTTTGGACTTCACATACTGGATTGCAATTTTGCCATCAGTAATCAGACCCCTAACATGATTGTGCTTCAGGCGGATCTGTTTGGACTTGCCATTATAGTTCTCACTGTATGCTTTGAGCATAGCCGCTTGGTTATCACAATAGATTGTGACTTCTGGCATCGGTGTCTCCCAGATTGGCACATCAACTAGAATACTCTTGAGCCATTCAGCTTCTTCTCCAGCTGACAAAAGTGCAATGAACTCTGATTCTATGGTGGAATGAGTTATGCAAGTTTTCTTCTTGGACTTGCAGGAGATGACTCCTCCTCCCATCGAGAAGATCCATGTAGTGACTTCAGAAGTTTGTCATGCCATTGTTTTGGAGCTTACTTCAATCCATACAATGACTTCAGAAGTTTGCAGACTTTCTTCTCACTCTTTGGCAGAACATATCCTTTAGGCTGATCCATGTATATTTCTTCTCCAAGATCACCATTCAGGAATTTAGTTTTGACGTCTATCTGATGAATAATCAGATCCTTGATTGAAGTCAACGCAATCAACATCCTAATGGTGGTCAACCTAGCCACAGGGGCAGAGGTGTCAGAATTTTCAAAACCCATTCGTTGTCTGAAGCCCTTCGCAACCAGTCTAGCCTTGAACTTTTTTATGGATCAATCTTGTTTCAATTTCTTCTTGAAGGTCCATTTGTACCCTACTGTCTTGTTTCCTAGAGGTAGGTCCACCAGGATCCAAGTGTTATTGGAGTTAATAGAGTGCATCTCATCATCCATTGCTTCTTTCCAAAGATCTATGTCTTTAGATGTCATTGCTTCAGTGAAGCTTGTTAGATCCTTCTCGATCAGACAAATATACTCAGGGTCAAAATTCTTTAGAATTATTGGTTGAGTACTTCTTCTTGGTTCAGAAGGAACTGATTCTTCAGGTTCTTTTCGCTTGGAACTTGATTCTAGTTGGCCCCCACTACTTCTTGACTTCTCTTGTATGAGAATACATTTTAAAGAACTCAGCACCAATAGCTTTCACAACCGAATGTGGTGCAAGAGTTTTCAGATTTAGAAACTTGTACACTTTGCTTGTCATTGAGTAGCCAATGAAGACGCAGCCAGTACCTCTGGTTCCTACCTTAGGGTTATTCAAGTTAGGCAATCTTACTTGGGTATAAAACCCCAAACCCTAATGTACTGCAGATTGAGTTTTTTTTCCTTTCTATAATTCGTATGGAATTGATTCTGCTTTCTGTTGAGGAACTCTGTTGAGAATGTGACAGACTGATAGAAGTGCTTTACCCAAAAGACTTGGTGGAGCATCGGAGCTATTTAGCATGGTATTAACCATTTCTGTCAGAGTTCTATTCTTCCTTTCTGGAATGCTATTTTGTTATGGTGTGTACGGTGCAGTTGTCTCATGACGGATCCCGTTATCTTCACAAAACTTAACGAACTCCGAATTAAGATGTTCTCCTCCTCTTTTAGTTCTGAGTATCTTGATTCTGGCTTTCTGGAAATTCTCAACTTCTGACTTGAACACCTTGAATTTCTCAAATGCTTCGTCTTTAGTTTGGATGAGAAAAACATGCGCGTAGCGAGAGGCATCATCGATGAAGGTGATGAAATATCTTTTCTCTCCTCTTGACTGTACGTCAGTCATTTCACAGATGTCACTGTGAATAAGCTCGAGTAGCTTCGATTCTTTCTCTACACCCTTGAATGGAGGTCTCAGAATCTTACACTTATTGCAGGCAATACATTTTTCATGCTTATCATTGGATGTGTTAGCTATCAGTCTTTGATTGGTCATAGATTTTATTTTCTTAAAATTAATATGACCTAGTCTACCATGTCATAAATCAAAGGACTCAGTGATATAAGCAAAAATAACTAGAGTTTCATTCATTGTGTTTAGCTTGAACATTTCAGACACCAGATACCCTTTCCCTACAAATATTCCATTCTTGGTGAAAACAACCTTGTCAGACTCGAAAACCATCTTGTATCTGAGCTTGTCGAGTAGAGCTGCCGACACAAGGTTCTTTCGGATATTAGGAACGTGCAGAACGTCCTTTAGTTCAACGACATTTTCAGAGGTGAACTTCAGCTTTACTACTCCCCTTCCTACGACCCTTTAAGACGAAGAGTTACCCATAAACATATTCATTCCTTCCCCCACTAATTCGTAGGAATTGAACACCTTCTTGTCACTGCAGACGTGACGGGTGGCTCCTGTATCAATCCACCACTCAGTCTCCTCGCCAATCATGTTGGCTTCAGTCACGATTGTGATCATGTTGACATTATTTTTCTTCTCTTCCTTCTTCAAAACTTTCTCTTCTTCTGAAAATTTCCACTTTTGTTAACCTTGCAATTCTTGGCATAGTGCCCCATTTTACCGCAAGAATAACACTCCACATCTTTCTTGAAATTACTATTGTTGTTGTTACTGCTGCTGTTGTTGTAACGTTTTTGTTGCGGACCCTTCTTCTGTCCAAACTTCACTGTTCTCTTGAATTCTTTCTTCCTCGGTTAAAACTTCTTTGATTGATTTGAATCAATCATATGAGCCTTAGCAGTCGGTTCCTCCTTCTTGTCACACTTTCTACTTTCTTCTTCTACCCTGACACGGTGCAGCAGAGTTTCAAGATTCCAGTCTTCCTTCTTGTGCATCAATTTCGAGCGATATTCCTTCCAGGATGAAGGAAGCTTGGCAATAATAGCGTTGACATGAAAGGTTTCATCCAGAACCATTCCAGCCGAGGTGACTGCGTCTGCTATCTTCTACAACTCTTGAATTTGCTCTATGATGGTCTTTCTATCAACCATCTTAAATTCCAAGCAGTTTACAACATGAAATTTCTTTGTTCTAGATTCCTCTACTAGGTAGACTAGCCTCAATACCTCTCACAAGTCTCTGGCTTGCTTGGTCTTCTTTGAGTGTTGTTCATACAACTGATCCGACAGTGAGTTGAGGATGTGATTCCGGGCTGTGTCATCATCATCAATCCACTTTTGTACTTTACAGGTTACGTACTCTTCATCCAATTCAGATACATTGGGACTTTCTGGAAATTTTGGACACTCCTTCCTAAGGACATAATCAACCTTTAATTGCTTTAAGAAAAACTTCATCCTCTGTTCCTAGCGGTAGAAGTTCTTTCCATCGAATCGGGGTATTGGCTCCGCTTGGTTCAGTCTACGCATTTGCAAAGCAGCCATGGAGATAGACAATTTCTTCAAATTGTTGGTGTAATTGGGCTAAATCCCTGCACACATAGCCACTTAGCAAATACAAACTGATAAAACTACAGTTAAATAAACAATTATTATTTGATTATGATTGGGAATCGCTTCGCTGAGAGGTGCTACAAGTGAGTCTTTCTTGAAGATAGTCGAAGCCTCCTATGTGCAAGAGATATGACAGCTCTATCTTCGAGATACAACTCAGCTCAGATTCTTTCTAGTCTTCCCAACGAGTTTGCACTACTCGGTAAAAGATGGGGTACTGATCTTCCTTTAAGATGCCCTTTAAAATTAAATATATATATATATATATATATATATATATATATATATATATATTCTTTTAATTAGGGTTTGCCTAATTATCCAAGTGTCCTAAAGTCCCATTGGTTTTACATTAAGAGATAATTTAATTAATTAGATAATTTTCAAAATTACCATTTTACTTCTCAGGGTTTAAGGGTCTGTTTGGTTACCGGGTTAGGTCCACTCTAGTTTGGTCTAATCCTGGTTTGACCTATTCCAGAATAGGTCTGCACCTATTCTGTTTGGTTACAGATTTTGGTTTTGTCCAGAATCGATTCTGCACAGAATCTGATTCTGGTTTGGCTAGAATCAATTTGTCTTAAGTCCCGTTTGGTTATAGATTTTAAGTTAATCTATTTTTAACTTAATTCGAGTCTGTTTGGTCATAAGACTTTAGTTAATCTGATATTATCAGTTTCAGGTTCTGTTTGGGTACAAGATCAGGCTTGTCCAGATTTAATCCATTCCACAAGATACCCCTGTTTGGGTACAATGGTCCATATAGGATCCATCATGAGGAAATGGTAGGATCATCCGAAATCGGATGGTCACAAGCATGCATCAGTCCATGACAGACTGATCCACTGTTCTACTCGATTTGGAATCCCAGATCGGGCAACCAAACAGTATGGACGGTTGAGAAGCCCGGAGGCATTCTGGAACCTCATGAGGAGCTGGACAAACTGTCAATTTCTTGGTATCCGTGGATCTGGATTGATCCGGACAGCCTACTGGGTCTGGGTTCTGGAATATAGGTTCTAGGCCTCTGGATAATGGTTCAAGGTCACCATCTTCTCCATTGAGCTCAAGGACCACCATTAATGGAGAGCTCTAGGTTAGGGTCCTCCTAAGAGGTCCTTGGTACGGAGTTGTCTTGATGGACCATGGCTAGCTTGGATTAGACTGGACTAGGGTTCACCTACTCTAGTTTGGGTCTACGGATTAGACTTTAGTCTCTTGGCTCTGTGGTCTGGGTCCACGGATCAAGCTATACTCCACGGATCAGGTTGTGGTCTGAGTTCCAACAACTCGCAAACCCTCCCCAAGGTCCTCTATTTATAGAGGACCCAGGTCCCCTTGCATGTGCATGGGCTCAGCCACCTGGCTAGGCCCTCCTACACCAGACAGGCCACATGGCACACAAGGTCAGGCCTTGGTCAGAGCAGCCTATCATGGGCCAGCACGCACGGGCCTGCACCCACTGACTTCGATGGCCCAGATTCAATCTGAGCTTGAGACTTAATCAGACAGTTCTGATCAACCACGATGATCATCCGATCAGGGTCAACCTTGATCAACAGTTGAGATTAGATCAATGGTCCTGATATCTCAAAATAAATAGCGACCCAAGCGACTAACGACGATGCGCACGTGTGCCTCATAGCGCCCAATACCCTATGCCCGTGCCCGTGCGTGTGTGCTCGTGAGCGCAACTCTCGCACCCTAGTTATCATCTAAAGGAATTAGTGGGTCAAAGTCTACACCTCATGCTTGGTTGTTGACAACTAAGCAAGCAAAGGGATAATTAAACTTTTTAGATTTTCTCTTCTTTTCTGATGTGGGACTAAAGAACTAGGGGAAATGCACTAAAAGTGTGTTTTCTCTCTTTCAAGAGATTAGACACCTAACATAAACAAAGATTAAATTAATGGGAGTTTTAGACCATGATTAAAATCAAAACCCTGGATCCTAATGATCTGGTTTTTATTAATTTAAAACCAATTTTAAATCAAAATCAACATCGTGTGTGGGTAATGACTTATTCAGATTGGAGTCAGAATTCGATTAGGAGTTCTAATTTTTGAGATATGTGCTTATATCCTTCATATGTGGAACATGGAGTTGTTGCAAACCGTGGAGGCTCTATTCGAGTTAGCCGAGACACGGAGAAAGCTGGTAAAGTTTATATCGAGTACAGGAGGCCTGCTTCAAATATGGATCCTTACGTGGTCACTTCCATGATTGCGGAGACCATCCTCATGTGCAAACCATGAGAACAACCATGGTCACCACCTAGTTATGTTTTGTTGGATCATCTCGTTTCTATTTTCTATATTGGCAATGTCGATAAAACATGTTATTCAGTAGGGTCATTCCATATATTGCCATTGGAATTGCCTGTCCTGCTATATTAGTTTTGTGGTCTTGTTGGCCCCTTTAGTTTTGAGGTAGGCAGGTGCTCGGATTGAATCCTGCTTTACATTTTGCCTCTGTTGTGTTCATACCTTGACAAATGCCTTCTTCGTAATTTATAGATCAAAAAACCGAAGCAACAGAGTCCCGCATGAATTTCTTGCTAGCAGGATAAGTACTGCACTTAGTGAAACAGCTGTTGGAAAAACAAAATCAAGGAGGATGAAACACTTGAAAAGAGGTTAAAAACAAGAAACCAAACAGGACAAGAGGGTGTGGGAGTCCTTCCAATATATGAAATTATAGATTATACGAAGCACTAGGGAGTCGCCTAGATTTTCCAAGCAAAGAATAGTATCAGAATGTTGAAGGAAATTAATATTGCGACCTGAAACAGTTGTTATATTCTTGGACTTTGCTGCTGAGACTCAATTAGGGCCGAGACCACTGAGACCATGCTCTAAGACCATGGGATATCATGTGGGCCTCATTTCACATGGTAGGCCCCACCTGAAATCCCATGCTCTTAAAGCATGGTCTCGGTGGTCTCGGCTCTAAGGGGGTCTCAGAAACTTTATCCTATAATATATTTAAGATGAGATCTTTCTGGAACTCTTACGCACAATGAAGGATCGGCCGAGGCAGACGGTGTAGGTGCGGCACCGGATGCTATTGTCAGAATCAAAGAAATAATAGTGGCGAATTACTTTGAAATCTTTGTAGTCCTTGCCAGACCATGAAAGCTCAAACCCCCAAGCAAGCTCATTGTGAATGACAGAAAAAGAATAATTCCCGATTTCCTCCAATTGACTGGGAACCATCAAGCTGATCCTGCACAATTCGTGGACATCTGAGCCAATTTTCCCCACAATAGCATAAGATGCTTTTGCACTGAGGAGGTGGTGGTGGAACCATTGATGCAAGGAGTAACTTCCAGATACTTATTAGTATTTGTTGGCGAAAAGAGAGGGAGATTTGTTTCTATTGTGTACCTTGTTCACCACGATTAGAAATTCCCTTATACACGACTCTCTATTTTAGTAGTTACTTGATATAGGGCTCTGCCTTCTTAATCATGGCTCTCTCTATTTTTCATATGTAACTAATTTTATTCTTTCGGGTGATCTCCATCATCGAGTCATAATGAATAGATCGATCTCTCTATTTTTCATATGTAACTAATTTTATTCTTTCGTGTGATCTCCATCTGAGTCATAATGAAATCTCTCCTCTCTTCTCCCATGCATGTAGGCTACTATGCCAAAGCACGTAAATCTTTGTGTACTCTTTTTACTGATTCTTTATGGTATTAGAGCGGGTTAATTGTTTTTTTTGACTATTGAGGACGACGCTGTTAGAAGGCAAGGTGCTGCCTCCTCTTCAAAATACACGTTGATGTTGGATTGAGCCCGTTGCAGAACAAACGAATAGGGCGTGCGTGGTGATCAAATCATATTGTGATTTGGGGCTGATTGTTAAAAAGCCAAGTACTTGTGTTTTTTGTTTTTTTGTTGTTGTTGTCTTCTGTCAAGAAGCCAAACAAAACAAGACAAAAAAATTCTCAAACGTGTTTTGATTCCCAACGTCCAGAGAAGATTTTTTTCAAACCCACTTTGAAGGGTTTCCTCCTTATTACACCCATCTTAGTGGTTTTCTTGGTCCATCTACGGTTTGAGGGATTTTATCCGTTTCTTGATCAGTCGGTTGTGATAATTCCACTCTTTGTTGTGGTGTTCTCTGCTGTCCATCTGCGGTTTTTTAATGGCGGATGCTGATGGTAATCCTAGCTGGAAATTATCGACAGTTATTTTGAATGGTATTAACTATATTTCTTGGTCTCGGGCTGTAACCTTCTCTCTTGGTAGCAAGAGAAAATTGGGTTTTATCAATGACAAGATTGCTTGCCCTACAACTACTGATTCAAAATTTGAAGAGTGGATCTCTAATGATCAACTCGTTAGATCTTGGCTTCTCAATTCAATGGAATCACATGTTACTGAAATCCTTACCTTTTCCGAATCAGCAAAGGAATTATGGGATTCAGTTGAAGATCTATATGGTAATCAGAATAACACTGCTCATATTTTTGAACTGAAACAGGAGATTGCGGTGGCAGATCAAGGTGATAAGACATTCATTGAACATCTTGGTAGTCTTAAAAAAATGTAGGATGAACTCGACATGTATTGTCCACTCAGTACTGATGCAAAGATTATTTTGAAAAGAGCTAAAGAAGATAAGATTTTTTCTCTACTTAATAGCCTGAAGCCGGAATATGAATATCTCAGGAGTAGTATTCTCATGAACCCTATTCTCCCTTCTCTGTCTAGTGTTTGTTCTACTATTTAATGAGAAGAAACTCAAAAAAAGGCTATGAATAGTGATTTGAAATTGTCATCTGAGAAAACTTAATCTAGTGCTCTTCTGGTTGAGAAAGATGATAAGAAAAGACCTTTTGATAGTGGAAAAGAAAAAAATTATCGAAATAGGGGCAGGCGAGAGACCTATCGATGTGATCATTGTAGAAAAAATGGGCACACCAAGGATCGTTGTTGGGAACTTCATCCTCATCTCAGGCCTATCTCTAATAAAAGTGATAAAAGGGAGCATGTAGCTGTAGCCGACACATCGATATCAATAAATCACTTAAGTCATTTTCTTCAACAACTCAGTAAGTTTGCTACTTCAGAACCTGATCCTTCTTCCTATACTCATGTGTCAGGTAATCTTCAAGCCTACTTTACTTCTTCTAATGTCAACACTTGGATTATTGATTCTGGAGCCACTGACCATATGGCCAATGATTCTAAGTATTTGCATGATTTCACTCATAGTTCTGACAAACATGCTATCACTGTTGCTAATGGAACTACAGTTCCTGTTTTAGGATGTTGAAAAATTAAATTTTTTTTTTCTGGTTTTCCTAGTTCGAATGCACTTTTTGTCCCTTCATTCCCTGCGCAACTTCTTTCGGTTGGTCAAATTACTAACTCCTTGAATTGTAATGTTATTTTCTCCCATAGTGCTGTTACATTTCAGGATCGAACGTCGGGGAAGAAGATTGGTGAAGGAGTTTACTCTCATGGCCTTTACTTGCTCAAAACTTTTGGTACAACATGTCACACTAATAGTTTGTTAGAAAGTCACATTTTGCATCAACGTCTTGGGCATCCTTCCAACCGCATTTTATCGTGTTTTTTTCCATTTCTTTCTGCTGAGTCTAAAGCGTGTGATGTTTGCCAATTTTCCAAGCAAACTCGTTTACCATTTGTTAATTCAAAATCTATGTCTGTTGCACCTTTTGAGTTAATCTATTCCGATTTATGGGGTCCTGCACCTATTAATTCTTTTGATGGTTACAAGTATTTTGTGTTATTCATTGATGATCGATCTCGTGGTACATGGTTATACTTGTTAAAATCTAAACTCGAGGTGTACTCTATTTTCAAGGATTTTCATAATATGGTGATTAACCAATTTGGTGCTAAAATTAAAACTTTTCGCTCTGACAATGGTTCTGAATATGTTAATGGTCATTTACCTGATTATTTTCGCAGCCAAAGAATTATCCATCAAACTAGTTGTGTGGGCACACCACAACAGAATGGTGTTTTAGAGAGGAAAAATCGGCATGTCTTGGAAACTACTAGAGCTTTAATGTTTCAGATGAATATTCCAAAAAAATATTGGTCACATGGAGTTTTGACTGCTGTATATCTAATTAATCGACTTCCTAGTCGCGTTCTTAGTTTCCAATCACCTTTGGAGGTCCTGCTAAATCGCAAGCTTGACATCTCTGCTCATCAACAGGCCATTCATCATGATAAATTAGATGCTCGTGCCACTAGGTGTGTATTTTTTGGGTATTCTTCTACAAAAGGGGAAACAAATGCTATGATCCTACGTCGCGTAAATTTTTTATTTCTTGTGATGTTCGCTTTGTTGAGTCTGAGCCTTTCTTTCACGCTTCAAATGAGTTTGGGAATCAGTCTTAGGGGGAATGTTTATCATATTTGGTACCACATCCAACAATTAGAGTCAATCCAACGGCGACTGAAGATCCAGAACATGAACAAGCCGTAATTGAGCCTCAAGTGACTCGTGCTTCTGAAAACACTTTGAATGTTGAGCCATTTCATATGGCACCAGTTGACATTGCTCCATCTAATACCGCTCCTCTTGATACCGTTCAATGACGGTCAAGTAGGGAGTCGCATCCTCCAGTAAATATGAAAGACTTTTTTAGTTATCATGCAATGTCCTACCCCATACAGGTTCATGTGACTTATGATAATGTTTCTCAATCTCATGTTGCTTTGTTAAGTACTATATCTAATGACAACGAGCCAAAGAATTTTCGAGAAGCCAATTCCGATCCTCTTTGGAAACAGGCTATGAAAGAGGAACTTCAAGCTCTTGATGAGAATAAAACCTGGATTATGAAAGAAAACTGTGGGGTGTTGTTGGGTATACAAGATTAAGTATAACAGTGATGGTACCATTGCTCGACATAAGGCAATGCTGGTTGCTAGAGGATTTACTCAGACCTATGGAGTAGACTACAAAGAAACCTTTGATCCGGTTGCTAAGATTAACATGTTCTGAGTCCTATTATCTCTAGCTGTAAATCAAGACAAAAATTATTCCAGATGGATGTAAAAAATGCATTCTTGCATGGCGATCTAGAAGAGGAGGTTTATATGAGTATTCCTCTAGGACATCTACAAGAATCCCATTGTGATCTAGTATGCAAGTTAAACAAGGCTATCTACGGACTCAAGCAATCACCGCAAGCTTGGTATGCTAAACTTAGTCACGTACTGATACATAATGGGCTTAAAAGAAGTAGTGCTGATCCTTCGATGTTCGTAAAGAGAGGGATTTCTGGTACCACTATTGTGTTGATATACGTCGATGACATCGTAATCACCGGTGATGATCAAGGTGAAATTTCAAAACTTAAGGCTATTCTTCACAAAAGGTTTGCTATTAAAGATTTGGGAATCTTAAAATATATTTTGGGATTAGAAGTTACCTACTCAAAAAAGGCATCTTTCTTAACCAATGAAAATATGTGTTGGATTTACTACAAGAAATAGGCAAAATGGGTGTGAAACTGGCTGACACTCCTACTGAGAGTGGAGGTAAACTCAATTGGGATGATGAATTATTATCTGATATTGGTCGGTTCAGAGATTAGTTGGTAGACTAATCTATCTCACAATTAATCCCCCTGATCTTTCCTATGCAGTGAGTTTGGTTAGTCGATTTATGCATGCCCCAAGAATTAACCACATGAATGTTGTTAATAGAATATTACATTATTTGAAAGGTTCACCGGGAAGAGGTATATGGATGTGAAAGAATGGGCACATCTGTATTACTGCCTATGCTGACGTTGATTGGGCAGGATGTCCAATTGATCGAAGATCTACAACAGGCTATTGTACGTTTGTGGGCGGTAATTTAATGACTTGGAAAAGTAAGAAACAAAATGTTGTTGCCCGGTCAAGTGCTGAAGCGGAATATAAAGCAATTGCATCCACCACCAGTGAAATTATTTGGCTCCGTGCCTTATTGCAAAATTTGGAATTCGGTTCGACTCATCCAACAAGGATGTTTTGTGATAATCAAGCCGGAATTCATATTGCCTCAAACCCAGTGTTTCATGAACGGGCGAAACACATTGAAGTAGATTGTCACTTTGTATGAGAAAACGTACAAGCCAACGTTATTTGTATTCCCTATTTTCGCAGTAATCAACAATTGGCAGACATCTTTACTAAAGGTTTATCAACTGCTAAGTTTCAAGAAATCTTGTCCAAGTTGGGCTCCTTGGATATTTTGCACCAACTTGAGGAGGAGTGTTGGCGAAAAGAGAGGGAGATTTGTTTCTATTTTGGTGTACCTTGTTGACCACGATTAGAAGTTCCCTTATACGGGACTCTCTATTTGAGGAGGAGTGTTGGCGAAAAGAGAGGGAGATTTGTTTCTATTTTGGTGTACCTTGTTGACCACGATTAGAAGTTCCCTTATACGGGACTCTCTATTTTAGTAGTTACTTGATATAGGGCTCTGCCTTCTTAATCATGGCTCTCTCTATTTTTCATATGTAACTAATTTTATTCTTTTGTGTGATCTCCATCGAGACATAATGAATAGACCGATCTCTCCTCTCTTCTCCCGTGCATGTAGGCTACTATGCCCAAGCACGTAAATCTGTGTACTCTGTTTTTACTGATTCTTTAGAATTGACTGGATTCTCACATTCCATGAGGATGATATAATTTGTTTGTTTAGCCAAATAGTATGGATACTCAGTTCTGTCACCAATTATGGCACTATGGAAAAAGCTGAAGTTAAAATTCGTCAAGGAATATCGAGGAATAGAGGAGCAATTATCCTTGTGCACACCGGGATCGCCAACTCGAATTGTACTATTACTGTACGTGGTGGCCTTGACGTAGTATCTACTGGAATTTAAGTATAGAATGGTATGATTATCTGCTGAGAGAGTCAACACCAACTCTCTCACTTCTAGAAATCTCTCTCACTCTCTCCAAGGTTCTCCCCTTCTCTCTTTAGAACCTTCTCCTTCTTTAGAGTTCTCTCTAAGATTATCTCACTCTCTAGAAAAAGAGGTGGTAGTGGTTTCTAGACATTTTCTAAGAAAGGAGGTGAGAGAATGTTCTAGAAATCTACAACATTCACATGCTTGCTATATAAAGGGGTTGGGTCATTTGGTTTGGGCATAGAAGCACACAAGCTCTTAAGTGTGTGAGTGAGCTCTAGCCTGAGTGTAAGTGTGTGAGGCTAAAGTGTGAGTATCTCTTGAGTATATTTGAGTATTGTACATATTTGAGTTAATGCATCAATAAAAGCTTCTTTATTTGGGTTTCTATTGCTTCTATATTCAACAAATTGGTATCAGAGCCAAGTTGTCGGGGGCCGGTGTTCGAGCGCTAGAAAGGAGAAATCTTGTTCATATATAGTACGGGACCATGAAGCCGATTGATCTGGGATCATGCTTACTTGGTGAGTACGTGAGGATATACCAAGTCACGATGGCAGATTTGGCGAGCGCAACCGGTGGGATCAAGATGCTTAACAACCATAACTACAACAACTGAAAATTTTGTATAGAATCGTACTTGCAGGGTCAAGATTTGTGGGAGGTCTTTAATGGTAGCAATACTAATCCACCTCCTCAAGAGAATTCTAAAGCACTAAGGCACTGGAAAATTAAGGCCGGGAAAGTTATGTTCGAGCTTAAAATAACTATTGAAGAGGAGTTGTTTGAAGGTCTAGGCATCGCAGTTGGGAGGATCGCCCTTCAAGTAAAAAGGGTAGCTTATAAGTATGACAAGGTCCATCTTCCTTGGCATCACAAGCTACAAGGAAGAGAGCATGAATGATGGCTATGAACCCTACTGGATGGAGTCCCCTTCTTCTTCTTCTAACCATGATATACTGAGAGGGAGAGGCGGGATCCATTGTTGAGTTTCAGATAGCTAGTATTCTAGCTGAGGGGAGTGGTAGCCCAATTGCATCAACCATAGTATAGCTCATAATAAGAAAAAAAAAGTTATTAATCGGGAAAAAAAAGACTTACTGTGGTTTATTAATGTTTTTTATTTTTTTTGTAGATAATTTTAACTAACCGCGCACACATCTCACACACATCCATCGTACAATCTCAACTTCAAGCCTATAACCACACATACCCCTCTTGGTCTATTAATGTTGACGCCGTGGGATGTGGGGATATTTTCAAAAAACGTATGCTCTTACGTTATCGTTATTAATAGGCCTCAATCTCAACTGTCCATTAGTTTGAATCCCTCACTCATCCACTATCTAGCTAATGGTGAGGATTAGATATACCACAGTCTTCTCGGATTAGTTTCCCGTGGCTGCCATAGAAAGTAAAGGTCCTTAACGTGAGATGATAAGCCAAAGTCAGTCAATGAAAGCAAGTCCTTACTTATCCAGTGGAGACGAGTCAAAGGTCAGTCAACAAAAGTATGTCCTTACTCTTTAGCCACATAATTTTTATTTTTTATTTTTTATTTTTTAACCTTGGTTATGATTAATATACTTTGATTATGACATATGATTCAGTAAAAGTAAAAGTCAGTAAAAAATTTAACCTTGGTTATGATTCACTCACTCATGTGGTTAATTTTTATTTTCTTAAAAATTAACCAAGGTTAAATTATTTAATTCTAAGGGTTACTAAATCTTAGCCATATTTAATGAGTGTGTAAAAGACATGTGGCGAGTTGGAGGTGTGTGTACCATCCAATGGAATATGTGAGATGCATGCTATCACAAGAGACTATGCCCGAGTGTAACTGCCAGAGGAAGTCCATTGCCTTACTCTTGAGCCACAGAATTCCAACAGCCCTTACCAGGATCAGCAGCAGAGGACTCTACAATATGAAGCGGCTAAAGAGAGAGTTTAAACGTGAGCCTGAGAACGTCGGTAAATATTAAAAAAATTTATGGACAGAAATGTCCTTATATTACTTAAATATTTACGAAGCATACCAAAACAAAGGCGTGTTATACAAGCTCCTGCTCATAAAGAAATCTGTTTCGTCCGTTGGGGAGGAAATCTGTGTACTCCATTAATTTTGTAATCCTCATTCCTCCCCCAATATAGACATCTCCAAAGTAGAATAGATAGAGAGGCATAGATGGGTAGTTTCCTAGCCTGCTTCTCCTTCACCTTCTTCATAGTCATATTTCCAGGCCTTGGAGCGATCCAAGATGACTGCAAATTACAAAATTGCACGGGGTTTAATAGCCCTGTTGTCAAATTTCCATTCTGGCTAAAAGGCCGCCAGCCCGATGCATGTGGCTATGCTAATATTCCTGGGTTTGAGCTATCTTGCAGTGTTAGTAACGAAACCGTGCTTGAGCTGCCATATGCAGGAAAGTTCTTCGTAAGGAGCATCGATTACGAGTCTCAGGAGCTAGTTGTCTACCCCGATGGTTGCCTTCCAAAACGGTATCTACAACTCAATTTCTCTACCTCTCCCTTCGAATTCGTCTACATATACGACTTATACAACATCACCTTATTCAATTGTTCATCGAGAGATATAGATTCCTCCGCATTATCGATCACTTGCCTTAGCGTCCCTGGTTACCAAGTTTATGCTTTTTGGTCTGGTAGTTACATGTATGACCTTCCCCTGTTGTCTTGCACTAACATTAAGACCATTTCAGCTACATATGATCTGATAGACTCGAATTCGGATATTCGTTGGAGGTGGTTAACACCGAATTGTGTAGTCTGCGAAAAGAAGGGCAAGAAATGCAGATTGAAGAGTAGAAATGGAACTGAAACTGAATGTTTCGACATTCCAAAACCTTCAAAAGGTATTGCTCATCTTCTGCACTTTTTTGTTTGTTTTAACTAAAAGTTTTTAAAACCCTGCAAAGCAAACAGCTATTAATTTAGACTACCATTTTAAGAACACCCTTCTTTTTTCGGTGGGAGGGCCGTGGTTATATCCTCCGCCTGTCTCCGCATGCTATGCCTTAAGGGGAGGGGAGTGCTAGTTTCAGTCGCCGCCCCTGATGCATCCTACGCAGGCTCGAAACCAAAAGGCCTAAACTCAAGTCCTTCTTTACATGCAAGCCCAAGCCCAGGCCCAGGCAAGAGATAATCGGGGTTTATTGGTTTGATCCCTGTGCCAGAAGTGTTGTCCTAGCCCCGCACCCGGATGGCCTATCTTGGAAGCCCATCAAACCGTTATTACGGCACATTTGAAATCTTTTATCGCCTCTAGTATAACATCCCACTAATTGTTAGCTGTAAGGCCTGACTGAAACCTTGATTATGATTCGGCCTACAATTTGGCTATTATGATTCGGCCACATGAACCTTTTTTTTTTTGCATTTTACTGGTTAGTCGGCGATTGGCCTCGCCCCATACACTGACTATGAGTTCGGATGGGCAACAGTGCAAGCTGTTGCGCTGTTGCCCCTTTGTATCTTACATAGGAGGGCCCCACATTCAATAGGGGTAAACTGGGAATCAAAAGATATGGGCCCCATTTTTTGTAAGAAACAAAGGGGCAACAGCGTGCGCTGTTGCCCATCCAAACTCACTGACTATTATGACTGAAGCACCACGCTCACCTCTCTCCCACGGGTTCGATCCCAGGCCTCCCTCCTAGTGAGAGGGATACACTACCACTGGGCTAGTCCCACGATGTCTCATACTTGAATCTCTAATGCTAGGTTTTTGTGGTTTGTGAGGTTTGCTAATCTCCTTTTTTTGGGTACGAATAATTGTTAGTAGGTTAGTCAGATTATTGGCCTACCTGCCACATCACCAAGGGAGAGTTTCTCTTGTCCCATGTCATCCCTCACCACATTTTGGACGTGACGAGGGACTTAAATCCTTTGCTTGCAAAGCTTTTTTCATTAAAAAAATCAGCTTATTCATTGACTAACTACAACTTGCTTCAGTCAGTTCCTCGTTTTTCTTTTGTTGGAAGGGTATCAACTAACAGCTACAGGACTATATTCAACATCTAAAATATAATTATTTGAGAGATTCGAATTTTGAGTAATTCGGAAATCTTTTCTTAATCCATCTAGCTAGGATTTGAAACACCCCATTTAAGTAGTGTACTACGTACGACAAATATGGTCCCTCTAGAAGACCATCTCCTCTCCTGCTGTCCCCTTATCTGAATGCAATAAATTACTACTTTAAAAGATGAATCAGAGAACCACAGATGTAACCAAACAAATGGCTTAATTTTGCTTAGTTCTTAACACATATAAGCTAATAACTTTATTCTCTTCTACAGGTTCATCCACTAAGCGAGTAACTAAGCGAGTAACTAAGCGAGTAATTATAGGTGAAGCTCTCTACTACCTTTGAAATCTTCATTTTGTACTATTAGCTAGGGAGTTACTGTGTTCTTATCTTAGTATGTTTTAATGTGTGCAGGTGCAACCATATGCTCCTTTCTCCTTGTAGCAGCTATAGGGATAGTCATATACCGTATTTGCAATTCAGACAAACTAGAAAGAGCGAATCAAATCAAGATTGAAAGGTTCTTAGAGGATTACAAAGCTCTTAAGTCCACAAGATACTCTTATGCCGATATTAAGAAGATTACAGATCAATTTAAGGAGAAATTGGGCCAAGGAGGTTACGGCAGTGTGTTCAAAGGGAAGCTCTCTAATGAAATTCCTGTCGCTGTTAAGATCCTCAACAATTCTACAGGAAATGGGGAAGAGTTCATTAACGAAGTGGGTACAATGAGTAGAATTCACCACGTCAATGTGGTTCGCCTGGTGGGCTTCTGTGCTGATGGATTCAAACGAGCTCTTGTTTATGAGTTCCAGCCAAACGCGTCGCTAGAGAAGTTCATCTTTTCAAAGGATGCCAGGAAACCTTCCCTTGGTTGGAAAAAGCTTCAAGATATTGCTCTTGGCATAGCCAAAGGAATAGAATATCTTCACCAAGGGTGCGACCAACGTATCCTCCATTTTGATATAAAGCCTCATAATATCTTGTTAGACCACAACTTCAACCCAAAGATCTCTGATTTTGGTTTGGCAAAGTTGTGCTCCAAGGAACAGAGCGCTGTATCTATGACTGCCGCCAGAGGGACAATGGGCTACATTGCACCTGAAGTATTCTCTAGGAACTTTGGAAATGTTTCATATAAATCAGATGTTTTCAGTTTTGGGATGATGTTGCTTGAAATGGTTGGAGGGAGGAAGAACATTGACACGACAGTGGAGAACAGTAGCCAAGTGTACTTCCCCGAGTGGATCTACAATCGTCTCAATCAAGGGGAAGAACTAGGAATCCAAGTCAATGAAGAAGACGATGCTAAGATTGCAAAGAAGCTTACAATTGTGGCACTCTGGTGTATTCAGTGGTACCCAGTGGACCGCCCTGCAATGAAAGTTGTGGTCCAAATGTTAGAAGGAGATGCAGAAAGCTTGGTCATGCCACCCAATCCGTTTGCCTCTGCAGAACAACCCAATACTAGTATTGCCATGACTGGTAGAACTTTCCACAGAGAGTTAACAGTCATTTCTGAAGCAGAGTGAGGACTATAAAATGTTCTTATTGTCTTATATATATATATATTGTGTTAATATATGTAGTATTATGTGGTAAGCATCCTTGAATTAATCTATTTGCATTGTCGGTGTGGTGATTAAAAGAAAATAAAATTTTCTTTATTAATGAATTAGCTTTCCACAGTCGACATAATTGCACTACACACGTTTCGTTGTCTACTAGGACAAGTATTTCTCCAATGGATCAAATTTGTATGATTCTTATTCCATGCATCTTTGACTTGGCCTCCTTAAATTTCATAGTATGGGTATACCTACTACGTTACTTTATGAGTTAAGTGTCTTAATCCATGTATAATATCTTGATGAGTTAACCTAAACCTACTCCCCTGCCTCTTGCGTGAGTGGTAGGGGTGTGGCCTTCATTGGAGGAAGGTCTGGGGATCCAATCCCCCCGGGTACAAGTTGCAGGAGCTCCACTGCCCAAGATAACTTCTGACCAATCTAACCTATAAACGTAGTTAAATGATAACCGCAGCAGATTAAAAAAAACCTAGGCTGACTCAATTGGATTTTGGGTAGACTCAAGGTGTAATAGCAACTCAAATTGAGTTCATGTATTCTTCAAGTTAACTTGAAACTCGATAACTCATACCTGACTCGACAATTCAATAATTACTTTAGAGTTTTATTTTTTTAAGGTATTTTCATCAATCAGATTAGAGTTTCAAGGTCCTTACATTATGTTTAGAGACAATAACTACCACTGTAAAGGAGAAGCTAAAATTTGAAGAGTAGAAATTCTTAAACAGCAACCAATTCACCTTTTTAAGAGGGAAAAAGGGGTGATGATCCAATAAAAGCAGAACAGACATAGGCATCTTCTCAGTCATTGCTTCATAGTATAAAACAATAAATCTTGGTGCATAGTGTTTGACATGTTAACTTTAATCTAATTAACATCAAAGTTGCTGACTCTATAGAATTACATGATATATATATATATCTGAATGGTTTGAGTCAGTTATGCGTTCCTCAACTGCATTCTTCTCATTGCCCTCGAGCATCTCTAGGACTTTGATCATTGAAAGATGATCGATAAGCTTTGTCTGTAAGCACCATATATAGAGCAACTATGATCATCTTCCTTGCTAATTTATTTCCATCCTCAGTGGCAACTCTCATTTTCATGTCCTGCTCTTGATAATGACGGCAGTAAATTTGGCATTGCTTATGCATTCACATGCTTTCTCCTTCCTGCCATTTTCATTAACAACATCCCAAGGCTATAAACATCAGCCTATTATGAGACCGCGGATGTTTTTTTAGAACAATTCTAGAGCCCCATTGTTCATCTGACAGCAGTGAGAGACAATACTGTCATCTGTTTGATACAATTCTGCAAGCCCAAAGTCTGAAACTTTTGGAGTGAAGTTTTCCAATCAAAATGTAGAATTTGCAAAGATAACTGGAAAATTGAAATAAAAACCTTGCATTAGAGTCTCTTTTGGGGCTGTTGTTCGAAATACATTGAACAAGTGACATGGTTGGGACTAGGAAGGTGCCCCCTCTCTCCGAGGATCAGCTCTACGTAGTCCTCTATGGTGGGTTAGTCAAGGCAGGCCATGACAATTGTGGGTTGTAGTGATATAGCAGTTGGAGCAGGAATGGAGTGGATGTTGTTGGGTAGTAGAAAGAGTGTTTGGTATCCGATAATATTTTGAAATGCCTTTAAAAAGGTTGATTTGTCTGTTAAATTTTTTTGTTTTTAATGAGATGGACCAATGGCCTGCCTGCTGTAGCCCAATGGTGTACAACAGGGCTGCTGCCCATCTGCTCTCACCTTAAGGGGAGGGAGTGCTTCCAGTCGCCACCCCTGCGCCTGACTCTGCATGATCGAAAGTTCAAAACATAAAGGCCCAAATTCAAATCTTTTTTGCATGGACATTAATACCTCAAAATTTTTTTTCTTTAGTATAAAAAAATTAACCTTTTATGCGTATCGCTTCACATAGTAACTAGTTGATTGACATATACATTAAGAGTAATCATCTCTGTAGAATTACACGATATAGATGTTATTTCTGTTTGGTATGTGCTGGTTGTGGGATCTTCAATTGGCATCTCTTGGGGCCATAGAAAAGGTTTGGGTGAACACTGCCTTCAAGCATCTCTATGACTTTACTCATTGAAGGGCGATCCACGGGCTTAAGCTGTATGCACCATAACGCGACTATGATCATCTTCTTTGCTAATTTCTTTTCATCCTCAGTAGCATCTTCCATTTCCAAGTCCTTTCCTTGATTGAATTGGTCATAAATCCATGAGGTGAAGTAAATTTGGCTTGAATGATTTGCAAAGTTAATGCATTCAAATTCTTTCTCCTCCCAGCCATTTCCATCAGCAACATTCTGAAGCTATAGACATCAACCTTGTATAAGATGCCTCCGATGCTTTTGTAGAACAATTATGGAGCTATATATCCCACTGTTCCTCTTGCTGCAGTGAGGGACACAATACTTTCATCTGTTGGATACAATTTTTCAAGCCCAAAGTCTGAAACCTTGGGAGTGAAGTTCTAATCAAGAAGAATATTGTGAGGCTTGATATCAAAATGTAGAATTTGAATCTCACAACCCCGATGTAGATATTCGATCCCACGAGCCACTCCTAGGGATATCTCATACATTTTTTCCCAACTCAGAGAAGTACCTTCTTGTTTTGGACGAAAGATGTACCTCTCTAGGGACTCATTAGGCATGAAATCATATACAATAGCTCGTTTCGATCTCTCGACACAGAATCCAATGAACTGCACTACATTGACATGATGAATCCTTCTTGTAGTGAGGACTTCGTTGGTGAAATCCTGCCCATTACCTTTAGAGTTACCCAACATCTTTACTGCTACAAGACGGCCACTTTGAAGCTTTCCTTTAAACACAGAGTCATAGCCTCCTTGACCCAATTTATCTTTGAAATATCCAGTCATCTTCTTGATTTCTGAATAAGAGTACCTAATTGGCATGAGACTGTTGTTACCCTGTAGGAACTCTTCAATGGTATCATACATTGACAAATGCCTTCGTTGGAATTTATAGATAAAAAACGCTTAATAAAATATAGTCCCACATGAAGTTCTTGCTGCCAAGATAAGGGCTGCATAAGAGAATCGCAAATGGAATTATGAGAAAGACTTACTATTGCGCCATATCTATCACCACCGATTGGTTGAAAACATTCAAAGCGGGTGTTTATTTTTTCAATCAAGTCCATCGCCATAAGGCTCTTAGAAGTTAGAACGAAATGATATCTTACCTATGCCCATGCTTCCATATATTGCAACAGCTGTTAGAACAGCTAAAAAATAATAAATCAAAGAGGTTAAAACTAGAAAAGAAACATGATAAGAAGGTGTGCGAGTCCTTACTAGACATGGTATGAAGCAATACGGAGTTGCCTACATTGTCCAAGCAAAGAATAGTATCAGCATATTGAAGAAAAGTAATGAATATTACAAAACCGAAATAGTCGTTATATATAAAAGAAGTGTTCTTTCGGGAACTCTTACGCACAAGTGATGGATGGGTCGAAGCAGTACTTGTAGGCTTTGATGGCACACCAGTGAGCTTTGGTTTCGTAACAGCGGTACCATCTTTGATTGATAGGTGAGGAAGCCCTAATTCATAAGCCATCCATAACGGAGAAACCCTAGAACAACTTTGGGAGCCTCTCTTCTCAGTCTCAAAAGTCCTAATTTGTAATAGGAAAAATAATATATATAGGCAAACCAAATTGGGGAAGAAAAAACTTGCTAAATTCAAATTTCCCGTAGGGTGGTACAAACCCCCACACAACCTCAGTTGTTGGAATTTTTTCTCATACATTTTTGGCTCTATGGTTCTAACCCTCAATCCGTGGTTCGAACCACCAACATGGAAATTACTCAAAAACTGATTTTTAACTACATTGTCTTTCTTCTAATCACCTAGGATATATCGGACATTGTCTAGGTCAATTCCTCCTATGGTAGATGTCATCTAAGTCACTTACCAATCCTAGGCACATTTGTGGCACATTATCAACAACTTTCCTTTGTCTTTCACATGGCTTTTAGCATTTCAAGCTTCTTGGACTGAGACACTCTTTAACCATGATTTGTCTTACAGAATTAGTCAAACAAAAACTGGATTTTACAATCTCCCTTTTTGGCAATTCCATGAAAAAACAGCACTGACTAACATGATAAAGATCATACTCTCCTGAATTGAATAACACAATAGAGACTATGTAGTTTTGGAGAAATATTTGCATTAAAAGAAACTCATTTTTCAGCAAGCCAAAAACAAAAACAAAAATTTCTCCCTCAAAATAATTTCATGCACCTAGTTTCCCTCCAAAAAAACGTAGACTATTTAAATATTTAGCTTGTCTATTGCCTTACTATAGGCATGCATAGCACCTTGCTTCAGTCAGTTCCTCATTGAACACATCTCACATATAATTTATTTGAGAGATTTGAATTTTTGAGTAATTTTGAAATCTTCTCTTAATCTATCTAGCATCTGAAACACCCATTTAAGTAATAGACTATGGACCATGTAGAAAGCATCTCCTCTATTGTTGTTCCCTTAGTTGAATGCGGCAAATAGTTACTGCTTCAAAGCTTATTCAGAGAACCACAAATGTAACCAAATGGAATGATTTTGCTTGGTTCTCAAAGCATACAAGCTAATAACTTCATTATCTTTTGCATCTTTTGCAGGTTCATCCACTAAGCAAATTACAGGTGAAGCTCTCTATCTACCTTGAAATTTTCATGTGTGCTATTAGGGAGTTGTTGGGTTCTTACCTCAAGTATATTTTAATGTGTGCAGGTGCAACCGTGAGCTTCTTTCTTCTTGTAGTAGCAGTATGGACAATCGTCTACTATATTTGCAATCCAAACAAAGTAGAAAGAGAAAATCAAGTCAAGATTGAATGGTTCCTGGATGATCACAAAGCACTTAAGCCTACAAGATACTCTTATGCCAATATTAAGAGGATTAAAAATCAATTTAAAAATAAATTGGGCCAAGGAGGTTTTGGCTTTCAAAAGGAAGCTCTCTAATGAAATTCTTGTCGCTGTTAAGATCCTCAACAATTCTATGGGAAATGGAGAAGAGTTCATTAACGAAGTGGGTACAATGAGTAGAATTCACCACGTCAATGTGGTTCGCCTAGTAGGCTTTTGTGTTGATGGATTCAAAAAAGCTCTTGTTTATTAGTTCCAGCCAAACAAGTCGCTAGAGAAGTTCATCTTTTCAAAGAAAGCAAAGAACCCTTCCATTGGTTAGAAAAAGCTTCAAGATATTGCTCTTTGCATAGCCAAATGAATAGAATATCTTCATCAAGGGTGCGACCAACGTATCCTTCATTTTGATATCAAGCCTCATAATATTTTGTTAGACCACAACTTCAACCCAAAAATCTCTGATTTTGGTCTGGCAAAGTTGTGCTCCAAGGAACAGAGCGTTGTATCTATGACTGATGCCAGAGGGACATTGGGCTACATTACACCTGAAGTGTTCTCTAGAAACTTTGGAAATGTTTCATATAAATTTGATATTTACAGTTTTGGGATGATGTTGACTGAAATGGTTGGACGGAGGAAGAACATTGACACTACAGTGGAGAACACTAGCCAAGTGTATATCCCCGAGTGGATCTACAATCGTCTGGATCAAGGGGAAGAGCTAGGAATTCAAGTCAATGAAGAAGACGCTGTCACATCCAGACCACTAGTCGAAACTACCTGACTGCATAATTGGAGGGTCAGAACACATCAAGTGAGCATTTCCTAGAGCACCTGGCGGGCTAGACGCTGTCACATCTAGCCTGTGAGCACGGGATTTCACTCCCTAAAAAATCTCACGGGATTTAGAGTCGCCACTTATTAATTCAGAAAGGATAAATCCCCGGGAAATGTCGGATAAGGACTTGGTCTACGATCAAAGATCGAGGTAAGAAGTTCGGTTAAGTTCGAGGAAGGGGTTAGGCACCCCAACACTTCCACATATTGTGGTTCCCTATTTGCTAGGTTTAAGCCAAAATTAAGATCAAGATTAAGCGAATGCCTAAGTATTTAAGTTAATACTAACTGGAAGAAAATAAAGCCAATTAGGGTCGGGCTCGTGTTGGGTTGCTTACGTACTCACATTGGGGTGAGATCAGACCGAGCGTAGTTCTAACACTTGAGCCTGTGCTAAGGCGAGGACTGCTAATGGTCCTAATCTGGTAGATTAGGGTTTTGCTTGACTGGGGTTGGTCAATGTGCAAAGTGATGAACCCGGTAGGCCGAGGGGTAGTCCGGTAGACTAGGGTGAGGCCAGGTAGGCCAAGGGTGAGGCCCGATAGGCCTAGGGTGAAGCCCGAAGGCAAAAGGATGTGTTAACCGATGGTTAGGATTGCTAACCGAGGTTAAGAATGTGTTAACCATGGTTAGTGGTGCTAACTAGGGTTAAAAGTCCAAGATTGAGATTTTTTGGTCTCTTGTATTTTATGGATTTTTTCATATTTTTTGTGGGGTTAAATAGTACTTAACCATGGTTAAAAGTTAACCGATGCCACTTTGACCATGGTTAAGAGTCATGGTCGGTCAAAAATGGGCTCAAAGGGTATGGCAGGGCCTAGAATGGCCTCCTACCAGGTTTGGGCCCTGCACAAAGCCCAAGATCAAAAAAATTCAGAATGGAGGTAATCGGATTACCTCCATTTCTGTAACTTTTTAACCCTAGTTTGTGGGGTTGTAACTATGGTTAGGACCTCCCCTGGGTAAAGCGAACATACGAGCAGATAGCCTGGAGTCCAAGCTTTCCAAAGGGCTAAGTCCCAGGCCCAACAGATCACAGGTGCGAGCCCCACAGGGGCCCAAAGTCAACAAGAAATGACCAAGTATTGGCAGTAATCTGATTACCACCAATACTCAAACTTTGATTTCTGAACTGTCGGCGATCAAACTACCGACAGTCTGCACAACTTTTTAACCAGGGTTTGGGGCCTTGCTAACCAGGGTTAGCCTTGGCCCCTGAGTCTGAAAATTTGCAAGGTGATAGAGGGAAATCAGGGCTTTCAAACAAGCTTGGGGTGGACCCCAGGGGCTGAGGCATGTGGGTCCCATAAGGGCCCAAAGTCTGGTAATAACAGGCTCAAAATGGCGGTAAAGAGAGTGGCGACAGGTATTTTTTAAAGCGTTTTCAAAGGGTCGGTATTGAGATTACAGACCACCAACAAGTTTTTGAAAAAAACCTATTTTCTCTATTGTGGGCTGCACAAGCAAGGGCCCAGGGGTTCCCTCATTGTCTGGGGGACCCCCAGACCCCTATAGGAGTAACTGTGCACTACGTGATGGGGGTGGACCCGAGTTTACACCTAAGGGAAACCCCCCGTGCCTATGGTTGAGGCAGGGGATTTCCTATCCTTGGTGAACAGCTACATTACCACAAAAAGAGGAAGGAAGGACCCCCTGGAACAGGATCAGGGGGTCCTACAATGAAAGGGAGCAATGCAAGAGGGTAGGGGTGGCCCTACATTGATAAGGAGTCCTTGTGGTGGCTGTGAGAGTCACTGTGGACTGGTGTACGCTTGGTGAAGGTGTTAGAACCTGATTAGTGGCTGTGGTGTAGTGGGAATAGGGGTCTGAACACTGGTGGATGGTGGTGGTGGTTGGTTTGGACTGTTGGTGGACTGGCTGGACTTGGGCAACGGTTTGAGGCAGGTGAGAGGCGTGTTTGAACTGTTGGTGGTGCCTTGGCTTTATAGAGGAGAAGGGGAGACGCATGGGGGGTAATTCGGGTATTAACAGAGGTTTGGGAGACCAGTGGGGGAGATTCCAAGTGGCCAGTGATGGCTACAGGGGAGCCTGCACACGCCAAAGCAGAAGACCAGGAATGGCGGTAATCGAATTACCGCCATTCCTAAAGAGGCGTTTTTTAGGGTGTCGGTGAAGGGATTACTGACACCCTGGGTTTATTGCTATTTCGGGTCAGGCCCATACTCACTTGGGCCAAAAGCATGTAGGGTTCCGCCCTTTTCGGATTGGAGGTTGTGGGTCCCACCCATGTGGACCTCAAGGATTGTGGTGGGCCCAAGTTTGGGCCCCACAAGGCTTGGGCTTTATGGATTTGGGGTTTTTATATTGTGTAGTGGGCCTTGAGCCCGTATGGCTTTGTCCTATGTTATAGGCTAGGGTTTAGCTAGGGCTAGGCCTAGGGTTTGGTCTAGGGTTAGGTCTAGGGCTTAGCTAGGGCTCTCCTAGGGTTTGGCTTAGGTTTTGGGCATTGAAATGCTTATGGGCCGTGAGCCCAAAAGGGTTTACCTAGGGTTTTAGGGCTTTTAAAGGTGATGGGCCATGAGCCTAAGGGTCTAGGCTCTAGGGTTTAGGGTTTTAGGGTTTGTCCTAGGGTTTAGGGGTTTGACAGGGTTTGGGGGGTGTAAAAATTGGGTGCTTACATAGACCATTATCCCTATCAAAGTCAATCCCTTGGTATTCTAAATCCCCACCACCAGAATTGGTCTTCTCCAACGAATCAACCCTCATATTAGATGATGAAGGGACCAAAATATTCAGAGGGTTTAAAAACTGATCTGAATCTGCTAGACTAAAAGGAGATCCTTCCTTATCTTCTTCAGCTTGGTTTGATCGTTCATTAGGTTGAACAAGTTCTTGTTCGACTATTGCAATAATCATATTGGACCAATCTCTATCTTCTCTCTTTCCTTCTTCTGGTTTCTCCTCAAGACCTACTTGATTGCTAAAGGCTTTAGCGACCTAAACTTTAGTGGATTCTCTAGGCTTTTGTGAGTTCTTCATCTCTTCCTGAGATGGATTTTTTTGGCTCGGAACCTTATCTGTTATTGCATCTGATACAACTCTTCCTATTCCATTGGCTTCAAAAAAAATTTCTTCTCATTTACCTGACGGTTTTCCATCTTGCACGATTCAAGGTTGTGCCCTAACTTTTGGCAACTCAGACAGTAAGAGGTGTTCTTCTCGTAAACAATCTTCTGCCACCTACCTGAAGAACTCATTCCTAACCAAAACCGATTAGGTTTTTCTTTCTTTAAATCCATTTTAACACATATTCTTGCCTGGCTCGGTCTCGAAGCACTGCAAGTAGGGCCATCAACCAACAATACTCTACCAGCCAAACTCCCTATTGTTGCCAGATCCTATGGGGTTAAAGAAATTTAATGGCAAGCCAGGTAAGTTGATCTAAATCAGAATGATAGAAGGTTCAGTTCCAGGTTTAAAATACGATGTCCATTTAATGAAATAAACAAGTTTCCAGGAAATATAACACGATTTCTTGAGCCAAACTGATAAGAAATCGGCTTCCGATGTAAAATGAATAAGAACATGTCTGGCATCAAGGATACTATCGAAAAATCCAATCATATGTGCAGCGATTTCTTGATGAAGATCTTCAAAATAGCAAGAGGAGGTCTCCTAAAGGCACATTTAGTAATCAATGCAAATTTGAAAGGGCATGCTGATCGCTCAATCTCTTCAGAAGAAAAGAATAAAGCAGGTCCGCCTTGATAACTGGAAAAATTCTTCTCAATAGGAACATGATCCATTCGGAAATCTTTATTGGGGCAAATCCCGAATGCAGTAGCCTTGATACCCAGGGATTGAGCGTAAGAATGCTTGGGTTCTGGAGGCTGAGAGGAAGGACCACCACCATCCCCGGTGGCATCCTCCTTAGGGTTTTCCATGAAACCCTAAACTTTTAGATTTGCATTCGCATGCTCATCCAGGCAAATCATTACATAAACAACCTCAAGATCTATCGCCAAACACCTAGAACAATTGCGAATCTAATCCGGGATAGGTTAATGGCAGACTTCAAACATTCCTCCCTTGCAGTAACCGATCAATATCGACAGAGAGGGAGAAGGAGAGAGATAGAGCAAGGTTCGATCTAGAGAAAGGTGGGTTTTGGCACAACTGATTTAGAGAGGAAAGGGATCTGATAACATTACCAGAGAGAGGGACCGAAGCTACCTTGCCAGAGAGATGGCCGCTGGAGAAGAAAGTCGCCGAGAGATCAAAGAGCCGCACGGAGCAGGAGGATGTTCCGAACCCTAACTCTTGCTTATCCTTCAGAATGGTTATTACAATGTACATTCATCATGTAAAAATAAAAGAAAAATTTATATTCTTGCTCACTATGAAGTATGATGCATCTTTTCTTTATTTTAGGTGAAAAAAAAAAAGAATAATCTTGCATGAAATGTTAACACTGCTATAAATAGGTCATTTCTATAATAGTAGAAATCTAGTTTACCAAAAAAAAAATTAGTCATCACCCCTTTAAATTTGTAGGACACTAACGAACAGCGACACATAATGTCCCTCTCATTTTCATTGATTGCTCGATGTATGTCTCTGATCTCTCTCACTCTACAGATGACTTGAATTTAAGTCTTGGCGGTCTAGTGATTGAAAGATTCATCATTTGTATTAACTTAACTCCTCATCAATTAATTTAAATAAATGATGACACCTAAAAAGAATATAATTTAATTATGAGGGTAGTGTTTGATTATTCGCCTTAAATATTATCACTCCTTTGTGGTAGCACCTTAACTACCATAGAGGCATTTTGATAAGATTATTTAATTCATTACCATGGAAAATCATAAAATATAGGGTAGTGATTAGCCTACCACACATTTGACTATGTAATCAAATATCATGTTTGTGTGTCCCTTTTAATACTCCTTTAACTATGGTTAAGCTTAAAAAAAAATTAAGCTTCTTCAAAATGGCGAGGGTCCCTCCAAGGTGATTCGCGCTCTAGTTAAAACAAAGCTTTGTTATGATGTTATGGATGCCCATAGTGGAAATCTAATATAACCTTCACACTATACATATCTATTTGTTTTTTCTTCTACTAAATATAGCTGGTGAGGTCTAGCTTATTATGAAAAGACACGGGATCTTCTCAAATTGGTGTTGGCCAGTGTGGGCAGTGAAATCTCACTACCCGTAAGGTGGGTGCATGGTGCACTTGCCTATACAGGATCACCACCCATGAATAGGCGGTAAAATTTCAAGCATGCCAAAGGCACGCGCGCCAGCTGGCCAAGGGCTGGCTCACCGCCTACCCGCCTAGCATTTTATGCTGGCAACAGGGCAATAATGCCCCGTGAATACCCCTATATGTCAGTCCTTAGGGGACTGACACGTGGTTAGGGTTTGCCCTTGCGGACAGACCCCACTTAAGCTTCGCGGACAGATTCTATAAATCCATCCACGGGCCAATCAATGACTAGCCTAGTCCATGACCATAAAAGGTCATGAACCTAACCTAGACCAAGGGTTGGACCCATGGTCCTACCCTGCATTGGTCCACGAACTAACTAAGGTCAGACATTAGTCCGTAGTCCAAATATGCTTGGACCTAACCTACATCGTGGGTGAGACCCATGGTCTCACTTCTTTAATTTGCGGACTGACCAAGGTCAGTCCTTTCCCAGATGGTAGCCAATATCTGATCGTCATATGACAGTAAATCCTTAACAAAAAGGACTCTCTGCCAACTTTGGGGTACCTAAGATAAAGATCCCCTCTTTTTCTCCAATAATAGAGTGTCATATGACACCCTATCTGAAAGGGGAAGTAATCTCTTCCCCTTTCTGGGAAGATAAAAACTCTTCCCCCTTTTGGGGGGAAGTTTGATTCTTTCAGGTTTCCCAAAAAAGAAAATCAATTTGGAGTCCTTCAAAAAAGACTCTCATTCATACAGTCTCTCTAAGATAAGAGAAACTAGCTGTCTGGGATAGATGACCCTCTCTAAGGAGAGTTGACCTCTTTTGATTAACTAAAAAAGAGAAAGTCAAAGGGAAGTTCAAAGAAGACTCTCCAAAAGATATAAGAAGAGGATTTCTCACAAGAAATCCTCATCACCAGAACAACGAAGGAACGAAGCACAAAGCACAAAGACTAGAAGAAAAAGTAGGAAAACAACAACAACCCAAGGAGGAAGAAGGATCTTCCACCAATGGATAATATCAGGTGAACCCCCAATATGGTCACCTCTCTTTCTTTTCTTTCTTTTGATGCAAAAACCTCTATGAAGTATCCTGTAACGCCTACATGGGATCTGAGCAACCTCATTGAATAAATAAATACTTTATTCAAATATTTGTTCTTCTTTATTATTTTTCTTAATCAGAGGTTTTTTCCCAAATCGAGAAGGTAATTAACAGTCCGAGTTTACTTAGATTAGAAGGATAGTCTCCCACACAAAATAATAAACTCCATACAACAACGGAGGTAATCTGACCGCAAGGTTCAAGAGGTCAATCATAAAAAGACGCTTGGAATTTGCGTGTACAGCTAGGAGACCACCTACACTGACTCCCACAACGCTATACCTCAAGTACACGCCCACCAAGGTGTTGCACGCACACCAATACATTCACGAGTATGTGGCACCTTGGGTGTGGGTGCTGGTGGTCTCCTTGCCAGCACCAACTGGAGATGACCCCAAGTCATATGAAAATAATATAATTGTATGTAGGAGATGGAATCACAGTCAATAGTGAATCGCACCCACAAGTCAACACATGTCTCTTTTAACGGCTATTAATTGTGATTAAGATTTACTAATTTTTGAGGTTCAACAATATAACCTTGATTTTTAGAAAAAATATTTCATTCTGCAGATCGTTTTGAAAAGCAAATAGATCACAACTTACTATTGTATGGCCTCCAGATTTCGTTTCATGATTCCACCAAAAATTTGATGGAACAATACTTAACTCTACAAAAATTTTCCGTTCAAGACGATCATATACCCTCTCTAGTAAAAATTTTCCAACCATGTCTTAAACCGCGTGTAATATTTTGCTTTAGAATGACGAAACAATATTTAACTCTACAAAATAATAAAACTTGGTGTATAGTGACTTGCTAATCCACATTTACATCAAGGGTAATCATCTCTATAGAATTACATGATATAGATGTTATTTCTGTTTGGTATGTGCTGGTTGCATGATCCTCAATTGGCATCTCTTGGGGGCATATAGAAGGCTTGGGTGGCATTTGAAGAAGTTCAACAGTACTCCCTTCAAGCATCTCTATGACTTTGCTCATCGAAGGGCGATTGATGGGTTTCAACTGTATGCACCATAGCGTGACTATGATCATCTTCTTTGCTAATTTTTTTTCATCCTCAGTAGCACCTTCCATTTCCATGTCCTCTCCTTGATTGAATTGATCATAAATCCAAGAAGGGAAGTAAATTTGGCTTGAATGCTCTACAAATGCATTCAAATTCTTTTTCCTCCCAGACATTTCCATCAGCAACATTCCAAAGCTATAAACATCAGCCTTATATGAGATGCCTCCTATGCTTTTGTAGAACAATTCTGGAGCTATATATCCCGTTGTTCCTTTCGTTACAGTGAGGGACACAATACTTTCGTTGGATACAATTTTGCAAGCCCAAACTCTGAAACTTTGGGAGTGAAGTTCTGATCAAGGAGTATGTTGTGAGGCTTGATATCAAAATGTAGAATTTGCATGTCACAACCCCGATGTAGTCGATCCCACGAGCCACTTCTAGGGATATTTCAAACATTTTCTCCCAATTCAGAGAAATACCTTGTTGTTCTGGACGAAAGATATACTTCTCTAGAGACCCATTGGGCATGAAATCATATACAAGAGCCCGTTTCGATCCCTCGGCGCGGAATCCAGTGAGCTGCACTATATTGACATGATGAATCCTTCCTATGGTGAGGACTTCGTTTATGAAATCCTGCCCATTACCTTTTGAGTTACCTAATATCTTTACTGCTACGAGATGGCCACTTCGAAGCTTTCCTCTAAATACAGAGCCATAGCCTCCTTGACCCAATTTATCCTTGAAGTATTTAGTCATTTTCTTGATTTCTGAATAGGAGTACCTAATTGGCATGAAATTGTTGTTACCCTGTAGGAACTCTTCAATGGTGTCATACTTGGACAAATGCCTTCCTCATAATTTATAGATCAAAAATGCTAAGCAACAAAGAGTCCCACATGTATTTCTTGCTACCAGGATAGGTACTGCATAAGAGAATCGCAAATAAAATTATGAGAAATACTTCCTATTGTCCTATCGGATCTATAACCACCGATTGGTTGAAAACATGAGAGGTAGGTGGTTTTTCAATCAAGTCCATAGTGATTTTTTTTTTTTTTGGTCAAGGTAACAATACCACAAGGCAAAGTCGTCCATAGTGATAAGTCACTTAGAAATTAAGATATGATATCTCACCTATGCATATGATTCCATGTATAACAACTGTGAGGGAAATTTCCCGGGTTCGATATACGTCAATAGCTGTTTGGCTGGTAGAGCAATCAAAATGACATCCACCTGCAAATAAGACTAAAAACAACAAAAAATGAGGGGGCGGGTCAGCACCCTGAAATAACTCTGATGGTAAAGTCAGTAAACGAAGAAGAAGGTAAATAGAAAAATCACAGAGGCACTGGAACACTGAGAACTAGAACATTGAGATGAAAATTAAGGCACTGTCTTCGGATATTCCCTAATCGATCCTGATGCACTGGGTCTCCGGGGTATTTATAGGTTTAGCTTGGGGTGCCCATTGATGACCATCGATGACTTGGATGACCATGTCATAAGCTTGCCACTCATTACCAAATATGTCAGACATATCTGATGACGAACGCAGCACACGCGGGAGCCTACAATTTCTAGGTCGGTTTGTGGGTCGAACACTCATCTGAGGTGACTAGCAATAAATGCTAAGACAGTGATTTACACCTAACGTCAGAGACAAATGATCACCTCCTGAGGATCGGGTCCTGAAAGTTGGTCTCATTGTCGACATAAAGCGCGGGCTCGTTGTTCACAACAAAGACGATACCGTTGTCCTGATGACTACGAGTCCGTTGTCTAGAGCACAACATTCCCGTTGTGAGGAGCACAACGTTCCCGTTGTGAGGAGCACAACGAGTTCGTTGTCATACACACAACGAATACGTACTCAAAAACACATATAAGCTCGTATCCACCGTTTAACACCGAAAACATTCTTTTTGTCACAACACAAGATTAAATTACGAATTTTATCCCTTACAACAACTGTTAATTAAACAAAATCAAAGAGAAGGTTTAGACATTTAGAAAGAGGTTAGAAAACAGTAGAAGAAACATGACAAGAAAAGGGTATGCGAGTCCTTACCAATCAAGAAGTAATACAACGGGGAGGCGCCTACATTAATTTTCCAAGCAAAGAATAGTGTCAGCGTAGCGAAGGAAATGGATATTACAGCCGGAAACAGTGGTTAGTTGTTAAGGAACTCTTACGTACAAATGCGGGGTTTGAGGTCTCAGTCGGTTAAGCTGTACATGAATTCTTCGAAGATATTGAAGATTTCGTTGTTACCAAGGTGCCATAATTGTCCATAGCAACCATACAGGCTGAGGTAATTATTATTATCCCATGAAAGCTCAAACCCCCTTACTAGCGTATCGTGAATATCCGAGAAAGAATAATTACGAAACCCCTCCAAATGAGTACTCCTAACGATCAAGCCAAAGCTGCAAGAGTCCTTGAGATCTGAGACGAACATTGGTCCTAATATAGCATAAGAATGCCTTCGTAAAGAGGAGGAAGAGGTGGAACCATTGATGCAAGGTGTAGTGTCCACATACTGACTAGAATTGACTGGATTCTCACAATTTGTGAAAATTATATAGTTAAAATATGTACTAGCGAAGGAGTAAGGATTTGTACTATGCAAGACTTTGGAACTGAAGTTATAATCCGTCAATGAATAGAGATGAAGGGAGGAGCAATTGTCCTTGTGCACACCCGGATCGACGACTCGAATTGTATTATTAGCATACGTGATGTCCTCGACTTAAAATCTTCCGGAGAACAAGTGTAAAATAGTAACCATTATGCTCTCAAGCGAGTTCGTAGTTATAGTAAGTACGGTCAACACAGTTGGGAGGATCACCCTTCAAGTAAAAAGGAAAGCTTATGTTGTATATATTTCCGCAAGAAGAATGGCAAGGTTCATCGTCATTGGCATTAATGCAGGTTACAAGGACGAGAGCAAGAACGATGGCAATGAATCCTACTGAAAGAATTCTCCTTCTAAAATGCATGCCTAGGCCCTGGCCCAGGCCGGCCTGGCCCGGCCCGGCACCCAGACCAGACGGCCTTATGTCTTGGAAGACTATCAAACCATTTTTACTGCACGTTTGAAAACTTTTACTGCCTCAGTGTAAGGGTACTAAGGTCCCCACCTATTGTAAGTCCTGGGACTGAAGCCTTGATTATAATGGGCCTAACTTTTTTGGTTATACCCATCAACACCACAAGGCGAAGTCGGAGGCAAGACAAAAGAGACACACACACCCCACGCACTCACTCACACATCAACACACAACCACACTTGCAACCCACTATAAGCATCATCCAAACACTCAAAACGGGTACCAACTATTTGAGGCGTGATGAACTTATAAGGGAAGACAAGCTCAGATAGAAATCCGATGTGGTATCTAATGCTAGGTTTTTGTCGTTTGTCAATTATGTTTAAATAGGATAATACTTCTGAGACCGTCTTAGGGCCGAGACCTCGCGCCCAAGTGCAATCCGTGCTTGGGCGTGAGGACTCAATGGTCTCTGTGCTAAGACGAGCGGAAGCGGTTGGCAATTATGAGAGAAATCATGATATCAAACTGACATTCTTTTTGTACCATAATTACAAAAATGCCACCAAGCTTTGCTTTGAAATGAGGAGGCCCTTCAATACTATGAAGCATAGCTCAGGCTCATTATTGAAGTCTTGTGAATTTTGCTAATCCCTTTTTCTGGGTTACGGATAATTGGTAGCGGATTAGTTAGTTAGTGAGTTGCCACATTGGGCTTGCCGATTGCTACATTGGACAGGGTGAGTGGGCTGCTTATCATATCACCAGGAAACTTCGTAGAGGTAGGCTAATCCTACTCTCAGTCAAACTCTACTCTCAGTCTCCACCAAGCACTTGTCCATTATTGATGAGAGATAGTGCTTTAACCACCATAACTGATTTAATAATGGATAGGTGGTTGGTGGAGGCTGAGAGTAGAGTTTGACCGAGAGTAGGGCTAGCACGCCTCAACTTTTCTTACGGTTCTATCAATCCTTGGGAGTTTTCTATTCTGGGATTTAATCCCTCAAATGAGGAGCGCACTTTCGATGTCTAAGCGACTTAATATCCTTTATTTGCAAAGCTTTCTTCAATTAAATAACATGCTCATCTATTGGATTTCCATAGTCTTACGTACATAGCACCTTGCTTCAGTCAGTTCCTCATTGAACAACTACAGGATTATAAAACAATTTAAGCAATGGCAGACAATGCTCTCACTCAAAACATGAGTGTAGAGAAGGCTTTAATAACTTATATAGATGTGGTTACAATGAGATAAGTAAGGTTTCCTTTAGTTAAGGAAAACCTTCCAAAGAGATTACAAAGAAGATATACAAGAGAATCTTTACAATTAAATTCAAATCTATATGTTAGGAATGAGTTGTAACACCAACTCTTTCCATATCCAAGCTTGCATGAATATTGGATTTATCTTTAAGCTCAATATCTTCCTTTCCTTCTAGAGGTGCAAAGGTTGAGTTTAGAAACCGTCTATTATCACTCCCCCTCAAGCTGAGGTGTTGAGTAGAATTAACACCCAGCTTGACACGTAGACCACGAAAAACTTGCTTTGACAATGGCTTGGTGAGGATGTCGGCAAGTTGATCGGCGGAGCGAACAAAACGTGTGACGAGAGAACCACATGCAACCTTCTCTCGAACAAAATGATAATCCAACTCAATGTGTTTTGTCCTTGCATGAAAAACAGGATTGATTGACATGTAAAGAGCACTCATGTTGTCACAAAAGAGAGTGGCAGGACGAGGTAAATAAACACCAATATCTCTAAGAATAAATGATATCCAAGTCAATTCTGCAGTAGCAGCTGCCATGGAGCGATATTCTGCTTCGGCACCTGATCGAGCAACAGTAAGTTGTTTCTTAGCTGCCCAGGAAACACAATTAGAGCCAAGAAACACACAATAACCTGTCGTAGACCTTCTAGTGAGAGGACATCCCGCCCAGTCAGCATCAGAGAAGGCATAAAGATCAATAGAGTTATGGCAAAGAATATGTAGACCATAGTCAAGAGTACCCTGAACATAGCGTAAAATAGGCTTCACAAGTTGAAGATGACCAACTGTAGGAGCATGCATAAATTGGCAAACTAAATTCACGGCATATGTCAAATCCGGCCGAGTTAGAGTAAGGTACTGAAGAGCGCCAACTAAGCTTCGATATTCAGTCTCCTTGTCTAACAAATTAGTTGTAACACCATATCTATGTTTGAGAGCTAGAGGAGTAGATATGGATTGACACGTGTCCATAGAAGCACGAGAGAGAATTTCTCTAGCATATTTTCCTTGTGAAAGAAGGATCCCGGTAGGTGTAGGAGTAACTTCAATACCAAGAAAATAATGAAGAGAGCCCAAATCCTTCATAGAAAATTCTGAGCCCAATATAGTGATGAAGGAATGAAGAAAAGCAAAGTTGCTCCCAGTAAGCACAATATCATCCACATATAGAAGCAATAAAATAATTCCATGTGATGATCGCAAAATAAATAGTGAGGGATCATGCATGCTACAGGAGAAACCAAAATTTAAGAGAAAATTGCTAAACCTGTCAAACCAAGCTCTTGGTGCTTGACGAAGTCCATATAAGGCTCGCTTCAACTCACAAACATGAGTAGGATATTTGACATTAGCGAAGCCGGGGGGCTGCTCCATAAACACTGCCTCTTTAAGATGGCCATGGAGAAAGGCATTTTTCACGTCGAGTTGTCGAATATGCCAATTTTGTGACATAGCCACTGTCAGAACAACTCGAATAGTTTGAGGCTTTACAACCGGGCTGAAAGTCTCCTCAAAATCAATGCCTTGAAGTTGACTGTGTCCCTTGGCGACAAGTCTCGCCTTTAATCGCTCTAACGAGCCATCGGATTTTAACTTGGTCTTGAAGACCCAACGACACCCCACTACATTCATGCTTTTGTCACGAGGGACAAGAACCCAAGTCGAGTTTTCTTTCAATGCTGTTAATTCTTCTTCCATTGCAGACACCCATCCAGGGTGTTTGAGTGCTGACTTCATAGTTTTGGGTTCAGAAGGAATAACTTCATCTGTGGCTGCCAGAGAAAATATAACTTTTGATTTTCGAGTGCCATCCCGTGTCCTAGTGTTCATGGGATGTAAGGAGGTAGTAACAATATTGGAGGATGGAACCGGAGTCGGTACAGAGCCTTCAACACCCTCAGATAGTGAAAAGGGTGGCACAGGCGAGGGTTACAAAGCAGGCGGAACATCAATAGTCGAGGAGTTAGGAGACGGTGAAGCAGAATGCAAGGCAAGTGGCAGAGGCAAAGCTGGTACCTCAGGTGGCTCAGGCGAGGCTGGTAGCTCAGGCGGCTCAGGTGAGGTTGGCGGTTCTATGAAATTGGCAGATATATCAGCCAAGTTTTCATAAGAAGTATTGGATCGATGAGAATCCCCATGAGGAACTGAAGAATCAGGTTGATCAATCAATGTAGAAGAATCTGATGTAGCAATATCATGAGGATCATTCCATAGTGCAAAAACTGTGACTGTAAGATCTTGTTGCTCCCCCTGAGATGAAACTGGATCCTGCATAGAGTGAATATCAGTGTATGGCATAATATTTTCATCGAAAACAACATGCCGAGATATATAAACACGGCCTGTGTCTGGATAGAAGCATCTGTAGCCTTTGTGGATCATACTGTAGCCAATAAAAACACATGGTAAAGTCTTGGGAGAGAACTTGTTCCTTGCATAGTCTCTGAGGTAAGGATAACACCTACAACCAAAAATCCTTAAAGAGTTATAATCAGGATCCTTGCCATACAACAACTTGAATGGGGTCTCCATCTGTAACACGGAGGAGGGAACCCGATTAAGTAAGAAGACTGCAGTTGAGAAAGCATCAATCCAAAGATTTTTCGGAATTTTGCTCGCGAACATCATCGATAATTCGAGTTCAGTGATGTGTCTATGTTTTCTTTCTGCCACCCCATTTTGTTCCGAAGTGCCTGGACATGACATTTGCCTTGTTATACCATTGTCTTTAAGAAAATCAAGCAACTCTGTTTTAATAAATTCTCCTCCACCATCACTCTGGAAAATTTTAATTTTCCTGTCAAATCTATTTTCCACCATCTTCTTAAAATTGACAAAGCAGTCAAAGAAATCAGATTTATGTCGCAGTGGATATATCCATGTGTAACGTGAGTAATCATCCACAAAGACAGTATAATATTTAAAATGCTGCATAGATTGGATAGGGGCAGGTCCCCACAAATCACAATGTATTTTAAATAAAATATTATCTGATCTTTTACTAGTAGAAATAAAAGGTAGCTTACTTTTCTTTCCCATTTGACAGCTTTGACACAAAGACTGATTTTTATTCCATTGAACAACTGAAATAAAATTTTTATTACTCAATAGACGAACTATCTTTGGCTGTGGATGACCCAAACGTTGATGCCAAACTCCTTCTGTTGCCTTCCTTGACTGAATAGAAAATAAAGCTCTTCTTTTAGCTCCAAACGAGTACAAACTTCCATCTCTAGATCCCCTTGCCAAAATTCTCCCTGTTTTCTGGTCCTTAATCACAAATCCAATAGATGAGAACTCAAAAATACAGGAATTATCATCAACCATATGACTAACAGACAATAAATTACGAGCAATTTTTGGCACAAGTAGAACATTATCAAGCATAATTTTCTTAGACCCAATTGGAATAGTAGCACTACCAACATGAGAAATCTCAAGTGCTTGTCCATCACCAACAATAATTTTATCATCCCCTTGATACGGTTTGAGGGTAGTAAAAATACCTGGATCATTAGTCATGTGTGAGCTTGCACCTGTGTCAGGAATCCACTCTGGATCTTGAGGGTCATCAATGTTCATTGCTGCCAATGCTTGGGGCATGTCTTCAGCTTGGTAAGCATGATTATACCTATTAGAGCACCGCAAGGCCAAGTGGCCAAACCGACCACATATCTGACAGGCTAAACCGCCATTTTGATTTCCAGGGACTCGGTGTTGATTAGGTTGTTGTTTCTTGTCGCCTCCATTATTTCGCGGTACAAAATTGTCACAATTTTGTCCGGTTTGAGTAAAACCGCGACCTTGAGAATTAAATTTATGATTTCCTCCCTGGCGTCCCTGGCCTTGTCTCCAATTTTTTTCATTGTTGAAACGATTTCCCTTGCCTTTATTTTGACCCCAAAAGGCATGAGAATCTGATCCCCCATCTCCTTCAAGATTCTGAGCATGATTTCTATTCTCATAGCTCATGAGAGAGGAGACAAATTGAGACCACGCAGGTAATGGGGGCCTAGCTAGTACAGAGGTAGTAAAAACATTGTATTTTTTTCCTAGACCAGTACAAGCCCAGTAAACCTTGTTTTCTTCCTCTACAGGTTTTTGAATAGCAGCTAATTCGTCACAAACAAATTTAAAATTTTTGAGATATTCAGGTACAGAATTAGTACCTTTCTTCATACTCTGTAGATCTCGAACCAGTTGAAGCTCTCGGTCCTTTGAGGCATCTGCAAATGCCTTCGACAAACAACTCCAGGTCTCTCTCGCAGTAGACAGACCAACCACCAGGGTTAACACCTCCTCGGATAGTGTACCCGTTATCAAGCTCTTAAGAAACCTGTCCTCTCGCTTCCAAGCGAGAAAATTAGGATTAGCTTCCTCTCCACCTTCATACGAAGCTATAATCGGCTTGGGCTCATTGGAGTCACCCAAGATATGATCAACAAGATCAGTGTTCTCAATCAAAGGTAAAATCTGCTCCTTCCATAGCAGATAATTTTTAAATGTTAACTTCACAGACACCATCGAGGTGATTTGACCCAAATTCTGGAGTGTCAAACCGCTTGAGGAGGAAGATGACGCCATTAAAACAATTTCAGTAATGTCTGCAACAAGATGAATAACACTACCACACAAAGAATTGTGGTGAGTGCTCTGATACCATAAAACAATTTAAGCAATGGCAGACAATGCTCTCACTCAAAACATGAGTGTAGAGAAGGCTTTAATAACTTATATAGATGTGGTTACAATGAGATAAGTAAGGTTTCCTTTAGTTAAGGAAAACCTTCCAAAGAGATTACAAAGAAGATATACAAGAGAATCTTTACAATTAAATTCAAATCTATATGTTAGGAATGAGTTGTAACACCAACTCTTTCCATATCCAAGCTTGCATGAATATTGGATTTATCTTTAAGCTCAATATCTTCCTTTCCTTCTAGAGGTGCAAAGGTTGAGTTTAGAAACCGTCTATTATCAGATTACACTTGGCATCGCACATATAATTCATTTGAGAGATTTGAATTTTTTTACAAATGGCATGATTTTGCTTAGTTCTTAAGACATGCAAGCTAATAACTTCATTATCTTTTGCAGATTCATCCACTAAACGATTAATTACAGGTGCAACCATAGGCTCCTTTCTTCTTTTAGTAGTTGTAGGGATAGTCATCTACCATATTTGCAATTCAGACAAACTAGGAAGAGAGAATCAATTCAAGATTGAAAGGTTCCTAAAGGATTACAAAGCTCTTAAGCCTACAAGATACTTTTATGTTGATATTAGGAGGATTACAGATCAATTTAATAACAAATTAGGCCAAGGAGGTTACGGCAGTGTTTTCAAAGGGAATCTCTCTAATGAAATTCTTGTCGCTATTAAGATCCTCAACAATTTTACGGGAAATGGAGAAGAGTTCATTAATGAAGTAGGTACAATAAGTAATATTCACCACGTCAATGTGGTTCGCCTTGTGGGCTTCTGTGCTGATGGATTCAAACGAGCTCTTGTTTATGAGTTCCAGCCAAACAAGTCGCTGGAGAAGTTCATCTTTGCCAAGGATGCCAAGAACCCTTCCCTTGGTTGGAAAAAGCTTCAAGATATTGCAATTGGCATAGCCAAAGGAATAGAATATCTTCACCAAGGTTGCGACCAACGCATCCTCCATTTCGATATCAAGCCTCATAATATCTTGTTAGATCACAACTTGAACCCAAAAATCTCTGATTTCGGTCTGGCAAAGTTGATCTCCAAGGAACAGAGCATTGTATCTATGACTGCTCCCAGAGGGACAATGGGCTACATTGCACCTGAAGTGTTCTCTAGGAACTTTGGAAATGTTTCATATAAATCGGATGTTTTCAGTTTTGGGATGATGTTGCTTGAAATGGTTGGAGGGAGGAAGAACATTGATACTACAGTGGAGAACACTAGTCAAATGTACTTCCCTGAGTGGATCTACAAACGTCTAGATCAAGGGGAAGAGCTAGGAATTCAAGTCAACGAAGAAGACGATGCTAAGATTGCAAAGAAACTTACAATTGTGGCACTCTGGTGTATTCAATGGTACCCAATGGATCGCCCCTCAATGAAAGTTGTGGTCCAAATGTTGGAAGGAGATGCAGAAAGCTTGGTCATTCCACCCAATCCTTTTGCCTCCACGGATCAACCCACAACTAGTGTAACCATGACTGGCAGACCTTTCCATAGTGAGTTTAACAGTCATTTCTGAAGCAGAGTGACGGCTACAAGTAATTTGGTATTATATATATATATATATATATCAGATGAGCAAACCTGCTAAGTTTACTTATCAGTTAAGTGTTTTAATTCATGTATAATAGTTTGATGAGTTAAATCATCCATTTGCATTGTCGGTGTTTGGAGATTAACATAAAATATAATTTTCTTTATTGATGAAGCTATCGACAGTTGACACAATTGAACTAACCAACTTTTGTTGTTTATTTATTAGGACACAAATATTTGTTCAATTGACTAAGCATGTTCCATTCTTATTTCCCTGCATCTTCAACTTGGCCACCTTAATTTCATCGCATAAACCTACTAAGTTTACTTTATGAGTTAAGTGTTTTAATTCATGGCGCCTCTAGAGGAAACCCAGGCTCTGCAAGTGGTAGTGGAATTATTAAAGATCATTCAGTGAATCTTATTGCAACTTTTTACTCCTTCTATCGTTGGTTTAGTAATAATATAGCCGAGTGTTGTGCTTTACTTGATGGGCTTACTATAAAAGAATTGGCGTTATTCATGTAGATGAATCTGATGTTAGACCACGTCAAGATAACAGCCCCAAGGCTGTCACTATTGGACAGCCATGATCCTACTAAGCATATTCCCAAATCTCACACAAAAGGAAAGATGATCTTCTCTCAATAAGAATCTTTCCTTGGAGAAGGATTATTCAAATCCTCTACCAACCAAACACATCCAATGTATATTCTACGGATCCATTGTAAATCTTTAGAGTTGTGTATAATCTCTCTACATATACTAATGGAAATCACAGCAACTTTTAAGTTGTCTGTTTCAGCTCTTTTATGGTATCAGAGCGGGAGATCCAAACATCTCACGTTTCCGCTACAATGGCCACAAACTCGTCTTCCAGTTCTGTATCAAACTCGTCTTCTAGTTCTGTATCCTCCACTCTCCAAACTACTCACATTCATCATCTCATATCAGTGAAACTGGACACCAACAACTATTTATTGTGGCTTACACAATTTAAGCCATTATTGAAAGGCTATGACCTTGAGGGGTACATTGACGGGACCTTTCCGTGTCCCCCTCGTACTCTCTCCTCCACCGATTCCACCATTAATCCAGCCTACTTACAATGGCAGAAGCAAGATCAAGTTCTCCTCGGATGGTTGTTATCCTCTCTCTCTGAAACTGTTCTTGCTCAGGTTGTAGGACTGAGTTCCTCTCGTGACGCTTGGTTGGCTCTTGAGAAGCATTACGCCTCAAAATCACGAGCACGGATTATGCAGCTTCAACGCGAGCTACAAACCTTGCGCAAAGGCTCCAAATCTATGCAACAATACTTTCTTCATGCCAAACAATTGGCTGACAGTCTTGCTGCCTCTGGACACCCAATGACTGAATCTGATCTTCAAGAGATCATTCTTAGTGGTCTCAATACTGCTTATGATGCAATCGTAACCACACTCACTGCTACAACGATTGACATCACCATGGACGATTTCTTTGCACATCTACTTGCCTTCGATATGAGGGTTGAAGCCCAAACTGCCTTGCTACAACAGCATTCTGTTGCTCATGTTGCTGCTCAACATCGCAACATGTCTCCAAAGCTTGGTCACCATCAGAATAAGCCCCGTTCCAATTATGGTAATCAGAATCGCTCCAATTACGGTAATCAGAATCGTAACCGTGGTCAAGGCAATATTAATCGATCTCAAACTCGTCCCCAGCCAGTGCAAAATGCAACTGGACCATGTCAAATGTGCGGCCGTAAAAACCATACAGCCATTAATTGCTGGTACCATTTTGATCAGACGTTTCAAGCTTCTTCTTCTTCACCGCCAAGGGCATATGTTGCTGCACCTTGCTCTATTGCTGATAGTAATTGGATACCGGATAGTGGCGCTACACATCATCTTACATCAGACTTAAACAATCTCCATCTTAGAACAGAGTATGATGGTCCCGACAGCCATCGAGTCGGTAATGGTACAAACCTTCCCATTGCCAATATCAGTACTGCCTCTTTTACCCATAACTCCAGAAAGTTCTATTTACATAAACTTTATCATGTTCCTAATATATCTGCAAACCTTCTTTCGGTTTCCAAGTTTTCAAAAGACAATAATGTCTTTTTTGAATTTCACCCACATGTTTTTGTTGTGAAGGACTGTTGTACGGGGAAGGTGCTTCTACAAGGCCAGAATAGAGGTGGTCTCTACACTCTCGACAATGCTTGCGAGTTGCAAAACCCGGTTTCATCTCCTTCAGCTCTCCTCTCAGTGTCCCTTACACTTTAGCATCAACGTTTAGGGCATCCGATGATTCGGACCGTTAATAAAGTTGTTCAGACTAACTCTTTACCAGTGTCTAGCAAGTCATTTTCATTTTGTCATTCATGTCATATTAGTAAGAGTCGAAAACTTTCTTTTCCTTCAAGTTCAACTTTATATAATAAACCTTTAAGCTTAATTGTTTCTGATTTATGGGGTCCTTCCCCAGTCTTATCTCGAGATGGTTTTCGTTACTACTTGCTACTTATGGATGTGCATACTCATTATACTTGGATTGATCCCCTTGCTCAAAAGTCTGATGCTCTATCTACCTTTATCACATTCAAATCTAAAATTGAAAATCTCACTGGACATAAAATTAAAATTTTTCAATCCGATAATGGTGGGGAATACAAGAAATTCACTCCATATTTGGATACCCAAGGCATTTTTCATCGCTTTTCATGTCCTCACACACCGGAGCAAAATGGGTTAGCCGAACGCCGTCATAGGCACATTGTTGACACCGGCTTATCGCTCTTGAATCATGCTTTGGTTCCTTTGAGTTTTTGGGTTGAAAGTTTTACAACAGCTTGTTATTTAATTAATCGACTACCGTCCTCCATTTCTGCCCAAAAATCTCCACTTGAGCTTCTCTTTGGTACGAAACCCGACTACCACTCACTTCGTGTGTTCGGGTCCCTATGTTATCCATACTTAAGACCATATAGCCCGCACAAATTGGCATATAGGTCTCTTCCTTGCGTATTCATTGGCTATTGTAATGCTCATAAAGGTTATTTGTGTTATCATCGTCCTACACACCGGGTTTATATCTCTCGGCATGTTCGATTTGTAGAGACGACCTTCCCTTTTTCGGATGAGTATAACAGCCCATCTGTACGGCCTCGCACTTTATCAACATCCCCATTTGTAAGATCCCCACCACCTCAACCTATTGAGCCCTTCTCAAATTCGTCACCACAAATCCCTTTATCTTCAACTACTCCAATACACCAACCTGTCCTAACTAGTAGCACAATGTCCTCTCCATCATCTCCATCTTCACCTCTTTTCCATACAACCCAAACCACCTCATCAACAGAATCCTCTCTTGTACCCGAGCCATCTTTTTTGGCTTCAACCCCAATCCTTGACCCGTCTCAACCTACTACTGTTACCGACTCGGTCCAACAACACCATATGATCACTCGGGCTCGTGATGGGATTTCTAAGCCTATTAAGAAATTGTGTTTAACTGCTACTAAGTATCCTTTGCAGGTTGCCGACATTGAAGAACCTACTTGCTACACACAAGCTTCCTCCAATCCTAGTTGGCGACGTGCCATGGATGATGAGCTTAATGCTATCATCAAAAATGGAACTTGGACCCTCGTCCCGTTACAACCACACATGAATATCGTGGGTTGCAAGTGGGTCTTTTGACTCAAACGCAATGCCGATGGGTCTATTGATCGTTATATGGCACGTCTCGTTGCCAAAGGCTTTAATCAACAAGAAGGTCTTGACTATGGTGAAACTTTTAGCCCGGTTGTCAAGCCTTGCACCATTCGTATTATTTTATCTATTGCACTAATGCATAAATGGCCACTTCGGCAATTGGATGTCCAAAATGCGTTCTTACATGGCATATTAAATGAAGAAGTTTATATGAAGCAACCGCCTGGTTTTGTTGATCAAAGGTATCCCACTCATGTCTGTCGACTTCATAAATCTCTTTATGGCCTGAAGCAGGCCCCTCGTGCATGGTATTCTCGACTCAGCACTTATCTTATTGGTCTTGCTTTTGAGATTTCTAAAGCAGATCCATCACTTCTTCTTCGGCATACTTCGGCAGCTACCATTTATATTCTTATTTATGTCGATGATATTATCCTTACTGGGTCTGATTCTCAGCTTATTAATCAGTTGATTATTCAACTTAATTCTGCATTTGCTATTAAGGACTTGAGCAACTTACATTACTTTTTGGGTATTGAGGCTATTCCACACGGTGATGGTCTATTTCTATCACAGCGCAAATATACTACTGATCTCTTATATCGCACAAAGCTTGATGGGATTAAGCCAATTCATACTCCCTTAGCTGCCAATACTCAATTAACAAAGGAAGGCAGCCACAAGTTTTCAGATCCCACACACTATCGGAGTATAGTTGGGGCCTTGCAGTATCTTACTTTTACAAGACCTGATATTTCGATAGCCGTCAATAAAGTCTATCAGTATATGCACGACCCAACAGAGGATCATTGGGCTGCGGTGAAACGGATTTTACGATACCTTAAAAGCACGGTTGATTATGGTTTGGTTCTTCGTCGCCCATCTGCTTTCCATCTTCATGCTTACTCTGATGCAGACTGGGCCGGTTGCCCTGAAGATAGACGCTCCACTAGTGGGTATTGTATATTCTTTGGTGGAAATTTAATCTCATGGAGTGCTCGCAAGCAAAAAACGGTCTCTCGTTCCAGTACTGAGGCCGAATACCGTGGCATAGCTATTGCTACCGCTGAGGTGATCTGGATACAGTCACTCTTCCGTGAACTTGGCATTCCTTCTCCCTCTCCGACATTATGGTGCGATAACTTGGGTGCTACCTACCTCACTGCCAATCCCATATTTCACGCTCGCACAAAACATATTGAAATTGACTACCATTTCGTGCGAGAACGGGTTGCTCAGAAAAAGCTAGATGTCCGGTTTATTTCCAGTAAAGATCAGCTTGCTGACATCTTCACTAAGGGCTTGGGTTCACCACGGTTTCAGCAATTACGAGACAAGTTAACCATTCGTCCACTCCTGCTTAACTTGCGGGGGGATGTTAGACCACGTCAAGATAACAGCCCCAAGGCTGTCACTATTGGACAGCCATGATCCTACCAAGCATATTCCCAAATCTCACACAAAAGGAAAGATGATCTTCTCTCAATAAGAATCTTTCCTTGGAGAAGGATTATTCAAATCCTCTACCAACCAAACACATCCAATGTATATTCTACGGATCCATTGTAAATCTTTAGAGTTGTGTATAATCTCTCTATATATACTAATGGAAATCACAGCAACTTTTAAGTTGTCTGTTTCAGCTCTTTTATCTGATTCTAAAAATATTGTCGAAGTTTGGAATGGTAATATTTGTCATTCTTGGCCCTCTTGGTATTGGAATAAGCAGGTTCATTGTTTAATGAATTATTGCCCCTCCCTTGGACATGTTTACAGACAAGCTAATGAGGTTGCAGACTTTTTGGTAAATTATGGTCGTGATATTCAAAATTCAGGATTCTTCTATAGGGTTCAAGATTGTCCTCTTAATCTTAGATATCTTATTTTCCTAGATAAAGTAGGTATGGGTAATGTCAGAATTAATCAATCTTAAGTTTTGCATTATTTATAGGGATAAGGTTTTATGTCTCCCCATGATTTTCTCTTTATTAATAAACTAGTAGGGGTCCATGCCACACCCCCCACTCCCACTGAGTGGACTTTCTAAATAATAATAATAATAATAATTCATGTATAATAGCTTGATGAGTTAACCTAAAACCCGACTAACTCGACTGGATTTTAGGAGACTCTTGGTGTAATCTTAACTTGTAATAACTCAATTAATTCCTCGGGTTAACTCCGAAGCAAGCTAATACAATTAATTACTTGATACATTTTATATTTTTAAAGGTATTTTGGTACAAAAGCTACTTGGTTGGAAATGGTACACTTAGACGCTGTCCTTCGATAGCTAGCTTTTTCCGACATGGGTATTACTTTTTCTTAGATGCTTTTGAAACCGATTAAAGCAACAACGTCAACATCATTTATGAACTTCTCGTTTTACTTTCATTTTACTTGTTGAAAAATCTGTCGAGAAAAAGCAATACATGTGTCAAAGAGAGCCAACTTTTATGGAAGCTAGCGTCTAAGGCTAGTATTCGCAAGCAACTTAGATCTTTCAAAACCTATACCTTCTACCTTACATCATTATAATGGAGTCCCCAATTCATCTCTTTAACCATAAGCTTAGTTTTTGTTATTATTTTTAGATCAGAATAAAGATATACCTATTTCAAATTTGTCCCTACTTAAGGTAAAATCTCTCTCTCTCTCTTTCTCCCTAGTGGTGGTTACAATAATGTAAGGACCCTAAAAGTCTTATATGATTTAAATGTTAATAATCGTTGCTAAAATGCACAGCTGAATGAAGGAATCATTTCAAATCAAGAAGTGAAGAATATAATCAGCCATAACTAAAGCAGAAGAATAAAACTTAGATATTAGTTCCTTAATAATTCCTTCTTTAATATCAAATAATAAACCTTGGTGCATAGTTCTTGAAATAGTGACTAGTTAATCCACATTTACATCAAGGCTAGGTCATCATATTTGTAGAATTACATGACATAGATAATATTCCCGTATGATTTGCATTTGTTGTGTGATACTCAATTGGCATCTCTTGTAGATGTTGAGCAGAGTGTTTGGCTGTTAAGAAACAACATATTAATAGAATCAGTATAGTCAAGATAAGGATGTTAAGATGCATGATTGAAAAGACAATAAAAGATAAGATCAGAAATGAGTCTACTTGAGATAATCATAAATGAGTGTATATTACTAAGTAATAAAATAAGGAAAGTCAATTGAGATAATTTAGGCTTGTTCAAAGAAGACTACTAACGACACTAATTATATTGAGTGAATTGACGCAAGTTGTAGGTTCTAAAAGGGCAAGAAAAAAAAGCAAAAAATGACATAAATAAAAATAATTGAGAAAGATTTGATAATACATGATTTAACCTAAGGTGCGACCTTTAATAGAGCGAAATAGAATAAGATGATTCATGTTGTCAACCCCAACTATTTTGAGATAAGATAGTGATGATGACTTACTAACCCCAAAAAAAAATTATAGATTTTTTTGGTAATCAAACTGAGTTGATAATTAAATATAGCAACCCCAAAGACCATTACATAACTCACTAAGGGGATCGAGAATTGGAGAGCTCTCCATAAAGAAGATCATGAATTATGAGGACATCAATAGCGCCTACAAAAAAATAGCTAGTCTTCATTTTGCTTGAAGATGTGCTTGAAGTATAATAGCTCTTCCCGTGAACCTAATTCATACTGATCATAATTCAGGAATGAGATTCTTGATATTGTGTAACTAAGCCATAACAGGCCACAAATAATCATAATATGAACTAGAAAGCATAGCAATAAAAAATTTAGCGTAGCTGAAGATATTTATGTTGCTCTAACTTTTACATTAAGCCTATAAGCACCCGATTTTTATACCCTTATTTGTCCTCTCAAAGCTCCAAACTCCAAGTCCAAGTCCATATAACCTGACCTTAATACAGCCTTAGCCATGACCTAACCCAAACCTGACCATGGCCTAACCCCGACCTAACCCTGATTCAATCCTAACCTAACCCTGACCTAGCCCTGGCTTAGCCTAACCCTAACCCTAAACTAAGCCCTAAACCTAACCCAGACCCAACGCCTAGTTAAAAATCCAAGGCTCAAGGCCTAAACCCGTAATCAGACCTTCCCTAGGCCCTAACATGAGCCCACATACCTAACCAGACCCTAGGGGCTACCAAAATTCAAATTTTTGAAATTTCAGATAATGTCGGTAATAACATTACCAACAATTCCAATTTGGTGAAAGTCTACAATGCACCAAAGCAAATCAAACTACCCAACCCTATTTAGAGAAAAACTAGGAAATGTCATCATTTCCATTACTGATATTTCAAGATTTAGTGTAATCTTGAATTGGCGGTACTTGAGTTTACCGCCAATTCAAGAAGACCGTTCTGATGTGCTTGAAATCCCCTGCCCAGCTCAGTTTGAGCCTCCAATTGCCTTTCGAGGTCTCAACCACCCCTCTCCAATTTACCAACATGCCTCAAGCTCCTGAATACCTATATATACCCACACCCTCAAACTTTCAGGGGATGCCAAACAAACCCAACTAAAAACCCTATAGAAACTCCACCCAAATCTTAGAGTTCAACCACTCTAGAGAAACCCACCCAAAACCCTAACCCAAGTGCGAGGTGTGGACCCTGAGGGTTAGCATGGGTTACCCTCATTGAAAAGGGCATCTCCTCCTACACCACAACAATAGACTTTTTTCACCATTGGAGCTTGAAGTGCATAGAGGGTAGGACTTCATTCTCCCCATCTCTTATTCCTTTCCTGTAGTTGTTTCCTGGTCCATTTTCAGCAGTCTTGTAGTTTATACCACCTCTAAAAGAGAGGTCCCCTTTGTCTCCTCCATGGGCAAAGGGGGCCCTCTTAAAGAGAAGAGCTCGCGTTTGGTTACATGATGCATAGAGGCTAGGCCCAAAGCTCCCTTAAGCTTCCAGGAACCCTCAGTTCATAGGGAAGTCCCTAGGGCTACCACAGTCCACGACCATGAGGGAAAAATCAAAATCTGGAAGTAATCCAGAATGACGGTACTGTATTCACCGCCATTTTGGATACTTCCCAAAAAAGAGGCTCCACACCCCAATTTGCTAATCCTTGGTCCACCCTTGAGCTTGGACTCGGTCCCTGGGGTCTCTCCCTAATGTCCTTGATCATCCTGAGACCTCCAAGCCCCCTGGCCTTGAACATTTTTTTGAAAGTCGGGAAAAGCTCCAAAATGTCGATACTGTGTTTAATGACATTTTGAGACTTTCCTATAACATACCAAAACCTCACCGTAGGCTAACCCTAGACTTGATGGCCTAAGGGTCCTAGGACTCTCTGATGCCTTTGCCCTCTCTTTCCATGGCTGTAAAGCCACTATTTGGAATATACTCGAATTGTCGGCAATTTTAGTACCACCAATTCCAGACTCATAAACAGTGGGCCCAAACCTTCTAGGAGGCCATTCTAGGCCCTACAATGGCCTCTGGGCCCCAATCCCCGAATCTGACCTGACCTTGAACCCTTAACCCAGGTTCAACTTAACCCCGATTAACTCCTCTTGACCCTAGTTAACCAACCATATTTTGGAAAAATCCCAAAAACAATACAAAAGGCAAAACCAAAATTAAAGCCACTCCCGATGCTCACCCCTTACTATGGTTAACAAACTTAACTAGCCACTCCCGGTGTACACCCCTTACTATGGTTAACAAACTTAACCATGGTTAACACCTTAGCCACTCCGGTGCAACCTTAGCCACCCCGGCTAACCAACCCTAGCCCCAGGCTAACCCCTAAGCCACCCCGGTGCACACTCTTGACCATAATTAACAGACTTAACCATGGTTAAACCTAACCTTAACCACTCTGGTACAACCCTTAGCCTCCTCGGCTAACACCAAAGCCACTTTGGTGCGCACACATACACCCTAACCTCAGTACGAGTCTAAGGTACCGTCCGAACTACACCCAGTCTAATCCCGCCCCGGTAGGTATGTAGGTAGCCCATCCATTGGGTTCGACCCTACACTAAAATTTTCTCCTTCTTGGGTTAGCGCACCCTAAATTACTTAAGCATTTTTCTCAATTTTATTTTGTTTGAATTATACCTAGGGAGTAGTTAACCGTCTTAGACGAGGTCTCGGGTGCTTAACACCTTCCCCGGGACTTAAATGCATCACTTAGCTAGACTCCGACCGAGACCATAGGTCCTATTCGATTCACCCGGGTCCTATTTCGCCCAGATAAAATAGGTGGCGACTCTTAGTCAACCCATGAGACCAAAAGGACGTTTTAGTGTCGTTCCTCTGCAAGACCCGGCCCGGAAGGAAAGATGGTAAAATTTTGTGCTCCCAATACCAATTTTAAAGCTTCAAGTATTGCCCAAACTTCAATTACAATTGCAGAATCGCCCAGAATTAGCTTTGCTACTTTGGTTATAGTGTGGTCATCTCAGCTTTTTCCCAAAAAGCCATATGCTAATAAACTCGAATTTGTTCTAGTCGTGCCATTACTAAAAAAGTAATCTTAAACTGGTCCTCTGAAGAATTACTATAACTCTCTTGTGGATCCATATCTGAAGAAGGTTGCTCCTAGCTCTCTAGGATTTTCATGGTCATGACTAACTACAAAATCGGTCTAACTTTGGATAGCCTTTTTCAAGGTTAGTACTGGATTAGCTTTGAAAATATCATTATGTTGTGATCTTTCCAATATTTCCAAAGAATGAAAGGAACTTGCAAATATTCTGGTGAAGAGGTTAAATTTTTTTTTTTGAATTCATCCATATATTCCACCAAGATTCAAAAGACTGGTTTTCACTTTCAACTAATTTCAAGAAAAATTAGAACCAAACCATATTCACAATGCATAAACAAATGATCTATAATTCTCTCTTTCTGTTTTTGACAAAAATTACAAATTCTATTGTCACACAAACAAAGTAGGTCAAGCCAAGTAAATATCCCTTTAAATTTTGTGGGACATGAGGGCGCATATTGTCCATGAGGGGAGTGTTAGGTTACCCGCCTTAATTGCTGTGACCACTCTCCATGGCTCCTCACTCGTGGTAGCTCTTTACCCAACTACCTTAGGCATTCGGTTAAGCCTATCTAATTCATGAGTATTGTGATTATAATTATTGAGATTATATACAAGAAAAATAATGTTGCATAAATTATATATGTTTGGTTAATTTGCTGAAAACATCAATTACTTTTGCTAGAAATCTAACAAAGAAAACACAAAATTAAAAAAATATGAAGAGAAATTAAAAGGTGAAGAAGAAGTAAGAAGGAGAGAGGCAATGGTGAAAAGATAAGTCAAATAAGATCGAGTCGGACTTGATTCTACTAATCATATTTTTTTTATTTCTTTCATTGATTATAATCATTAAAATAAATGAACATAATTGATATTTTAGTTCATAACCAAACTCTATTATTTAGGTTATAATGATTATAATTAATTTTATCACTTATAATTGATATAATAATCTAAGCCAAACAACCCCTTAGCAATATGTTGAAGCAATCCGTTTTCCATAATAGTTACTGACTTACTGTAGCTATGTACTTTTACATGTTGCCTTTAGGTTCCGGGAAATAATTTAAGAAATGAAAAATGATAGGGCATTTTTAGTTTAGTTAAAGAAAATAGTTAAAGAAAAATACACTATTCCTTTTTTTCTTTTCTTTTCCTTTTAGCGTTTCTTGCTTAAGGAGTTTGTTTAGGGAAATTTGCCTTAAAACGCCCAAACTCATCTAGTCTCAATACATAGTAGTGCCTTTGGGTGAGAGATATGCGGTTAGGCTGCAGCACTGGTTAGTGGTTAGTATCTGTTCTAAGTCATGGGCACACCCTCTTAAAAATGGAACCCGGACCAATGGATTGAGGACTAGCACACATTACCGATGGGGCAAGCTTAGAAGTGTCATCTGCCACCTACATTTGCAACCGGTTAAAACAAAAATTTTGTGCCATCGAGAGCTCCACCGCCCAATCAAAAATCCAACCACGCAAAGGAGCTAAGCTTGGCATGCATTAAATCATGGGCCCCACTTGATGCCTTTGCGCGGTTGGATTTTTGAACAAGCTGTGGAGCTCACAATAGCAGGTGCTGTTGAGAGTTTAAAATCACTTCCCTATCATAGCTATAGTGTAAACCTAATAGACCTTCACCATATGTGTACATATTATTTTTTAATATTGCAGGTAGGGTCCGCGTAATATATAGACCTCGCAGATGAGCATTGCATTTGCGCCCTCAATTACTTACTTTGAAACCCAAGCAGTTGGGTTGACACATGGCAGCCGTATAGATGATTGTGGACACGTGTCAACTTCAGAGGGTGTCATCTTAAACTCTTCCCCCTCAATTTATACCTCTTAACCCCTCTTAAATACGATTATTTATCTCTCTACGTCTATTCTCTCTCTTAACTACGCCTATTTGTCTCTCTTAAATTCGTCACTCTCAAACGTCTCCCCACCTCTTAACCCTTCTCTCCCTCTCTTAAATTCGTCACTCTCAAACGTCTCCCCACTTCTTAACTCTTCTCTCCCTCTCTTAAATACGCCTATTTATCTCTCATAAGAGCAAGTTGCTTTTGTGTATAGGTTTATTACAGAAGTGTGATCAGAAGAAGATTAATAATCATGGAAAGTGATGAAAAACTCTCGATAGTATCTACTATCGAGAGTTGGACCGTTGGATTTAATATCCAATGGCTCCATGTCTTCAAGTGCTTTAAATGAGGGCCCCACCTAATGCTTGAACCATTGGATCTTGAATCTAAGGGTCCAACTCTCAATAGTACCTACTATCTTCCCAATAATCATTTTTATAGAGGGAGAGGATTAGTGTTCATATTTATGGAGGGAGGGGATGTGGAAATGATTTTCTCCCTCAATAGCTCTCTTAAAGGGTTGGCACATGGCAGCCTTAGAGATGGTTCTGGATATATGTCAACTTCAGAGGGTGTCATCTTAAAGTCTCCTCCCTCAATTTATACCTCTTAACCCCTCTTAAATATGTCTATTTATCTCTTACGTCTATTTCTCTCTCTTAAATACACCTATTTATCTCTTAAATTCGTCACTCTCAAACGTCTCCTCACCTCTTAACCTTTCTCTCCCTCTTTTAAATACACCTATTTATCTCTCAACAACTCTAGTCCCAATCTCACCCAATCTCATCCATTTTATAATTCTCAACCGTGAATTTTTCATATCCATGTCTCTTGCAGGGTCCCGGTGAGTGAGCATCTAATTCTAATTCTAATTCTAATTCCTATTTAGCATCTAACTGTATGATTTTTCCTGAATTGGTGCACATGCAATTCCTGAATATCTTCAATAATGATTGAGAAGGTGAATGAGAGGTTTACTTGGATAAGGTGTGTCGGGGTGTAGATTATATCTTGATGGTCCATTTTCTTGGGTCTACCACAACAAGTGGCGGACGATATTATAACCGGTTGATCAGCCGAGTAAACAAAAAATGTCAACAAAGAATTAGCCAAGTGACTCAAGTCCATGTCAATGGAGGCAATGTTGTTTATCATTTTGGCTTTATGAATCCTCCTTATAAATGGGCAATGTTGTGTCATGCACGTTGTAGCTCTGCACCCACTTTTGACACTCTATGAATGGAATATTTAGATTTCACGTGTTCTTATTTTCTTCTAATAATTTGTAATTTATACCTAAAACGTAATACATGATCATGAATTTTCCGCATTTTGTTTTTGTAATTTATTTTAGAATTGTTTTTTGTCATTTGGCGGTTTAAATGAAGCCTTCAAGCCCTCTTATGAGACATAGGCCCATCACTTAGGGCTAGGAAGGCTTGCTATTTCTCCCTTTAGTTTTTATTGATAATTGTAATAGGCATTTGTTAGATTTTTTTTTATATATAGTGTATAGCATATAATTGTATAGACCAACATGCATAAAACACCATAAGATTATAGAAATTTGATATTTATACATTATTATTATTATTATTATTATTATTATTATTATTATTTGTCATCTTATATTAGTGTAACCGTGCATCGCACGGGCTACTTACTAGTTATATATTTAAAACGCATTTGACTCACGATGGTCATTGTGACTTCGATAACATGCAAAGAGGTCTTTGAATCTATGTGTCATCATTGAACTCTAAAAATTCTTAAGAGGTAAAAATGGGACTTAAGGATTAGAGGGCGATATATTCGTTGCTAAATTAAGGTGCATACCACCATACACACTAAATAATGAGGTATGATACCACCTTTGCCAACCCACTTAGAATATTTTGAAGAGCAAAATGTTGTTGTAAGGTAGGGCTATAAACGGATCGGGTTTGGATTAGATCTACCTAGATCCGAATCCGACAGGTCCGATCCAAGGTCCGTCGGATTATGAATTATCCAATCTGAATCCAATTATTAATTCAAGATCCGAATTCGATCCAATTAGCATTAATATATCTAAAAAATAAAAATTAAGATTAGTATTGCATTAATTTTGTAAAATAATATAAATATTATTATTATTATATATATTCTAATCAGATTGAATTTTAATCGGATCAGTTCACTATAGATCCAAACTTGATAAGATTATAATCAGATTCAAGATCTTGGATCCCTATCCGATTCGACGGATCTATAATAAGAATAAGATCTCATCTAATCGAATCAGATTCGGATCTATAATAAGATTAGGATCCCATCTAATCAGATCATATTCGGATCAGATCCAGATCAAGATATGATCCATTGACAGCCTTACTGTAAGGCACCCAAGGAAAAAAAATAATTGCTGATTAATTGACACATTAAATAGAAAAGATGTTATCACAATAAATGACATTAATGTGTCCATTACAAATATTATTATTTTTGTGTTAATGATTGTCAAAACAAAATCCTATAAATAGAAAAATCCATTGGTCTAAAAGGTACACAACGACTCAAATATGACAAGGCTAAAAGTAAGTCATTTTGGTACTCTTAAATTTCTCTGCATGCTCTTAATCTCTTTTCTTTGCCATTTTTCTCTTTTTCGCCATAAGTCAAAACGGCTCCTTGAGGTTTAGCCTAACCTATGATCAAGGACGAGATTTAATCATTCAATTAGACTCATCTTGAAAATCACCCAGTTACATTAGATCATGGATGTCATTCGGTGGTAGGCTTCGTGGTCCCTTATCAATGCTGGAGGGTAGCAGTGGCACTTGGTATAATGTCACTCTACCATGTAGCCTCATTGCCTTCAAAATGGATGAATTTACAGAGTACGAGCACCCTCAGAGATTAGAACTTGTCATCCGCTGGCTGTGATAAAGACAGCAAAACCTTTGGATGAAGATTTATGTAACTTGTAGTAACTTGATTATTCCAAACAAACATTTGGAGAGGCAGTGGCGTTTAGAAGGCCCAAATGAACGATTTAGGAGCACAATTCACACACTGGAAGTTCTGATCACCCTCTCTGATTACAGTACAGATGCATCTCTGACTTAATTAGAAAGAGAAACTAAGCACACTCCAAATAGGGGATCATCTACAAAAAAAATTCTTTATAATCTAACATCTTACAGGGAAGTACTAAGACTCTTCTCATTTCTCAGACTTGAGCACAACACCACCATGAAAAGAGAAGAATAATTCTCTGCATCAACATCCCATATCTTTGTTCTGGAAAACAAAACCAAAAAAAAAAAAAAGATGAAAGAAAAACAATTTCCTCATCCATCAAAATTACAACTCTAATAATTTTTCTATACCAAGCTCATGTATTGATCAATGCATTCAAAGGTAATAAATCGTACTTGTGATCCACTATTCTCCCTGGATCACCAATTTTGACATATTAGATTTACTCCACGGTCCAAAGCAGTAGTCAAACACCTGAAATCTTAACCGAGACTATACAACTACGGAACTGCAGACCTCAACTCTTGTCATTCTTTATTCCCTTCCCTTGTTTTAATAGACTTCTAAGCCTCTGGCTGAGAACTGGAGATATAGAAATTCTTCGGTCAGAAGCTTTGCTGGTTCCATGGATAACGAAGGTTTCCATGTCTCTGCTGTGAATAGTCTAAATGCTGAATACAGAGAGAAGGGCGGTTATGGTGCAGTAGTAGGCGCCACAGGTATTTTGGGAATACCAAGGAACTTCTTTACCTCAGGCTGCCTAATAACTGTAAAAATCAAATCCAGAATTAGATGATTAGAGGTAAAAATGAAAAATGAAAAATAAAAAATAAATAAGGGTAATTTCAAGTGCAATTTTTTTTCTTCAACTTCTCGAATTTAATATAAAATCCTCATCAATGCACCACAGCAGTATTGTGTGCCTTAATTAAACAAAACAGTGCTGCTCTTTAGCTTGTAAGCATCTTCTTGCTCACATAGCTAATGGATGGTGATGGAGGTGAAGTATCAAAACAATTAGTCCATGATTCCAGAGTGCAAGGACACACCTAGTCCATACATAAGTGAGAACAGATTGGAGGTAATCCAATGACAAAACAATGCCTGCAAAGATACAAGTCCAAAGAGAGGAAAGTTATGCTCCACCCCACCGTATTTCACTTTATGTGCTACATCTTCACCTAAAAAATCACTATTAAAGTAAGATTACACTCTTAGAGAGCTTGAAACAGCCATCAAGAAAAGATAAAAGAAATGAAGGAAAATTTCTAACAGACTTCTTTTTTTATTCCAAAAATAATCTTGACGGCCATGAAACAGAGAAAATTGAAATACAAACATATAGAAAGAGGACCTGAAATCAATAGTTAATGATTCATTTATTAAACTACCAAAGAAAAAAAAATTATTATCAAAGAATTAGGATAAAAAAATCCCAAAAATGTGTACCGGAGGCCTATAATTAAAATGAAAATGTATCACTATGACCATCCACTATCCGGTAAATTAGGGTTCAATCATTAATACTGTAATTCTAAACTAATAGATGGGAAACACAAGCAGCTCGTACGAAATATTATTTCCTGTGCAACTCAATATTAGTAAGCAATACCTTAGGAAAATTCATTGTCAATGGAACTGCAAGAACAGAAAGGATCAGGGAAATGTTTCTCATCGAGCCAGCATCAGGATTGCCTTTCAAACCCTCTTTCATATTGATCTGGGAAAGGGTGGAAATCAGTTAATTGCATACGAATTAAAAAAACATAATATGTGAAACCAAGATACAATCTAAAAAAAAAAAAACACCCAGACAAATATATATAGACTCGGTGAAGGACTGATTCAAGCAGACTCAATATAGAAAATCCTTTTTCTTCGGGTGAATTGAAAATACATATATTAAAAGCTTAAAAAAAACTTTTCACAAGAAAATCTTGTTACAAAGTTTTGCATTCCACATAAAAGTTCAACAAACAACAAGACACAATAGCAGACTTTTTTTTGGTAGCGGAGGGTGTCCCTACCAGATGCACACAATCACTCGCAAACCACGTGCAGACCTTGTTTCCAGTAACAGGAAGGTTTTCAAACCAAAGTCTGAACTCAGTGCCAGATTTCTCATTTCCAATTGGTTAATGAACGTGTTTCAAAAGCCGGGTAGACAACTAATTTATCATGAGAATATATGCTAAAGGAAAATACTTACTCCCAGATCACTTGACACAAGCTTGAGAAGAGGAAACATATATTATGCATCCAAGGGTAATCATCTTCAATTTGCCACTGGTTAATTATAAAATGGGAATGCAGGTCACTGATTTTCTATGACCCTTGTCAAAACCAAATTTGGCCTCTCTCTCTTTTTTCGCCAAAATTTAAAACCATATCCAAACCTTTCTTGATTCATCATTTCGGAAGGAAAACTTGAGACCCTGATGCTTGCAAACTCAATAACCATGTTTTCCTAAGACACCACCTATTTGATTAAGATATAACTCAAAAGAGAGTAAAAGAAAAAATCCTACCGATCCAGGTGTCGGAAAGAAATGAAATAGCTGAAGGCTAAATTCAGAATTAGAATGATGATAGATGTTTGGTGCAGTGTAGTCAAAGCATCCAGGCAACAGGGGGTTCCCTAGGCGAGGCGATGCCTAGGCGACCAGAAATTATTTATTTTGTTTATATTATATAAGAATTAATGAATGCCCAATTAAATCATGATCTAGGCAATAGGGGTCCTGGCTAGGCGAGGTAGTGGGTGAGGCATTGCCTAGGCGATATTTGGACTACACTAGTTTGGTGTGACATGGCCTAGGGAATCATAAGTGGCTAAATATTAAATTTCAGATTGATGCTTCTATTCAAATCATAAAGTACGAAACATAATGTCTATGGGCCACAACCATTACTACCTGGACAAATTTTTTTATTTTTTTCATTTTTTATTTTTATTTGAAAAAGCCACTCAAAAGGAGTGGGGGGTTTGGCGGACCACTACTAGTTTATTAACCTGAGTCCTCCCAAAATAAGGTTTTTGCATAATAGAGACTTAGAGAGCTTTTAGCAACTCACTCAAAGAAAGATAAGATTTTAGATGGAAACTCCCCACTCTCCAATCTAACACAAACTGCAGTGTTTCAAAACCTGTGTGACTTATGCCTCAAGGAAAACGCCTTAAGGCTCAACCTTGAGGCTTAATTCCCATTAGGCACACACCTCAAACTTTGAAACTCACATGAGGGCCTGAGGCACACACCTCATACATTGAGAGCCTGAGACATATGTCTGAGGCGTATGCCTCATACTTTAATAAAAAAAAATAGGGCTCTAACCATATAACTGAGACTTCAACATTAATTTTTTTTAAGGCTTGTGCCTTGTACATTAGTGATTTCTTTGCAATTGCCTCATACATTAGTAACTACTTTGTAATTGTTTGTTGGAATCCAAAATCCACCACATGATAATTGAACATTACCCGTCTATCAATATATATATGAATACAAAAGTAAATTTAAATTTTAGCTTTTCTTGCCTCTTAATTTTTATGGCTGAATAATTTATATAATCTCACATATGCGTGTGTGTACACAAATATACATACACAAACACATACATATATGCATGTATTATAACACTTAATTGTTATTTTTTGATCTTTTTGTAATATTATTATTTATTTGTTAAAATGAAGGAGTGTGAGGCTTTCTTGTGAGGCTTACGCCTCACTCATCTTGAGGTCCCAACGCCACGCCTCACGCTTTCGTGTTTTAAAACATTGCTACAGAGAGGGAAAATATGATGAGGAAACAGCCACATCTTGGGGAAAAACTATACAAAATACCGATGAACCAATGTGAAGATGAAAGAGTTTTCAATCCATACACAAAGACTCCAATTTATCAAAATTTTGTCTGAGCTTTTAAGAAAATATCTAATAAAAGTCAAAATAATTGGTGTGACAAAAGGATGCCTACCTCCGAAGCTATGAAGGTCAGTGATGTCAGAACTGGCAAGATATATAGACTATCAGGAGTTGTGAGATCAGTAAACCAGAAAGCTCCACCCGTTTTAAAAGATGGAACTTTTTCTGCCATGTTTGTAAGCTACAAATATAATTGCCAGGAAAAGAGAGAAATATTTAGATTTCAGAGAAGTATTTAAACAACTGCAAAAGAAACTAAATTCTAATGAAATAAATAATAAAATATAGGATGTGAAAGAGTGAGCTTACAGCAAAGAAAAAGCTGAAGAAAATAGAACCTCGAATAAAGAGTCCATTCAATGGAGCGAGTGGAGTGACCCTATACCTGCAGTAACCCAATCATAACAAAGAAAAGAGGACCCATGGGAAAACAAAGGCCACGGAGGGGATAAAAAGGATACAGAGTTAACATGACCTCTAAATTAAACAAAACAATAAAAACTACAACATGCTTAGGCTTGCAACAGCAACCCTCTTGTCATGATGGTTATTGTCACCTTCCAAAATCAGATTGCTATAAAAAGTGCAGACATCATTCTTGTGGGAAATCTATATAGTAAATACTATGATTGATAAATTTTTTGTTTCTTCTTTCACTAGATTTTCTAACAAAATCATTGAATGATTACAATCATAAAAGCAAGTTCTATTGGGGTATTTACAATCATCCAAGAAGGCTGCATTGCTGGTATAGTAAGTCTCCTATGAATGAGTGGATCCCGGCCCTAACACCTTGATAAATAAATTTACTCTTTGAAAATACTTATAGATCTACTTAAAAACATTGAAAATTACTTCATATGCAACAAATTCTCTATCAGATGATATTTGTGCTAGGACTCTCCATACAAAACTAGCAAGCAACTGAGATATGAAAGAGTGCCAAATTAATTATTGCCGATTCTCTACCAGGCACATGAAAAGTTGCTTACTCCTTGAACAGCTCCCGCATTTGTTTCTGACATTCATCCATAACTTTAGGATCGAAATCCTGAAAAAGATAATGTAGTAGTTCCCTGTAAAGAACTGTTTTTGAAAACCATTTAATATCCTACAACATTTTATATAAGGAACCATATGGACAGTCTACCAACAGCACAATGAGATCTTGCAACTAATTGAGACCCACCATTTAATGATCCCACCAAGAAATATCATGTGGCAGTACACCCAAAGGACAATTGTGGTTACAGGGTTAGATGGTAAGTAGGTGAATTTGGGTTTCTGAACCCAGGTCATGGTATCCGCTGGCCTAGTTGCTAAACTGTTTGTCAATTTTTTTTCTACCATCCAAAAATAATGTGATAGATAAGATAATTACAATCATTCTAATCAAGTCAAATCGTAAAGATCTCTTAGGTAGGAGCCACTAAATGGGTGATCCACCCCTAACTCTTGTGCACCACATGTAGCAGCATGTTATTGGTATATGGTCAATGGTTTACATAATTACATGAGAAGCACCTTCAGTTTACTATTAATAAAGAAAAAAGGAAAAATAAAAATCAGTTATCTATACCATATCTTGCATCTGCTGTTTAATCTCATTCAAACGTGGCCTCATCAACTGCATAACACAAATACGAATCACAAAAGATGTGATGCCTCTCTTAAAACACAATGATGGGAAGAAGTTGGGCAAAGCAAATAAGAAACGATGAGAGCCATGATGAGTAAAACATATCACCATGGATATCATAAAATAATTTTCCTACCATTTCAGGTAAAAGAACCAAAATACGTCTTGAACCAAGATTGTGCAATGAAAACATAAAAGTTCTCACCATCAGCAAGTGAGTCATCTCAATTAATGAAACCAAAAGCAAGCACAACTAGACGGATACTATGCTATTGTTAAAATGCTAATGCCTTTTACTTTTTGTTTAGTGTTTTATTAGGGTTTCATTTGGTATTATGATTTTGCCAAGTGTAGGGCTAGATAAGCCCCTTGCTTCTTTTTGTAATGTGCTGGAAAGTTCTAATCAAGAAGATGAAAAAACATAATACAAAAGGGGAGAGCTACGAACCACTGTTCCACTGTTTTTTGGCTGGAAAAATCTGTTTCCCCCATCTTTAAAATTCCTCTTTCAACTCTAAAATCAGTCCTCTTCTTCTTAGAATAACCTAGTGGCTGTTGTGTGCAGCCAACAAAGTGGTATCAAAGCTAGGTGGATCAACATCCAGCTGGGCGTGAAGCTTGTGCTCGGGAAAACAAACCCCGGTGATGGAGATATTGATGGCCAGCGGAAGCAACACCAACACCAGCGTCCAACAACCTCCCTTTCCAATTTTTGATGGGGAAAATTATGATTTTTGGTGTGTGAAGATGAAAACTCTATTTCTTTCATATGATATTTGGGAATTTGTAGAAGATGGGTATGAAGAGCCGGAAGACGTGGAGACATTATCAATGCTCGAAAGCAACAATTGAAGGAGACAAAAAAGAATGATGCAAAAGTCCTCCATTTGATTCAACAAGGAGTGGCTGACCCAATTTTTCCAAGAATCATCAATGCTACAACACCAAAGGAGGCATGATATATCTTACAAAAGGAGTATCGGGGCATGTTGAAGGTAAGAGCCATCAAACTCCAATCTCTAAGAAGGGATTTTGAAAATATTAAAATGAAGGAGAATGAAATGTTGAAAGATTATTTTTCTAGAATTTTTGAACTTGTGAATCAATTGAAAACCTATAGGGAAAAAATTACCGATCAAAGAATCGTTGAGAAAATTTTAATTAGCTTGCCGGAAAAACATGATCCTATTGTTTCGGTTATTGAAGAAACTAAAGATATTTCCTCATTGGATGTTGAAGAATTGATGGGTTCTATTAAAGCATATGAGCAAAGATTGAGTAAACACTCGGAAAAATCAATTGAAAGTACCTTTCAATCTAAGCTCAATGTTAGCCCTAAAAATCATGAAAAAGAACCATCAAGTCTTGAAAAATTAAAAAGTGAATTTTTTAGAGGTGGAAGATGTGGAAGAGGAAGATGAAGAAATACAAGAGAACGAGGAAGAAATAATTTTGAAAGAAGAGCAAATGTAGAATCCTCTCAACAAAAATGTAGCATTTGTAAAAGAAGTAGTCATGTTGACAAAGATTGTTGGTTTCGGGGAAAACCTCAATGTTTTAATTGCAAGAAATTTGGGCATCTCCAAAAGGATTGCCGAATCAAAAACAACCAACAAGCAAATTTCTCCGAAGAGCAAGAAAGTGATGGGAAAATGTTTTACGCTTGTCAAGCGGCGTCGGAACAAAGAAATGATGTGTGGTACCTTGATAGTGGTTGTAGTAACCACATGACGGGTGATCAAAGTATTTTGTGAACATGGATACTTTCACTAATTCTCAAGGATGGGAAATGGTGTCTTGGTGCAAGCAAAAGGCAATGGTACTATTGCCATAGAGACAAAGAAATGAGCAAAATACATCCAAGATGTTTTGCTAGTTCCGGATTTGGAGCAAAATTTGTTGTGTGTTGGCCAACTTATAGAGCATGGGTACTCCATCCACTTTGAGGAGAACTCTTGCAAAATTTATGATAAAGGGGGAAGAAGTCAAATTGTGACAAAAGTCAAGATGGAGAAAAATAGAAACTTTCCTCTCATCTTTCGATATTCAAAAAATGTGGCCTTGAAGATGGATGTGATTGATGAATCATGGATATGGCATAGAAGATATGGGCACTTGAATTTTCAAAGCTTGAAGACTCTCCAACAACAAAACATGGTGTATGGATTGCCGGCTATACAAGAAGTAAAGGAAGTTTGTGAAGGGTGTGCTCTTGGAAAGCATCATCGGGAGTCATTTCCAAAAGAAAAAGCATGGAGAGCCAAATCACTATTGGAGCTTGTTCATACCGATGTGTGTGGGCCAATGAATACTCCTTCTCATGCCGGTAACAAGTACTTTATTATTTTCGTAGATGACTTTTCAAGAATGACTTGGGCTTATTTTATGCGGCAAAAGTCCGAAGCTTTCTCTATTTTCAAGAAATTCCAAAATCTTGTTGAGAGACAAAGTGGCAACTACCTCAAAGTTTTAAGAAGTGATAGAGGTGGTGAATACAATTCAAATGAATTTGAAAAATTTTATGAAGATATTAGCATGGAGAGGCAATTGACCGTTGGGCACACTCCACAACAAAATGCAATGGCGGAGAGAAAGAATAGAACTATAGTTGAGATTGCAAAATCAATGGTTTATGAGAAGGGGTTGTCTAAATCTTTTTGGGCTGAAGTGGTGTATACGGCGATTTATTTGATGAATAGATGTCCAACAAAAGCCGTGGAGAATCAAACTCCAATTGAAGCTTGGAGTGGAAGGAAGCCATCCGTGAATCATTTAAAGGTATTTGGTTGTATTTGCTTTTCTCATGTTCTTAAAGAAACAAGGTTCAAGTTTGATGAGAATAGTGAAAAATGCATCTTTATGGGTTATAGCTCAAAATCAAAGGGCTATAGACTCTACAGCTTGAAGAAAAATAAAGTGATTATTTGTAGAGATGTTCTCTTTAATGAGAAGGCCTCTTGGAATTGGAAAGAAAAGAAGGTTCAAAATCAAGTCATTGCCATTAGTGAAGAACAAGAATGTTTTGAAAATGAAGATGAATATGAAGCTCCATCACAAGCATCTCCAATTGCTAGTTCACCATCATCACCAACTTCTCCATCAAGCTCAAGTTCATCATCACCAAGATCAACTCCAAGAAGAATAAAGAGCCATAGTGATGTGTATGCAAGTTGTAATTTTTGTGTCATTTAACCGGAAAGCTTTGAAGAAGCTATTAAAGAAGAAGCTTGGAAGAAAGCAATGGAAGATGAGATTTTTGTAATTGAGAAAAACAATACTTGGGAATTGGTGGAGAGGCCAAAAGATAAAGAAGTAATTGGTGTGAAGTGGATTTTCAAAACAAAGCTCAACCCGGATGGTTCCATTCAAAAGAACAAAGCAAGACTTGTGGCTAAAGGGTATTCTCAACAGCCCAGAATTGATTTTCATGAGACCTTTGCACCGGTGGCTCGGCTTGATACTATTAGAGCTCTTATTGCATTAGCGGCACAAAAAGGTGGGTTCTTGTACCAACTAGATGTAAAGTCTGCTTTCTTGAATGGTGTTTTAAATGAGGAGGTTTATGTAGATCGACCTCAAGGCTTTGTCATAAAGAGTGAAGAAAAAAAAGTGTACAAGTTGAGAAAGGCTTTGTATGGCCTAAAACAAGCACCACGAGCATGGTATAGTGAGATTGATGCGTACTTCCATGAAAGAGGTTTTCAAATAAGCAAGAACGAGCCAACCTTACACATCAAAACTCAAGGTAAAAATGATATTCTTATTGTTTCTCTTTATGTTGATGATTTGGTGTTTACCAGTAGTCATAGGAAAATGATTGAAGAATTTAAAAAGGAAATGATGAAAAAATATGAAATGAGTGATTTTGGCCTCTTGCATTACTTATTGGGCATTGAAGTTTATCAACAAGAAGATGATGTTTTTATTTGTCAAAAGAAGTATGCAAAAACTCTCCTTGAAAAATTTAGAATGAAACATTGTAAACCGGTAGCAACACCTTTAGTTATAAATGAAAAACTATTAAAAGAATATGGAAGTAAAGAAGATGCATCTCTCTATAGAAGCTTGGTTGGAAGCTTGTTGTACTTGACAGTTACAAGACCGGATACTATGTTTGCTACTTGTTTGTTATCTCGGTTCATGCACAAGCCAAGCCAAAATAAACTTTGGAGCAGCCAAGAGAGTGTTGAGATATATCCAAGGTACACTTGAATTTGGAATTATATATGAAAGAAGTGTTGATGTAAAGTTACTTGGATTTTGTGATAGTGATTGGGCTGGATGTGTTGATGATATGAGAAGTACTTCCGGGTATGCCTTTTCCCTTGGTTCGGGCATATTTTCATGGGCATCCAAGAAGCAACAAACAGTGGCTCAATCATCTGCCGAGGCTGAGTATGTTTTAGCATCATTGGCAACTTCTCAAGCAATATAGCTCCGAAAAGTTTTAGAAGATATTAGGTTGAAACAAGGAGAAGCAACTCCTCTTTTTTGTGACAACAAATCCGCCATTGCGATGTCAAAGAATCCTGTCTACCATAGCTGCACTAAGCACATTGCCATCAAGCATCATTTCATAAGAGAAGCAATGGAAGATGAAGAGATTCAACTCAAGTATTGCAAAACCGATGACCAAGTGGCGGACATCTTCACAAAGGCACTTCCCAAAGATAAGTTTCAATATTTTAGAGAAATGTTGGGTGTTCAACAACAAGGCATTAAGGGGGGGTGTTAAAATGCTAATGCCTTTTACTTTTTGTTTAGTGTTTTATTAGGGTTTCATTTGGTATTATGATTTTACCAAGTGTAGGGCTATAAGCCCCTTGCTTCTTTTTGTAATGTGCTGGAAAGTTCTAATCAAGAAGATGAAAAAACTAAATACAAAAGGGGAGAGCTAAGAACCACTGTTCCCCTGTTTTTTAGCTGGAAAAATCTGTTTCCCCCATCTTTAAAATTCCTCTTTCAACTCTGAAATCAGTCATCTTCTTCTTAGAATAACCTAGTGGCTGTTGTGTGCAGCCAACAGCTATTTCTTCAGTATTCTGTGTAAAATGGCATCGGAGAGATGTTTCAACTTGCTGCAATAAATCATCTAAAATTGAAATAATGCCTCAAAGATACTGAAAGCATGGATTTTTTACCACCCGAATCTGAGATAAAGAACTACACGTGACTTTATTCCATGAAGATGGATACGTAGGCAGCCCTGTTAGGTTCAGCTCCCCCTATAGGTTAGATTTTTATTTCTTATTATTTTCTGATTATCTTCTTATGTCAAATTTCTGTTTTAGCTCCTTTGGGCTGATTGATTAGCATGATTATTTCCATGTGGTGTTACTAAGCATGAATTTATGTTTAGCACGATTCCTTTTTTAGCATGTTATTAAAGAAAGTTTTTCTTAGGGTTTCCTTTGGTTTGATTTAGATTTAGGGAGTGGGGTGGTCTAAACTTCGACCCTTCTTTCTTTCTTCATATTGTAAAAAAGAGGAGCAAAGCCCTTTGCTCCCTCTATTGCAGGGGCCCTCCAACCATTGTTTCAGTGACTCATAGGGCTTCCCTGAGATCAACTTCTTCCTCTCCCGCTCCCCTATACTACTTCGGCGCCCTCTTAGCTTAACCATCTTTTGATGGGGGGTTTAGGGCAAGGGTAGAGCCAGCGAGCACGTGCTCTCATGAACTTTTGAAAAATCCCCCAAATTTTTTATTTTTTTTTGGTTTATAGGACATAATCATGGGCAGGGGCGGAGCTAGGGGCCACGTGTAGAATACCTCTTTATGTATTCTGTTTATGTCTTAATACCATTGTTCAAAATATAGGTATCGGTCGCCGTATCGGTAAGTCCAAAATAGGATATGTATCGGCGTATCGTTACCGTATCGGTTGGATACGGCGAAAAAATTCAGGATACGTAAGGAAAAACTTGGATACCTTACATAAAACCTCTTTTAATGCAAATATAAGCTAAAAACAAACTAAATGAAAGTCTCCAACTACATTTATAATCATACATATGAGAGTTAACAAATTTATAAGTTAAAAAAGACGTGCACGCTGATAAATATATATGAAAATACAAACTATAGTTACTTAACCAAGTGATAGAAGCTTACTTGCATTCATAAATCAAAAATATGAAAATACATAGACCCTTGTATTCACAAATCAAATGACATACATGATAGAAACTCAATACCACATTGAGCTTCGTGCCGGCTCATACTCTATCACTGTGGTATCAGGAATTGAGTAGAGTGATACATTATAAATGGTCCAGACATAATGACACCACTGTGTTCAAATCATCATCGTGCGGTACATGCCTAGGTACATTTGTACATATGTCTGCTGCTAAGTCGTAATCTGCCCATAACTGTCAGTCGAAGACTGGGACTGAGCATCATAACCAGTGGCTCCTGATAAGTAGGGTTGGGCTGGGGCATCATAACCAGGGGATAACCTTATTTACATATTAATATCTAAAGTAAATGAAAGTAAAATCAAGTTAAAATCATTTACTTAAATAATATATTATGTAAATAAGTTGTGTTTATCGGGTTTGTATTGTGAATCCTAGTGTAAATGGAAGGAGAAAAAAAATTAACTAAAAAATCCCCGTATCGAGTGTATCGGGCCTGTATCGGCCCGATACAGTAGAGTTCTATTTTCCAACGTATCAGTGTATCGGGTAGCTCCAAATAAGATACGTATCGGCCCGTATCGGTCGATATGTATCGATAATTTAAACCATGCTTAATACACTGTATTCTTGATATACTATTAGTATCTGTTATACACTAATAGTAATAGTATACCATTAGTGGATATTACTATAAAGAGTAGGAGACAATTAACTCTCTAATTTTCTCTAATCTTCTTCTCTCAAACCGTAATCACTATAACCCTAGATCTAAACCCTAATACCTTACCCATCAAAGCCAAATTGATATCAGAGAAAGGGGAAGAACCCAGGGAGTGCAGCGCAGGAGAACAAGCTTACAGAAATGCTGACATCAATCGTACGGACAGGTGATGTCAGCGGTTGTGTTGATTTTTTATGCCAATTAGTAGATCTTGATTTTCAAGAATTGCAGTGACTTTTTTAAAGCATGAAGACGTGTTTTTTTTTATGAGTTTTCACCAAATTCCAAAAACAAAATCAGTTAGGGATAATCTGTTGGTGTGGTTGACTGAGCCTTTTTTGGTGAATCAATCCTATATTGTTTGATCTATATCAAAAACATTGATTGTTTATAACCAGTTTTGTGAAGATTGGGGGAATATTGATCACTCGGCGATGATTTTCCCCTCTCAATGTTACCCTTTTTTGGTTGTTCTACATAACCTTTTTTGCCAAAATTTCATAACAAGGTTGTAGTCTCTTATTGGTTGGAAATAGCAAGCCCTAGATGGTATTAGGTTGCTGCTTTCATGTTTTGGATCTCTTTTACTTTATTTGGTTGAGTGGTAATCAGCTTGTGGAACCCTAAGTTGATATCTTTTGTGTGTTAGTGGTTGGTAATGCCCTTTTGGCCTACTTTGTGTAAATCAGCCCAGTGTGATACTTGATGGATTGAATCATAGGTTAGTCAGTTCTCTAGTACCCCTGTGCAAGAAAGAGAAAATATCGGGGTCACTATAAGTGATGTCCCAAATCTTCATATTACTACAATAAAGTTGGAAGAAACGAATTTTCTAGCATGGTCTCAGTCTGTTATGTTATTTGTTAAGGGAAAGGGAAAGATGAGCTATTTGACTGGTGCAATTCCCACTCCCAAGTCCTCAGATCCAGCCTATGCCAAGTGGGAGGCTAAGAATTCTATTGTAATGTGATGGCTTCTCTATTCTATGTAGCCTGATATCAGTAGTGGATACTTGTTTCTTCCTTTTATACGAGACATATGGGATACAGTGATGCAGACTTCTTCCGAGATTGGGGGTATTACGCGTGTGTGTTAGTTGCGATAGAGTATCTAGAAAATTGAAGCAAGGGGATATGTTTGTTCCTACATACTATTCCACTAGTCATTGTCTCTGGGAAGAGCTGGATCACTATCAGATCTTCCATACTAAATGCCTCAAGGATGTGACTGTGCACAAAAAATTGGTCAAACAAAACTGTGTTTAAGTAATCTGCAGGCTTGAATGTTGATTATGAGCAAATGCGAGTTTAGATCCTTGGCAAAGATCCAGTACCATATCTCACAGAGGTCTATGTGTAATTACATCATGAGGAGCATCGTCGAAGTACTATGCTCCAATCTCCTATACTTGATAGACCTCCTCATCATAGAGGGGAGGCAGGAATGGCTGTCATAGCAGAGGAGGTGGTCGTTTTGGATCCTTTGGTTCTTCTACTAATGATCGGGATAAACTTAAGTGTGATCAGTGGGCGCACCTGTCATACGAGGGACACTTGTTGGGACTAGTTTGGCCGACCCCCCCACGGAAATCTTCTGGCAGTAGCCAAAGAGACAGGGATAGACAATCTAAAGGGGGATCAAGTGCGCACTTTGTTACCTCCACAGCCCCGGTACATATTACTGCAACCCTTTCAGATACTCTTGGTCTTTCTAGAGTTATGTCCTAGTTGGAGACTCCTATTACAACCATTGCAACTTCAGTACCCTACTCCTGTACTTCGGCCTCGACCTTTAGTGCATCTGTTTCCGATCCTAATCGCACCTGGATTATTGATTCAGGAGCATTTAATCATATAACTGATATGTCCTCCCTTTTTCTTCTTACTTTATTGATACTGGTAGGAACAAGGTTAAAATTGTTGATGGTACATTACCATCCTATTTCGAATTTTGTTTCCTATCATGCATTGTCTTCCTCGTATCGTTCTTTTGTCTTGTCTTTGTCTTCTATTTTTGTACGTCACAGTGTAACAGATGCACTTTCTCAACCAGAATGAAAAATAGCAATGGGAGAGGAGATGTGTGCTCTTGAGAATAATAGTACCTAAAATATGGTTAACTTACCAAGAAAAAATAGGTTTGTTGGATGTATGTGGGTGTTTACAGTGAAACACCGCTCAGATAGATCAGTTGTAAGATACAAAGCTCGTCTGGATGGTATACACAAACTCACGACATAGATTATCAGGAAACGTTTGCTCTAGTTGCAAAAATGAACTTAGTAAGAGTTCTCCTGTCTCTTGTAGCCAACCAGGATTAGCCCTTGTTCTAACTCGAAGTGAAGAACGCATTTCTACACGGTGACTTGGAGGAAAAGGTGTACATGTTACCTCCTCCAGGTTTCACAATCCCCTAGGATGAATAGAAGGTGTGCGAGCTAAAGAATGCATTATATGAACTAAAACAGTCCCCCAGAGCATGGTTTGAGCAGTTTCGCAGTGCTATGATGAAGAATGGTTACAAACAAAGTCAAGCATACCACCAATGTTTTAAAAAGCGTGTGAGGCTTACGCCTCAAGGCTCGTCTCAAGACGAGGTTTAAGGAAAACGCCTAGAGTATCAACCATGAGGCTTAAACCCTATGAGACACACGTCTCATGCCTTGAAACTTGTTTCATGTCTATGGCATACGTATTACACATTAACTAAAATTAGGTTTCTAGCCACACCTGAGTACCTGACCTTCAATGTCCTTTTTTTTATAATTTGTTATTTGTTTCAACTAATTTATACTATACATAAGTGTGCACCCTCACGAACACAGAAATTGTACACGAATACATATTATATATATATAGGAGGTGACTAATCAGCCTGGCTGATTATAAGGTATAATAAGCTCACCTTTTCTACACCGTTGGATCTCAAACAATGGTCTAGATTAAAAGAGTCATTAATATTCAAGTTTTCTTATTTTCAAAAATACCTAAGAGAAGATCTAAAGTCTAAACACGTTCTCTTCTATCTTCTTCTCTATCACGTTCAAAACAAAATTTCCTTCTAAAACGACGAAGAAGATCGATGACTGATTCTCCATACTAATTTCTCACAGAAATAATTGGTAACTTGTCAATCGAATGTGAGAAAGGCTGCTTCCGTCTATTGAGTTTACATATAAAATTTTAAATTGATAACCCCAATGACCATCATTGAAAGCTATTTGCAAACAAAAGCAACCTTTCTCACATTTATCTGCAAACAAAAGCAGCCACACGTTCACGGTTCACCGTTGTGAGAAATTCTGATAACACGTTATCTCTTTCTCTATATATACCCTACCCCACAATTGTTCGTTACCACCGGCAATGATACCCAAATCTTGTAAGGTGCAAAACCAGGATGCTACTGATTCTAACTCGTTGTCTCCTAGAGAAAGAAAATTATGAGACAATTATATGCTACTGATTCTAACTCGTTTGGCTTTTAAATCTAGAATCTGCTTATGTTTGTCTATACATGAGAAAGAAAATAGAGAGAATGGATTTGTTTGGTTCTTTAACTTTATAGAAAGGTCGGGTTTGAAACTTGAATGTTGAGTTGGGGAATTCGTGAATGAGTGTGTAGGGATGGGGAAGGGTAGGAGATTGAGATTAGAAAATGGCTTAAACACAAGTGGGGATTGACTTATGAGTGGTCTGGAATTTGCCAGCCCATTTGCTTTAAAATCAGATTTTTGTGTTCATTATTCCCCCTTTTTACTTATGAGAATCAATCATGTGAGAAATTGATATGAAGAATCAGTCATGGCTGCATCCGGATCTTCTCCTTTCTCGTATTTGAAAGGGAATTTTGTTTTAAACGTGATAGAGAAGAAGATAGAAGAGAACGTATTTAGACTTTAGATCTTCTCTTTGGTATTTTTGGAAATAAGAAAACTTGAATATTAATGACTCTTTTAATCTGGAACATTGTTTGAAATCCAACAGTGTAGAAAAGGTGAACTGATTATACCTTATAATCAGTCAAGCTGACTAATCACCTCCTCATCCATATATATGTGTATATATATATTATAATCTTTTATTAATTTTTTGAATCATTTTGTAATTTTTCTTATATTTTATTTATTTGTTAAAAACGAGAGAGTATGAAGCTTTCTTGTGAGGCTTACGCCTCATGCATCTTGAGGTCCTAACACCTCGCATCACGCCTTCACGTCTTAAAACATTGCATACCACACACTATTTATCAAGCAGTCTTATCAGAAGGTGTCTGTCTTCAGTGTTTATGTGGATGACATTGTGGTGACAGGTGATGATGTGGATGAGACACGATCACTGAAGAGCAAGTTAGCAGAGAAGTTTGATATCAAGGATCTTGGCCACCTGAAGTATTTCTTTGGTATCAAGGTCGTCAGGTCTAAGAAAAGCTTCTTTGTTTCTCAATGCAAGTATGTGTTTGACTTTCTTTTGGAGACATGTATGATGGATCGTAAATCATGTGATAAACCCATTGATCCTAATCACAAGCTTAGTGAAGATAGTGGGAGCGTCTATTGGATACATGGAGGTACCAAAGACTTGTTAGTCAACTTATGTATCTCTCTCACCATGCCAGATATTGCTTATGCAGTAAGTGTGGTTAGCCAGTTCAATCATGCACCGACCACTGGACATCTAGATACAGTAAATAGAATCCTCCGCTACTTAAAAAGCCATCTCCTGGATAGATTTGTTGTATACTTGTAATGGGAACTTAAGAGTTGAAGCCTACACTGATGCAGACTGGGCTGGCTTAATTTCAGACAAACGCTCTACTTCAAGGTATTGCACTATGTTGGAGGTAACCTTATCTCGTGGAGAAGTAAGAAATAGCATGTGGTTGCAAGATCGTGTAGAAGCCAAATTTAAAGTCATGGCACACAGGGTATGTAAGTTGCTATGGCTTCGATTGCTCTTCAGTGAGATTGGACTCCCTACTAGCGGTCCTATGAGTTTACAATGTGATAATAAGGCAACAATTAGCATTGCTCACAATCTTGTGCAGCATTACAAAAATGAGCATATTGAGGTGGATCCTCACTAAGGAAAAGCTAAAGGTAGTTTACATTTGCAACCCATTTGTGAAGTCTGAAGATCAATTGGCTGATGTGTTGACTAAGGGCCTTGGTGATACTCAATATTGAAGTATTGTTGGCAAGTTAGGCATGAGTGATATTTACGCACCAACTTGAGGGGGAGTATAAAATACTTCTCTTTTATGTGTTTTGTTTGTCTTATATACTGTATTAAGTCTATTTTTGGTATACTATTAGTATTTCTTATATATTAATAGTATACCATTAGTCGAGTATAAATAATAAAGAGTAGAAGAGAGCATAGTAACAAAGTTCTCGAATTGTTTCCGAATTGTTCCCGAACTATTCATTTTTTTAGGGGGAACGTTTAAAAAGGCTTCTATTTCCCGAACCGACAAATTTTTCGCGAATAATTCCCGAACGAACGAATTATTCCGAACTTATGCCAAACTTATTCCAAAAGAAGATTTTGACAAATTATTTGTTCATGCTTATTCAGAATTCTAAAATAAGAATGGGGCAAAATGGACTTTCTACTAGCAATATAATTATTACTAAAAACCTAAGACTTATTTCACACTGAAAATTCTCATTTGACTGAAGTTGCCAACTGATAGAAGAATGAGAAAACTCTATTCGAGTAGTTTATTTTAAGGTATTGATTACATTCGATTGAATTGAGAGAAAAAAAATGATTTTGCACGGTGGTTAGTCTGTTGAATTTCTACCGATCTGAAAGAGAATATGATTTGTGCTATTTATTCAGAGCTATTTCTACATTTTGCTAAATAAATATGTTATGCCAAATAAATATACTCATATATTGCTTTTCTGATTTTATCTATTCAGATTATTTTTTTTTCTGTTTCTATACATTTTTAAAATGCTTATATAATCTAATTTGCATATACAAACATGTAATTTAGATTATTTGTTTCTCTTAAATTACATAAAGCTTGCTTAAGCCTTATGTAATTTTTTTCTTGAGTTTGCGAGTTTACATAATGCTTATCTTTTAGGAATTGGGCTAAATGTCTAACATAGTAAGAGATGTCAGTACACCTAGATTGGTAGATGGATTAGTTGGTATCACGTTCTGATTTGCATGCCCATAGAGCATCGAGGTAGCTGCCTCCCTTTAACTTTTCAAAATAACATTTTATACTATGTTGTTTAATTATTTAACAAGGCATAGTCATGGGACAAGGGGGCAACTGCCCCCTGAACTTTTGGAAACAAATTATACAATATTATTTATTTATTTAATAGAACATAGGCGTGGGAGATTGGGTCACAGTCAATTGCGATTGAACTCTCCCTGAGTTCAATCGCACCCACAGGTCAACATGTGTCATTTTTAACCCCTATTAAATGTGGTTAAGATTCATTAACCCTTGAGATTCAATAATATACCATTGGTTCTTAGAAAAAAATATTAACCCTAAGGCTTAAAAATTCTTAGCCAGAGTTAAATATTTTTTTCTAAACAACAAGGTTAAATTGTTGAACCTCAAAGGTTAGTGAATTTTAACCATAGGTAATAGGGGTGAAAATGGGCATGTGTTGACCTGTGGGTGCAATTGAACTTGGGGAGAGTTCAATCGCAATTGATTGTGATCTGATCTCTAGGCATGGGGCAACAAGGGCTATTGCTCCTTGATCTTTTGAAAAACTATATATCTTTTAAACTATGTTTTATTTAAAAGGGGATAGCCACCGGACAAGGGGACAAATGGTCCTATAAACAAATAGAAATAATACTCGTAGGATATGTACGAAACGTATGGACAAGATGGCCCATAAAGTTAGTTGTCAAAAATAAAAAAAATTCAGGGACTACACCCCCTAACCCCCACCCTACACCCAGAATATTTCATACCCACTTAATCATTCTTCACAAAATCCATCAATAATTATTAACATTTTCATTCAACCATCACGTGCCCCTCTACAAGTAAATATTGACTCCACCCTTGACTTAGGAGTAACAAACATCTTCCCCTAACTCAACCGAATCTCTTACCCAGATCTTTAGTTCTTAGATTTGCCATATCCACTATATTTTGGGTTTCTAATTACCCTCAAATTAGAATAGGTGGCGACTCTCTCGTTTTAGTAGTTTATCATTATTCCTCGTTAGGTTTTTCCTAATTTGGGATGGTGCTAAATTACGGGTTCACAATGAGCAAAGCCTTATTAGGCAAATGATTGTGGAGATATGGTGAGGAGAGAGAGGCTATAGAGAAGGGTGATTAATGCCAAGAATGGGGACAATTGATTATAGGAGCTAAAGAGAGTTAAGGGGACCCTTGATGTAGATATGTAGAAAGCAATTTTTTAAGTTAAGGAAGATTTTAGTAAGCATGTTAGATTTAGAGTGGGGAAAGGGGATGAAATTAAGTTTTGGGTGGACTATTAGTGCATCAGAATTTTCTGAAAGCTGATTGCGGTAATCTTTATTCAATGGCCCTCGATAAAAGACGTTTGGCTCATTCTTGTTTCAAGGTGGTAGAAAACAAGGTGATATGGAACCCAAGATTGAGAAGGTAGGAGTATTGAATATTTCTTAAGACTATTGGCCAGCTTAACTCAGTTAAGCCAAACATCTTTGCTAGAGATGCCGAATTTGACCAAGGACAAGTGGGTTGATTCTTAGTTATATCATTTTTCAGTCTTTTGGGCTCAGTTTCAGCCCATTTTCTCATTGAGTTGTTTGGAATCTGGATATTCCAATGCCATTCTTCTTATGACAAGAGCTCTAGACAAAATCCTCTCGTCAACCTTAAAAAATAGAGTTTGGAGCCTAGGAGGTTGGTAAAAGGTGCTTTATGTGCTTTTCTAAGGAGCAATGTAATCAAAATGTCGCCTAGGCGTACCACTGCCTCGCCTAGCCAAGATCCCTATCGCCTAGACCATAACTTAGGCGGGCACTCGGTAAATCCTATATGATATTATATAACATAGACTATATAATGTAGATTGAAAAATAATTTTTGGTCGCATAAGCATCGCCTCGCCTAGACGCCTAGGCATCGTTTGGACGCTTTGACTACACTGCTGAGGAGACTGGATCATTTATTGCTCCATTGTCCATCCGTTAGATGGATATGGGAACAATTCCTTCTCTTCGAGGTTTATTGGGTTTTCTCCTCAGCTTCTTGGATTTCATCTCCATTTGGATCATTTAAGATCTAGATGCTCCTCTGGACGTGGTTTTATCCATGTTACCAGTGCTACAGGACATTAGGGAAGAGAGGAATAGGAGTGTTTTTGACAACTTATCGTGCTCAAAAGAGAGAATTTGGTTATTTATAAATAAGTGACTGCAATCTTATTGCTTATCCGGATAGGATTTTGAGGATTTCGACCTCTTTGCTTTTCTCTACTTGAGTCAAGGATGGCTCTTGTAGACACCCAATTTTGCACGCCCCAATGACCCTTTTAGCTCCAAGTATCGAATGATAAACTCAAGAAAGAGATCCGGACTCTAATATATCCAAGGTCGAAGCCAAAAGCGAAGCCCAGTCCAACCCGAGTCTGCCTGCATCTATTTGGAAAAATCCCAGCAACCTTTAAAAAGGCACAACTCTTTTTTTTTGTGCAAATTTGATCTCGCGCCTTTTGAAACAGCTCGGTCCCGTTTTTAGTGCAAATTTGATCCTGCGGCTTTTGAAACAGCTCGGTCCCGTTTTTAGTGCAAATTTGATTCCACGGCTTTTGAAACAGCTTGATCCCCTTTTTAATGAAATTTTGATCCCGCGGCTTTTAAAAAGGCGCGATTCTTTGTTTTGTCCAAAATCCTTGCTGCGGCTTTTAAAAAAGCGCGATTATGGAAAAACCTGATTCCGACTTCGGTTTGTGTGCCAATTCTTTTTTTTGTTATAAGTGTTTTAATCCCACATCGGCCAGAAAGGGTGAAAACCCTAATCCTCACCCTATAAAAGGAGTCTTAGCCCCCACCTATTAGACATCTGAGAAAAACTTTGAAAACTTTGAAAATCCCTAGCCTTTGGAGATCCTTAGACTTAGAGAGCAAGCTTAGAGTTCCTTGAGTCCAGAAAATCCAGACCTCTTCGAAGCCTTCAGACATTCAAGGAGTTTCTTCGAGTTCTTCGATCTAGGTTTCTTTTAGTTCTTCTTCAACATCAACTTTAGAGTGAATGAATCTAGTTCATTGGAGTTTGGATCTCATCGAGGATTTTTCTTTTCAACACTTGGAGCACCTAATCAAGGGAAAAGGTATGCAATATTTCAAATCCTATTCTACTTCTACCCATCCAAGTCTATTCTTCCCTCACTTTCTCTTAGTAGCTCAATGATTTCCCTCTAAACGATCGTGAGGAAGAGGAAATCCAGGTGAAGGAAAGAGTCGGAAGACTAGATCTTCGATTTCTTTCATTTCAGTTTTTTTTCTTTTTTATTATTAGTTTTCTTCTCTTTTCCACCAAACGTAGGCGAAGCCCCTCTCAACTCGGTCGAGGAGAGAGCATGACCGTTCGCCAATTTAAGGAAAAGAGATTTTGTCGCGCAAGTAGAGAGAAAATCACCCTAACTCGGTCGAGAAGGGGTGAGTTTCTAATCTCGAAATAATAAAAAAGATAAATAAAAATAAAGAAGATAATTGTTTAAATTAATTTAATAGAGAAAATTAAAAGGTAACCGTCGCTCGACGGATGAGGTGGGGTGCCTAACACCTTCCCCAACTCATAAGAGAGTCCCCGGACCCAATCTCGGTTCTTGAATCAAGGGTTTTTATTGTGGGTGCTCAATCACACCCATAATCTTGATTGGTGGCGACTCTAAAGATCTCGGCTTCTCATAAATACGAAAAACACTGATGTGGGGAGGAGATCGACTCAGGCCGGCTATTGCACAGCTCTACTTTTCTCTTGTATTTTGTTTAGTGCTCTTCTTTTTTTTTTCTCTTTTGTATTGGCTTTGGGTTTACTCCCGGGTAAAAATTGGTTAAAGTGTTCCTTTTTACGTAATAATAATCACACTTTGCAGATAAAAAGAAATAAATTTATTGCATAACAAAAGCTATTAAATTTACGTGTCCAACAAAGTATGTAGACTACTTTTTGGGTGAACTTTAACCATGCATAAGTGTTGATATACTCAGGCATAGTAAATTATATCCATGATAAGAAAATAAGTTTCAACAAATAATAAATTTCATTACCCACCCTCATGGAATAGTCGCATCAAATTATCACTACCAATCGCATGTACAACATATAGATATATTAATGGGATAATAAAAGAAACTAAAGTTACATGTCCAAAAAAGTATGCAGAAAACTACTTTATGGGTGAAGTTTAACCATGCATAAGTGGATAATGCTTAGGCTTTGTAGATTATATCCATGCATCAAGTTACCAATACTGAATGCACGTACAACACACATAAACAAGTGGAAAAGAGGGCAGAAACTACTAGTGCAACTTACAGTAAGTTTTGAAGTAGCTTTTAGTTGCTGGATTAGAAGCGGTATTGTAGCCCCTCGAATCAAAATAGTAGTTAAAGCTATGGATGCCCACCTGGAAGAAAATAATATGCCTTAAGAGGATATGGAACCAAAATAAGAAAGTATCTTACTTTCATGACCGAAAAATATCGCAAACTCTTAGTATTTTGACGTAGTATGGATTATGATGGCAGTGGATAGCAAATTGTATCTTTTAAATGCATTTTTCTGTTGCGGAAACAACCTAAAAACATATAAAACCTTGAGCACCACCACCACGAAACTACTCCGGTTTCAGAGTTCAATTCAACGGAGAGATTTTTTTGAAGAAATTTCTTCGGAATGTTTACAGGAAATATGATAAAACATAAGAAAGTAGAAAAGAATATGATTTTCGAAAGACGATAAAACATGAGAAAGTAGAAAAGTGTGATTTTCCAATTATGGAAGGAATAATTGGAAATCAACTCTTAACATCAAGTCTAGCACAATCAATCAATCCAAAAGGTGAATACTTTTTTCTATTCAAAAAATTAGTGGTTAAACCATCAAAACCTGAATGTAACATCGGTATGAAACAGTTCCAGTGTAAGAAAATACATTTAGTCCACTATTTGAGTATTCTCATACTTCATTTCATTACATCTTAGGAGATTACCAACTTAAGAAGAACAGGGCTCAAAAGTTCCTAAGTAAATAGTTAATAGTTATTACAGTTAAAATTAAAAATGAAAAGGAAAAAACAGCAATGCGTCCTTACCAATTCAAGCCGGTTAAATTGTGAACATTATCAATTAAGTATTGGAGGCCTACAACAGGGTAGAAAGAATCTGCAGCAGCAATAACCACTTCACTCACAGCAGGGGCCTGGGAGGCTACTGCTTCCACAGTCTTTTCCGTGAAAACTTCTGCAACATCATTAATGTATTCAATCTTATCTGACCCTTCTCCAATTGTGCTCGACACATATCTACAGAAAGAGAATCCAAGCCCTTGCTGGAGAGAGAAGGAAGAACATCTTCTCTCTCGAAAGAGAGCACCAAAGCCTGCAGTTGCACAATCGCTGCTGCTGCTGTAGGATCCCAGTTGAAGAAAATTACTAATTGCCCGTCGAGATGGATCTGCATCAGGAGCCTCGCGTTTACAACCATCATCGTGAATAATGTAGCTAAAGAAAGGGTGGAAACGTTGTGTGAGAAGTGTCACTCTGGTGGAGATGCTGCGTCTGCAAGCCATCAATGTGAAGAGTGGATTTCTGATAGATAATTGACAGAGAAGTCGAATTAGAAAGAGAAATCCAACAAAATTAAGAATCCAAATTATAAAAGAAAAATCTAATGGTGTCTATTTGTAAGGTAGATTAGAAGTGAATTATCTTTTTTATTATGGTCTGCAGCTTTAGATAAAATCCTGACTTGTGACCATTCCAAAAGGTTGGAGTTTAGCTAACCGTTGTGTCATTTGTCTCTCAATGGAGGAATCTTTCAAGGATTAAAAAAAAAATTCGGGGGATGTATCATTCCCAACCGAAACTTATAAGTATCAGTTTCGAACGAAACATATAATTTTTCTTTTTCTAAGGAAAAAAAATTAAATTAAATTTTAAAAAATCAAATGTGTTATAGGAACCAAATATAAAGTAATGGGAAGCGACTAAAAAACAAAGTAGTGATCGGAATTACAATTACACAATGAATTAAAACTATATAATAACTAATAAACGATACGTATCGGCGTTTTGTATCAATATAAATATCGTATCGGAGACTACCAATACCTATACGTATCGCCTGCTTCATATCGGTTTCGGCGATTTTTATTTCTATGGAATTTTGTAGATCACCTTCTTCTACATTGTACTGCAACAAGGGCTATTTGGGCTTTTTTCCTCTCCCGACTCGGAGTCGCTTGGATCTTCCCTTCCTCCTTCTGAAACTTCTTATCTTACTGGTTCTCAGTAGTGATGTCCCCCCCATCCTCACTGGTGTAGCCTCTTCTTCAAGGTGTCAGTGTCAGTGTCATTGTTTGGTCTATTTGGAAGGAGAGGAACATGCATGTCAACAAGTGTTTAAGGACGTGGCTCTTCCCTTGGATAGGATTCAGGTAGGGGCCGTCATCAAATCTCGGATTGGTTTTTCATAAGGGGGACCTTGAGGAGCTATGGATGTTACCGCTTTGGGATCCTAGACAAGAGGCAGTAGTTTTTGGGGTTTCCCTACTTATTAAATTTGTTCGCTTGTGTTTTATTTTGCTTTTTGTTCATGCTTTCTCTAGGTTCACTCTCGGTGAGGTATCGTGATTCCTTGTAATATTTTTCCCTGCTATATATTATTTCCTCTAATTATCAATAATAATAATAAATTAAAAAGAAAGGCAAAGCAAAACCCTACAATTATCTAAAACATGATAATAGAAAATGAAGCCTACTGCAAATAATATGAAATTGAAAAGCACTAAGAACAAAAGATCATGGAAACGAAAATTTGAAACTACCAACAGGGAAAATGTTGAACGTAATTTTAAAATGTTTTAAGTTCATTTAATTTTAAATATTATGCTTTAGTCCTCAAAACCATGATATCAAAAATCGACTCAATTCCGCCGAAGTTGACCGAATTGAGTCGACTTCTGTGGTGTCCGAAGTGAAATGCACTAGTATTTTCAAAATACTGGACTTCCCGGTAAACATCGACCAAACCAGAAAAAAATTGTTGAGAAAATGTAGAACTTCAGTGGAAATTAACTGAAGTGTATAGAAAATATCTGTAAATTGAAGGACTTCAGGTTTTAACTTAAAAGGGTAATGCTAGTTTCATTCGTTTTAAACTTACTTTCTTCATAAGGAAAGACGTGTACCTAGCATTAACCTTATTATAAATATAATTAACTTTAAAAGAGAGTGTGCTAACATTAACCTTATTATAAATTATAATTTTATTATTAGAGTGTGGTTAGCATTAACCTTACTATAAATTATAATTTTATTATTCTAATAATCTTGTTATTAGTATATTATGCCCATAATAACTTTTTAGTAATATTTAAAAAAATCAAATAATTTCCTAAGAATTAGTCTAGGGATACTCCCAAGATGTACTACCAAATATACTCCCAAATCCTAATCGTTTATCTCAATTGTTAAACAGTTAGGATTAGAGCTGATGTGGCACTAGAAAAGACAAAATAAGTCAACTCAAATCCTGGTCTTTAGTGGTTGGTTATAAACGGTTAGGATTAGGGAGTAGATTTGGGAGTACCCATAGACTGACTCATTTCCTAATAGTATTTCATAAATTCAAAATTATTTAACTACCCATCTCCTCCTCTTCACATATTGATTCAATATTGTAAAAACATTGAGCTCATCAATTATAAAATGAAATAGGTTTTGAAACTAAATTGAATTTTAATTATTTATTGACTTCAATATGCATTCATAAGGTTTTTAGGTTTCCAAAACAATTAACATGGATAATCATTGAAAAATAAAGAGAATACATACTCCTTCACTTGACAAAGAAGATGAAATATAGTTTTAAAAAATTGACAATCTAGAGAAATACCAAGAAAAAAATTACAGCTCAGACAAGTAGACAACACGTCACTTAATATGATTCTCACATTTGAGTACTATATACTTGCATCAATAATATAATGAATTCTAGATGTGTATTTATGTTTAAGTATTGAATTTCTAAAGTTTCATCTTAGATTTCCAATGTTTCCTTAAAGTTTTCTAGACTTCTTTAATTTTTACATAACTTCCTAGGACTTCCTTAAACTTCCTCGAAACGTATCAACTTCCTTAGCAACCGAAGTTTATACCGAAACCGAAGTTTAATACCTTGCAGTCAAAACTCTTGTGTTATATCAAAATGATCCCTAATCAAATCAAATAAAATGGTGTATTTGTTTGTGGTGTGATTTGATGCTTGTTCTCTTGAGTGAGACATGCACATTTACTTGTAGTTTTACTCAAGATTCTAAATGTCGATATCGCTCGACATGTCGGAGCCGCGGGAAAAAAATATATCGGAGATATATCGAAAGATATATCGTTTATCGGTGATTTTTGGAAAAAATGATAAAAAAATAGGGCAAAATATGGAATTTTATAGTGAAAATTCAGGAAATGTTAAAATAGATGTTAATACACCTTTTAGAATAAAAACATTTAAAAAAACAACAATGTATACAAGAGATGCAATAAGAAGAGAGCAAAGATGTGCGTGAACGAGTGATAATAATGTATGATTGATTCATGTTTCATTCATTTCTCATATCAATCATAAATTCATAATTTATAAGATTCATAATAATACAAAAATACATAATACAACCCACCAAAAAACCTACAATCACCACCAGAAGGAGTTACGCGGAGGTTCGATGTCATCATCTCTGTCTTGACTTGGCTGGCTATAGTGCTGATTCTCCACATACGTACAATACTGTGCCCAACTCATCACATTATGGTACATGGATGTATACTCATGTACATAATGTTGGTAGTAATCTGGGCTAAGATGTAGTAACACGCCAATTGGTGGATACTGTGGGTGATTGGGCACAACTGGCACAGGCACTGGGATTTGGAAATTGTCTCCTCCATACTCATATGGAGGTGGCTCATATCCTGAGACATATCCATAAGGATATTGATCCTGTGTGGAATGTGAATAACTATGTTCTTGAGAGCCTGATGCCTGTGACTGTGTATCCTGGTCATGGCTGGAGAACCATGTATGTTGAGACCCTCTGGAACTAGAGCCCGAATGTTCCGTGCCCCCAAACCAAGCATCGTGTCCCACATCTCGTTCTTTGCCCTTGCCCTTGCCCTTGCCCTTGCCCTTGCCTTGACCCCTGCCCCTGCCCTGGCTTCCTCGACGAGGGACGTAATGAATCAGTTGGCTTTCTGCTGGATGTGAAGGTGGGGCACCATGATCTTGGTCCTGTGTGGCATGGTCAAAGTCAGCCTCTGCGGTGAATGGGCTCAGAGGCCTCTGCTCTGGCTCAACTCCGATGTTACCTCCATCCCCAGGACTGTCGCCGCCTCCGTCACTCTCATCATGGTCATCAGACTCATCACCACCCTCACTATTACTATTGGACAATCTACTTGGCGGTTCTTGCACTTGAAGTCTCAGGACCTTTTGGACTTCTGATCATCTTATCAAATGATTCTGTGCTAAAGCTGCTCCTGCTGCCGCTAGTGCTAGACCCCACTTCTGTAGCAATAACCCTTTCTACATCGATGCCCATCTCAATGGCCGCGCTAGCTATAACTGCGTTTGGACGCCCATCATCTTCATCAAGTGATGAAACCTTAACCCACTCAGAAAGTGGATTATCTTGATCCTCAGTGGCATCGATTAACATCAGGTCTAAAGGATCCTGCTCAAGTTGCTTCCCAGTGTCAATCTGCAGTTGCCTGAGTCGCAGCTTCATATTATAGTGACAAAAGACCAGTTTTTGCAGCTTTTTGTAGCCAAGTCGGTTCCGTTGCTTTGTGTGGATGAGGGCAAATGTACTCCAGTTTCGCTCACATGCTGAAGATGAAGCAGTCTGTGCTAACACGCGAGCCGCCAATTTTCTGAGGGTCGGACAGTCGGTTCCGTACATTTGCCACCAATCAGCTGACAATTAAATGATGTTATCCATTAGTTTCATATATATTTTGATGTAGAGAAATAAAATATAATTACTTTATTGAGAAGAAATTACTCACACGGCGTCATCCTAGACCTTCCTTCCTTAGCAGCAGTTCTTTCAAAGCTCCCCCGCGCATCCCTGAAACGTACTACCTATAGATTTTGAGAAAACATGTTCCGATTAGATAAAATATATTAGAATGCAATAATGCACATAAATATGCTATAGTTAACGAGATAAAGACATTTCACCTCATTCCCGAAGTCTCCCTTTCTCTTACACTTCGGGTCCAACGTCTCGAAGACGTCGTGAACAGCCTTCATTAAGTCATCCCGATTCCCCAATTTGTGGTTATAGTGATACTTTGGGTTCAAATAATATGCTGAAATGTGAAAATTATACGACATGCAATTAGTATTACAAGCATGCAATAACTTTAATGTAAACATCTAATAAACATCAAACTTACCAGCAGCATGAAGGGGATGCTCCATTGTCTTATCCCAACGAGCATCGATAATCTTGTGGACCCACTTGTATCCACGAGGGGACACATTCTTTATCGACAACTTCATTACCTGCATTAATTCGTACACAGAACCCATAGTCGGCCACTTATCTGCATCTATCACCCTTAAGACACGGTAAATAGGCTCTAGTATGGCAGCCGTATCATCCACTTTGTCCCAAAATTTGTTATTAAGGACAATGTCCTCAACTTTTTTTGCCAAAATAGTGCGCCTTTGTCCATATTCTGCCCAATCAGTCCCAGTGAATAATGCCTTTAGTCCAATTTTATGTTTGGACAAACTCTTTAAGGCAATAAAATTCGTGGCGAAGCGCGTCGCCCCTGGCCGTACTATTTCACCACCACACAAAGCCCTCATCTTTGCTAGAACCCAACTGTGGTTGTATATGAAGTTGGTTACCGTTCTTGCCTCGTCAATAACCTCCTTCACAGATTTCCTTTCTCCTATTGCCTGTAACATCAGGTCTATGCAATGGGCTGCGCAAGGGGTCCAGTATAAGGGATACTTTTTCATAAGCATCTTCCCAGCCTTCACGAAGGCACTCCCATTATCAGTCACCACCTGGACTACATTTTTCTTTCCCACTTCCTCTACAACACCCTCCATTAAGTCATATATATATTTTGCATCCTTTATATTATCAGATGCATCAATGAACTTTAAAAATATTGTCCTTCCCTGACTGTACACCATAAAGTTGATGATCGAAAGCCTAGTGGATCCTGTCCAACCATCAAACATAATAGTGACACCAAAGTTTTCCCACGTTGGCTTTAGAGTGTCAATATAGTCTTTCATCTCCTTCTCCTCTGCGTCTAAGTATTTACCTGTAACCTCATATAGAGAAGGAGGCTCTACCCCCGGCCCAACCCATTCTGCCTCGTGAATCATGTTTTTAAACTGTGGGGTTGAGGCGGCATTAGCAGGCACATGACTATGTATGAAAAACTTGGATACAGCTGTTCCAAGCGCTTCCACCAGACTTCCCCCACTCCACATTTCCTTCAGCCGCTTCTGTTTTGCATTTCGACTTTTGTACAGAGATGAATCATGTGGCAGATCCGGGACTTTCATGCTTTGGCTGCGGCCAAACATACCATGTGGTTGTGTCCCAGTCCCAAAATCAGATGTCCTACCAGTCGAACCAGATGGTCCTGCTCCGACACTGCCTCTGAAATCGGCAGACCGCATGCGAGCTGCAAATGAACGCTCCTGATCTCTGTCCCACTGCTGGCGCATAGATTGACGATAGCCCTGTCGATATGCTAGCCTTTTGTCAACTCCAATACAGTCGATTGGGTATAAAGTATCATCTTCGTCGTCATCATCCACATCTACTGATGGCTGTAGACCACGCCTTATTTCTTGACGGATTGCCTTTTGCTCTGCGACATGCTCCAGTCTCTGCTTAGCCCCAATGGTAAGGTTAACCTTCATAGCTTGTCTGACCTCCATCGGACAACTTGGACAGTCTGCCACATTCGAATCACCCCCGGCAAGATGCCACTTTAACCGGGTAATTTCACCGCTCCTTATTTTTTTGCCACAATAATTACATATTGCTCCATTCTTGTTCCCTTCTATTTGTTTGTCATGCGACCAACCTATGTCCCGTACCATCTCCTAGTGGATCACCAATAAATATTAATGTCAAACACATAATATAATCAAACACCAAAACCCGTGATTTTTTTAATGATTATCCATGTTAATTGTTTTAGGAATATGAAAAGCTTATGAATGCACATTACAGTTGATAACTAATTGAAATGTAATTTAGTTTCTCAAACTGTTTCTATATGATAAGTAATTGAATTTTAATTTAGTTTCTCAAACTATTTTTATATGCAATTGATGAGTTCAATGTTTTTACAGGACAAAATCAATGGAAAAGAGAGGAGATGGTTAACTGATCGGAGATCCTGCATCAAGAAAAAAGGAAGACGACTATAATTTTATTTCAGTATGAAGTTGATGTAATTATATAAAAAGAAATGGATGTAATTTTATTTGACTATGAAGTTGATGTAATTATGTAAAAAGAAGTGGATGTAATTTTATTTGACTATGAAGTGGATGTAATTATGTAAAAAGAAGTTGATGCAATTTTATTTAAATGTGCGGGACTCCTGTTTAAGTTTTAAATATATAGAATTTTTATTTTAATGTAATCTATGTATACTAAGTGTTGTTTAGATGATTACAAGCTTAATGTCATCAAGCAAGACTTCTTCGTCGAAATACAAAATACAAAAGTTCTTATTTCTTTTACAAATTATAGAGTGGTGGAATTACTTGGGCTAATTCTTTTACAATATAAAAAATATTGTACAATGGATCACAAAAAAATATAATAAAGTTAAACACATGATATAATCAACTCTTATTTGCAATGTGCACTCATAATCAAGTTTCAATATATATATATATATATATATATATAACATTGATCATAACTAAATAAAAATATACAAATTATAGCAGACCAGTATTAATATTTTTTTGTCTTCAAAATAGTATGTTTTATAATCTTTTAAAATTATGTAATAAAAATAGTACATTAACTTATAAATTTTTATACTAAAAAGTATGTTAACTTATTAATCAAAGTGATTACTGATTAGTGAAACTATGTTAAATTTTTGTACTAAAAAGAATAGCTAAGTGATTACTGATTAGTCAAGGTGTTATTATATTTTTAAAAAGCCCTTATGAGGTTAGAGATATTACATATCAATTATTTTTAATCTATAAAATATTATTAAGAAATTATTAATTTTTTAATACTACTAAAATGGTCTTATGAGCATAATTTGCTAGAGATACGTCTTTATCAAGACCAGTTTTAAAATCTTGAAAGATTATAACATATTACTTTTTGCCATATAATATAATTTCTAATATGGCAGACCAGTTTTAAAATTTTTTTGTCTTCAAAATAGTATGTTTTATAATCTTTTAAAATTATGTAATACAATTAGTATATTAACTTATAAATTTTTATACTAAAAAGTATGTTAACTTATTAATCAAAGTGATTACTGATTAGTGAAAGTATGTTAAATTTTTGTACTAAAAAGAATAGCTAAATGATTACTGATTAGTCAAGGTGTTATTATATTTTTTAAAAGCCCTTATGAGGTTAGAGATATTACATATAAATTATTTTTAATCTATAAAATATTATTAAGAAATTATTAATTTTTTAATACTACTAAAATGATCTTATGAGCATAAATTTGCTAGAGATACATCTTTATCAAGACCAGTTTTAAAATCTTAAAAGATTATAACATATTACTTTTTGTCATATAATATAATTTTTAATATGGTAGACTAGTTTTAAAATTTTTTTGTCTTCAAAATAGTATGTTTTATAATTTTTTAAGATTATGTAATAAAAATAGTATATTAACTTATAAATTTTTGTACTAAAAAGTATATTAACTTATTAATCAAAGTGTACTGATTAGTGAAAGCATGCTAAATTTTTATACTAAAAAGAATAGCTAAGTGATTACTAATTAGTCAAGGTGTTATTATATTTTTAAAAAGCCCTTATGAGGTTAGAGATATTACATATAAATTATTTTTAATTTATAAAATATTATTAAGAAATTATTTTTTTAATATTAGTACAATGGTCTTATGGGCATAATTTGCTAGAGATACATCTTTATCTGGAAATTATTATTTTTTTGTTATATTTCAATATAGTGAAGCTTTTTTAAAATTAAAGCCTCCATATAATTTACAAAGAGAGTGAAAGTGTGAAACTAGCATTACCTTTTAAATTTTAGGTTAAAATCCCTAATATTAACATGATAACTTTTTTACAAAAAAAAATGCGTTAACAATTAAATAACCCTTATAAGGGTTTATAAGGTAATGCTAGTTTCATAGAAAATATAAAGCCCTTAAAAAAATAAAAATAAAAATAAAAAGTAATAGTAAAGTTAGATAACCCTTAAAAGGGTTTTAAGTTTTACGTAGGAGTGGAGTTAGATAACCCTTATAAGGGTTTTAAGTTTTAATTCGGAGTGAGTGAAGTTAGCAAACCCAGGTGTTAAGTTTAAAATATGAGTGAGGGAAGTTAGCAAACCCTTATAAGGGTTTTAAGTTTTAAGTTAAAGGAGTGAGCTTAGCGAACCCTTATAAGGGTTTCAAGCTTATCACAATCGTAACAGACTAACAGGAGATGAGACTGAGAGAACGAACATAAGAAAAAAGAAAAACCACGACAGAGAGGGGAACCGAGGGGGAAAGGAGGAACCTGTTTGGGCGTTTGGCAACGGCGACGGCAACGGCAACGGCGACGGTGGACGGCGACGGTGGACAGCGACAGTGGACTGGCTCAGGTACGGGTACCCTCTGGCCTCTTCTTCCTCCTTCCTCCTTCTTCTTCCTTCTTCTTTCTTCTAAATCAACGCCTCCCTTTTTTTTTTCTACTAAATCAGAGTGTAAACTCTCAAGATATCGACTATATCGTGAATGGTATGTAGGTTTTTTACAATTTAAAGACATCGAATGGGACTCACGGGTTTTCTGTAGTTAGTACTGGTTTTTTTTTTCTTTTTCGAATTGATGCTTGCGCATGCGAAAAAAAGGGGAACCCTGACCGAATCTCTGATTTGGATGGGACTCATCTGTTTTTGGTCGATTTCGGGTTTGTATCGTCGATATATCGACGATATATCGGCGATACCAACCGATATCGTGTATTTTTATTTAAACAAGGTGTCGATGCATCGGTGTTCACCGATATCGAAAAATATTGGCGATATATCGCCGATATTTTCGATATTACGAACCTTGGTTTTACTCTTTGTAAGTTTAGTCCCACATCGGAAAGCTAGAAGATATCTTCAAATTTATAAAGTCTTGAAAGCTTTATAGTAACTCCTATGGTGTATAGTAGCTTTATTTTCCTCTCCTTTAGTCCTTTACACCATACCTTGGGCACGTGAGCTGCGCTCGTGCAGCGAGTGAAAGGCCGAGCGCATGCAAAGGGCAATGGGCCATGAGCGCTATGGGGTGCACATGCACATCGTCACAAGTTGCTTCTTATTTTGATAAATCAAATCTGGACCATCCATTAGGTGGACCTTGACCGTGGAGCCACGTGTCTAATGTCTTAGGCGTGTGGGTGGTGTGTAGACCATGCGATCTGGGTTGATTTGTTCAGCCCAATGGATTGATGGATCTGAGTTCACTCGAATCCCAAGGGTCATGTGGATTGGGTGAATTAAACCCAATTGGTTCAATGAATCTGGCATGTGGGTACTTAGGCCAATCGAATAAGTGCCATACTCCTTTGACCTATACATAAGGATGGATTGAGATGGTTCAAATCAACCAGACAAATTAGAGAACCCAAAAACTTTGTTGGATTATAACCAGAGAGTCCAGTCTGTCCCAAGGAAGAAGATAGACCAGACGAGTTTGACCCTAAGAGGAAGAAGACTTCTAGACTCAGTCCAACTAGAGAAGCTCGAACCATAGGCCCAATCCGATTCGTGGAAGATCCAATTGCTGAGAACAGATTGCAGAATCCATAATACGTTCTAGTTTATCAGATCGGTATTGCTTGTAGCCCAATCATGGTGGCAAGCTCGAAAGGATTAGCCTAATGGGTAGTCCATACAATTGGCCCAGTCTTGAATAGACCAAACTAATTGGGTAGTCCTCAAACAGACCCAACTTGTTGGTCGGCATGAGATGGCCCAATCAGATGATCGCCTAAGTCCTATTTGACCACTCAAATAGACCAGTCTAACCAATTAGTTTGAACCAACCTGACTGATCAACCTGAGATGGTCCAAGGTATGGATGGGTCCATGTACTGTTATGTTGCTGAAATTACGGTAGATCCTATGGTTGATTTAATCTTTGGATTAAGAACAAATTAATCAGTTTTTTATAAGTTAAACATAAAAATTTAACTTATGATTCAATTGAATTTCAATTAAATGTTTTGGTTTAATTAAACGAAGGAATTTAATTTTTGGACTGAACCGTGAAATGATCTTTGGCCTAAAATCATATTTAAGCATTTTGGATAAATTAGAAATGATTTTTCAAGGACTTAATTAATTTATTGTGGGACTATATTAATTTGATTACTTTTGAATTAATCAGTCAGGCAATTCTATTAGATTTGGCTCCATCATCCGCCGGGCAGTGCAAACTCGTAAGAAATGATCGGTTGGATCCGAGCTGAGTTGTATCCCGGAGATGGTGCTGCTTTTCCCCCATGCACATGGAGGTTTCGACTATTTTTAAGAAAGACTCTTTCAAGCACCTCTCAGCTTGCGCGATTCATATATATTATATATATTTGTTTATTTGCCTAACTTGTGCAGGGATTTAATGTTTAAATCCAACTGAAAATATATTCTAACCCTATATTGTCATTTGGCAGTCATTTTCCTCCCCGAAAATGTTTAGAAATGATATGAAAATAGCTATGAATCAGATATAATTGAATAACACAATGAAATTAACAAAACAACTAAAAAAGAAAGCCAATTTAGGGAGGAACAGAAGCAATAGAAAACCTTCAGAAATACTTCAATGATGCTACTAAAGTAACCCATATAAGAACATTTGCATATGAGCAACAAAGAAACCCTAATACTGTGAACCGATAATCGAAAGGTAAGGAAAAAAAATTGATCATTTCTTCTTTCTAACCTAAAATCCATTCAAGTATAGAGCATTACAGAGCCCCATTTTCCGATTATGAACATACATTGTAAGATCTCAAGCACAAATAAACATCTACCAGAATCCGAAAATAGATTACCTTTTCAAATCTTCTTTTTTTTCTCCCTCTACAGCGCAAAGAGATTGACAGAGAGAGATCTTCAAGTCTCGAGCCCCTCACTGAAGGGGTGGCTTGAGAAGGGTCCGGCTCATGATTAGAACGACGGCCCAATTTAATGCACGGGCTTGGGCCTAGAACCTTAAGCCCAGGCCCATACTACCACACTTCTAACCGGGCTGGACCGTTTACCACATTTATTTCCCCTTGGAATCAATGATTCAATGGCAGGACTTAGCCGGGCTCTGACCGGACCCTTGATACCCGTCCGTAGTACTGTAGAAGGTGCAAAATTATATAAAACATTATCTTGTCCAATTGCAGTCACCCCTTAGAGGAAGAAAACAGAAAGACCCTCAATATTTCGAGGTTTCCATATGAAGACCCGTTAGGTAGGGTTGCACATCAACCAGGCAGGCTGGGCCAGGGTTTTAGCAGGCTGGGCCGAGTTAAAGTTCAATTCTGGGCCCATACTTGAGTTTGTGCTGGACTCGGCCAACTATGGCATAGCCCGAGGGGGCCGGCCTACCAATCTCATATGAATACAATCAATTTAAGGGAAATGACTCAAGAAAATGTGATTTGAGAGTCTTATTGATGGATGTCAACCAATACATGGTCTATTGTTAGGGGCGGAGCTAGGACAAAGGGGGCACTTGCCCTGTGAACTTTTGAAAAAGTCACCAAAAAAAAAAAATGGTTTATAGCAGCGTGGAGCCAAGGGCAAGGGGTGCACGTGCCCCCTGAACTTGTGAAAAAACAATATATATATATATATATAGGGCATGGCCATAGACAAGGCAGAGCAAGGGGGCACATGCCCCTCTCAAAAAATTTCTCAAAGAAAATTATAGTTTAATAAGACATGGCCATGGGGCATGGGGGCAATTACCCATAAACTTAAAATATATATATATATAATTTAATAGGGCATAACATGGAGCATGGGGGGCAGCTGCCCCTTAAACTTTTGAGGACAAAAATCATCTTTTTATATTAGGTTGTTTAATTATTTAACTGGGCATATTCATGGGAAAAGGGACAGATGCCTTGTGAATTTTTGAAAACAAAATTTGCACTATATTTAGTATAGCATATATAGCTACTAGCAATTACCCCGTGCAATGCACGGAATGAAGAAAAACTTGAAATTTTTGAACAATATTAAAGAACATTATAAATAATACTTAATTAAGTAGAAGTCTTGGTATTTAATTTTTTTTAAAAAAATAAGTTTAATAAGGATTATTATTAAGTAGATGATCAATTAAGAGAATGTCATGTCAACAACGTTAACATGAAGAGAGAATGAAGGATGTTGAAAAATGGCACATGAAACCAACCTAGCACAAAGCCATTGCGATGCACAGAAGCAAATAAATGAGTCAGTGAACTTTTATAATATTAAAAAAATTGCAACTATTAACAAACATTTATTTTTAAAAATGCAATAATTTAGTCCAAGATACCTAAATAAAAATCCAACTTACCAAATTATGAATCTTTTGAACAAATTTCCCCAACATGAAATCAAGAGAAGTAAAAAAAAATGTCTGAATTTATTCAAAAAAAAATAAAAAAAAAAAAAATATATATATATATATATCGTAAAATTATTTATTTATTTATTTGGGTTGGGGATATCACTTACCTATGGTTAGTGGTTAGCAAGTAGAGCTCTGAAAAGTTATCACCTTATGGGAAAAGGATTCCTAGACCTCTCTTATAAGAGAGGCTACGCCATTGGAGTAGGCAGCGGGTGATATCGTGTACATTTAATTTTTCTATAACAAAACAAAAAAACAATCCACAAAAGAGAATTGTCAATTTAAGGGAAATGAGTAGGGTTGCAATTATTTGAGGAAGATGAACGGTTGCAACTTGCATAGCTCCCTCAACTAAAGAGGAAGAGAAGAGAGAACGTTGCCACCAAAATTAATTAGAAGAGTAATTATAATGGTTTGTGGACTCATTATTTTTTGTATTTTTGTACACATGACAGTATCTTATTAATCAACAAAGGAAAGTATGTCATGTCAATAGACATGTGACATCATCTTGAAGAGAGAATAGAGAGCATTGAGATATGCTACGTGGCACCAATCATCATATAATATTAGTAATAGAAATCCAACTTACCAGATTATGAATCTTTTGAACAAATTTTCCCAACATGAAATCAAGAGAAATAAAAAGAATACCTGAATTTATTCAAAAATAAAAAAAATAATAATATATCGTAAAATTATTTATTTATTTATTTTGGTTGGGGATATCATTTACCTAAGGTTAGTGGTTAGCAAGTAGAACTCTAGCAAGTTATCACCCTATGGGGAAAGGATCCCTAGACCTCTCTCATAAGAGAGACCACGCCATTGGAGTAGAAAATAGGTTGACCATAAATTTATGGTATCGTGTATATTTAATTTTTGTATAATAAACAAAAAAACAGGTCACAAAAGAAAATTGTCAATTTAAGGGAAATGAGTAGGGTTGCAATTATTTGAGGAAGAGGAATGGTTGCAACTAACATGACTCCCTCAACTAAAGAGGTCGAGAAGAGAGAACATTGTCATCAAAATTAATTAGGATAGTAATTATAATGGTTAGTGGGCTCATTATTTTTCTATATTTTTGCCATCAAAATTAATTAGGAGAGAATTAAAATGGTTAGTGGGCACATTAATTAGGAATGAAAATAATGACTAGTAATTTAATTAGCAGACACATGGCAATATTTTATTGATCAACAAAGGAAAGTATGTCATGTCAATAGACATGTGGCATCACCTTAAAGAGAGAATAGAGAGCATTGAGATATGTCATGTGGCACCAACCAACATATAGTAAAAAAAAATTGCAACTATTAGAGAACATTTATTTTTTAAAATGCAATAATTTAGTCCAAGATACCCAAATAGAAATCCAACTTACCAGATTATGAATCTTTTGAACAAATTTTCCCAACATGAAATCAAAAGAAGTAAAAAAAAATGCCTGAATATATATATATATATATATATATATCGTAAAATTATTTATTTTTTTATTTTGGTTGAGGATATCCTTTACCTATGGTTAGTGGTTAGCGAGTAGAGCTCCGACAAGTATCACCCTATGGGGAAAGGATCCCTAGACCTCTCCCATAAGAGAGGCCACACCATTGGAGTATGCAGCAAGTTGTCATAAATTTATGATATCGTGTATATTTAATTTTTATATAATATAACAGAAAAATAGGCCACAAAAGAGAATTGTCAATTTAAGAAAAAGGAGTAGGATTGTAATTATTTGAGGAAGAGAAACGGTTGCAACTAACATGGCTCCCTCAACTAAAGAGGATGAGAAAAGAGAACGTTGCCATCAAAATTAATTAGGAGAGTAATTATAATGGTTAGTGGGCTCATTATTTTTCTGTATTTTTGCCATCAAAATTAATTAGGAGAGTAATTAAAATGGTTAGTGGACTCATTAATTACTTACTATGAAATACAAACAGGTTGGATGACATGTGGCGGCTATAGAGGGTCATTGTGGACATATGGCAGCTATAGAGGAGTTTGAGGTAGGTGTGACACCAATTAGGAATGATATTTATGGAGGGAGGAGAAGAGGAGGCAAACTCTTCTTGACATTAATCGACATCCTTGGTCTGTATTGATTTGGCTATTTATCATTTAAACAAACGTTATGGTTGGAGAAGAGGGGTAAGGGTTTATTGACACATGGTGGTGACCATAGAAGGAGGAGAAGGTGATGCACATGGCGGTTACATTATGAACCCCTCTTAATATTTCATTTATGTATGTATGATTCAGTTATACTTTTATTTAGTAATAACTCCAATCAAACCTTCTTTCCATTTTCTCTATATCTACACGTTTCACTACATAAATTCTCATATCGTGGGTAGAAAATGGAGGGTCATCTCCACGTCCTATAACAACTCTACATTTCATCTATATATTCTTTCCCTTATCTATATTACTTCTACATTTTCTACCACATAGAGGTTTGTAGTAACTTGGTTTGGATGTCGCGGCTGAGGGAGAGGGAATCTGCACTCGAGGTTTAGAAATTCCCATTCTGAGGAATGGATGGAGATGTATTGGGGGAGATGGCGGTAGATCTTGATGGAGGCGTTTTTCTTTCGAGGATCGTGAGCTTAACAACAGCCCCATTACGGAAAGAGAAGGGTGCTCAAGATATGATCCCAACTCATGTGAATGAGCCCACTTGATGATCTCTTTGAGTTGATTTGTCGAATGATGGGTTTTTGGCTCTAACTTATACCAAATGTGTGATAGATACACTATTCCTATATTCTGCAACTGTACAATATAATATGCAATATATAATGATATAATATACTACAGTAAATGACATTTTTTGTTCAACAAATTATAAATTAATGTTAGCATAATTTCTTTCAAGGGTGTACATTCGATGCAGAAAGTGTCAAAAGAAATTTTTGTTATTTTCTTTGTTCTGTAACATAGATAATGGGGAGCACTAAACTTGGATTTATGTCTTAAGAGCTTCTTTGTTATGAAATTGAACCCCCCTTTAATTTTTTAATTGTATTACTGCTTGAAGGAATGACACCTCGAGTTGTTTTGTCTAGGTTAGCATTTGGATGCCATTTCTTCACTGGTGTTTAGCAAAATTCTACATAAGCTTACATTGAGTTAATTTTACCGTCTTTGAATCTCTGTCCTCAATTTACTTGAAGACTCATTTTTTAATCTTCATTACCCTCCAATTATACACAAAAAAAGATATATATATCTCATATAACTTGGATGTTGGGTGAATGGCCCCCTTGTTGACAAATGAGATGTATTATAGCCAAAAAATTCTTCTCAATTTGAAAAAGTATGAATTGTGAAATGAAACATTGCATTCTGATATTTGGTGGCCATTCGAGACACTATATTAGTGGCTAGCCCTCAGCTAACAAAAAAGAATTCAAAATGTATACCCCATCCTTTGATGTCAGCACTTGAACTTGATTTTTTGTATCCCTTCTAAGAACCTCATTTCAATATATGTTAACCTATGATTCTTTTTTCACTTAGTTTAAGAAAATAATTTTCATATATTTATTTTACACTTTTTAGTGTTTTGGATTTTTTTTTTTTTGCATTTGCTGGGCTCCTTACTAGTTAGGAATGAAAATAATGGTTAGTAATTTAATTAGCAAACACATGACAATATCTTATTGATCAACAAATGAAAGTCTATCATGTCAATAGACATGTGGCATTACCTTGAATAGAGAATAGAGAGCATTGAGATATGTCACGTGGCACCAACCATCATATAATATTAGTAATAGAAATCCAACTTACCAGATTATGAATCTTTTGAATAAATTTCCTCAACATGAAATCAAGACAAATAAAAAGAATGCCATAATTTATTCAAAAATAATATATATATATATATCATAAAATTATTTATCATAAAATTATTTATTTATTTTGGTTTGGGGATATCATTTAACTAAGGTTAGTGGTTAGCGAGTAGAGCTCTAGCAAGTTATCACTTTATGGGGAAAGGATCCCTAGACCTCTCTCATAAGAGAGGTCATGCCATTGGAGTAGAGAGGAGGTTGACCATAAATTTATGGTATCGAGTATATTTAATTTTTCTATAATAAAACAAAAAAACAGGCTACAAAAGAAAATTGTTAATTCAAGAGAAAGGAGTAGGGTTGCAATTATTTAAAGAAGAGGAACGATTGCAACTAATGTAGCTCCCTCAACTAAAGAGGATAAGAAGAGAGAACGTTGCCATCAAAATTAATTAGGAGAGTAATTATAATGGTCAGTGGGCTCATTAATTAGGAATGAAAATAATGGTTAGTAATTTAATTAACAGACACATGGCAATATCTTATTGATCCATAAAGGAAAGTCTGCAATGTAAATAGACATGTGGCATCATCTTGAAGAGAGAATAGAGAACATTGAAATATGCCACGTGACACCAACCAACATATAGTAAAAAAAATTGTAACTATTAGAGAACATTTATTTTACAATATGCAATAATTTAGTCCAAGTTACCCAAATAAAAATCCAAGTTATATATATATATATATATATCGTAAAATCATTTATTTATTTATTTTGGTTGGGGATATCATTTACCTACGGTTAGTGGTTACCGAGTAAAGCTCTGGCAAGTTATCACCCTATGGGGAAAGGATCTCTAGACCTCTCTCATAAGATAGGTCATGCCATTAGAGCAGACAGCAGGTTGACCTTAAATTTATGGTATCGTGTATATTAAATTTTTCTATAATAAAACAAAAAAACAGGCCACAAAAGAAAATTGTCAATTTAATGGAAGGAGTAGGGTTGCAATTATTTGAAGAAGATGAATGGTTGCAACTAACGTGACTCCTTCAACTAAAGAAGATGAGAAGAGAGAACGTTGCCATCAAAATTAATTAGGAGTGTAATTATAATGGTTAGTGGGCTCATTATTTTTATGTATTTTTGCCATCAAAATTAATTAGGAGAGTAATTAAAATGGTTAGTGGGCTCATTAATTAGGAATGAAAATAATGGTTAGTAATTTAATTAGCAGACGCATGTCAATATCTTATTGATCAACAAAGGAAAGTCTGTCATGTCAATAGACATATGACATCACCTTGAAGAGAGAATAGAAAGCATTGAGATATGCCATGTGGCACCAATCAGCATATAATATTAGTATAGATAGATGGTCCAAGGGGAGCAACAGGTTCTTTTGTTAAAAAAAAAATTATATATCTTTAAACTATGTTATTTAGTTATTTGACAGGGCATAGCCATAAGACAACCGTTCCATAATACCCGAATTGTAGAGACCCAAATCTTTTTTAATGCCTTAATACAATTAATATGAGTATATTAGTCTTTTGCTATGTTTTTATGCATATTTAATTATATTAATTAAGCGGCGTAGTGAGGTTTAAATGTTTAAGTGTTATTATGAGGAAAAATCAGAGCTGGCAATCGATCGCAGGTGAGCCAATGATCGATCGCCTAGAACCTGAAACCAGGGTAAGCCCTTGTTTTGTGCAACGATCGATCGCACTAACGGGACAATCAATCGTCGGAATCAAGAAATTTGGGAAGTTTTTTTTTCTTGGATGATCGATTGCAGCAGATGCGACGATCGATCGCCGGGGGAGAGACAATCAATCACCCAATATGATGATCGATCGCAATTACGCCCAGAAAATTTTAAAAGAGTTGTGAAATTTGGAAAATTTAACCCTTAGGTTATAAATAGAAGTTTTATTTCGAGAGTTTAGGGTTCTAAACTATTTTCAACCTAATTTAGCAAGGGAGGAGAGAAAACCTTAGGTTTTCAAGAGGATTTGGCTTGAAGGAGAAGGATTTGCTTGGAGAAGAAGACAAAGCTTGAAAGAGCTTCATCTAGCAAGTTAGATTCAATGGAAGAATTCTTAAGGTCGATATTCCTTCTAACTTAACCCTATTAAAATGTTTTACATGTTTAAATAAGAATATGTATGGATTTTCAAGGGTATTATATGATTATGCAAAGATAGTTAAGTTGGAGCATGAACGGAGATTTTACTCATGAAATGGAGGTTTTGCATATGTTTAAAGCTCTATTGGTTAGGAATTGTTGATATCCTCTCTAATTTAACTCTTGTATTATTATGTTTATGGATTAAGTATGAAAAATGATGAATTAGTAAGGAATTTGCATGTTTAAATAAGGATATGGGTGGATTCGTATGTTGTTTGCTTAAATTGATCAATTATGGATTATGAATGAATGAAAATGATGGTGGATGAGTTAAAATGGAGAAATTGTGGACTATGGATGTTTGAATGTGGTCATGAATGGGTATGTGATGGTTATGGAATGTGAAAATGGGAAAAACATTGTATACATAACTAACACATTGTAGATGTTTGTTGAAATGTCTAGGAACACTAAGTATGGAAATGATAATATTGAAAGGTTTGTATGAGTGCGATAAAATATGCTATGATGAATTATGCCTAGTAATGATGTTAGAAATATTAACATGAGCTTAACAAAATCTAAAGTATGTTATGATAAATTATGTTTATTCATGTTGCATGGTGATTGATAGTCGGATAAGCCAAAACCTAGAGGAAGTTATCCATATTGAGAATTCTCTAACTAGGGAGATGTAACTTAATAGAGTTTCTTGACGGAAGATAAAATCTAGGTGATGACCAAATTCAGAGGTTAATCACGACACTCAAGCACAAGTTTACATGTGTGGTAGTTTACGAGTCTCAGGGGTACACAAGCATGAATACGGACATTGCATGGACACTAGATATTGAATTACAAGGACAATGACAAGTACAAGTACAAAGACTCTGAACACTAAATTACAAGGACTCTGAACACTGAAATACAAGTATAAGGACAAAGACACTGCATGATTTTATAAGGACCCTGAATTTCAAATAGCTCCGGTATTCGTTGATGCTCTCCATGGATAAGATTTCAAGTCTTGGATAATTATCATGGACATTTGGGATCTAAGAGCTATAGGGGCTTACGCTTCTGTCGATACACTTCCATGGATCTAAATACAAAGACCTCGGTGATTATTTTTATGGGAAAACAAGCATGCATGACATTCATAGTACAAGTTCAAGAGTTACAAGTCCAAGAGTTACACAAGTACACGAATCAAGCTAAGTCATGGCACGATGTTCACATGTTTCCGTACTCTGATTATATTCATATTATACTAAACTGCTATTAACTTTACAATTGTTGTATGATGTGGATATTGGATATATGCATGTACTATTGTTGGTTAGATTGGATATCCACTGAATATTCAATGTTCAGTCGACCTGTTATTGTCGTTCAGGTTGAGCGCAGGATCGGGCAGCTACTCCTTGGGTGGAAGAGGAGTACTTTGAGGAATGAGAAGAATGTGATATCCCAGTTGATGGAGCCCGAGATCTTGAATGGTTCTTGTACTATTAGTTTGTTTCCAGTTCCAGTTTTGTTGAGAGAATACTTGTAAAAGATAATAGGCTTGAGACCTTTATAGTAAATGTTGCTTTAGTATATGTTTGTGAATTTGGATTATCATTAGTTTATTTTATTTTGGATGAGATGTTTTTATGAAAAATTTTGTAGTTACTATTTTAGGAGAATTATCTTTTAGTTTTGCCTTATTGCTATGGAGGTTAAACAGGTACAAGTAATGTGGCAGACCCAAAGTCTCATAATTGACCAAGGTGGGGTTTTGGGGTCGTTACACAAATAATATGTATGAAACATACGAACGAGATGACCCATGGAGTTAGTTATAAAAAAAATTGAAAAAAATGTGGGGCTACGCCCCCGAACCCTGTCCTTAGATCCAAGATATTTTGTGGCAACATTCTTTACCAATTCATCAACAATTACTAACATTTTCAATAAGAAATTGCTTGCCACCTGCAAGAAAATCCTGGCTCTATCTTGTCTATTGTAGTGTGGATAATTCCCTTGGTATAAATAATATGTATATGAATGATTATAAAGAAGTGTGTATATGTATATGATGAATTTTTTACCAATAAAAAAGAAGTGTACATAGAAGTACCAATATTACTTAACTAGTGGGCCACACGTTGTTGCACGTGAGAGAGAGGGGAGGAGGAGAGAGACAAGAAATAGGGATCCTAGTGAGGGGTATTTTGGAAAAAAAAATTAAAGAATATTTTGGGTACAAAAACTTTCAGAGCATTTTAGGTTTAAGAAAATTGTGAGAGACACGTTGAGTATAGAAACATGATTTAGGGACATTTTGAGTTTAGAAAATTAAGAGCATTTTGGGGATAAAAAAATTTGAGGGATATTGTAGAAATAAAGAAAATGAAATATAGGCAAACTTAAGAAACATTTTGGATTAAGAAATTTGTGAGGGGGCATTTTGGGTATAAAAATTTGACTTAGGGACATTTTGGAAACTAAAAAATATTTAGGACATTCTGATTATAGGAAAAATTTTGAGGACATATTAGGTGTAAAAACCTGACTTAAGGGTATTTTGAGAATAAAAAATTTTAGGGACTAATTGGTTAAGAATTTTTTTTATATTTTTAATAATAAAAGAATATGATCCAACCGGACTGGTCGAATAAGGAATTGATCACTCAACCAATTCAACGATCGGTCCAGTTATGAAAACATTATTTTATATATTAATAAAAGATAGTTTTATGATTATATTAAATTTCAATCAATTTTTTAAGCCCTTATATTTTTTGTTGTCTTTTATATTAATGAAAGCTAAAAGTAAGAGGTAGTTTTAGAATTAAGTATAATTTAGTCAACGTTTTTTGAACCCATATGTAAGGGAGTTTTGGAATTAACTAAAATTCAACCAATACGTGTAAGGGTAGTTTTGGAATTAATTAAAATTCAACTCATATGTGTAAGGGCAATTTTAGAATTAATTAAAATTCAATCAACCTTTGAACCAAGGAAATTATAGTTTTTGGAATTAATAAAACTTCAATTAATGTTTTGACAACTTTTTGAACCTATATGTGTAAGACCAGTTTTGGAATTAACTAACATTCAACGCATGTGTAAGGGTAGTTTTAGAATTAACTAAAATTCAATCAATCTTTGAACTACGGAAATGGTAGTTTTGGAATTAACTAAAATTCAACCATATTGTAAGGGCAATTTTGAAATTAACTAAAATTCAATCAACATTTTAACCAAGGAAATGGTAGTTTTAGAATTAATAAAACATCAACATTTTGAACAGGCCAATTCTCATTATATTAGTATAGATATTTATACATATGCATAATATATTTTGGTTGTGCTTGAGCTTACCAAGTTCGGACTGCTTGGACTCGTGCTCCAAAGTTTGATTGGTTTGGCTTTGTGGGGGTTTTGAACAGGCCAATTCTCATTATTTTAGTATAGATATTTATACATATGCATAATATATTTTGGTTGTGCTTGATCTTACCAGGTTCGGACTGCTTGGACTCGTGCTTCAAAAGTTTGATTGGTTTGGCTTTGTGGGGTTGTAACCTATACTCTATTTACATACAAAAATGAATTAGGCAAGTATACTACACGAGCTCGTAAGTCAAGTACAGAATGATTGTCTACGAACCCTTCCTATTAGGATAGGAATGCCAAAAACAAAGAACCAAGCTACTAGAAGAAGTCAACAGAAATCCTAAACCTAAGAGCACCAAGACAGCGGGCGCAGCGGCTTAAGGAGCAACATTAGTTTAGTCTATGGGTACTCCCAAAGTAGGGGTGTATTTGAATCGAGCTAGCTTGAAGTTTGGCTTGGCTTGGCTTGGCCTGATCAAGCCCGACATGAGCTTTAAAATAAGCTCAATCGAGCCGAGTTGAGCTATTTTTGAGTTTGAAAATGTATTCAAGTCGAGCTCGAACCAAGGCATGTTTAATTCGGCTCGGCCCGATTGAGGCTTTGTTCGGCTCGAGCTCAACTCGACTTGAATATTATATAAAAATAATATATTATATATATAATACAATAATTATATATTTTTTATATACATTGTGAGCATGGAATTTCCTACCCACATTTCACATTTGTGGTTTGACTGAGAGTCGCCACCTATTCATTCTAAGGGATAGGTCCTGGATGGTTGGATAAAGTCTTTGGTCTATGAGAGAGATTAGGGTAAGTGGTTCGATTAAGTCCCGGGAAAGGTGTTAGGCACCCCAGGACTTCCATTTTACAATGGTTACCTACTTCCTAAATTTAAGCCAAATTAAAGTCAATATTAATTAAAATGCCTAAGTGTTTAGAAAAATGCTAATCCAAAAAATATAGAAAGCCAGCTAGGTTAGGGTCGAACCCGGGTTGGGTTACTTACGTACTCACAAGGTGAGATCAAACCGAGCGTAGTTCTGACACATGAGCCCGTGCCAAGGCTAAGGGTGTGTGTGCGTGCATAGGGTAGCCAAGAGTCTAGCCCGGAAGCTAGGGTTTTGTTGACCGGGTTGGTCAAGTGCATGATTTGGATCTAACTGCTTTTTGAAAGAGTTTTATCATGGTTAAGAGTTAACCACAGCTGAGGTTTGGTCAAGATTGGGCTCGATAGGCCAAAGTCGGATTTAACTGAGGTTAGGATTATTAACCAGAGTTAAATAAGAAGTTAACCATGGTTAGGGCTGCTAACCATGATAAAATGGCAAGAAAGTCATGTTTTTGGTCTTTTTATATTTTTTGGATGTTTTTGATATTTTCCCAGGATTAAAGCATTTTAACCATGGTCAAAACTAACCGAGGTTAGGTTAACGCCAGTTAAAAGCCTGGTTATGTCAGGAGTGGGACCCAGAAAATATGGCAGGGCATAGACTGGCTTCCTACCTAGCCTGGGTCATGTGCAAAGGCCCAAAGACAGAATACAGGGAATGGCGGTAAACTGTTTACCACCATTCCAAAATAGTCATTGTTTGGAATGGCGGTAGAAATTCTACCGCCATTAACTGTGATTTTTCTGTTAATGGTTTGCTGGCCAGGGGTGGTTAGGGATTAAACCATAGGGTCAAGGACCCTTAAGGCAGGTCAGGGGGGTCCCAAAGATGTCCTGGGCCTTTGGTGGGCCCAGGGGTGGTTTGAGAATGGGCCCAACAGGGCCTGGAACAATATGTGCATAAAATAATAAAATGGTGGTAGATCATCTACTGCCATTTAGACAGTTTCTAAACTAGGGCAATTTTAACCATAGTTAAGAGTCTTGGGGATTTTGGAAAGACCAGGGTTGATAGGAGAGAGTCATGGAGACCTGACCATGGCCCTGGATTAGACCAGGACCCACTCAAACATAAGATATAACCACTGTTAAAAAATGACCAGTAATGGCGGTAATTATTCTACCACCATTACTGGAAAATTCCAGAAAACAATTTTTCCCATTTGGGGGTTGCACCAGGCCTACTCTAGGGGATCTTTCATGGATTGAGGGTTCCCCAAAGAGAAAGGGGAGGTTCCATGTACGTAGGGGCCTTGTACCCAAGCTACTACCCTCAAGGGGGTTCCTTCATACCTATGAAAAGGTAGGGGAACCCCTATCATTGGGTGAAAATTGAAGCAAAACATAAATAAAATACCCTTGGAATAAAGATCAGGGATTTATAGAGCTTTAACAAAAGAAAATGGGTAGAGGGAACCCCTACCCTCTCGGTTTGGCCCTCACAGTGGCAGAGCAGCAATGGCGCACGGTGATAGAGTCTGGGGGTGGCTTGATATGGATTCTGGGGTGTTCTAGGATCCTCTTGAGATGAAGGCTGTGGTTGAGGAAGGTTGGGTTTGAGCTGGCCGAATGCAACTAGAGGTTTGGCTTAATTTTTTTTTTTGAACTGAGGATGGAGAGGGTATTTATAGAGTTAAGGGAGACCTAGGGTAATTTGGGCATTAAGTTAGGCGTGGGGAACACATGAGAGAGGAGCAGGAGGGCTGTAGGGGGTGCTGCTACAAGATTTGCAAGTTTCAGGTAATGGCGGTAATTCCATTACCGCCATTCATGAAGAAGGGGAAATGGGAATGACGGTAATTGGATTACTGTCATTTACGGGCTTTTGCTAATTTGGGCTAAGCTCTTACACACTTAAGCCGAATGCACTGTTCATTTTGCCATTTCGAGTTGGTGGTAATTTGATTACCGCCAATTAAGATTTTTTAATTTTAAGGCTTGTGGGCCCCACCCCAATGATCCCTAAGGTATGTGGACCCCTGCTTAGGCCCACAGGACTGTTCTAGGCTGGTTTTAGGACTCTTGGGCCCAATCATAGGCTTTGGGTTTAACTAGGTTTTAACTAGGGTTAAGTCTAGGGTTTGGATTTTGGGGTTGACCTAGGGTTTTCCTTAGGTTAAGCCAAGCTAGCCATGGTTAAATTGATTAACCATAGTTAAAAGGGGGTGTAAAAATGGGGTACTGGCATATATAATAAAATATATATTTTTAAATTAGTTTTTTAATAATTCAATCCGAGCTCGACTCGACTCGATATCAAATCAATTCGAGCTCACCTAGCCGAAGAGATTTGAGCCAAACTTTTTGAACTACATATCGAGTTGAGACGAGCTCGAGCATAGATGATTAAAATCAAACCAAGCCAAGTTGGGCCACACACAGCTCGAATATACCCATATCTGAAAGTGTATTTGAAATATACTCACTAATCTTAACCTTAACCTTAACCTTAACCTTAACCGTTTAACTCCATTATTAAATTATTTGAAGATTGAAATTAAAATTGATGTGACATTAGAAAAGATTAAAAAAACTCAGCCAAATCTTAGCCTACAGTGGTTAGGTTTAGGAAAATAAATTTAGGAGTACTCACAGACTCTCACGGTTTGTCATTTGTGAGACACAAAAGTCTATGGCTCATTAAGACATATCGGCTATTAAAGGGCTAGGGTGTTTGCCTACTAGTAAACAAGCATAAGTCAAGCCAAGTAAATTGCCTTTAGCTTTGATTATGTTAGTCATAAACTTTTATAATATAATAATTTGACCGTTTAACTCCATTATTAAATTATTAGATAATTGAAATTAAAATTGATGTGACATTAGAAAAAATAAAAAAAACTCAGCCAAATCTTTGCCTTAGGAAAGTAAATTTGGGAGTACTCACAGACTCTCACGGTTTGTCATTTGTGAGACACAAAAGTATATGGCTCATTAAGCATATCGTCTATTAAAGGGCGAGGGTGTTTGTCTACTAGTAAACAAACATAAGTCAAGCCAAGTAAATTGCCTTTAGCTTTGATTATGTTAGTCATAAACTTTTATTAATATAATAATTTGACTTTGATTGTTTTAGTAATAAATATTTAACTCTACTATAAGGATAGAAGCCCCCTAATAATGGAAATTCCCAAACTACCCCTGTGGCCTGAATTTTGTCAATTTCCAAACTACCCTTATATACAAACCTTACAATTCTTCATTCATTTAATCTTTTAATAAATTTCCAAACTATCCTTTCTCATCTACAATCTACCAAACTACCTCCTTCTCATTTACAATCTATTTAAAGTTATAAATTTCCAAACTACCTTTAAGCCAAAACATTGATTTAATGTTTTACTTAATTCCCAAACTACCATTTTCTCATCTACACTTTTTGACACTCCTTAACTGTGGTTAAAATTCAATCACCTCAAACTATCCCTTTCTCATCAATTGCACCCACAGGTTAGCACGTGTCCCTTTTGACACTCCTTAACTGTGGTTAAAATTCACTCACCTCTAGGGTTCCCCAGTTGCTCTCTCCCACCCCTCTCTCTCACGTGCATCGGACTGTACATTCGTGCAACACGCATGCCTTCCGCTAGTAATATAATAATAATAATTATACATAATTTTGAAAAAAAATAATTACTAAATAAATAAATAGATATTAACTAATTAAGACACTGCTGGTTAGAATAGTATTAACTTAATAAAATTGATTAAATCTTATTATTTAAATAAAATTATTTTAAAAATAAATAATTTAATTATTTTTCAATAATTAAATCATGAAAAAATCAAATCCAAACCAAACGCACCTAAGTCATTATGCTTTGTAGATGGGAGACTTGCTCAACTGGTTCATTAGAGGAGGGCAAGGCCGAAGGGTACTCGCCTACTATAATAATCAACAAAAGTAAGTCATCTGTCAACAAAGTAGGCCAAGCAAAGTAAGTCATTGTGCTTCATCGTTTGTGGACGCTAAAGTCAGGCTCATATGAATCAGGGAAGGGGGTACTCGCCTACTAGTCAACAAAAGTAAATAATAACATTCCTCAACAAAGACACTAATATCCGATGACTCATTTGGCCCATTCGAGGAGGGCATGGGGTACTCGCCTACCACTAACTAAAAGGAATACCTCAAGCTCTAGGTTAAGTCAAATTAGTCATTCTCCTTTCAAAATTTGTGGGACCATAACGTATGGAAGAGGGTATGGGACACTCGCCTACCACTCACTACACTCGCCTACTAGTCAACAAAGTAAATAACACATTCGTCAACAAAGACACTAAAATCCAACGACTCATTTGGTCCATTAGAGGAGGACATGAGGTACTCGCCTACCACTAACTAAAAGCAATACCTCAAGCAGTAGGTTAAGTCAAATTAGTCATTCTCCTTTTAAAATTTGTGGGACCATAACGTATGGAAGAGGGTATGGAATACTCGCCTACCACTCACTACACTCGCCTACTAGTCAACAAAAGTAAATAATAACATTCCTCAACAAAGACACTAATATCCGATGACTCATTTGGTCCATTAGAGGAGGGCATGGGGTACTCGCCTACCACTAACTAAAAGCAATACCTCAAGCAGTAGGTTAAGTCAAATTGGTCATTCTCCTTTTAAAATTTGTGGGACCATAACGTATGGAAGAGGGTATGGGACACTCGCCTACCACTCACTACACTCGCCTACTAGTCAACAAAGTAAATAACACATTCGTCAACAAAGACACTAAAATCCAACGACTCATTTGGTCAATTAGAGGAGGACATGAGGTACTCGCATACCACTAACTAAAAGCAATACCTCAAGCAGTAGGTTAAGTCAAATTAGTCATTCTCCTTTTAAAATTTGTGGGACCATAACGTATGGAAGAGGGTATGGAACACTCGCCTACCACTCACTACACTCGCCTACTAGTCAACAAAAGTAAATAACACATTCGTCAACAAAGACACTAAAATCCAACGACTCATTTGGTCCATTAGAGGAGGACATGAGGTACTCGCCTACCACTAACTAAAAGCAATACCTCAAGCAGTAGGTTAAGTCAAATTAGTCATTCTCCTTTTAAAATTTGTGGGACCATAACGTACGGAAGAGGGTATGGAATACTCGCCTACCACTCACTACACTCGCCTACTAGTCAACAAAAGTAAATAACACATTCGTGAACAAAAACACTAAAATCCGACGACTCATTTGGCCCATTAGAGGAGGGCATGGGGTAATCGCCTACCACTAACTAAAAGCAATACCTCAAGCAGTAGGTTAAGCCAAATTAGCCATTCTCCTTTAAAAATTTATGGGACCATAATGTACGGAAGAGGGCATGGGATAGTCGCCTACCACTCACTAAAAGCACTAATTCAAGAAGTCGCTTTTAAAATTGATGGGACAATAACGTATGGCGTACGGGATGGAAACGGCCGGGTTTGGGTTGGGGCCCCCCAACCCTACCCGTCGGCAAGATTCCTACTCAGTTTCCGTCCCAAGCCCGGTTGGGGCGGACGGGTTGGTTCCGATTTATCAAAACTCATCTTAAACCCATTCCTGTTCCGCCCTGTTCTCTTAAGCACTATTCGAGGTGAGTCGGGACGACATCTCAAATTATAAGTGATATATTGAGATAATTTCAGGATTAACATAAGGGTAAAATAGTACTATCATATTAAAAACAGGATGGATTGAGGCGGGGTTGCTTAAATCCATTCTCGGACCGAACCCGAGTCGGGTTTAACCCTCCATTCTCAAACCCATCTCTACCCCATTTAAGAATTCCTTAAATCCATCCCAATAGGGGTGGGGTGGCTTACCCTATTAACCCGGCCCGTTGTCATCCCTAATTAGGGATGGAAACGGGCCGGGCTAATCGCTCCGCCCCGCCCCTATTGGGATGGGTTTGGGGTAGGGGTGTAAATGAGCAGAGCTAAGCTGAGTTGGGCATTGCTCGGGCTCGACTCGTTGGCATTTTACAGAAGCTCAGGCTTGGCTTGGCTCATCCACAAATCGTTGAGCTCGACTCGATAATTTATTTATTTTTAAATAGATTGATAAGCACTAATTTCAATTAAAAAAAAATTAAAAAGACATTTTTCTTTTTTGGGATGTCATGTGACTCACGTGAAAGCTTGAGTTAAAACTTAAACGGAAATAATTATGTTAATGTATACTAAATATATACCAGAAAAAAGATATACTAAATATATAATATAAATTTAACTTTTAAATGGTATTATTATAAAATTAATCGAGCCGAGTTGAGCCACAAATTGTTCGGGCTCAGCTTGTTTATTTTTCGAGCTCACTTTTAAGGCTCCGCTCAACGAGCCCAAAGTAAAAGCTCAAGCTCGGTTTATTTTGAGTCGAGCCGAGTTGACACCCCTAGTTTGGGAAACTTTCAAACAGGGTAGGGGCGGGTGTAAGAATGAGATGTTAAACCCATGTAGGGTTCAGGCGGGGATGGGTTTAGGCCGCCCCGCCCTATTTATAATGTTAAAATCATTTTTTGTCTCTGTAAAGGAAGATCAAGAAAGAAATCATGCTTGAAGAATCCATCGTTTCGATCTGGGTTTCAGTTTACAGTTGGTTCACCCCAACTGTTCTCTTCGTTCTCTTAAACCTCATGATCGACATAATCGACGTTACAACCCGGAACAAACCCAAAATGAGAAACAACCCCAACTCGATCGAGCTCTATCCCTCTTAACATGACTCAAATCCATCAATCTCTACCGTTACAGATCCGAAGAACTAAACCTATTTCTTCCCTCCATCCCAACAACCTTACAACCCCCAGAAATGGAGATTAAAAACACAGTAGAGCAAACCCAGGAAGAAACCATTATTCAAAACCCAGATCATATTCATGGCCATCATGTTATTAGAATTAATTCAGACATGAAACTGGGCGTCCAATGACTTGCCCGAGAAGTTGCCGCAGAAGAAGTTGGCGAATGAGAAGTCAGCTTTTGCGCATTTTGAAGAAGAAGAAGAAGAGGCGGGGTGGGACGGGGTTAAAAAAATTGTTTTGAAAAATTGGAAGCGACCAACCCCGCCCCGGGTTTGGGACGGATTTGAGGTAGGAATTTTCATTAGGGGTGGGGTCGGGGGTGCCCCGGCCCAAACCCGCCTCGATGCCATCCCTATCCCTAATATGAGGGGAGTGTGGTTTTTTTTTCCTTTTTTTAATTTTATTTTAAGGTTAATACACAACTCACACATAGGCAAACAACACGAACTTGAACCATGGAACCTCTTTCATGATATCACTTTACCCAACTACCTTAAAGGGTGTTTTGATAAAATTATTTAATTCATTATCATTGAGATTACAATTACTGAAAAAATAATAACTAAATAAAATATGGAAAATGCTAGTGAGACCGCAAATGGTTGAGACCACACCGAGACCGTGCATCACAAACACGGTCTCGGCCCTTTGCGGTCTCAATAGCAAAGTCCATAAAATATACCTGTTTGATTAACTTGATGATAACATCAATTACTTACATTAAAAATCCAATAAAAGAAAAGAATAAGCAAATAAAAATAAAAGTCCCAAGACTTACGCCTCAAGAAGCGGAAGGTCCTGGGTTCGACTTCTCACTCCCCCTTTGGGGCCAATGTACGAGATTTTCCTAGACTTTCTTGGTGAAGCTTGCCGGTTCTCGTCGCACCCTCAGGGATTAGTCCTAACCGAAAGGTTTGGGGACACCCCAGTTACCAAAAAGGAAAAAAGGAGAGGGACAACTGCAGAAAGATAAGTAAAGCTAAGTTTGGCGTGATTAAAAATAATATTTTTTGTTTCAATTATTTCTTTCATCTATATTATAATCATTGGAGTTTATTATTATAAATAAGTGATTATTTTAGTCCATAACCAAACACTATTATTTTGAGTATAATAAATATATAATTAATTTTAGTCCCTTAGCAACTTGTTAAAACAATTAAAGCAAAGCACTTTTTATAATAATTGTTGTGTGTGTGTGGGGGGGGGGGGGGGGGGGTGGTTTGGATCCCAAACCTTCCCATTGGAAGGCCACACCCCTACCACTCACGTAAGAGGCGGGGTGTTTGTAGAAATGTAGTTGAAGTGTTGCATTTTGGTTGGTTTGATCACAAAGAAAATATAAGGAAAAAAAAACGAACGAGCATGTTTTCCTTTGTTTAAAGAAAAAGGAACACCATCCTCATAGGTTATGTAAAGGGCGCAATCTGTAGAATTTAAAGGATCGCTTGCACGTTAAATATATTAGATACACATATACTAAATCATAACTTAATTATAGGTTAAATTTTAATGAGATCTACACTTCAGATTAAAGCTCTAAATGTAGTGACCCGATTTAAATATCTTTTTAAATTAGATAATTTATTCTCTAGGGGTATTTTCATAATTTCCTCTCTTAAGGGTATTTTGACAATTTTCTATTGGGCGTTTGACCCTAGTGTCTAACCTAAGTGGGGATTGGGGTAAGACAAAACAAGAATAATTCAAAAATGGGTTTAATTAGGTATTGAAACCAAACACTTAGTGACGATAGTTTTGTAAAAAAACTAACCTAGGGTTAGTACAAAAACAAAGAGTAAACCTAATTAGGGTATTAATTAGAAACCTTTTTTTTTTTGGAAGGTTATTAATTAGAAACCTAATCTAAGAGAAGACAGAAACTCACGTTAAAAGAAACTCACGTTAAAAGATGAGGAGATGGCTGGTGCATGCTTATTGCTGAAATTTCTGGGAATTTGATAGATAATCTGTGGTTGGAGATTCGCGTTAATGGGGATTAGCATTTGATCCATTCGAGACAAGCGATTTCTAGAGATTCATCTCAAAGATCTAAAAAACAAGAGAAAAGTAAACACTTCATTAGTTGTAACGACCCCAAAATCCTACAAGGCTAAAATAGGACTTTGGAATCGCCACATTACTTAAACCTGCTTAAAACCATGCATACAAGGCTACTACACGAGTCTTCAAAAATGAGGATAATAAAATTTCGATATATATAAACCCAATCCAACCTGCACAAGTCTAAGGTCTATATATACAACTAACAATGAACCAATAAGAGTCTGATACACAACCATAAAAGTCTACTGAGCAACATCCTCTAAAAGTCAATTACAAAACTCTCTCAAAAAAAGGAAATGTAAACTAAGAGGTGTAGCCGCCCAAGTCTCCGGCTCCCTCCTCAGAAGGCTCACCTTCACCTCCTTCCTCGAGGTAAGTCTCCTCAACCCACGGCTCCGCCGTGTACTCCTGCTCTAAACCTGCCAAGACAAAGTCCGGCTGAGTACAAAGGTACTCAGTGTATATAAAATCCAACCAACAATAATAATATACCTGCACTTAGTCAGAAACATATCCAATGACATAATAACATAATCAGAGTGCGGAAGAACGTGTGCGCATATACATCATATCATCACCTTGACTCGTGTACTTGTGAGAATCTTAGACTTAGAAAACCATACACTTATGAGGTACTTATGCTTACGAGACCACGTGCTTGTGAGATGCTTATGCTTATGCACTTATTCAGATCATACAAGGATGAGACATGCCGTTCTTGGCGGATACGGACCATGCCTTATGCACTTATTCAGATCACACAGTAATGAGACATGCCGTTCTTGGCGGATACGGACCATGTCATGCTTATGCTTATTCAGAATGTCATACGTATGCCATGTTCATGCTTGTAGTCCACATGTGTGACTTGTGAGACTCTTATCTTCGCATACACGTGCTTGTGTGCTTAAGTGTCGAAATTAATATTCGAGTTGGTAATTGCTTAGGTTCCGATCTCCCACCATGGAAACTCCACTATATGTCCCATACCAAATAGTTAGAGAATTCCCGGTTTGAGAGATGTTCCTCTAAGTTCTTACCTTCCCGACTATCAATTCCCAAGCAAATAATTAGACATACTTAACAAACCATTCACCTATACATATCTTATCATAATTCATATCGCAATTCATAATCAATTTACCACCATTTCATAAGAACATAGTAGCATTTATTCTCTCAAACATTTTTACAAACACCTTGAGTACCCATATTATGAATCCATTATTTCTCTACTTTCTCAAGCATCCATCTAACCACAATCCATCCATACAATCCATTCACCATTCACATCCACATAGTAATCCCATCCTCCACACATTTCCCATCCTTCATACATCCCATCCACATTCAAATCCACATTTCCATTCACATATCCACTCATAATTAGCTCATTTCATAGAAAATTAGGGAAAACATGCATTCAATCTCTATTCTATCATTTCTATCATCTTAACATTCACAAAACCTTAAAATAAAGTTGATTAGGATAGTATATCGACCTTAGGAATCCCTCCCTTGGATTCAAAACGCTCTCGAGACGATTTGGAGAAGCTTCCCAAACTTTTCTTGCAATCTCCTATCAATCTCCTCCTTCTCCAAAAGAAACCCTCTCTCAAACCCTAGGGTTTCTCCCTTTTTTTGCCAAATTAGGTTAGAACTAGGTGGAGTATTTTAATATTTCGAGTAGGACCCCCTATTTATAGCCCCAAGGTCTGAGAACAAAAAGACCAAAAAGCCCTTACTAAAAATCAGCAAAAATACGAAGGACCGAGCGATCGGTGGTAATGACCGAGCGATCGGTTGCCTACCGATCGATCGGTGTTTATGACCGGGCGATCGGTCAAAAACACACTCTCTGGAAAATTTCCCCATACAAAATTTTGGACCAGTCGATAGATACCGATCGATCGGTTTTGGACCGATCGATCGCTGGTTCTGACCGAGCGATCGGTTCCTGCATGTTTTGACTCCCTTTACTGTTTTGGCCATAACTTTTTACTCGTTCATCGGATTTTGACGATTCAACTTGCGTTGGATTCGTCTCTCGAAAATGAACATTTCTGGCGTTAGAATTTCCAATTTCCACTTAATTAATAGACTAAATTGTCCCCAAAGTTGACTGATCTGTAATTCCATTAGACAAAACTCACTATTGACTTGACTTAAACTCAAAATGAGGAAAAACACTAAACATGAACCTCGAAGAGGGTTCCAACACCTTTCTAATGGTTCAAGAATCACTCAATTCCCGTGAACGGTGCCAAAACTAGAGCTTCCTAAAGTTTAGGATGTGCTATGACATCCATCCGTTACAAGTTGATTAAGCCTAGTTTACATCACCATACTTAGATATAAATACACACACTTTAACACCTTATAAAGACTAAAATACCCTTAATGCAATGCACTAAAAATATGAAAAAAGATTCGGGTCTCTACATTAGTTCTATTTGATTCATTCATTATGGCTATTTGATTGATAAGAAGTTAGTATATTATATGTTGGAAATATGAGTTAATAAGGGTTTATGCATGTTATTGATGTGTTAGTATATTGTTTTACATGAATTTATGTTGACATCTGGGTTAAGGGGTGTATATTCATGTTATTGGTGTGTTAGTATAGTATTTTGAATGAATCTAAATTGAAACCTGGTATTTAGAATTAAAGATGGGAAAACTGGGATTTTCCTCGGGATCAATCGCATCTTGCTCGAGCTAGTTAGAATACTCTGGCTCAAGTGAGGAGCTTACTATTTCGAGCAAAGTAAATTAATTTGCTCTCAAGTTCGGAGTTGGCTCGAGTGAGTTTGTATTCGCTCAAGTGAATCAATTTTAGCTCGATCGAGTTAGGGTTTGCTCTAGCTAGAAACAAAGAAATTCTTCAAATGTAGGTTTTTCTTCAATTATGTTTGAAATACAACTTCTATTATGTGATACATGAAAGTGTGACATATTATTCATTGAATTGTTAGACATATAATGTAATCTAATATGTATATGATAAATACATATTGTGTCATAACTTGAAGTTGTATGATTTAATCTTCCTTACTCTGGAGGTATGAGATGATATAGTAGGGGAGTTATTAATTAATATCATGAAATTATAATGATTGCTAAACTTAAACGTGTAGAGTCCATTATATGGGTCCTTTAGGAGAATGTATGATCCCTAAATCGGGGTTCATTAATGGGGTGAGATATGTTCTACTCCAAGAGGATTGTTAGCGAGTTATGTACAACCTCTTGGGTGAGTTGTGTACTACCCCTAAACTAAGTTACATGGATCATTGGGCGAGTTATGTACAACCCTTTGGGTGAGTTATGTACGATCTCTAATCTAAGGTCCGTTAAAATATGGATCATTGAGAGGGTTATATATGTACGATCCCTAAATTAGGGATTATTAATAGGGTGAGATGCTCTACTCTAGGAATAGATCTTTAGATGAGTTATATATGATCCCTAAACTAAGGTCCGATAATATATTGATCTTTGGGTGAGTTATGTACGATCCCTAAATTGGGGTTTATTAATGGGTCAGATGTGTTCTACTCCAAGAATTGGTCATTGGGTGAGTGTGTATGATCCCAAAAGTGGTGAATTGGATGATCAGGGTGTGACCCCAATGATTCTCTTTGGGCGAGTTATGTACTTCCCGAATGTTTGGCACTAAGGTGAGACATGTACAACTCCTAAGGGTAAGTAAACGGAACAAAGTAATACATAATAAAAAAAAAAAATTACTATCACTTGTAGTTGGTTATTATTAATTGCATGCCTAGATAATGTAATAATAATAAATAAATGTTCCTTATTTTCTTATTGTTGCCCTCAATGTTCCTTATTGTTGTACACACCAAAAATATTTTGGGGTTTTGTTTTGTATTTTTTGAGAATTTTTTACCCAGTAATGCCCTTGAGGTACATGTCACTATTGACACCGCTTAACTATGGTTAAGATTTACTCACCTATCCTTGGTTTTTAGAAAAAAAATCAAATTTTATTTCGAACCCTGTTTAAAATTCACTAACTCCAAAGGTTAAAAAAAATTCAGTATTTTTTTTTTCCAAAAACAAGGATAAGTAGGTGAACCCTAAAGTGAGTAAATTTTAACCATAGTTGAGGTATGTCAATTAGGGACGCCCACTATATATATGAAAAATAATTTGGGAGGCCAATAAATATATAAGACAAAAAAAAATGCTCCCCCCTTCCCTGATTGTAAGCTAGTCCGAACCGGATGTGAATCAAAAACTCGGAAGCAAACAAGCCAAAAAAAATTATAATAACACCACACTTATAAAAACTAATCCAAATAAAATAACTATTTTTAAAACAAGGCTCAAACTCAATTGGAGTTTGAAATTTGTTCCAAATTAAATGATCAAAATATCAGTAAAATTTGACATAAATAAGATCATTCAAATTCAAAATCGAGGAGAAAGAATTTGACAACTACAAACCGTTTAAAGGGACAAAAATTAAGAACTCATAGAAGTATTGTAATTGAATCTCCACAAGTAAATCTCTACAAACATTCAAAGTTAGTACCGCAGTTAGAAACACCAAACAATTGAATCGAATCGAGAAAAATATGCAATAGCACAAGACAAAAACATTTACGTGATTTGGCATAGAAGTCTACATCCACGGGAGCAACCTCCGAATCCTTTACTAAGAAAAAGAAGAAGAAGGTGTATTTCAATACCCGAAAGCCAAACACTAAAAACCCTTATACACCCTCTTTCTCGCACACAAAACCGCATCCAAGAACGTTTGGAATTGACAACTCTAAAAATTCTTTTTTTCGCCTCTCTTCCTTTCCTCCCTTCTGGAGCGGAGCCAGTAGTGGCCTCTCAATTAATTAAATTTTTTTTTTAGTGTACTTGGTCCCCCCAAATTTTTTTTCTCCTATATAATAAAGTGGTGGCCCCAAATTTTTTTGTCATATACATAATGGGTCCCCCAATAGAGTCCCCTTATGCTCTTGAGGTTGCCACATGTCCCTATTGACACCCCTTAATTATGGTTAAAATTCACCCAATCTCAAGGTTCACCTACTTATCCTTGGTTTTTATAAAAAAAAATATTTAAATAATTTTAACCTTAAGAGTTAGTGAATTTTAAACTAGGGTTCAAAAAGAAATTTGATATTTTTTAAAAAAAACCAAGGATAGGTGGGTGAATCTTAACCACAATTAAGGGGTATTAATAGGAACACGTGGCGACCTCAAACAGGGGTGGAGCCACATGGGGCCCGGGGGGGCTGAAGCCCCCCTCGAAATTTTGAAAAGAAATTTTTTTTATTATATGCATAGGGGTGCAGTCTTGGAGATGGGCGGAGCCAAGGAGAATGGCCCCCCCCCCCCTATGCATATAAGAGTTAGTGAATTTTAAACTAGGGTTCAAAAAGAAATTTGATATTAAAAAAAAAAAAACCAAGGATAGGTGGGTAAATCTTAACCACAATTAAGGGGTATTAATAGGAACACGTGGCGACCTCAAACAGGGGCGGAGCCACATGGGGCCCGGGGGGGCTGAAGCCCCCCCTGAAATTTTGAAAAGAATTTTTTTTTTATTATATGCATAGGGGTGTAGTCTTGGAGATGGGCGGAGCCAAGGAGAATGCCCCCCCCTAAATGTAAAAAATAACAAATATTCTTTACAAATGGATACAAACATACGGATGGCCATGAACTTGGCCCTCAAAAAAAAAAAATTCTCGGGGCCTACGCCCCGAACCCTCATAGTTAGCCCCCCCTGCAAGAGAATCCTGGCTCCGCCCCTGATCTCAAAGGCATTACCGGGAAAAAAAAATTCTCAAAATAAAAAACTACCCCAAAGAAAAAATTTCTCGGGGCTACACCTCCGAACCCCCAAACTCCATACCCTCAAATCAAAATTTTTTTTATACATGTATTTTGGCCCCCCCCAATGAAAAATTCCTGCCGCTCTTTATACTAGTGATCAGTTAATAAAGCCTAAGAAATAAAAGAGACCTAATTGCTAGATCAAGGAATGATCTAATGGCTAGAATAAAGATATAAACATGACAAGAATGAAGGAATCATTTCACCAAGTTAAGAGGTAAAGATTATAATTAGCCATTAATTAAAGTTGAAGAACAAAACATAGGCATTGGTACCTCTATAATGTCTGCTTTAGTATTAAATAGTAAACATTGGTTCATAGTTTGCTCGACATAATGACTAGTTAATCGACATTTACGTCAAGGGTAATCATCTCTATAGAATTACATGACATAGATGTTATTTCTGTATAGTTTGTGTTGGTTGCGTGATCCTCAATTGACATCTCTTGGGGACAAAAAAAAGGCTTGGGTGGCATTTGCAGAAGTTCAACACTGCCTTCAAGCATCTCTATGACTTTGCTCATCGAAGGGCGATCCATGGGCTTCAGCTGTATGCACCATAGGGCGACTATGATCATCTTCTTCGCTAATTTCTTTTCATCCTCAGTGGCATCTCCCATTTCCATATCCTCTCCTTGATTGAATTGGTCATAAATCCATGAGGGGAAGTAAATTTGGCTTGAATGCTCTGCAAATGCATTCAAATTCTTTCTCCTCCCAGCCATTTCCATCAACAACATTCCGAAGCTATAAACATCAGCCTTGTATGAGATGCCTCCTAAGCTTTGGTAGAACAATTCCGGAGCTATATATCCCGTTGTTCCTCTTGCTGCAGTGAGGGACACAATACTTTCATCTGTTGGATACAATTTTGCAAGCCCAAAGTCCGAAACTTTGGGAGTGAAGTTCTGATCAAGAAGTATGTTGTGAGGCTTGATATCAAAATGTAGAATTTGCATGTCACAACCCTGATGTAAATATTCGATCCCATGAGCCACTCCTAGGGATATCTCATACATTTTTTCCCAACTTAGAGAAATACCTTCTTGTTGTGGACGAAAGATATACTTCTCTAGAGACCCATTGGGCATGAAATCATATACAAGAGCTCGTTTCGATCCCTCAGCGCAAAATCCAGTGAGCTGCACTATATTGACATGATGAATCCTTCCTATGGTGAGGACTTCATTGATAAAATCCTGCCCATTACCTTTTGAGTTTCCCAACATCTTTACTGCTACAAGACGACCACTTCGAAGCTTTCCTCTAAACACAGAGCCATAGCCTCCTTGACCCAATTTATCATTGAAATATTTTGTCATCTTCTTGATTTCCGAATAAGAGTACCTAATTGGCATGAGATTGTTGTTACACTGTAGGAACTCTTCAATGGTGTCATACCTTGACAAATGCCTTCGTCGCAATTTATAGATCAAAAGCGCGATGCAACATAGAGTCCCACATGAATTTCTTGCTCCTGCATAAGAGAATCACAAATAGTATTATCAAAAAGACTTACTATTCACCATCTTTATTACCTCCGACTATTTGAAAACATGGCGAAGTAGATGGTTTTCAATCAAGTGTGTGGTCAAGTGGAGGAGCCGCATGAGACCAGGAGGCTATAGTCCCCCCTAACTTTTGAAAGAATAAAAAATTTGTTGATAATACCGGGTTGGGGGCGGTTATACTATATATTTAATTTAAGAGGGCATAGGCATGAGGCAAAGGGTCGTTGCCCTCTAAACTTTTGGAAAAAGAAAATAAGTTAAGTTTTATACTATATTAAGAGGCATAGCCATGGGCAATGGGAGAGCTGCTCCCTAACTTTAAAAAAGCATATTTTTTACAAAGGGTGTGTTCGGTTGAGGGGTAAATGGGTGGGAGAAAAGAAAGTGAAGTAAAGTGAAGTGAAGTAAAAGAAAAGAAAGAGAAATTGAGTTTTCTCTTGTATGTTTGGTTTGGGAGAAAAGTGGTAGGAGAAAGTATGTTTTTTTTGAAATATACCCCTTGTTCACATTTACAAAACCCTTTTGATAAAAGGGTAGAATTGGAATAATAATGTGTTTTTTTCACTTTCTCTCACTATTCCACCAAAAAGCTGGAATATGAAATGGGTGTAAGTGCAAGAAAATCTGTCACTGTTGAGCATCTTGATTCTCTAGAAAGTGAATGCAAACTGAACATTGAGTAAGTGGGTATTTCTCACTTTCTTTTACTTCTCCCCACTTACCCCCCAAACGTACACATCCAAAGGGAAAACAAATAAGATGGCTTACGAAATGGCCCTCAAAACATTATAGCCATGGCCCATGGGTAACGGGAGAGCTGCTCCCTAACTTTAAAAAAAACATATTTTTTACAAAGGGAAAACAAACAAGATGGCCTACGAAATGACCCTCAAAATTTTTTTTTGACATGCCTAATCATTCTTTACAAACTCATCAATCAATCAGCCTTGTTTTTTTTTTTTTTTTTTTCTTTTGAGAAACAAATCCTCTACGGTTATAACCAGATTCTGGTGAACCCGGTTATGCCTATGAGGTTGCTATGTGTTCCTTTTGACATTCCTTAACTGTGGTTAAGATTCACCCACCCTTAAGGTCCACCTACCCATGGCTTTTAGGAAAAAAATATTGAAATATTTAAAACAAAATAATATATTTAAAAAAAAAAATCAAAGATAGGTGGGTGAATCTTAATCATAAGTAAAGGATGCCAAAAAGGACACAGGGCAACCTCAAGGGCATAACCAGATTCCGCCAAATCCGGTTATAACCGTAGAGGATTTGGTTCCTTTTTTTTGTTAGCCCCTTTAGAAGAAAATCCTGTCTCCGCCCCTTTCAGTGGTGATAAATCACTTGGAACGATATGAGATCTTACCTATGCCTATGGTTCCATATACTGCAACAACTGTTGAATCAAGAAAAGAAAAAAACAAATCAAAGAGGCAGTTGAGATAATTGAAAAGAGGTTAAAAACAAGAAAAGAAACATGAAGAGAATTCGAGTCCTTACTGTACATGATAACATAGATCGTATGTAAGTTACCTAGATTGTCCAAGCAAAGAATAGTATCAGCATATTGAATAGAAATGAATTTTGCAACCGGAAACAATCTGTTATATGTAAGACGAGATCTTTCAGGAACTCTTACGCACAAGCGAAGGATGGGAGGTTCAAGCAGAGGTCGTAGTTGTAGGTGCCACACCGGATGCCGTTGTCATCATCCAAGTAATAATGGTTCCATCCGAATTTGGCATCTGGGCAGTCGATGTTGCGAATCCATGAGAGCTCAAACCCCCATGCAAGTTCATTGTGAATGACAGAAAAAGAATAATCCCCGACTTGCTCCAACCGACTCGGAACCATCACGCCAATGCTGCACGATTCGTGGACATCTGAGACCATTTTCCCCACTAAAGCATAAGAATGCTTCTGCAATGAGGAGGAGGAAGTGGTGGAAGCATTGATGCAAGGAGAAGTGTTGAGATACTGATGAGAATTGACTGGATTCTCACAATCCATGAGAATTGTATAGTTCGTTTGTTTAGCCAAATAATATGGATACACAGTTCCATCAGGGATGATGTATTTATCTAAAAGTCTGAAGTTAAGATTCGTCAAGGAATATCGAGGAATGGAGGATCAATTGTCCTTTTGCACACTGGGATCGACAACTCGAATTTTGCCATTACCGTAAGTGATGCCCTTGGCGTAGTATCTTCTGGAATTTATGTATAGAATGGTACGATTAACCTCACAAGCGAGTTCGTAGTTGAAGGAACGGTTACCGCAGTTGAGAGGATCGCCCTTCAAGTAAAAAGGGTAGCTTATGTTGTGTATATTTCCGCAAGAAGTATGACAAAGTCCATCTTCCTTGGCACTGCTGCAAGCTGCAAGAAAGAGAGCAAGAATGAAGGCTATGAACCCTACGGGAAGGAGTCTTCTTCTTCTTCTAACCATGATACACTGAACGAGAGAGGCGGGGTGGTTGAGTTTTAGATAGCTCATAATATGGTGGATAGCCCAATTGCATCAACCATTACGGCTCCTGTAAGGAATTTTTTTTTGATAAGGTAAACATAATACATACCCTGGTAGCACAAGCTATAGCTCCTGTTATGTTTGGCTCAGGATTCTCTCGAGTTGGAACCCTAGAGAATCTCTCGAGTTGGAACCCTAGAGGTCGCCACGTGTTTCCTTTGACACCCCTTAACCATGGGTAAGGTTCACCCATCCATCCTTGGTTTTTTTTAAAAAATATTAATTCTTTTTTTAAAATTAAAAACTTTTTTTGATATTAAAAAAACTCTAAAAACAGTTTTTTTTATTTAAAAAATGATAATTAATATATAAAAAAAAACTAAGGATGGGTGGGTGAACCTTACCCATGGTTAAGGGGTGTCAAAGGAGACACGTGGTGACCTCTAGGGGTTCGAACTCGAGAGATTCTCTCTAGTTGAACTCGAGAGAATCCTGAGCCTGTTTGTTTACCCCCTAAGGGCAAGCACAAGCAAGATTGAAATTATCCGTACGTGTGAGGAGGCAGACTCTCAGGGTGGTTGAACTCAAACTTCAAGCAATCCAAATAGAATCAAAAGCTTTCAGAGAATCAGCTGCAGCAGTAGTTCACCACATCAACGTTCAGACACAGACAACACCCCAGTTGAACTCAGTCATGAAGATTATAATGGATTAACAAGATGGGCCAACATAGAGACAGAACTTGTAGAGTGGCATGTCTCAGTGTCCATGAAATAGATCGTAGCCGAGAAAAGCCGAGCTTCAGCATTTAGAATATTGAAAGAACTACACGTCAAGAACAGATCAAGGAAGAAGGATATAAAAGAGGACAAAATATTTCTTCACAGAGAGACCGTACATTTGCAACCGTTTAAAACAAAACCTTTGTACTTCCTTGTAGGGGTGGGATTTTGGCTCCCGTTTTGTGTTATCCAATGCATCATATATATATATATATATATATATATATATATATATAGAGGAGTGATAGGCTTGCCACAGTTGGTGAACATTTAAGAAGGGGAGTATGGACCAATGAAGTCCAGTCTTAACTTAACAAATTCATTTTCCAGGTATATTAACTATTTTCCATATATATACTATATACTATAGAAATTGGATGCCTAGGTGGCATCCTATTTGATCTCCATTTTAAGATTTGTGATGCGACATCATCACATAGTGGGAGCCATAAATAACCTTTCTTAACTTCGCATTTTCTCTCCCCATTATTAACTCTCTCCTATGCCCCCAACAGATTCTTTTACTCAACAAAGACTTCTTCTCTTTCCCCCAAGTCCTAACTCCACTTAAATGAGACTCATAAATACCCTCTCTTATCTATGGTTAAGCTTAACTACATTAAAGTTAATAAAATTTTCAAAGTTTTTCTTAAAAACTTACGTAGAATGAATAAAGATGATCAACCCTAGGGAGAGTGATTCTCAACCACAATTAGTGGGTGTTAACAAGACATGTTTTCTTTTTTCTGTAAAGCATCTTTAAAAGAAATTTGAAATATTATATGGCTCATACTATTGTTTTTTATTATTATTAAATCTTAATAATTACATAGGATTGATTTTTTTTCTTCTAATTATTATTAATGGTTAATTCTAATATTTTTTTATTTTTTTCCTTGATTACTTTTTGAACAATTTCTTATTCACACGGGGTATCCGCTAGTATATAATATACTAATATAGGTAAGTGATGAAAACTCTCAATCGACCACCTGAGGTCCACACCCAATCAAATATACAACCGCATAAAGAAGCTAAGCCTGACATGTATCAAATAATGGCCCCACTTGATGCCGTTGAATTTTGATCGAGCTGTGGAGCTCTTGATTGCATGTACTGTTGAGAGTTTAAAAGCTCTTCGGTGTAAACCTTAGCCTTCACCATACTTTATTAATTTTAAATATTATTGGTAGGGTCCACCTAATATATAGACCATAAGGCTCCATTCTTTTAGTGGGACTTTTAAAAGTCCGAACATTAATATTTTGAAATAAGAGGCAAGTGTTAGGAGGAGAGAGGAGAGAGGAGAGAGGAGAGAGTTTCCAACTCTTTTACACAATGGTATTTCAGATTTATTGGGTTCAATTTAATTAGAAGTTCCATATCGATGGAACTTAAAACATCCGAAATTTTGGATAGAACTTGAAAGTTCCATATTTGTATAACTTTTGCACTCTATAGAATAAAATAGTTTTAGACATTGAGTAAGAAACTATGAAAGTTCCACCAAAAGAACGGACCTAAAGGACTGTTATTGTCCTAAATTTCTCTCTTCATATGAATCCTTAATTCATTGATGAGTAAAGTCTTCCAAACACAGATCACCAAAAAAAAAAAGTCTTCCAAACTCACACTTGCCTCTTGCATGAGTGGTAGGGATGTGGCCTTCCATGGAGGAGGTCTAGGGATCTAATCCCATGCGAGTATGAGTTGCAAGCACTCCACTAGCCAAGCTAACTTCTGACCGTTTGACTCTACTAATGTAGGTAAATGATGTCTGAGGGACACGCGCAAGATTTTATATATGATATTTCTTTCCTTTCATATTCAAACTAGCAAACACCTCGTGCATCGGGAAACATTTTAGAGTAAATTTTATTTATTTATATGGAAGAAGTAATACCTAATTAGAGCCAAATGAACCACTTTCGTCATCAAATATATATATATATATATATATATCAAATTAAATTATTTTTGTATGTTAACCAAATTGTTAATTAATAATAAATTTTAAAGCATTCTATCAGAAAAAGTATATAATAAATTAAAAAAGTTATTTGCAATTGCAAACAACCAATAAGAAAAGAAGAGGTGAGGGAGAATTTTCAATCTAAATAAATATTAATAGACGACATATGTAAACTAATTTGAAATTCTATCAATATGTTGACCTTGGTCGAGATCTGCAGCAATGATCGTCAAGAGTTACTTGAAGCAAAATCAGATTTCATCATCTGTGAGGATTACAACATGGGCGTTGCTTTGTTGCTGTTCCAAATTACATTGAATATTAATAGAGAAAGTATATAAATCTACCTGAAATTATCGAGTTCTACAATAGTAATCTAACCCACCTCAAATGACCTACATACACAGCAATAATCTATTTGTATGCAAAATGAAGAGAAAAAGGTTTATCGAAAGAAAATAGAGACGGGTCCTTTCAGTGTAGCTTAATAGTAAGGAATAGAAGTAAAAGATAGAATGGTTAGCATTGTCCTTTAAAATAATATCCTTATTTGTTAACCTCACCTAAAATTCTATTTGTATGTATATTAATAGAAAATGAATGTAAACTCACCTGAAGTTGATCTGCAGTAATTATGTAGTATTTGGGAAAATAAAATCTGCTTAAAGTTTCAATTTAAATAAATAGTAATAGAGAATATATGTAATCTCACCTGATATTCTATTTGTATATTGATCCTTAGTCGAGATCTCTAGCAATTAACTAACACATTGAAACCAAAATCAATAAGATAGCAAAAAAGAAAAATCAATAAAAGATGAAAAACTAACAAAACTAAGTATATACGGAAACATAGTTCCGAACAAAAGACCCGGAACTATAAGAGCCTATGAAACAACCCTTGAAGCATAGTATCATGGGGCACTGGGAACAACAACAATTAGAAAAACCCAATAATGAATTGAAATCATAGAATCTAAGAAAAAGCGGGAAAAAGAAGAGATCTTCTTATAGTTTCTTCCGTTGCAGCATATAATGGTATTCTTTTTTGCAAGTAGTTTATATATTGGATAAAGTTCGCGCCTTGTAGAGCGAGATGGTTATATGCATAATGCAGCAAGGACCTTGCAGAGCGAGATGGTTAATTGCATAATGCAGCAAGGACTAGATATTACATACCTCAAGTCCCCATCATAAACTGTATCTTATGCATGTTTAATCACTTAGGGTGGTGTTGTTGGTGCCTCCATTTGATGCTTGATCTTACTGGGTGACTCCACTGCTACCGGATGCAGTAGGGACTACTTGCAATCAACGTCTTTACAAAGTCTTTGAAAGTTGTGACAGAGCATGCAAATACTCTCTAAATTCTCTTTTGAAAAGAGAAGGGGACCGTTCGTAAACCGAAAGAGATTTTTTAGTTTTGAGGGGATGTATGGAGAGAGGAAAAGAGGTGAAAAGAGTAAATGCTTTTAAGAGTTATGCAAACATTGAAGAGAGTGGGAAAGAAAAAAGGAATAACTGTAACAGTTTGGGAAGATGAACTCACGTTGGAAGAGGATAAAGGAGTAACCATAACAGTTCCAATCGTTTAGAGTTCCACCAAAGTTGGTTCTTATCCATTACTTAATATATTACTCTACCAAGTTACGTTGCTTGATAGATTAAGTACTTAATAGATAAGGGGATGAAAGGGGAGAGATAAGGGCAGGGGGAGTTACTTAGGAAAGTTTAGTAGATTATGTAATTAAGGGATAGGGGGAAATGAATGGGGAGAGATAAGGGCAGGGGTAGTTACTTAGGAAAGTTTAGTAGATTATGTAATTAATGGATAGGGGGAAATGAATAGCGGAATAGAGAGAGAGATGGGGCAGTTAATGAGAAGGGAGTTACTTGGGAGAATTAGAATTAGAGAGATAATGGGAAGAGAGAGGGTTTAATGGGGGGAGAAGATTTTGGTGATGTGGCATCCTTAGTTGAAGGGAATGGAGAGAGAAGCAACGGGAGAGTGCCATGTCAGCATGAGAAAGTCTGGCTTATAGTAGCTTACTAGTAAACACCCCGTGCGATGCACAGGATCAAAAGTAACCATATTTTTAATTAATAAAAATGAAAATGTCATGAGAATGCTAGACCCGATTTCTTTATTTCTCACTTTTTTGAGACCACCACGTCCACATGCCTTCCTGTTTGTTCTTGACAGCCTTTTTATCCAGTTAAGAGTTTAACAGTAAAACCTTCTCATTTTCTTAGTTTAACCACTGCAAAGGCATTCAATAAAAGTGAATACACTTGTTAGTCTTGTACAGAAAGTGAGGATATCAACATGAGCGTTGGTCTTGTACAAAAAGTGAGGATCTTAAAAACTCTATCAACATGAGTGTGGAGATTCTCGAAGCTCGTCTATATAAATGCCAACTGCAAACCCACCAAATGTCTCTCAAAGCACTGTTCCTTCTCATCTCTCAAACCGCATTATAGATTTCCCCCCACCCCCTCTCAAGAAAATGCTAGAATTAGAATTATATAATAGTACAAATTTGTTGTTTAGTACACCTGAACATGTTGAAATTAGGACTCTTAACAGGTCAAAGTTGTTGCACGTTATTACATGACATGGCCTGTAGTTTTAGCACATGAGAATTCTGATTACTTAATCTAAGTAATAGATCCAACACCTCAATTGGTGCTCTCAAATTAATGGTGGTGATGTGCGACACCACGCCCTTATCTTTTAGGAGCCAAATCCTCTATAGTGATGTCACCACGTGCCCCTTTTGACACCCCTTAACTACGGTTAAGATTCACTCACCCATCCTTGGTTTCTAGGAAAAAATATTTTTAAAAAACCAAGGATGGGTGAGTGAATCTTAACCACAGTTAAGGGGTGTTAAAAGGGACATGTGGCGACCTCACCATAGAGGATTTGGTTCCGATCTTTTATCTCCTCTCTATCCACCTATCCCCACCCCTACTCCATAACCTGTCTTCCTATCTTACTCTCATCTCTCCATATTCCACAAATCTTGACAATCCTTACTCACTATTCTCTATACCCATGGTTTCTCCCCTCTCTCCACGTAACCTCATTTCTTATACAACGTCTCTTAACTCCCTAACCCCTTATCTGTCTTCACAGTCTCTACATATACCCCTCGACCTAACGTCTCCTTCTTATCAATCACTCTCATCTTTCCATCTGACTAACTCTCCACCCTTCTGCCCTCTCTCTCTCTACCTCTCATCTCTAACTCTCACAAAACCCCCATCTCACCACGTATCAAACATTCTATCTCTTTCATTGTAAAAATAACAACAACGATCCCATAAAGAGGGAGCTGAAACTGAGACCATTAAGGGGAGATTAGGACTATAATAGTCCTCAGTCCAAATTAGAACAGAAATGGGAGATTAGAACCATCCTTGCATCCCATTTTATACCGAATGACCTTTGTGAAATCGTTGCAAGACTGGAGATTAATCTTCATAAGTTAACCCAATAAGTTAAAAAATTTGCAGGGATGCCGTTCTCTGCAAATCTTCATTTTTTAATAATATAATGAGAGTTTGCCTCAACTCTCGTCTGCAATTCTAAGTAAATCGAGATTTGGCAGAGAGCTCATTCTTTGTCGTCGAGACTACTGTTTTCTTGCTTGATGTAGGAACAAAAAGAAACACTAATAATGAGAGGAAAAAATGCTTACCACATTGAATTGGGGATTCTCTCATCTTATCTGAGATCTAGAACTCTAACCTGATCTGCTGTACTAAAATAACAACCATAAGAAAAACGAAAATGGAAAACTTATTAAGAAGAAGAGGTATTAAGATTAAGAAAAAAAAAAAAAAAAACTAATGGAGAAAAGAGAGTTACAGATGAGTTGCAGAAAGAAACGGTAGTGTGGCGCGCCTGGATTGCTTGGAGGGAGAAAGAAGTGAGTATTTGTAATGGAAGTAAGGCATCGGTTACTGAGAGGACTTAACGTGTGCAAGGAGGTTGGAGAAAGAAGCGTTACACGCATTCAAAATGTCCAAAACGTCTGTAAGGGGAGAATTTGAAAAGTTGAGAAAACAACAGGTCCCACTTAAAGAATTGAGTTTGCTGATGTGGCTTCACATATGAAAAATAGTATTACGTGGCATCAAATGGAAGTCATATGTGTCATTCAGGGAATAGGTTTAACTGCGTTTTAGTATAGAAGATAGATAGATAGATAGATAGTAGTGGATAGATTTTCATTAAATCCATACAACACATTCTCTCATTTTGCATCTACATCATTTATTGTGAACTTTTATTGAGGAAATCATAATCAATGAGAAGGCTTGATGGGTTGAATAGGATCTGGAGTTAGGGTTGGTCTTCATGCCAAGAAGGATGCACAAGGACCTTGAAGCTGCGTTTTGATATAAAGGGCACAATAGCTAATCTAAAAATGTTTTTTTTAATACTAAACCTAAATTCCAACTTGCCTCTTTTATCGATTGACAAACATAACCCTATGTTTGATTACCGAGAAAATAAGTAAAAACATGAAAAAGAAAAAAAATTGGATAAAACACAACTAAAAATTATATTAGAAATTCAAAATTTTCTATTATTTTCCATATTTTCACCTATTTTCTCGACAACCAAACATAGCATAAGAGATTTATCCGAAGAAACAAGAAGAGAAAAAAAAAACGTTAAATGTTGGAAAACATAGGGAAGCCCTAAAATATCTAGCCGTTCCTGCTTTGAATTTTATATCACTTATACTCAACAAAAAAGAAAAAATCTATAAGAAAAATACCCACCACAAAACATAAAAGTTTTGAAATAATCCACAAAATTATATTCGAAAAAGGTGGAAGGCTCTCCAAGACGATTTTCTCTCAATTAAAACAAACTTTTGTACTACCTTATTGGTATGATCTATATACTATGTGAAAAAGGCAAAAGAACGACACTGGAATGTCGGAAAAAACGACGGCCTAGAGCTGTTGTTAAGCCTCCGACCATCCTTTCTCAAAAACAGGATGTGGCGAAGGAAAATCACTGGGACAATATTATAGTGGAGTCTGACTCAAAGATGGTGGTGGACATCTTAGTATCAGGCGATCCTCAGATTCCCTGGGAAATCCATGCGTTGATCCACGACATCCGAAGTATTTGTGGCAGCTTCCAAAATCTGTTAGCGGGAACTAAATGTGGCAGCTCAAATACAAGCCCAGTTAGCTCTAAACGGTAGTTTACAGTGTTCTGTTCTGTTGATGCAGGTTCTAGGGGTTATCCCACTCCCGGTTTGGGAGTTGTACAGCTTTCTTCTTACTGCAGTTGGCGTCTTTTCTACCCGAAAAAACAAAAGAAGATGACGTATCCTAATGTCGCAATAAACGATTAGCCACAAGAAAGCCACTTTTTCTTTACTTTTTCCTCTTTACTCTTTTGCGACCTAACCCTAACGAGCTTCTTCTTCCTCATACGGCTTCTCCTTCCTCTCTCTCTATCGGATGGCTGCTACTTCTTCCTCTCTCTCGGACAGTTTCTTCTTCTTCTCTCTCGGTTTCTCCCAAATCAAAGCCACAGTTACAAAATCCTAAAGAATCGATCAGAAGAGGTATGAATAGTTACGATTGCCATTTTCTTTCATTCCATCTATTTTTGTGATCCAATCGTAGTAGATTTCGAGGTTTTCTATGATATTTCTTATATTTTGTTTTGAGATCTGATTGTATTGTTTATGTAATTTTGGATAGGTTGGTACTGTAGCTGGAATTTAAATGTTTGAATTGGAAAATATGGGTTAGGTTAACACTTCTCCATTGACCGTATGTTGGAAGCAAATCGTATATGGCCTTCTTGTGGCCTTTCCTGTGTTAAAAGAGATCTGGCCTTTAATTTGTCAAATGATGCTTATGGTTGGGGGGCTATTTTTTCAGATAAGGGTAATAAGCATACTCTCAAAATTCAAGGTGGAACTTCAATTTGTCAAATGATGCTTGTGGAATACCAACGTAGGCTTGATGATAAGGTGAGGTCTGCTCGTACCTGGGTTCCAAACCCTTTCAAGTTTCTTTCCTTTCAAAATGTATAAAAATAAAAAAAATAGAAACATACTATAAGAATTTAAATACAAAGGAGGTCCTTGACAGAAGTATCTGATTTCTCACAAAATAAGCACTAAATGTAGAGGCATTTAAAATTAAATTTGGAATGTCAAACTATTTATTACATTCAAATTTTTGTATGAGATGCATAAATGCTCCTTTTCATTAATTTTCTTTTGTTTTTATTGGTGAATCCTAGCTTTCAAGGTTCTCAAATGCTTATGTAACTTTGTTTGAGGTTACAAAAATACTCAATGTTTTGGTACTGTGTCAGGCTATGCCTCACATCCTTATGTTTTTTGTTTTTCATTTCTATTTTTTTTTCCTTCATTAATTGATTAAGAAGTTTGTGGCTGAAAAGTGAACTTTCTTCATACACTAGTTGATGACTTAAAATCGAATCTTTGAAACGAAATCAAACCTATGTAATGGTTTCATTTTCAAAAGTTTGAGGAGTCCTAGCTTTTGGATATTTTTTAAAAGTCAAAACCAAACCTATGTAATGGGTTTTCTTTATTGTTGTGTCTTAAAACAAAACCTATTTCTAATAACTATAGTAGGTATACTTAGTCTCATCGTGAAGTAGTTCATCGTGCTGCATAACACACTTGCTCCCATAACATCTTTTACAGTAATAGTCTTCCTTCATAATTAGCTAGAGAGTTGCTTGTGATAAAGGTTTGTATAACCATGTAAGAGAAGAGATTGAACGCCAACACCATCCAC